>CM037586.1:129687132-131053382 GCA_021018995.1 Chloranthus sessilifolius | reverse complement strand
CAAAATAACGTACGTGGAACCCAACGTGGCGCCATGTGGGTGCCACGCACGCTATTTTGCCGAGTTGTATACCAACTCAGTGTTTTTCGTTCAGTCATTAACGAAAGGTGACGGTAGGGATTTAGTTGATGAACTTAAGTGTATTTTGGGTGCCTATTTGATATTATCAATAGTTTAGGTTCGTTATTGATGACAGGGTGAAAGTTCAAGGATTATTTTGAAATTTTCTCTAAAATAAATATCAAGTGTTGTGCGCTTGCGCTAGTCTACAACTTGATTTTTTTTTTTTTTTTTTTTTTGAGAGGGTCTACAACTTGATATTAATATTAATTTCCTAACACAAAAACAAAGGATATTAATACATTTACAAAGAAGAAACTAATGACCTACTATTTGCTCTAGGAAGAGCCTTTGCCACTAAACTAAAATTAAGAAGGGATGATCTGACCAACATATAAACAATAAAAGGTGTTTAAAGATCTTCCACTATTAAAATGTCACTTTTTATCTCATACTATTAACATGTGTTTTATCACTATTCCATGTGGCACACATCATGATCAACTTAAATTGCCCAAGTGACAATCCATCATTGGAACATGTCCCAAGTGAAGGATCATGCTTCTAAGTTGATGTAAACCATCCGATCGGAGAACTTTAATATCAGCCATCAAAATTAAGAACAACTGTTCATATTAGTATGCACAGTTCGGATGGTTCGAATATCTGAAAAAGTGTGATTTTTTTACCCATGACCTTCTAGTTGATGATATATCACTTTGACTATATGGATTTCTAAGATCATAAGCCAATAAATGGTGTAAGATCATTTAAACACCACTTGGTGCTTAAAAGACGGTCAGGAGACTAGGTCCCAATTAAAAAATATATCCAATTTACAATATAGTTTAATTTATAGCACATTTTAATTATCCAATCATGACCTTCAAAAGAAAATAAAAGGAAAATTCAAATCAAATCTCTACCGCTTGATCTGTGTCGGAATATAAATGACTGCAAACATATTCCGACTCCAAAAATCAAATGGTAGAAATCAGTTATTGAATTTTGTTTTTCTTTTCAATATGATCTAAGCAGCGCCTACCTGCTCCATGTGAGACCGAACCCTCGTTTTAACTGCCATATAATGTTATGGAGCTCAGACTAGGAATACTCCTAAACCCACATTCGAATGTAGGGTCGAACCCTTCTGCTGTCATTTGGATGCCACGTGAAGATGCAAAATGTTGATCCATGGTCGTTAAGAAATTTATTCATATTCAGATTGATAGATTGAGGTCATACACTAGTTTTAATTTTTTTTTCGTAAAAAGGCCTAGGGGAATCCTATGAGAGAATACACTCGAGTGCGGAGTTCAAACCCTGCACTTGAATCCTTTCTTCCTTTTTCTGTTTCACAAAAGTCTTAAAAAAAAACATAAAATACTACCAAATTAAGGGTGTGCCAAATTTTGTCCATTTTTTTAAAATTTAACTCAAATTAATCCTATTTATATTATTATATGGAGTATCATATAGGTGCCTTACTTGAACACCATATAGCTTATTTTATTTAGGAGTTTTAAGATATTGTGAAAGTATATTCTGCCTTGACACCCACCCCCCTCTCGCATGGTATTAAGCATATTTATTTTCCGTGTCTCTTAGACTAGTGTTTCCTGTGCATATGACCCCTTGTGGTTAGTTGACCAATGTCGACTAGTGCTGATTGCTAGACGGACGTTAGCAAGAGTGCATAAAGACATTATTACCCTTATGAATTGCAAATCACATTAACCCCAACGTAAACATGTAGAGACATTGGTTGGTGCCAAAAGGTTTATCCCTTTAATGGCAAGGAGAAGTTAATGTGGCTTGATTGAAGGAATGGTTTGAGCATTGAATGTCGGATTCGACGCGTGGAGGACCGTTGAAGCAAGAGCTGGAACCCTAGCCATTAAACCAACCAATCCATTCCTTAACAGATTGATTTGAGGCGAGTTTTGTTAGATTTAAATGCATAAAATTTTGATGATTAAAATTCAGTCAAGTATAGTGAAAATGATGAATTGAAGACATAGAAAAGAAAGAAAAATAGGAAGAAAAAGATTTGGAAGAACAGCTCGAAAAGGAGCTGAGTTCTGGCCAAATTGATTAATCGATTTGGAAAATCGATTAATTGATTTTGGTCTGGAAGTTGAAAAGGCATAAAAGCCCGAAATCGATTAATCGATTTTTAATTCAATTAATCAATTTCAAAATCGATTAATCGACTGAGTACCTCTAGTGGTTGGAGAAATAAGGCTTGGAAAAATCGATTAATCGATTTGAGAATCGATTAATCGATTTTGAATTTCGATTAATCGATTTTCGATTTGAGAATCGATTAATCGATTTTCGATTTGAGAATCGATTAATCGATTTATGATTTCAATTAATCGATTTTGGCAATTTTAGTTGGCTTCTTAATTGAACCTTGAGGTTCATGAAGGGTCTTGAAACTTCTCTATTGCATTCTTATTGATGCTGTGCATATGTTATGATGTACCATAGGTGGTACGAGCTAAGGCAAGCATGAGGAGCCGTGTGGGACCTTGATACTTGGACAGTCAGACACTTGAGGTAGGGAGCACCTTGAACATATACTTTGATTGCAAGAGCATGTATGTAGTGATATAGAAATGAAATGAATCATATAATCTCCATGTGTGTGTGTGTGATACACCAATGAAATTAAAATGCTTTAATCATATAATCCTCTCAGTATGTGTGTGTGTGTATGACACCAAGTAAGCATATGAAAATGAGATATCCCCAGGGGATGAGAAAGTGATAAAGGCATCAGTGTGATGTGAGTAATTTAGACATTCCAAGGATGTAAGTGAGATTGTAAAGTAAGATTGAACAAAGACTGATAAGGCCTAATCGATATAAAGTAGCACATTACACGGTGAATAACTATATGTAAAGCACATGATATTTTTGTTATTTAAGGTTTGATCAGAATACCCCACCGACGTGGCAGAATACCCACAACTGACTCGGCAGGATATCCGTGACCGGTACGGCGGCCAATCCATACACCGATACGGCGGTCTATTCGTACATAACAGCACATCCCAGGGATGTTGAGATGAGATTAGACCCCGTCGCCTATGAGAAATGGACTTGGGTAGTATTCAAAGTAATATATTTATAACAACTATCTATTTAGATGATAATGAAGGATATTCCATCGGGGCTCGATGCTATATTACTCGGGGATTGCTTAAGTTGAAGATTTAAGTTTCTTTAGGCCGAATCAATGTAATTCATGAAGAGTTGAGAATAAATGAAACATGTAAACCACCAGTAAACTTCAATGCATATTGTATTCATTTAAACTATTTTTCAGCAAGTTCATTAATACATCATGCTAAGAATATCATGGAATATATGTGAGGATTTGACTTATATGTTTATCGTGTTGTTCCCTATTGAGCTAGGATGTAGCTCACCCTTTTAGACTATACGTCACAGGTCCTTTGCTTGTAGTAGCTGAGGCTTCGAGAGAAGCTGATCCGGGAGATTCAGACTTCGTGCCCGGAGAAGAGTTAGAGCCTCCTCCCGAGGACTTCTTCTAGGAGACTCCGCTACATACTTTGATAGGGAGAGTTTTGAGAGCTATGTAACGGCTTGGTATGTCAAGCCTTTCTTTTGAGAAACAATGTATAAAATTGATATAATTATTTTGGGCGAATCATCTGGGGTGATCTGTTATCACCGATGGTTCAGATCGGTTCTTTGCTCATGCGTTGGCATGAAAGTAGAACTGTCTTTTGGGTTTATGCCAGATTAGTATATTGATTTCCGCATTGTGCAGTTAATTGTCTTATCTTGTTTATTATTACTTGTTATAGCAATGTTCCGTACATATCCATGGGGCACGGTCTGGAGGATCGTGCTGATGGCACAGGTTTCGGGGTGCCGAAATCCAGGCTGTCATAGTTGGTATCAGAGCCTTTTCGTTTAGAAATTCTGACAATCACTATTTTTGTCAGAACATAGGGACTTCTGCTAACGAAACTTTAGTTTCACATGCAGACCGTGATGGCTTCTAGGGGAAGGGGCCGACCCAGGGGCAGTCACAATAGAAATTTGCATAGCAAAGATGATTTCATCTCGTCTACAAACAGAGTGCCTATGGGAAGTAGAGAGGTTCCCTAGGGTAGTGGCCCAGAGAATCAAGAACAGACAGAGAATCTGGATCGAGATAAGAGAGAATAAGAAAGACTAAGAGAAAGGAATGAAGAGAGAGAGGACCGTCAGAGGATGATGCATATGATGGAAACCATGACGACTGCCATGGCACAACAGGCAGCATCCTTGGCAGCTCATACTGCCCACGAGCAGCATCAACCACCTACGCCTCCAATAGGATCTACACTGCTAGTGGCTTCAGTGTTTACCGAGTTCAGGAGGATGAGACCTCCTAGCTTTTCGGGGCAGGCAAAGCCGATGGCATCTGAGAATTGACTGAGTGAAATGGAGAAAGTGTTTAGCGTGCTTACGTGCACGGAGGACGAGAGCGTCCGTTGGGCAGCATACATGCTAGATGGGGAGGCTGGGCCTCGGTGGAAGTCCATTTCTAGGACTAGGGCTCAGGAGACCCTAGATTTACCCTAGACGTGGGAGGACTTCGTCGAGGAGTTCAACAAACAGTGTTTCCCAGAAGTAGTGAGGAATCAGATGGAAATACAATTTTTGTAACTCGTGCAAGGAAAAATGATTGTTAGAGAGTATGGAGTGGAATTTATGCGACTCGCTCGCTTCGTGCCCGACTATGTTATCACGGAGATGATGAGAGCAAAGAAGTTGCAGCAAGGGTTGAGACCGGATGTGAGGGCAGGTGTAGCACCGTTCCAGTTGAGGACCTATGGAGAGGTCATGAGCAAAGCACTCGTAATGGAAGAAAAAAATAACAATCGACACCGCCAACGGGAACAACAAGGAAGGTGGAGTGTGGATCAAAGTTGTAACACCCCAAAAATTTTAACTTTGAATAGTATACCTCAGTGTGCGTGACCGACTAATCACCTGCCTGATTTTTGTGAAATTAATTGAGTTATTTCAGGTTAAATCTTAAGTGGAAGAGATGACACACTAAGTGTTTGTATGTGCTTCACACAAAGGTTTAAGTGGATATGAACTAATACACAAAAGAATGTTTGTGTTTTGTTTGGGAACCAACCCACTTAACTTAAAAAAAGAAAGAAAAAGGCTTCCTTTGTAAGCCATTGACCGGTTGCAAATCTTGGGGTTTTGGGTTTCTAGAGAGAGAGAGAAGGAGAAGAGGAAGAAGAAGAGATCGTTGAGATTCGGGTTCTCCAAAGCTTTGGGATCTCATGAAAAATTAGTAAGCTTGAGTGAGGAAGAGATCATCATTGTTGCGACGATTGGTGAGTTGAGGAACATGATTGAAACCGAATGGGGTTTTGAAAACCCATTATTCTTGGCAAGAGATTCGGGTGCGTTGAGCCGCTAAAACGTGGTGAGATTGTATAAGGTGTGTGTGGAAGATCACCCTACGATCGCGTCGGCTTCGTGGTGATTGTAGAACTTGGAAAGATCAAAAGGGGTTTGGAAAACTCATTTACTTGCAAGGAAGAAGACGATCCGTTCTTCGGTGACTCATCGATTTAAGGTGAGTAATCGATACTTAAGTATGTAAAATTTTATTAATAAATGTTTTAATAAGATGTGTGTGAAGTGTGCAAAAGATTAGGATAAAAAAGGTTGAGTTTTGATGAAAAATGGGTCTTTAAAAGTCCAAAACATGCAAAATCGCGCACAGTCGTTCGCCTGAGGCTCGCTCGAGCGAGCTTTGAAACTCGCTCGCGTGAGTGGCAGAACCTGTCTTGGTATTTTGGCCATAATTTTCTACGCCGAACTCTGATTGATGTGATTTTTGAGGCGTTGGAAAGAAGACAACTAACTCCAACTCCTATGAATTAACCAACTTATGAATCAAATATTTGAGGGTCAAATGGAGTTGGAAGTTAAGCCAAGTTCCAAGTGGACACGTTTTGACTAGAGTACCGAGATAGCTCCGGTATTTTTACCATAACTTTTCACTCCGAATTGCGATTGATGTGATTCTCATGGCGTTGGAAAGAGGACAACAATATCTACAACCTTTGTGAATTAATCAACAATTGAATCCAAATATTTAAAGGTCAAAATTTAGCTAAAAGATAGGTCAAGTTTAAGTTAGCCATGAGCTCGCTCGAACGAGCTATTTCTCACTCGCGCGAGAGGCCTTTAGTAGGCATATGTAGTATTTGATGCTCTGCTCACGCGAGGACTTAAGTAAAAATATGTCTCGCTCGCGCGAGGCCTCGCGTGACACTCTCCAGATAATTAGATATTAGATCAGTCGAGCGAGAAATGACCAGTTTTGTGCTCGCGCGCCTAAGCTTCAGAGTTCGCTCACGCGAGGAACAAAGTACTAAGTTAATTCTTTTGCTCTGAATTCTTCAGAAATGTATACCATGAGTTCTTTTAAGTATTCCTAATGGAAATTTTGGATATTTTGAATGTAGGATTAACGTGTTGAGGATACGTAGTGGACTCTCGTAGGAGCTATTTATGGAATGGTTTAAGCGTGACTTGAGGTAGGGAAAACTTAATATCATGTGTATTTAATGAATTAGCATGTGTGTGTTATGTATGATGCGTCTTTTATAAAATCATGTGAGCTTTGATATGATGTGTTCTTTGATAAAATCATGTGAATTTTGATATGAGGTGTTCTTTGATAAAATCGTGTGAGTTTTGTTATGACTTTGAATTAAGAAAGAATATGCATAAGTATGTTTCCGAAAATGTGTGTGGTTATGAGGAATCTTTCAAGATTCAATCTAATTTGATGCGTGTGTTTGAGAAATTGTACGAGCTTTCAAACTTAATTATAATTATCACTTTACACGGCGATAAGCTATATGTATGCACTTCGATTTGAGGTTTATATTGTTGACTTAGAATATTCGTGACCGGTACGGCAGCCAATCCATACACCCTTTGTGATATGTGTGATATGTGAATCCTATCGTACAACGGTAATTTGTGTTTGGCCAAGTGTCCAACTCTATAGGACCTTGGATATATGTGAAAATGGTTCATGTGAACGACGATGGTGAATATTCCATCGGGGGCTCGAGGTTATAGTTCCTCATGCAATAAATTAAGTAAAGCACTCTTAAGTTTTTATTTTGTGTCAAGACCATAAGGTGAACTTGCGTTTATGTTTCCAAGTGCCATGTATGCGTTTCATGCCATGACATCACAAGTGTGCATCTGTTTTGATAAACTTTGTGTTCATTCTATCATAAGATATATGTTTGATGTTCGTAATATGCATGCTATGAGTTTTTCCCTGTTGAGCTTGGATGAAGCTCATCCCTCGACTATACATCACAGGAACAAGTGTGGATCAGGAGCGGACTTTAGAGAAAGACTTGGGATCTCCCATTTGAGGAATTCTACCCTAGGTGAGGATGGGGCAAGTCATGTTTTGGTTTGTATAGTGGATATTTAGAGTCTTTGAATTTGGACTTGGTATGTTCGGAGATTTAATACATAGTAAGAAGTGTAATGTAAGTATATTTTAGAAGCCACTATTTAGGTGATGGTCGGCCATCACCGGTAGTTTTTCTATGGCCCATTTTATTTAAATGATTTTGTATAGAAGAAACATTTTGGTTGCTTTATATATTTTTGCTTGACTCTACTCTGGCAGGTATACCAAGTAATTTCTGTATTCGGATTATGAAGTGTGATCCGACGGACCGATTTTCCCTGAGTTTATGATGTAAGAAAGAAAAAAAATATGATACGGGTTTTTGCGAGTTGGGAAAAAATCAGGCTGTCACAAAAGTAGAACAGAAAACTACGAGCCGATGAACAAAAAGCCGAGATTCGTAGCACCTAATCAGAGATCACCATTTCAAGGAGGTTATGGGAGACCGGCGCAGCAGAGCAACCAGCAGAGATTTCCATTACTTACGTTCGAGAGACCGATATGATATGAGAGCCCTGCTATCACCACCGGAGCTACAGTTACACAAGATTTCTCACGAGTTGCATCTTCCACACCGCGGGAGACTTGTGCCAAGTGTGACAAGTCTCACAAGACATCGGACTGTAGGCTGAGTACTCGGGGCTATTTTCGATGTGGCAAGGTAGGCCACCTAATCAAAGATTGTCCCGAGGTGAACAAAGGGAAGACAGATTCTGTTTCTATGTCACGACCTATACAATCGAGGAAGCCGATCGTCCAAGGGAGAGCCTACGTGATTACAGCTCAAGAAGCCCAAAATACAAATGACGTGATCCAAGGTGAGGTTTCTTTTAAATAAAGAATTTCAATTCTTGAAAATTTTAGATAGAGAAGGTGCATCCATATAGAAAATAGAAAAGAACCTGTATGCAATAATTTTGGTATGATAGTATACATTATATATATATATATATATATGTGTGTGTGTGTGTGTGTATGTATGACTAGGTACGTTATAAATTCATGAGAAAGGAAGCGATGTGACATATGAAGCTCGAGTGTTGATAAACCCGGGGTCTACCCACTCATTTATTACCCCTCGCTTCACAAAGAAGATGAAAGTCAACTCAGGGAAGTTAGACTTTGTGTTAACCGTATCTATCCCAACTGGGAAATCAGTCGATACAGAAAGGGTTTGTAAATCCGTGACCGTGAGAATCATGGATGGAGACGTCTTTGAACTACCAGCGAACTTAATCTTGTTAGACATGCAAGGGTTCGACGTGATCCTCGGCATGGATTGGCTGTCACAGCACTGTGCAACGGTAGATTGCAAGAATAAGATCCTCATCTTCAGACCTAATACACTGAGGTCATTTCGATTCCGAGGAGTAAGATCGAAGTGTGTGCCACTTATTTCTGCAGTCAGGGCCGAGCTCTTGATCAAAAAGGGGTGCAGTGGATACTTGGCATTCTTGAAGGAGGATAAGGAAGAGAAGAATATTATTTCAGAGATAGCAATTGTGCGAGACTTTGCGGACATGTTTTCGGAGGAATTACCAGGATTACCTCCTGATAGAGAAGTGGAGTTCGCCATCGACTTAGCACCAGAAATGGAGCATGTTTTTAAAGCACCATACAGAATGGCTCCTGCTGAGTTGAAGGAGTTGAAAGAGCAGTTGCAAGAGCTTATGGACAAAGGGTTTGTAAGACCGAGCGTGTCTCCATGGGGAGCACCGGTCTTATTTGTAAAGAAGAAGGATGGGTTAATGCGACTATGCATTGACTATCGCCAGTTAAACAAACTCACCATAAAGAACCGATATCCTTTGCCTAGGATAGATGACTTGTTCGATTAGCTGCAATGAGCGAAGTATTTTTTCCAGATCGATCTGAGATTTGGATACCATCAGTTGAGAGTCAAGGCAGAGGACATTCAGAAGACTGCATTCAGGACATGGTATGGACACTATGAATTCTTGGTGATGTCGTTTGGGTTGAGGAACGCACCGGCGTCGTTTATGGATTTAATGAATCAGGTGTTTAAACCACACCTGGACTCCTGCATCGTGGTTTTTGTCAACGATATCCTAATATACTCTAAGTCAAAAGAGAAATATGAAGAACACTTAAGGGTTGCTCTACAAACCTTATGTGAACACCAACTATACGCCAAGCTCAGTAAGTGCGAGTTTTGGTTAGAGGAAGTTAACTTTTTGGGACATGTCATCTCAAAGCCTTGTGTCATGATAGATCCAGCTAAGATTGAAGCAGTAGTAAACTGGGAGCAGCCAAAGACCGTGAGCTACATCCGTAGTTTCCTTGGACTAGCGGGCTATTATCGACGTTTCGTCGAGGGGTTTTCAAAAATATCAGGACCTCTTACGAGACTTACACGGAAGGATGCAAGATTTGAATAGAGTGAGACATGCGAGAAGAGTTTTCAAGAACTCAAGAAGAGACTCACTTCAGCTCCAGTACTAGCGATTCCTTCAGGCAGTGGAGGGTTCGCGGTATACAGCGATGCTTCGTACAATGGTTTGAGTTGCGTGCTCAACCAACACAAAAAGGTGATAGCTTACGGGTCGAAACAGTTAAAAGAGCATGAAAAGAATTACCTGACACATGACATGGAACTAGCAGCAGTCATATTTGCATTGAAGATTTGGCGACATTACTTGTACGGTGAGACATTTGAGATTTTCACCGACCATAAGAGCCTCAGATACCTGTTTACATAGAAAGAATTAAATATGAGGCAACGCAGATGGATGGAGTTCCTCAAGGACTATGAGTGTTCCATACAGTACCATCCAGACAAGGCTAATGTAGTAGTCGATGCCTTGAGTCAAAAGGGTTCAGCTCAGTTGGCTAGTTTGATTTTAGGTATGCACAGATGGAAGTTGTTTGAAGATCTGGTACTGTACGATGTGAATATCGAGTCGCAAGCCACAGGAGCCTTTTTGGCAAACATTTAAGTGAGGCCAGTGATATTTGAGCATATCCACGAGCTACAGATGAAAGACCCGGCGCTAACCAAGATTCGTCAAGATGTGATTGAAGGCATCAAATCGGAGTTCTCAGTGAAAGAAGATGGTTCCTTATTATTCAAGGGTCATCTTTGTAATTCGGATAATGTCGATCTACGACAAACTATCCTTGATGAGGCTCACAAGTCAAACTATGCGATCCACCCTGATAGCACGAAAATGTACCAAAATTTGAAAAAGAATTACTGGTGGAGAGGTTTGAAGCAAGACGTGGCAGAGTACGTATCACGGTATTTGACGTGCTAGTAAGTGAAAATCGATCATAGACACCCTGCGGGGTTATTGCAACCTCTACCCATACCAAAGTGGAAATGGGAGTCAATCTTTATGGACTACAGCGTACAGCAAAGAGATACAATGCCATTTGGATAGTTATAGATCGATTGACCAAGTCAGCACACTTCTTGCCTTACAACATGATGTATACGGCGGGAAGACTTACAAAATTATATATGAAAGAGGTAGTGCGCCTACACGGGATCCCAAGCAGTATTATTTTCGATCATGATCCATTGTACACATCAAAGTTCTGGAAGAAATTTCAAGAAGGAATGGGAACGCAACTGGACTTCAGTTCAGCTTTCCATCCGCAAACGGATAGGCAAACAGTGCGGGTAAATCAAGTCATAGAAGATATGCTCCGAGCGTGTATACTGAAACTACAAGGATCATGGGATCAACACCTACCGTTGATTGAATTTTCATACAACAACAGTTTCCAAGTGAGCATTGGCATGACATCGTATGAAGCTCTTTATGGAAGGCAATGTAGATCACCCATCAATTGGAAAGAAATTGGAGAGAATTTTATTTTAGGACCCCAAATACTTAAAGATAATGCCACCTATGTTTGTATGATAAGGGCAAAACTAAAAGCGGCTCAGAGCAGGCAAAAAAGCTACGCTGATATCAAGCGAACCAGTGTAGACTATAAGGTGGGTGAACACGTGTTTGTCAAGGTATTGCCTATGAAGGGCATGATGGGATTCGAAAAGAGAGGAAAGTTAAGTCCCCGCTATCTTGGACCATTCGAGGTTTTGGGTCGAGTAGGGTAAGTTGCTTACTGCATTGGATTACCACCATTATTCGATCGGGTGCATAACATCTTTCACGTATCTATGCTCAGGAAGTATATTAATGGCCCTGATCACGTGTTGAGCAATCAAACATTAGAGATGCATGAGGATATGAGCATTTGAAGAACCGACAGAGATATTAGACCGAAAGGAATAAGTATTGCACACCAAAGTGATCCCTTTAGTACTTGTTCGATGAAAAAATTATCCGACCGAAGAAGCTACATGGGAAAGAGAAGCCGATGTGAAAGAACAACACCTGGACTTGTTTGCGACGAGTTAAGAATCAAAATTGTGTCACCGCAAGCATGTTTGTAGATTTAAATCGTCTATTGTAATCCAATGTTGACCATTTGGCCAATTTATTCAATGGAGAGAATGTGGATCCTAATCATGCCGTGATGCCATATGGAATGCATGGTTGGGATTCATCATGCCACGCAATGGCTACAAAGACATGCTTCACAAAACCAATGACCAACTGGTCATGTATTACCAAGAAAATGAAAGGAGAACAAAATAGAAAATTTTCTGAAATTCTGAGGAAAATCGATTAATCGATTAATTGATTTTGGAATTCGATTAATCAATTTTGGTCGATTAAGCGACTAGCATACGCCAATGAGTGGAGATTCAGAAATTTAATAAAGTAAAATTTCGATTAATCAAGGGAAATTCGATTAATCGATTTGGAAAATAGATTAATCGATCTGGGAAATCGATTAATCGACTAGCACATGCCAGTGAGCTGGCAAACCTGGAATTTTAAATGACTGAAAAATTTGATTAATCGAAATGAATTTGATTAATCGATTTTGAATTTTGATTAATCGATTTTAGAAATCGATTAATCAATTTCACGCGACTAG
The DNA here is from genome assembly GCA_021018995.1 of Chloranthus sessilifolius. Lineage (NCBI taxonomy): Eukaryota > Viridiplantae > Streptophyta > Magnoliopsida > Chloranthales > Chloranthaceae > Chloranthus > Chloranthus sessilifolius. Next base: position 131,040,850 of record CM037586.1, on the reverse strand, counting down.
AAAATTTTTTAAAACCGACTAATCGATTTGGGCCTACATATATAAAAAAGGGGGATTTTCTCCCCATTCAAAAATTTGTTTTGCTTTCTCTTTCATGCCACTTCGTCTTCCTCCTCGAGCCACCTTGCAAAGCTAGGGTTTTTGCGGATTTAGGGTCAATTTCGAAATAAAATCGCTTGCCATTCGGATCGAACACCTAAGGTAAACCCTAGATTCGAGTTTTCTTCAAAATTTGAACCATCAAAACCCTAATTTCCTTGCTTTTTGATTCAAAATGCCACCTCGAACTCACTTGACCACGAAGTAAGCAGCTTCGAAGCTCCCGGTACGACGTAAGAACACCGCACCGTCACCACCATCACCATCACCTCTACAAACCCCATCTCCATCGTCATCGGATACCACATCCGATTCGACGAACACATCTTCACGTGAATCTTCACCGACCCTACCACCACCACCCGTAAACTTTCCCAAACCAAATAAATGGTGGGCGGCAAAAGAATTTGAAAATGAGTTCATTTTTGATGAAGTGTTATTTACCGACCCCGATGTCGAGGGTGAAATCTAATGGGCCCGGCAATACCTTCAAAAAGTGGGGCTTAGGAACCTTTTGAACCCTTTGCATGGATATTTCTACCCTTGACTTGTGCACCTATTTTACCAGAACTTGGAGGAGGGTCTGGTTGATGACACCATTACGACCAAGATTGAAGGTCGTAGCTACACATTTACACGTCGCCATGTATACGAATCCCTAGAGAGCTACTTGAACTTCATGCCCGAGACCACCCTCTTCCCACCATTTACTGAGGAAGTAAAATTTGAAGAAATCATGACAAGGATGACCAAGGGTAGAAAGGGATCCGGCAAGTCCATACGGAGGGTAGACTTGCCTCCCTACATATGGATGTTGGATTCCATTATCAAATGCAACCTATACCCTATGCGCCATGACACCAAGCGGGTGGAGTTGGTCCAACAAGCCCTTTATGCGGCATACCGCGGGTGTTGGTTCGACGCTACCAAGCTCGTCATTGAGGGGATGATCTCTATAAAGGGCAAGATGATGAAGGGTCCTTTGAGACCAAAGGAGAAGATGCCATATGCTCACCTCATTTCGAGCATGTTGGAGTGCTACTCTGATGCCCCAGAGTACGCCATCTCACCTCAGGAGAAGAAAGCCACAAACCACGTGAAGCACTACTCCATCGCTTCGTAGGGTCATAGTTATAGGTTATTAAAGAGGGCCCTACCAGTACAGGAGCCAACAGCAGCAGTAGCACCACCACCCCCACCACCACAGCAGGACCCACCAGTAGGGGGAGCACCACCCGTCATTCCACCAGCTGAGGGAGCGCCGTCACATGGCTCAGTTCCACGTGAGGAGCAGCCTTTGGTGCCCCCACAACCACCTTCACAGTCGGCAGCTACCACACCTACATCATAGAGGATGTATTGGCCCGGATGGAGGCCAACAATCAACAGATGAACAGGCGCATGGACTTCTTGATGTACCACACTATGCAGTACATCTATCCTTTGGACTATCAGCAACGTCTCGCGGAGGAGTAGGTGTGGACTGTGGGCGTGATCGCTTTTCACACGGGTGCCGCTGATGCGGGCACGTCTGGCTTGGTGCCACAACAGCCAGGCCAGACAGAGTAGTCAGCCAGCACCAGACCAGCCGGGAGAGGCAATAGCGTGAGCTTCAGACGATGACGTTCTTTTATGGATGACTTTTGGAGTTTTTGTATTGTAATTAAATTTTAGATTGTAATTACTGTGAAACGACGTAGTAAACTTTTGATAAATGAATAGATGAAATGAAATCATTTTCTTTAAAATTCTCATTCTTCACTTGCACTCACGTTTACTTTCTTGCATTGCGTGCGACAAAATTATTTAATTTTTCGTGATCGGGTACGTGACATCACCTGTGTGTGAGGTACCCAATCGACACACCTTTTAGGTTCATTTTCGAGGACGAAAATTCCCATGGTGGGAGAATATAATATCCCTGAAAATTGAGTGATGAACAGTGACCTCAGGATTCGTGCCCGATTGGTCGTAGGTTGACCAAGTGATGATCAAACAGTAGACTTGAGAAGAAAAGTGTTACGTAATGTAGTATGACCCTAAGCATAGTGTATGGTGTTAGTTAAGGGTCACATACACCTATATCTAGTGTATGTGCTTAACACCAAAGCTAAAGAGGGTTATAAGGATTTTAGTAATCTAAGAGAAGCTATTCTCTTGTTTGGTTGGTGAGAGAGGTTAAGAGGAGAGAGAGAGAGAGAGAGTAAAGGGGAGTTAATGGCAAGGAGAAGTTAATGTGGCTTGATTGAAGGAAGGGTTTGAGCATTGAATGTCGGATTCAATGCGTGAAGGACCGTTGAAGAGGGCCTGGCGACATGGGGTCAAGAGGGCCTGGCGACGTGGTCGCGCTGCGAGGACGCGACACGGTCGCATGGGGGGTCTTGACACGGACGCGACATGGACGCGACATAGCCAGGTGGGCTAGTGATCTGGGGCGTTGCGGTGTGAACAGTAAAGTATATCAAAGCAATAGGTTTGAGATTCTCCTGCCATTCTGATTGAATTACTGTTTTACCCTTTTATGTGGGAGAGGAGCTGGAGAGTTGCCTTCCACCCACACGGGGCCTTGCATTGCCAGAGGGGGCGCAAGTGTCTCCGAGGCCTGAAAGGGTGGGCGTAGGACGTCGACGCAGCGATGCCGTGTGGCACCCAAGGGAGGTTGATGTATGGCCCCGGACTACACGTTGCGGTGTATACGGCTGGGCAACCTCGTGAGAACGGATGCGCTGCGTGGGACTTAGTTGAGCACGACGGCATGTGGGCCAAGGATGAATGGGTGCTAGTAATTCGGAACGCACACAATGGCAAGCTGCGTGGGACTCAGTTGAGCACGCGAGCAAGAGGCACAAGGCTGTGGGCTTGGTTCGGTATGTGGGCCAGACATGTTGGCATGGGGAGCTGCATGCCCAGCGTGTTGCGAAGCGAGGTACTAGTGCAGTGCACAAGGTAAAGCTTGAGCAGACCAAGTTTAGCACAGTAGTGCAATTGAGCGTGTCGTAAGGGGCACGATACAGCTGGTTGGTAGGCCGCGAAACAGAGGTAACCATGTTGGGGGAGTTCCCGTCCTCTAGGCGGGTGGTATCAGAGCTGATGTGTAGATGGGTTGGCTTCGTTGCATGTTGCAGCGAAGCACCGCGCGGGTTGGTAGCGCGTCGAAGGACGCCCCGCGACATTGGTATTAGAAGTAGGCTGACTTAGCGCAGCGGACGCTAGGTGCCGCACGGGACTATAGTCGCAGAAGTGTGACCCCGTGACAAATAGCTCAATTGGTATCCTCTTCCTTTGTGGATGCATAGGTCCCACGTTTGCTCTTGCCCTTTGTGCGGGTCCCTTCCCAATATGCTAGACTAATAGTGGATCCTCTATGCGTGCAAGTTTGCACAAGCACTACATTTAGGTTGTCTATGAGGTATGGCGTCCTAATATATATATATATATCAGGGCAGCCCAATTGCAACTCTCTTTTCTATGAGTTAGTATCAGGTGTGTGAATTAATACACCTATAATAAAAGGATACTTTAATAAATTAAACACATATAATGGAGTAATACAAATTAACTTGGAGAGAGGTGATAACTCAATCATGCACTGTTGAGTTCAGTGGTTCAAGTCTTATGCTTACCTTAGATTTGCTTATGTTTCCGACGACATAAGCGTATTTGCTAATACAGTTAGAGGATCTTGATCCACTCATTAAATAACTAAGCATGACCATTTCCTAAACATTGGGAACATCGAGGCAACTCCAAAACATCTGATTGACACACTTATTGAGTTGTGACCTTGTCAAGAAGCTTACCTGATCGACTGTGTGAACCCCAATCAAATTCTAATAAGTTAGTAACTTAGTATTGTATTTTGGGGAATGATATTCAGGTCTAACCAGGTTGAATCACATTTGAGTTACCCACATCCGCAGCTCTTGGAAATAGGCGAATCTTAACTTTCATGCTTTTCATTTTTTATAGAATGATGTGTAGTCAAGATTCTTCTATTTCTAAGAGATGCGGATATGGGTTGAACTGAAATGCGGTTCAAACTGGCTGGACCTGACCTCTGCCCTCTGTTTTGTGCTTGATCAACCATGACAATTATTTTTGTGCCTGATTGATCACCATGAGAGTTATTGAGATATTCAATTATTGTGTATAAGAAAGGCAGTTATTGAGATATATAAAAAAATGCTTTTATTATAGGGATAATGGTTTCACAATTAAATATCAAATGGTGTTCAAATGATCTTACGCTATACTAACTTTGTTTTTTACAATAAAATACACCATACTTACTTTTTATCTTACACTATTGAAGTGGTTTTTATCACATTTTTTTTTATCTATCTACTAACTTTTTTTTTCACAATAGAATACACCATACTTACTTTTTATCTTATACTACTGAAGTGTTTTTATCACATTTTTTTATCTATCTAAACTATCCAAGTGGCAGTCCATCATTAGAACATGTCTCAACTCAAGCTGTAAGGGGATGTTAACTATATGATTGATGAACTTTAATAACATGCATTAAAACTAAGAAGAACGACTGATATTATAATCAAGATATCTCATTATTTAAATCTCCCCAATACATCCTTTCGGGGCCTATGGGACCCTCAATCGATGATCTACCACTTCAACAGTAATCAGCCATATCTTAAACCAATGGTGGTGTAAGATCATTAAACACCATGTTAGTGTTTAACTGATTGTCAGGAGAGCCATTCCCACGGATTCCCTTATGCAGAAGCCACATTCATCAAACAATATTAATCCTTTGACCAAAATCATTCCCTGAAATTTCAAAACAAGCAGAGTACAACTATTTTCTTTGTTAGTTTTGCTAAACACCATAGTGCAATTTGCTATTAACCCTATAGCATGGAAATATAATTACATAGGTGGAAATGAAATTTAGGTTGCTTATGGCATAGCTCTTTGCTAGCCCACACCACAGCAGAGTTTACCTGTTTTAGTTGGCTGCAATTTTCATTTCTAACTCCCTGCAAAGAAGGATTTACCTGATCTAGCAGCAACCTCCCTGCTCCCTACTAACTCCCTACTAGAGCAAATAAAATCTTCTCTGACAAAGAGTGAGTAGAAAGGAGGGTAAAACTGCTGAACAAGTAAATCTTGCATAAAATCTTGCTATGCAAGAAGTTATCAAGGAGAAGGGGTACCTGTTAAAGCAGGTAGCATGATTTTAGCAAAGAGGATGGGAACCTGCTAAAGCAGGTGAACTTTGCTATGGTTGGGGCTAGCAGAGAGCTATGTCATACGTAACCTTAGTTTCCAATTCTTGTTGTTTGATAGCTATGAAAGGAGGTAGAAATGAAATTAAGTGGATCCGTCATTTTAGGAGGAAACCATTTCAACCTTTTACGTGGCTGAAATTGAGTTTTTTTTTTGTTGAAAAATGAAATTGAGTTTCCCACTAACAAAATAACGATTTTTTTTCATTTCAAATCTAAAGTTACTTGTAAAAAATCTTAAAGAAAAAAATATCTTTTGACTTTTAAAAAATAACTTCCATTTATTTGACCATCATACCGGCACGATTACTATGACTATCACATTATATACATCATACTCTTTTTAGCTAATATTTGACTTTGGTCAAGATTTAAATTTTAATCTAACTTTAACAAGATTTATATGCTATTTAAAGTTTTGACTTTTGATCAAATTTTGACTGCTGAAACATGATAATAAATTGTAAGTTAGTAATATATTACCAAATTTTTAGGGGGTCAAAGGTTGACTTCTAGGTCAAACTTTGACTTTTAATTAAAATTTTACTTTTTATTGAACTTTGACTCCTATAATTTGATGGCAAAAAAATGATATTGCCGTGTTGATCTATAATATGATACTAGATTCTCAATTTTATTAGTCAATAATTTGACATTTACTCAAACTTTGACTTTTACATAATTTATTTTCAGCCAAACTCGAAACTTGCTTATAGATAGAGTCTACTACTGCACAAATTTATACCGTGTCAGTGCAATTTTTCCTTGGTCAAAGTTTGACTTTTTTTAATCAAAGATTGATTTTTTATAAAAAGTTATAAATTTTAATTAGTAGAATATTATAATTAAAAATATCTATCATTATTTTAATTTATTACTTTAAAATACATTGCCTCATTTTTATTGGTAAAAGTTTGACTTTTATTCAAAATTTGAGAAGTGTATCTTGATAGTAGATAGCGATTACTACTGCTGTTGTTTGTATTTTGGTAATGTAAATTTTTGTTAGTCAAAGTTTGATATTTGGTCAAACTTTGACTTTATAACGCAATTTGATTTTTCGAACTTTTGTAGTCTCAATGAGGTTATCATTTTATTAATTTATTACTTTGTAGTACATTACCAAATTTTATTTTACTTTTTTTGACATTTGATCAAAGTTTGACTTCTTAAAAGTTGATATTTGGTCAAATTTTTTACTAGTGTAATGTAATAATGTATATGAATACTATTTGGTTAATTTGTAGCTTGGTGATACATTGTCGAGTTTTTTATTGGTCCAAGTTTGAATTTTTATTAAAATTAACTTTTCTTTCAACATGTAACCTTACAATACATATTAGCATTTACTAAAATTAATATGCCGATTATAGTCAAATGGTTGACTCGACTTGAGTATTAGCTGGAATAGAGCAATGAAGAAAATACTTAGGATATCTAGAAATGGGCACCCTGATGTCCCTGAAACTTGAGTTTAGGGACTCTAAACTTGAGTAACCCTTAGCATAGTTTGAACTTATGCAATCCTTCCTAAGGATTGAGTCTTGTTTGAATCTCTATTGATGATTGGCATAGATAGATAAATGATGATTGATTGATTAATAGATGATGATCGGTTGATATAGATGAATAAGGAATCGAATGATGTGTGATGTCTGATAATGATTTTGAACAATATAAGACATATTGAAAAATGATTGGCGAACTATAAAAGATAAAGTCACCAAATTGATTTTGAATAATGATCTAAACGGATTATTAAATCTCTAAGAGAGGTACAAAGTAAGAGGAACTTGCTTGAATATTGAACCCGAATTCGGGATGCATTGAATGATATCGACTTGAAAAGAGGTAATGAAATTACCGAATACTGAATATTAAATACCGAACATTGACTACCGAATATCGGATTGAATATTGAATATTGAACATGAAAAATTATTGAATATCGAGTATTGAATATTGAATATTGAATTAAATATAAAACTTGGACTATTGTACCTTGAATATTGAATAATCAATAACTAATATTGATAATTTGAAAGTGAAAATGTTAAACCTCGCATAGTTGACCGCTGCTCTTGCGAAAAGGCTCGTTAGACCAACAAGGTCATTGATCATTGTCTTGATTGACTAAATAATGAAGAGTGTCAACCTCTGTTTATGCGACATTGGCAATCGAATATTGATATCGGACCATGGTTGGTATTTAGTATCACGTCATTTTAATTAAAAGACACTAAATAAATCATTAACTTGACGATAAATAAATAAATTAAAAGACACTTAATGAACCAGTAAATTGATTTCCGACAAATTAATGACTTAATTAATATACCTTGTAACTCTCTTTAACTTGTTAATCTCATAATCTCTAAAAAATTGGAATTATAGTGCGTTGTTTCTCATTATAGTATTAGTAATTTAATTTGAATATTTCCAGTGTAGATAGTAATTACTTATTGTGTTTGTACGTCATACTTAAAATATTTTTGCTTAATTTAAATCTTGAATTGTCTTTATTTGATCTAGTATTATCACATCACGTCATGTTGTAAATCTCACTTTGCACATATCACGTTGTGAAACCCTGTGACGTCCCAAAAAATTTTGATTTCCGTACAGGTCAAACTCGGTGTGCGTGTCGACAGGTCACGCGATTGACATTATAGATTTTGGGGAGTATGTTGATTTACAAGAATAATCTCGAGTGAGAAAGAGAGAAGTGACAATGTTAACCGTTAGATGAGTGATCGAACACCGACGTGCGGTGTATTGGCTTAGCACCCTAAAATGACCATTTTGTATAAAAGTCAAATGGATAAGATATTCCATTTTTGCTTGGTTTGCTTTATGGAGAAAGAAAAGGAGAGTTTAAACGTCCGCCCATCCCTTACTTGTGATCCAACTGTGTGATCGCGCCATATGCGATCAGGAAAGTGAAAAGTAGTGTGTGCTCAAGTGGAGATTTGTCGTAGGCTTCATTTCAATTAAATTGTCGGACGAATCGACTAATTTCACTTCGAAACCCTCCTTCACAACTATTCTTAAAAAGAGCATGATCGACCAAGGGAAGGTAAGCGATATGTGTTAATTATGTTGTGTGGAGTTGTGTTAAGTTTTAGTAAGGATGTGAGTAAAAGTTTATAAGCATAGGATTCAGTTTTGGAGAAAAACGAGTCAAGGATGAAGAAGCCCGTGTGGCTGAGAAATCTGTCAAAATCGATCAATCGAAATTTGAACCGATCGATTGATTTTGACAGGATAGAGATGTGAAGAGTTTTCGAAGAAACCGATTGATCGAAATGGAATTCGATAGATCGAAATAGAATTCGATCGATCGATTTGAGAAGCCGATCGATCGAAATGAAATTCGATCGATCGATTTTGGAAGTTGATCGATTGATATGTAAATCGATCGATCGAATTGTGACACAGAGACATGTGAGTTTTCTGAAGAAACCGATCGATCGAACTGGATTTCGATCAATCGATTTTGGAAACCGATCGATCGAATTGGATTTCAACCGATCGATTTGTTTAGTTTCTGAGGTTTTTTATTTTTGGGAAAAAAACTTGGGGAGACTTTGAGACTTCTTGTCTTCGTCACTTTTGACTTGTAAGATGTAAATTTAATGTATTCTAGGTTAAGATCAAGGGTGCGTGATGAGAGGGTTATCTTGAGAAAGAAAGATCTTCGTTTTGGCTCATGGATCAAAATCTCAATTTCAGTTTCGATTTCGATCCTGGCCCGAACCGTAAATTGGTCAAAATTTTGGTAAATTTCAAACATTTTTTGAAAATATGTTCCGAACTTTGCCAAACTTTATTTTATTAGTTTTTTAAAGTTTTTTAACATTATTAAAACACATATATACACTAGTGAGGCTAATTTTCGTCCGTTTAAAGTACTTATATGTCTATTATAAGTATAAATTTTTCATTATTAACATGGATTTTATATGGTTAAGTCGTTGACTCTTTTAAATAAAACGATGAAGATCATTTTTCATTCCAATCTTTGACACAATAGATCTTGAGATTATGTTCGTATTATCAGAGAGTCAAATTTTGATTCAATATTTTGATTCCTTGGCACATCCCATATGTGCAACCCCTTTACACCCATTGATTGCTTCAGAACAAATGGTGGAGGTCGTGTAACATTATAGTCCACAAAATAGATGGCTTAAAACTGTCTACAATGCCTTTTTTGGCCATTTATGATGGCTTAAATCTCCCTACTGTGTTTTTTTTATTTTACACCATTAAAATTTGATTTATCAGCCATCAATCTAACTTGTCCAAGTACCAATTTATCATTGGAATGACAATCTCAGCTCAATGAAATATGCGGATAATTGAATGCCAACAATTCAATTGACGAATTTCAATATCAGCCATTAAAACTAAAAGCAATGAGTGATATTATAGTCAATGGATCGGATGGTTTAGAATCTAAACCATCCAATCCATTGACTATAATATCACCTTTAGATCTCCTTCAAATACTTTAGATCTCCTTAAAATACTATTTTTAGGCATGTTGCCTTCAATATATGATCTGTCACTTTGATGGTTCGGATCACTCACATCTTAAACCATTGATGGTGTAAGATCATTTAAACACCAATGATGGTTAGGAGAGTCGGTCCCTTAAAAATTATGTGTTTCAATTTTTAAAAGCACAACCTATCTTAAACCAAATTTAAAATATGTACCTTTATAGCCCATCTTAAATCATTGATTAATGGTCTTTAATATCAACCATTAAATTGAAAACAATGGTTGATATTAACTCCAAAAATCAGATGGCTTAAATCTCTCTAAAAAAATATTTTTAGGCTTATTATGACTGAACTCAAATGGCTTAAATCTCCCTAATTGGATAGGCAATCTCAGCCAATGAAATATGCGGATAAGTGGATGCCAACAATCCGATTGATGAACTTTAATATCAACTATTAAAACTAAAAGCAACGAGTGGCATTATAGTCAATGGAGCGGATGGTTTAGTTCTCCTTAAAATACTATTTTTAAGCATGCTGCACTTCAATATATGATCTGTCACTTTGATGGATCGGATCACTCGCATCCTAAACCATTGATGGTGTAAGATCATTTAAACACCAATGATAGTCAGGCCTCAGGAGGGTCGGTCCTTTAAAAATTAAGAGTTTCAATTTTTTAAAGTATAGCCCTTCTTAAACCAATTTAAAAATTTGTACCTTTAGGGCTCAGCTTAAACCATTGATTAATGGTATTTAATATCAACCATTAAATTGAAAACATTGGTTGATATTAACTCTACAAATTAGATGACTTAAATCTCCATAAAAAAAATATTTTTGAGCCCATTATTGATTAATGGTCTTTATATTCCATCACAGATGTGTCATATGATTTTATAGCCACTTTTTGAGTATTTGTGCCACGTGAAAAAAAAAATGACCGTTTGATGATATGCTCATAGTCTCAACATCCATTATGTGGAAGATCGGGGTGAAAAACTATCCCTATCGTCTAATTCCTAGCATTCAGTGGGTTTTAGACATTCGTGCTTTCCGAAAACTAGTGAGATAGATGCACAAACATTGGGCTGCACAAAGAGCAACCGCGCGTATGCATTCCAAACACCATATCATAACTAGCTTTTTTTTTATAAGATAACTAGCTTTCTAATAATATTTAACACCATATCATAACTTAACTAGCTATCGTTTAACACCATATCATAACTAACTTACACAACTTTCTTTTCTTTCTTTTTTCTATAAAATAAAAAGCTTTTATATGACTAAAGTAGCTTTTATATAACTAAAGTAGCAGATAAATAAAAAAATGGAAGAGGAGGAGAAGAAGAAAGGAAGCCACCAGGTAGGTCATCTTGCTTGCTTTGTTTTTTTTTTTTCTTCTTCTCCTCCTCCAATATTTTATTTTTCTGGGATTAAAGAAGCAAGGAAGGGGAAAAACAGGGGAGAAATCATGAAATCCGGTGAGATCCGATGGAATCCGGCGAGGTTCCGGCAAGTCTCCAATGAGAAGAAGGGTTGTTTGGGGAAGAGGAAGAGAAGGAGAAATTTTTTTTTTCAAAAATTCCTTAATTTTTGAAAAAAAAATGGGTACCAGCCCTTTAAAAAAATGCAAACCAGCTATCGGCCGATAATTTGAAATTATCGGCATTATCGGCCGATAATATGATTTCCCTGTATTATTGAAAATTATCGGTCGATAATTTCAAATTTCGGCCGATAATCTTGCATTTTTCATCTCGGTTCAAACTGAAACCGAGACGTCTCGGCCGAAAATTTGAAATTTCAGCCGAGATTTTGATCAATGTTTTGGCTTCACATTAAGGTAGGAAAAATTTCATAACATGTATATTTGATACAACTAGCATGAATATTGTGATATGATGAATAAGAATGTGTAAATTGTGAGTTTTGTCATCAAATAAGCATGAATTTTGTATATGGTTTCAAAACATGAAAATGAGTGTATGTGTGTGTGTGTGTGTGTGTGTGTGTGTGTGTGTGAACTCTGAAAGACGTGTATGTGTGTGCGAACTCAGGACTTGTTAAAGTGTGTGTGTGTGTGTGAACTTTGAGATTCTAAACTCCAAAATTAGTTATGAAATACCACATTTCACGGTAATAAAGTATAAGTTAGAATTTGCACTATGATTTGAGGTTCACATGAAACGAATTCCTTGTGCTCCGGGACGATGGGATATTCATTCATTTCTTATCGATCTATGAAAAACTTCGTTCGACACAAGTATCCCTCATATGAAGGGGCTTAGGCATCATGAAGATGGTTCATTGAACAACGATGGTTGGGATTCCCATCTGTATATGTGTGACTCTCGATGCTATATATACTTGAGATTGTATTTAAATGATCAGCTTAAGTTTTCTTTGTATTATGTGAAAGGATTTAGAAATCATATGATCAAGCTTTGAAATCTGCATTTATGATCAGTTTTAATTCGATTCAAATGCCCTTTTAATTGTGAGTCTTTAAATTTATAAGCATGTTTGATATATGTCATGAGATATATGTGTGATGTGATAATAAACATGCTATTGATGTTTTCCTATTGAGCTTAAGCTATTAGCTCACCGCTCGACTATATGTCACAAGTACAGGTATAGATACGGGTACTGAGGACCTTGAGCTTGAGGATCCAGAGTACATTCCGGAGGAGGAATCAGATCCTCCGCCCGAGGAGTATTTCCCATAGGGGATTGTGGGTGTGCATTTTTGAGATTTTGTGAGATTAGGGCTTAGTACGTCCAACTACTCTATTTTATAATGTGAACCATGCAATTAAATTTTGGATTATATTTTTGTGAACCATTGTGTTGGTGATGGTTGCCTATCACCGATGGTTCGTTTCAATTCTTTGTCCATGTGTTTGTCATGGAATTAGAAGCGTTATTTTGATATGTCTTAGTACGTATAAATGGAACTTTCTTTTGTCATAAGTCTGCTTTGTTTTCCGCTATGTGTGTGGATGTACCAAGTAATCCGTTCGGGGATCGATCTTATGGATGATCCAACAGTTCGGGTTTCGTGGTTAGGAAATCCGGGCTGTCACAAACCCTCTTGCATATAATTTGAAGCTTAGCTACATTAGACTAAACTGGAAATCATAACTTAAAATGACTAAGACGTTATTAAGCTTCACGGCTTGCAGTTGTTTCATGGCCCGAAAATTTCATATGCCAGCCAACAGCTACCCAGTCAGAGCTAGGGGAATAGAATTAAGAGAGATCCAGGAACAACCACTGAGCTGATAGTTTGAGCTCGTCTTGTCTATAGAGCTATTAACACTTGCACACATGTGCGCGTTTGTGTAATTGGACTTATTGTAAATATTGGGTTTTAAAAGTTTAACTCTTTAGACCATGTTTCAAATTGTTTTGTTATGATCCCGCGTTAAATAAGATTCTCACTTAATGAATTTTTGAAAACTGAAATAGCCCGATCAGGTTAGCGATAATGGGGAAATCTTTGACAAAACATTTACTGTAATATTTCAAAAAAAAAGTATGTGGTAAAAGAGGTTAACTGAATTGTGATTAAATCGAAGTATAAGTAATTGGTAACTGAAAATGAAATCGAAATTTAATCGAACTGGTGCGCTGACACGGCTCATGGATCGAAACGTACGGGCGTGAGAGTCTCTCGGATGTGCGAGGCCAAAAGCTGGGGGCGTAATAGGTTAGGCTTTAACTTATCTTTAACCCATCAAACAAATGGAAAAAAGGTTATATATATATAATTGAGGATATACACTTGGTAGTAGCAAAAAACGCTAACACGAGTGTGTCAGATCACATGCCAATTGGACTGATCAACCCAAAACAACACCTGTTTTGGGTTGCGCAAATGGGGGATGGTGAATGTTTCCCAATAATCCATGTGGAGCTCCCGTGACACCTAAAACATTATTTGGATGCCACATGTAGCAAACTTGTACTATTTAGATCATTTAAAAAAATAAAAAAATAAAAAAATAAAAACATCTCCACCATATATTTTTCGAGTCTTAAAATTGAAACCATTTAAATCAGTCAATGTATGACTTTTATCTTAAATAAATATTTTTTAGAATATTTTTTTGATAGAACTGATCTAAATAATACACCCCAGCTCATGTGATACCCAAATAGTAATTTGGGTGCCATAGGAAGCTCTACATGGACCATTGGGATACAATCACCATACACCATTGGGGTAAGTAATCCATGATATATATATATATATATATATATATATATGCGTGTGTGTATGTGTAAGTCAATAAATATCAAATAAGGTACGATAGGATTCGATATGAATCCCCAACTCAATATGAGTGTAAGCATCAATTTATATTTATATTTATATTTATATTGTATCAGTTCGTAAGAATCGATACCCCAACGATATGCCTCTGATATAAGTAGAATGAATAATGGCTCCTAACTGACATTTAAACACTAATTAGTGTTTAAATGATCTTATATTATTAAAGTTAAAGACTTTCAATTTAACGCCATTAAAGTGTGATTATTAGTATGCCATTTGGTTAATATCTGTTTCAATATTCATTGTCCAAGTGAGAATCTATCATCCGACCATAAACATGCTTATAAGTGGATGTGAATCATCCGATTGATTACTTTAATATCAGCCCTCAAACCTGAAAAGCAACCATTGATATTAACATCCGATTGATTACTTAAATATCTGCCCTCAAACCTGAAAGCAACCATTGATATTAAAGGCCATAGATCATATGGTTTAAATCTCCATTAAACACCATTTTTGGTCTTGTTGTATGTCCATCTATGGTCTAAAATTTTTTCTCTCTCTCTCCCCAAATCCCATCCCAAAATTCTCTCTCGGCTCCCCAAGCCCTTTTTAGGGATAATGACTCATGAAAGACATTCATACACCAAATAGTGTTTAAATAATCTTCTATCATTAAATTAGGAATTTTGATCTTATGACTATAAGGGATCCCCCATCAGAAAAATCCTAACTCCGCCACTCGTACCCCCTCGGTTTTGGGTTTTGAGCTACCAAACCGAAAACCAAAGCAATTTCAATTCGGTTCGGTTTCATTCGATTTTCGGGATGGTTCAAAGCGGTTTGGGATGCTCGGTTTTCGGTTCGGTTTCGGTGTTCTGTTCAAAACTTGCATCCCTAGATGCCTATGATCTTAAGATGGTGAAAGAAATCAGGCAAGATGGCTTCCATGATATGATCCAAAGTGCTCAAAGATCATTAAAATTCAATTCCATGATGGATTTACATGATAGCTATTAACTCAATAAACGAATGAAAATAGAAAAAAATGTAACATAAACTATCTGAGGTTTAAGAAAATTTATGAAGCAAAAACGAACAGTAAAAACAATAGCCTACTAAAAGCGCTTAGCTCTTCAAAATGAAGGTTCAAACCAAATCCTTACTCCATATTCTGCATTTAAATCGCGGTCTTCCTCACAGCCTGAGTAGCTTTGCTTTGCTTGGAAACTGAGAAAATTGATATTTGTTTCTATTCCTTTGGAAAACATTTGTCCTCCCCAGCTTTCGACTTTTGTCCACTTGAGCCTATCAAAATCGAAACTGTAGACCTCAGTTTCTTTTCCGAAATCACTCATGTACACTGACAAGAGCTCTCCTTCAGATTCCATCAGAAATTCCTGAGTACTAAAATCAATCTCCAGTTTTGAATCAGCAATAACACCCCAGGATTCATCTTCAAGATCAAAAAATCCTAGCTTTCCGTCTTGTCCTAAGAAGAAAATAAACTTACCATAGTGGACTAGGCTAGTGAAAGCTGCATCAAACAGATCATTGGGATCTTCGCCGGGGTTTATAGAGATAGTCCAATTCTCGTCTCCGATACGGTAGGTGCAAAAATCAACAAATCCAGGAATAGTATCCATGAGGCAAAAAATATAGCAGTTGGAAGAAGTTGGTGGAGAAGTGAAATAGGCACCCCTAAAGTCTTTTTCCAATTCAAAAATTGGGCCTTCCAGTGGTTGCCGACGAGCAACTGGTAATTCGATTTTGGCCTTGGTATAAGGGTTGAAGAAGAGCATTTGCTTGCCTCGTTGTATCAGCAACCAACCGTACTTAGAGCAAAGTAAATTTGCGCCTATAATCTCTGGAATGTTCAACGAGAATGTATTGTGCGAAAATGGGTCTAAGAACTTGCACATTCCTTCTCTTCCTTCGACGATCATGAGAAATTCAGAGGGGACTATATCATGAATTGGGGGAGAAATTGATTTCCACATTTTGCAAACAGACGCCAAACAGATGTTATCTTTTAAAGACAGGAGTTTTTGAATTAGTATCAAAACGTCAGTGGGAAGGCGAGACCAAGGACCCTCTTCGCTCTCTACCTTCTCTTCTAGTTTTGATATCGCCAAAAACTTTTGTTCATCCTCTTCGCTCACCGTCTTGTCCACTTCCTCTGTAGTTCTTTTTTCATTGTCTTCGCTGACCACCTTATCCACTTCCTCTATAGTTCTCTGCTCATGTCCCTTCGGCATCACCCAACCAAGTGTACAACACTCGTTTCCCAAATTTCGACAAGGCACTGAAATTTTGATGGTTCGTTTCTCTACATCGAATGCATGCAAATACATATCATGATTGCTATAATAGATACTATTTGCTTTAATTTGTGGCTCCGAAGCAATGCAGGAAAATGAACAACGATCACCAAAAAAAAATGCACGATTACTGCCAAGATTCTCTGCTTCCACCCATTTCATTGAAGCAAAATCCATCTTGTAAACCTCAAACGTACGGATAGGTGGAGATTTTCTATGAATATGCCTGTAGCCTCCAAAAAATTGGGTAACAATATATAACTCTCCACAAGATTCCACTAATCTGGTTTTATAATATGCTGCCAGAGTTGTTTTTGGTTCGACTTGCAACAGTACCGGAGTTATAGATGAAGAGGTGTCAGTATCAATAACAGCTAGATATCCCTTTGAAGTAATAGCATACAACTTCCCCATACAAGCAGTGACATCTTCTATACAATCATTATCACCAACATCATACTTTTGTTCAATCCATTTATCATTCCCGGGCCGACAAAATATAAAGAAATGATATCTCACTAACAAAATCATACAGTCAGGATCAGTGGGTTGTGATGAGAGGATGCACACCTCTGGGAAATACTCTTCCTCCAATGGTGGGAGTTCTTTTGCCTCCATAGAAATGGAATTCCAAAGCATGAAGCGCTTAGAGTCAGCTTCCCATAACACCAGCCAGCCATGAGAGGATGCATAACATCCACAATTAAATTCCCCCATTGTTGGAATGTCACACTCGTAACTTTTTCCTTCTGATATGCTAAAGAATGTTTGGATTTCTTTGCCGTATTTTTCATTAGAGAAGACCAGCCAAGGTCCTAGTTGTGGAGCAGGTGGCGGGCAAGAGAGATATTGTACTTGTTCCATTTCTTCTTAATTACCAAGAAACTGCATAAAATAAAAGGAGATTTTATCATTAGAATAATATGACATATATTGTTAGCAATATAATGACGATCGAGTCAAATTGGAACAAGGAAGGTTATAATCTTCACCGAAGCAATCACAAATTAATTAAATAAAACAATCCTATCATTAGAAAAATAGGGCTATTTAAGCCCCTTGGGTAACTTTTAAGGCTGTAACCTCTTATATATATATACACATATATGTAGATCTCAACTTTTGACAGCAATAATGGACTAAAGGCCCCTCTTAAGCTTAAAAATTATGTGATGCACATATGAATTAATTATCATAATCACCCCCTTGTTTAATATAGTTAGGTTTGTTTTGCAATTAGTTGTCATGATCATTACCATCGATTATATATGTACATATAGTAGCTCTCTAGAATCACACACAAAGTTGAGCACATTAGATTGCAAAGATAACGATTGGAAGAAAAAAGGGAGATTTGTTATTTTAGGTAGCTATAAAATAGCACATAATTTAAAATAACGACTCGGAATTTTTGGGATCTCTGTCACGTGGAATACCATCTAAGTTGTCTGATTTGAAGGCCATGATGTAGAGATCATTGATGCCAAAGATTGATTAGATCTTTGTTTACTTATCAACAACATGAGCATGTTATGTTGTTCCTCATGGGATTGAATGATTATTATACTGCCACACGAGGACAAGTTTTGCTTATGGATCCCTTACCGCCTATCAACAAGGCATTCTCTCTCGTAATTCAAAAAGAAAGATAGCGGGAAATCAACATCACCAATTCACAAACCACCGACACAACTGTTTTTATTAGCAAATCTGTTCCATCTGAAAATAATCAACACCACTACAACAAGAACACCACTTCTCAAGGGTTGCATCGTGAACGTTCCTCTTGCAGCCGCTGTGGAAAGATGGGACACACTGTACGAAAGTGCCTCATCGTTCATGGAATCCCACCGTGGCATCGATTCCATAAAAATAGCAGGAACGCTGATATGAATCAAGTATTCACTAATGAAAAAGATAGTTGATGCGAGAATTTATTATGCAATGTTAGGGCTGAGATTAGGATTAAAATTAATTTAATCAATTAAAAATAATAATCTCATAACAAATTACCACAGAAAATTCTAGAAATTCAATTAAATGATTTATTGTTAGCCCAAAGTAGAGTTACTATTGTGTAGGTTCCCCATCGACAATCTAAAAGAATAGGGTTCTTATGAACGGTTAGATCTCTGATAATTTTAGGACATCGAATGAACTTGCAAGCGTGTTCCTCTACAAAAATTAAGACTATTAGCGGTAGTTTTTTGCAGCAAAAAAATGTCACTATTAACAAAAAAACTATTAAGACTATTAGCGGCAAGAGTATTAGTGACAGTTTTTTGTTAATAGCGGCAGTTTGTAATTGCCGTTAATAGTTTTTTTTTTTGAAGTGTTCTCCCAATACCGATGAAAATAAAAGGCTCACAATAAATTAGAGATGAACGAATAGGTTGATTTTTGAATTTTTATGAGGCAAATAGGGTAGATCTAAAATTTAATAGATGAATAAATAATTAAAATTACGCTACTTACGCAAACCATAAATCTAAAGAAGATAGAGATAGAAGGAGAGTTGGTATCGCACCAAGCTGTAAGTGGAACGAAAAATCGCTCTCCGTTTTGAGAGAATCACACCCTCACAAAAGTTTAGAACTTTCAAGTTTACAAAAGTAATTTTTTTTTTAATTCTAGCACTAATGGTCTTTATATAGGCTTTTATAATGCATATAAAATTAAAAATCCTAATGTAACTCTAATTTCTAGTTCAAATAAAAGAAATATTATAATTCTTCTAAAACAATAAAATAAAGTCTTACAACAAGTTTTATCCCAACAAAGTTTTATCCAATCAAAAGCATATGGAGAATAAGAGAGAGAGGTAACGTGGACTCAAAGATTAAAAGAAAGGTAACTTCTATCCCCGATCGGACAAGAAGAATAAAGGTAACTTCTATCCCCGATCAGACAAGAAGAATAAAGGTAAAAAACAAATTATGGAAATATACTTAATTCTTAAATTTTGATCGTGGATTATCACGTCTAGATCCATCAATTGATTATCAGTTTGCTCGAGTAGGGTCATCTAATAACTGAGTTTTTTCATGCATTTTGGGGTAGAATCCAATCCAAACATTGGTCTTAAGACGTGCGGAAGTAGTAGCAATTGTACAAAAGTAATAACCATGTCAAAAATTTCACCAAACACCCACACTAATTGGATACAACATAAAATATAGACTAGAAAATAGTTCATACGATACACAGGAAAGATATTACTTTAAAAAGAATTCAAAAGTACTAAATTACTAAAATATATGAGAAGTACATATGAAAATATTATAGTCATTAAAAAAATAAAATACTAAAGAGGTATAATTTTTTTATATTAAAAATTCTAAATAACATAATCAGTGAATTAAAAAATAATAATATAAAGTAAAAGATTTAAAATTAAAAAATTTTGCAAAATAAGTGAAAGTACTATATTAAAAAAATAAAACAACTTAACGACAAAATTCGAGTATTGAAAAATAAAAAATAAATAAAGCGAATAAAGATAAAAATATTTGAAACAAAATAGAAGTTAGGTACTACTATTTACTCCCATTGAAACTGGGACATCACCCCGTCGGCTCCAACCGGCATGCATTCATCTCTTTGAATCAAACGATGAAGACCATTTTTCATCCCAATCTTTCACATGGTGGTTATACATATCTTGAGCATACCATCATACAGTTGGTCTTTTATTACACATGTCACATGTCCCAAAAATCAGGTTTGAGCGAGTATGCCACATGATTTTAGGGTCAATTTTTGTGATGTCTGTCATGTGGAATTAAAAATTGACCATCTGATAATATGCCCATGATCTCAAAATCCATTACGTTTTAGATGGGGAGAAAAAATAATCTCCAACGTCTGATTCAAAGCGATCAATATGCCGATTGGAGGAGATGGGGTGATGGCAGTTTCATAAATAATGGTATACGAAAGTTTATTGAGATCAATGTTTAGAAGATTTTAATCAATTTCAAATCAGTTTCCTGGAATTAAAATTATTTAATTTTTTTTTATCTTTATTGTTTTAATTTCAAATTAGTAAACAAATATTTTAAATTAAAATAGACTTTAGATGGAATCAAGAACAGAGCGATGCTATTACCACACCATCATTCCCTAATTTCTCATTATTGTAAAAAGAGACTTTTTAATTGGGCTGTCCATGATTAGGGGTGCAAATAAAAATCGAAACCCGAAAACCAAGCCTTTTGAATGGGACCAAAACCGACACTGAACCGAACTGATTCAGCCAAGATCGGTTCAATTGTGGCAACTGAAAACCGAAAACCTGCAAGGAAGGGTGAGAAAATTGACCAAAAATCGAAAAGAAATCGAAAAACCCAAAAACATAGCATAAATATGAAGAAAATCCACCAACCGAACCGAACTGAATCGGTACGTTTCGTAATTTCTTCGACTGGTCTACATATGAGCTGATATGCGTAAATTTACTAATTGGTGCTCATATAATTCTTTTCTATTTATGTTTGTCCACGTAATGTGCACGTGGAGGGAGAGGGAGAGGGATTTTTTAGGACTGAGAAAGGAGAGCAAAGAGAGGCTTAATAGTTGCATGGAAAGATACCCTTGTGAAGGGTACATTAGTAATTTTTTTGGGATCATTGGCATATGGTCTATTTTTTTTTTCTTTCCTTTTACGTCTTTCATGCACTTCAAAAACTTGGTCAAAGTTTGACCTCTGCCCTCTTAACCTAATACATTGAAGTTTTTCCAACTTTGATCATGTTTTGAAAGTATTTGTTAGTTATTTTTGGTGGCCATGGACCTGATCAAACTTGTCCATCCTCAAGCACTTGATCACATGTCATGTGGCATAATAACCCAAACAACTCTTGTTTTGGGTTGACCAGCCATGAGATATATGATTTAAAAAAATATATATATATATATATATATATATACTTTTTGCCTTTCCTTTGATGGATAACTCCTCAAAACTTTAGTGTATTTGATCGACCTTGTCTAAATTGCCGTGGCACCTGATCCTTGTGATGAACGCCACTTAATAGCTAGCTGATAGTGGGCGTAGAAATTTCTTTACAACCGGATGCATTGTCTTGAGCCATTGAACCGATGTTAAAAGCCCAAACCCTTGAAAAGTGACAAATCCAATCACACGGGATATGTGGCGCGACCTAACTCACTGATGTGCTTGGAAAAATGGGAGAAACCCGTGCACTAGATTACAAAGTGGTAATTACCTTTTAACTAATGGTACCTGTATGCTCACTCCACTAAACTCCTTTCTCACCCATCTCCTCTAGTTGGGATGCATCGAGCAACTTTGAATCAGATGAGAAGATAGTTTCTCAATCTTTCACAAAACGAATCTTGAGATCATGTTCATTCCCCTAAACGGTCAATTTACCATTGGACAAGGCACGCATCGTAAAAAGTGATCCTAAAATCATGTGACACACATCACACTTAAGCATGATTTTAGGGTCACGTTTTGAGATGCGTACTACCTGTAATAAAAATCTGACCTTCTGATGGTATGCCCATGATCTATAAATGCATTGGGTGGAAGATTAGGAAGAAAAACAATTTTTACCATCCGATTTAAATGCAGTCAATGCATGCATTAATCCATGTCTCAAAGTGAAAATTTTGGACTGAAAATCGAAACCGACACTAAAAACTGGTCCGCCGAATCAGACCAAAACAGGATCAAAATTGACCCAAACGTGAAAAGACCGAAACCAATTTCCAAAAACTGGTAGAATAGGTTTAGAAAACCCACCCAAAATCAAATTGAAAAAATCGAAAAATCGAGTAAAGCAAAAATATAATAATAAATAAATAAATAAATAATAATAATAAAAATGAAAAAACCAAAATCGAATGAAGCCTAACTGATTTTTTCCAATTTTGAATCGGTTTCAGATTTTTCAAATTTAACCGAACCAAAACGAGTTGAAGCGAACCAACAACTAAAAATTTCGGGTTTCCGTTAGGTTCCATAAACTGAATTTGCAACCTACTCATGTGCTACGTATAGATATATATTGGGAAATTTACCTGATCGACCCTGTCAGATACACCTTTTACGTCAGAGGCCATGTATTTTCATCTTTACCCAAACCAACTAGCTTTTAGCCAAGCCATTTTCAGCTAGCACAAAAAGTCGGAAATACCCCTTCTTACACTTTCTTTTGTTCTACATGATTTAAATTTAAAATTTTAAATATATACATTTTTCTATATTTACGCGATGTGAAATCAGATCTATGCCGTCCGATTTGAAAGCCACATAATAAAATAGATGGCGCCAAAGATAGACACAAAAAAAAGGCGATATCACTTCTTTAAAAAAACATAAAAAATATTTTGACACAATCGATGGCGACTTTTAAAACAATCGATAGCGACTCTGTACACAGTCGGTACCGACCATTTTAAGAGTCGTCATCGACTGTGTACACAGTCGCCATCGATTCTGTATAGAGTCGCCATTAAAAAAAAAAAAAAAATTTAAATATATATATATATATATATATATATATATATATATATATATATATATATATATATATTATTACAATCGATGGCGACTCTGTACAGAGTCGCTATAGACTCTGTATAGAGTCACCATAAAAAAATAAAAATAAATAAATAAATAAATCTTTTACAATCGATGGCGACTTTGTACAGAGTCGATGGTGACTCTGTATAGAGTCGCCATCGATTGTGGAATTTTTTTTTTTTTTTTTTATGGCGACTCTGTAAACAGTCATTAACGACCTTTAACATGGTTGGTATCGACTGTATACAGAGTCGATATCGACTGTGTACAGGGTCGATATCGCCTTTTTTCATATCTATCTTTGACACTATTGATTTTATATTGTGGCCTTCAAATCAGACGGCATAGTTCTCGTTTCACATCGTATAAATATAGCAAAATGCAAATATTTAAAATTTTAAATTATATAGGTGTATCCTCTTCTTCCTCATTTTAATCTGCTACAGTCTCTGACGAAAAAGGTGTATCTGGGTCAATCTAAATAACAGATCGGAGTAGATTGAACTGAGGAGAAGACGCCGTCACCTTCGCCACCTTTAACTTTTAGAAACTGTAGCAGATTAAATTGAGGAAGAAGATGATGTTTTTGAGCATTAAAGAAAGAGTAATTTAGACTTTTTGCTATCCTTAGGGTCAGCTAGGCTCCCACCTGATCGGTTTGGGTAATGGTAAAAATATAGGGCCTCTTATGTAAAAAATGTATCTGACAGGATTGATCAGATAAATTTTTCATATATATTGAGCAACAATCAGTATTAAAAAAGAGGAGACTGTAAATTGTAAAACGTAAAACTGTACAGTTTCTCAGTTTCTGAAGGGGTGAATTTATAGGGCAGTCCACAGTTTCGCAGTTTCTGAAGGGATGAATTTATAGGGCAGTCGGAAAGAAGCTTGGAACGTTTCCTCTATAGCTAAAGTCACCAGTCTAGAACACCAAGGAGAGCGCCCTATATATAATTGCAAAAAAGTAAGAAAGTAAAAGAGAATCTCACCTTATATATATATATATATATATATATATATATATATATATATATATATATATATAAAATTAGAAAAAGGGGCTTCATTTGAAAAGGATTTTAGCTATTATGTTAAAAAAAAAGGTTTTAAGTAAAAGGGGTTTATCAGAAATTAAGAATTCTAAGAAGTGTGAGATCGAAAATAGGTGACACGTGTGAGCTAGTCTAAACTAGTTTTCTTTTGAGGTGACTTTCGAATGAGACTTTACAAAAAGGGCGAAATCCCCTTGCCAAATTGCAGCCATTGTCTCTTAACAATCAAAATTTTCCTTAATTATTTTATTAAGACTTCCTTGTAACAGAACTTATGCTTTCTGGAGAGCGATTTAAAACTCTTTGAAACATAGATAAATTTCATATTTACAAGACTAGCTCACACGTGCCACCTATTTTCGATCTTATACCTCTAGGAACTCCTAATATCCGTAAAACTCTTTTTACCTAAAATCTTTTTTTTCTAGTATAATAGCCTAAAATCTTTTCAAATGGAGCCCCTTCTTCTAATTTTCTATATATATATATATATATATATATATATATAGGAAAAGGTGTCCATCCTCCTATGGAGGACGGTTACCGTCCGTCACCGTCCTCCGAGGTTTCAGATGGAGATCCACGTGACATCCAAAACATTATTTCAATGTCACATGGACCTTGGGTGTCTTGATTAGATCATTTTTTTTTTTTTAAATAATTTTGAAGACTTATCTCCATCATGTGTTTTTTGAGCCGCTAAATATAGATCATTGAAAATAGTCAAACATTGACTTTTACATTTAAAAAGTTTTTCCGAAATTTCTTTTTCTAAAATTGATCTAAACCATCCACCCGTGCTCCACATGGCAACCAAAAAATATTTTGGGTGTTATGAATACCTCCACATGGACCTTAGAAGACGGTGACCGTGGTCTTCCCATAAAGGACAGAACTGGCTCCCATGTATATATATATATATATAAAGGAGAAAAATAAAATTAGAGAGAATTTAACCTTATTTGGGTTTAGCGTTAATGACGTTATTGGTGAGAAGGAGAAGAGCACCCGTGAAGAGTGCTCGTTAGATCGGTTTATGAGAGAGAGCCCGAGAGACGTCTTAGCCTTGACTTATATAGACTTATGTAGAAAGGGAACCCTTCTTATTGTTGAATTAAATAGTATGTTTTAACATCTGTCGTGTGATATTAGAAACCTCCTCTGTTTTGACTATAGAAACCTTCCCAAGTTTTCTATTCTAATTGCTATTAGGATGCACTTGCAATGCAGTTTAGAAAGAGAAAGGTTTCTTCGGCTAACTTTTTTTTTTTTTTTTTTTTGATAGATTCGGCTATCGATAAGTTGGGTAAGGTGATATATATATATTGGTATCGAACGATACGTATCGGTTTTGGAGGTCAGTGGTACGATATATAGGATATGTATCGTACCCTGTATAAAATAGACAAATTATCGTCCGATACGGACAAAATATCGTTCGTATCGTCCTTTGACCCGACTAAAGGGTTGGGGTTCCCTTATTTTTTTCCCATTTTCCTCCTTTCTTCTTCCTCTCTTCTTCCTTCTTCTTCCTCTCTCATTTTTGGATTATTTGCACTCTAAATCGGCGCCAAATCGCACAAAAAATCACGGGATCAACGTGAAAGGTACGTGTTTATCATTTTATTTCATTTTAAATACTAAAATAAGGTAGATCTACCTAATTTAAAGGTAGATCTACTTTAAATAAGTGTAGATCTACCTTAAATAAGTGTAGATCTACCTAATTTAAGGGTATATCTACCTTAAATAAGTGTAGATCTACTTTAAATAAGTGTAGATCTACCTTATTTAAGGGTAGATCTACCTTATATAAGTGTAGATCTACCCTTAAATTAGGTAGATCTACCTTTAAATTTTATCATTTACCTATAATATTAATTATTTAAATAATTTAAATTGTTTAAATTATTTAAAATTATTTAAATTATTTAAAATAATTAATATTATTTAAAATAATTAAAATATTTAAATTATTTAAATAAATTATTTAAATTAAGAAGAGGGGAAAAATAATTTAAAATATTTAAATTAATTAAAAATAATATAAATAATGGGTCAAAAATAATATGATGGGTCAAAAATAATTATATGTGACCCCATTTAAAATATTTAAATTGATGGGTCAAAAATAATATAAATAATTATAATTAAGGGTCACATGTAATCAATATGGGTCACATATAATATGGGTCACATATCATATGGGTCACATATAATTAATAAAATAATGGGGTCAATATGGGTCACATATAATTTAAACTTAAAATTAATATGGGTCACATATAATTAAATTTATGGGTCACATATTAAATTATATGTGACCCATATTAATTTTAATAATAAATTTAATTATATGTGACCCATATTGATTATATGTGACCGTCACATATAATTAAAATAATTAATATTATGGGATATGTCCCATAAAATATTAGAATAATATGGAATAAATTTCAAATAAATATTCAAAAATTATAATAATATCAAATAAATATTCAAAAATTATAATAATATCAAATAAATTTCGTAAAATATAATCTAATCTTTTAAAAATTAGAATAATATAAAATAAAAATTCAAATGTAATCTAAATTTTATAAAAATTAGAATAATATCAAATAAATTTAATAAAATATAATCTAATATTTTTAAAATAGCAATAATTAAAAAATAAATTTTATTTTTAAGTGCAAATTAGATGTTTACTTTAATGCAATCTTTTGCTCATTCATGCAGGTGAAATAAATAAATATGGTACGTTCGACAGATCCAGCGTGACAATACGGTACAACAATAGATGGTAATAGACTCCAGATACAATATAAGCTTTGTGAAAAAAAAAGCGGGTGAGGTATCACAGTTAAAGAGCATCTGCTCATGTAAAGAGAGAGACAGAGGGTATCGGTGTACCCGAGAGGTAAAAAAATATCGAGCTAGTTTACAAGCGGCAAAGGAAAGAAAAAATGGCCGTCGTGATAGAAATGTATGAGAGAATCGAGGCGGATCCGAGTTTACATCGGCTACACGAGGATGATGAGGATGAGGATGAGGATGAAGCGGATGGCGAGAGCTATGAGAGAGTGCGGAGAAGCACTGCTTGGAGAAGTCGATTATCGGTTTGGTCCGGGTTGAGGGCCCATCCATGCACACTCTGGGTGGTGGATCTAGTCATAGGCCACATGTTGTTGAGGATGATGAGGATGTTGAGCGGTATGTCGGGTTTGGAGTCGACATCTGGGAGGGATTATAGGCGTCAGAGGTCGTATTCTGACCCCATGGATCCATTCATGTATCGCACAAATCAAATTGAGTGCAATCTCACTTACAAAAATGGGGAAGAAGCTTGGAAAATCCATTGCCAAGTTTTTTATATACAACCACATTTCGAGCCAAGTAGCAGACTCGCCGTACTTCAAAAACATGATTGATACAAGTGCAGAAGTTGGTCCAGGAGTTAAAAAGCCTTCTCCATACGAGATATATGGGCCCTTACTAACAGATGAGTACGATGAGATAACTGCCTATGTACAAAGCTTTGAGGATGTATGGGATGAGAGAGGTTGCACAATTATGTGCGATGGATGGACTGGTCCCACAAAGAAGAGTTTGATAAACTTTTTTGTTTATAGCGATGCCGAGACAGTATTTTTGAAATCAGTTGATGCTTCTAGACACGTAAAGACTGCTGACTACCTCTTTAAACTAATGGATATGGTAGTTCATGAGGTTGGAGAGCACCGGGTTGTGCAGGTGGTAACAGACAATGCGGCAAACTACAAAGTCATTGGATTAAAACTAATGGCGAAGAGCGTCACTGTCTTGGACCGTGTGTAGCACATTCGTGGACCTCATTCTTGAGGATTTAGGAAGAGAAGCGAGCACGAGCAACTATTCAAAAGGAAAGAACAATTACTTCATACCTGTACAACAGTGACAAGCTGGTCAATTTAATGAGAGCCTTCACGAACAATGAGTTGCTCCGACCTGCGATTACACGTTTTGCAACACAGTTCTGAGCCCTACAGAGTTTGACTAGATATAAGCGTGAGCTGAAAAGCATGGTGTCGTCGGAAGAATGGAATCAACATGAAATAGGACTCCCACGAGGGAAGAGACTAGCTTGCACTGAAGTTGCTAACCTGATCTACAACACGCAGTTTTGGACAGATGTCGACCACCTGATCGCCGTCACTACCCTGTTGGTGCAAGTGTTGAGATTGGTTGATGGTGATGACAAACCAACGATGGGGTACGTTTATGAGTCAATGGATAAGACAAAATTGGCTATAAAAATCAAATGCCCTACAAAATATAAACGATACAGGGCGATTATCGATAAGAGGTGGGATGCACAATTTCACCAGTACTTGCATGCAGCAGGTATAACATGTTGCACAATTATATAGTGATTTTTATTTATTTATTCATTATTTTCATATACTGATGAAATTGCTCATATTTGATGTGTAGCACACTACTTGAATCCAACCTTCCGATATCTGGACGCTTGGTGATGACACTGATGAAGTGTATACTGGTTTGCTCAATATAATCCAAAGAATGCTCCCTGAGTTGGCGAACCAAGGCCAAGCCATAAGAGATGCGAGTGATCATAGTATCATACCTTATAAGTAATAAGTCAAATGTCATGTGATATTATCATCTATTTATTGATATGTGACTTACTGTGTTTCATCTTTATAGATTGACATGTTTCGCAAGAGACATGGGTCATTTGGGACCCGTTGGCGCAATCCCAAATTAAACACGACAAACCCGCTGATTGGTGGATGCATTATGGAGGTGATGGTCCGATATTGAGGCGGGTAGCAATGAGGGTATTATCACAAACGTGTTCGTCGTCCAACTGCGAGCGGAATTGGAGCACTTTCTCTCTCATTCATACTAAGACAAGGAAAAATTAGTCTACTGCCACTACAACATGCGATTAAGGGTCAGGAATATACAGAGGACCAACCGTGGTAAGCAATTACATGAAATCTTAGATCCTCAATTATATGAAGTCTTACTTATATATTATACTAATTCATCTATCATATTCTACCTTGCAGACGGTGATTATTTTGATCCGATCCAGTTTGATTATATATTCGAGGAGGATGACCCTTTGAATGAATGGATCGAAGAGAGAGAAGAGCCAGTCTTGGATAGTGAGAGCACTGAATGGTTGGACAATGCTAAAAGAGTAGCGGAGCAGCAGGCTTCCCAACCACCGAGGCGGAAAAGAAGATTGAATCGTCATTCAGTGGTTGGATCTGATGACGAAACGCAGCCCGATAGTAATGATGGGAGTGGTGAGGATGATGGTGGAGGGGACGTTGGCACTAGTGGTGGAGGGGAGGATGCTGGTACCTCTGATCCTTATAGAGACATGGCGGCATGGGACGATGACTCGACGCCGTTAACACTGCATTTAGAATGGGAGGAGTTGAAGGAAGAGGAGCGTCGGGATCATATCAAACACCACCACCACCACCACAAGATGATACGGATATGGGTTATATGACTTCTAGCTTCGCGGGATTCAGTTTGCAAAATACCGAAGATTCAGCAACTAGTAACTCATACTACCAGCCACAACAAACTTACCCGATGCCATATGACTTCGTTGGTCAGATTTTTGGAGGACCGGCCTTTACGTACTGCACTGAACCATATTCGTTGCTACAGCCTCAGTTTCAAGAGGGCACATATAATCATGGGTATCAATATGGGCAACATTATAGGCAAAGGCGAAGCTCATGACGCGAGGGCCAAGAACCACCACGAAATTCAATGTGGCTCTAAAGTAAGTTTTCCATGTACAATTAAATTTATTTTTATCAACATAACTATTATTTTTGATAATATATAATTTATTTTTGTCAATATACATTGTAATTTAGTTTATGCGTGACTGCGTGTCTGCGTCGATCAAATTATGAAATATTGTTAATAAAATAGGCATGTGATCAGCTGGTCGAACATAATGTCAGAAGATCTATTACATTAAGTCAAAAATGTGATCTTAAATCAAAAATAAGTTACAAAATAGGCATGTGACTTGAGTTAAGTTACAAAATAGGCATCTTACTTATATATTCATCTAAATAATGCATCAAATAAGTCAAAAATAAAAGCAAAAATAGTTGAAATAAATACAAAATAAATAAATATAATTTTTCAGATTTTTTGGGATTTTTTTGGAATTTTTTTTCAAAATACCAGTTTTTTGAATGTATCAAACCGATACATTCAATGTATCGCCAATACATTGAATGTATCAGACGATACCCGATACGTATCGTCCTAGAGGTCAGGACGATACGTACCAGATTTTCGGTATTTTGACCCATGTATATATATATATATATATATATATATATATATATATATATATATATATATATATATATATATAAAGATCTAAAGGAAACAACCTTACTCTACATGGTAACAAACCTTACTCCATTAGATCATTATATATATATATATTTAGACTGATATCTTGTTATCTTACACTACTGAAGTGGTTTTTATCACATTTTTTTCAATCTATTTAGACTGTCCAAGTAGCAATCCATCAGTAGAACATGTCTCACCTCAAGCGGTAAGGGGATGTTAACCACATGATTTGATGAAACTAAGAAGTACGGCCGATATTATAATCAAGATATCTCATAATTTAAATCTCCCCAATATATCCTTTTGGGGCCTATGGGACCCTCAATCCATGATCTACCACTTCGACAATAATTAGCCACATCTTAAACCAATGGTGTAAGATCATTAAACATCATGTTGGTGTTCAACTGATTGTCAGGAGAGTCATTTCCACATATTCCCTTATGCAGAAGCCACATTCATCAAACAATACTAATCCTTTCACCAAAATCATTCCCTGAAATTTATAAAATAAAACAGAGTACAACAATTTTCTTTGTTAGTTTTG
The DNA here is from genome assembly GCA_021018995.1 of Chloranthus sessilifolius. NCBI lineage: Eukaryota > Viridiplantae > Streptophyta > Magnoliopsida > Chloranthales > Chloranthaceae > Chloranthus > Chloranthus sessilifolius. Next base: position 131,009,816 of record CM037586.1, on the reverse strand, counting down.
CTAAACACCATACTCTAATTTGCTTTTAAAGGCGATATGATTAGGAGGCAATCCATGTTTATCGTTGCTTCTATGCACGTGACACTATTTTGATGACACACGATCTCATGTGGTGCACTCAGCATCATCAAGAATGTATTCATTCCATGGGTGCATAAAAAACACATATGCAATTAGACAGCTATAATGCAAGTGTGTATATTTATTTTATCAGGCTATTTTTCATAGTTGTAGCCATTTAAACACATGGCGGTGATTAGTTTTTCATGCCATCTTAGGGTTGAATCTCCATTTATAGTCAAATGATCATTTTCATCAAAGATAAAGGATGAACAGGCTGCCCTGTATGATTTTCTTCAAAGGAAACCTTAATATTACTACGTAACATGAGTTCGAGTGGTAGCAACCAAGGAATCAAAAATCAGCCGATACCGATACGTATCGGCGATACATATCGGTTTTCGGCCAAACCGACACGTATCGGCCCCCGATACATATTGGTTATCCTAAGTTGGGAGGGTCGGGTCATGAGCTGATATGATTAGTATATTGGTAGAGAGGTCAACGGTTAAGTCAAATCAAGTGTCAATTAAATGCCTAGTGACAATCATATGTAGTTATCAGCCTGTCACGTGATATGGTTAATGCTAATTAGCTAGCCCCAGACAATTGTTGTCCACAACTATAGTTGTCTGTGTAATCACATGGCCCCATCATCTTCTCTTATATGCCTTACCGACCAAAGGAAAATGAGCAATTATTTGCAGTTTTGCACATGCAAAGTGCCCTTCTAACACAATCTGAAATAAAGACTAGGCATTTTTTTTTTAAAGATAGGCCTAGACGTATCGGTATCGGCCGATATGTATCGGCCGAGTCCTATCGACCTTGGGCAAACCGATACCCAAGACCGATGCCGATTTTGATACCTTGGCAGCGACTCCTCTTTTGTGATAACAGGATGCCCCATAAGGTGTGTAATCTGTTAAATACTCATAGCATGGTGGGGGCAAGGGCCGGGCATCCTTAGGGAATAGTCCAAGAGTAAGCTTGAGATATCCTACCTTTTAAAAACGAAAATATATGAGCAACATAAATATTAGAAAAGTATACAATCTACATACTACGATACCAAAATGCTTTTCTTATTTCTTACATCAGACATTAAAAATCAATCAGTGGTGCTGGGTGTGTGATGTGGTTGTATTTTGTAAGGCAAATAAAACAAATTTTCAAAGAACATCTAGGATACTCACTAAAAAAGAGTGCATCTCTCTTATCAAAATAATAAAAAAGCAGAAAAAAAGAAGAAGAGTGCATCCCCTCCAATCACACCTCACCTATAAACTGGTTTCCATCCATGGATCAAAATATCGTTTGATACCGATACGTATCGGACGATACATATCGACATTGGACTAGGACGATACAGTACATTCAATGTACCGTATCGTCCAATTTATATGGGAAGGCCCGGACGATACATTTAACGTATCGTCCGATACGTATCGTTTTGGAGTTCGGACGATACGTATCGGAAAGTTGGTATTTTGACCCATATTCCCATCCTTTTTATAAAGTCCCTAAGCTCCTACCTATGAACTAGTTCCCATCTTTTTTATAAAGTCACTAAGCTCCTATCAAGTGCCTCACTACTTTCACAAAGCATGGTCCAGAAGTGAACATAGCTGACAAGACGCATGCTCATTGTCTACAAGTGAACTTTGGTCATACCGCGTCTTTTTTTTGGTTCATATGAATTTTGATCATACTGCGTGTTTAAATCGAATTAGTACACTTGTAATTTTTTTTTTTCAATTTGAAATTTAACTTGTGATCTCAAGGTTGTGTCATCATGCAGCTTCTTGTTTAGTTACATACCTCATCATGCAACTTTTTGTTTAGTTACAGACCTAATCCAGAATTTTATGATTAATTGAAAACTAAGACATTCCGCATGCAGAAATAGGAACCTTTTGGAGGTTTGAAATGGTTTGTTGATCCTTAATTTGATTTTAACTTGGACTAGAGAAGTGGGCTCTTGCACATGACTTAAAAGAAAGATTAGGGGATCTGTTCCATGTGAAAACACCATCTAAATCTAAGTCATCTGATTTCAAAGCCATGATCTAAGCATCTTTAATGCAAACAATTGGCACAAAAGAAGATCTTATCTTATTTTGACAGAATAAACTAAACTCTGAAAAATTACACAAGTATGACGGAATAAACTTTAATTTCTTCATAAGGTACCTATATTTACAATGGGAGATTTGCTCTCCGTGACCAAGAGTTTGCATCGTTAAAAATGTTGACTATCTTTGAATCAGGGGATTGTCTTTCCTCCCAATCTTCCTTAAAATAGAAATTGAGATCATAAGACCCACCTCTCAAACGGCCAGAAATCGATTCCACGTGATGCACATCCCCAAAAGTGACTGTTATCATGGGCATATCATGACAAGTGTGGTCGGGTCACTTTTGGAGATGTGCTCCACATGAATCAACATCTTACTGTCCGATAGGATTTAAGATTGGGATGAAAAACAAACTCTCCATGTCTGATTCATGGCAGTCAATTTCGGATATCAAAAAATCTTATTTATCATTTCAAAATGACTAAGATTAAAAATATATATATTGATTTTGCCGAAAAATTAATGAAATTTAGGGGATCTCAGAGAAATTATCGAAATTTTCTGAAAGTCCTGCCCACCACTATTGGGTGAATTTGGGAGAATATTGGAGAGATTTGTCACTATGAAACTAAATAACTACTTTTAACACATCATGAGAAAGTTAGTAATGACATTAATCAATGAATCAATAATCAATAATAAAATAAAGTAAAACAAAAAAGAATAACTGGAACATATTAATCAAATAAATATTTAGTGAAGCAAAAATTACACAACAATAGGAGGAGATCAAACTAATTTTTGTTTAAATTTAAAGAGATCAGAGAAAGTTACAACGAAGAAACAAGAGCACACATAATCCAAACTAATAGGCAATAATTACACAACCATTATCAAATAAGCTATTTGTAAAATATTTGCAAAAATAAAAAATACTTAAAAGAAAAAATCAACTAATAATAATACCCCTTCAAAAAAACTCCACGGAATCGCTGATTTTCGTAAGTTGTCGCCGGAATTTATTTAGAAACAAAAGTTTTAAGCCCTAAATAAAAACAACTTTAATTTGTTTGTTAAATAAATAGGGGCTGTGTTTCCTTTTTGTTTTAGGAAACCTCCTCCAAACTCCTAAGTAGAATTCCTTTTTTGGTTTTTTTTGAGGATTCCTCCTAATTAGAGTTAGAATATTTAAACTGCTATTTATAGGGAAGCTCTCCGCTACAATTGTAAATGGGTCTATCTGACCCGATAACCAAACCGATCGACTAACACTACAATTCATCGGGTTGGGTCCTCCACTTGACTTTTCAGATCGGGTCGGGTCGGTTCGTGTCAGATCTGGTCGGATATGAGACATTCAACCCAACCTTCGGGTCAGGTGAACCAAGGGCTCTTGTCAAGGCCGGTGCGGTATTTGCCTGATCGGGCTTGGTCAACCCAAACCGACCTGATATTTTACATATAAAAAAGAAATAAAAATAGGGCTTTTTATTAAGTTGGGTCAAGTTCTCTAGTCAAATGTGTTGGGCCAGATCTGGTTTTTGGGTGGTTGGCCTAAGTGCACCATCAAGTCAGGTCCTAACAAAAAAATCAAAGGATATTCATACATTTACAAAGAAGGAACTAATGACCTACTATTTGTAAAAAACAAAAGGTGTTTAAATGATCTTCCACCATTAAAATATCACTTTATTATTTCATACCATTAAAATGTGTTTTATCATTGTGTCATGTGGCACACATATGATCAATCAAAATTGCCCAAGTGGCAATCCATCATTAGAACATGTCTCAACCGAAGGATCATGCTTCTAAGTGGATGTAAACCATCCGATTGTTAGCCATCAAAATTAAGAACAATCGTTGATATTACAGTGCACAGATCGGATGGCTTGAATCTCCGAAAAAGTGTGATTTTTTTACCCATGAACCTTCAGTTAATGATTTGTCACTTTGACGATATGAATTTCCAAGATCATAAGCCAATAAATGGTGTAAGATCGTTTAAACACCAACTGGTGGTTAAATGACCATCAGGAGACCAAGTCCCAATTAATAAATATATCCAAATTACTACATAGTTTAATTTATAGCCTCTCTTTATTATCCAATCACGACAAATCAAATCTCTACTGCCTGATTTGTGTTGGAATATAAACGATGACTACAAACATATTCCGACTCCAAAAATCAAATGGTAGAAATCAGTTTTTTGAAGTTTATTTTTCTTTTCAATATGATCTAAGCAATGCCTACCCCTTGTTTTAACTGCCATGTAAAATGTTATGGAGCTCAGACTAGGCATACTCTTAAACCCACATTTGATTTCAGGGTTGAACCCTTAGGTTGTCATTTGGGTGCCACGTGAACGTGCAAAATGTTGATCAATGCTCGTTAAAAAACTTATTCATATTCACATCGATAGATTGAGGCCATACACTAGTTTTAATTTTCTTCATAAGAAGGCCTAGAGGGATTCTTGAGTGCAAAGTTCAAACCCTGCACTTGAATCCTTTCTTCCTTTTTCTGCTTCACAAAAGTCTTTGAGAATAATAATAATAATAATAATAATAATAATAAATAAATAACCATAAAATATCATCAAATTAAGGGTCTGCTAAATTTTGTTTATTTTTTTAAATTTGACTCAGATTAATCCTGTTTATGTTATTATATGAAATATTATATATGTGCCCTCCTTAAATAGCTTATTTTATTTAGGAGTTTTAAGATATTGTGAAAGTACATTATGCCCTGACCACTATGCGCCCCCCCCCTAGCATGGTGTTAAGCATATTTATTTTCTGTCTCTTAGACTAGTGTTTCCTGTACACTAGTCTAAAGTTGTTGTCCTTATTGATATATACCTAATACCTTTGTTAACGACGATGATGACCATACCATCTGGTTGAGCCCTTTGTTAGCGGTGTTCAAGAAGATCTGCAGTCATTTAGACATTGTTGAAAGTCAACATTCTTCAATATCTAATGGATGCAAATATGCTTGAACTTGAAATTTTGATTGTTATATAACCACTTTCATCGTGCGGTTATGTGCCTAATATATTGAAGGCTCCTTAATTTATACCTATCCCAAAATCCATGTGTTCAACCGATCGTTTAGGGTTTGTATGGAATTTTTAATATTATCCCCTACTAGCCATATATATTACAGGTTCCTAAATATATGCCCATCTTAAAGTAGCTCCCAAAGGCTCCTAGTACCAAAGTCCATCTTGGTGCATTGTGGATTTTATAGGCTTATAGCACCATCACTCACCTAATATCAATTCTACATATTAAAGGTTATAAACTTTATCACTCACCTAATATTAATTTCACAGATTAAGGGCTCTACAAGGAGTATGACAGAGATTGGAAAGAGATCTAATCTAGGGGTCTTTGACGTTTGGGGTTCTTTGAATTGCATTGCACATTTTCAAAGTAGCCAGAAAATAATGTTTGACCGTATTGTGTCTCATGTGAATTTAGAGTCATTTTCTTCAGTAATGCCAATGGTCTCAAGATCTTTTATATTTATAGTGACAAATTTCAACCGACTTCTTCAAAATTTTGCCATAACTTGCTGAAATTAGGAATGAACGATACTTTCGATGATTCCACTGAAATTTTTGAAATTTCTTTAATATCAACGAAATTAATGAAAACTTTCCTTAATTAATGAAATATTTATTAATTTATAAATAATAAATAATACTTATATAAATACTAATTATAATTTATATATAAATGTTTCTACCCCTTAAAAATTTTCGTAAAATGTTTTTAAATTTTGCTCAAAATAAATTGAAACAACCTCCTACCGTAATATTTCTGAAAATTAAATTTGTCATTATAATTGTATGGACAATTGGCCCTAAAATTATGTTTGAGCGTAATGCGTCATATGATTTCTCACTTTTCATAATATATATGTTGCGTGGAATTAAATATTGTGCTATGGCATGCCAATGGCCTCAAGATCTAATTTCGTGAAAGATAAAAAGAAAAACAATGAACATCATTTGATTCAACGCGGTCCGCCATATATTTGCCCCTATATACCAGGTTACTTGCTGCTTGCCAACCTATACTAATATGGTAAAACTGTACATCCATTGCTTTGTAAATTAGTGAAAGTAGAGGTTTATCTAAATTAGCATAGATATTATTGACCCGGTAACACTTGAGAGCATGGATTAAAATCTCGGTTTCGATTTCGTTCATGACCCGAACAATAAATTGGTCAAAATTTTGGTAAATTTCTGTAATAGTCCCACATCGGATAGGGAAAAGTCCTGACCCTGGACTATATGTGATTGCGGACGCTACATGTCATGACGCGTTTTGGGTAGGGACTTAAGCCCATGCCAAAAACAAAATCGGGGCAGGGACCTAAGCCCAAAACCGAACAATATTGTGGCATGTGGGTCTAGGTCTTCAAAGAATGGTTTCAGAGCCAAGGACGATTCTTCTATAAGGTGGGGGGATTGTAATAGTCTCACATCGGATAGGGAAAAGTCTTGACCTTGGACTATATGTGATTGCGGATGCTACATGTCATGACGCATTTTGGGTGAGGACTTAAGCCCATGCCAAAAACAAAATCGGGGCGGGGACCTAAGCCCAAAATCGGACAATATTGTGACATGTGAGTCTAGGTCTTCACAATTTCAGTCAAAATTTCGATAAATTTTAAATTTTTTTGAAAATATGCTTTGAACTTTACTAAACTTTACCGAACTTTATTTTCTTGATTTTTTTAAACTCTTTAACATTGTTAGAATATATATTTATACTAGTAAAGCTAATTTTCGATCACACAATGGATCTTGAGCACATGCAAAATATATCAGGCGGTCAGATTTTGATTCCACATTGAATAAATCTCAAAAGTGACCCGAGAACCTTTCTCATGATACGCTCATGATCAAGGTCATTTTGGGGATATATGCCACGTGGAATCAAGATCTGACCGTCTGCTAGTTGGGCTATGATCTCAAAATCTACTGTGTGAAATATTGCGTACCTCTATATATATGGGCACCTCTATTACCGCTCATGCAATCTTTGAAAGTACCCATATGTGCAACCTCTTTAAGCCCATTGATTGCTTCAGAACAGATGATGGACATCGTGTTTCACCTTAATCTTCCACACAATGGATCTTGAGATCATGACACACTTATCACCCTCAACTTTTTATTCCACATGTTACAGATTCCCAAAAAATTCCCCTTAAATCCTATGACACACATTACGCTCAAACGTGATTTTAGGGCCATTTTTGGAGGATATATGACATTTGAAATAAACAACTAACTGTCTCGCGACATGATCTCAAGATCAATTGTGTAAAAGATTGGGGTGAAACAAGATCTCGATCACCTTATCTGAAACCAATCATAATGATAAATCACACTTTAATGGTGTAAAATAATAAGTGAGTTTTTAATGGCGTTAGATCATTTAAACACCATTTGACAAATCATAGTTTTGTGCCACATGGCATAATGATAGATCATACTCACACTTTAATAGTGTGAAATAAAAAGTGATATTTTAATGATGTGAGATCATTTAAACACCGTCTAATTGATCATAGATTGAAGGTTGGGCATTGAATGTGAACCATCCGATTGATGAACTTTAATATTAACTCTTAAATAAAAAATAATTGTTGATATTATAGTTCACAATTCGAATGATTTAAATATCCCTAAAAAATACTTTTGACGATTCAGATCACCTACATCGTAAGTCCTTATGGTCTAAGATCATTTAAACACCACTCTTGATGTGTAAGTGACTGGCAAGAGAGTCGGTCCTATAATCCCTTGCATATGAAAGGAAAAAAGAAAAATAAAAAGAAGAAAGAAAGGGAAACGGGAGAGGAGGAAGCAGCTCCAAGCCTCCAATGCAGTCAGGTACCACTTCTTCTTCTTCTTCGTCTTCTTCCCTTAAAAAAAAAATTAGTTGCCCTTGAAAAATGGGTTTTATACCCCTTAAAAATAAAAAAAGCTTTAAAAAACGAATATTAGTATTCGGCCGACAATTTAAAATTATCAGCCGATAATTTGATTTTTCATATTATTGACCGATAATTTGAAATTATTGGCCAATAATTTCAAAATTCGGCCGATAGTTTGGGATTTTTGGATAGGAGGCGATTTTTTGCATTTTTTCAGTTCGGTTTCAACTGAATCCAAGACAACTGAACCGAAATTTTGAAAAATTTTCGGCCGAAATTTTGACCCATGCTTGAGAGAGGTCGACTATATAGCCAATATGCAAAACTTGATACGTAATGTGGCATCTACTTTCCTCTCAAAGTTAACCTACTTTTTGGGCTTAGCACTTTAATCTTTTCCTTACCAAAAAAAACAATATTGACCACCCAATTAACATGAGGGAGTCATTTCAAACCCGCCACCTTGGCGAGTCCTCAAAGGCGATATAACATCTAGCCCATGGATCAAAAAGTCGGAAAATCGGTATGTATCATCTGATCAAAAAATCAGTATTATCGGACGATATGTACCGGAACAGTAATATACCGGACGATACATTGAATGTATCATCCGACTTTTACATATATATAAGACGATACGGTACACTTAATGTACCGTATCATTAGGCTCCGATACCGATACGTATCGGTATCGGACGATATTTTGATCCATGATCTAGCCCTTCAAACCATAACAAGTCAGAGACCCGCCACCTTGGCGAGTCCTCACAGGCGATATAGCATCTAGCCCATGGATCAAAATGTCGGAAAACCGGTATATATCGTCCGATCAAAAAATCGGTACGTATCGGACGATATGTACCGGAACAGTGATGTACCGGACGATACATTGAATGTATCGTCTGGCATTTACATATATATAAGACGATACAGTACACTTAATGTGCCGTATCGTCAGGCTCCGATATCGAAACATATCGTCCGATACGTATCGGCCGTATCGGACGATATTTTGATCCATGATCTAACCCTTCAAACCATAACAAGTCAGAGACCCGCCACCTTGGCGAGTCCTCAGAGGCGATGTAGCATCTAGCCCTTCAAACCATAACAAGTCAGAGATAAAACCCCTCATCGTCCCTCTTTTTGGGCCACATTTGGAGCCACCAAACTTTAGTCTGGGAAGTTTATGGGAAACATTGTTTATAAACTAGCAAAAGATGATCTGGTAAAATTTGTGGGTTACGTGACATCAAAAGTGATAGGCCTATGATTAATTAGAAGAGACTCAAACCCTCTATAAATATCCGTATCTAAATAAGTCCAAATGAGCATAATAAGCCTGTTCTTATGGTCAACAATCCATCCCCCATAGTAGCAAGGCAATATAGTCAGGTTCAACCGATTGACTCAGATATGGTGTTCAACAGTATTGGTTTTAGAACCATTAGATAGAAGGAAATCTTGACTTTTACAGTTTCAATAATATATGACAACAAGTTTATTTCCATATTCCCTTCTATCATACGGTTTTAAATCAGGTTTAAACTGATGGACTTGATCATTTGCCTTAATAGCAATTATCTCTACTGGGTGCCACTAGAATCATGGCTTCTAAGGGCTACATTTGGACAGCTGATGACTCAAATTTCTCTTACGCGCAGGATATTGTCTTCTGAAATGACTTAGTATTAGGTAAGTGGCACGACCGCCATGTGACTTGGTATGGTAATTGGTACTTGGCCACTTTTGTTTAATATGTGCCAAGCGAAATCAACATGTGGACCTTATGATAGGTGCGCCATCTTCTAAAGATATTTGGTATGATAAATTAAAAGAATAATAATTTCCATCATGATTCAAGCAGTCAATCCTCACTTAAACTTGATAAATACCATATATTCAACGCTACTTTTCATTTTGAAGGGCATTTAACTGCATTGAGTCAAACGATTGTGACCCTTTTTTTTTCCAAAATTCTATACAATTAATCTTGATAATGTAGGCATCAAACAAAATAGAACACATGATAATTCCATATGGCACACGTCCCCAAAAGTGAACAAAATACTAAGAATGTCCTTACCTAAGTTTATTAGGTAATAATATGGGAAAAGGGGGTTTGCGTTTTCTCCTCTTAATGTTTACTATTAGGGTAAGCCGCGTTTGTAACATCCCGGAAAATCCCAAACCCGAATGCACCCGACTAAGTGTTTGGGTCTAACAAGGTATACATTACGTGCTATGAATCTTAAGGATATTGTAATTTTAAACGTTTGTGTACAGTTGCACTAAGGAAATATATTAAGTCGTGTAAATAAATACACAAGCTTCGTGAGAGCATCAGTGGTGAGAGATTTGGTTTGTAAGTGAAGTTAGACCACATTTTTTGGCCTTTGATAAAAGCTCATACACCGATTCATGGTGTGCCAGCTTAACACCTAATTAGGCCCCCATGAGTTAAAAGGAGATAAACCCATGTGAAACTAAAATATCTCTCGATATTTTTTGAAAGAATAGTGGAGAGAAAGCTTCCACTCCTCTCCTAAAACCCTCTTTTGAAACCCAAACCATGAGATTGCTCCTCAAACTTCTTCTTCATAGGGATCCTCGTTGATTCCGACCATGAGGAGCCTTCAAACTTCGGCATCTTTTAGATCGAGGAGTGGAAGGAAGCGTAGCTTCAAACAAGCGTGAACCAAGCATTGTAAACGTAGCATGAGCGACTTAAGAAGGTGAAGATCATTGCACCTTAGTGTGGCGCTTCAATTTGATATCGGGCACCGTAAGACTGCGCATGTGTGACACTAAAACCCCTCGATAACGATTATTGCAAGCTTCATATGCCCGACCTAAGAAGGTAAGCTTCGTAGTGTTACCGTACGAATTTGTTTTCCTAAACTTAGATTAACAAATGTATGGAGTTTGATTAGACTCTTTTTTGAAATTAGGGGAAATTGAGTTCGAATGAAAGAAAAAAAGGTTGCAGAATCGCACAAGATCGCTCGAGCGAATTGGAAATCGCTTGAGCGAGTAACCTTTAGAAACAAAAGGAAACATTCAGGCAAAATTTTTCTAGAAAACTCGCTTGAGCAAGTTTTAGTGTGCCACAGCGAAATTGTCAAATTCGTTCGAGTGAATTTCTTTGTCTTGGGCTGTCTTAGTCCATTCCTTGGAGAAACTTGAGAATGCTTTGAACCGTTTGATTCCTCCGACATTGATATGTGGTTTATGAGCTTATTATAATCTAGATGGAGTACGAGAGACCGTCAATAGGATCTTTACATTGTTTCACTCGACTTCGAAATTAAGGTAGGAAAAACTCAATACACAATTTTCGTTTTTTATTTTGATGCATAGACTCCATGATATGATCGAATGTAAACTTTAAAAATGAAGTTGAACGTGAATCTCGAACTTTGAATAGGAAATTAGTAATGAACTTTAAATGTGAATTGGAATGTGAACTCCTAATAGGAATTATGCATGTTTCATCGAATGTGAACTTTGAATATAATCTTTAAACACTAATTTGAACATTGAATCATAGAATTATGAACCTTTGAATTTAAACATTGATTATGGAACCTTTGAATCTTTGAATATGGAACTTCGAACTCAGAATCTTATATATGGAACATTGAACTTTGAACTGTGAACATGGAACCTTCGAATTCTGAATTTAGCTATGTATTAAAACTTTGACACAAGTATATATATTAGTATTGCAAGATGATTTAAGGTTATGTGATCGAATCCCCTACACTTTGGACCGCTACGGCGATTTATACCGTACACTTTGGACGATACAGCGGGTTATACCGTACACTCTGGACCAGTACGGCGGTATATATCGTACACTTTGGATCGGTACAGCGGGTTATACCTTACAATTTGGACTGGTACGGCGGGTCATACCGTACACTTTGTAAATGTTCATTGAACGACGATGGTTAGGGAGATTCTCATTAGTAATCTGGCTCAACAACGGTATATTGCATTGGAGTTCCCTTAAGTTATGATTAAAGGCATGCATGAACTAAGAATTAAGAGACTGCATGTGCAATATGGAATGAATAAGCAAAGGAAAATCATCAAATTATGAATTCGAAACTTTGAATATAGAGCTATGTCAATTTGAACTCTGAATATAACTTTGAAATTGAGAACTTCGAATTTCGGTTTTTATCTGAAAATGCTTTTAATCTTAGTCATTGATTCTATGTTTTTTTATGATAAAATGTGAATTGGCATTGATTTTTCTCTATTGATCTTAGACTGTTAGCTTATCCCGACATTTATGTCACAGGTTTAGATCTTGATCAGGATCTAGGATTAGAGAACGATCTTGACTACGTTCCTGAGACAGAAGAAGATCTTCCGCCTGAGGAGTTTTATTTGTAGATGCATTTGGAGATAGATTTTAGACTTGGTACAGTATAGGAGTTGTTCTTGTATATATATGTTTTGGTATACCACTGTTTAGGTGACGGTCGACCGTCACCGGTGGTTCACTGTATTATTTTTGTTACGCTCTATATAGAGATGGGATCATATTAGTGTCATATGATATTTGCTTTGATTTTTCTGTATATGTATGGATGTATTAAGTACCCGACGATCCGATTTTCTATAAATTCAGCGTGGAGAGAATTGGGTCGTCACAGTGGGTATGTATCAGAAAGCATCGGACGACCCGACTTTCCTAGGATTTCCGTGTAGAGGAAAATCAAATTGTCACCTGACTACTCGGTCTTTCCTAGAGTTTTGTGTGGAAAAAATCGAGGATGTCACAGTTGGTATCAGAGATATGGCTTTAGATTCAGATTCCATAGGAGAATGGGCTGGACTATTTCACAATCAGTACTGATCAAGACTCTTGTATGATCAATGACAGATTAGTGTGGCCCCGCATAGCATACCAAGGACGGTCCGTAATAGAGGTACCCCGTGTGGCGAGGGCACATCAAGCGGTGAAAGAATTGCCACCGGTGCTAATGAAATTCCATTGGGTGGAGGAAACAACAGTGGGCTAACTAGGCAATTGTTAGAGACGATGGTCAACACGATGGCCCAGCTTGTAACAAGACGCCCACCTTCTGGATTCTAAGAATTCAGGAGAATGAATCCTTCAAGCTTCCACGGTCAAGTTGATCCGCTCGAAGCGGAAGAGTGGTTGAATCTGATGGAAAAGGCTAGTTGGGTTGTCTTTCAACTGGCAGGAGCAGCAGACGCATGGTGGAAGTCTGCAAAAAGGATCGGGCTACAAGAGACACCAAATGCCCCATGGACCTGGGCTCGATTTGTGAAAGAATTTAATGAGCAATACTTCCCTGATGCAGTTAGGGATCAATGGGAAGTCAAGTTCGTATCGTTGGAGCAAGGACGAATGTCAGTATGTGAAAATGAGGTCGAGTTTACAAGACTTTCAAAATCCGCACCCCTACATGTTGCCACCGAATTGATGAAGGCCAAGAAGTTCGAGCGTGGCTTGAGGCCCAATATCAAGGAGAGACTTTCGTTGTTTAGGCTAATAACATATGCCTAGGTCATGGACTTGGCTCTCACTGTCGAGCAAGATATTGAGAGCAACAGAACAAGAGTAGAACGAATCAGACACAATCCTATACTTACGTACAGGCGAGCAAGAAATAGAGGATCTTGATGCCAACACCGAGTATGCCCGCTCATTCCACCTACTCAAGTCCGACTATGTCGGCACCCTTGAGGCAGTTCTGACCTTCAAATCCTATCACAACCGACTTCACGCACCGTTTCATTTGCACCAATTGAGAAGGGCACACGGTGTGGAAAACCGCATAACATAGAGGAATGTAGGAGGACAATGGGTGTATGCTTTAAGTGTGACAAACAAGGACACCGGAACAGGGTTGTCCTGAGATGAAGAAAGGGCCGACAACATCGACAATGACTTAGAGGCCCTTACGACCTACAGTGCAGTGTCGAGCCTATGCCGTTTCGACATAAGACGCTCAGGCAACCAACAAAGTCATCCAAGGTATGATTCCACCATTGATGGTTGAATTATTGCCTTATTCTTAGTTGATGAATGTTCTTGGAATGTATTTTCAATTAGAATATTTCATGAATGCTACGACACCATCATAGATACACTTAACTGAATTACGTTCGTTAAAAATTAGGTACCTTACATATGTACAAAAGATGCGACATCTATCAGCATAAGGCACGAGTACTGATAGACTCATGGTCTACTCACTCTTTTGTGACTTCTCAATTTGCTGTCGAATTGAGTATCACTCCTAAGCCACTGGACTTCATCTTAGCAGTGTCAGTCCCTACGAGAAACTCAGTGAACACAGACACAGTTTGTCGATCAGTTGTCATCCCGATCGAAGACCACGATACTGTGGCTGATCTGATTTTATTAGACATGCAAGGATTTGATGTAATCCTTGGTATGGATTGGTTGTTCGCGTATCATGCGAGCGTCGATTGCCTCCAAAAGGTGGTTTACCTTTCGCCCTCCAAAGGAAAAATCCTTTCGATTTCACGACGTTAAGTCCAGCATCGCTCCATTTATCTCTGCCATCCGAGCAGAATGTTTGATGAACAATGGATGTCATGGATATCTCGAGTTCGTACAAAGCCAATGGGAAGAGAAAATCAACGTCACCGACTTTCCCGTTGTATCCGAGTTCCCAGACGTATTTCCCGAGGACCTCCCTGGACTACCACTGGATCTGGAAGTTGAGTTTGCTATTGATCTGGCTCCAGGCACCGAACCGATATCGAAGGCACCATACCATATAGCACCGGCAGAACTGAAGGAACTTAAGGAACAGTTGCAGGAGCTTTTGGATAAGGGATTTATCAGACCTAGTGTGTCTCCATGAGGAGCACCGATTCTATATGTCAAGAAGAATGTTAATTTAGTGAGGCTCTGCATCGATTACCGTTAGTTGAATAAGCTAACCATTAAGGACCATTATCCACTTCCACGGATTGATGATCTCTTCGATCAACTCCAAGGTGCAAAATTCTTCTCAAAGATCGACTTGAGGTCAGGCTACCATCAATTAAAGATCAAAGTCGAGGACATTCTGAAAACTACATTTCGCACAAGATACGAGCACTGAGTTTTTGGTGATGCCTTTCGGTCTAACTAATGCGTCGGCATCATTCATGGACCTGATGAACAGGGTGATCAAGCCACACCTCGACAAATGTGTGGTTGTCTTTGTAGATGGCATCCTCATCTACTCAAAGATAAGAGAGGATCATGAGCAACACTTACGTGTCGCACTCCAGACACTTCGAGATCACCAACTATACGTGAAGCTAAGCAGATGTGAGTTCTGGCTAGAGCAACTCAACTTTTTAGGGCATGTCATTTCTGAGGCTGGCATAACCGTAGACCCGCTAAGATTGAGGTCGTTGTGAAATAGGAACAACCGAAGACGATGACAGAAGTGCGAAGCTTTCTAAGATTAGCCGATTACTACAGGTGATTCATTGAGGGATTCTCCAAGATTTTGGGACCGCTCACGCAACTTATAAGAAAGAATGCCAAGTTTGAGTGGACCAAATTGTGTGAAAAGAGTTTTTAAGAGCTTAAGAATAGGCTAACCACTGCGCCAGTGCTTGCCATACCGTCAAGCAATGGAGGTTTTATGGTATACAACAACGCGTCATACAGCGGGTTGGGTTGTGTGCTTAACCAGTGCGAGAGAGTCATTGCTTATGACTCTCGACAACTTAAGGACCATGAGAAAAATTATCCAACGCATGATCTCGAATTGGCGGTCATTATTTTTTTCTTGAAGATCTCAAGGCATTACCTTTATGGGGAGACATTCGAGATATTCACCAATCACAAAAGCCTCAAATATCTTTTCACTCAGAAAGATTTGAACATGAGGTAAAAAATATGGATGGAATTTCTCAAGGATTATAATTGTTCCATCTAGTACCACCCCGAAAAGGTTAATGTATTGGCAGATGCACTGAGCTGAAAGTCCTCTGCTTAGTTGTCACACCTCATCACGAGAATACACAGATTGTGTTTGCTTGAAGATATGGTCTTATGCGACACATGGTTCGACGTTAAGGATTCTGGAGCTTTGATGGCTAACATTATTATTCGATCAACACTCTTCGAAAGCATATGCGATCTACAAATGACCGATGAGGACCTCATGGCCATCAGACAAGATGTGATTGGCAGAAATCAACTCGATTTCTCCATCAGGGGGGAGGAATCATTGTTATTCAGAGGCCGAACGTGTGCACCGACCAATGTTGATCTTCGACACATAATCCTAGAGGAAGCTCACAAGTCAAAGTACGCCATCCACCCTGAGAGTACCAAGATGTACCAGGATCTGAAAAAGAACTTCTAGTGGAGAGGTTTGAAGTAAGAGGTCGCAAAATACGTATCGAAATGCCTGATTTGTCAACAAGTAAAAGTGAACCATCGGAACGCTTCGAGTCTATTACAGCCTTTGCCGATACCGGAGTGGAAATGGGAAGCCATAACTATGGACTTCATTTTTAGATTGTCGAGAACAGTGAAAGGGCACAATACTATCTAGGTTATCATTGATCGATTGACCAAGTCTGCCCACTTCCTACCATACAGTATGAGGTATACAATCAATAAGCTTACAGAGTTGTACCTTAAGGAGATTGTCAGACTGTATGGAATACTTGTCAGCATCGTTTCAGATAGAGACCCACTGTATACATTGTAGTTTTGGCAACGTTTCTAAGAAAGAATGGGTTACAGGCTAGATTTTAGCTCGACATTTTACCCTCTGACCGATGGGTAGACTGAAAGGGTGAACCAGATAATTGAAGACATGCTTCAAGCGTGTATGCTAGACTCCCAAGGATCATGGGACAAGCATCTACCCCTGATCGAATTTGCCTATAACAATAGCTATCAGACGAGCATTGGGATGGCCCCGTTCAAAGCATTATACGATTGGAGATGCAAGTCTCCACTTAATTGAGAGGAAATCGGAGAGAGACTCTTATTGGTTCGAAGGTCGTGGAAAGCATGACTGAAGCAATTTGGTTAATCCGTGAGAGGTTGAGGGTGGCACAGAGCTGCCAAAAGAGCTATGTCGACCTCAAAAGAACAAATGTCGAGTTTCAGATTGGGGACAACGTGTTTGTCAAAAGGTGTAATGTGTTTTGAAAAGCGTGGGAAACTAAGCCTGCGTTATATTGGACCTTTTGAGATATTGAGTCGAGTCAGCGAAGTCGCATATCGGATTGTCTTGCCATCACAACTATAGAGTATGCACAATGTGTTCACGTATCGATGTTGCAAAAATACGTGAATGACCCAACTCACGTCTTGGACTACCAACCCATCAAACTCCAAGAATATCTAACTGTAGCGAAAGAGCCGATACAGATTTTGGACCGTAAGCAGCAGACTTTGCAGGCCAAGTGAATCCCCCCTTAGTACTTGTGAGGTGGCAAAACCACTCTTCAGAGGAAGTCACATGGGAATGCAAAGCAGATGTACGGGATTCATATCCGCACCTCTTTGAGTAGGGCACGAAACCGTTAAGGGAGTTAGTGCTCTAGTGGGCTTGTTGAAGATTGCCCACGAGATGTATATAAGAATTTGGGCAAGCATTAAGACTTAGTCGAATTTAAGAGAATAGTGTAACTATACAAGTTATTGATTGTCGTATTAGAATATAAGCACATTATATAGACTGGTGCCCAAGGCCAAATTTCTAGTCCTTTCCAACCTTAGTGGTGTTGTTTCAACATTGTTTCCTGTCAATATAATTGCTGACTCAATTCCAATTATCCCTTGATAGTATGAACTAGAGGAAAGTAATGAGAATTTTATGGTAAATCATATTGACTTAAGGTTATCAAAATTGTAGTTCATTCTCATTTAAAGGAAATGCGTTATATGGTTGTCGTCCTTGAGAATTTTGAGTTCAATCCTGATGATATCATAGTACAATTGGCAATCGAAGACCTAAAATTTTATTCAATGTTTTGTGGATAAATGTATGGATGAACATCTGAATGTAGAATGCAAGTACAAAGGGAAAAGGACTTAAAATCCTCATAGCAGTCAATGGATTGTTCACCTTCAAAGGACAGCTAAGTGAAACTCGCTCAGTGAATTTTAGAAATCGCTCGAGCGAATCCATCAGAACTCCCCACAAATATTTTTGGGAAAATTTGCTCGAGCGAATTTAGAAATCGCTCGAGTGACTTGTCTTTGTATACGTATTTATGAAACCAAAGTCTTAACCTATTGCAATAGTACAATGGAAATCATAGTACTAGCATAGGATCGTTCCTACGAATAAGTTTATTTATCTTTTATCTCTTTCTTATATCTTTATATTCAAATTCTTATTTAAATTTTTTTTTTTTTTATCCTTAAGATCTAATCTACTGGAGAAATATGAATAAAATAATTTTCTTTAATCTAAAGTGCATAAAAATAAATCCTAATCCTCCTTTTTTATATTGAGGTCGTCAATCTCAATCATCAACTATCGGATATTTATGAAATTTAAATAATATCGTTACATTATATCTTTAGTTTCCTAACATTGGTCGTCAATCAATACTAAAATCTTATCAATATAAATTTAATCTAATCAACAATTAATCAGAAATTTGGGTGTCAATCAACTCTAGAAAATTGAAGATGGAAAAGTAAAAATCATTACACTAATCTGCAAATTCTAACATGGGTCGTCAATTCAAATCAAAACTTGGAGATGTTTAGAAAGCCGTAAATTTTGCATAAAAATGAATCTAAACTAGAAAGCATAGTAAAAATATATCTTTCACCCCTCAGCAGGAGTCGTCAATTGCTTCTGAGAAACTACAGATATCTACAGTAATCTTCAGCATCCAATAGCAGTCGTCAATTGCTCTTGAGAAACCTTGGATATCTAAACTACTATAACTATTTTATACTACTTTAATCAAAAGAAAATCTAACCTCAGGCGTCAATTGATGCTGAAATTCTTCGATACCTTATTCCTACACCAGACTCTCTTATTTATAGATCATAAAGAGTCGGTTTACAAATTCTAATTCTAATAAAAGAAATAAAAACTATCCTAGTATAGCTCTATTTCTATTTTTACAGTTCCTTGCTTTAAACGGCTGATGTACTTTTAGAACTTTCTTCACTTATTTCAGTAGCAAAGTCTTTGGGAGTATATATTCATCAATCTCCCAAATCCGTGATCAGCAAAACTTCTAGTTCAAATATTCTTCTAGTTCTATACATGGGGGTGATAGTTCTTCCTCACTGAATCAGCAACAACAATATGAAAGCTTCTATTTATATAATCATACAAAACAATTATCTATTCTCTTTTCTAGAAAATCGTCAATCATGATTTTCTATCTTTGTAGCTTCTTTATTGGACTGGACGATTCTTTGAATTACAATTCATCATTTTTTTTCTATACTTGCTTCTTTTGAAGAATCGTAAATTACAATTTCCTATAGCTCTTCAGTAGTAACGCTCAATCATTTGTAGAATCGTAAAATACGATTTTTCATTCTTCAATAGACGGCGAATTATCAATTATGCGTAATCGTCTATTTATTGCTTTATGAGTTCATTTTGATAAAGATTAATACTTAGGCTCTCTTTTACTATTTATCTTTAATGTCTGTACATCAACAACTTATTAGTAGCAAACTAAAGCCTAGCATCACTAAGTTAAGGGTGATAAATTGATAAATTATATGACTAATCACACCCTCAAACTTAAGCTTTACTAGTTGATCGGTTTTAAAGTGTACCCTTGCAAGTGCACAAGTTCGATTGTAGCACGGTGAAATTAAGGGTGTCGAACCCACAGGGAAGCGCAAAATTAGATTAATTTTAAAGAGATTTCAAAGACCCAAGGAAGTACCAAGGGTGAGAGATTTCATTGTCAAGATTTACCACTACACAATGCAATAATCAAAAGAACTAAATCAAGCTATGCACGGATGAACTATGATTAAGAAATTAACAATGATGAAATGATCAAGGAGTTGCTAACCCTAGATTTATAACTTTTCTACAATCAACCACACAATTTCATGTTAAATCATTATACCATCATTTAACTACAAGAAAAACGAATCGATGAAAATGCAATTATTGATTCGGCATACCCTATCCGAACACTATGACGCATCCAATCACGGCATGCATCATGCGAAAGGCATAGCGTATCTCAAATTCGAAATCACAACCGTAAGAATCAATCGCACGGCATCCTATATCGATCTACAAGATCGATCTAGGTGGAATAATTAGTTTATTGTCGCCGATCACACGGTCGACGACTATAAACGAGTATTCGATGATAACATAATGAAGCACACACTAAAAGCCGTACGATTCAATAATTCTAACAAGAAATTGTAAGCTTAAAAGTAAGTTAGTTACTCATCTAGGGGTCGCTTCCTCCTTGAACGAGGGGTTTAGCCGCTCATCCTTGATCCACACGCACAATGTAAATCGAAAGCCATCACAAAAATTGCTCTTTTATTTATCAACCGCTTGATCTTTTTGGAGAAGATCACAACCTTACACAGCTTTTTATCTAAATACAAAACTAAAAATAACAAAGAAAAAATTGCTAAAGGCCCTAAGAAAGTCTACCGAGCAAAAGTCCCCCTTGAACCCTAAACATCCTGTTGTTTAAATAGGGCCCGGGCTAAAATTATTCCATATCCAAATCAATAGATTGAATTTTGAAATCAATCGATTGAATTTTGAATTCAATCGATTGGATTCAAAATTCGAATTTTGGAGGCTCATTTGCATTCCCAAAATCAATCTATTGAATTTAAGGAATTCAATCGATTGATTTTCGAAAATCAATCTATTGAATTCCAAATTCAATCTATTGATTTTAGAAATCAATCTATTGAATTCCAAATTCAATCTATTGATTTTGGTGGCTCATTTGCATTCCCAAAATCAATCTATTGAATTTAAGGAATTTAATCGATTGATTTTCTAAAATCAATCTATTGATTTTGGTGGCTCATTTGCATTCCCGAAATCAATCTATTGATTTTTGGAAATCAATCTATTGATTTTTGGAAATCAATCTATTGATTTTTGGGCAACTTTTTAAACTCAATCGATTGAGTTTCAAATCTCAATCGATCGAAATGGGCATGTGACATATTTAACTCTCGAAATTGTGGCTAGACCAATCAGTCTTTTCACGGATTTCGATTATTCCGCCGCTCCATGGTTCAAAGTTCATATAGTCCCTTAATTTTATTCACTTAAGCTCTTTCAACATCCCACGGTCCGTAACTTTTGAAACCACTAAAACTATCTGGTTAGAATGCCTTCATTGGATAGCTAAATGTTAGTATTTAGGGTGCGAAATATAGTCATATTTAAAATCGCACCCCAAACCTACACTTTGCTAGTCCTCGAGAAAGAGAATGATAAATATGTCAAGACAAATTAAACTAACATCCTAACAAAATTAAATGCCACTTTAAGAGCACGATTGCATTTAGCATATGCAATAAGCCTTTAAACTTCTAGGTGATCCCTAGGGAGGTTGTATGTCAAGGTTTTCGGTGAAGATACCTACAAACTTCAAAAAAAAGCAGTTTTCAAAATCATCATCGATAGAAGAGTTTTCAAAATCGGTTTGTATAATATATATACCTTTAAAATAAAAACCAATAATTATTTGATGCAAAAGTTCATTCTCAAATACCAATGGCATGATAATTCCACTATTGTTTATTCCAATTACCCCAATGCTCGATTTTTAGGCCAATTTTTTATTTATGCCTAGAATGTCGTATTGCACATGTGCCAATGCCTAAATCATTTCATTCTTTGGATTAATCCAAATCGGAATCATCGGATCCAAAGTTTGACTCAATCCTCACCTTAGGTATACACTTAAAACAAAATCGCTCGATAAATGATTTACTTTTTCACACATGTGAGAGAGTTATAATACAAACAAAAGGTCTCACATGATATAAGAAAGATTGCATCAAAGAATTAAAAGAAATCTCATGGTGAAAGATATTTGTATCTTAAGCACGCTATACCAACCACCATAGTCATTGCATCATCACTCTCCACAAGGCATTTACCAGCGAGATCGGATCACGAAGGTCTTTTCTATGGTTGTAATGGGGCTCGGTGAAGGTTATGAAAGAAAGGAAAATTGGATTCAAATTTCTCTCGAGAAACTAGAAAAGAAATACAATTTAATTTTCTAACTTTCCACTCATTCTTTCTTGAATTTTTCAGAATTTCTCTTTCTTTTCAACCTTTTTTTCTTCTTTTCATTCCTTTTTTTTTTTTTTTTTTTAAATTATTTTTATGCACATATTTTTCTGCCATATGCTCCTTGCAAGTATTATCGTCATGACTCTCCACTTTCTCTCTTGTTCTTGTCCCTCTTTCCTAATTTCTCAGAGATTGACAGGAAAAGATTTGTATTCTTTTTTTTTTTTTTTTCCAAACTAGTGTGGGTATGGTTAATATAGCTTCACAAAAATTTTCAATCAAGGCTCAAAAGGGGTGCAACAAGGAAAATCAATATAAGGTGGGGCATTTTAGGCGTAAACAGCCAATGATGGCCTTTGATCATATCTTTTCACGATGGTAATGATGCCTATTTGTCTTGAGTTTAAATGCAATGAGTTTTAGCGCAATGATATAAAGCATGTGAAATAAACAAACCGAGATAAAATGTATGAGATTTCAACAATTAAGCACGAATTTCAAAGATACTCCGAATTTATTTTAGCACTCATCAAGAATGAGGACAAAGTTCTAAATCTCACGGGTTTAGTCTTTCTTAGGATCCTAGAATTCCAAATTTGGACTAATCTTTTAATTTCCAGATTCAAGCATGGCGAAGTGCAAAAAAAATTTCTAGGCATAAAATTCAAATTAATCTTTAAATATTCACAATGGAATTAATTATCCTAAACAACAACAGTTTTATCATGGCATAAATATTTGAAAATTAAAATTTTATATGCATCAGTGATTAAAGTTTGAAAACTACGCCAAAAATAAACAACGATGATTTTTTTTATTTTATTTTTATTTTTTAGTATTGAAGGTGCATATAAAATGTGGTCAAACATATACTGCAAAAGTTAAAAATCATGAACGCATTTGAGCACACCACCCCAAACGATGTTTCCAATGTCCTCGTTGGATTGTTGCGAGACCATAAACCTCTTTTAAATTTAATGCAATCAACTCCCGACGGCGATCGTCCTGCCGGAATCCATTCCATGTTCTGATAAAATAATCGGACGATGCGAGTTAATATCCATAAAAAAAAAAATAAAAAAAAAAAATTCACAATTATGCTAAAAATATCCCGAGTCAATCAATTGAATTAGATCTTTTAACACAACAATCAAGGACCATACAACTAAAATCTATCCTACTGGGTTGCCTCCGAGAAGCGGCGAGTTTACGTGTCGATACTCGACCGATTCTTCATCACATTAGGCGGCTCAATGAGATCATTTCTTGACCATCATTTGAAACTTTGACTCCAACAGTGGTTTAAGCCGTTGACCATTTACTTTCAGAATTCGATTATCTTTGATGTCTCTAATCTCGACAGCACCAAATTCAGATGTGGAAATGACCTGAAAAGGTCCCTCCCATCTTGATCGTAATTTTCTCGGATGAAATTTTAACTTTGAATTGAACAACCAAACTTTTTTGCCGGAAGAAATTCCTTTACGGAGATTAACTCATCGTGAAGCCTTTTGGATCTTTCCTTGTAAAGTCTAGCATTCTCATATGCATCATAACATAACTCATCGAGTTCATTTAATTCTGAACGACGGTTTGATCCTGATTGCATGTCAAAATTAAACTATTTAGTTGCTCAAGGGACTTTGTGTTCAATTTCAACTGGAAGGTGACACGCCTTCCCAAACACAAGCCGAAATGGAGACATTCCAATTGGTGTCTTGAATGCCGTCCTGTGTGCCCAAAGTACATCCGATAGGCGTAGAGACCAATCCTTTCTATTTGTTACGGCGGTCTTTTCTAAAATTCGCTTGATTTCACGATTCGACACCTCAACTTGACCACTAGTTTGCGGATGGTAAGGTGTTGCCACTTTGTGAGTGACTCCATATTTCTTTATTAAAGTTGCAAACTGGCGATTGCAAAAGTGTGAACCACCATCACTGATGATAGCTCGGGGTATTCCGAATCGGTTGAACACGTTCTCCTTAAGAAACTTTACCACCACCTTGTGGTCATTCGATCGAGTGGCTATAGCTTCCACCCATTTTGAGACATAATCTACAGCCACCAAAATGTAGAGAAACCCAAATGATGGGGGAAATGGTCCCATAAAGTCGATTCCCCATACGTCAAAAATTTCGACAACTAAAATCGGGTTCAACAGCATCATGTCTCGTTTAGAAATATTTCCCAATTTTTGACATTTTACACATCCCTTGCAATAATCCATTACATTGCGAAAGATAGTGGGCCAGTAGAATCCACTTTGTAAAATTTTGAATGCAGTCTTTCATCCCCCAAAGTGACCGCCACAAGCTCCATTATGACAGAACTTCATCACGCTTGATTGTTCTTCTTTGGGCACACATCGTCGGATTATCGATCGAGCGAATTTAAACAAGTGTGGTTCATCCGAGTAGTGTTTCACTTGGGAGAAGAACAAATTTTTATCATTTTACCCCAACGCAATGGGATTTGACCGAATCGAGGTAATTGACAATGTTTGCATACCAAGGAGTTCCATTTAGAGCCATACGGATAACCATCAATTGCTCATCGGAAAGGTATCTCGAATAGGTTACGCAAAGATGTTGCTTCAGAAGTATCTGAGACAAGTGGTGCGCAACCACATTTTCAACTCCTTTTGTCTCGTATCTCAAAATTGAATTCTTGCAGCAATAGAATCCATCTGATCAGTCTTGGCTATGTATCCTTCTTTGCAAATAAGTACTTAAGTGCGGAATGATCAGAAAAAACTACGATCTTGGACCCGAGCAAGTATGACCGAAACTTGTCCAACGCATAAACCATTACCAATAATTCTTTCTACGTGGTGGTGTAGTTTATTTGTCGCGTCGATCGAGATTTTACTTGCATAGTAAATTACATGAGGTAATTTATCTACTCTTTGGCCTAAATCCGCTCCAATTGCATAATCGATCGCATTAGTTCAAAGGGAAGCGAGTAATCTGGAGGTTGAATTATGGGAGCATTGGATAACAGTTCTCTTACTTTCAAAAATGCCTTCATGCAATCATCATCAAAGATGAAAGGAACATCCTTCCCAAGCAAGGTACATAATGGTTTAGCCACCTTGCTAAAATCTTTGATAAATCTTCTGTAAAATCCCGCATGCCCCAAAAATGATCGGACTTGTCGAACACTCCTTGGTGGTGGCAAATTAGCAATTAAGTCGACTTTTGCCTTGTCGACTTCAATTCCTTTCTTGGAAATGATATGCCCTAACACAATTCCCTGTTGAACCATAAAATGACTCTTTTCCCAGCTTAAAACAAGATTAGATTCTACACAACGTTGTAATACCTATGTCAAATGGTTCAGACACATTTCAAAGGTCCTCCCAAAAACCGAGAAGTCGTCCATGAATACTTCGATAAATTTGTCAACCATATCGGAGAATATTGCTAACATACAACGTTGAAAAGTGGCCGGCGCATTACAAAGTCCGAAAGGCATCCTTCGATATGCAAAGGTTCCATAAGGGCAAGTAAACGTTGTCTTTTCTTGGTCTGATGGAAATACAGGCACTTGATTGTATCCCGAGTAACCATCAAGAAAACAATAATATTCTTGTCCTGCCAACTTTTCTAGAATCTGATCAATAAATGGCAGGGGAAAATGGTCCTTTCTCATGGCAGTGTTCAATTTCCGATAATCGATACATACACGCCATCCAGTGGTCTCACGTGTAGGCACCAATTCCCCCTCGGTGGTCTCCTTCACTGTTATTTCCGATTTCTTTGGAACAATCTGAATTGGACTTACCCATTCACTATCTGAAATTGCATAAATGATTCCTGCATCAAGTAATTTGATAATCTCTTTCAAAACAACTTCTTTCATGTTGGGATTCAACCGTCTTTGTGCCTCTCTTGATGGTGTGCTACCTTCTTCAAGGTGGATCTTGTGCATACACACCGACGGATCTATCCCTTTTAGATCGGCTAATGTCCATCCGATTGCTCTTTTGTAGTCCTTGAGTACTCCAATTAGTTCTCCTTCTTGCTTTTCTGACAAAGTTGCAGATTATCACCGGAAGTGTTTGGATGGCCCCAGGAAAACATACTTAAGTGAATCAGGTAACTGTTTCAACTCAAGATTTGGTGGTTGCTCAATTGAAGGCATCAATTTTGGTTTTTCCACCACGGGTAATGGTTCAATTCGTGCCTTCCATGGCTTCTTCTCCTGAGACATTGAGATGGTGTTCATTTCCTCGAAATTTTGCTCAACACTTCCTCCCTCATCATAGATTGCCAGCAAGGCGGTTTCAAATTCCTCCTTAGTGAGCATCGAGGGAAGCGCTTCTTCAACCACTTCATCAACCTGGTCAATATAAAAGCAATCAACCTCTTCTTCGTTGGAAAAATGGTTCATAGCATTGAACACATTCAATCTCACTTTCATATTTCCAAAGGAGACATCCTTCACTCCTGCGACGATTAATCTGAGCATTTGCGAGCAAGGAAGGGACGTCCAAGGATAATGGGGATTTGGTTTTCTGATTTGACTCGTTGTTCCATATCCAAAACAATAAAGTCCACAGGAAAGACAAATTTATCGATTCCTACCAAGACGTCCTCGATGATACCCCTAGGTAGCTTTTCAGACCTATCTGCTAATTGAAGTGTTACCGCAGTCGGTTGCAATTCACCCAGGCCTAATTTTTCGTACACCGAGAATGGGATCAAGTTCACACTTGCTCCCAGATCTAAGAGTGCTCTTTCAATTGTTTGTCCACCAATAACACATGTAACAGTTGGGACTCCAGGGTCCTTAAGCTTTGGTGGCGCATTCAACTTCAGGATGGAACTGACTTGATTAGTCAGGAACACTTTCTTGGACACATGTGTACGTGTCTTCCTCTTTCGGGTGCATAAATCCTTGAAGAACTTGGCGTACGCAGGAGCTTGGTTAATGGCATCGAGCAAGGGAAGATTAATCTTTACTTGCTTAAACGTTTCGAGAATATCGTCCATTTTTGAAGGACCCTTCCCCAATCTGGATGGAGGTGTAAGGCACTCAGGGAATGGTGCCTTAGGTGTATGGGGATTTATTTCCATTGCTGGATCCACTTCAAGTTCCTGTCGAACATTTTTGGGATTTTCGTTCTTCTTCCCTTTCTCTGGTTCTTCTTCCTTTTCAGCTTTTTTTTCTATTTCTTCAGCTTTAGATGGAATTTCAACTTGGTTGTCGACCACTCGACCACTTCTCAAGACCGTTACAGCCTTCAGCTGATCGGTTTTAAAGTGTACCCTTGCAAGTGCACAAGTTCGATTGTAGCACGGTGAAATTAAGGGTGTCGAACCCACAGGGAAGCGCAAAATTAGATTAATTTTAAAGAGATTTCAAAGGCCCAAGGAAGTACCAAGGGTGAGAGATTTCATTGTCAAGATTTACCACTATACAATGCAATAATCAAAAGAACTAAATCAAGCTATGCACGGATGAACTATGATTAAGAAATTAACAATGATGAAATGATCAAGGAGTTGCTAACCCTAGATTTATAACTTTTCTACAATCAACCACACAATTTCATGTTAAATCATTATACCATCATTTAACTACAAGAAAAACGAATCGATGAAAATGCAATTATTGATTCGGCATACCCTATCCGAACACTATGACGCATCCAATCACGGCATGCATCATGCGAAAGGCATAGCGTATCTCAAATTCGAAATCACCACCGTAAGAATCAATCGCGGCATCCTATATCGATCTACAAGATCGATCTAGGTGGAATAATTGCTTATTGTCGCCGATCACACGGACGACTATAAACGAGTATTCGATGATAACACAATGAAGCACACACTAAAAGCCGTACGATTCAATAATTCTAACAAGAAATTGTAAGCTTAAAAGTAAGTTAGTTACTCATCTAGGGGTCGCTTCCTCCTTGAACGAGGGGTTTAGCCGCTCATCCTTGATCCACACGCACAATGTAAATCGAAAGCCATCACAAAAATTGCTCTTTTATTTATCAACCGCTTGATCTTTTTGGAGAAGATCACAACCTTACACAGCTTTTTATCTAAATACAAAACTAAAAATAACAAAGAAAAAATTGCTAAAGGCCCTAAGAAAGTCTACCGAGCAAAAGTCCCCCTTGAACCCTAAACATCCTGTTGTTTAAATAGGGCCCGGGCTAAAATTATTCCATATCCAAATCAATAGATTGAATTTTGAAATCAATCGATTGAATTTTGAATTCAATCGATTGAATTCAAAATTCGAATTTTGGAGGCTAATTTGCATTCCCAAAATCAATCTATTGAATTTAAGGAATTCAATCGATTGATTTTCGAAAATCAATCTATTGAATTCCAAATTCAATCTATTGATTTTGGAAATCAATCTATTGAATTCCAAATTCAATCTATTGATTTTGGTGGCTCATTTGCATTCCCAAAATCAATCTATTGAATTTAAGGAATTCAATCGATTGATTTTCTAAAATCAATCTATTGATTTTGGTGGCTCATTTGCATTCCCGAAATCAATCTATTGATTTTTGGAAATCAATCTATTGATTTTTGGGCAACTTTTTAAACTCAATCGATTGAGTTTCAAATCTCAATCGATTGAAATGGGCATGTGACATATTTAACTCTCAAAACTGTGGCTAGACCAATCTGTCTTTTTCACGGATTTCAGTGCTTCCGCTGGCTCCATGGTTCAAAGTTCATATAGTCCCTTAATTTTATTCACTTAAGCTCTTTCAACATCCCACGGTCCGTAACACCTGAAACCACTAAAACTATACAGCAGCCGTTAGAATGCCTTCATTGGATAGCTAAATGTTAGTATTTAGGGTGCGAAATATAGTCATATTTCGACACAGATCACTAGTCCCTAGCAAACAAGGAAAAATAAAATATCTACAACTATGAATTTAAATGTCACTTTCGTAGGGAGCATGATTGCATTTAGCAAATGCAACAAGCCTTTAAACCCCTAGGTGATCCCTAGTGGAAGAGTTGTAGTATCCTGAAGGTTTTCAGAAAAAGTTACCTACAAACTTCAAATATATTTTTTTTCTTTTAAAATTTTACAAAACTTAAAACAAAAAAATTGAAATCTACACTAATTTAATCACCACATGGTCATTATGATTTTTTCAAAATTTTCAAATCTTTCATTTTTTACTTTCCATCACAGTAATTATCCTTGATCAGAACTCAGCAATTTCAATTCTGTAAAGCGTGGAGTATGTGCATATCAATGAAAAGTTTATTAATTATATATTTTTCTAAATTGTAGTTTTTAGAAAATATTTTTATCCAAACTCTCACTTATTGGCATACTTTAAAAAATAATTGAAATTTTTGCGTTCTCACAATGTAATATATATACAATAATTTTCATAGGACAATTAACTAAGAAGATAAATCTCATAGAATGAATAATCAATTCTATTCATATAATTTTTCTATTTATTCATAATATCTATTTCATATATCTCTACTACACTCATACTTTTGCAAATCGTAAATCACAAAGGTCTTTCCTTCGGCTTGTAATGGGGCTTTGGGTTTTAGAAGGTTTCAAAGAAAAAGGTAAATAGGATTCAAAAATTTATTTTCTGAGAATGTAGCTCTTACTTCTCTTCTTTTCTATTTTTCTCAGTAAGTATTCTTATTTTGGATAACTTCTTCCCATTTTTTTTTCTAGTATATATATATCCCGATTTCTTCAACATTTTTGTAAAATCGTATTTTATGATTTTTCTTCTTTTTGAACACCTTTTTTTTTTTCTAAATCGTCTTTTTCTTTACGATTTTTCTCTTCTTTCCCATATTTCTTTTATAAATCGTCTTTTTTTTACGATTTTGTTCTGATACCCATAATTTCTTCTACTGTACCTTTCTTTTGCATATCCCTAATTTCTCTTTAACTCATAGTCCTTTCACTCCCTCTTTTACCCTTCTTTCTCATTCTAAATTCTCAGAAAATTGTAAAGGTTAAAGGTTGAAAGCTTTAGGTAGTACATATAGTTAAAGGTTTATATAATTTTTTTGGTACAAAGAAATTTTGGTTTAGACTTTTAATATGGGTTCAAAGGATAAAATATTATGAGATTTTAACTTTTTGGCTCTAATTAACAAAATATGGCCTTTGGTCATTTTCACAATTTACTAATATGGATGTTATATTATTTCAATATATTTAACAGACAATTCTAAACAAATAAATAATCATATTTACAGAATAATTTGATTCTAAGTTTAGAAACATGAGATTTCACTTTTTTTAAAGTAGTAGAGAAGTTCAAGAAAATTTAGTATGAATAAAAACAATCTCTCTTTCTTAGAATAAAAGAGGAAATAGGCTCTAAAGCTCACTGATTTTATAATTTTTGAAACTATAATCTAAAATATTTACAGTTCAAATCCATCATATAGTTTCAAACATTCAACTGATACAGTGTTCCAAAGATGCTTAGCTTGAATTGCAACTGTTTTATTATTATTTTTTTTTGAATTTTTACTTCGATGGATCATAAAAATTTCAAATTCAAAAATTTTCTATCATATTCTCATGTGATGGTTAATCAGAAAAATTTAAAAACTAAACTAAACTAGAAAAATTGAAAAAAAAATTGAACTACTATATACAAAAGTTGTATATCCCCCCAAACTTAAATCTAACAATGTCCTCATTGTCAAAAACAGGGGACATAAAAAAAAAAGATTATTACCTTAGTTTACTGCTGGTTAGTAACAGGGTTTATAATCTGTAAAAATATTCAAAAATCTTCCCCCAAACTTGGGAGAAAATACTTCCGATTTTACGGAAGCTAAAAGTTAGATTAAAAAAATTAGAAACAACAAATATAAACAAAAGAACTTTATTATTTTTTTGTATATATATATATATATATATATATATATATATATATATATATATATATATATATATATATATATATATAAACTAATTACAGAAACATGGAAAGAAAATGATTACAGTAAAGAAATTCTTAGGAAAAATCTAAACTCGTCCTACACTACGACACTGGCAGCAACGTCTAAAATATATGAATGGTCTTCGATAAAGATCGTTCATTGGCTTCTAACTACCTTCAAGTAGAGTCTCGCCTCCCCTCCTAGCAAAAGGAGTATCCATGTCTTTGCAGGAAGGCTACTCCAATAGTTGTCGAAGCATACCCCACTGCCCTTCTTTATCTCTTTGATTCATCAACTGCACCCTCATTGGTGAATATAAGCAATGGAGAGGGGTGGCGGGGAGATCAATGATGGGATGGGAGATGACCCTGGAAATAACAACCCATCCTCGTCATAAAAGAGCATGCATCCTGGTTGGATGGTTAAGGTAAAAAGGTTAAGAAGTGAGGAAAAATAGGTTCTTTGTATAAGGTGTTGGATTTGGGATAGGTTTAGGGTCAATGTAGATGATTCAGCATCTCGAGAAAGTTGCTGGCGCTTTAATTCTTCTACTCTCTGTTGTGCAGCCATGAGCTCGATTCTATGTTTTTCAAGAACTCTATCTAATATTTTGCTAGAATCACTCGATTTATGCTCTTTCGTCATAGGGTATAAGGTTTAAGACGGAGGAAGAAAGGTTATAGGATTGTTTGGTCTATGGATGGGTATGGATTTATAGGAAAAAATAATATAGACTTTGAATCGTCACTTCCAGTTAAATGTTGAGGTGTAGGTTCCTAGGCTAGGGTGATTGGCAAGTGGCGAAATTGAATGCATTGCATGTCCGTTTCCTCTACAAGTGTAAATGAGTTTGATTTCAAATGTAATTAATAAGACTAATCACCGATTTCTCCTGTTTCCCAGAATTGTCGTTTACAATTTTGGATAACAATCACGAGACTTTGCGACTCTATAAGTCGTACTCGCTACAATTGGACTCACCATTCACAAGAAATCGTAAATCCATACGCTCAAAGTGAATTATAAAATAAAAAGAAAAGTCTCTGTGAGAAACTTTTGCAAAACTACTAATATACATATGTTACACATGTTTGCTACGGATGCGTCGGTAGCTCGACCGGTTTAGGAGGAACTCAATAATGATCAAAGGGAGTTGATGTACCTCCCATTAAAATATTTCCTCCTAGGGTGCTAGTTGGCCATGAAAAAGAAAAATTACTATCTCTCGAGTTGACCAAAAGGGTTAATTGCTCAACTTGAGTTATTAACCTTGTAATAGATTCCAGGAGATTATTAAGTAACTGTGTTTGGATACGACCATAGTGCAGCCAGTTATCGGCTATCTGCATCAGGGCTTCCTCAATGTCTGTATGGTCTTGGGTTTGTGCGGGACAAAATTCATTAGGGTGTTGAGGATCTTTCTGAGTTATACTCTGGTTAGGTCCACAAGATTCTCCTTGTTGAGATGTTGGGTGTGATTTTAGACCCATCAGAGATTGAATTTTTGTTTTCTAAAGTTTTAATTTTGGAAGGCAATTCATCATTGACTTTAATTTATATAGTCCTCTCTGCCTATGAGGTATACTCTTTAAAGTCTCTTATTCAATCTCCCCCGGTGCTTGGCATTGCACTGGTTCCTCGCTAAAGTTCTCAAAAAATTTCCATGTAGCCTCAGCAGACAAAGTATGGAACATCCCCCCACAGGCAACATCAACTATGTGTCGGGTTTTATCATTCAGACCTTCATAGAAAGTGAAGACTATTTGCCAACGGGTGACTTCATGATGAGGACACATATATAAAAGCTCATTAAGGTGCGTCCACCCCTCTTGAAGAGATTCATTCAGATATTGTTGGAAAGTTCTAATAAGATGTCGGATTTGATTCGTTTTGTGCATTGAGAAGTATTTCATGAGAAATCCTCGTTCTAAATCCTCCCAATTAGTGAACGAATTATGAGGCAAATAATGTATCCATTGCTTTGCTTCATCTCTAAGAGAATATGAAAACAACCTTAGACGAATAGATGTATCTGGCAAATTTGTGATTCGAATGATGTTACACACGTCTATAAAGTGTCTTAAATGCAAATAAGGGCTTTCATCCATCAGCTCACAGAATATTGGAAGTGTTTGAAGTACTTTGGGCGTGATTTTAAAATCCTTATTACCGACAGTATGAGGTATTTCGATACATGAGAGAGGTGTAAGGGGTGTCAAGGCATAGCACTCCCTCATGGTTTTGGGCATATTATGACTGTTGTGTGCCATAATGTATTGAACACTTTAGTTAGAATAATAATTGTATTTTATTTTGTTTTTAATATTATCTACTTTTTATTTTAGCAAGCAGGGGGAGAAACAAATCTGAGTTTCTAATTTTTGAGGCCCTTAGAAATGTTAAAAATTTGATCCGTTACTCTGAATAAACCTGCAAAAAGAGTTAAGAAGTGATCAAAGAAAATAAAAATATAACAAAATATAAAAAGAGAAAGATAAATATCAGTTTATAAAAGAATAAGAATATTAAGGTATAAATAAAAACAAAGATAAATTCCGCTTCTCCGATAGTGGTGCCAAAAACTTGACTTGTCTTTATATATGTATTTATTAAATCAAAGTCTTAACCTATTGGAAGCGCACAATGGAAATCATAGTACTAGCATAGGATCATTCCCATGAGTAAGTTTGTTTATCTTTATCTCTTTCCTATATCTTTATATTCAAATTCTTATTTTAAAACCTTCTTTTTATCATTAAGATCTAATTTACTGGAAAAATATGAATAAAAGAATTTTCTTTAATCTAAAATGCATAAAAATAAATCTTATTCCTCCTTCTTTAGATTGAGATCGTCAATCTCAATCTTCAGTTATCGGATATTTATGAAATTTAAACAATACCATTACACTATATCTTTAGTTTCTTAACATTGGTCGTCAATCAATACTAAAATCTTATCAATATAGATTTAATCTAATCAACAGTTAAACAGAAATTTGGGTGTCAATCAAACTCTAGAAAATTGAAGATGAAAAAGTAAGTCATTACACTAATCTGCAAATTCAAACCTGAGTCGTCAATTCAAATCAAAACTTGGAGATGTTTACAAATCTGTAAATTTTATATAAAAATAAATCTAAACTAGAAAGCAAAGTAAAAAATGTATCCTTCACCCCTTAGTTGCAATCGTCAATTGCTTCTGAGAAGGTATAGATATCTACATTAATCTTCAGCACCCAATAGCAGTCGTCGATTGCTCTTGAGAAATCTTAGATATCTAAACTACTCTAACTATTTTACACTACTTTGATCAAAAGAACATTCAACCTCAGGGGTCAATTGATGCTGAAATTTTTCGATACCTTATTCCTACACCAGACTCTCTTATTTATAGATCATAAGGAGACAGTTTACAAATTCTAATTCTAATAAAAGAAATAAAAACTATCCTAGTATAACTCTACTTCTATTTTATAGTTCCTTGCTTTAAATGGTTGATGTATTTCTAGAACTTTCTTCACTTATTTCAATAGCAAAATCTTTCGAAATATATCTTCATCGATCTCCCATATTCGTGATTAGCAGAACTTTAATTCAAATATTCTTCTAATTTTGTACATAACGGTGATAATTCTTCCTCACTGAATTAGCAACAGCAATATAAAAGCTTCTATTTATATAATCGTAGATAATGATTATCTATTCTCTTTTCTGGAAAATCGTCAATCACGATTTTCTATCTCCGTAGCTTCTTTACTGGACTGGACGATTCTTTGAATTACAATTCATCGCTTTTCTTCTATACTTACTTCTTTTGAAGAATCATAAATTACGATTTCTTATGGCTCTTCAATAGTAACACTCAAACGTTTGTAGAATCGTAAAACACGATTTTCTATTCTTCAGTAGGCGGCGAATTGTCAATTATGTGTAATCGTCTTTTTATTGCTTTATGAGTTCATTTTGATACAGATTAATACTTAGGCTCTCTTTTACTGCTTATCTTTAATATTTACACATCAACAACTTATTAGTAGCAAACTAAAGTCTAGCATCACTAAGTTAAGGGTGATAAATTGGTTATAAATTATGTGACTAATCATCGAGCGATTTTGTCGACCGACACTGTGTGAATTGGAAATCGCTCGAGTGAATTTGGTTTTCGCTCGAGTGACTTTGACAGTATATATTGGGAATGAGAGTTTTTTTTTCCCATTCGCACAATCCCACTTCGAAAGTTAGGGCTTTTTCTCCTCTATTTCGCGAGAAATTGCCCCGTCTCCTTCAAGAACTGCGAGGACTCCTATTTCTCCCGCGAAGATCCATTTCAAACTCACATTCGCGCCTAAGGCAAACCGTACCTTTTACTTGAAGTTTTAAATTCTTTGAGTTTTCAATGGCACCTAAGAAGAAGGTTGCCTCTAAAAACCCGACATCAAAGATGTCCACTTCGAAGGCCACTTCCTCAAGGCGCGTCAAGATCGACCCCCCACCACCACCACGGGACCAACCCAATGAATGGTGAGATGCAAAGAGATTTGAGACCGAATGGTCTTTTGATCAAGATCTTTTCGAGGAACAAGAGACGACCCTTTGGTCGTACAACTGCATCACCACGGTCGAGTTAAAATCCTTACTCGCCCCATTTCACGACTATTACTACCCGAGACTCGTTAAATAATTCTACCAAAATTTCCACGTAGGTCAAAACACCGGCAACATTTGCACAAAAATTGATGACAAAACGTTTGGATTTGACATCAATCGCATCGCCACAGCGATGGATGTTCCCCTGATATTCGTAGAGGGAAAGGGTTTGTTGCTACCGCACCCTAGGCCGATACCGTTTCTTGAGGTCATTGCGAATATGACCAATGCAGAGCATGGGTCTGGTCGAGCAATCAGAAGATCGCAGTTGCCACCCGACATGTGGATGTTGGATGCTGTCTTTAGGAATAACCTGTACCCTATGAGACACGAGCAGGAAAGAGTTGAGGAATTTCTGCAAGCTCTATTCTCTGCCCACAAAGACCATTGGTTTAGTGCGCCAAAAATAGTTTTTGAGGATTGAAATTCACCCACGGTCAGAATTTGGAGCCGAGAAACAAACCCCGGCCTCAACACCTTGCCCTACGCTTGCCTCATCCCCCGAATGATCGAGGAGTACGAGGATGAAGAAGACGAGATACCGCAGGATGAGCAACAATGATCCGATAATGTCAAGAGGTATCGACTCGAGATTGGAATTTGAGCTATCAAAACCTGAAGAAGAGTATCTTGGATCATCATTACCAACATGTCGAAGGGCAGGCCCAAGAGGAGCCAACTCAGCCTGAACCTCCCGCGCAACCTCAGATGCCCCCACCTCAGCAAGTTCCAGCGCACCCACCACCCGCCTCACATGGCGATATTCTCACCTTGGCGGAATTTAGTCGGCAGATGAACGCTATGAACCGGTGATTGGATTTCCACGAAGTCATGTTGATGGACCTAATGCGGCATTCGTACCCAACCACCGCCACTCCACGCATCGCGATAGCACAGGAGTATACATCGGGTGCATGTACTTCTAGAGCCGGAGGTGATGAGGAGCAAGGAGCCGAGCAGGCAGGCGAACAATCGGATCAATGATGGATCCGCAATCGACTAGTAGTTTGGTTTTGTTATGGCACTGAGATGCTTTGAACAATGGTTAACTTATGTCTATAAAATTGTTAAAGTTTGGTTTATGGTCGAATGTGTAAATGAATGGTTTAAAATTTTGGTGTTGATGAACGGTAAATTTTAGTTGTAGGAATGGTATATCTTAATGCACGTGAATTTTCATTTGTAATGATCGTATAATTCGATCAATGGTTTTAACTTTGGTTCGTGGTAATGATTTATATGCGATTAATGGTTTTAAAAAAAATCCCTTTTGTGGAAATGACATGTATTAGATCGATAATTAAGACTGTAGTTCATGAATGGAATTTGTTTTGATGATGGCACCATTCGTTGGTGGATATTGTGCTAATTGATGGACCAATTTATAAATTATGGATAAAATTTTTCCATTTAGTTGTGGATATTTTCTGATTAGTGCAGGCGTGTATACTCTGTTTTGATGGATAATAGGATTTCTGATTTGGTCATGAATGTACCTTTCGAAATTGATGTGGATGTGCGTTGCACTTAATTAATTGTATTTTTGTCTGGCATTGCTTAGTTGTGAGCATGCAATTGAATGGTTGTGGATAATTCCATGTGGATATGTTCTCGTAGTTTTAGATGTGTCAACTTGCTAGCCATGAATGTAATCTTACCCGTTAAACTCTTGAATGAGCACCGGTTGATGAGAAAATGGACATCTTTGGTGTAAGCTTGGCAGATGGGTTTTGTAGTTAAAGGATTGTGTTCTCTTCCTATAGAGAATTCCAATCTCCTTATGTCTTTTATGTGTTCTCTAGTTCTAGCATTACTACCACTAACAGTAGTCATGTTTTCATTGTTTGCATTGTATAAGGATATGTTTTAAAATAAGTGTCATCTATGAATTTTCATGATGAGACTTGATAATTGACCCAATGTCTTCCGACCCAAATGTCACGTGGTGAATTTTCGAGAACAAAAATTTCTTAAAGGGAGGAGGATGTAACATCCCGAAAAATTCCAAACCCGAATGCACCTGACTAAGTGTTTGAGTCTGACAAGGTATGCGTTAAATGCTATGAATCTTAGGGATATTGTAATTTTAACCGCTTGTGTACTATTGCACTAAGGAAATATATTAAGTCATGTAAATAAATACACAAGCTTTGTGAGAGCATCAGTGGTGAGAGATTTTGTTTGTAAGTGAAGTTAGACCACATTTTTTGGCTTTTGATAAAAGCCCATACACCGATTCATGGTGTGCCAACTTAACATCTAATTAGTCCCTCCATGAGTTAAAAGGAGATAAACTTGTGTGAAACTAAGATATCTCTAGATATTTTTTGTAAGAACAGAGTGGAGAGAAAGCTTTTACTCCTCTCACTCCACTCCTTTCCTCAAACCGTCTTTCGAAACTCTAACCATGAGATTGCTCCTCAAAATTCTTCTTCTTTGCAAGGATCCTCATTGATTCCGACCGCTCCTTGTTGATTCCGACCGCAAGGAACCTTCAAACTTCGACATCATTTAGATCAAGGAGTGAGAGGAAGGTAGCTTCAAACGAGTGTGAACCAAGCATCGTAAACGTAGCATAAGCGACTTAAGAAAGTGAAGATCATTGCACGTTAGTGTGGAGCTTTGTTTTGATATCGGGCACCGTGAGACTCCACATGTGTGACACCGAAACCCCCTTGTAACGATTATCGCAACCTTCATATGCGCGACCTAAGAAGGTACGAATTTGTTTTCCTAAACTTAGATTAACAAATGTGTGGAGTTTGATTAGACTCTTTTTTTAAATTGGGGGGAAATCGAGTCCGGATGAAAGAAGAAAAGGTTACAAAATCGCACAAGATCACTCAAGCGAATTGGAAATCGCTCGAGCGAATTGGAAATCGCTCGAGTGAGTCACCTTTAGAAACAAAAGCAAACATTTTCTGGAAAATTTACTTTTCCCCAAATTTCAAGCAAAATTTTTGGGGGAAAACTCGCTCGAGCGAGTTTTAGTGTCACAGGGAAATTGCGAGCGAATTTATCTGTCTTCGGTTGTCTTAGTCCATTCCTTGGAAAAACTTGAGAATGCTTTGACCTGTTCGATTCGTCCGATATTGATATGTGATTTATGAACTTATTGTGATCTAGATGGAGTACGAGAGGCCGTCGATAGGATTTTTGCGTTGTTTTGCTCGACTTCGAAATTAAGGTAGGGAAAACTCAATGCACAATCTTCTTTTTTTTATTTTGATTCATAGACTCCATGATATGGCCAAATGTAAACTTTAAAAATGAAATTGAACGAGAATCTCGAACTTTGAATAGGAAATTAGTAATGAACTTTGAATGTGAATCGGAATATGAACTCCTAATTAGAACTTTGCATGTTTCATTGAATGTGAACTTTGAATATGATCTTTGAACACTAATTTGAACATTGAATCATCAAATTATGAACCTTTGAATTGGAACATTAATTATGGAACCTTTGAATCTTTGAATATGGGACTTCTAACTCTGAATCTTGTGTATGGAATTATAATAACCCAGATTTTTGAATTTTATTTAATGGTATTAGATTATATACCACACAATGCGTGGTGCTAACGCTCCACACCGGAATATACCCACTTTAGAAATAGTCTAATTTTTTATATATATCAATATTAGACTCATTGCGGAGTACTTGTCGATACGATTCCAACGATATATAATTTGTCGATTTTCGATAAGAATATAAAAAGTTATGCTCGTTTGAAGAGTGAAGCGGGTTAAAGGGCACAATTGTAAATTCGGGAGAGAATTACCATTTACCTTGGCTATCAAAGCGCTGGAGAAAAACCTCTTCTCAAGCTTTTCAAGTCATGTATGAATTCTACTTGCGTGTAAAAACTACTTATTTTATTAAATCTTATCTGGAAAGTCTTAATGAGTTAACTATATCTGAGAATTAGATATTTACTTCTTCTCTCAAGTTGTCTTTCTTTATTCCCTCTTCTCTGCAAAAGCTCTGACAGTGCCATCTTTCATAATTCCTCGTCGGATCTCCATCGATTTTCGATCTTATCAGAGAATCTTATACCATCAAAGTTTCTCATCGTCGCGACCAATTTATCGTAAGAAAGGAATTCTCACGAAAAGACTCGGGCATATCGTCTCTCGAATTCGATCTCCATCAACCCAAATCATCGTAGGATTCGAAACACGCTTCAACAGGTGGGTGCCTCTAAATCCATCTTAAATTATTTAGTTATTTCTTAAAAAGAAAACCCTAATTTTCCTTAAATTTTGATAAATTTCGGGTCTTAAAAATATAGAAATTAGGCCCAAATTCGATAGGATCGTTTTTCCCAGATTTTCGTGAAATTCGGCCAAACTCTTCAACAGACACAGCCTCGGTATTTTGGCCATAACTTTTTATCCCGAACTCGGATTGACGTGATTCTTGCGGCATTGGAAAGAAGACAACGAGATCTATAACTTTGTATGAAATAGCAATTTCACGAATTTAATATTTTTAAGGTCAAAATTGAGCTGCAAGTCGGGATACATTTTAGATGATCCAAGGTTACACGGGTTTGACATTATTTTTTTAACTCTTTGACTACTTTATGCTAAACTTATCTCTAGACTTATAAATCCCTAAGATTAAATAAAATACATTAAATAGCTTGCATCGAATAACAATCTATAAGTTTAAGGGGTCAAATATGGATGCTTTTCAATACTTACCATTCTATTACCTCCTCTAAGCCTCATACAATTCTTGAATTGACACATGCGCTCCTTTAGAATTTTAAAATATGTTGGATCGCTATACCAGTCAATCACCAAATTTCATGAATATAATTAACTTTAATGAAGTATAGTTTCAACACTATTGTAAAATAAATATAGTTAAATATTTCTTATTTTCTGTTTTACTTTAATATTTCATATGTTATGCTCTTTATTAATTTTCTTCAAAAATATGAAATGTTTAAGGTTTATGTTATAATTCATTCTTATATATGTTCACCATTATCATATGACATTCATCATATAAAAAATCACGATAGGGCATACGCATATAAGTTAAGAATAAAATATGACACATGACTTAAGCCTTCGTCACGGTGGGGTTTCTTTCACGGTCACGTGGAACTTGGAATGTAGGCATCCATGTACGGATGCAACCCCTCTATGGTAGTATGGGATACCACACGAAGTACATCTAGGTTACTACGGAACCCGTCCCTTGGAAAATGTGGTTTAGTGAAGCCTATCGCACCGTGGCCTATTCTAACTAAGTTTTAAGAAAAAAAATGAGAAAAGAATATGTTAAGACACATATATATTAAGAAAGTGGGGACTTAAGCCCACGCAAATATAAAATCGGGGCGGGGACCTAAGCCCAGAACCGAATAATGTTATGATATGTTAAGATACGCTGTGAAGGCCAGCTAAATATAAATTAAGTTTCTACACGTGCCATACCTTACGAGCCACCGTAAGGGCTTAACGTCTGCAGCCAAGACGGGTCTTAAGGACATTATAGCCTTGTCTCGAACTAAGGGGACATCGTGGTTACTATGCCGGCAACCTCATCTGGCTGGATGGTGGTTTATGTTATGATATGGAGGTTAGGTGGTTATCTACACGTGGACCTCGCGTGGTAGGCTCGAGCAGCGATCCTGGCACAGATCGTTTAAATAAGATAAGATACGAAGTACGTTGTGTAGGCGTATGGAGTAATTAATAAGACTTACGATATGTCACGTATGCTAAGTTGATGAGACAAATAGGAAAAGAGATAAGAAAATAGAAGCATCATGCACTCTTCATGTTATATTAGTATATTTTTCAGTCTTGATTATGATAGTCTATGAATTATGGATAAGTTATTTCATTTATTTAAGATGTTGGTTATATTTTAAAAATGCACATAATTCAGCGATTGCACACACGCCCACCTGAGTAAGTTATGGTGGATCGATTGTGCAACCCACTGAGTTTACGTGACTGAGTAAACTCACCCCCCTCCCAAAATCTAATGATTTGGTGAAGATTACGCTTATCCCGTCCTTGATGATTTGAAAGCTGCTGATCCGGAGATGGCTCATATAAACAAGGATGTCGGCTACCACCTTGATGAGAGCGTAGATCTGTGATTTTTACCAAAGATTGAGAACCCTTTTACTCTAGTTTTCATTATTTCTTGAGAGACTTGTTTTAGCCTTGATATATTGTGTGAGTTTACATTTGAGACCGTTTTACCCTATCTGAAACTGATTTTGATTTGATATCCTAGATTCATGGTTAGGATTAAGTACTTCATTATTATTGTCTACGTTTTTCGTTATTAATTTATGAGTAAATTATTTTTAATGCTATCTTAAATGCCTCAATCCATATGCTAAGTCAATTTATAGATTATGTGTATGTCCGCTTATTGCCTTAACCAGCATGCGGTGTCATAACACGGAATTCTGGGCCCTCGATATCGGGTAAGGATTCTGGGTCGTGACAGGAATATTGAACTTTGAACTGTGAATGTGGAACCTTTGAATATTGAACTTTGAACTTTGAACTGTCAAGTATATATATATATTGCATGATGATTTAAGGTTATGTGATCAAATCTCCTACACTCTGGACCGGTACGATGAGTTATACCGTACACTCTGGACCGGTACGACGGTTTATACTGCACACTCTGAACCCGTACGGCGGGTTATACCAGACACTTTGGACCGGTACGACGAGTCATACTATACACTTTATAAATGTTTATTGAATGATGATGGTTAGGAGGATTCCCATTAGTAATCTGGCTCAACAACGCTATATTGCGTTGGAGTTCCCTTAAGTTATGATTTAAGGCATGCATGAACTAAGAACTAAGAGACTGCATGTGCAATATGGAATGAATAAACAAAGGAAAATCATCGAACTATGAATCCAAAACTTCAAATTTAGAACTTTGCATTTCAATTTGAACTTTGAATCAAGGACCAAAATTTCGGCTGAAATTATCGGTTTCGGTCCCCACCGAAAAGATAATTTGGACTGAAATTTAAGTCAAAATTTGTATGGGACCCAAAATTTCGGCCGAAATTTCAACCAAATTTTCGATTTTCGACCGAAATTTTACCTGAAATTTTGATCCTTGCTCTGAATAAAAGTTTGAAATTGAGAACTTCGAATCTCGATTTTTATCTAAAAATGCTTCTAATCTTAGTCATTGATTCTATGCTTTGTTATGATAAAATGTGAATTGACATTGAACTTTCTCTATTGAGCTTAGACTGTTAACTCATCCCCACATTTACGTTACAAGTTTAAATCTTGATCAGAATCTGGGATTAGAGAACGATCTTGACTACGTTCCTGAGGCAGAAGATCTTCCGCCTAATGAGTTTTATTTGTAGATGCTTTTGGAGATAGATTTTGGACTTGGTACAGTATAGGAGTTATTCTTGTATATATATATATATATATATATATATATATATATATATATATGTTTTGATATGTCACTGTTTAGGTGACGATCAGCCGCCACCAGTGATTCACTGTGTTATTTTTGTTACGTTCTGTATAGAGATAGGATCCTATTAGTGACATATGATATCTACTTTGATTTTTCTGTTTGTGTGAATGAGCTAAGTACTCGACGATCCAAATTTCTCTAAATTCCATGTGTTTAGAATCGGGTCGTCACAGTGGATATGTATCAGAAAGCATCGGACGACCTGGCTTTCCTAGGATTTCCGTGTAGGGGAAAATCAGATTATCACCTGACTACTCGGTCTTTCCTAGAGTTCCTTGTGAGAAAAATCGGATATGTCACAATATTAGTGCTTGGTGACTTAGCACTCAAGTCACTTTTTGGGATTCCACACTTCTCCACGAAAACATCCAAACATACCCTAATTGTAATTGCCTTAGAATAGAGTTAATGGAGCTCACCTTAAGGCCAATACAAATCCTTCACCGACCCTTTGGGCTACACTTGGAGGGAAGAAACTATATTATGTGGGAAGTTTAATGTGAAAGATTGTTTACATCCAAACCTAGGATTCATAGGGAAATGTTTGGGATTTGGTTGTATAAATTTTACCTTTTAGAGTATTAGCTTCATAGAGTCTGATGTTACTTAGAGTATTAGGGTATTACCTTCATAGATTTAGATAGAGTCTATGCTTATATATATAGGCTAAGGGATCCCTTAAGTATAGCGTTTGAATGGTACATTGGTACTGACATCATGTGCCACATGGCATATGATCTCAAAACAAACACTCATTTGTGAATCATTAGACATGTGGCATGGGATCTGTTTCTTTTTTTTCATTTTTCGTACTTTTTTCCTCCAAAAAGGTGGTCAAAGTTTGACAGGAAATCCTTAATTAGTGCATTGAATTTTTTCCAAGTTTGACGTTTTGGATAGTGGATAAGATATATTTTTGGGGGCATGGACGTGATCAACCATATACATTTCGATGGTGTTACTACCATACCACTTTATGTTACAACATCAGTTAAACAAAGGAAATTTTCGTTGAGTGTTTTAAATTAGATCGAAATCATTTTGCATACCAATCTTCCACAATAGATGTTGAGATCATAGACCTACCATCAAACGATTAGATGTTAATTCTACATGTTACACTATCAACATA
The DNA here is from genome assembly GCA_021018995.1 of Chloranthus sessilifolius. Classification (NCBI taxonomy): domain Eukaryota; kingdom Viridiplantae; phylum Streptophyta; class Magnoliopsida; order Chloranthales; family Chloranthaceae; genus Chloranthus; species Chloranthus sessilifolius. The sequence continues at coordinate 130,965,213 of CM037586.1, read as the reverse complement.
TGACCGTCTGATAATAGGCTCATTGAGATATGACCGTCTATCAACATCTGACTATCAACATATGAACGTCTTATTATTTGGCAAATACCCCATTGAGATATGTTGCATTTGTACTCTACCTCCAATGTTTCACCTATTTGGCACTTTAGCCTTTGCTTTTCTCTTTCTTCTACACATGATCGTTAACTATATGAAAAATGACCTTTTTACCCTTAAAATTGGGTGCCTTTACCATTACTCCTCCATAGCCATCATCTTCAACCTCACCTTACAACCATCATCCTCATTATCAGCCACACTAACCCACTCCAAACTCCATCAAGAAACCCTTCAAATCTCCATTATCTGATTCAGTTGTCACATTTGTCCAGAGTTTTACATCTCAACTCAGATTTCACGCGCTCAAACTTGCAGCATGGCCTCAACGATCTATAATGAGAGAGAGAGAACGTACAAAGCCCATATGAAAAAGGAAGAGATCTTACAAGTAAATATACAGTACTTGAGGGAATAGAAGAAACAAGTGGGTTTTGAGCGCTTTATTTTTTCTACGAATTCTTTCTTGTCAGCCCGAATTTTACATGCTTGGAATATTGATTATTTTGAATCAACCGATGGAAATCATTTTTCATCACAATGTTCAACCTAAGGAATCTTGAGATCAAGAGCCTACGATTAGGTTTGGGAGTTTGGCGAACATCGACTAATCACAGATTGGCCATTATTTGACGAACTTACCAAACTTCCTCATGCGCAACAATTTATTTGTTGAAGGGTTAATTAATCCCTGAATTTTACCAAATATTCGATAAAATTAAGTGAATTTTGTGACAGTGCAGATACATTTTAGGCTAAGCAGGCACAATTTACAACGGAGGGAGTGGGTCCTTGTGGTCTACACTAGTCTATTTGCGGTCCAAATCATGGTTCAAAATTTCGGCCAAAATCTTACCAAAACTAGTGTATAATATTTGCGGTCCTTCACATATCACACTAATAAGGACTTCGAACTCACACAAAAAGTACACACACATATATTTCTCTCTTAGTGATCACGCTTACTGATTTAGCATGTTTAAAAGTCACACAATGAATCCATGCTAATTGAAGACAAAAGTCGAAAAGCACACATATATCTATCATATCATTATGCATATGCTAGTTGAAAGTAAATACACATGTTACTGAGTTTTTCCTACCTCAAACGAAATTACTCGAAGATTAAATCCATTGCATCCTGTACTAGCTCATATACATATGCACATGTCACCCTATAGTCAAAAGTATCCAAACATCTCATGAGAAAGCCTAGAAGAACAAAAGGCATACACTACTGAAGAATTCAGAAGAAAAGAATAAGGTGAAGTACCCTATTCCTCGAGCGAGCGAGCCCTTGAGGCTCGGGCACACGAGCCAAAACTGGCACAATCCTCGTGCGACCGAACTGACATTTAGTTATCTGGAGTGTGTCGCACGAGGCCTTGCTTGAGCGATGCATATTACACTTAAGTCCTCGTGTGAGCAAGGCACAAGATTCTCATAGCCTTCATAAATTCTCGCGAGGCTCCTCAAGTTATTTCTCTGAGGCTCGCGCGAGCAAGCTCTTAAGTTCGTGCGCACGAGGATCAGAGATATTCAGATCTGAATTTTTCCCCAAACTCGATCCTCACCAAATCTGAACCATTTTAAATCTTTTTTTCTAAGGAACATTAAATGTTATATTTACAACATAAATAGAATTAAATCCATACCTTTAATGCTTTGAATGCTCCATGGATTGGATCTTTCTTTTTTGAAGAACTCAAAAAGGTTTTCAACAACCTAGATCTACTCCTCTCTTCACACTAAGCTCTCGGATTCACACGAGCTCATCAAAATCGTGTAGCTCGAATCCCCACGCACATTAACACAACTTCCCTTACCTTCTATTAGATCTAATCACTTAGTTCTCACAATCCTTCCTATCTTTCTCCTCAAACCCCTTTTCTTTCTCCACTTTCTCTCTCTCTATTTCTCAACAACTCAAATAAACTAAAAGTGAAACCCACGTGTGAGTCCCCCTTATCTCCACCACTTGAGTTTGTCAACTTGTTACACACACACACCACGCATAGGTATTACTTAACCTCTAACACCTAATGTGTTAGACATATACACATACCAAGGAATGAACATGTGCATGGGTTCCCTTGTGAACCCCATACACACATGTACATCTCAGATCTACACGATACACGAGAATTTCTTGACTTACACGGTTTAGGAAAAGTAGGGTTCTTACATCTCCTCAACCCTCCAGTGTTGGTACCGCCTATACCAGGGAGACCCCTCCTAATGTACCTCTCAAAGACGGAATTTTTAATGGAGTGTGTCATCGGGCAACACGATAAAACAGGTAGAAAAGAACGTGCAATCTACTACTTGTGCAAGAAGTTTACTGATTATGAGACACGCTATTCTCATCTGGAGAAAGCATGCCTGGCTCTCGTGTGGGCTACACAGAGGCTTCGCCACTACTTGCTCTCTCAGGCAATACTCCTTCTAGCGCAAATGGATCTTCTGAAATACCTGTTCGAAAAGCCAGCTCTTACTGGGCGGACCGCACGCTAACAACTGCTCTTATCAAAATTTAACATCACCTATATCACTTAGAAGTCAATCAAGGGGCAAGCACTCGCTGATCATCTTACCAAGAATCCTTTACCTGATTACAAGCCTTTGAGAATCGAGTTTTCTGATGAAGACATCTTGTTCATAACAGAGGATGATACAGAAGAGGCTGAAGAATAATGAGTAATGCACTTTGATGGGGCATCGAATGCAGAAGGTCTAGGAATCGGGTTTATTCTAATTTCACCAAAAGAGTCCCACATACCAGTCTCCATCAAACTCAATTTTCCCTACACCAACAATATGGCCGAACATGAAGCATGTATAGCTGAATTATAAGCAGCTCTTGATCTAAACGTAACTCATCTCAGAGTGTTTGACGAATCGTAGCTGATAATATGTCAGACTAACGGAGATTGAAAGACGAAAGATGAAAAGTTAATCCCATACCATAAACACCTCGAAGATTTAATAACATGCTTTGAAGAGGTTACCTTCTCCTATGTCCCGCGAGCAAGGAATTATTTTGTCGACGCACTTGCAACATTAGCATCAATGGTCAAAATTCCTTATGACTTCAAGATGAAGCCTATCATGATCGGACAGAAAAATGAGTCAGCCTTCTGCCTCCAGATCGAGGAACCTACAAAGTTAGATGATGAGCCTCCGTGGTTCTCAAACATCAAGAACTTCCTCGAAACACGTGCTTTCCCTGAGGGCACAGCTAAGGCAGACAAACAGACCATCCAACCACTAGCATCAAATTACATCATCTGCGGCGAGTACCTCTACAAAGGATCATATAACAACATCCTGCTCATATGCTTAACTGAAAGCGAGGTAGCCAACGTCATAAAAGAAATTCATGAAGGAGTATGCGGTGCCCACATCAACAGCCACATGCTCGCTAAAAAGATTCTACGGTAAGGGTACTTCTAAACCACCATGGAATCTAATTGTTGCAAGCACGTTCAGAGGTATTACAAATGTCAAGAACACTCCAGTCTGATATATGCTCCATCTATAGATCTACACAACATGACCACTCTATGGCCATTTGCCACTTGGAGCCTCGACGTCGTCGAAAGGGTTAATCCGAAAGCTTCCAAAGGACATCAATTCATCCTTGTCGTCATCGAGTACTTAACAAAATTGATAGAGGTAGCATCCTACACAAACATTAAGGCCAATCATGTTGAAAAATTCATCAAGAACAATATCGTCTGTCAATTCGGCATGCCTAAGGACATCATCACGGACAATGGCACTAACTTCGATAACAAGCGCATCAGAGCCTTATGCGAGGAGTACAAAATCAAATATCATCACTCATCATCATATAGGCTGCAAACTAACAGAGCCGTCAAAGCAGCTAATATGACACTTGTCCGCATCCTTGAGAAGATGGTTGTCACATACCGAGACTGGAGTGAAATATTGCCATTTGCACTACAGGCCTACCGAACGTCAATTTGTACCGCTACAGGGGCAACACCATTTTTCCTTGTGTACGGAACTGAGGCCGTACTACCAGTTGAGGTTGAAGTACCTTTACTACTGATCCTCATTGAGTTCGATTTATCGGAAGCCGAAAGAAAGAGATCCCGTTTCGTGCAGTTGAACTTACTCGATGAGAAAAGGCTCTTTGCTTTGTGCCACACTTAGGCCTACCAAGGAAGGATTACACGCGCTTACAACAAACACGTTCGCGTTCAAGATTTGAAGGTGGGTGACACGGTACTCAAGAAGATCTTCCCCTCTCTCCACGCTAATCCGAGAGAAAAATTCAAACCCAACTGGGAAGGACCCTATGTCATCAGAGAAGTACTCCCTGGGTACGCACTTCTTCTCACCACAATGGATCGAGATCACTTTTCCGAGCCGATCAACGCTGAATACGTGCGACGATTCTACTCCTAGTCTCCCAGGGCAAAGTAAGTACTGATGAAAATGGATACGTGACTGCTTAAGGGCCCCTTAAATGAGGTCATCATTTCAAAGCCAAGCAACCAAAAAACGTCCCTGAATATTCATCCTCTTTGCTACACCCATTGAGCCAATAGCTTTTCTTTCGCAACCCCTCTCAAAAGAGAAAAAAGGTAGTCAAAATATATATACCAAACAAAAAAATCAAAAAAAAGTTATCATAAAAAAAACTACAAAAACAAAATCAGAAAAATAAAAGTCTCAAAAATGGAGGTTTGAAAAGAAAGCAAAAGGAAAAAGAGATATAAAAATCATGGGGCATGTACAGTAAAAAATCTCCCAAGGAAGAAGTATATTACGGCATTTGGAACCCAATTAAGGAAAACCTTTAAACCCAAGAATACCTTCAAAATTCCAAACCTATCCCTTTTTAGTCCATGGCTACGATACATCCCTGAAGAAAACACTCTTTAAGATCTACGAGCAGTCATAATATCATTTAAGTTAGTACAAGCTAAGCTGAGAGATAAAAAAAGAATTCCATCCAGTCGGCTATGACAGAATTAACGTCCATGACGTGACCTTTAGAGAAAAGAAAAAGAAAAATATACGAGCTCAAAGTAAAGAGGATGTGGTAAAAACCCGTAAGGGCACAAGTCAAAAGAGCGAGCTTGTGCGGACCAGGTGAAAACTTGAAAAGGCACTTTGGATAAAAATATAAAACTCATGGACATAGTGAAAACCTGAAAGGACACTACGGGTAAAAAAGAGGGCGACAACGGGCTTAGCGAAGATCCATCTTAGGCGCCTTGAGTAAAAATGCTTAAATAAAAAAAAAAGAGAAAGAAAAAGAAAAGAAAAATCGGTTACTCCTTTGGTTACATTTCCGCTATCTGGTTTTTGAGTCTGGCCGCTTGTGTTAGCTCAAGTCGGGTCTTGATCAGGTAAAGTTTCAGGCCGTACTGTCAAACAGATGACCTGAGGCAAGGATAAAAGGCTAACTCAATTCGAAGGGATGGACGTTCCAGCCTTAGTAAAATTCAGATTCTCTCCAGGCCTAATCGCACGAGCCAGGTTCGACTATTCTCAAAATGGGACCCGATTGCCTCCTCTCACAATTAAGGCATCAATCAAAAAATAGATTAAAAAAATATATATTATTTTGTGCAAACCTTTGCACTTGAAAAAATCACAAAAAGCCAAAAAAGAGAAAAAGAAAAACACAAAAAATTTCAATTTTGCGCTTTGTAGAAACCTTATAAATACTCTCAGCCATGGCACTTGAAAACTAAAAAAGAGTTAAAGGAAAATGCATTTAAAATCCAAAAAAAAATTTGCTATAGTGTTTTCCATACCCTTTTTCCTTTGTATTTGATTTGTTTGTAAAGTATGTGCAGGTCAAGTCCATAAGACACGTATCCGACGGAGGAGCACGTTTTTCACGAGCATTACGGCCACTTCAATCAAGAAGGCCCTCATGACACTCTCAAGAAGCGCTTCGACGAGGTTTCTCACATTCCAAGGTCGCAGCTCGTATTTGCTCAAAGCGCTCCTACTCATGCAAAAAGCAAAAACAATAAAAAAGAGAAGAAAAAAAAAAAAGAGAGGAAAAGAAAAGCAAAAAGGTAAGTGGCACACACTCTCAAAAAGCGGTTCGACATTAATATTCGACCCACTCGGGCAATTGTGTGAAAATAAAAATCGGGTCGATGAGCATGCTAAAAAAAAATATAAAAAGAAAAAACATGTGGCTTGTTACGGTGGCACATTCTCCCAAAAAGCGTTGCGACATCAATATTCGCTCTGTTCGGGTAGTTGTGCTAAATTAACTTTGGCATCAATGAGTTGCTCAAAGATATCGAACCCTACCTTGCGTAGGGTCACCCGCGACCGATCAAGTGGGACAATTGATACCTCATGAGATTGGACACAAACAGTGAATCTTCGCATCTTTGCTTTACGCTAATCTTTAAGTATTTATTGATTACCCTCCCGCTCGCGGGGATGTTTTATTTAGACTGAAACTCAAACATCGAACATAATTACATCATCTTGGTTATGCCTAGTAATGTCGTTAATCGCTTGGGGACCGATGATCTTGAGGAGCCGAGGTTTTCCCAAGTGTTGGGGCTTTTGCTACTTTCCTTCCTGAGTGACGCACGTTATCCCAAGTGTTGGGCTTACGTCACTCTTTCTATTTTTCTTTCTTTTTTATGTTTGAGATTCGTTTTGAATATGGCGGACCCGTTAGCGTGCCTTGGGCCTCTTCAAATGTCTCTTTCTTTGACATACGATCGCTACTGATCGAATACCAAAGAGGGGCATCTGTAGATATCTAAATTTGGCCCAAGACCCAATCGACCCATACTTCGAGAACGACGCACTCCCGAGCTTTCGAAAGTACCTCCCAAACCCTTAGAACTTAATCTAACCTTTAGAACCATTTCCAAAACCTTAGGAAGCAACCTTAACCTTCCCAACCCCTTAAAAAGCTTAAAACAGACCCATATAACTCGTCTCAAACCAATCAAAATAGTTGATGAAAAGAGGAGTTTCAAGGTTTGCACATATAGTTGCTTAACCTAAGGCATATACCATTGGAAAGTAGAGGTTCTTCGCTTTCCAACGAATTAAGAATCGCCTAATTTAAAGTTGTACATCAAAAGTTATGACAATTTAAAAAATACAAATTTGTACAAGAAATTATAAATCGGGCTATAACTTCTCAAAACTCAAAAACCCATTTTTAAAAAAATGGTTGAATTGAAAATTGGGGGTTTGACTTGTGGACCATCCCACAGCGTGGGGTTTGTTTCTTTAGGACCCATATGTCCTTCCCAACCTTAGGTATCACCCTTTTACCATTTAAGTTATCACCCCATGATCCACAATTAAAACCTAACTCTCTCTTCTCCAAGCTCTTAAAAGCCCTAAAAACCTTAAATTTAGGATTACCTGATTTCTAAACCCATTAGTGACTTAACCACTCACTAATCCACCCTTTCTCTATAAATAGAGAGCCACCCCTCCCCCCTTATTGAAAGACTCTTGAAATCCAAGAGAAGAAAATTTACATAAATCTCCTCTCATTTCCAAACAAAAACTCATCCAAGCCTTAGAACTTTAGTTCTTCCCTTGTCATTGCTTTTCCATCTCTATCATTCTCAAGCTTTAGAACCTTGGTCAACTATCTCATACCATCATCTCAAACCCTTTAGTTCACAAGCCCTAACTAGTTAAAAATCCCATCTCTAACCCATTTACTATCGGAAGCTCACCGGTGCCGCATCCATGCGAAGATCCACGGTGGTGCAACAAGGGCCCGAGAGCTCCGTCTCTCCCCTATATTCCTCTACCTTCTTTATTTACTTTTTCTCTATCCTAGAATTTGAGCCGTTACGCCATTGAAATTTTGATGATTGGGGAGGGGCTCAAATAGGATCCGAGTGCCTTCGGGCAATAGGAAGTGCCGCTCGTGTTTATACTTTTTTTTTACACTTGGCCATAGTAGAGACCGCTGACGAGCGAGTCAATCGGGTGCCTAACACCTTCTTGATTGATAATTAAAGTCCCTACCGAAGAGCCTTTGGCATAGACCGAATCGGAGTCAAATCGAGCACTTCGGTGCACACGATCTTGATTTTAGGTATCACGGGACACCAAAAGCTCCGGGTGGTGACTCCATTTTTTTAAGCGCATTGTCACGACGAATTGATGAAATCCACGGTTGCACATTAGACTTATTGTAACTATTGGGTTTTAAAAGTCGAGCTCTTTAAACCACATTTCAAATTGTTTTCTTATGATCCCGCGCTAAAAAGGATTCTCACTTAATGAGTTTTGGAAAACTGAAATAGCCCGATCAGGTTAGCAATAATGGTGAAATCTTCGACAAAACATTTCCTGTATTATTTCAAAAATAAAAAAGTATATGGTAAAAGAGGTTAAATACATCGTGATTTAACTGAAGTATAAGTAATTGGTAACTGAAAATGAACTCGAAATTGAGTGTGTGTTGCGCAGACACGGCTCGTGATTGGAACGTGTGGGGCGCGAGAGCCCCTGAACGTGTGCGGCCAGGAGCTGGGGGCGTGACAGGTTAGGCGTTAACTTATCTTTGACCCAGGTTGGGCTGATCAGTCCAATTGGCATGTGTTCAGGCATATTGGTGTTAGCATTTTTTGCTACCAGTAAGTGTATATCCTCAATTATATATATATATGACATCAGTTTGGTGCCCAAATGGGGGACGGTGAGCGTTTCCAAATAATGCATGTGGAGTCACGTGACACCTAAAACACTATTTTGATGCCACGTGGAGCAAAGTTTTATTGTTTAGATCATTATAAAAAAAAATTAAAAAATCAAAAATTCATCTCTACTATATATTTTTCGAGTCTTAAAATTGAAATCATTTAAATCAGTCAATATATGACTTTTGCCTTAAATAAATACTTTTTGGAATATTTTTTTGATAGAAGTGATCTAAATAATACACCCGAGCTCCTTTTGTTACCTAAACTGTATTTTGGGTGTTATGTGGACCTCTACATGGACACCATACACCATTAGGGTACACACTCCTTTATATATATATATATACATGAGTGTGTGCATGTGTCAGTCAATAAATATCAAATAAGGTAAGGTCGGATACAATATGAATCCCCAACCCAATATGAGTGTAAGCATCTATTTTTATCTATCTGTATGGTGTATCAGTTCGTAAGAACGGACACGAATGATATGCATCTGATATAAGTAGAATGGATAATGGCTCCTAATTAACATTTAAACACCAAATGGTGTTTAAATGATCTTATATCATTAAAATTAAGACATTTAATTTAACGCCATTAAAGTATAATTATTATTATGCCATTTGGTTAATATATGTTTCAATATTTATTGTCCAAGCGAGAATCTATCATTTGCACATGTCTCGGATCAAAGATGTCTCGGATCAAAGAAACATTCTTATAAGTGGATATGACATCGTGAATCAGGCACAGCTTAAACCGATGATGGTTTAAGATTATTTAAACACCATTTGGTGCTTAAATGACTGCTAGGAGAGTTAGGCCCCAATAGAATATACTATATAGTAACCAAAAAAAACGGAAAAGGCTCTTGGGCAAAGATATTTGGTATACATATGAGGGTACTTTTAAACACGCCTACTATGGAATCTTGAAAAGTTTTCTTGTCAAAAATCATTGATTGCTTTAAATCAGATGATGAAAATTGTGTTTCGGTCCAATCTTCCACACTAGGGATCTTGAGGCCATGAATGTACCATCAAACGGTCAATTTTCAATTCCATATGGCACAGATCCCATGTGGAATGCCATGAAAGTTGTCTAATTTTAAGGGATGATGTAAGGATCTTTGGTTCACACACAAGCAAAGCCCATCGTTTGATTCAATAGTTTTGACATTATTAATTAAATGATTGGGGATTGAGTTTGGTATCAATCACTGGCACCAAAGATATTTACATATTCATGGCTTTCAAATCAGACTGCGTGCAATATGGCATGGATACAAACGGTTAGTACATGGGTCACCTTTACCCGAGCGACTAAACGGTTGGGACATGGGTCACCTTTTGGAGTGCGTCTCATATGGAAGCACCATGACTTCAGTAGGAAGTGATGTCTATAGAGATGCAAGTTTGGTGTACCAAACCGAACCCGAATTTTCTAATTTTCTGTTCAATACACCCCAAACCGATACCAAACCAAAACCCATTCGGTTCGATACATCATATATTTTTCTGGAACCGATACCGAAACCGAAACCCATTTGGTTTGGTTCAGTTCTGTTCGTTTCACCAAGGGTAATATACCTAGTTTTTTCGGTTTTTTTTTTTTTTTTTTTCATTTTTTTTTCACTTTACTCATCCTACCCCCTCGGTTTTGGGTTTCAAGCTGCCCAAACCGAAAACCAAACCAATTTCAATTCGGTTCGGTTTCATTTGGTTTTCGGGACGGTTCAGAGCGGTTTGGGTGGCTCAGTTTTCGGTTCGGTTCAAAACTTGCATCCCTAGATGCCTATGATCTTAAGATGGTGAAAGAAATCATGCAAGATGACTTCCATCATCTAATTCAATGCACTCAAAGATCATTTAAATTCAATTCCATGATGGATTTACATGATAGCTATTAACTCAAGAAACGAATGAAAATAGAGAAAAAATAACAAAAGCTATGTGAGGTTTAAGAAAATTTATGCACCAAAAACCAACAGTAAAAACAATAGCCTGCTAAAAGCGTTTAGCTCTTCAAAATGAAGGTTCAAACCAAATGCTTACTCCATATTCTGCATTTAAATCGCGGTCTTCCTCACAGCCTGAGTAGCTTTGGTTTGCTTGGAAACTGAGAAAATTGATATTTGTTTCTATTCCTTTGGAAAACATTTGTCCCCCCCAGCTTTCGACTTTTGTCCACTTGAGCCTATCAAAATCGAAACTGTAGACCTCAGTTTCTTTTCCGAAATCACTCATGTACACTGACAAGAGCTCTCCTTCAGATTCCATCAGAAATTCCTGAGTACTAAAATCAATCTCCAGTTTTGAATCAGAAATAACACCCCAGGATTCATCTTCAAGATTAAAAAATCCTAGCTTTCCATCTTGTCCTAAGAAGAAAATATAATTACCATATTGAACTAGGCTAGTGAAAGCTGCATCAAACAGATCATCGGGATCTTCACCAGGGATTATAGAGATAGTCCAATTCTCGTCTCCGATACGGTAGGTGCAAAAATCAACATATCCAGGAGTAGTATCCATGAGGCAAAAAATAAAGCAGTTTGAAGAAGTTGGTGGAGACGTGAAATAGGCACCCCTAAAGTCTTTTTCCAATTCGAAAATTGGGCCTCCGAGTGGTTGCCCACGAGCAACTGGTAATTCAATTTTGGCCTTGGTAAAAGGGTTGACGAAGAGTATTTGCTTGCCTCGTTGTATCAGCAACCAACCGTACTTAGAGCAAAGTAAATTTGCTCCTATAATCTCTGGAATGTTCAACAAGAATGTATTGTGCAAAAATGGGTCTAAGAACTTGCACATTCCTTCTCTTCCTTCGACAATCATGAGAAATTTAGAGGGGACTATATCATGAATTGGCAGAGAAATTGATTTCCACATTTTGCAAACGGACGCCAAACAGATGTTATCTTTTAAAGAAAGGAGTTTTTGAATTAGTATCAAAATGTCAGTGGGAAGGCGAGACCAAGGGCCCTCTTCGCTCTCTACCTTCTCTTCTTCTAGTTTTAATACCGCCAGAAACTTTTGTTCATCCTCTTCGCTCACCGTCTTCTCCACTTCCTCTGTAGTTCTTTTTTCATTGTCTTCGCTGACCACCTTATCCACTTCCTCTATAGTTCTCTGCTCATGTCCCTTCGGCATCACCCAACCAAGTGTACAACACTCGTTTCCCAAATCTCGACAAGGCACTGAAATTTTGATGGTTCGTTTCTCTACATCGAATGCATGCAAATACGTATCATTATTGCTATAATAGATACTATTTGCTTTAATTTGTGGCTCCGAAGCAATGCAGGAAAATGAACAACGATCACCAAAAAAAAATGCACGATTACTGCCAAGATTCTCTGCTTCCACCCATTTCATTGAAGCAAAATCCATCTTGTAAACCTCTAACGTACGGATGGGTGGAGATTTTCTATGAATATGCCTGTATCCTCCAAAATATTGGGCAACAATATATAACTCTCCACAAGATTCCACTAATCTGGTTTTCGTAAATGGTGCCCGACTTGTTTTTGGCTCGACTTGCAACAGTACCGGAGTTATAGATGGAGAGGTGTCAGTATCAATAACAGCTAGATATCCCTTTGAAGTAATAGCATACAACTTCCCCATACAAGCAGTGACATCTTCTATACAATCATTATCACCAACATCATACTTTTGTTCAATCCATTTATCATTCCCGGGCCGACAAAATATAAAGAAATGATATCTCACTAACAAAATCATACAGTCAGGATCAGTGGGTTGTGATGAGAGGATGCACAGATCTGGGAAATACTCTTCCTCCAATGGTGGGAGTTCTTTTACCTCCATAGAAATGGAATTCCAAAGCATGAAGCGTTTAGAGTCAGCTTCCCATAACACCAGCCAGTCATGAGAGGATGCATAACATCCACAATTAAATTCCCCCATTGTTGGAATGTCGCACTCATAACTTTTTCCTTCTAATATGCTAAAGAATGTTTGGATTTCTTCGCCGTATTTTTCATGAGACAAGACCAGCCAAGGTCCTAGTTGTGGAGCAGGTGGCGAGCAAGAGAGGTATTGTATTTGTTCCATTTCTTCTTACCAAGAAACTGCATAAAATAAAATAATGAGACATATTGTTAGCAATATAATGACGAGTCAAATAGGAGCAAGGAAGGTTATAATCTTCTGTGACAGCCCTGATTTCCGTTCCCGAAAATCCGTGCCATCAGGATCATACTCTGGATGATCCTCGGGACAAATCATAAGTGTCTGCTCGTATAGGGAAGCCAAGCAGACACTATCCAGCAATGGTAGGTCGAGTCAGTCATCTCGAAATGCATTTAATATAAAAGAACAATAATAATTTAAAACAAGTAATTCTATATATGCCAAAAGAATACACATTCTCAAAAAGGAACCAAGAAGAACCATTGGTGATGGAGATCCATCACCCAAACAATGGTTCCCGATAGTGGTTTCGAATAGAATGCATAAATAATACAATAAGTAAATCTACTAAAAATATATACAAAAGTTGCCACCAGGCACACAATAATCCAAAATATTAAAATACAGTACATCGGACTCAAGTGCCCAGGCTACGAATAGAACTCGTCCGCCTGAATGTCCGTCTCCTCGTCCTCGGCCTCAGCCTCTAGGTCAGGCCGGTAATCTGGGTCACTCTTTGTGCCAGGAGCTACAGCCTCAGAACCTAAAAGTGATTTAGAAAGCAGAGTGAGCTACATCATAGCTCAATAGAAGAATTCCAACTAAAACAATTGAATATGCAGATCATGCTATCTCATAACAGAAATCAAATCGGAACGTATAATCATGATGAATCAAATCAAATACTGAGCTTTTAAACAAGAAATCAGATGTTATGCAAGTATATTATCAGAGAGCTTAAATTGTGTGTATTTAACTTAAGAAACTCCCGTGACTATATAGCACAGAGTAAACAGGAATGTCCGATAGGAAACCCCAACCAATCGTCGTTCACATGAACAATTTTGAAAGTGCAACAATGCCTCATCTATGGAGTGCAATTGCGTCGAGGATTGAAACAGGTGCACAAGTGTGTCAGGCATCGGATATACAGCCAGGTCGGTGGGGATCATCTGGTTTAAATCATCAAATCACATACATATATACCTCACAGATCAGATAGCAGAAATCAGAAGCAGGTTTCAGGATACAAATCAGGAAAAAGAATTTAAGGATAGAAGGAATTATGAAATGCATACATGCTTGTTAAAAACAGAAATCAGGGCATAGATATGAAATAAACATGAAATCATACTCAAAAACAGTTTAGGTTGGTTTTCCCCTACCTCAGGTCAATTTATCTTCTAAGCAAATCCAAAGCCTTTTAAAGTGTCAGGGTTTGATCCTAGACCATAAACATAGTACTTTAAGTGTCAGAGGTGTCAGAATGCTAACTGGCACAATGTCCGGTGGTGTTTTAACTCATAATTTCAAAACAGAACAAAACAAGGGTGATTGATCGATCAATACCTCTTGTTGGTCGATCAATAACCCTATTGATCAATCAATACCTTCTTAGCTTTCTCCCTGTAACATAGTCCATTGATCGATCAATACCCCTTATTGATCGATCACTAATCTCCATTGATCGATCAATATACTCATTGATCGATCAATAACCTCTCTTCTATTCACTTTTAATACAGCTTAAATTGATCGATCACCACTTTGGTTGATCGATCAATGCCTCCTGTTGGTCGATCAATGCCCTCTGTTGATCGATCACTAACCTATTTTCAAAAATTCTCACCTTCTGTTCACATTAACTATTTATACAGATTGATCGATCAATGCCTTCATTGATCGATCAATACCCTCAAGTGATCGATCAATACCTTCATTGATCGATCACCAATTGTCATTGATCGATCACTCTCTCGTTGATCGATCAATACCCAGGATTGATCGTTCAATGCCCAAATTGATCGATCAATGCCCAAATTGATCGATCAATGCTCTTCGAGCACTGAACTTTCAGAGTTTAGGGGCTTCTGTTCCCCTTTCTGTCTTATACAGATTGATCGATCAATGGTCTTCATTGATCGATCACCACTTGTCATTGATCGATCAATGCCTTCATTGATCGATCAATGCCTTCATTGATCGATCAATAATGACAGAAACTCTGTCGTTAATGGAGGTCATCTCCAACCCTATTTCAACCCATTTTTTTATTAATGGTTCCCAACAACCATTAACACACAATCAATGCACATACTTGGGCTTCTCATTTGCCCCTATTTAAACACACAGACTCACCTTTGTTTGGGCCCTCTCAGGGTTTCGGCAAATTGATCGGGATGAGGGTTTCGGATCTAGTTCTCAGAGTTTATCACCGATTCGATTCCGACGAGCAACCATTTAGCTCCAGTTCAGCATGCAGAGACCTCACACATACCTAAACCATGCTTAAGCTCATCTCATTGAACTCTACATACCGTAGCCTAAGAAACTCACCATCTCAATATTGCTAACACTGTTTTCTCCAAGAACCCTCTTGAAAACCCACCTAGCTACAGATTCCTTAGCTGCTAGAGCAAGGGGTAGAAGAAGAAGAAGAAGAAGAAGAACTCTCTCTAGGTCTCCCTTCCTTCTCCTATAAGCTAATAAACAGATATTTCTGTTTTTCCCTTAGTTTATGTTCCGGTGTGGAGCATGAACACGGTCGCTACGGCGCAACGTGTCACATTGACTCTTCACACAACTCAGACTTAAACGAAAATGCACATGTGAACTCGTCTAACCACGATGCAACTTTATCTTAACTAATATCCATTCTAAAATTTTAAATCGATCTCGATTTTCGTGCCGGACACGTAGATCGAAATAGTCAGGTTCATGTTCTAAATTTCAGGGTTGTTACATTATCCCCCCTTTAGGAATTTTCGTCCTCGAAAATGTCTAAGAGGCGCGGTTAGGCAATGATTGGTTGTAAGATTAACAAATAAATGAAATTGAGAATCAGACAGTCGATATATCGTGCAGTGATAATCACGTATTCAGAACAGAATTTATATGCTAAGCAGAGCACTTTAGATATCGACAGATAAGCTACATAAGAATAACATATAGTAGCATAGTAATACCTGTGGGAACATCGAATGGGCCGGCCTCGTCAGGCGTAGGTCTGCTAGGACGAGGTGGTGGTGTGCGGTAGTCACGCGGGTCCACCACGTGCTGATGAGCGTGGGCGATCATCGGCGTGGACGTCGTGGCATACAAATGCTGCATGACCAGCTCATCCATCCCCTCGTGGTAGTCCAGACGACGATGCATCTGTCACTGGAATGCCTCCATGCCATCCAGCCGCTCGTGTATAAGCGGTTGCCCTCCACCAGCTCCCGAAGCATCGTGGCGACGTCGTCGGAGGAAGATGGTGGGGGATGGGCTGTGGTGTGACGAATCGGTCGACGAGGTGTAGTGGGGGCCGATCGGGTAGACACCTCAGGTGGAGGTGGTGGATCACGTGGGGCCTCCCCCTCTCCAGATGCAGGCTCGGCAGGGACCGAACCCTCGGCAACGGTGGGTGGAATGGGCTCAGCTGCACCCTCCTCCTCCTCAGGAAGCCGTCTAATCAACAGATTGTAACTCTTGGTCCAGTCTTTCAGTTGAAAGACCTTGGTGTTGTCGACCAAGCGAGGCTCGTGAGGAGCCAAAGTGTATGCCTCACATAGAGTAGCATACTGCTCTACCAGTAGCATAGGGGATTTGCTTCTTAACCCCGGACTTCACCTTTTCAGACATAAGGTCATTGGCATTGATTATGCCCTCAATGACCAAATCCGCCATGGAGATCCAACGGTTCTCATAGGCCGAGAATAGTGCCTGTTGCACTACTCCAGTCTGCGAGGACTTGTGCAAAAAGGGGTTTAGTGCACACTTGATATATGTATCAAGCATCCACAATCTATCGGGTAATTGGGCCCTAGATATTGGCTGGCCCCTCCGTGTTGGCCTTGGGTCATCTTAGTGACCACGTCGGCGAACGAGACGTCCTTGATATACGGGGCATCAAGGCCACATGTCTCGATGTAACAGGACGGGCATTGAAGTGTCGCCGCGACATGGAAATGGTTGAATTTGTATTCAAAACCATCGATGGTTGTGACAAGTCGATGGCGACTATCACCCCATCGTAGGTTTTGAAAGAAGAGCCTCACTAGGCGTGGGCAATAATGGTCGTGGAATGGTTCAAGCAAGAGTTTTAACCCGAGCTTTTGGATATAACCCTTGGCCCAATCCATTTCGGGTCGATCCTAGTAAAGCGAGGACACAAAAACATATTCGGGCAAAAAGGTCTTGGAAGCCCACCAAGGTTTGGGGACTTCACGCTCGATGGGGAGCGGAACGAGGGTCGGAATGGGTAGTACAACGGTCGAAACCGGTGCCACGGGTGTACAGTGTTTGAAACGGAGGGCGGTACCGATTATGCAGGCGGGGCGTGGGTACCTTACGCGAAGAGTTCTTCGTGCGAGGTCCCATGATTGAAATTTTGCAAAAATGCAAAAATAGTAACCGAAATGAATGGAAACAAGAGTTTTACCGAGCGAATGGAGTAACGTCCACTCGAATCAAGCCAGAGAAAGGACAGAAATGGCCGGAGAAGTGTTGGGAAGGAGATTGAACGGTCGGAGTGCAAACCCTTGATCGATCACTGTGAAAGCTTCGTGCAAATGATCGTTCGAAATCCCCAAACTTTAACTTAAACCCCAGGATTGATCGATCAATGCTTTTGTTGATCGATCAATGAAGCATCTTTAAGCCCTAAATCAATGCATTGATCGATCACCAACCTTTTTTGATCGATCACTAACACCCCTATTAATCGATCAATGCCTATGTTGATCGATCAATGCTTACTTTCCAATGCAGAGTTGATCGATCACTAACCCTTGTTGATCGATCAATTGAACCACTATTGATCGATCAATACTCCCATTGATCGATCAACAGCCTAACAATTGAGTGCAATCTTTCACTGTCATTGATCGATCACCTCTCTTTATTGATCGATCAATCATGAAATTGATCGATCAATACCTCTGTTGATCGATCAATGCTGCCTGTGAGACTATATTTTAACACGATCGACTTTTTCGACGATGAAACGATCAACTTCGAAAACAATGATATATGTACATCATACGGAGAATCCCTAGAAGGAGATTTCTCGAGCGAATGACGCATGCTCACGCACAACGACATAACTATGGTGACGAATCTTTAAGCGAAAATAATCAAGAGTTTACCTTTCTCATCCGGTAAATAAATGTGGATATTGTTCGCGGATTTCGGTTGCGCGTTCCCAAGTAGCTTCAACGTCCGAATGATTTCTCCACTTGACTAGTACCAGTGGAATCAACTTAGTCCGCAAGACTTGATCTCGACGGTCCAAAAGAGCGATCGGTTCTTTAATCACCGTCATATCCTCCAGTAGCTCAATCGGTTGGAAATCCAAGACGTGAGTTGGATCGCGTACGTAGCGGCGTAGCATGGACACGTGAAAGACGTTATGCATGCTTGTCAACTGTGGTGGCAAGGCAATCCGATAAGCGACTTCACCAACCCGTCCGAGTACCTCAAATGGTCCAATATATCGAGGACTCAGCTTTTCGCGTTTCCCAAAATGCATGATACCCTTGGTTGGTGAGATCTTCACAAAAACCTTGTCTCCAACCTGAAAACAAGTGTTAATTCCATAGCAATTTAATTTAACCATGGACATACGTTTCGTCTGACGTATTTGGTTATACCTGAAACTCTACGTGCGTCCGATGGAGATCAGTATAGCTCTTTTGGCGGCGTTGGGCCATCCTCAACCTTTCGCGAATCACCCTAACCGTCTCGGTGGTACTGTCCATGATCTCTGGTCTCAAGACAAGCTTCTCGCCGACTTCTTCCCAATTCAATGGAGATCTGCATCGACGTCCATATAAGGCTTCATAAGGCGCCATCCCAATACTTGACTGATAACTGTTATTGTAAGTGAACTCGATCAGAGGCAAGTGTTGATCCCATGAACCATGAAAGTCCAACATACATGCGCGCAACATATCCTCTATGATCTGGTTCACTCTCTCAGTCTGCCCATCTGTCTGAGGATCAAACGCTGAGCTGAACTCCAATTTAGTATTCATGCCTTCTTGGAATCGTCGCCAAAACTGCGACGTATATAGCGGATCTCTATCACATACGATGTTGACCGGTATGCCGTTTAGTCGAACTATCTCCTTCATGTACAGCTCGGCTAGTTTATTGGCTGTGAATGTAGTCCGATACGGTAGAAAATGTGTAGATTTCGTAAGTCGGTCTACAATGACCCAAATGGCATTGTTCTTTCTCAATGTGCTCGGCAATCCTAGAATAAAGTCCATAGAAATGGCTTCCCATTTCCACTCTGGCACTGGCAATGGTTGCAATAAACCCGCTGGATTCCGATGGTCCACTTTCACTTGCTGGCAGACCAAACACCGAGAAACATAATCCGCCACATCCTTCTTCAGTCCTCTCCACCAAAAACTTCGCTTGTGATCTTGGTACATCTTGGTACTCCCAGGATGTATAGCATATGTAGACTTATGTGCTTCCTCCAAGATTGTGTCTTTTAGGTCCTTGGTATCCGGTATGCATATCCGATCTCGAAATAGCAAAGTGCCATCATCCTTGATGGTAAAATCAGGTATGATCCCGTTGATCACATCCCTTCTAATTGCCATAAGCTCATCGTCAATCATCTGGAGCTTACATACATTATCAAACAATGTGGGCCGTATCACAATGGTAGCCATCAGTGTCCCTGAACCTCTGACATCAATCAGCATATCACATAAGGCCAGTTCCTCAAGTAGATGCCACCTTTGTACTCTGGTGATAAGATGTGTCAACTGAGCTGAAGACTTCCTGCTCAAAGCATCTGCCACAACATTGGCCTTCCCAGGGTGATATTGGATGGAACAATCGTAATCTTTCAAGAACTCCATCCATCTGCGCTGTCGCATATTCAAATCCTTCTAGGTAAACAAATATTTAAGGCTTTTGTGGTCGGTGTAGATATCAAATGTCTCACCGTATAAGTAGTGCCTCCAAATCTTCAAAGCAAAGATCACCGCCGCTAACTCTAGATCATGAGTCGGGTAATTTCTCTCATGTTCCTTAAGCTGTCTAGAGCCATATGCGATAACCTTCTTATGCTGGTTGAGGACACAACCCAAACCACTACATGATGCGTCACTGTAGATAGCAAAGCCTCCTCTGCCAGAAGGTATAGCCAGCACTAGTGTTGTAGTCAGACGCGTCTTCAATTCCTGGAAACTTTTCTCGCATTGCTCAGTCCAATCAAACTTAGCATTTTTCTTAGTGAGCTGAGTAAGCGGACTTAATAGCTTAGAGAAACCTTCTACGAATCGCTTGTAGTATCCTGCCAAACCAAGAAAACTACGGACCTCTGTCACTGTTCTAGGTTGTTCTCAATTCACGACGGCCTCAATCTTTATCGGATCCACGGTTATACCCTTAGCATAGACAATATGGCCCAAGAAACTCACTTGGTCCAGCCAAAACTCACACTTACTGAGCTTTGCGTATAATTTGTGTTCTCTAAGGGTCCGTAAGACTACATGTAGGTGCTCTTCATGTTCCTCCTTTGTCTTGGAATAGACAATGATGTCATCTACAAAAACAACCACTGACTTGTCCAAGTGTGATTTAAACACACGATTCATCAGGTCCATAAACGATGCGGGTGCATTCGTCAATCCAAACGGCATAACTAAGAATTCATAGTGCCCATATCTGGTTCTGAACGCCGTCTTCTCAGCATCTTCAGCCTTGACTCGTAATTGATGGTAACCTGATCTCAAGTCGATCTTCGTAAAGAACCTCGCTCCTGGCAATTGATCAAATAGATCATCGATCCTAGGGAGCGGGTAACGATTCTTAATCGTTAACTTATTCAACTGCCGATAGTCAATGCATAGACGCATCGAACCATCTTTCTTTCTGACAAACAACACTGGTGCTCCCCAAGGGGACACACTCGATCGAATGAACCCTTTGTCAAGCAGTTCTTGTAGTTGCTCCTTCAACTCTTGCAATTCTGTTGGAGCCATCCGATAAGGAGCTTTAGATACTGGTTCAGTGCCTGGAACCAAATTGATTGTAAACTCAATCTCCCGAACTGGTGGTAGTCCTGGCAATTCCTCAGGGAATACATCGGGATACTCACACGCGACGTGAATATCGAATATCACATTTGTCTCTTCCCGTTGTTCTTGTAGAAAGGCTCTATATCCACTGCATCCACTCTTCATCATCTTCTCCGCCCGAATAGCAGATATCAACGGAGCTACCTTAGACTTCACCCCGAAGAATCTAAAAGATCGCTCCTTTGGAGGACGAAAAACTACCATCTTCTGAAGACAATCCACACTAGCGTGGTAAGCAGATAGCTAGTCCATTCCCAGAATGATGTCGAATCCCTTCATATCCAACAGAATCAAATCTGCCCTTGTCTCGTGATCATCTACTGACACTACCACTGATTTACACACAGTGAGTGCATTCACTGCACTACCCGTGGGAATTGATACCGTCAAAATGAAATCTAGTTGTCTGGAGTGGCACTCAATTCCTTCGTAAATTGAGGTCGTACGAAAGAATGCGTAGAGCCTGGGTTTATCAAGACTCGTGCCCTATGGAAGCAAATGTCGCAACTCTTATACACTTTCAGCTCACCTATACACCAATTTCAACATTACTTCAAACGTTTCAGATGCGTATGCGCATGTATACTATTATTATCATATCTAATCAAATAAACTCTATATTTACTAAATTTCCAGTTCATCATATTAAATAAAACCACATCTCTTGAATTTTAATCATACCTTGGATGACATCCTTCAATGTCAAAGCATCGGTCGTGGTGACGGCATATGCTCGACCGTGAACTACTGGTAGAGAAGATCTCTGTGTAGATATCGATCCTGACCGCTCTTTGCTCTCCTCAGGGCAGTTCCTAACCAAGTGGCCCATCTTGCCACACCTGAAGCATGCCCTTGTCTCTTTCCTGCAGTCCTCTGTCTTGTGTGGTTTCCCACACTTTGCACATATCGCGGCTGGAGTGAAGGGCGAGACTCTTGAAGGTCCTTGAGTCACTGAGGCCCCGCTACCGGAAGATCCAGATGGTCGAAATGGTCTGGAAGATGTAGGCGCTGCCGCTCTCTGATATGAACTCAGACCTGAAGAAATCGCCGGTTGAGAGTGCGTAGGGTATCTCGGAGGTGTGGAAAATCTAGCTCTCTTGTTCTGCTCTGTGTCCTGAGATTGCCCTTGGAATGGTCTCTCTCTCGCCTGCTTGTCCCTCCAAGAGAATTGTTTCTGGTTCTCCTCTTCGGCTATGAGAGCCTTGGCCATTACTTCCTCATAAGTCTCCATTTCCCACATGGCGACGTCTTTCTGCAAATTTTGTCTCAGGCCAAGTTGAAATTTCCTTGCTCTCATCAACTCCGTGGCTACATGCTGGGGTGCAAACCTAGCCAATCTATCAAACTCTGCTCCATAGTCCCTTACTGACATGGCGCCTTGCTTCAACTCAATTTCACTTCCCATTGATGCCTCACAATTTTCGGGAAGTATTTGTGATAAAACACCTCCGTAAACTCCTCCCATGTCCAAGGAGTGTGAGGAAACTCTCTCTGTCTATTTTGTGACACCGACTTCCACCAAGGTCCAGCGTCACCATCCAATTTGAAAGTGGCCCAACACACTTTCTCCACATCATTACACTGTAGTACTTCAAAGAGCTTTTCCATCTCTTCTATCCATCCTTCTGCCTCTATGGGATCCATTTGACCCGAGAAGTTAGGAGGTCTCATTCTCCTAAACTCCGCAAATCCACTAGGTTGATGGGGTGGCCTAGCTGCCTGTTGAGCCAAAGCAGCCGTCTGTTGAGCGATGTTGGTAGCTAATGCTTCCAACACCTGCTCCATCCTTTCTTCATTTCTTCTTCTACCTCCTCTTGGTCCCACTGGAATCGCATTTGTATGTGAGAGGAATTCCAAGCCCCTCGACGTGCCTATCACCTCGGGCACATCCCTCAGAGGAATCTCTCTCTGACCTGTTCTACCTCCGCTATGCCCACCTCTGAACTTAGGGCCCATACTGGTCTGTCATTGTGAAAACAACAACATTGATCAGTACATAGATTGTGAAAACAATCCAACCTGAACCCGCAGTTCAACCTAAAGTCTAGGCTCTGATACCAACTGTGACAGCCCTGATTTCCGTTCTCAGAAATCCGTGCCATCAAGATCATACTCTGGATGATCCCTAGGACAAATCATAAGTGTCTGCTCGTATAGCGGAAGCCAAGCAGACACTATCTAGCAGTGGTAGGTCGAGTCAGTCATCTCGAAATGCATTTAATATAAAAGAACAATAATAATTTAAAACAAGTAATTCTATATATGCCAAAAGAATACACATTCTCAAAAAGGAACCAAGAAGAACCATTGGTGATGGACATCCATCACCCAAACAATGGTTCCCGATAGTGGTTTCGAATAGAATGCATAAATAATACAATAAGTAAATCTACTAAAAATATACACAAAAGTGGCCACCAGGCACACAATAATCCAAAATATCAAAATACAGTACATCGGACTCAAGTGCCCAGGCTACGGATAGAACTTGTCCACCTGAATGTCCATCTCCTCATGTCTGGGTCACTCTGCGTCTTGGGAGCTCTGACCTCGAACCTAAAAGTAATTTAGAAAGCATGGTGAGCTACATCATAGCTCAATAGAAGAATTCCAACTAAAAGAATCGAATATGCAGATCATGCTATCTCATAACAGAAATCAAATCGGAACGTATAATCATGATGAATCAAATCAAATACTGAGCTTTTAAACAAGAAATCAGATGTTATGCAAGTATATTATCAGAGAACTTAAATTGTGTGTATTTAACTTAAGAAACTCCTGTGACTATATAGCACGGAGTAAACAGGAATGCCCGATAGGAAACCCCAACCAATCATCGTTCACATGAACAATTTTGAAAGTGCAACAATGCCTCATCTATGGAGTGCAATTGAGCCGAGGATTGAAAGCAGGTGCACAAGTGTGCCAGGCATCGGATATACCGCCAGGTCGGTGGGGATCATCTGGTTTAAATCATCAAATCACATACATATATACCTCACGGTCGAGATAAGCGAAATCGAAGCGGGTTTGGGATACAAATCGAAAGCGAAATTTAAGGATAGCAGGAATTATGAAATGCATACATGCTTGTTAAAAACAGAAATCAGGGCATAGATATGAAATAAACATGGAATCATACTCAAAAACAGTTTAGGTTGGTTTTCCCCTACCTCAGGTCAATTTATCTTCTAAGCAAATCCAAAGCCTTTCAAGGTGTCAGGGTTTGATCCTAGACCATAAACATAGTACTTTAAGTGTCAGAGGTGTCAGAATGCTAACTGGCACAATGTCCAGTGGTGTTTTAACTCATAATTTCAAAACAGAACAAAACAGGGGTGATTGATCGATCAATACCTCTTGTTGGTCGATCAATAACCCTATTGATCAATCAATACCTTCTTAGCTTTCTCCCTGTAACATAGTCCATTGATCGATCAATACCCCTTATTGATCGATCACTAATCTCCATTGATCGATCAATATACTCATTGATCGATCAATAACCTCTTTTCTATTCACTTTTAATACAGCTTAAATTGATCGATCACCACTTTGGTTGATCGATCAATGCCTCCTATTGATCGATCAATGCCCTCTGTTGATCGATCACTAACCTATTTTCAAAAATTCTCACCTTCTGTTCACATTAACTATTTATACAGATTGATCGATCATTGCCTTCATTGATCGATCAATACCCTCAAGTGATCGATCAATACCTTCATTGATCGATCACCAATTGTCATTGATCGATCACTCTCTCGTTGATCGATCAATACCCAGGATTGATTGATCGATCAATGCTCAAATTGATCGATCAATGCTCTTCGAGCACTGAACTTCCAGAGTTTAGGGGCTTCTGTTCCCCTTTCTGTCTTATACAGATTGATCGATCAATGGTCTTCATTGATCGATCACCACTTGTCATTGATCGATCAATGCCTTCATTGATCGATCAATAATGACAGAAACTCTGTCGTTAATGGAGGTCATCTCCAACCCTATTTCAACCCATTTTTTTATTAATGGTTCCCAACAACCATTAACACACAATCAATGCACATACTTGGGCTTCTCATTTGCCCCTATTTAAACACACAGACTCACCTTTGTTTGGGGGTTTCCGTCGATCGGGATGAGGGTTTCGGATCTAGTTCTCGGAGTTTATCACCGATCCGATTCCGACGAGCAACCATTTAGCTCTAGTTCAGCATGCAGAGACCTCACACATACCTAAACCATGCTTAAGCTCATCTCATTGAACTCTACATACCCTAGCCTAAGAAACTCACCATCTCAATATTGCTAACACTGTTTTCTCCAAGAACCCTCTTGAAAACCCACCTAGCTACAGATTCCTTAGCTGCTAGAGCAAGGGGCAGAAGAAGAAGAAGAAGAAAAACTCTCTCTAGGTCTCCCTTCATTCTCCTATAAGCTAATAAACAGATATTTCTGTTTTTCCCTTAGTTTATGTTCCGGTGTGGAGCACGAACACGGTCGCTACGACGCAACGTGTCACATTGACCCTTCACACAACTCAGACTTAAACAAAAATGCACGTGTGAACTCGTCTAACCATGATGCAACTTTATCTTAACTAATATCCTTTCTAAAATTTTAAATCGATCTCGATTTCTGTGTCGGGCACGTAGATCGAAACAGTCAGGTTCATGTTCTAAATTTCAGGGTTGTTACATCTTCACTGAAGCAATCACAAATTAATTAAATAAAACAATCCTATCATTAGAAAAATAGGGCTATTTAAGCCCGTTGGCCGCAAGAGTTTATGGTTGCAACCTCATATATATATACACATATATGTAAATCTCAACTTTTGATAGCATAAATGGACTAAAGGCCCCTCTTAAGCTTGAAAATTATGTGATGCACATAGGAATTAATTATCATAATCACCCCCTTGTTTAATATATTTAGGTTATTTGTTTTCCAATTAGTTGTCATGATCCTTATCATCAATTATATATGTACCTATAGTAGCTCTCTAGAATTACACACAAATTTGAGCACATTTGACTGCAAAGATAGCGATTGGAAGAAAAAAGGGAGCTATCACTTGCACACGAGATTTGTTATTTAGGTAGCTATAAATAGCACATAATTTAAAATAACGACTCGCAATTTTTAGGATCTTTGCTAGGTGGAATACCATCTAAGTTATCTGATTTGAAGGTCGTGATGTAGAGATCATTGATGCTAAAGATTGATACGAAACGTGATCTCTATCATCTGATTCAAGACACACAGTCAATGATTGACTATAACAAATCAGGTGACAGATGTTCTTTTGTACCAATCTTTAGTGGGATGAACATATGAACTATAAGCCCGTGCCTTCTTGCACGTACGGAGCAATCAAATCTTTGTTTGCTTATCAACAACATGAGCGTGTTATGCAGTTCATCATGGGATTGAATGATTATTATTTTGCCACACGAGGACAAATTTTGCTTATGGAGCCCTTACCGCCCATCAACAAGGCATTCTCTTTGGTAATCCAAAAAGAAAGATAGCGGAAAGTCAACATCACCAATCCACAAACCACCGATACAGCTGTTTTTATTAGCAAATCTGTTCCATCTGAAAATAATCAAACACAACTACAAGAAGAACACCACTTCTCAAGGGTTGCGTCGTGAACGCTTCTCTTGCAGCCACTGTGAAAAGATGGGACAAGCTGTAGAAAAGTGCTTCATAGTTCATGGATTCCCACTGCGGCATCGACTCCACAAAAATAGCAGGAACACTGATACGAATCAAGTATTCACTGATGAAAAAGACTGTGGTTCATTAAATCTTTCTGTTACACTAGATCAATATAAGCAGTTTCTCATTCTCTTGAATTCGAATAACATGCAACCCACTGCTCACCAAGTAAGTACTTCACAACAACACACAAATCCCTCGAGTACTTCTCTTTGCCCTACTTCTATCCATGATCTCGTTCCATGGATTTTAGACATAGGTGCAACTGATCACATGGTTAGCTCTATGTCCCAACTCACCACCATTATTTCTCGTGGTTCATCTTCTGTTAAACTTTCAAATGGAAATTTTCCCCCGGTTTCACACATTGGGAATGTTATTTCATCCTCATCTCTCATTTTGAAAGATGTTTTATGTGTTCCTACTTTCAAATTCAATCTCATCTCTACTAGTAAACTTACTCATACAATGAATTGCTCTATAACCTTTTACTCTATTTCTTTTATTATAGACCTATCCTCGAGGATGATGATTGGAGTGGGTAAAGAATAAGATGGTCTATTATTTCCAATCTAGCAATAATGCAACCACACACGGCAGCCACTATGTCCTCCTACCATTTTTGGCACCAAAGGCTCGGGCATCTCTCATTCCCTTGATTGAAGTTTTTAGCAAGGTATATTCCTGAGATTTCTATTTCGAAATTCGAACATTGTTACACGTGTCCTCTTTCTAATAAAACTCGAGTTTCTTTTCCTATTAGTCATATCTATATATTGCACCTTTTCATTTAATATATTGTGAGATATGGGGAAGTCATCATACTCCATCACTTAATGGTGTAATATCTTGTCTAACCATTGTTTATGATTTTACAAGATGTACGCGAGTTTACCTCATGATTCATACATCATAGACCGGTCAACTCCTCATTTTTTTTGCCTCAGTTGAAACTCAATTCAAGAAGAAATTTCAGCAATTACGTAGTGACTATGGTACTAAATTTTACATAGATTCTTTTTTTCAGGAAAAGAGTGATTCATCGACGTCGTTGTGTCGCTACACCGCAATAAAACAACATATTTGAACGTAAGCACTACCATATTTTGAATGTTGCTCATTCACTTTAATTTCAAGCACATTTAACGATCGAATTTCAAGCATATCTCAAAATTAATATCATGTTCGATTTTATGTTCTATTGTTAAAGTTGATTTCGATTTGTACATAATTATGCATCGTATTCATAAGTAATGATATATTTACCGCATGTCTTGTACTAAAAACCTGTTGTTCATGACTGTCTTGCTTTGTAAATATAATGTTGAATATTGTTGTGGTTTTTTCATTAGATGGTTAGTTGGCCCGATTTGTACATATCTGATAGTTTTTGAAACCTTAAGTTATACTTGATAGGGTTGGATGAAACTTTAGGTCGTACCTTTGGAATTAAGGTGGACCAGTAAAACAATCGTTTGAAGGAATGAAATAGATTGTAGCTTGTCAAAGGTGGCCCACCTATATAGGTTGCATGATTCTTGGGTCTTGAGGCTCGTGTCTTATTAACATGAGGTTGACACGTGATTGCTTGAGATTTCTAACTTCTAGTTAAAGTTGATTTTAAGTGTTTCATATAAGTATGGTGAATAAAATAGTTTTAAGTATTGAAGGAGAGAAAGATGATCTTTTCGGCGAAAGCTAATGGAGAATCTGGATTAAATGTATACTATGATTGATTAGGTTTATGTGTGTTTTCTCAAACACAATCTTGGGAAGCAAACAACACGTCTAAGTTTTTGTTTAAAAGTGATGTTGATAGTATGCGACCGGGCTATCCCAAGGAGCGAAAGTTTGCACATGACTATCACTCAATTTAATTAGAATATGACTATGGGTAAGTCATTGGAGGTTACTTAGGAATATATGGTCAAAGTTTATGATGAGCTTTTAGTGACATAAGTCCTGACTTAGTCTTCGAAGACGATCTCTGACATAATCTTTTGACGAATCTCATGTATATAATTAGTAACATACGGTTATAGATTCGTCAAATATATAATTATGATGTATTTCATGAAAAATAGTCATGATTTATGATCAAATTATTTAATAAATATAATAATATATTTTTTACTATTATCTAGTGATATATGGTCACTGTTAGTGCAATCATAGTAGTGTCTTTAAATATAGTGTTGAGCTTTTATATGGTTCAAACTTTTCCATATAGTGTGTAGCTACATATCCTATAGTTTGACTGATTGAAATAGTTAAAAGGTTAATGATGATTATATTTCGTGCATCAATAAGTGGGGGACAAAAACTTGGATAACCTCTAATACGATGAAAATGAAACATGTATGAACATATTTTGAGAAAATCAGCATTCTCTATTTGGGGATGATTTCGTGATTCACTTTGTAGTTTGTTTGCTTTCACCATTTTGATTTATGTGAGATGAACTATAATAAAAACTATATTTAGAGCAACAAATAAAACTGTTAAAATAGATAAAAGACAGAATAATGGAATTGAGAGTCGAACCTTATTTTGTCATTAATATTTTAAAAAATTAAATGATTAATTAATTGATATTGACTTTGATAAATATGATTTGTTAAACTATTTGGATAGTTAATGCTTGTATGATTAGACTATTCTCATGAAAAATTAACTGAGTTTTTTTTAGGAATTAATAAGTGGGAGCATGTAGTTGTTAATAGTTGTCATGAGTCTTAGGACTATGATGCTTGTATCGCCTTAATAGAGGTTGACAACATAGTTTGAGTGAGAGTTGTCTCTCTAGATTTTTTTTCTTTTGTTGTTAATGCATCAATATCTTTTGTTGTTATGCATACGCTATTAAAAGTATATGTGATTATATTTTGATCATCTATATAGGGATTGTATCACATAACATATTGGTAATGTTGTACCTCATTGCCTAGGCTTCTTGGGCTAGATGTGACTAGGCACCATATAGGCAAACCTTCATTTTGATAGTTTGGTTATGAGGAGTCACATGAGGGGAGTCAATAATGCATCAATAACGATATACCTTTCAGAGTATGAAGGATGGACGGATGTACAAACGAACACAGATATGTGCGTTGTCTGATATTACTAAGTAAATGTTTAAGTTCATTAATGATATTGATGTTGTAATCATAGATGACCTAGTATCGATTCAGTAAGAAGAAATACTTTGTCACTCATAATCTTTAACTTGTAATATTTTTCAACCTAAGCGGTTGTTAAGAAGCATTGAGATAATGAGAGTCAACGATTCTTTCAAAAAAGTAAAATTACAATGGATGACCATCTGCTTCTCAAAGTTTGGCAACCCAAAGAGTCATTTTCAAAATTATTTTTTAGATAATTTAAGGTGGGAATCGAGAGATTTTTGGATATTTGTAGTCAATACTTTACCCATATATAATTTTTCATAAATAATTGGGTTGGACCTTTGACCACACGTATCGAGGAGTTTAGGCAGAAAGTTGCCTATTTTAAGTGATACGTCTCCTTCACTTTCCTTGATGGGTTAAGAAAGGGTGAGTCTTATATTTAGGGAGACCACGGTTTGCTCTCTATCCTAACTAAGTTCTATCCCATCAAAAGCATATGGAGAATAAGAGAGAGGTAACGTGGACTCGGAGATTAAGAGAGAGGTAAGTTCTATCCCCCATCAGATAAGAAGAAGAAGGAAAGAACAAATTATGGAAATTTATTTAATTCTTAAATTTTGATCATGGATTATCGCGCCTAGATCCATCAATTGCTTACAAGTTTTATATGGCCCGTAAAAGAAAAAGTGACCTAAGTACCAACTTAAAATATAGACTAGGAAATAGTTCATGTGATGCACATGAAAGATATTACTTTAAAAAGAATTTAAAGAGTACTAAATTGCTAAAATATATGAGAAGTAAATATGAAAATACAATAGAGGTATAATTTTTTTATATTAAAAAATCTAAATAACATAACCAGTGAATTAAAAAATAATAATATAAAGTAAAAGATTTAAAATTAAAAAATTCTACAAAATATTTGAAAGTATTATATTAAAAAATAAAACAGCTTAAAGACAAAATTCGAGTATTGAAAAATAAAAGCATAATAAAGCGAACAAAGATAAAAATATTTGAAACAAAATAGAAGTTACGTACCATTATTTACTCCCAGTGAAATTGGGCCCTCACCCGTCTTCTCATGAATTGATCTCTTTGAATCAAACGATGGAGATCATTTTTCTTCCCAATCTTTCACATGGTGGATATACATATCATGAGCATGCCATCGGACAGTTGGTCTTTTATTACACATGTTACATATCCCAAAAATCAGGTTTGAGCGTGATTTATGCCACATGATTTTTGGGTCACTTTTTGAGATGGCTGCCATGTGGAATTAAAATTTGACCGTCTGATAGTATGCCCATGATCTCAAAATCCATTACGTTGAAGATTGGGAGAAAAAATGATCTCCAACGTTTGATTCAAAGCGATCAATATGCCGGTTGGAGATGGGGTGATGGCAGTTTCATAAATAATGGTATACAAAAGTTTATTGAGATCAATGATTAGAAGATTTTAATCAACCTCAAATCAGTTTCCTGAAATTAAAATTATTTAAATTTTTTTTATCTATATTGTTTTAATTTCAAACAAGTTAAGAAATATTTTTAATGAAAATAGATTTTAGATGGAATCAAAGACAGAGCGATGATATTACCAAACCATCATTCCCTAATTGCTCATTATCGTAAATATTAGAAAATACTTTATTTGATAACTACCACATATCAGTTATTTGTAGTCTTATTTATACACTTTTCGTATCAGAATAATATAACAAAAACAAGCCGTAAATAATGTAATCGATTATTGCAATATGTCTTCTTCTTCTCTCGTTGATCTTCTTCTTCATTTCTTCTTTATTAGAAAATACCTTATTTGATAACTACCACATATCAGTTATCTCAACTAATTGTAGCTATCTAAATTAATTGTAACCGTGAGCGGTTGTATTTGTAGTCTTATTTATACACTTTTCGTATCAGAATAATGTAACAAAAACAAGCCGTAAACAATGTAATCGATTGTTATAATATGTCTTCTTTTTCTCTCTTTCATCTTCTTCTTATTTTCTTTTGTATTTTATAATTTTAACATGGTATACATCTTCTTCTTATTTTCTTTTGTATTTTATAATTTTAACATGGTATCAGAGCCACTCGGCTCCTGAATTTTTATTTTTTTCTCTTTAAATTTTTGGCTCATCAAATGGTGGACAGTCGTTCATCTATTGTGTCAAAATTTGATTAATGATGTGGCGTCTCGCTATTATCTTCATCCATCCGATCATCCGGGTGCTACCCTTGTTTCAACTTCTCTTATTGGTGAAAACTATTCCACAAAGTTTTCACATTGATTAGCTTAATGGATGCGTATTTTTTACTTTGATTTTAATGGCCTTTCTACGTGGATGTCTTTTCCCACATTTTCTTTTGGCCTTCTATACTCTATGCAGATGTCTTTTCCTATATCTTCTCTATCCTTCTATATTCTACGTGGATGCCTTTTCCCACATTTTCTTTGGCCTTCTGTATTTATGTGGATGTCTTTGCCCATATTTTTTTTTACTCTTTATTTTTTTTAAATCTCTTTAAAGAGACTTGTCATATGATTCGTAGTTTGGAGAGATCATGACATACTTGATCTAACCACCGGCTCCGATAGACTCTAAGATGAGCAAGATGCGACAGTGATGAACTTCATAGAAAAGCGGTGACTACCAACAAGCAAGATTGAGTTTGGGAGATATAATCGTGAATCTCTATGGTTGTCTGTGGTTGTTACGTAATTGCGTAACTGTTTATCTTCCAAGTTGGATGTTCTCAACGTTCACATTCCAACTTGAGGGGGAGTATTAGAAAATACCTTATTTGATAACTACCACATATCAGTTATCTCAACTAATTGTAGTTATCTAAATTAATTGTAATCGTGAGCGGTTGTATTTGTATTCTTATTTATACACTTTTCGTATCAGAATAATGTAACAAAAACAAGTCGTAAACAATGTAATCGATTGTTGCAATATGTCTTCTTCTTCTCTCGTTCATCTTCTTCTTCATTTCTTCTTTATTTTATAATTTTAACAGTAAAAAAGAGACTTTTTAATTGGGCTGTCCATGATTAGGGGTGCAAATAAAAACCGAAACCTGAAAATCAACAGAAAACCAAGCCTTTCGAATGGGACCAAAACCGACACCGAACTGAGCCGATTCAGCCAAGGTCAGTTCGATTGTGGCAACTGAAGACCGAAAACCGAAAACCGGTAAGGAAGGGTGAGAAAATTGACCAAAAATAAAAAAGAAATCAAAAAAATTTTAAAACGCAAAAAAATAGTATAAATATGAAGAAAAACCGACAACTGAACCGAAATGAATCGACCGAAACAGGACCGGTTTGTTTTATAATTTCTTCGATTGGTCTACATATGAGCCTATGAGGTGATAAGCGTAAATTTATTAATTGGTGCTCATATAATTCTTTTCCATTTATTTTTGTCCGCGTAATATGCACATGTAGAGACTAGAGAGAGAGAGTGTTTTTAGGGATGAGAGAATGATGGAAGGAAAAGAGGGGCATAATAGTTGCATAGAAAGATACCCTTTTGAAGGGTACACTAGTATTGAGATCTAACACCGGTCCGTGGGGCATGTGATCCCAAAAAAAATCCGTTTTGGGATCGTTAGCTATGTGGCATTGTGATTTTTTTTTGTTTTCTTTAATTTTACGTCTTTTTGGCACTTCAAACACTTGGTCAAAGTTTGACTGCTGCCCTCTTAACCTAATGCCTTGAATTTTTTTCAACTTTGACCATGTTTTGAACGATGGATAAGATGTATTTGTTAATTATTCTTTGGGCAATGGACCTGATTGATCTTGTCGATGTTGCCTCAAGCACTTGATTTTCCAATTAGGTGTCACTTGCCATTCAAAATGACACAAGGATAATGTAGTGTTCCGTTCTTCATATAATGCTAAATTAGAGAATGCGCCCAGGCGCACTAATGACTGTGCGCTAGATCACATGCCATGTGGCATAATAACCCAAACAACTCTTGTTTTTGGTTGATTAGCCATAGGACATGTGATTTTAATATATATATATATATATATATATATATATATATATATATATATATATATATAAACTTTTCGCCCTTCGTTTGATGGGTAACTCCCTAAAACTTTGGTGTATTAATTTTCTCCAACTTTGAATATATTTTTTAAGGTGGAAAAGTCATAAAACAATTTTTTTTAAATAGGATCTGATCAACCTTTTCTAAGTTTTCATGGCACCTGATCCTTGTGATGATGGCCAATTGATGGTGGGTGTAGAGATTTCTTTACATTCGGGCGCATTGTCAGAAGCCATTGAACCGAAGATAAAAGCCTAAATCCTTGAAAAATGGCACATCCAATTACACGGGACATGTGGCGCATCGTGACTCGCTGCAATGCTTGGCCCCCACTATGTGTGCAGCTCATCACGTCGCGTCACATAAGGTGCCTGCAAAATTGTCTCGAGATTAAAATGGGAGAAACCCTTGCACTAGGTTAAGAAGTGGTAATTACCCTTTAACTAAGGTTACCGGTATAGTCACTCCACCAAAGTACTTCTTTCTCATCCATCTCCAGTTGGGATGCATTGACCACCTTTGAATTAGATGATGAAAATAGTTTCTCAATCTTTCACAAAAAGGATCTTAAGATCATGTTCGTTCCCCCAAACAATCAATTTACCATTGTACGAAGCACACATCCCAGAAAGTGATCCTAAAATCATGTGACACACATCATGCTCAAGCATGCATTGACCGCATTTAAATCGGATAGTAAAGATTTTTTTTCTTCCTAATCTTCCACCCAATGCATCTATAGATCATGGGCATACCATCAGAAGGTCAGATTTTTATTACAGGTCGTATGCATCATGTCTCGGAGTGAAAATTTTGGACTGAAATCGAAACCGACACTAAAAACCAGTCCGCCGAACTGGACCGAAACAGGATCGACATTGACCCAAAACCGAAAAGACCGAAACCAATTTCCAATCGGTTTGCTTTTGGGTGGCCAAAAACGAAAACTAGTAGAATAGGTTTAGAAATCCGACCCAAAATCCAAAAAATTGAAAAAATCGAAAAACCAAGAAAAGCAAAAAAAGAATAATAATAATAATAAATTAATAAATAATAATAAAAAAATGAAAAAACCAAAATCGAACAGAGCCGAACTGATTTTTTCCAATTTCGAGTAGGTTTCGTTTTCGGTTTCAGATTTTCCAAATTTAACCCAACCAAACCGAGTTCAAGTGAACCAAAAACTGAAATTTTCGATTTGGGTTAGGTTCCATAAACTGAATTTGCAACCCTACCCATGTATAGATATATGTTGGGCAACAATCAGTATTAAATAAGAAGAGATTGTGTAAAACGTAAAAAGGTTCACCTTTACAGCTTCTCAGTTTCTGAAGGGATGAATATATAGGGCAGTCGAAAAGAAGCTTGGAACGTTTCCTCTAAAGCTAAAGTTCCCACAACCTAGAATACAATGGAGAGCGCCATATATATAATTGCCAAAAAGAGAATCTCAGCTTATATATATATATATATATATGAAGAAAAAAAAAAAAAATTAGAGAGGATCTGACCTTAGTTGGGTTTAGCGTTAATGACGTTATTGGCGAGGACGATAGCAATCGTTGGATGGGTTTATGAGAGAAACTGCGAGACGTCTTCGTCTTGACTTATATGGACTTATATGGAAAGGGAAACCTTCTCAATGTTAAATTAAATAGTAAGTTTTAAAATATGTCGTGTGATATTAGAAACGTTCTCTGTTTTGACTTATACATAGAAACCTTTGGAAGTTTTCTATTCCAATTGCAATTAGGATCCACTTGATGCAGTTTAGAAAGGTAAGGTGTGTTTCGGCCAACTTTCGGTTTCGGTGGGGACCGAAATCGAAACAATAACATATAATTTTGGTCCCCTATGTAGTTTTCGGTTGAAATTCAAAATTCCAAGTTCGGACCAGCCTGAAACCAAAACAAAACCCGATTCTCGATTTAATAGCTAAATTTATTGACTTTCTTAAAAAATATAATTTTTTGTAAAAAAGTATTAAAACCTAATTTTTACTAACTTTTCAAAAAACTACGGATTTTGTGAGTTGAATCTAAAAAATTTTATGCTGCTATCAGTCACACTGCCTTATGTTAAGGTAGGCTGTCAACGGGCTGGGGCGGGCCGGGTTCTTCACCCGGCTCGTTTATTTTTTTAAAAAAATGGGCTCAGCCCGGCCCGTTTAGCTATCCGGGCCAGGCCGAGCTCAGTCCGTTTCTACAATTTTTCGGCCCGAACCTGGCCTGATTAGCTATCCGGGCCGGGTTTCTCACCTTTTTAAAAAAAATCAAGTTTTTTTTAATTTTTTTAAGGATATCAGCTAAACGGGCCGGGCCGGGCCTTAAACTTTGAAATCCGAACTCGAGCCTGTTTCTTATCTGAGCCGGGCCGGGCTGGTCCCGTTTAATAAAAACTAGAAAACTTGGGCCAGAAGCCAGCCCATCCGGGCTGGGCCCGGGTTGAAGCCCAACCCGTTGACACCCCTATGTTAAGGCCACCTCACTTAAAGAAAAGAAAAAATTCATTAATTGCTTTGAATTGTATGATGGAGATCCTTTTTCATCTTGATCGCCACACAATAGATGTTGATTTCATGTGGTACCCATCCGAAAAAGTGAAAATCACATGATCTATTATTGTGTACACCCATGCTGAAAATTTGAATGAAAACATCTCCATCAAGCATCCTCAACCCAAGTTTCAAGTGTGGAGGTCGTTTTTTGTCTCGATTGTCAACACAATAGTCTTGAGATCATGGTTCTACATCAGACGGTAGGGTTTAATTTCACATAGCACACGTCCTTTCACAGCAAAAAATCATTGATTGTCGTGAATCAGATGATGGAGATCATATTTCATCCCAATTTTTCACGCAATAGATCTTGATATCGTAGCGTACCTATCAGACGGTCACATGTTGATTCCACGTTGATGATCTCTATCATCTAATTCAAGCCAGTCAACTATTTTTCATAGTGAAAATATGTGTGTTCTTCATAGGTTTAATGCGTGTAAATAATGTCACCCTAAGAAGGTAAACCTTTAAAGTCCTAAAAAAGGAGTCCTAGTGAAATTATGAGGCTCGAGATTTACATTCTGGAGAGTCTTGGCTAAATTTCTTTATTTTATTTACGGTAGCTTTCTATTTTATTTATATTAGCTTTTAAGGTTCCTAGAAAATAGAAGTTATTAAAGTTCCCTTTAGCTTGAATAGTTTTAATTAGAAGTCTAGTTAAAGAAAGTTATAAAATATAGATAATATAGGGATGGGAGCCATTACTTGCACACGTTTTTCAAGTGATTGTACCGAATTTAAAGAAAGGCTTGGTATTTTAGGGGCATGTAATATGTAAAAATACAATATGGGCCATCTGATTTGAAGTTCATGATCAATAGATCTCTGGTACATAAAATTGGAGCAAAATACAATACTTGTCATATGATCTATTGTAGTCAATTGTTGAATTATATAATAGCCTTTGACTCCATATATTTTGTTCTAATCTTTTCCAATTGATATTTTTAAATCATAGCCTTCAAATCAAACGACTTAGATTGTGTTTTCATATAATAGAGGTCGCCAAACTTGCAAGTGTTTCTTTTAAATTCGATGCAATTTGGTGCAATCAATTGAAAAGCGTGTGCAAGTAATGGCTCCCAATAGGGATACAAAAGCCCCATAATTTCACAATGACTCATTGCTTTTTAAGACTCTAAAGGATTATCTTATTAGGGTAATATTATTTACACCCATTAAACCTGTGAAGAACACACATATTTTCACTATAAAAAATAGTCAACTTCCTTGTATC
Organism: Chloranthus sessilifolius; assembly: GCA_021018995.1. NCBI lineage: Eukaryota > Viridiplantae > Streptophyta > Magnoliopsida > Chloranthales > Chloranthaceae > Chloranthus > Chloranthus sessilifolius. The sequence goes on along the minus strand of CM037586.1, from coordinate 130,927,437 downwards.
GGATGGAGATCATTTTTCTTCCCAACCTTCCACATTATAGATCTTGATATCATGGCTCCCCTATCAGACAATCAGATCGTGATTCCATATGGCACACTTCCCCAAAAATCTATCACACTGTCACTTTTGGATGTGTGCCACGTGGAATCAACATGTGACCATCTGATAGGTATGCCATGATATCAAGATATATTGTGTGAAAAATTGGGACGAAAAATGATCTCCATTGTTTGATTCAAAGCAATGAATGATTTTTTCCTGTGAAAGAACGTGTGCGCTTCACAAAAAAAAGGTACAAATAATGCCACGAGTTATCTTATAGGGTAATACTATTTTCTACTAATTTTCATATGAAGAACACACATTTCCATTATAAAAAAAATCGTTGATTGTCTTGAATGAGATGACGGACACAACTCACTAAAGAGTGTTTAAATGACATTAGAATAGTAGTGAAGGAGATTTTGGTCAATTGATGAAGAGAGGTTGACTCAAGCATAGCCAGCTGTGTTAGGATGAACACATAATACTAACTCTAAAATGCTTTCTAATTTCTAATCTCATGATTTATAGGAAGATAATAGACGTCGAGATTAATTTTAGAAGGTGATTTGAAAAAGGACTCTTGCCATATAATTGTGAAACAATTGTAATTGACCAAAATATGTACCCACGGTATCAAATTAGCAAGTAACATAGTCGATTTTTAGGGGAAATTTAGGCTAGGTAGGGGTGATTTGCTCCTACGACATGTGGAAACAAAACTTGACAAAAATATATGGACAGTGGTTAGGTGCCCTAACGGGGTACGGGGAGCGTACCCCAATGGAGCAAGGCTTGGTACCATGTGGAGCATGGTTGTTTCCTTTAGATCATCTTAATATATATATATATATATATATATATATATATATATATAACTCATCTCCACCATATTTTTTTGTGCATTAAAATTCAAAACATTTTAATCAATCAATGTTTGACTTTTGGCTTAAACAATTTTTTTTTTTACGTTTTTATATAATTGATCTAGACAATGTATCCAAGCTCCACATAGCACCACAACAATATTTTGAGTGCTAGGTGGAGCTCTAAATAGATCAATGGGTACACTCACGGTACCCCAACCTCTCTCATATATATATATATATATATATATATATATATATACACACACACATTAAGAACGCGTGCTATGCACGTGTCATATTCATTTTTTCTTAAATTTATAATTACTTTTCATATAAGGTCTTATTTGTTAACATGGGAATGTAATTACATAGGTGGAAATGAAATCTAATTTCTAATTGGTGTTGTTCGATAACTATATAAGGAAATGAAAATGAAATTAAGTGGGCGTCATTTTATGAGAAACTATTTCAACCTTTTAAATGGCTGCGATTGAGTTTCCCACTAACAAAATAATAATGTTCAAATCTAAAGTCACTTGTAAAAAATCTAAAAACAAAAATAAAATAAAATTTGACTTTTAAAAAATAACTTCCATTTCTATGACTATTATATCAGCACGGTTACTATGGCTATCACATTATCTACATCATATTCTTTTTAACTAATATTTGACTTAGGTTAAAGTTTAAAATTTAATCAAACTTTAATAGAATTTATAAGTTATTTAAAGTTTTGACTTTTGATCAAACTTCAACTACTGAAACATGATAATAAGTTATAAGTTACTAATATATTATCAAATTTTTAGGAGTCAAAGGGTGACTCTAAGGTTAACCTTTGACTTTTAATTAAAATTTTACATTTTATTAAACTTTGACTCCAATAAATTGATGGCGAAAAAAGAATACTATGTTGATATGTAATGTGCACTACATGAAAAAATGAAAATAAACAAGTGCTTAAAAGAATGACAGTCAAAAACGGTGGTAAGTCAATCGACTACATGAGCCTATCGTCTATTACTTATCCCACGAGACCTGCGTGGTACTCAACGATCCACTCAAACCCTATATATATCTTTTCCCCCGCGCAACCCATCTCCTCGCTAGCTCAAACCCTAAATCCCTAGGGCTCTCCCTCAAATCCCTCTCGCTCTCAGCGCTATAAAACCCCACTTATGAATCATTACAATTTACAACAGCTGGTTCACGGTAATTTATAATTGGTAATTTTCAATACCAGATCTCGTTCTTGCTTGATCTCTTAGATCAGAAATCTAGGGGTTTGAGTTTTTTTGTTTTTTTTTTTATAATTAAATATAAATTGATGTCTTTTTCTTAGGGATCTGATCTTCAACTCTGTTTTTTCTAGGGTTAGGATATCCTTTAGATGGAAGGGAAACGGATCACGCTTCCATTTCTACTATTGTTGATTTCGTGCCAGCTATGTGCTTCGGATTCGGTAATTGCAAGAATTATTTTTTATTTGTTCTATTGTTGATTTAGTTGTTTTCCGGCAGTGCTTGAAATAATTTATAGTATCCGATATTTGATAATTGATATTGGTTTAGTTGTACTATGAGCCGTTTGATGAATCATTCGAGGAGAGTTGGATCGTGTCCAATAAAGATGAATATACAGGTTTCAATTTCAAATTATCGTTTTTATTTTGTTATGTCTGAGATGTGTTCATAAATTTCTGCCCAATTAGAAAAAATTTTAATTGCTGGGTAGATGAAAATAGAGAAGTGTTTATTTTATTTGAAAATTATTATTTATAAGAGATTTGAGAAATTCTTGTTATATAGCTACTAGGTCAGCTTCTGAATCACTGAGGTCTTTGAACTGGATCTAACAACAGCACGAGTAAATACAATATTTATTGTTGGAAAAGCTAAAATTATAAGTAGATGTGAAAAATAATTATAAAATCTGACTATTTACAGTAAATACAAAGAAATTTGAATCAATAACAATGGTCATCATCCATAAGCTTTATCTTTTGTTTAATGTTGTAGGTGGTCTATATAAGTAGAACATTGATAAAGTGTGTTATTTTGAAATTGTTAACATACCATATTATCGTGATAAACTTGTGTTATAGACCCAAACCTCCCGAAAACCTAAACTCCAAACCTCGACAAAGAAGAAATCTATATTAAAGAAGTGAGTGGGTAAAAATACAGAAGTGCGTGGGAAAAAAACAATTCTCCGTACAGGGACTGAAGTAAAAAACCATTGTTGTTTTCTTCATACATCATAATATAGGCAAATGAAAATACAACTTAACATCCCACTCTTAATATTAGCCATTAATCTTAGCAATATATGTTTTAGAGCCAGTTAGAGCTCACGCTATGCCTAAGATAAAGCCCTCACATTACAACTTTTTGGGCCCTATATGGACTTTTCGGCTTATCCAAAATTTCCAAGTGGTTAAACATTGTATGAAGATCACTCTGCCAAAAACAATGTTCGTTTAAAGTATGAATTGGCCGGTGTAGGGTAACTGCCCATTCCAGACAATGAGTTGTAACTTGTAACAGGTCAGTTTTTGGAATTTGTGCCACATCTAGTCATCATGTCTGAGGTTTGATGATACACCCATGATCTAAAGATTTGTTGGTGCTGAAAATGAACAATGAATAGATGTTGGTTTCATCGTTCATTTAAAACCATTAACCTCCGTGATCGCTCTGTGACCATTCTTTTTCAATCTATACTTCTTTAAAATATATTTGATTAAGCCTTTTTTTCACTCAGGAGCACGGGCTGGGTGTGCCTGCGCTCCTGAGTGAGCCCTGTTTCTGTGAGCCAATTATCATGGGTTATGCATCTTGCCAACTTTGAAGCTATATTTTCTCGTCCTTATCTATTTTCATTTTGAGCATGTGTGCCGGTGATTTCTGGAATAAAACCTATGACGTTACTGATTTCCCCATTGTTTATAACCATAGTCACCAAGACGGATTATGGGAATAAAATGACAAGGAAAAAATTCGGGGAACCCCCCCGGGCTAAAAAAGAAGTATGAAAGGGGAAATTTGGAGTACGGGAAGAGTATGGCAAGGGAAAAATTCAGAAAAAGGCAGAAAGGGTAAGTACGGGAAAAAAAATTAAAATTAAAAATATTTTAAAATGTATTTAATTAAATCTTTTTTTCCCCATTTAAGACATTTTTTTATATAGAAACGTATAAAAAGCTTTTTAAACAAAAAAAATGTGTTTTTACATATAAAATGTTTTTTTATACGTTTGCTAAAAAACATTATGTTGTGACTGCTTATACTAGTACAATGCTCGGTTAGAACTCGTCTTTTGCTAGTATTGAGGGGTTTTATGTGGTTTGATTTTAGCTGTATGGATGTATGCAATGAGGGGAAAGAAGCTATATTTTCTTGTGTGTTGTTTCTCTGTCTTTTGATTGTGCATGGATGCTTGGTTAGCTGGGATAGACCCATGACCATAATGTTTTACCTGCTTACTGAGCCGAAGGCACTATAATATTGACAAACTCTATATGAGAGAGAGAAATCCGGCTTGTGGTGAGTGGAATAGGCCGACCAAGAGAAATCCGGCTTACAGGGGAAAATGGCATGCCCCTCTAATTGATAACCCAAACTATAAGGGTATCTGAAAACCTCAGCAGATACCAAACCCTGACTACTTCGAACTTGAGAAACCCGATTTTGAGCCTATTTGTTATGACCCGAGTCTTTTTGAGACCTATCTAATGGTGATAGATGAGGTGGAGCACCAAGCTCAATAAGGGTGCTCCACACTCTAACACACCTTGTGTACTTAATTAGGGAAAGAACACAAGTCCTTTGGACTCTTTCTTTCTTTATCTCACTCTTTCTTTTCTCTCTCTTTCTTTATTAAAGACTCAATTGGATACCCTCTCTCTTACTTTTTTTAGTAGGTATTAGAGTCATATAGGACTCTTGCCTTCTTTTTATTTTATTCTTTTTTTTTATTGGCAATAGCCCAACCGGGCTCTCTCTCTCTCTTTCTCTCTCTCAATATTTCCCCAACCGTCCTCTTCATTTTCTCTCTCTCACCATTAAACTCAAGCAGCCCAAGCCACCATTAAAACCAGCCGCCCATCCTCTCTCTCTCTCTCTCTCTCTCTCTCTCTCTCTCTTCCCTCTTTCACAACCACAGCAAACGCCTCAATCCTTCCCTTTTTTTTGGCGTGAAGTGCCCAGCCCAACCACCTAATTCTCTGGTGGTTTGTCTTCTCCACGGTTTCAATAAGCACATCCGCTCACTCAACGAATCGCTTATGACTCAAGTATCCACATCCATCTCTATTTCTTTCTCTTGTTCAGAATAAAAAGGGCAGTAACACCCTTCTTGCTGCTCCTCTCTCTTTCACTCTCTCCAATAAACTCACTCTCCATATAGTGCCTAACGCACTTACCTAGTCCTCTCTCATACTCACTTTCTGTATTGCTGCCCAACAACGAAGCTAACACACTCTTGCAACGTCTCCTCCCACACATATGACCCATCTAACCTATATCTAGGTGGCACCAAATCCTTCTTCTACCAAGACTCATGGCAACCCAAATCACATGGCCATTGGTTCTTATAATTTCGAAGGATTATATATATATATATATATATATATATATATATATATATATATATATATATATATATACAAGATTTGCAAAGCTTTCTTCCATATCAGCCCTCCTTATGACAGCCCGGATTTACACACCTGAAAATCCGTGCCATCAGGATCATACTCTGGATGATCCCCGGGACAAATCATAAAGTGTCTGCTCGTGTAGCGGAAATCAAGCAGACACTATCCAGCAGTGATAGGTCGAGTCGCCACATAATACATTTAATATAAAAGAACAATAACAAATTATGCATCTATATATAACAAAAAGAATATACATCCACAAAAAAGAACCATTGGTGATGGACATCCATCACCCAAACAATGGTTCCCGATAGTGGTTCCAATAGAATGTATAAAATCATAAAAATATTATATATATATATATATATATATATATATATATATATATATATATATATATATATATACATGTAGACAGTGGCCACCAGGCACACAAAATAATCCGGAATATCCAAAATGCAAATATGAGACTCAGTACCCAGGCTACGGATAGAACTCGTCCGCCTGGATGTCTGTCTCCTCGTCCTCGCCTCCCTGGTCGCTAGTAACTGGGTCGCTCTCTATAAATGGTTTTAAAAAATAGGGTGAGCTACATCATAGCTCAATAAAAGAATTCCAACTAAAATGAATTAAATATGCAGATCATGCTATCTCAAAACAGAAGTCAAATCAAAACGTACAATCATGACAAATCAAATCAAATACTGAGCTTTTAGAACAAGAAACCAGATGTTATGCAAGTATATGATTAGGGAACTTAAATTGTGTATGTCTAACTTAAGAAACTCCCGTGACTATATAGCAAGGAGTAAACAGAAATATTCCGATAGGAAACCCCAACCAATCGTCGTTCACATGAACAATTTTAGATTTGCAACAATGCCTCATCTATGGAGTGCAATTGTGTCGAGGGATTACAAGCAGATGTACAAGTGTGCCAGGCATCGGATATGCCGTCAGGTCGGTGGGGATCATCTGGTTAAATAATCAAATCACATACACACATAGACCTCACAAATCAGATAGCAAAAATCAGGAGCAAGTTTCAGAATTTAAGATCAGAAAATAGGAATCAGATATAACAGGAATTCATGATATGCTAACATGCTTGTTAAAAACAGAAATCAGGGTGCAGATATGAAATAAACATGAAATCATACTCAAAAGCAGTTTAGGTTGGTTTTCCCCTACCTCAGGTCAAAGTTTCTTCTAAGCGAATCCAAAGCTTCTTAAAGCGTCATGGTTTGATCCTAGACCATAAACATAGTATTCTACATGTCAGCAGTGTCGGGATGTGAACTGGTACGACGTCCAGTAGTATTCAACTCATAAATTTAACACAGGCCAAAAACAGGGGTGATTGATCGATCACCACTCTTATTGATCGATCAATCCCTCTTGTTGATCGATCAATAACCCCATTGATCGATCAATACTCTCTCAGCTCTTAATCAGGAACATAGCCAATTGATCGATCAATAGCCTCTATTGATCGATCACTACTCATCATTGATCGATCAATACCCTTGTTGATCGATCAATAACCTCTTCTCTCCTCACTTTAACACTGCCTAAATTGATCGATCACCAGCTTGGTTGATCGATCAATGCCTCCTGTTGATCGATCAATGCCCTCATTGATCAATCAATAGCCTAATTTTCAAATTTTCCACCTTCTATTCACATTAAATTCTTATACAGATTGATCGATCAATGTCTTCATTGATCGACCAATACATTCCAGTGATCGATCAATACCTTTGTTGATCGATCACTCTCATATTGATCGATCAATACTCAGGATTGATCGATCAATGCCTAAATTGATCGATCAATGCTCTTCGAGCACTGAACTTTCAGAATTTTCAAGCTTCTGTTGACTTTTCTGTCCTATATAGATTGATCGATCCATGGTCTCCATTGATCTATCACTACCAGTCATTGATTGATCACTCTCATGTTGATCGATCAATAATTACAGAACTCCTGTCATTAATGGAGGTCATCTACAACCCTATTTTAAACCCATTTTCATTAATGGTTTCTTACAACTGATGAGTACTGAAAAATGAGGATATTTCACCCCTAAATACCTATATTTAGCTGTCCGATGAAGGCTATCTGATGAGATTGATTAGATTTGAAGTGTTTCAGGTAAATACAAGCCAAGTATAGAAAACAGTACAAGAATTCTGAATATAATGTCAAAACACTGCAACTTCGGGTAATCAAGAACTTGGTACGACTTGCGGCTAAATTTGGACCTTCAAGACGGTCGAATTACGACATTGTCAAAACATGAAAGTTGTAGATCTTTTCGTCAGCTTTCCAACGGCGTAAGAATCGTCTCAATCCGAGTTCGGGAGAGAAAGTTATGGCCAAAATACCGAAGAAGAAGTGCTGAATTTCACGGATTTCTGGGGTCGATTAATCGAGCCAGAGTTTAAGTTTGACACGAATATGACACTGTGAACCTGTTTTTTGGGACTCTCTGTCGGCTCGATGCATAGACATCCCTTGGTCGATTAATCGACCCTAAAAAAGTGGCTTAGGAAATCTCCGCGCGACGGGTCTATTTAAAGCGACTCAAACACTTCAGGAAAGGAGAGATCTTTTTAGCATTAGAATAACGTAGGAGATTAGAATTAGAGTTTTTTTTAGAGAGTTTTAGTTTTTAGTGTTCTTAGTTTTTAGCCATTGTTTTTCATAATTAGACCTAGAAATAGGGAAGTTTTATTATTTCTTTTTTAGAGCTTTGTTCCCTTTAATTTTTCAGTACTCATTCCTTCAGTTTATAAATTTTGTTCAAAGTTTATTCCTGCATTTATTTCGTTTCTGAAGATTATCATCCGTGTGGATCAACGTAATTTATTTTGAAGTTTGAGGTAATTTTAATTAATGTTATTTTCCCGTCTTTATTTATTTATGTCATTTATTTACAATATGTGTGGCTAAATTTATAGGGATGGGGATCTAATGATTCCCATCCGAGGGATGTACTTTTAATAATATAAAATTTAGGATTAAAACATGAGATTTTATTTTTATGGTTGTTGTGCTATCATGAACGGATGAAATCCCCGCCACTACTTAAGGGATCGCGTGTGCGAGTCATGCCGGATCTCGGATCCTAATTTTACCCTATCATTGTTATGGTCTTTGTGTTTTCATTGTGTGGATCTAATTACGATTATGTTCTGGGATCGAGTGTGCCGAGCCATGCCCTGGATCTTGGTTCTGTAATGGTAATTTTATCTTAAATATCTCTAATCTGAATAAAGTGTGCCGAGCCATGCCCTTGATTTCAGATTTGTAAGTGGTATTCTTGTTGGAATTTTCACCCACTTTGGGGATGACTTTTATTTGAACCTGAGATCATGTGTGTCTAGCCGTACCCTTGATCTCAGATCTATATATGAAAATCATCTAAGTCCTGATTTGCAGGGATGCAACATGGAACCTATTAGGGTGTTGACCATTGATCTTCCATAAAAGATGTTTGTTACCAATGAAATATCTCATAATTTAATTCTTAGATTTATATTATAGGAAGAACGGACCAAAGATGGGAGGATTTAGTATCTTCATCTTTATCATCATCTTCACTTTTATTTGTGAATCATCAATTGAATTTTAGTTTGTAGTCATTAATTACCATCAACCGCTTAAATCATAAAACTGGTAGAATACTGTTAGATCTTCATAGGTTTCTAGAATTGCTTGTCTCTTTTAGATAGTTCAAAATTAATCCTCGTGGGAACGATCTCGTACTCCGCACCCACTATATACAAATCGATTCGTGCACTTGCGAGTAAAACATTACATTAAAAATATCACAACAACAACCATTAATACACACTCACTTGCACATATAAGGACATTCAACTGCCCATTCTTAAACACACGGACTCACCTTTAGTTGGGCCCTTTCGGGGTTTCGGCAAATCGATCCGGACGAGAGTTTCGGATCCGACTCTCGTAGTTTATCACCGATCCGACTCTGACGACCACACAATTAGCTCTGGTTCAGTACACAGAGACCTCACGCATACTTAGACCATACTTAAGCTCATCTCATTGAACTCTACATACCCTAACTTAGACAACTCACCATTCCGACATCGCTAACCCTGTTTTTCACAATGGACTCGCCCAAACCAAACCTAGCTCCAAATCTCTTGGCTTCTAGAGCAAGGGGAAGAAGAAGAAGATGAAGAACTCTCTCCTAAGTCTCTCCCTTCCTTTATAAGCTACCCAAAATGAAATATCCTGATATTTCACTTCAAACCTTAAGTTAGACTCCGGTGTGAAGCGCCTACATAACCTCTACGGCATAACACTATCCGACAAGGTTCTACCAGTCTCGGACTTACGCGAGAAGTCACACATGACCCTATCTCGTGACCGATTAATATTATTTCAAATAATTTTAAAATTTGTCTCGATTTTCGTGCCAAGCACATAGATCGAAACAGTCAGGTTCTTGTTTCAGAATTTCAAGGTCGTTACACTCTTTCTCAATCAAATCTCACTTTCTTCGCCATGTTTACAAATCAATTTGTCCATTTTGAACTCTTAGCAATATGAATTGCACAATTGGGTTTCCCTCTTCCTCTTAGAATCTAAGAAACAAATAAAACGATAATCTACTCAAGCAAACAACAGTCTATTTCCACATCTTCACTTCTCCTGTACCCAGAAACGACTAGAAGAGCAGCAACATTATGTTCATTGCAGCCAATTCGCCAACAACAGAAGCACCATTACTCCTTCAAGGACATCGACGTCTGAGTAAAACCATGGGTGGGGCCATCATCATAATAGTGGCGTCGAGCATCGCTCTCTGGGTCTAAATACGCAACAACAAGGCTTCCCATCACTGCTACAGATTCAATCACAATGGAAGTTTTAATTTCAAGAGGCTCGAGCAATGGGCCCTCCGATCATCAATCTACGGAAACTTGAGCCGTCGCGAAACAAATCTTCGTGATCATGCTTTAACTGGTGGGTGCCCTTCTAACCATCCAAATCTACACATTTACACTTTTTATATGTGACGAATATATGATGACTTTAAAAAAACTAAAATTTCTTAGGTTTTGTGTGGATTCACAAGACGGTTATGGTCAAAGGGTTGACCTTATGGTTGAACCCATCAGCCGAGAACTATAATGTACTATACCATTCCACATGGCACCCAATTGTGCCGGCAAAATAGATCCCATGTCAAGAATGGGTTGATGCCCTGTTTTGTTTTATTGCGCACTCGATGTAGAGGTCATCATTTGACTGTTTCAATCTCGAGGATCCGATTAGTTTCTGACCTCAGTCAAAGCATAGACTCCCTATAAAATCATGTGTTTTATACATCTAATGGTTCACACTGATCCGTATGTCTTTATTTTTATAAATTTTAGTATCTCAAATATGTGAAAATATTTATTTACACTTAGAATATTTCCTACGTTTACTTATGTAAATCTGCATATACAATGGCTAAAGGGTCTAGTTTGACCCATTAAATTAAGCGAACAACAAACATATGGGCCGACACCCATAGATCGAAATAGAGATCATTTAGACATCTGAAAAATCGAGGGTCAGATTTCTATTAAGACTGAAACACCTTGGTCTTTGCACCACTTAAAGTGGTGCACATAACCACTAAAATTTCAGCACTTTATGCCTACGGTACCTTAGTCTAGGGTCTGATTTGACCCCTTTAGATGTCAAGTTTTAGGCTAAATTGGGACAAGAGACACCAAGAAGGATCCCCATAAATTTTGAATCTCCTCCCATCTGACGGATAGTTTTGTCTGAAAACAGACCTAGCCAAAATAGGCGGTTGTACAAGTTTCCCAAAAGTAATTTTAGGCTTACTCTGCAAATGTTATTTTTTGTTTGTTGTTGGAGTTTGGACAGGATTTTTAAATAGGATTTTCAATTGTTGCAGGAAATATTAGATAGTTTTAGCAACACAGAATTTTGGTATGTCAATCGAGGGATTTTAGCACTAGATGCCAATGGTTCAGCCTCTTTCCGTAGATCCCTTCAGCGTCAGGGAGAGAAATGGTGGCTAGTGTCCCTCCTGGTGGTCTCAAAGAGAAGTCAAGGAAACAGTTGCAACACAAGCGTGAATGCACAAACCAAATTCTTAAAGCTGCCATGGCTATCAATAGCAATGCTTTAGCCGAAATGGAAATCCCTTACTCATACTTAGAAACTCTTCCAAAGGTATAATTTCATGCCGCTCTGTTGATGTGTGCTCATGCATATATATATATAAAGTTGGTTTTCCATATGAGTTCTATATAAGATCAAGAAACTTGGGATTACATTGTTGGTTTGGACATTGCATCTGGGTGTTGAAGCACTAGACGAATGCATAGTATTGGGTATCGTTCAATACATATACTTTGTAGGATATATGTTGCTGATACCTGTGAAGAAACTTCCTGGTATAGGCACAAACCAATATTGAAATTTTAATCATTGCTATGTTGTGTATACTCTGACGTATCATTCTTGGAGAAATTATTAAATTTTTTTTTTCTTTTGAATTTGGTAGGAATGGCAGTTGCTAGAGATATGTTAGGGAAGAACAACCATGGTATCTCCATCAAGAGTTTTGTCAAGAGTTATTACATTTGTCAAATCTCCATTATCTAATTCAGTTGTCAAGAGTTTTGCTTCTCAACTCAGATTTCACGCGCTCAAACTTGCAACACGGCCTCAACACGATCTATAATGAGAGAGAGAGAGAGATCGTACAAAACCCATATGAAAAAGGAAGAGATCTTACAAGTATATATGCAGTACTAGAGGGAATGGAAGGAAGAAGTGGGTTTTGAGTGCTTTAGTTACAACTACAAATTCTTCCTTCTCAACCCGGGTTTTACATGCTTGTAATGTTGATTACTTTTAAGGGCACTTTGGAAAATCGGGGTCCATTTTAAAAAGTTTCAGTGCTATATACTATTCTAGAAAGTTTTGGGGTTTAGCGATTCTCACAAAATTCCGAGCCCAAGATAGCTTTTGGTAAATGTGGTTTTACTTTATTATCCTTGTATAATATTACGCTCGTGCCCTTCATCCCAATACAGACCCTAGTTCAACAAAGAACAGAGAAAAAACAAATCGCCCAGAGGTAGGCGAAAGCGATCTTGCATTCAAACATTTGAAGCTATTAATCATCAAAGGCCCTTTGCTCAAAGAACTCTTGCAAGTGCAATACTTCTTGACATCATTGCTCACTGGGATTCCATGGTTATCCCTTTCGTTTCTCATCATCAACTTTGCCATCTCCTCTATAAAACCCATCTGAAAACTTAAATGTGCAATAACCGATTTGAATTTAAATCCTTTTTTTTGGAATTCAATCTATTGTTGGTATTATTTTTACCTAAATCTTCCAAATAACTCACTTGAATCTGGTTTCATTTTATCAATTTTTTTTTTAAAGAAAGTTATATTAAAAAACAAAAAAGAAGAAGCACAGATAGAGAACATTTGTGACGAAGATATCAACCTCAAAACAGAACAAAGAAACAGAGCAGCCCTGAGCAAACTCAAAGCCCATACAAAATCCATACAAGCCCAGAAAATCCCAAAACCAATAGATTTGATAAGGGAGCTAATTCCTTTAGCTAACGCTCTTGACTTTAGCCCCTAGAGAACGAGAACCTTCAAGTCAATATAACCAGCTGCTGAAGCCTAATCTGCTACCTAGAGTAGAGAATTCATTCCTTTAGCCATGTTTTTCAATTTCAGCCCCAAAGCGCACTTAAGTCTATGTCAATAAATCCGGCAATCGGATCTTTCGCCATGAGAAGGAGGAACATTGAAAGAATAGCCCACAAATTTTATCAAAATTTGTTGTATTAACTTGTTTGTGGCCTGCGGAAGATCCATTTTCACTGGAAGATCATGTGGATACAGTCAATTTTCCTATAACAAAAGCGGGATTTAGAGTCATTGCCAATATAGAACAGAAGATGGTAGAAGATTTTATTCATCTGAGATTTCTTTATGTTTAAGTGAAAGGGCGACATGGTAATTTCACCATTTCAATGAAAGGGTACCACAGTCATTTCCTTTATACCCCATTTGGTCATTTCACACATTCTAACCACAATATCTGTGTTATTCCACTCTAAATTCCGTGTGAATCCTCTTTTACTGAAACTTTTGAGAAGGGTATAATACCTTAAAACGATTCTCCACCGATCCTGTTTTGCTAAATTTCCCTACTTTTAATCGGACGATGGAAATCATTTTTCATCACAATCTTCAACCTAAGGAATCTTGAGATCAATAGCCTACCATCAGGAACTCCAATTTTGATTTCACATGGCAGCCAGCCGAAAAAGTGAACATGATCATAAGTGTACATCAAGCATGTTTCTTGGATCACGTTTCATATATATATATATATATATATATATATATATAATAATAATAATAATAACAAAAAGATGCATATTTAAAAAGAGCCCAAGAGGACTAAGGAGATCATGAACATTTTCTAGTAAAAACCCCATTTGAGATTGTCTTTACGAATGGGGAGCACAGGGCTCCTTAATACTATTTACGAAGGGGGAGCACGGCACTGCTTACTTAATGCTATTTCTATATAATCGCTACCATCCAAGCCTTCTTAATCACCGAGATATTTTCAAACTCTTGATTAGAAAATAGATAATAGTTTTTAAAAGGTGAGTGGCTGCACACACAGTGGGACCCAAGCACTGCAGCCAGCCATGTCGCACCTCATAAGCTGGCTACAAAATTGTCTACCAAAATCTCATATCCATTTATAATTGGGCTTTTTACACAATGGTGCCCTGCGCCTTTTTTTATCCCAAAAATAACATGTGCTCCATTTTGTTCCAAAATGGTGCCCCAGCCCAAAGTGCGCTGGCGTCCTGGTATAGAAGCTCACGTTCTGTCCTATATGCAATTACGATATTACCCCTTATATAAAAATCACGAAAACGTAAACAACCCCTTCCCGCCCAAAGAAACCCGTCGTCTCTTGGCGAAGTTTATTACAGTTACAGCGAACCCAACGTGAAATGGTTCTCGAAGAAGGTATGGCAAAACCGGCATCTCTTCGCGGCGTTTATTAGAGCTTCGGCGAACTCGACGCGAAATGGATTTGAGAGATGCCCTTCCTACGCCGAACCAGAGAGACAATACCATTTTCAGAGAAGATGAAGACCAACGTTTATTTCAGCTCCGGCAACCGGAGGCGCAATAATAGATGTAACACGCTACAAATTCCCGAATACGCCGGGTATGTACTCATGCTCGAGACCGGTAACAATCGGCGCCATGTGTTTAAACCAAGTCATGTTACTAATTCAAAATAGGTACCTTTATAATAAAGGTTAAATATGTAATTGAGTAATTACTACACAAGCTCCTTGGGAGCACTTCTAGTAAAGAGCTTGATTAGTATGCACTAAGTCATGAGATCAAGACCTGCTAGGTTCCTTGAGATCTTAGTTTTATTTTGTTCTATTCAAGACCCATACACCGTACAAGATGTGCAGGCCATACACTGAATCTGCTCTCCTAATATATGAGACAACTCCCACGCATAATTGCATGCGTTTTGCTGAGAGAAGAAAGAACTCTCATTCTCCTTGGTTTCTATTTGAACCCCAAACCGGTTTCTATTTTGAAGAACCCCACACCATCCGAATTCACGCAATCTCTTTCAAAGAGGCATCTGCTCTAATCCTTCAACGAAGAAGAATCTCCGCTGTTTGGACCATCGCAGCGTTGTTCGGTCTTCGAAATTCTACGATCGAGTAATCGAATAGTAGGACACTTAAATGGCAAGTTCTGACACCAAAGACCGAAGACTTCACATGCGAAGAATCTAAGAAGGTAAATATCTTAAGGCGATCTGGTAAAACTGAGATTTCCAATATGTGGGACCAAACTATTCGGTTCTAGATCTCATGTAAGAAATCTCGAGGATCGAACGTGTGAGAGACATTAACACCAATTGTCTCCGATTCTGATGATTTCGATCGTTGCATGCGCAATATTCTAAGGCAAAAATCCATGATTTGGTCCTATGGCATGAAACTAAATTAGATTAGAGGTTTAAAATAGGATTATGGGAAGAAATTAGGGTTTTCGAATGAAGAAGGTGAAACCAAAGGATTTCGAGTTCTGTCAGGCTCGTTGTAGCGAGATTTCAAGCTTGCTGTAGCAAGGCGATTTCTGAAATCCTCGCTACAGCGAGTGCCACATGGAATTTCAGGTCATTTCGGTACTGTTCAAATTCGCTGTAGCGAGCTGAACTCTGAAGGGCTCGTTGTAGTGACCCTATGAGCTCGTTGTAGCGAGGTCCCCTATTCTTGAATGGTCAACTTTGGTCTGTTTAAGCTAAGCAGAACCTGGTTTATGCAGGGTTTTGTCACTAACATATAGTATATGAACATCTTGATCTAGGATAAATGCGGGAGACCGTAGATAAGATTCTCTGCCTCGATTTATGTTATTAATTTCGCACAACCTTGACTTTAAGGTAGGGAAAATCTCAATGCCCGATTATATTTTTCCGCCAATCATGGTTACTGATATGGCCATTAAATGAACTCGTATTTTTAGCACTATATTGTACATGCATATTTGAAACTTTTGAATGATTAAGAATTTGATTTTTTGCATAGGATCATAGCATCTTGCATGTGGTATATTGATGCATTGAGTCTTTAAATTCAGAATTTCAAACTCCGATTTGATATATGATTTGTGATATATGATATGTCTGACTTTGAGATCATGTGCAAAGAGGAGTGGAGTCTCCAAGAGAGGGGTGGAGTCCCTGGAGTTTGAGGCCCTGTTCCCGCTACGAGATGCTCTATTCCGGCTACGGGATGCTTTGACATGATAATTGTATTTGACATTCTGATGCTACATTAGTGTAGAGGGGAGTGGAGTTTCCAAGAGCGGGGTGGAGTCCCCAGGGATTGAGACTCTGCTCCCGCTATGGGATACTTGCAATAATGCCTTGAAATTTGAAGATACTACATACTTTGTATGCTTTGCCCTCTGATATGTCTGCTCTACGATTATTTGTTTCCTAGACAGTTTGTACTTTGTCATGATTCTTTGATCCGATATGCATCTGTTCCATACATTACATGCATCATGATACGACATGTTTTAGAATTTGATTTCTCAGTTAAATGTTTTACCATGCATTTGACATGAATATAAATTTTTAAATCGTTTTCAAATCTATGTATCAGTTCTATGAATCAATGTTACAAAATGTGATTTAGTATTGTCTTTCTCCCTACTGAGCTTGGACTGTAGCTCACCCCTCTATTATACGTCACAGTTGCAGGTGTAGAACCAGGAAGGGATCCAAAACAAGAAGAGGATCCCAACTACAACCCGGAAGAGGAAGAAGAACTACCCGAAGAGTTCTTCCCTTGATATGTTCTGTGGGTCACCGCATATTGCGGGCTATTTTGTCCTTTTGATACTGGGTATAGTACTTCGACTAGATTTGAGTATAGTTTTGTATAGTTTTAAACCACTGTTTAAGTGACGGTCGGCTGTCATCGGTGGTCTGTGCAGTTTAGTTTATCTTGTGAATGATGGAAAAATCTCATGTTTATGATGCCATGTATTACTATGCTATCTGCTTTGCTTCCGCACTCATATGTACTTACGAATGGTTGATGGCCTGATCTTTCCAATTATCTATTTAGGGAACGATCGAGCCGTCATGAAGGAAAACAAGCATTTCGGTACCAAGGATGACTCAGTGACTCAGATTGTGTCTACAATCTTACGGCATAGATTTTGGGTTAAGGAAATTTGGGCTGTCACAGGTGGTATCAAAGCACTTTAATACCAAAGACATTCTGTATTCGGATCAATCCGATGACACGACTTTTCCCAGAATTACGTGTAAGAGAAGAGTCGGTCCGTCACAAGTGGTATCAGAGCCTAGGCTGTAAGTCTCATGGGGATCCGGAGCTGTGGCTTAGGTTCGTAGCATATGGCATCTGATTTCCATTAAACCTTGGGGTTGGATTTGCACGATTGTTGGTAGTAAACCCTATGTTGATCGTGATAGGTCAACATGCCTCTAAGAAGAAGAAGACCAAGGACCGGGAATACCAGACGTACTACAAGTGAGGAGAGGGTAGCCACTGGACCAAATGCAATCCCTATAGGCAACAACAACCATGCCTCAAGAATAGAGAACAATGTCGGCAATGTCTCCGGAGTAGGGAATAATGCTGGGAATGACCAACAGTGCTAGAAACCATGGTGAATACCATGACAATACTTGCTGAGAGACGCCAGTCGTCTGGTTTCCAAGAGTTCAGGAGGATGAGGCCTCCTAACTTTTATGGGCAGATTGATCCTCTGAAAGCAAGGAAATGGTTAAACCAAATGGTGAAGATCCTCCAAAGAGTCAGGTGCACTGAGGAAGAGAAAGTGAATTGGGCTTCTTTCCAACTCGAAGGAGAGGCGGACCCATGGTGAAAATTCATCGAGAGGACCAAGGTGCAAACGACACCAAATGCCCCATGGACGTGAGCAAAATTTATTAAAGTGTTTAATGAGCGATACTTCCCTCGACAAATAAGATATCAAATGGAAGCGCAGTTTGCATCTTTAGAGCAGGGCCAAACAACGATACGGGAATATGAACCCGAGTTCACCAGACTGTCTCATTTTGCACTGCTACACTTACCGACGGAATTAATGAAGGGTCAGAAGTTTGAGAGGAGCTTAAAGCCCATGATTAAAGAGAGGATCTCCCTGATCAGGGAAACGACGTACGCCGAGGTTATGGAGTTAGCCTTTATTGCGGAAAGGGACATTGAGACCATGTACAAGAGAAGAGAAAAGCAACACAAGAATAGACAAGGCCAAGCACGACCACATGCCTCCGAGCAAGGCTAACAAGAGGCCGAAGTTATTATTGCCACCAGTCTCAGAACCGCTCAAACCATGTCGTCGAGGCCGCCCATTTCTATACAGTCAAGGTCTCATCGCCCTATAATTAATATGACAACGAGGGTGTCGAGGGCCCAACTGACTTCCCGAGCCATGTCATTAGCACCGGTAGTATCATGTACGAAATGTGGGAAGTCGCACAAGACTGAGGAATGTAGGAGAACTACGGGAGCGTGCTTTCGTTGTGGGAAAATGGGACATTGAATCAAGGAATGTCCCAAAGTGAAGAAGGAAACCACCGCAGCCAAGACTCATACGGGACCTTCATGGCCTATAGTACAAGGCCGAACTTATGCTGTTTCGGCACAGAATACCCACACCAGCAACGACGTGATCTAAGGTATGATTTCCTATGGATTGTCAATCTAGTTTCTTTTATTTTAGATGGAGAAGATGCATGAAATAAAATGGTCTGTGAAATTGCTATTTTTGATTGCCATGACACTTTTGTATGTACATCTAATCAAAGGATATGCATGAAACTAGGTACCATTCACATGCACCAGAAGAATGACATCTGTTCTCATAAAGCACGAGTGTTGATAGACTTGAGGTCTACCCACTCTTTTATCACACCTCAATTTGCAACATAATTAAGTGTCACTCCCGAGCCTCTTAAAGTTTATCCTAGTAGTGTCAATTCCAACGAGGAACTTTGCCGGTACAAATACAGTGTATCGATCAATCATCGTTGATATCGGAAGTCACGAGACAACAGCTGATTTGATTTTACTAGATATCCAAGGATTCAATGTAATCCTTGGCATGGACTGGATATCCACCCAACAGGCTAATGTTGATTGTCGTAGGAAGATAGTTAAACAAGGGATGTAGTGGGTATTTGGCGTTCTTACAAGATTGAAAGGAAAAGAAGATTCACATTACTGACATCCCTATCGCATGCGAGTTTCCTGACGTATTTCCTAAAGAATTACTAAGTTTACCGCCAGACAGCGAAGTCGAATTCGCAATAGACTTAGCTTCAGGCACGGAGCCGATATCAAAAGCTCTAGATCGCATGACACCAGCCGAATTAAAAGAACTCAAGGGACAATTGCAAGAACTTACCAATAAGGGACTCAGCAGGCCGAGTGTTCGCCATAGGGAGCACCTGTGCAGTTTGTTAGGAAGAAGGATGGATCCATGCGGCTCTGTATCGATTATTGACAATTGAATAAGTTGACGATAAAGAATCGTTATTCACTTCCAAGAATTTATAACCTCTTCAATCAGTTGCAAGGGGCGAAATTCTTCTCCAAAATAGACTTAAGGTCTAATTACCACCAATTGAAGGTAAAAGATGAAGACACTCTGAAGACAGCTTTTCGCACAAGATATGACCACTATGAATTCCTAGTGATGTCATTCTGGCTGACAAATGCACCAACATCCTTCATGGACCTGATGAACAAATTTTTTAAGCCTCATCTTGATCAGTGTGTGGTGGTCTTCGTGGATGATATCCTTACATACTTGAAGATGAAAGAAAAACACAAACAACACTTACGCTTAGCTCTACAAACACTTCGCGATCACCAATTATATGCCAAGCAAAGAAAGTGTGAAATCTGGCTGGAGCAAGTGAGTTTTATGGAACATGTCATCTCAGAAGCCAGTATAAAAGTGAACCTAGCCAAGATTGAGGTCGTGGTGAAATGGGAGCAACCAAGAAACGTAACCAAAATTCATAATTTTCTGGGATTAGCCGGTTACTATAGGAGATTCGTTGAACGATTTTCTAAAATTGTTGGACCACTCACACAGCTCACTAGGAAGAATGCTAAATTTGAGTGGACCGAGTCGTATGAACACAACTTTCAAGAGCTCAAAAGAAGGTTGACCTCTGCACCAATACTCGCCATACCATCAGGCAGTAGAGGATTCGTAGTATTCAGCGACGCGTCACACAGTGGGCTAGGTTGTGTGTTGAATCAGAATGATAAAGACATTGCCTATGGTTCGCGACAATTGAAGGATCATGAAAAGAACTATCCCACACATGACCTCGAGCTGGCAACAATCATCGTTACCTTAAAGATCTTGAGGCACTATCTCTACGGCGAGACATTTGAAATACTCACTGATGAAGAGCTGGTGACCATCAGACAAGAAGTAGCGGATGGGAAATAGACTGACTTCTCCATCAAGGAAGATGGATCCTTAGTGTTCCGAGGCCGACTTTGCATATCGGCGGACGCCGACCTGCAACACATTATATTAGATGAAGCTCACAAGTCAATGTACACTATCCACCCTGGGAGAACTAAGATGTACCAAGACCTCAAAAAGAGTTGTTGGTGGAAAGGGTTAAAGAAGGAAGTTGCAGAATATGTAGCGAGATGCTTAGTTTGTCAACAAGTGAAAGTTGACCATCGACAGCCTTCAGGTCTATTACAGCCATTACCAATTCCTAAGTGGAAATGAGATAATATTTCCATGGATTTTATACTTGGACTGATGAGAACAAAGAAAGCGTTCAACACCATTTGAGTAATCGTCGATCGATTAACCAAGTCTGCTCATTTCCTACCCTACAGTACGCGATATACAACCAGCAAGCTTGCAGAATTGTACTTAAAAGAAATAGTTAGATTACATGGCATACCTGCTAGCATCCTGTTAGATAGAGACCTGCTGTATACATTACAGTTCTAGCAATGATTCCAAGAAGGAATGGGTTCAAAGTTAGAATTCAGTTCGGCATTTCACCCGTAGACTGATGGGCAAATCGAGAGGGTGAATCAGGTGATTGAAGATATGCTCAAGGATCATGGGACAAGCACTTTCCCTTGATAGAATTCACATACAACAACAGTTACTAATCGAGCATCGGGATGGCTCCTTTTGAAGCGCTTTATGGTCGTCAATGTAAATCTCCGATCAACTGGGATGAGGTTGGAGAACGGGTACTATTAAGCCCAGAACTCATTGAACACACGAATGAGACCATCTGAATTATTCGTGAGAGATTGAAAGTCACTCAAAGTTGGCAGAAAAGCTATGCCGATCTCAAGAGGACTGACGTAGAGTTTCAAATAAATTTGATTTACATTGGTATTTTGCATTTCCAATTAACTGTATATGATACTAACACCCACATTCTTTTCAGAATGGAGATCACGTCTTCCTCAAAATTTCACCGACTAAAGGTGTGATGAGATTCAGGAGACATGGGAAATTAAGTCCACGCTACATTGGACCTTTTCAAATATTAGACAGGGTTGGCAAAGTAGCATATCGAGTCGCGTTACCTCCGCAGTTGTCCAGTGTGCACAACGTGTTTCATGTGTCGATGTTACGAAAATATGTGAGGGACTAGACGCATGTACTGGACTATCAGCCAATCGAAATCCAAGAGGATATGACCGTAACCAAAGATTCAATAAAAATTATGGAACACAAGGAGCAAATATTAAGGACCAAGCAAATTCCGCTAGTGCTGGTACAATGGCGAAATCGCTCTGCCGCCGAAGCCACTTGGGAACATGAGGCAGAAATCAGCGACCAATACCCGCATCTGTTCAACTAAGGTCAGTCACTTCCCAGAGTACCAATACTCCAGGATATGTCAAGAATTGAACATAGTCCTGTGTGTGCCTGACCGATGTCCACACTTGTAAAGTTATGAGATTCAAATTTTAACTATGCATCTATGATATCGATATAAACAAGTGATAATAGATACAATGACAAAAATCCAAGGTGATAGTAAAGGGAGGTAGATGTATGATGAAAATTAAGAGTATAGCTAGCCAAGCACACAAAATATAGGGCACATAAATTATGTACAGCTCACTACAGTGAAGCCGGGATCATGACGACAATTTCAGGCTGTCAACAACTTACTCTGACCTCGGCAGTAGCGGCGACTCAATCAAGCTCGCTACAACGACCATTAACCCTCGTTGTAGCGACTGTCGAGTTTTGGTTTTTTTTTAAAGGGGCTGAAATCCCAAGGTACATTATTTCCGCACATTCAGATCTGGGAAATGTCTCATTACCTTCCTTTCCCGCGAAGAACAAGGCGGTTGTTTCTTTCAAAAACTCATGATTCTCCATGTTTCATCCAACGAGACCACGAATCAACATGCATGCGCCTCTATCAACTAGGGTTCCACGATTTGATCTTCACGTCGAGGTAAACCCCCAAATTTCTTCTCTAATGGCTTCCAAGAAGAAACCACTTCCAAGCTCCCTATTGTTATGGCAAAATTTTCTAAACAGTCAAAAGGTAAAGCCCCATCGGTCTCCGATACCCCACTGATTTCCGATCCCCCACCGATTCGGGAACAACCCATCGCGTGGTGGAACGCGAAGGCGTTTGAGCCAGAGTGGTCCTTTGACCCAAAAGTATTTATTGACGACGATACGACCTCGTGGTCGATAAATTATATTAGACGAACAAAATTGGAGGTGTTGCTTATACCATTCCATACCCATTTTTACCCCTGTCTAGTCAAAAGATGGTAACCCTGCTTATTTGTCTTGAGCAAATATACAATACGTTCTAGCACAATGATATGAATTTAATGTCATACAAAGTCACAAGTCAAAGCAAAGTGTATAAGATTATGCAAAAGTAATTCGTATTTAAAGATAACTCCGAGTTTATGTAAGCACTTATCAAGGAAAGGAAATTAGCTCTAAAGCTCACCGGGTTTAGTCTCCACTTAGAACCTAAGATTCAAAGTTCAAACTGGTTCCTTGATTTCTAGATCTTAGCATGGTATAAGTGTAAAAAAATATCTAAGCATGAATTTCAGAGTCATCCTCAAATTATCACCTTAAATTTCATCATCCTAGATACAAGTAATCAAAATATGACATCGATATTCGCAAAATTAAATTCGCATGCATCATCGATCAAAGTTTGAAAACTGTTGAAGAATAACCAATATGATGATTCCAAAATAGTAGAAACTTGATTATTTTTTTTCAATTTTTGAAGACTGCTCCAAATAAAAAAAATGAATGACCTTACTTTGTAAGGTATGAACTTTCACACCCCCAAACCTATTAAGTGCAATGTCCTCATTGTACCAAAATTTAGGGTCACCCCCAAACTTGCATTAAACTATTACAGACCAAAAGGCAAGAACAAGTGAAAAGTATCATCTAACAGAAATAATCACAAAAATATTAGTCATTAATCTATCATACTTGCAAGAGAGCAGATTTATATGTAAAATGCTAAAAACAATTTCATAACTAAATTTTCATTCACAATCATCATCATATTTTTTTTTCAATTTTATTATTTTTTCTTTTATTTTTTTATTTACACAATTAACAAACTTGGGTTGCCTCTCAAGTAGCGCTAAGTTTAATGTCATCAGCCCGACATTCACATTTTCTTGTTATCCTGATTGATCAGGATCATTCAACACAATTTCTTCAGGGTCAACAATGGTATTTTTGAGAAAAGATTTCAGACCTTGTCCATTGACACGAGACTTGCTGCCATCTCGAGGGTTAAGAATTTCAATTGCCCCATTTGGAAATACCCGGTGAGCTAGGAATGGACCTGTCCATCGGGTTTTTAATTTTTCAGGAAATAGATGGAGTTTCGAATTATAAAGCAACACTTTTTGGCCAGGGGTAAAAGATTTCCTCAGGATGTATTGATCATGAGTACGTTTAATGCGTTCCTTGTATGACTTGGCACAGTCATAAGCGCCAGCTCTGATCTCTTCTAGTTCATCAATCTCTAAGCTTCTCTGATTACCAGCCTTTTCTAAATCAAAGTTCAGCGATTTGATGGCCCAATACGCCCGGTGTTCCAGCTCAACGGGTAAGTGGCAAGCCTTGCCAAAAACCATCCTATAAGGAGACATTCCGATGGGAGCCTTGAATGTCGTTCGATAAGCCCAAAGTGCGTCGTTCAATTTTAACGACCAATCTTTCCAATTCGGCTTTATAGTTTTCTCTAAAATGCGTTTGATTTCCCGATTCGATACCTCAACTTGTCCACTGGTTTGAGGGTGGTACGGTGTAGCCACTTTGTGCGTGATCCCGTACTTTTTCATAAGCTACCCGAACACTTTATTACAGAAGTGTTTTCCACCGTCGCTAATGATAGTGCGTGGAATACTAAATCGGGAGAATGCTTGTTCATTGAGGAATTTCACGACCACCTTATGGTCATTCATCTTACAAGCTACAACCTCGACCCATTTTGATACGTAGTCCACTGCTACGAGGATGTATAGATTTCTAAAAGAATTGGGAACTGGTCCCATGAACTCTATCCCCCAAACATCAAACAATTCCACTTCCAGGATAGGATTTAGTGGCATCATGTTTTGC
The DNA here is from genome assembly GCA_021018995.1 of Chloranthus sessilifolius. Classification (NCBI taxonomy): domain Eukaryota; kingdom Viridiplantae; phylum Streptophyta; class Magnoliopsida; order Chloranthales; family Chloranthaceae; genus Chloranthus; species Chloranthus sessilifolius. Next base: position 130,902,561 of record CM037586.1, on the reverse strand, counting down.
TTTGAAATTCTTTCCAACATTTGACAATTGTTGCATGAAATGCAATGTTGGTGACAATCTTTGAAGATCGTCGGCCAATAGAAACCACTCTGGAGAATCTTTGTAGCGGTTTTTCGGACAACTCATGACAGAATGCGATTATATCTTACTGTTCAGATTCTGGGATACACCTTCTGAAGATTTGATTAGGACAATATTTGAACAAATATGGGTCCTCGAAAAAATAGTGCTTTGCCCGTGCTAGAAAATTAGATTTTTCATTCTTACACTAGTGTTGGGGCACTTGATCCGTCACTAAATAATTGACCAGATTTGCATACCATGGTGTATGATCGATGGCAAACAATTGCTCATCAGTAAAATTTTCCAAAATCGAAACCAGATCGTCAGATTTTTCAACAATTATTCGAGATAAGTGGTCAGCCACCACATTTTCAGATCTCTTCTTATCTTTAATTTCTAGATCAAACTCTTGCAAGAGTAAAATCCACCTAATCAAACGAGCTCTTGCATCATTCTTAGCAAAGATGTAGTGAAGAGCCGCATGATCTGTAAACACAACAACCTTTGATCCCAACAGGTAGGATCGAAATTTGTCCAGTGCAAAGACCACAGCCAGGAATTCCTTTTCTGTGGTGGAGTAATTAAGTTGTGTGTCATTCAGAGTAGGACTCGCATAATAAATGACGCGTAGCATTTTCTCCACCCTTTGTCCCAAAATAGCTCCACTCGCGTAATCAGATGCATCGCACATGATTTTGAATGGAATGGTCTAGTCTGGAGATTGGATTATAGGAGCTTGGATTAACTCAGCCTTGATGATTTTGAAGGCTTTTTTACATTTTTCATCAAACATTAATGGAACGTCTTTGCCAAGTAGGTTGCACAGAGGCTTTGCAATCTTACTGAAGTCTTTGATAAATCATCAGTAAAAATTGGCGTGTCCCAGGAAAGATCTTATCTGTTTGACAGTTCTTGGCGGTGGAAGACTTGCAATCAAATCCACTTTTGATTTGTCCACCTCGATGCCTTTGGACGATATGATGTGTCCAAGAACTATGCCACTTTGTACCATAAAGTGACATTTTTTCCAGTTCAAAACTAAATTCTTTTCCTGGCATCTTGCAAGAACCAGAGATAAATGATACAGACAATCACTAAAACTATCTCCAAAAATGGAGAAGTCATCCATGAATACCTCTAAAAATCTTTCCACCATGTCAGAGAATATGCTCAACATACATCTTTGGAATGTAGCTGGAGCATTGCAGAGGCCGAAAGGCATCCTGTGGGTAGGAGAAAATTCCAAAGGGACAAGTGAATATTGTCTTTTCTTGGTCTTCAGATGCAATGACTCTCTGGTTGTATCCGGAATAGTCATCCAGGAAACAGTAATATTCATGGCCGACCAATCTTTAGAGCATTTGATCAATGAAGGGGAGAGGAAAATGATCTTTCCTCGTCATTGCATTCAATTTTCTATAGTCAATGCACACCCTCCAACCAGTTTGTACTTTTGTTGGCACTACCTCATTTTCTTCATTCTTCACCACCGTGACTCCGGACTTTTTGGGGACTACTTGCGTAGGACTAACCCATTTGCTATCATAGATGGGGTATATGATTTCGGCATCCAACAACTTAATAACCTTATTTCTGACCACATCTTGCATGATTGGGTTTAATCTGCATTGCGGTTCTCTAGACGGTTTCACATCTTTTTCCAAATGAAAATGGTGTATGCACACCATTGGGCTGATACCTTTTATGTCCTTTATAGACCTCCCAATTGCATTTTTGTAGTCTTGGAGCACTGCAATGAGCTGCCCCTCCTGGTTCTCATTTAATTTGGATGAAATTATCACCGGATAAGTTTCGCCTTCTCCCAGGTAGGCATATTTCAGATCTATAGGAAGAGGTTTCAACTCCAACTTCGATTTCTCTTCTTTTGGCATTTCTTTCCTTACTTCTTCTTTGGCTGCAACTTTCGATTGCCATCCATCTTCTCCCAAGAGTGGTGTGGAGTCCAACATATCATTGACTTCCTAGATCATATGATCCACATCAAAGTTCTCACCGAAATGGGCTAGGCAAGCCTCTAAAGGGTTCTTATATTCAGAAGCAAAAAAAATATTTTCCACAACATTATCAGTCATACATACTTGTGCATGTTCTTCATCCCCAATTGGATGTTTTGCAATGTGGAAAATGTTTAGCTCCATAGTCATGTTGCCGAATGATAACTTCATTATCCCGTTCTGACAATTGATTAATGCATTCGATGTTGCTAGGAATGGTCTTCCTAGGATCACCGGAACATTATTCTTCAGATTAGGGACAGGTTCGGTGTCCAAAACAACGAAATCAACTAGAAAGTAGAAAGAGTCCACCTTGATGAGGACATCTTCCACTATTCCCCTAGGAATTTTAATTGACCTATCAGCTAGCTGAAGGGTCATCGTTGTGGGCTTTAGTTCACCCAACTCAAACTCCTTGTAGACAGAGTATGGCAATAGGTTGACACTTGCCCCAAGATCCAGCAGTGCTCGATCAATACTATTGTCCCCAATGACGATTGAAATAGTCGAACAACTAGGGTCCTTATACTTAATTGGGAGTCTAGCTTGAAGTACTGAACTAACCTGCTCAGCTAGAAAAGATTTCTTTGGGACATTGGTCTCCCTTTTGATTGTGACCAAGTCCTTTAAGAATTTCGCATAAGTCGGTACTTGCTAGATGACATCGAGGAATGGGATGTTGATCTTCAATTGTTTAAAAACCTCGATGATTTTATTCAAATTCTGATTTTTCTTGAGTGCCATTACCCTTTGAGGATATGGGGCTTTAGGTGTGAAACTTTTTTTTTCCATAATTTTTTCTTTATCATTTTTCTTTTCTTCCATCTCTTCTTCAACTTCTTCATTTTTCTCCGTTTGAATTTCCAATTTTGATCTCTCGTCCTCTTCTAACATTCTCACGTTATTTTCAATCTACCGGCTAGATCTCAACGTCGTGATTGCCTTTAGTTGCTGATGATTCTCACTTTGTAATGGATTCATGCTCTATTCAATAACCATTTGCCCTCTTGGATTTGGGACCGATTGGCTTGGGAATGTTCCTTTTTCTCTTTCACTGAGTTGTACTGCCACTTGACCCATTTGTGTTTCCAGTTTAGATACAAAGCTGGCTAGTGGTTGGATGACTCTCATAAGGAAATCCTCCATTTGAGGATATTGGTTTTGAGGTAGACGTTGTGCATTGTTTCCCTGTTGATTGTTAAATCCAGGTGGTGGAAACATTTACGCAAGGTTCGGCTGGCCCACGAGTTGCTGTGTGGGTTGGTTCTGATACCCCACTATTGGTTGTGGAAACTGAAAATTTTGGGCCAACTGCCTAAATTGCCCACTTTGATTCTGATTTTGGTGGAATTGATTCATGCCACCAAAATTCTGCTATTGAAAATTTCTTTGACCGAACTGTTGTTGTGGTCCTTGGCTGAAATTTTGCTGGGGATAGAAGTTCATCCCCTGCCCTCTGGTTTGAGGTTTCTGATTCTCTTGCTTCCACGAGAAATTTTGGTGGTACTTCCAACTGTTTGGGTTATTCTCGTTGAATATGTTTCCTTGGTTACGCCCATAGTTATTCATTGCATTCAGTTGTTCAAAAGAATCTTCTGAATAGTTCTACATTGATGGGCAGCCATCAACCGTGTGCATTGGACTTGCACAATAAGCACATGGTTTAGGTTGTGCATTTACAACACTCACATTTTTCTTTAGTTTCAATTCCTCAACTTGTTGAGTGAGGAAATCTATTTTCGCACTCAGGTTCGGTGTGTCTTTGACCACATACAACCCTCCCTTCTTGGTTGGATTACCTCCTTGATCCCTACTCTTTCCTGATTGGTCCCGACTTTTTGTGAAATCCCATTACTGAGAGTTCTCAGCCAATTTTTCCAAGAAATTGTAGGATTCACTTTCCCTGAGTTCTAGGAATCCCCCACTGTTCATAGATTCAATCAAATATCGGTTGGCTGTATCAAGTCCGTTATAGAAGTATTGGACCAACCTCCATTTGGCAAACCCGTGGTGCGGGCTTAAGTCCCCACTTTTTTAACATCTCGTAGCTCAACATATTCATATCCCATCTTTTCTTAAACTTAATTAGAATGAGCCACGGTACGATAGACTTCACTAACCACACTTTCCAAGGAACGGGTTCCGTAGTAACCTGGATGTACTTCGTGTGGCAGCCCATACTCCCATAGAGGTGTTGCATCCGTACATAGATGCCTATATTCCAAGTTTCACGTGACCGTGAAAGAAATCCCACCGTGACGAAGGCTTAAAAGTCATGTGTCGTATCTTATTCCTTTTTCTTAACATACATATGCCCTAACGTACTTCTAACTGATGAATGTCACACCAAGCAAATGAAACATATAATAAGAAAGCATCTAACTATAAGGAAAACTAATATTACGCGTAAATCGAATGTCTCGCTCATCATTAAGAGAGAGAAGAAGGCGACCTACAATGATGATACGTGCGTATTATAATACGTATCACAAAGTGATGTTAGACTAGTCTCATCAGATAGATCTTCTCGATCTGATGAAAACTGACTGGTCATTTGTGAAATTTGGCTAAGGATTGACTCTCATGTGATTCACACAAGTTTGGACCGTTGGATACTTATTATACGATTTTCATGGTATATGTAATCCAATTTAGATCGATCTAAACCTATAGATATAAACAGGGTATAGGCTATTTGGGTCTCTCAAAGTTTCGACCTTTGATTTGATCTTTTGGACCCTTATTTAGAAAGTCATCGATTCGGGTCAAGATTATGTTAAACACGATTATCGAGGTGTGTTCGTTTTAATCACAATTTAACCATCGATTTAACAGATGGCTAAATGATCTATTTTTAATTTTATGGCTTCAACTCATGGGTATGTGGTTCGTTTAATTTAATGGGTCAAGCTGGACCCTTTGACCAAAGTATGTGCAGGAGTCTAAGGTTTGACCAAAGTTAAAAAAAATTGGTCAGATCATCAAGATTGCAACGGTCAAACGAGGACCACCACATCGAGTGTACAATAAAATAAAAACAGGGCAGCAGTCTATTTTTAATGTGAGATCTATTTTGCCGGCACACTTGGGTGCCATGTGGAAGGGAATAGTGCACTATAGTTCTCGACCGATGGGTTAAAACATAGGGTCAACCCTTTGACCATAACCGTTTTGTGAATCCACACAAAACCTAAGAAATTTTAATTTTCTAAAGTCATCATATATTCGTCACATATAATAAGTGTAAATGTGTAGATTTGGATGGATAGAAGAGCACCCACCTCATATGAGCTTTTGATCGATTGGAAAGGCACAGATCCAACTTTAGCGTCCGACCTCGTTCATTGATCGCCAGCGGTTTCGGATTAGTGCGCATTGACATAGATCGATTTCAGCGCTCCGATTGTTTTGACATAAGTCTTGCCTTCGGATCCGCCACACGAGTGGGTATTGTTGTCTGAGTAGGAACCTACAGTCGTGCTCTGATGGTTGTCAGCCCTTGTGTCGATGTCTTGGGTGGTGATCGGAGAGAAGAAGTTGGTGTGCTATGTTATTAGGTTTCTTCCTATATCATGATTTCTCCCCACTTGCTCTTCTTGTACGAAATAGAGAGCGAGGATGAAGTTGGCAGCTTTATTTCATTTTCAGCATGCTTCCTTGAATTTGTTGAGGATTTGTTGATCATAAATAATTTGCATCGCTCTTAATAATTGTCCCAACAATTGGGGTGGCGTCGTGTGACTCAGAGGCTACAATTGTTGGAATAGCTTATAGAAAAGAAAATGGGTGCTCTACATGACTTATGATTAGATACAACTATTGGTGAAATCTCCCTTGAAGTAGACCTCCTTATTGGCTTTATCCAAAGCTATCTAAAACAGAGGAGTATACAGCAAGAGCAAATCCGAGTGACCCACATGACCCTAGACCTCCATTTAGGCATCGGATCCTCCCTATCCTCCCTATCCTTCCAACCACCGAGAGCAACCCGCCAATAGACAGAGACCGAATAACACGGGGCGTAAAACAGCGATAGGGATGCAGATACTGATCTTCAACCACTCGTAGAAACCGTCAACGGAGGACGTGTGGTTGCGAAAGGGATCGATGGGTGGTAGCGGGGGAAGAGAGAAGGTGTAAGCACCGAGGACATCAAACGGATTCTCTGCGATTCCTCGGTCTCTTTTGCTGCAGTGGCATCGAACGAGGATGCCGCTGTCACCACGAACATCTAAGACCACATCGTTATTCGATGCAGCATGGAGGCGGTCTCTGGCGAGAAATGGAGAGGTAATGAGGTGGCCCCTTAAATCCACCACCATCTCCTTCCAAAAGAGAGAGAGAGAGAGAGAGAGAGAGAGAGAGAGAGAGAGAGATCTACGAGAGACTGCCATATGGGGTTAAGATATAGGCGTGCCCAATAGAGCAAGTCTAAGGATAAAAAAAAAAAAGTGAAAGAGTCCTAAATGGCTTTAAGGGGCAAGTTGCCTTGTGGCGCTTGGATTCGGTTGCCAATTTTGGCAGCCGAATCCCATGCATTCAAAATTTATCCATATATATAGGGTGTAGAGCACTAACACCTACCCCACACTACAACATCACTCACCATCCATTCACTTAATTTCAGACCATGAATTTGACCATTTATTTTATTCTACTTGTTGAAATAATAAAATATAATAATTTATATAATATCTATTATAGGGTTTTCTCTTAAGGAATTTATTTATTTTATTTATTTATTTTGTTTTTGAAAGGAAATCGATTAAAAAGGAATCGTCAGACCGGATTGGCGTCGAGTTCGGGCTCGAGATTTAGTGTGCCTGAGTAGATGTACCCAACTATCACAGGTGCGGTACGAGGCCACGTCACACTGGTCAAGGGTTTGACCAAGGTCAAACTAGTCAAAATAGTCGACTTTTCTTCAAATGTCAATGATTCAAAACTAGAAAAATCAGAGTCGTTACATTCTTCCCTCCTTATAAAATTTTCGTCCTCGAAAATTAGTCACATAATTATAGTCGATTGCTAACATTTGATTCCAACTGACAAAAAGTTGATTGCGATCATGTTTTGTCCTAAATTTTAGCCTTAAGATATGTTTATCCCATTGTCATCAATTTGATGGCTTAGTGGCGTTCATAGATCCCGAAAATAAGGAAGTTTATCATTTTAACTATGAGCCATGGTACAAATCTTGTGTGCAAGGGTAGCTCCCAACTTTAAATCTCGTAGGATTAGGGCACCTAAAACTCAAGTCACTATTATTAATTATAACCGTCCTGTGAATCTTAATCATCACCCAGTACTTTAGAATTTTATTTCACCATTTTTGCACCACAACATGATTCTGTCCTCCTTATAAAGTCATCGACTATGACTCATTAATCTATAAATTAATCACATTCTTTATTACGACTTCCTCCTAATACTAGGTCTACCAAACTTTCATTGAATATCATAATGACTTTCTTTTTTTTTTTTTTTTCTTCAAAATTTTCAAGTTCATCATGAATTTCTTAAATTTGACTAATTAAATTGAACCAGTACCCATCCAATAATTGTCAAGTCGAAAATGAATTAGTACCCCATCTCCTTTTTTTTTTTTTTTTTTCGCTTTATTAATTTCAATCGTCACCAATACTTAAATAACTGATAATAGTTAATCATTTATTGCACAACGAGATTACTCTCCCCTCCTTATAAGAGAAGTCGACTTTAATTTGTTAATCTTTAAAATAGTCCCAACTTCAGTCACAAATTTATCCAAACATGTAATTTGCTGAACTTTTATTGGATAATCGCTAAATTTTTCGATTTTTCGCATTTTCCTCGAATCTGTCTCCAATTCTCGAATTAAACCAAAATCACATCCAATGAATGATTATTAAGTCAAAACTTAATTAGTATAATCCTAACTACCCTCAAACGTTACTCAAATGTTCAATAAAGTGGGTACGTAGGAATCAAAACCAATTTCTTGTTTTTCACGGGTTTCATCACTTTATTACTCACGATTCCTCAATCCTTCATGATTAATATTGAGAGTCAGTCTTTTAAGTCTCAAAGTAATTATCATTCCTAATTAACCTTAAATAGCCGATATTTGAAGTGTCACACTTAGTCCAAATTCTTAGTAATAAATTTTTGACTAATGTGTTAAAATTATTTGATTCTTAAAATAACCTGTTTAGTTAAATTCTTAACATCCAATCCTCAATGATTATTTCTTCTTATAACCTTCCAATCCTCAAAAGTTATTTTCAATTAAATTCTTAAATTCTTGTCAGTAGGATGCTCTTCTACTCTCATAATCTTTAGCTTTTCAGACACCATTCTTCTCGTAATCCTTTAAATAATTTATTCAAAATTTACTTTTATTTCTCAGAATTGATGACTCCGAAAACTTCATTGAAAAATAGTATCCTCTTCAATATATCTCGTTGATCATAGATTATTTCAATATCATCTAAGGTTACTGCTAATAATATATTTTTCAATCTAAAATAACTTCTAATAAGCTATTCTTATAGTCGACATCTTAAACTATAATGAGTTCTAAATCATCAAATCCTTTAAGATTTATCTTTCTAACTATTCCCCAACATTTTAAAATATCTTTTCTAATTGCTCCTCAATCTTCAAAGATCATTTTGAATTTCTCTCACATGCTTCTAACTCAAATAAGTTTTCAACAAACAGATCTTGAAATCCTCAATTGAACCTTCAAATCTTATGTCATTGATAATCACACTTTTTTAAAATCCTTTAGTCCTCAAAAGATCTAGAGTTTGGGTTCTATTAGAATCATTGTCACCTCAATTACCACAGTGTACTTTCATGAACCACACAATCCTCGACAGAAATTTCTTAACCAACTGATCCCAAGTGGTTATTGAGCCAGCTGGTAATGCATTTAGCCAAGCTGTGGCTTTATCCATTATGGAGAAAGGAAACAACCTTAGCCTCACCGATTCTTTACCGAAATTCTTGTACACAGATGAACAGACTTTAATGAAATCCTTGATGTGCTGGTACGGGTCTTCCCTTTTCATTCCATGAAAAATTGGGATAATTTGAATCACATTAGTTCGGATTTCGAAACGACCACCAGTTGTGGTGGGGTAGGTAATGCAAGATAGGGTGTTGGTAGTGATGGGGGCAAACAACTCCCTAAGAGTTGGTTCTTCCTCATTTCCGTACGGGGCTTCTCCATTTTCATTTGCAGCCATATTGGTTTGATCAGAAATTTCAACCTCAACCTCAACTTCATGTCTTGCTCTGGTCTCTTTGCGGTTCGAACGGCAGGCACGCTCGATCTCAAGATTAAAAGGTTCAAAGGATTTTCCTTTAGAGGATCTAGTGTGCATACAAAGCTGTAGAGACCCTAAGTTACCACAGTTCCAACACCACAAAATTGATTGATTTCCCAAAAATTTCCTTCTTTTTTTTTTCAAATTTCAAAAAAAAATTCTCATTAAAAAAAAAAAAAAAAAAAATTAAAATTTTTTTTTTAATTAAATTTTTTTCTTGTTTTTTTTTTATTCAAAATTCAAAATCAAAATTCAAATTCAAATTCAAATTCAAAATTTAAAATTTAAAATTCCGAATCAAAATTTAAATTCAAATTCAAAATTCAAAGTTTGAAATTCAAAATCAAAATTCAAATTCAAATTCAAAATTTAAATTCAAATTCTAAAAAGGCAATAAACTAAAAATCATAAAGATCCTAAACTAGAAATCCTAAATTCAAATTCAAAATTCAAAATTTTAATTCTAAAGAGGCAATAAACTAAAAAGGAACCTACAAATCCTAAAAATTCTACAAATCCTAAAAGGCAATAAACTAAAGAGCCTAAAAAAATCTTAAAGATCCTAAACTAGAAATCCTAAAAATCCTACCAATCCTACAAAAAAAAATCCTACAAATCCAAAATTTCAAAAATTCCAAACAATCCAGAATTTCAAATTTCAAAATTCAAATTGATATTCATATTCAAATTTAAATTCAAATTCAAATTTTCAAATTCAAAATTCAAAATGTAAAATTTCAAAACTTCAAATTTTTTTTTTTTTTCTTTTAACTAGAAGAAATATTGATTTAAATCTAAAGAAATTTCTAAAATTAACTATCTATTTCCTAAATATTTCAGATTTTTTTAATTCAATCCCCAAGAGCGGCGCCAAAAACTTGTTGTGATATTTTTAATGTTATTTTAAACTCGTAAGCGCACGAATCGATTGTAGCAATAGATTAATGGAGTACGAGATCGTTCCCACGAAGATTGATTAGAAAATAAATGAAAAGGAAATAGTAATTAATCTGAAGAAAAACTACAGATCTATCACAATATTACTCTAGTTTCCCGATTTTGAAGTGATGTGAAAGAAATAAATAAATAACAATCTACTGAAATTTAATGCAAGATATAAAGCGAGGTTTGGGATGTTAAATCCTCCCATCCAAAGTCTAACATTTACCATCATAGATCTAACTGGTTGAAATTCAAGAGATGCAAGACACAAGATTGTTGTTTTTCTAAAATCGCAAAGAAATCGACAAAGCATTCACCGTAAAGAATTTTAGTTCTAATGACGATAAATAAATGTCACAGCCGAAATGAACAAAACATTTACCGTAAAAGAAATTTAATTCTAATGCCGATAAATAGATGTTACAAACCAAATGAATAAAATATTTACCGTAAAAGAGGTTTCTAATGACGATAAATAAATGTCGTAAATATTAGCAATAAAGAATCCGGTGTAAATTCTAAATCACAGATCCACGTTCATGAGAAGAGCATGACTAAATCTCATACCTTAGAAATGGTGTTCGGTATTTACATAGATCGGCAAGAACAAATAAGCGATAAAACTAAAATGCACCAAATATTGAATTCCAACCACAGATCTATGATAAATAAATGAAACCTAGGATGGAATTCATTAGATCCCAATCCTCAAATAAATTTAGCCACACATACTAGAAATGAACAACATAATTGAAATGAACATTAAAATACCATAAAATATGTTCCATAGAAATCCACAAAAGCTTTAATCCAACCGGTACAATCCTTCTTCAAATTAAGTGGCTTAGATGGTTGGGTTACATTTATTGGCGTCATTGTTTATGGGTACCTCTGTTCGCGTCCATACGTTCTCTGAAAGCGCCCACGTTCCAGACCCATAGAGGTTCCTACCCTATTCTTTAAGGGGTTGAAAGTGGTTTCAGATGTAGACGTTTTCTCTAAACCCATAGAAGTACCTACCATATTATTTAATGTCATGAAAATAGGCTAACATAAATCTTACCGTTAAAGCTATTGACAGCCTTGAATAAGGCGATGGAGATCAATTTTTGTTCTCATCATATAACATGAATAGTCACTTTTGGGGATGTGTGTCATGTAGAATCACACTTGACCATCTAATAGGTGGTCATGATTTCAAGCTCTATTGTATGGAAGATTGGGATAAAAAATGATCTCCATCATTTGACTCAATGTAGTCAATGATTTTAAGGGTGGAAACTTATGCAGTTGGTGTAGTCTGTGCAACCGTCTGATCTAACCACCAAAAGATGTAGGTTTGTTTTTTGATACCTCTATTTGTGCTCATGCATTCTCTGAAAGCGCCCTCGTCCCAGGCCCCTTGAAAATAATTGATTTATTCTAATTAGATGATGGAGATTGTGTTTTATCCCCGATCTTCCACACAATAGATCTTGAGATCATGGTGCACTGATCTGCTGGTCAATTTTTTATTCCAAGTGTCACAGATCCCTCAAAAATGGTACTAACACATTTGGGCGTGATTTGTGCCATATGATTCAAGGGCCAAATTTTGGGGATATGTGACATGGAATAAAAAACCGACCGTCTGATAGGTTCATCAGGATCTTAAAATTTATTATGTTGAAGTTCAAGGTGAAATACGATCTCCATCATCTAACTAGAAGGAATCAATGGTTTACAAGGGGTATGGGACGTGGGCGCAAACAGAGGTAGCCTTTATTTTTTCCCACAACATGGGCTAAAAATAGTTTCAGCAGATTTTTAGTTGAAAATATTTTGTGAGTTATTTTGTCATATTTCTCGGATAAGTGAGATCCACTGAGTTTCCCAAGCGGCTGAAAATTCGCTCGACGTGAAAAATCTAAATTTCCATGAGGTTTTTTTGAAGAACTCAGGTTGCCAAATAAGCCCTTATTGGTGATTCTAAGCATCAGTGGTAAATGTACATGATGCTAGGTTATTGCTTTACGACATATCTAATTCCCATAGAGACTTGGATCTATGTTGTTGTTTGCATAATCAAAGTTTCCTTTCTTCATCCCAGAGTTAAGACATCTCATTTTCACTCTCATCTCTAGGTTCACGGTCTATGAGACGAGTATTGATTTAGAGAAAAATTATATTAATTATGCATCATTTAAAAAATAAAATAATTTATGATATACAAAATATTACTATAGACAAACTGTCCAAATTCTCCTTTAAGGATTTCATATCAAAAGTTACTGTACTTTGGCCTCCATACTGAAGAAAAAAAAAAAGATGAATAATTAATAAGAAGGTTTAGAAGTCCGTTTAAGCATAGTATAATAAAAATTAGGCCACTATTGGCCACAACTGAAAAAATATATATATATATCATAACTCGTCTTTCTACCACTATCCTACAACTCCATCAAAAGTTTTTATTAGGAGATAAAACGTTCAGCCTATCCTACACTACCAAGAGAAGAATCTAGCTTAATGATGCATCATTCTCTTAAAATATTACTCAAAAAATGATTGTGAGTTGTGAAGCTCAATAAATATCTCCGACATTTAAAGTTATATTAAAACTCAAGTGTATATATATATATATCTATATATATATATATATATATATATATATATATTCCCTCAATTTTATCTTTTAAAGGTAAAAAGCAGCACTACCAACTTAGACGTTGTTAGGTCGAGTTTCAATAAAGACAATTTCATAATTTTTTTTCGCAAACCCCATCTAACGTTAAAAATAGGAACAATGTTGGAAGTCTCCAAAACCAGCTTCTCGCTTTGGCCTTCGGAGGATTCCGTTTCGAGTGTAAGCCGGAAGTTGGAGCCACATAGAAGGGTGGGGTGAGGAGAGGGCTCCCCCATTTAACTCTAGAGTTTCCATTAAGTATGATTCTTATTAAGTCTCCATTTAATTCTAGAGTTTTCATTAAGTATGATTCTTATATAATATTTGTTTATATATAAGCCTCCAAATCTATGATAAAGAAGCCCTCATTTAATTTTAGAGTTTCTATTAAGTATAATTCTTTATCATTTGTAGCCTTCACCAATAAAAAATTCCAGCTACACCCCTGCACCAAAGTTAGAGCCATACGAAAACAGGAACTAAATTTGTAAATTTTCAAAAAAATACTTTCACTCGGAGTTAGAAGTAGGTATGAGACTTGAGCATTTTCTTAAGGGAGACGAATTGGGCCCTCGTTAATATTTGAGGTGGTATTAATTATGATGTTCAGATTGAGATAAAAGACCATTTTTCTCACGTGACTGAAATATGTTAATACATTTAAAATGAACGAAGATATCCTTAGATTTTGAAAATATTTTACCACTTTGAATCACATGATGAATATATTTTTTTTGCTCTAATCTTTTATATCCTAGATTTTAGATCATGATTTTCAAATGACAAGATATACTTGATTAACCATATTTAGGGATGTAAGTTTTGAACCGAACCGAAAACCTAGGATCCCGAATCGGACCGAACCGCACCGAAATCCGACACAAATCGAACCGAACTCCAATTCGGTTCGGGTGGCTTGAAACCGGAAGCCGAGGGGGTAGGTTGAGTAAACCGATAAACACCCGAAAAAATCGAAAAAATACAAAATAAATACCCTAAAAAAAAGTATGTATTTTACCTACACCGAACCGAATCGATTTTGATTTCGGTTTTAGAAAAAAAATAATTGAACTGAATCGAACCAAATGGGTTTTGATTCAGTTTCGATTTGGGGTGTACCGAACCGAACACTAAAACCCCAAATCATATGTCCACAAAAGGGACCCATTTTCAAATCTAGCAAGGGGCGGGTACCTAATTCAAACTCATTAGTATTTGTGTATTTCCTCTAAGGTTAGACCTTGTTGGGAGTAGGTATTAGATACTCTCACTTGTACCGACATTCTCGACTTTGGAACATTTTTTAGGAGTCATGTGAAGCTATCATGCAAAATTATTGGTCCGTAGAATCTATATGATGGCCATTGTTTTTTTTATTTTTTCCTTTTTTTTGAAAAGTCAGCAAATAATTCATGAATTTATAGAAAAATGAATAAAATTATTCACAATTTTTGAAAAAAATTGTATGTTTTTAGAATAAATCGCGAATTTTTCCACTTTTTACCATATTTTTCTCTATTTTAGTCAAAAATTCATATTTTTTAAACTTTTAAACTTATTTTTTCCGAATTTTAACCATTTTTTTCCTAAATTTGATGAATTTTTTCAAGTTTTTCCAAGACGGTTTATTCCCGAACCCTGACTTGTCACTATGCCCCATAGCACTCAGCCCAAAGAAGTGACGTGTAAGGTCACGTGGCAAACCTAATGTTGACGGAAGCCACTTGCAAATCAGAAGTTAGCCCTTACACATGGTTTGAAAGAAAGTTAGCCCTTTCACATGGTTTTGTTATTGGGTAACCCACCGCATCTATGAAAGGGCCCCTGGGAGAGTCCTTCAAAACTATTGATTATTTTGGATTAGATGACGATTTTTTTTTTTTTTCATTCTGATCTTTCACACAATAGATCTTGAGATTATGTTGCACCTATCAGATGGTCATTTTTTGATTTCATATGTCAACATCCCCAAAAAATGACCCTAAATTCACATTTGAGTGTGATGTGTACAAAATGATTCAATTGCATTTTTTTGGAATCTGTGACACATGGAATAAAAAGCCAACCATCTGATAGGTGTGACATGATCTTAAGATCTATTGTATGGAATATTTGAGTGAAATACGATCTCCATCATCTTATTCGAAGCAATCAATGATTTTAAAGGGCTTTGCGACCTAGGTGCTTTCAGAGATGGGATGGATGCAAACATAGGTACCCTTTGGTATTTTGGAGATTTGTGTAATGTGAAAATATCATCTAAGCAATCTAATTTGAAGGCCTTAATCAATATATCTATGGTGAAAGATTGGCACCAAATATGGTGTTTGATTCAAGGCAATCAAAAGTCATTGTCTGATTCAATAGTTGACCGTGTTGTACAATATAGTAGAGATCGAATTTGTTTCATAAACCTTTAAACTACTGCCATCAAATCGGATGACTTAGATGGTGTTTACTCATAACACATGTCCTCAAAATAACAAGTTTTTCTCTTAAATTATGTGCAGGACTAACTTCTTGTGTGTAAATAATGGCTCCCCCTCGCATATTAATTCTTAGGCACCTCTCTCTATTTACGCCTATCAAATTTTTAGGGGTCCCTACATTGGAGAATTGTTTGACTGCTATGAGTCAGTTGATGTCTGTCATTTTTCACCCCAATCTTCTATCTTGAGACCATAGGTACCAACATATAGTCAGTTTTTTTATTTTGAGAAACAAATATAAAAAAATATAACCCTAAAATCACATTTGAGCATGATGTGTGCATGAGATTTTAGGGCATCTTTGCCACGTGAAATAAATAACTATTCATTTGATGGTACCTCTTTTGGTCTCAAATAAGGATAAAAAATTCGGATTTCATTTCAGTGGGGACTGAAACCGAAATTTTGGCCAAAACTTTGACTCTTGCTACAGTGCCAAAAACTACCGAATATTTGAGTTTCCATTTCAGTTTCGGCCCGACCAAAATCGAAACCAAAATATTTCGGCCGAAATTTGAATTTTGAACCATTGTCTCAAGATTCATCATGTGGAAGATTGAGGTAAAAATTAATTCTTAGTGAAAGAGCGAGATTGACACGTGCTTCACACTTGGTGCACTGGCCCAATCAACATGCCAACTCTACAAAGTGATTAGAGCAGCTAACAGGTCGGGTTTCAGCCCGAGCCTCGGCTGACCCGAGTTGAATTTGGCTTAAATGAAAAAAAATTGAGCCCATATATAATTGGGCCAAGGCTCACGTGATTGTATAGTCGGGGCCACGTTCGAGCTTTATTTTTACAATAAAAAATTAATTAGGCAGTTCAAAACTCGGTCATGATCCGCCCAATCTGAGTTATTTTTTGAGAAAATGCCATGCTGGCCCGAATCAGGTAAGGGTTTGGGCTTATATATAAATTGGACGATGGAGGCATTTATCGTTCCAACCTTTCACACGATGGATCTTGAGATCATGGTGGCACCATCAAACGGTTAACTGCATTGAATCGGACGATAGAGATCATTTATTATCCCAACCTTTCATACAATGGATCTTGAGATCATGGTGGCACCATCAGACAGTTGGTTTTTTATTTCATGTGGTACACACCCAAAAAAATGATCTTAAAATTAATTTTAATCGTGTACGTGATATTAAGGTCACTTTTCTGAGATGTGTGCCACGAAATAAAACACTGATTGTCTAATGGTATGCCTAAACGATCTCCATCATCTGATTCAATGCAATCAATGTGTTTTAGCGTGAATGAACTCAAAGATTCGGTGGATCAAAACAGACGCAGTTAAGCAATCCAATTCCTAAAATAAAATAAAAAGATAAATTTTTTGTACAAAATGATAATATGAAGCACTACACCATTATCATATAATTGTTACCATTATACCAACGATGATATGATAGTGAATTCGATCAATTGTATAACCAATCATTTATCAAATGGTAGAAACCAATTGAATTTGAAAATTTTCTAATCCAAAATTGGGCCTCAAAGCTCGAGTTCTGGAGGAGGTAGACTAAAAGGTTGGATGGACACAATATTTTATATACAATCTAGGAAATAAGAGAGTTTTGAATCGGATCGGGTCAGATGAAGTAGGGGCTCGAGTCTGGTCGGCTGTCAAAATTTTGGCCTGCCCCAACCCATTGACAACCTAGTCTTCACTGTTTTTTAGGGTCTTGATAGTTGGAGCAAATTTTCGACACAATAGGCTCTTCATAAGCTTGATATTCTTTTGATATCGATGAAGCCGATAATAGCCCAACAATGAAAATACCCAATCTGCATTATGAGTTATGACGTCACTTTTAGTAAATTCCACTTTGATACAACAAAGTTGGAGGATAAATTGATAAAATCGACCCTGTTTGGCAACCCCGGTTCTAAGGATCGGCCAATACTAAGTAAAAAAATTGTATCGATAAGTATCGGTCAATACCAATTAGACTTTCATTTGATGGGTCTTGAATCATATAGGAAATTGGAGGGACAAGTATTTTGAGTGGAACATATAGATTGAAAGTTTTTTTTTCAAGAATAATTGCATCGCTTGCCACAAATCCTCCATTAGTTGAGTATTCGTCCAAACGTTGTCATACTTTAATGGGGGAATCACCCATCTGATGAGTCTTGAATCTGATGGGTGAATGAAGGGCCTTTTAAAAGAGTACCTTTAAATCCACTCACTGAATCTTTAAGTTCACTCACACTGAAACACATTGATTGAATCGAATGATGGAGATCATTTATCCTCCCAATCTTTCACACGATAGATCTTGAGATCATGATCGTACCATCAGACGGTCAGTGTTTTATTTCACGTGGCACACATCTCAGAAAAGCGACCTTAACATCACGTGTCTGCTTAAAATTAATATTAAGGTCACTTTTATGGGTGTGTATCACATGAAATAAAAAATCGACCATCTGATGGTACACTCATGATCTAAAGATCGATCTAATGAAAGATTGAGACGATAAACAATCTCTATCATTTGATTCAATGTAGTCAATGTGTTTTAGCGTGGGTGAACTCAAAGATTTTGTAGATGGATTTAAAGGTACTCCGTTTAGAATAGTGGTAAATTATAATGGCAATGATGATAAACTTCAATGGCATGACTTGTAAATATAGATGAATGAAGAGCCTTTTAGAATGGTGATATTTTTAAAATATTGATTTCATTAAGGACAAAATAGGCTTTCCGTTCATAAACTCACGGCTAGTTATTGGTAGGCGGTTATATGAAACAGAAACACAAAAGTAGTGGCTATAGAATAAATACCCATAACTCAAGGGATTTCTTATATTATCATAACATGGGGGGTATATGCAAAAAAAAAAAAAAAAATCCAAATTTTAAAAGCCTGGCCCGACCTCTTGATAGCCTTACGATTGATTGAGTTGCTTCAAACTCTACTCATCAAAGTTGTTGAGTGGATCTGCCTCCAATGTAAGCCTGCCCTTAAACGTGCCAATGTTTAATACTTTTGAAGCCAGCTCATACTTGGACTGCTGGACCGATTACTAATTGGTCATGGCCGATTTTATTCGGGCCTACCTACATCAGCCCATACATTTTTTTTTTTTTTTGATAACCTAAGTATTCGGGCCTCTTAGAGCACCCGCCTAAACCCAAGGTATCCGAGCCTCTTACATCAGCCTATACTTATACCCATTTTGGGTGGGGCAAGCCAGTCGACAATTTTGATATAATTTATAAAGAAATTATCTCAAATGATTGGTGAATGTATGAAGACAATGAGAAAAATTAGAAAGCAAAAATTTTAAATAGAACTCAGAATGAGCGACAAGAATGGGCAAATATGAGGGATCAAATGGCAGAGACTCTGTGGATGAACCCTTAAAACTATATAATTAGATTTATACTATGAAATGAGTTTTTTGTTTCATTGTTTGGAATGAGATTTTTGTTATTAGTTGTATACATTTAGTTAATTATTAATTTGTGTCATTATCCTTTGTGGTATTGTGGATGAGTTTTGTAATATTTCCTATTCATTTATATTGGTTGATATATTGTTTTACTAATCATATATGTTTTACTAATAAATATATTAAACGACATATTGTAGTGTTTTATTATAGGAAAAGACCCATCTATAAGGACCAACTCCGTTGGACAAAAGAAATGTGTGATATCGTCATTAATATACTTAGTAGCAGAGGTTGCGAAAAGTTGCAAACTTGACAATGAATTTCATCGGAACGCTTACAATACAATTACAAAAGAAATCAAAGAAAAGATAGGGATCAATGTCACTATAGATAATATTTACCATAAATACAAGCAATGGATGAAAGATATATTAGCAGTAAGGAACTTTTACTTTAATTGTATTAACTTTAGATGAGACGATAGCAAAGAGATGATAGTTGCAGAAGATTCTATTTTGAGCAATTACTTCAAGATATATGAATAGATAAATTTAAAATAAATATTAGTTAATATTTAAAAATATATATATTTAATGTTATTATTTATTATTTCCATTTGAAGATATTTCAATTACTTACAGACTCACCCGCAACAAAAAGTTTGATATAACAAAAGAGTATATTTTATTTGCTCTGGTTGGGAGTTAGTAGAGAGCAGGGAGGTTGTTATTAGAACAGGTATATCCTCCTTTGCAGGGAGTTAGAAAAGAGAATGAGAACAAACTAAAGCAGGTGATATCTGCTGTGCCAGGGGCTAACAGAGAGCTATGCCATATGCAGCCTAAAAATCTAGGGAAAAACAAATAGCATTTTACATTTTACCCCATTAATTTTAGCCTTTTAACCCAATTAAAAGTTGGTTTTGAACCCATTTAACCGTCAAAAGTCAGCTTTTGATAGGGTGTCCCTTTTCATCAACATCAACAATATTATGAAATACTTATATTATGGCAATGGTTCTGCATTTTCATATCTAAATACTACTTCGGAGCTCTATAACACCCCTCCTAGTAAATATAGGGAGCAACTTTGCTCAAATGGATTTTATTGCAAATATTCAACCTTGTATTGTTCAATGCTTAGGTAACCATGCACTATCGGTGTTTTAAAAGGATTTTGACCAACCTATCCTCTACTACTGCAACAAGACCACCAGTCAAAGCCACTCCACCAATCTGTATCGTATAATTAACCATCAGTTATGAAACAAAGTGCAGAATATTCACTACTTTTACTATGCTTCCAGTGGCAGCCCCTCACCAGCTGTATGCCACAAAACAACTTCCTCTGAAGATCTATCTGCCCTGCAATGATAGCATGAAGCAGAGATGTACGTTATATAAAAATAAGAGTTTACCATCTCAGGGTATATGAAATCCTACCTGTCGAAAGTATACTGCTAGTAATTGCCTCGGCAAGGCCAAGGTTGTCCTCCTCCTTGAGTCTAGTTGGAAAAACTGGGTAATTTTCCCACATGCTTAATCCACCATTAACCAGAAACATACCATCAGACATGTCAGATATTCTACGAAACTCTATGTGCCAAGTATCTTCAAGCATACCCTCATAGTCGTGAAACCTAGTGACAATGTAATATTATTACCATTCAAAGATGCAAAGCTGCCATCGTTCATCTACACGATGGAGATGTATAGCCATAAAAGATTGAAAAGTAACCATATCTCACCAAAAATGGAGGTGGTGGGTACTCATCTGGAACCAAAAGCATAAAAAAGACCCATAGGAGGAACCTATTATCAGAAATTTGTAAGCCGAACGATTTTCTAGAACACCATCATGAACCATTGCATCTCAAACAGGAGAAATATTTGAAGTACTTTCCTATCATGTCACCATGCAGGTAAAATGTAGACCCACAAACTACTAAAAAAGACCCATAAACTACTAAATCAACAATGCATTGTAGAACACTATTGTCTACCATTTCCCTCTAAAGCATTCACAAAATTGTCTACAATATCAAGAATCAAAGCTCGCATAAAATTGCTTCAAAATGAAAATGAAACAACATGCTTTAGAGGAGTTTTACTTGAATGAAATCACAGCCATTCTTACATTGCTAAAAAACCCGCATGGTAGAAGATATTTATATTCCACTGTCTAAATAATGCATATAACATGAGGGGAAAGAATCACGAAGTCTGAAAAGAATGAGAAAGAAGTCTAACTCCTAAAGAACATAGGCTTGATAAGGATCTCTATGATATCCAATCTCCCCAACTTAATTGATTCATTGATATTGATTTTTGAGACCATGAGGTTGTCCAACCGACAATTTAGAAAATGAAATTATGGACATTTATGATCCATTATTAGTGATACCTTTGAATTTGGGTGAAAGTAAAGTAGCATTAAAATCATGATAGTCAATGTTTTCAACAACTAAAGGATGTCGATCCGTTTTTAGTACATGTCACATAGTTTTTCTCTAAAACTAAGGTTCGTCACGAACGTCAATTTATGCTAGATACGTCGATAATTCATTCTTTTAACTGACATTATTTGCATTTATGGTAATTTGTATATGTGGTTATTAGATTAGATTATCAATTTTTTTGTTGTGATGTTTGTCTCCCTTATCAGATATCTGTGGTACTTTAATTTTCTCATTTTATACTTGTATTGTGATGGTATTTGTCCTTAGATTAGCTAATTTAAAATCTCTACATCATGATTTGACGTTTCTTCCTGATCTTTGAGCCTACCATTATACGGTCAGATTTTGATTCCACTCGATGATTTGTTGTGTGTAATGATCTGTTGTGAGATGGGACGAAAAATGATCTTCGTCATCTTATTTAAAAGATTAAACTAATTTTTCCTTTGTTGGCGATGATGTTTTAAATAATATGGTGAAGATCATTTTTTTGTTTCAATCTTACAACAGATCAACAGATCATCGAGTAGAATCAAAATCTGAGCGTATAATGGTAGGCCCAAAAATTGGAAAGAAAATTTTAAAATAGCTAATCTAATGAAGATGAAAGACAAATATCATCACAAACCAAATATAAAATAAGAAAATTAAAGTACCACATATATCTGATAAGCCAGATGAACATCACAACAAAAAATTGATAATCTAATCGAATAACCACAGATACAAATTACCATAGATGCAAATAATGTCAGTTAAAGGAATGAATTATCGACGTATCTTACATGAATTTACATTCGTCATATAAAAATTAGAGAAAAACATATGTAATGACCACTAATATCTAACATTTTTCTACTTGGTACATGCACTCTATATAAGCTTTAAAAACGACTCTTCTGGGTTGACATTTACTAAAAAACGGATGGCCATCACATTGACTATCATGATTTTAATGCTACTTTATTTTCACCCAAATTCAAAGGTATCACTAATAATGGATAATCTCATGGTCTCAGAAATCAATATCAATGAATCAATTTGTTCACCTTATGGTCTCTTGAGGTATCAAGAAATGTGCACCAGTCCAGTTTCAGACCTTGAGATATGTCATCCTATCATCTTACAGCAAGCGGTTGAAATCCATCATTCATCTATCACGTTGAAGCTTTTACCAATGTGAGCTCAAGTCACGTCTACGCGTAAACAATGCCTATATCCCTTAACAATTTAACAAAAAAATATATTATCTGGTCATCTTACAACAAACAATCATGTGAAATCCATCATTCATCTATCAGGATGAAGCCTTTACCAACGTTACCTATATCCTAGGCAATTTAACAAAATATCATGTCATATTACAGCAAATACTACTGCAGATACATAAAAGATACACAGTCATATCAAAAATATTGGTAGAGCATAAAATAACATTTGATGTATAAAATAATGTATTTTCTGATCACACTCTATATAAGCTTTAATCAATGACTCTTCTCTTGACATTTACACATTTTCCATTCTTTCACATGCTTCTTCTTTCTTTTAATTCTTCCTTCTTCCTTATACTATAGGTTCAAGAGATATCACTATACTAATGGATAATCTCAGGGTGAGAAACAAAGAAATACTCAACATACCGATCATGTGACCAGTAACCCTTTAGTTAATGAGGTATCTGTTTGAGCCAGGTAGGTGAGCAGAGGATGAATCACCTCTGACAGACGATATGTCATCTATCTTCATGTTTTTTTGAAATATCATTCATCTATCGTTTAATTTTTCAATCTTTTCTTTTGTCAAAAGCTGCACCTAAGCTCCCGCTTCCCCTAGGCATAACTATAATTATATATATATATATATATAAAATTATAGTTATGGAGTTCAATTTAGAATCCTGATGACACCCAAGGCAAGTATAGCGGAAGCGAGCTATGCCTAGGGGAAGCGGGAGCTTAGGTGCAGCTTTTGACAAAAAAGATAATAGCCAAATTAGAGAAACATATTAGGGAATTAGTTGGTGTATATATTATGATAAATTTTGCCAAACTAGGAAACATATTAGAGAATTAGTAGATGGTTCAAAACCCAAGTTTTCTTTTCTCAATCATCATCCTAACCTAAGAATTCTCAGGCCTACACTTCACTTCTCATCCTACACCTCGTCCTCTCTTAGTACTGGTCACATGATCGGTATGTTGAGTATTTCTTTGTACCCTATTTTCTCAACCTTTTCATGTTAGTATAATTGATAGATCTCTTGAACCTATAGCGAGTATAAGGACCATCAATAGCACTTGTTTTCCATTGGAATCCACACATGTTCTTCTTTCTAATAGTAGTATCATTAAACGCCTCAATTTTAGTGTGACATTTTTCCTTATTATATTTTGAGCACATAAGATGAGGACATTTGGTCCTCATGAGATTTACATGATGAAAACACCTTATTTCAGGTCGTCAATCTTCTTGCAGCTCTGACACTTAGTATTGTGCAGCTATGACACTTATGAATTGGTCATATACTTGTGTCGAATCTACATCTTTTATTTTTAATCCACTAAGGTTTTGTGATACTTGTATTTTGCACTATTGTATGCCAACTTTCAAGACATTGTCGAACTCGGTGAATCGACTTTAGTGACTCTAAATGAGGAGAGGAAAGAGAGAAGAAGAAAGAAAGAAAGAAGAAGGAAGAAGTAAAAAAGAAAAAAGAAGGAAAGAAAGCCATGTAAAGCAAAGCAAAGAAAGCAAGAAAGCAAAGAAAGTATTGGTGTAGACGATCAAATCTTATGAATGTAATGATTTGTATACGACACGAGACACGACATCAGTTACATCATCATGATGCTTAGAATATATCAAGAACGTATTCGTGTCAATCACTAGAGAGCAATCAAGAAAGTGTTAGAGTAGTTTTAGAGGACTAAGAGTGACAAATTCAACTATGTTCATTGAATATGTTGGTTGCTATGAGGCAATCAAGCATGCATTGTGGCTGAATAACTTCGTTGAAGATTTAGTGACAAATTCAACTATGTTCATTGAATATGTTGGTTGCTATGAGGCAATCAAACATGCATTGCAGCTGAAGAACTTTGTCGAAGATTTACAGGTTCTATCCGCAAACCTATGGTCATTTTCTATGAAGATGAAGTCACTACCAAGTTTGTAAAAATGAGAGGGTGGCCATAAATAATAGACACAGACATCAAGTACGTTCTCTGTGTGAAAAGGTATGTGAAGGGGTTACAAAAATCATTCTTAATCCGCTAACTAAAAGACTTTCAAGACCTGAATGAGTATAGTACTATCACTTACATTATTTAACTGGGAGATATACCACATTATTTTATACATCAAATGTTATTTATGCTCTACCAATATTTTGATAATGATGCATGTCTATCTTTTATGTATCTGCAGTAGTATTTGCTGTAAGATGACATGATATTTTGTTAAATTGCCTAGGGATATAGGTAACGTTGGTAAAGGCTTCATCCTGATAGATGAATGATGGATTTCACATGACTGTTTGTTGTAAGATGACCAGATGATATATTTTTTGTTAAATTGTCAAGGGATATAGTCATTGTTTACGCGTAGACGTGACTTGAGCTCACATTGGTAAAAGCTTCAACGTGATAGATGAATGATGGATTTCAACCGCTTGCTGTAAGATGATAGGATGACATATCTCAAGGTCTGAAACTGGACTGGTTTTCGGGTGCTGTAGAAAGATATAAGGCCAGGTTGGTCACAAAAGGGTTCACACAGACGTAGCGCATTGACTATCAAGATACATTTTGCCCAATTTCCAAATCCATCAAAATTCGAGTTCCCCTCTCTCTTGCAGCTTACAGAAACTAGCCATTATACCAGCTAGATGTAAAGAATGCCTCTCTCCATAGTGATTTGAAGTAAGAGGTGTACATGGCATTCCCACCAGGATTCTCCCGCCAAGGGGAGAAAAGGAAAGTTTGCAGGCTAAAAAAATTCATCTATGGCCAAAATCATCTCCTAGAGCCTGGTTTCAAAAATTCAGCGAAGCCATTATAAAGTTTGGATAAATAAAGAGCGACTACAATCATACATTGTTTGTAACGAAAGGCACTCACCTCACGACACTTGGAGTATATGTTGACGATTCATCGTCACCAGGGACGACAGAGGAATATTAAGGTTGAAATGCTATTCGGATGAAGTATTTGACATAAATACTTGGGTCCATTAACATACCTTTTGAGAATTAAAGCAGCCAGATTGAAAAGGGTACAGTTCTATCTCAAAGAAAATACACTCTTGATGTATTAAGAATATGGGTACGTTGGGGTATACACCCGTGGTTACTCCTATTGAGTAGAATCATCGTCTTAATTGACAAGAAGGTTAATTTATTAAGGATGCATGTCTTTATCAGCGGCTTGTAGGAAAGTTCATTTACCTGACTATGACACATTTGGATATTGCATATGCCCTGAGTGCGGTGAGCCAACACATGCATTCTCTCAAGACCATTCACCTAGATGCTGTATGCAGGATTCTGAAGTATTTGCAAGGCAGCCCAGGACGGGGCCTACTTACAACAATCATGGACATTTAAATGCTGAAGGGTTCACGGATGCAGATTGGGTTGGTTCATGGAGTGATAGGAGGTCTACTTCAGGTTATTGCACATTTCTAGGTGGAAATCTTGTCACATAGAAGAGTATGGAGTGATAGGAGGTCTACTTCAGGTTATTGCACATTTCTAGGTGGAAATCTTGTCACATAGAAGAGTAAGAAGCAACAACTTGTATCTAACTCCAGTGCTGAAGGCAAGTATCCTGCCATGTCACAAGGAGCACGAGAGGGTATGTGGCTCCGACTTATTCTCACAGATTTACGAGTGGATGTAAAACTCTCGATTGTTTTGTATGTTGACAATGAAGCAGCTAATCACATCACAAAAAATCCAATGTATCACAATAGGACGAAGTATATTGAAGTGGACTGCTACTTCATAAGGGAAAAAGTTGAATCAAAATAATTTTGCATACTTCAAATGAGCTCTAAAAATCAGCTGACAAATATTCTTACCAAAGTTGAGGGAGGAAAACGGTTGTATGACATTACCTCCAAGTTGAGGATGATAGATATCTATGGACCAACTTGAGGGGGAATGGTGTTGTGTGTATGTAGATTTCCTATGAAGTTGGTGTGGGTGTGTTTATGTAAGTGGGTGTCTTAGTCTCAGTGAGTGTGTCAATATTATTGTAAATAAATATAAATATTAATCAATAAGGGGATGAGAACTATCTAACTCACAACCATAATTTTTACCAAGCTTCTTCTTCAAGCTAACCCTAGTTCCTTTTTTATCGGCACCATTTTAACTATAGCCTTATCCTATCTATATGGGGTCAGCTTCGCGAGTCCTATTTCTCCACTAGTTTCTTATCAACGTTAAGCTCTCCATAACTTCGCAATCCTTCATGTTAATTATCACTACTTCCTTCTAGGTCTTCACTAGTATTCAACTTCTCCTACTTTCTTGTGTTCGTAGCATCTCAATCCTTCGTACAGGATGTACTTTTGACCTCCAATGGACATGTCCCAACCACCTCAAGCAACATTCCGTAATTTTTTTTCCTTATAAGTCCTATCCTTAAATTTCCTCTTATATACTCCTTCCTAATTTTATCCTTTCTTATTACTTCACACATCTATCTTAAGGTCTGAAACTGGATCTCGTGTGATCAACCTGACATATCTCAAGGTCTGAAACTGGATCTCGTGTGATCCGCCTATCAAAATTCTCAAAATCCCCGGCAACGGCGCCAAAAACTTGTTGTCGCTCCAAGTGTGCCATAATTGTGTGCATTATGAATCAAAAATTAAAGAATTAAAGAATGCTAGGTTATATGCATGTTAACTTATGAAAGGGATATCAGCACATTGGGGCTAACACTGGCCTGCAAGATCAGGGCCAATTGTAGCAAGTTTTAAAAGTAAGTATTTCAAGATCGTCCACAGAGAATTTTGTCTAAACTGAGAGATAAACCTCGATGCTACGGATCTGGCTCTATATACTCCAAAAAAGAATAGATAAGAGAGTGTTGATTGTGTCACATTTAACTATAAGCAAATAAAGAAAAGAACTAACTACATGATCCGAGATCCGAGTTGGGGAGATGTTTAAAATAAGACAAATGCGTAAATAATAGCTTCATGTACTTTAGCCTCAATTTTAATGGAGAATCAGAGTTCAACAGAGCAGATTCAATCTTCATCCTGCTACCAAGACAGTATGTAAGAGAAATAAACCGAATTAAGGAATAGGTTTAGATTATGGCTATGATCTCATTCCACTTAAATGGTCATGATCATCCAATAGTTGTGGCCTATTCTTTAGTTCGTAACATGAACATCATCAGAATGCCGCTAGAATTAGGTTACCAACGCTAATTCGCAGGGTGATGAATTAAGGAAGTTGCGGATGAGTGAATCTAAAGAAGTCTAATGCACTAAGGTGAACATTCGTAACCTCGACATGACTCCAATGGAGAAGACACAAATTACAAAGAACCTTTAAAATCCAAAATTACAATTACAGAGCACGGCTTTTAGAGAGCCCTCGACTTACATGCCTTGAATCCACCTTGGAAGTACAAATCACTCACAATGGCTCTCAAAGGTAAACTACAAGAAGGATTACAGGGGTTCAGTTTATCCGACCGAATGAGGGAAACAGAGATGAAAACTCTAAAACTGGATGCCCAATTTGGGCTAATGGCTTCTATTTATACTTTTTCCTCCATCCGCCGCATGGTCGGATTGACCAATCAGAATGCTTTAGATCCGGATTGCCCAATGAGGGTTGAGCACGGGATCCAGACCGTTTTGACCAATGGAAATGCTCGATCCGTTCGTCAATCAAAAGCCAAGCATCAATTCGCTATGAGTTTGAAATTGGAGTTTCCCGAAGTTCCCGCCAGTAATTTAACTTTGGGCGCCACATGGGTTGGAATATGCCTTCGATCTTGATTGAACCTTCCTAATGTTCTCGGTCTTTGATTGCATTGGGGCGTGCAAAGTTTCGAAATACCTTCTGGACGAGCCGCAAATCCCCGTAATGCCATTTCGCATAGTTTAACGCAGCATTTGGCTTCGTGGAGATCTTTTCGTGGGTTTCAGCTTGTTCAATTGGTCTTCTCTTCTTTTCGCAAAGGTAAATCTTCTATTCAACAGCTCAGATCCTTTCAAAAAAGCTCATTTGCGCTTATTCTCTTCGCTTAGTCTCGTTCTTTGCTAATAGTAGAAGTTCTTTGCTAATTGAACTCTCCCCATTCTTCTTCAATTGAATAGTAGAAGTTCTTGCGAATGGCTCTCTCTGCTTCGTGTCTTTGTTCCGCTTCTTTAGACCCTCTTTAGCCATTCCGAGGCTCCTTCTTCACTCCTTTAAACTTGACATGAGTCGCCTTTTTGATCTTTTGGGATGCTTTTCGGATTTGGACTGTCGATTGGTTAGTCAGAAATGCACACTAAAGCACTTATTTAGTCTTCTCAAGGGTCTTTCAAGGTTCATGTTTAGGGGTGAAAAATGGTATTTTTCACTACTTAACACACCCCCAAACCTAAGCTTTGCTAGTCCTGAGCAAAGAAACGTAAAAGCAAAATAAAGAGCCACTTTTGTAGGAAGCACAGGTGCATTTAGCATATGCAACAAGCCTTTTAAACCCCTAGGTGATCCCTAGAGGAGGAGTGAAGTCTCCTGAGGGTTTTCAGTGAAGGTACCCACAAACTTCTCCATGGGACAGTTGGCATTAGTGCACTATCATCCCATGAGCAATCAAAGATCAAAATTAGTTACTCTTGAATCAATGTTTAAACAGAAATTTAGGTTTATTGTTTGCAAGGGGATTTCAACATTTATAAACCTTATGAATGTGGTTTTAAGATTCCTCAAAGACCACATTTTTTCCAGATTTGGATTCCCCAGAGCCATCATTAGTGATGGGGGAAGCCACTTTTGCAACAGGCAGTTTGACTCTCTATTAAAAAAGTACTCTGTCACTCACAGAGTAGCCACTCCCTATCATCCACAAACCAGTGGACAGGTGGAGATTTCAAATAGAGAGATCAAACACATTTTGAAAAAAACTGTGAAGAAGGACAGAAAGGACTGGTCCTTTAAGCTTAATGATGCTTTGTGGGCATACAGTAATCGCCACAAGACTCTTATAGGATGTCCTTTGGATCGGTTTATGGCAAGGCATGCCATCTACCAAAGAGAATTAGAATATAAGGCCTTGTGGGCAATCAAAACTTTTAATATGGATCTAATCGCTGGTAACCACAGAAGCTTCAACTCACCGAATCGAAGAACCGAGGATGGATGCCTACACTAGCTCCAGTTGTACAAAGAAAAGGTTAAATCATTCCATGATAGGAGCCTCATGAGAAAAGAGTTCATACCGGGTCCAAGGTATGGTTATTCAACTCTAAACTTAAATTCTTTCCTCGGTAAATTGAGATCCGGATGGGAAGGGCCATACATCTGTCATCAAGGCCTCCCCTCAGAGTCGTGGATATTTCAGATCCCAAGGATGGAAGAATACTCAAGGTAAATGGTCGAGGCTCAAACCATGCATTGAAAACACCCAGAGCCCTCACGCCCACCTATCATCATGAATCTCCAAAATCGATGGTAGAAAAGTGTATAATATGTTTGTACAACATTATTTTTCGATTTTTTGCTTCATCTATTTTTCTTATGCGCATAGTGTAAATACACTTCAAAGTTCAAATCGCAAAGTAAAAAGTACTTTTGAAAAGTCCAAAGTTCTATTCGAATTGATTCGAGTCAGATGAACTACTCGAAAAGAACCATGTTCGTTGAATAGTTAAAATTTCCTTTTCGAATAGAAAATGGGAGAAGTCCTTTGCGAAAAGATCTTCTGGAGCCAAATCCATTTCAAATAGACATATCAAGCTCTTCTTTGAACTACACTTTCTCGATTTGGCTGTCCTGTTTCAAATTTTGCGCTATA
This sequence comes from Chloranthus sessilifolius, assembly GCA_021018995.1. Classification (NCBI taxonomy): domain Eukaryota; kingdom Viridiplantae; phylum Streptophyta; class Magnoliopsida; order Chloranthales; family Chloranthaceae; genus Chloranthus; species Chloranthus sessilifolius. The sequence continues at coordinate 130,872,162 of CM037586.1, read as the reverse complement.
ATGTGACCTTGCCTGCTTTGAACCAGTGAGGACACTGTTCCCCATTGGTTTGGGGGTATGGCAAATAGGTCCTGCCCATGGGATAATTAGCATAAGGGCATCACAATCACCAAAGTAATCAGAAATGAATCAATTTACTTAAGAATCATGACAATGTGGAAATTTTAAAATTTTCTTTGCAAGAATTTAGACATTCTAAACCTACAATATTCCACATTTCCATGATGTTAACACCGGGAAAATACACTTGTATTAGCACATAGTCCAAGTCCACGAAGAGAAAAGGTAAAGATATACTTAAAAGCTCAAGGAAAAATCATAACCGTGAGAATTGAGCCTATATGTTTTACATCTCATTGAAGAGTGATGAGGCAACCCTTTTCTCGATTCAAAGGATCTGGCCGAGGCATTAGATCCACTAGAAATTAGGAAACTCCAAATCAAAACAAGCAGCAAAGATTCATGAAACCGAGGAAAAGATCAAGGCCTTCTTTGACAGCTTGAGCTTAATGAGAACCAACCAAGAAAGATCCCTTGTTTGTACCCCCAATTGAGCTATAAATCCTACAATGCTTCATCAAAACACCCATTTTTCTTGCACCAACCAATGGAACCAATTCAGCCTTCCTCACCTTGAGAATTGTGGAGTTAAAGGAGAAAGAAGTAAAGATGGAACATTGGGCAAATATCAAAATAAATGAAGAAGAAATACCTCAAAATGGGTGATGGTGGAGAAAGTAAAAGAAAACAATGTGAAAAAGCAAGCAAAAAAAAGGCATAAAGGGGAACTTTATGTTGAAAATTCAAGATCAAAGGAAGAAGAACTGAGTACTTTGAACACGAGAATCTCAAAAGAAGCTAAACTCAAGAAGGTGGAGTCATGAACCACCTCCTTCAATTCGACTTCTCAAAATCCAAACACCTGCTCAACCTTCCTATCCTCAAACCTCACTCCACGAGCCATACAACAAACCCATTTAAAAGTCCTTGTGATCCAAAGTTGAGTGAAGCTGTCATGTGGAGATAAGCAGTTTCCCAATCTATGGTGAGGAGATGTCAAGGATGCCAAGACCTGAGAATCATGCCTGTGCTCATGCTTACAAATGCATTTGGGAGATGTAACTGCTCTTGAGCTTGAGTGAAAATGAAGCCTTCAACAAAAATCTTGATGAGAGTACACCCTGGTAAGTGTTTGGGTTGGAACTTGAGCACATTAAGTATGACTTATAACCTAATTTTTTTATTCAAATGATGAACTACTGCTGACACATTTGCATGATTTCTATGGCTGCTCACAGATTGGAAAGAGTGAAACATTCATAAGGTTTATAAATGTTGAAATCCTTGCAAACAATAAACCTAAATTTCGCTTTAAACATTGATTCAAGAGTAACTAATTTTGATCTTTGATTGCTCATGGGATGACAAAGGCACTAATGCCAACCGTCCCCATGGAGAAGTTTGTGGGTACCTTCATCAAAACCCTCAGAGACTTCACCTCCTCTAGGGATCACCTAGGGGTTTAAAAGGCTTGTTGCATATGCTAAATGCACTGTGTTTCCTACAAAAGTGGCTCTTTATTTTGCTTTTACGTTTCTTTGCTCGGGGACTAGCAAAGTTGTGTTAAGTAGTGAAAATACCATTTTCACCCTAAACATGAACCTTGAAAGACCCTTGAGAAGACTAAATAAGTGCTTTAGTGTGCATTTTACAGCCTAACCAATCGAGTCCAAATCAAAAGCATCCCAAAAGATCAAAAAGTCGATACTCATGTCAAGTTTAAAGAAGGAGTGAAGAAGGAGCCTCAAAGAATGGCTAAAGAGGGTCTAAAAGAGCAATAAAGACACAAGCAAGAGAGAGAGCCATTAAAGAACTTCTACTATTCAAAAGAAGAATGGGAGCTAGAGTTCAATTCGAAAGAACTTCTACTATTCAAAGAAGAATGGGAGCCTAGAGTTCAATTCATGAAGAACTTCTACTATTCGCAAAAGAACACGAGACTAAGCGAAGAGAATAAAGCGCAAATGAGCTTTTCGAAAGGATCTGAGCTTGAATAGAAGATTTACCTTGCGAAAAGAAGAAAGACCAATAAACAAGAACTGAAACCCCACGAAAAGATCTCCTGAAGCCAAAATGCTTTGCGAAGAGAGCTTCTGGAGCCAAACTACTTTGCGAAAAAGCCCTTAAACTATGCGAAATGGCATTCTGGGATTTGCTTCGTCAAGGGTATTTCAGAAACTTTGCACGCGCCCAATGCAATCAAAAGACCAGAACATTAGGAAGGTTCCAATCAAGATCCAAGGCATATTCCAACCCATGTGAGCGCCCAAAGTTAAATTACTCAAGTGAACTTCCGAAGCTCAAGCAATTTCAAACTCATAGCAAATTGATGCTTCGGCACCGATTGGCGAACCGGATCGAGCAGTTCCATTGGCCAAAATAGATCTGGACCCCCGTGCTCAACCCGCATTGGGCAAGCCAGATCTAAAGCATTCCTGATCGGTCAATCCAGCCATGCGCAGGATGGAGGAAAAAGTATAAATAGAGAAGCCCTTCGCCCAAATTGGGCATCCAGATTTTAGAGTTTTCATCGCTATTTCCCTCATTCCGGCGGATAGCTTATCCGAACCCCCCGTAATCCCTTCTTGTAGTTTACCTTTGAGAGCCATTGTGAGTGATTTGTACTTCCAAGTTCGGATTCAAGATCGTAAGTCCGAGGGCTCTCTAAGAAGCCGTGCTCTGTAATTGTAATTTTGGATTTTAAAAGGTTGTAATTTGTGTCTTCTCCATTGGAGTCATGTCGAGGGTTCGAATGTTCACCTTAGTGCATTAGACTTCTTTAGATTCACTCATCCGCATGCAACTTCCCTTAATTCATCACTTATGCGAATTAGCGTTGGTAACCTAATTCTAGCGATTCTGATGATGTTCATGTTACGAACTAAAGAATAGGCCACAACTATTGGATGATCTGTGACCATTTAAGTGGATGATCATAGCCATAAGTCTAAACCTATTCCTTAATTCGATTTATTTCTCTTACATCTGTCTTTGGTAGCGATGAAGATTGAATCGCTGTTGAACTCTGATTCTCCATTAAAATTCAGAGGCTAAAGTACATGAAGCTATTATTTCTGCATTTGTCTTATTTTAAACATCTCCCCAACTCGGATCTGGATCATGTAGTTAGTTCTTTTCTTTATTTGCTTATAGTTAAATGTGACACAATCCAACACTCTCTTTTATCTATTCTTTTTTTTAGATAATTATAGAGCCAGATCTGGTAGCACAGATCTGGAGGTTTATCTCTCAGTTTAGACAAAATTCTCTGTGGACGATCTTGAAATACTTACTTTTAAAACTTGCTACAATTGGCCCTGATCTTGCAGGCCAGTGTTAGCCCCAATGTGCTGATATCCCTTTCATAAGTTAACATCCATATAACCTAGCATTCTTTAATTCTTTAATTTTTGATTCATAATGCACACAATTCAAAACATTGAAGTTAAAGAAATTATTTTGCCATATATCTTAGAACCAATTCACAAAGCAGATAAAACTAGGACCCACACTCATATAAGAGCAATAAAACTTCGAAAGGAAATTCAAAAGAACTGATGAAGATCCAAAAAGCTAAAGAGATGTCCTAGAGTGTCGAGCAATTTGGAATCCACCTGCTAAGATTATAGTTGATTGGAGTTACAGACATTTTAGATGTAATATCGTTGTACCAAAAAGTGTGTTTTTCCATCAACAAGACCATGAAAATATACTCCAAAGTATCTTTAAATCAAGTTGTCTTTGCAAATTTCATTGTTATACCATTTACTTGATGGGGTTCACATTAGTTTCATAACTTGTTAATTATATTACAATAGTTCCTCCTAGTTGTAAGTAGTTCTCTAATTTGAGCAATTTCCTTGATTCATTTGACTAATTTGTGGTGTAGAAATATAATCCATTATGTCCTACATTTAGCCCACTTATTTAACTAATCATGTGCGACTAAATTACCTACATTGATTTCTATTTCATATTTTATAATATATTTAAATAATTAATTAATTGTGTATTGGGACATATATGTAAATTCCTATTTATGATATTTTATTATGCCAGTTATGCCCTTAGCAATGTGATTTAGCATGTAAATTAGCGGTAGGTGCAGGAATTTTAGCTCTAATCAGTTTGGGTTTTTCCCTTACTTCATTCAATCGTATAAACTATTATATACCTCTATTTGGCGAACCGCCAAAAAGGTAATGTAGATGGTAGTGCCGTCTACCAAATTTATTCTTACATCTAAGACTAGATCATTTTTTAGTCATCTCAAAAATTAACCCCAAGATACCCACTTTAAAATTAGATCTAATCCTAAGTCCTACAAGACGATTATGATTATCAAGAACAGAAATAAACATTTTAGAAACATTCACGATATCAAAAGTGAATCCCAATCATGCAATCATTATCACAAGAGAATTCAAACTAGAAAAGAAAGTAGAACTTTGAATTAAATACTTATCTTTGATTAACAAGATATCCCAAACTTCGAAACCTAGCCACGCATCATAGGTATGATCTTCATCATCGCTGATTCAATCATAGAACAACAGTTTACAATTCTCTCAATCTCACAAATGCTCTAAATCTAGAAGCTAGAAAACTAAAAACTAAAACTAGAAATTAATTACTCACTAAAATCTCTCTTCTTGATTGGTCCTTATTTATAGATGCGTAAGGCCCTAGTACATGTATTTAAACTAGGAAAGACTTCCTAAAACAACTCAAAATCAAATTAGAAAAGAAATTTTCGGACTTTACAATTTCAGAACTGTCGGCCTTAAAAATCGCTGAAAACCCCAATCTCGACTGGTCGAGATTGTCTGCTGCTTTGAATTTAGACAGGTCGAGTTATGTTCTCGATCGGGCGACTTTATATAACCTTATTTCATTCTCTGTTTGGAATCTCGACCGGTCGAAAAGGATTGTCAACCGATCGACTTCTGCAGCTTCTGGGTGTTCTCTGGGATCCGATCGATCCAAATGGGGTTTCAACCAGTCGAGTTTTACAATTGCTTCAGCTCTTCTTATTCTGATCTTGACCGGTCAAAATGAGATTTCGACCAATCGAGAATAACAATTTGCTTCTTTTTCCTTTCTTTCCTCTGTTTTGGTCCTTTGTTTCCTTTTCTTTCTTTTTTCATCTTTTAGCTCGTTTCTTGCCTTTTGCTCTTCAAAACCTCTTGTAGCTGAAAGCGTACTAAAGGTAGACATAGTAATCGAATGGGGCTTAGCAACATTGAGATTCAGGTCTAAATCGTAATGTCTTGAAAGTTGATCACACCGCCAAACCTCAACTCTGCTAGTCCTCAAGCAAAGGCAAAAGGCAAAAATAAAAACAACTGAAGACAATAATTATACGAAGATAAAATAAAATGTCACTTTCGTGGGGAACATGATTGCATTTAACATATGCAACAAGTCTTTAAATCCCTAGGGGAGCCCTAGTGGAGGAGTTATGTCCCCTGAGGGTTTACAGTGAAGTTACCCACAAACTTCAAAAAAATTAGAAACCATCGATAAAATTGAGTTTTCAAAACATGGTTATCATATATGTATAACTTTTAAAGCACAAAACCATTAATCGATTCAACATGCAAATTCTCAATTTCAAACATCAAGGCCATGTCAATCATACTCACATCTATTCAAATGAGTCTAATGCTCTAATTTTCAAATAACTCATCCATTCATGCCTAAACGTGTAGTGTGTGCATACCAAAACTAAGATCCATCTATCTCGAAACCAATCCAAACAATAAACCATCGGATCTCACGTCTCGACTCAATCCTCACCATAGATATATTCTCCCAATAAAAGCATTCGAAGATGGGTAAATTCAACACACATGTCAGAGATCAATACAAAGCAAATAAATAAAGTCTCACATGATAAAAGAAGCACGATGAAATCAATGGAAAAATGAAAATCTCATAAGAAAGATACTTGTCTATCCTAAGCATGTCACATCAAGTATTATATATGTAATACATTCACTCTCCACAAGGCAATTACCAATGCAAAATCGAATCATGAAGGTCTTTTCTTAGGTTGTAATGGGGCTTAGGTAAGGGGTATGAAAGGAAAGGAAATTGTGATTCAAGGCTTCTGAGAAATTGAAAATTTAACTTTTGATTTTTCTTCTTTTTCACTTCTTTTTCTTTTCTAATTTCTCTCTTTATTTTTATTTTTCAATACTTTTCTTTTTCTCAACTTTCTTTTCTTTTCCCACACCTTTTTTCTTCTTTTGAATTTCATTCTCTTGAGATACCTCATATTTTTTTTCATTTTTTTTCTCAGATTTTCCTTTCTCCCTTCTTCATCAATTTTTTACCATATACAACGTAAGGACCACAATTCAATATCTCTCCACTTCCTCTTTTTTCATACACTCTCATCCCTCGTTCTTAATTTCTCAGAAATAAGAAGGGTAAGACCAAATTTTAAAAATGGTATAGGGATAAAGGTTAACGTGACTTATCAAAGAATATATAATGGCAAAATTTCAATAGGCTCAAACAGGGTACTAGAAAGATAAAATTATAAGAGGTGGGGCATTTTAGGCACAAACGAACCAATGATGGCCTTCACTCATATCCTCAAAAGATGGTAATCTTGCCTATTTGTCTTGATCAAACATAAAACATGTTCTAGCACAATAATATGAATTTGATTTCATGCAAAGTCACAAGTCAAAGCCAAAATATATGAGATTATGGAAAATTATTTCGTAGTCAAAGAAAACTCCGAATTTATGTAAACACTCACCAAAGACGGATGATATTTGACTCTAAAGCTCACCAGGTTTAGTCTCCACTAAAAACCTAAGCTTCAAAGTTCAAAAGAGTTCTTCGATTTCTCAATCCTAGCATGGTATAAGTGCACAAAAGCGAGCTAAGCATGAATATCAAAATCATCTGAAAAATATCACATTAAATCTCATTATCTTAGATATAAGCAGTCAAGATATGGCATCAATATTCTCAAAATCAAACTTACATGCATCATCAATTAAAGTTTGAAAACTACAACAAAATAGCATGCAGTGGCTCACAAATTTTTCAAAAAGATAGGTTTTAAGGGTATCAAAATTTGGCCTACAAACGATGAATATATGCAAAATAAAAACCATGAACATAACTACAAAGTACCCCCGAACCTGAATGGTGCAATGCCCTCATTGTACAAAAAATAAAGTAATAAAGTATGACGAGAGGGAAGAAAGAAAAGAAGCTGGAAAAACAGAACTAAATATATACACTCATCGTCCTCTCTGCGTAGAAGTATGGGGGAATGTAGGATTCACCACCACCCCTTTTCCACGAGAAGAAAGGGGGACTCCACCCATATCTGCATCATCGGCATCAAAGTCAATGGGGGCAATTGGGCTCATATTTCATTCATTTCAGCCACCCATTTACCTTTCTCCTCCGCGTGCTTCATGATCTCCTCCTCACTATAGTAGCGCTCATAGCTCCACCGGAGGGCTAGGGCATCATAATCGGCTCGTAGCATCATCCAATCACGCCGAAGAGAAGTCGACACAAATCGCTCAATCACGATTGTGACGTTGGACTGAGTCAACTCCTCTTTAAGGGCCTCAATATAAGCGCCCATAGCGTGGAATAACCTGGGATCGGAGAGTCTTCAGTGTAAGGCACAATGGCCCAGGTCGAGGAGTCGGAAGAGACGAGGCCATGAGGACCCTCACTCCTCCCAAGCCCATCAGTAGGCTCCTCTGGGACATCCCCCTCAACTACCGGGGAAGAGGTGGTGGTATCCTCAAAATCGTTAGGCTCCGTAAAATGACTGACCACCGTCTCCTCCGATAAAGTAGTGGGAACGCGGTCAGTAGCCACCATCTTCAAGGCATCAGAAAAAGTCATACTCGGCATCTCCCCTACGATGGGTTCACTAACTGATGGTCGATCATCATGGGAAGACCCACTCAGATCGACTAGCAGGCGGCTCAGGTCGATCATCATGGGAAGAGCCACTCAGATAAAACCGTAATCCCCAATAGGGGTGCCAAAAAACTTGATCGTTAAATAATAGAAACCTTGCAAGTGCACAAGTTCGTGGAACTAGAGCAAGTACTACGGGTGTCGAACCACAGGGACTAGTCGTTTATCTAAACTAAAGCCTTGACTAATAAGAGGGTTTTGAAAGTAAATTTCTAATTAAGCTATCTAAAGAAAGCAATGAAGACAGATTTGGAAAGCAATAAAGAAAACAGCTTGGGGTCCCTCTTAATCGTAGATTCGTAATAATTCGCAATTCTACTCCTAATCTAATTTGAATTCTGGGTAACAACTTCTCTTCGCTACAAACTAAAGCTAAGTAAAATAATCATATCCTATTCATAGTCATGAACTAGTTGGGACTATATAATCCACCTAATTTCTAACGATCTAATTCGTAAGCACCATTGCATGAAACCAATTAGACTAGACTAAAAGTACTAATTTGAAAGTGAGCATTCTATTAGATCTAATCCTAATCCTTACAAGACGATTATATGATTATCAAGAACAGAAATAAACGCTTTAGAAACATTCACGATAACAAAAGTGAATCACAATCATGCAATCATTACCATAAGAGAATTCAAACTAGAAAAGAAAGCAGAACTTTGAATTAAATACTTATCTTTGATTAAAAAGAGATCCTAAACTTCGAACCTAGTCACACATCGTAGGTATGATCTTCATCATCGCTGATTCAATCATAGAATAACGGTTAACAATTCTCTCAATCTCACAAACTCTCTAAATCTGGAAACTAGAAAATTAAAAACTAAAACTAGAAATTAATTATTCTTTAAAATTTCTCCTTAATTCCTAAGCCTAGGGTCCTTATTTACATGGTTGTCAAGGTCACGCTATAGCCTCGCTATGGCGATGGGAAACGCCATATATAACCAAATAGCCATGATGACTAAATAGCGTCGCCATGGCGGAATAGCATTATGACATCGCTATGCACACTATTTTATTTTTTGGATAATAACGTATAATACTTATAAGTTATGACGGTTTTATAATATATAAGTCACAAAACCCCAACTTCTAAGCTACAAAATCCTCAACCCTCTCTCTCTCTCTCTCTCTCTCTCTCTCTCTCTCTCTCTCTCTCTCGTCACAGCAGCTACCAACACCAACGTCGTCGAAACCTCAGCGTCGATGGCACTACCATATGTATACTTAATATTTCATTTTTTTTTTTTAGTATTTTATATTTGTTGACATTTTATATTTATTTATTTATACTTACCATATTGTAAATTTATTGATGCTCCATATTTGATTTGTATTTATTGATATTTGTTTATTCTCAGAACATGAAATCCTCAATATTAGAATCAAAGTATGATCCTTTAGTAGTTGAATTTTTTTCTTCCTATATTTTTTTCATATATAAAAAAAAGAATATTACTAATTAATAGATAAAATAATTTATTAAAAAAATTTCAATAATAAATAGTTTCGCCGTGACTTCGCTATGGCCATGCCATGGCTTCACTAATCATGGCATAGCGAGCCTCTTCACCATGACCTTGCCACACCACATTAACTACCTTGCTTATTTATAGATGCATAAGGCCCTAGTATATGTAGTTAAACTAGGAAATACTTCCTAAAACAATTCAAAATCAAATTAGAAAGGAAGGAATTTTCAGACTTTATAATTCTGGAACTGTCGGCCTTAAAATTGCTGAAACCCCCAATCTCAACTGGTCGAGATTCAATCTCGACCAATAGAGATTGACTGTTGCTTTGAATTTCGACAGGCCGAGTTATGTTCTCAACCGGTCGACTTTATATAACCCTATTTCGTTCTCTGTTTGGTAATCTCGACTGGTCGAAATAGATTCTCGATGGATCGACTTTTGCAGCTTCTGGGTGTTCTCTTGGATCTTGACCGACCGATAGAGATTGACTGTTGCTTTGAATTTTGACAGGTCAAGTTATGTTCTCAACCGGTCGACTTTATATAACCCTATTTCGTTCTCTGTTTGGTAATCTCGACCGGTCGAAATAGATTCTCGATGGATCGACTTTTGCAGCTTCTGGGTGTTCTCTTGGATCTTGACCGATCGAAATGGGGTTTCGGCTAGTCGAGCTTTGCATTTGCTTCAGCTCTTCTTCTACTCTAACCCATCAAAATGGGATTTCTACCAGTCGAGATTGACAGTTTGCTTCTTTTTTCTTTATATTCTCTATTTTGGTCCTTTGTTTCCTTTTCTTTCTTTCTTTCTTCTTTTAGCTCGTTTCTTGCCTTTTGCTCTTCAAAACCTCTTGTACCTGAAAGTGTACTAAAGGTAGACATTAGTAATCAAACGGGGCCTAGCAACGTCGAGATTCAAGTCTAAATCGTAAGGTTTTGAAGGTTATCAATGTGACATCCAATTAACAAAGTACATGTAGCCTCAAGTCATAATTTTTTTGTTTCAACAACCACAATTTATTATTATTATTATGGGGGGTACCTTGGCGAGCAGTTAGAACTCCTGGTCCCGAAGGTAGCGTTGAAGGAGATGGAAAACATACTTTCCCCACCAAGCAAAGAAGCAACATGAGAAGGCTCCCACACGTAATGATGGGTATGAGGTTATTCTACTAATAGCAACTATGATGTTTCACAAAGCAAAGAAGCAACAACATATTTGTTATTAGCAGACGAATATGAGGTTCGACAATGTCTTGAGAGTTACATTCGACAATGTCTTGAGAGTTACATACAAGAACACATAACACAACTATCAGAAAATGTAAAGCTGACTAGGAAATAGAAGGCGTAGCTTCAACACTAATATTTGTCCAAGCTGGAAGTTTCATAACTGCATAGTACTAGGAGTCAAAGTTGCATGAGGATTGGAGGCCTGGAACGCAGAATTCTCATCATCACTTCTATAATGCCCATACTCCTTTATACTCACAACCATGACCAAATATTCTCATCATTATGTCTTGAAAAATATAACGTGGAAATATGTCGACTAAAATTGACTAGTTTTCATCATGGAAACAAATAATCCACAATACGTGCATATAATATATAAACATATTTACACCAAATAGATGTTTAGAAAACAGAAGATGTATCATACTATCCCACTCATAGTACCTCTCAAAAGCTACAAAAACTAGAGTGAAAACCCTTGAAATTTCTTATCATAAATATCAAGTTTTTTAAAATCACCATTCAATCATCAAAGATCTAAGTAATCAAACACATTTTTAAAATCAAGATAAATCCATTGGGAACAAAAAAAAAAAGTTCAAATTTCTAATCAGAAATGTCAATATTTTTTAAGATCACCATTCAATTATCAGATATCTAAGTAATCAAGCACATTTTTCAATCAAGATAAATCAAATAGGAAAAAAAGAAGAGGTTCAAGTATGTTAGTAACTTATGAAAACTAAATCAGAGTTTCATCTCCACGTGATCCTACTTCCTTCGGTAGTAGTGATAAGCGCCCTTGACACCACTAGTTGTGACAGCCCGGAATTCCGCACCCGAAAACCCGTGCCATCAGGATCATGCTCTAGATGATCCCCTGGACAAATCAAAAAGTGTCTGCTCATCTAGCGGAAATCAGAGCAGACACTGTCCAGTAGTAGCAGATCGAGTCATCATATGAGGCTCAAAATAAAAGAAAGAGAATAAATAATGCATATATATAAAGAGAATAAATAAGTGATGGACATCCATCACTCAAAAGCAGTGGTTCCCATTAGTGGTTCCTATAGAATGTATATAAATACAGTAACAATATCTATAAAAATATAATACAGAAGGTGGCCACCAGTTGCACAGATAATCCAAAAAATACATATCGAGAACCCACAAAAAAAACAAGACTAAGATACCCAGGCTAAGGGTAAAACTCGTCCACCTAGATATCTATGTCCTCCTCAGCCTCTATCTCCGGCTGATAGTCTAGGTCGCTCTCCGTATCAGGGACCCTAGCCTCATAACCTATTATTATAGAAACAGGGCAAGCTACCATCTAAGCTCAATAGAAGAAATCCAAGTAAATTGCATTTGAAATATAAAGCATGATGTACAGGAAGTAACTCAGACAAATTGATCATGTGTAGTGCAGACAGAACTGGATAAATGTAGACAGATGATCAGAGATGTGAAATAATCAACATGCAGGGCTTTTAAATGAACAGAGCATATGCAAAAGCAAAGGAAACAGACTTGACATCAGAGTAATCAGATGCATGCGTACAATAGTTATCATCTTAATTTCTTTATACTTAAATAACTCTCGTGAATATAACACGTGGTAGCCAAAGGTGCCAATGGGTAACCCCAACCATCGTCGTTCAATGAACAATTTCATAAATGCAACAATGCCTCATCTAAAGAGTGCAATTGTGCCGATAATTTCCGAAGCAGATGCACGGATATTCCCCCGTGCCGGTCACGGTTACACCGCCGAGTCGATGGGGTTCGTCAGATGAACTTTAAAATCAATACATATAAAACCTCAGAGTCAGATATTAGAACAGATACAGAGCTGCAGAGACAGATACAGAGCTTGCATAACAGAAGAAAAACAGATACACATACTCAGAGAAACCATGCAGTCAAAATCAGATACAACAGAAAACAATTCAAGAACAGGGGATTCGATCGATCAATCATCCTATTTGATCGATCGGATTCACATCTGATCGATCAATTGATCGATCGGATGCCTTACACCTGCACCTTCAAAACAGAGGACATCTGATCGATCAATCTATTCACTAATCGATCGGATTCCCAAATTGATCGATCGATCTTCACTGTTGATCGATCAAACCCGCCATTTTCATATACATAGAACAGTTTTGCCTTTGATCGATCAATCTCTCATTTGATTGATCAAGCCCCAAATTCGATCGATCAATCCTCATATTTGATCGATCAGATCAAATTTTCAAAAAAACCAACCTTTTGTTCTCACAGTGTCCTTATAAAATTCGATCGATCAAATCCTTGATTTGATCGATCGAACTCACAGTTTGATTGATCAATTATCCATTGATCGAACTGTTCACACCTGATCAATTACTTCAATATTTGATCGATCAGTACCAATTTCGATCAATCAATCCCCATGTTTGATCGATCGAGCATATCGAGCTCTAACTTCTCAAGAAAAGTCACCCTTCTGTTTCATAAGGGCATAATAAAATTCGATCGATCAACTCCTTAGTTTGATCGATCGGACTACAGACTGATTGATCAATTATTCAAATTGATTGATCGGATATGACAGTCAAGCTGTCATTAATGGGGTTCATTGAATCTTAACCCATGTCAACCTTAACTCGTTATGATTCTTCACGAATCAATCACACACATAAATGCATATTTATTACTCTTAAATCTGCCAAAACCCATAATAGCTCACCTCTTTAATGGTTGTTCCCTTGACTCACGGCATCCTCGGTTTAAGTGGGTTTCGGATCCGAATCGGGAAGTTCGTCTAGATGAGTTCTTCAATGAACCAGAGGCTGCGTCATACGCTAACCCACAAGTGTATTTTGCTCACTCTCTCAAACGGATGGACGCACACGCGTTCAATGACTCACTTCTAATTCCGAGGTTCCTTAACCTAGGGTTTCACGAGTTTGGTTCTCTCACAGGGGAAGTTCTAACAAAGGTTTGCAAGCAGAGAATTTAAGGGGAGAGAAGAAGCATTAGATTTTCCTAACCTAACTTCTCTTATAAGCTACCAATGAAAATATCTCTGATATTTCCATTTCCAAACTTTCGCTCCGGTGTTGAGTGCACACACACACTCACATGTATCCAACATCTTCCAATGGATCCAACAGATCTCGAATCTGTGTCATACGTGACACATCACTTCACACGCACACGAATTAAGTTCCTATATTAATATTCTTTTATTTTCAAAATTTTAATTTGTCTTGATTTCCATGTCGGGCACGGATACAAAAGCAGTCAGAAAGTTCTCGAAATTTCCGGGTCGTTACACTAGCAATCGCATGGATCGCCCACCTTCCACATATAGCCGGTTTCTCTCCCAAAGGTTTCTTCTCCTTTGAATTTATCGCCGCTACTCAACTTTAATATTTATAAACAGGGATTAGAATTTTGATAGGTCATATTATTTTGGGTACTTCTATTCGCGCCACTGGAAACTCCTAAGAACTTATTGACTACTTGGAATCATCTTTTCACTCCAATCATCCACAAATTAGATCTTGCCACCATTATCTTACTATCAGTTGGTCATTTTTTTATTCCACGTATCACAGATCCTAAAACTATGGCCCTAAAATCACGTTTAAGTCTTATGTGTGCCATATGATTTTAGGACCACTTTCATTTGGTGTTCATGCCACGTGGAATCAAACAATGACCATTTGATGGTATGCTCGTGGTCTCAAGATCCGTTATGTTGAACATCGAGGTGGTAAACAATCTCCATTGTTTAGTTCCAAGCAGTCAATGGGTTTTCAAGGGGTTTCGAACATTGCCGTATTCAATAAACCTGTTGGCCCCAATAGAGGTAACTATTGCTTTTGCTATGACAAAATAGGCTTGAACTCATCTCGGATATCAACCGCCCATGCTCCGCACAAGTCTTTTAGGCTAAGGCTTTTTATCTAAGAATCAACTCGAATCGAATTCGGGTAGGGCTAGGGATGTAAAATGGTCAGATTTGTGGCGGGTTTAGGGTCAACTTGAACCGGACCTGTTAACCAAATTTCTAGACCTTAACCTGACTCGACCTGTTAACCTCTAAGCGTTCAACCTGAATTTGAGTTATTCAAAATACCTAGTCCTGGACCTAACCCGCCAATGTCCGAAACCCCTTGAAAACCCATTGACGGCTTGGAACTAAACGATGAAGATTGGTTGCCATCTCGATCTTCAACATAACGAATCTTGAGACCACGAGCATACCATCAAACTATCATTGTTTGATTCCACGTGGCATGGATATCAAAAGAAAGTAGCCCTAAAATCATATGGCACACATCAGACTTAAACGTGATTTTAGGGCCATAGTTTTAGGATCTGTGATACGTGGAATAAAAAAATGACTGATGGTAAGATCATGGTGTCAAGATCCAATTTGTGGAAGATTGGAGTGAAAAACAATCGTCATCATCTGATTCCAAGTAGTAAATGAGTTCTTAGTGGTTTCCCATTGGAGCAAATAGAAGTATCCAAAACAATATGGCCTATCAAAATTTTGATCCCTAAACTCGGCCCGTTGTCATCCCTGTTTATAAATATTAAAGTTGAGTAGAGATAAGAAACTCACTGAAATTCTCAAATATTGTTCCCAAATCACTGGAAATGGCGAAGAATAAGAAGAGACCTCTTCCCGAAAACAAAAGAAATCGAATGAGAAGCCAAAAGAAAAGTCATTGAGAGAGAAAGTAGGATCAGGAGATGAGACTATGATTTAGGTTTTCATAAACTACTATTTGACATACTTGAACCTCTTCTTTTTTCCCAATGGATTCATCTTGACTGAAAAATGTGTTTGATTACTTAAAAATCTGATAATTGAATGGTGATTTAAAAAATATTGACATTTCTAATTAGAAATTTGAAGATCTTTTTTTCCTCCAATGGATTCATCTTGATTGAAAAATGTGTTTGATTACTTAGATCTCTGATGATTGAATGGTGATTTTAAAACACTTGACATTTCTGATTAAAATTTTCAAGGGTTTACACATATAAATGTAGACATTAAATGTCAAAATCTAAAGATCTTCGATCTCTATCATATGACTCAACACAATAAATGGCCATCATCTCACACATATTTGACTGTTTTGAATCATATAATAGAGATTTTATTTTGTGCCAATCTTTTGCATTAAACATCTTTAGATCATGAACTTCAAATCTCATGGCTAAGATAAAGTTTCCACTTGGCCTAAGTCCTCCAAATACCAAGTCTTTCCTTTAGAGGATAGCTCTAATTATACCAACTAGATCTCTAAGTGCACTACATTCGAAAAATTATTACTGATGTGAACCAAATGATGGAGATCGATTTTCTTTTCAATCTTTCACATAATGGAGCTTGCGATCAATGGTGTACCCAAAAAAGTGATCGAAAATCATGTGGCACACATCATACTCAAATGTGATTTTCGATCACTTTTTGGGATGTGTTATTTGTACCACGTGCAATAAAAAATTTGATTGTCAGTACACCCATGATCTCAAGATCTATTATGGGTACGATTGGGAAAAAAATGATCGTTATTGTCTGATTCAAAATAATCAATGGAATTCGGCTATGGTGTCTTTCAAAATTAATTTCCAATTCAATCTTCCACACGATGATCCTGAGGTAAATAGCGTACCATTAGACGGTCAATATTTAATTCGCGTGACACACATCCCAAAAAAGTAATTGAAAACCATATGGCAAACATCACGCTCAAATATGATTTTCGATCACGTTTTGAAATATGCAACACCTGAAATAAAAAAGTTGATTGTCGATACACCCATGATCTCATACATTATGAGGAAGATTGGATGACAAATGCTCTCCATCATCTTATTCACAACAATTAATGGTTTTCGGTTATAGTGCCTTCAAAATTCGTTGGGTGCAAATAGACCGTTTCAATTATCGTTTAAATCTTTTACATAATGGATCCTTACATCAATGGTGTACCATTAGAGACTCAATTTTTTTATTCCACCTGGCACACATTCCACAAAAGTAACTGAAAATCATGTGGCACACATCATGCTCAATCGTGATTTTCAATCACTTTTTGCGAAATAATTGATTGTCAGTACGCTCATGATCTCAATATCAAATGATTCAAAGCAATTAATGAGTTTTGCCTATGGTTCCGTTAAAAATTCGGTCACTGTAAATAGAACGTTTCGATTTTTATTTCAATCTTTCATCCAAAAAAATAACTGGAAACTATGTGGCACATGACGTGCTTAAACATGATCATGGTCATACCATCAAAAGGGCAAAGAGCCATGTAGCTTACTAATTTTTGAAACATATACCAGAATTTGGTTCATACATTTGGCAGACCACCTCATCTTATTAGGCATTCGATCAATTTATTGATTAGATGGTTAAAAACTTAGAATCATTAACTATAAATCTCATAAAAATGCATGTGCATTGCACATGCTATAAAAATAAAATTTTCAGCTGAAAAACGTGGTAGAAAATGTAAAATAATCACTTGCACCACATAACAGTACATAATGTCAAAATGGTGCCCCAAATACAAATCCCCAACCCTAATTTTATATACATGCCATCATTTTAAAGCCATATATTTCAAATGATCATCATATAAATCATATTTATGTTAAAATAGCATTAAAAAATCAAAATGAACATAATTTTGAACCTAAAAGTAGGGTTGCCAATAGGTCATATTAAAGGTATGATTGTCCGATTGGTAAATGGCATATGCTGACCTGACCAGGCCCGATGGTGCACCGCGACTTGACCTAATACCCAGAGGGTCAAGTCAAGGGTATATGCCCAACCCGACCTGACACCTGACCTGCCAACTGACCTGACCTGGATGAAAACACTATTTATTTATTTATTATTATTATTATTATTATTATTATTATTATTATTATTATTATTATTATAATATAATATCATATAACTCGAGCTTTGTCAACCAAAATTTTCCCTAACCCGACCCAACCATACCTAAAGATTGTGTTTGACACTTCATGCCTGATTTAGCCCAATAGGTCAAGTTTAGTGCCTAGCCCAATAAAAAAATCATCTCAAGAAGGTCGAGAGTCTACTCGATCTGTTGAGCGCCCTACGTAGAAGTACCATATGCTTGTCTAAGTCAAATAAAGTTTAAGTGCTTGCATAAGTCCTACGACTATCCATACGAATGAGTGAAAGTTTTGAACTAAAATCTGAACCCGACCCAAAAACCTAACGAATTGAACCAGCCCCAATCGACACGAAAATCAATTCAGACCGAACCAATTCTAGTTCGGTCTGATTTCAATTTTAGGTGGGCGAAAACTGATTAGGTAGGATGAGAAAATTCGATTAGGGGTCCATTAATTGTGGTTCAAACGGTTTCAACTTTTTAGTAAATTATTATTTGGGTAGCTTTATTAACACCCGCAGAATCTTGGAGGTCACCTATGCCAAAAACCATCGACTTCTTTGTATTAGTTGATGGAGATCGTTTTTCGGCCCAATCTTCCACATAAGGGATCTTGATATCATGGCCTTACCATTAGACTTCACTCAAGTTGGGGGGCCCTGCCAATGTCACATTCATACTTGCTTTGTTGTAGTTGAAGTATTCAATAAGTTATAATAATATAAACTGTGCCACGTGAGCAATGAAATAGATTATTCACATTATCGGATATTGCGATGAAGAGCTTTAGAATTATATATTTTCAATGAAAAATAAAAAATAATTACGAAAATCTTCTAAAACAGAGGCATGGAATATATGATCTAACGAAAAAGGAAAGTATTTCTATTTCATACCTTAGATATAAAACCTTGTAAATCTCACACCATGCACCAGTTCAGGTCCAAGAAAAGAAGGCCGTTTTCTTTCATTGGGGGTCGATCTTCATCTAGATCTACATAAGAAAAATACATTGAGACAATTTGATCTTTTCTTTGAACTCATAGACTAATCAGGAAAGAAAGCAGAATGCCGACCTAACACTCCATCAACTCCCAGTTAGCCCTTATCAATGAATGTGCTTGAGGGATCGATTAGGGGGAGTTGGGTTAGGTATCTCCTGTGAATCCATATGTTATCCGAGGGATAAAGCAGAAGAAGTGGCTGCTGCTACTGCTAATTATTGTTACAATGATAGCTACCAGGCAAAGATGGCTAGAACTCAAATGAGATGCCGTCCCGCACTCCCAGCCATCTTCATATCTATGGGAATGACTCTACTAACATTTCAAGCCCATCACTGGTACATGTCTTAATAAATCTGACCCATGCCATACCAGAATCATCTACATTAGAGAGCATAGATCCCTCAAAGGATTTAGCAGTTTGCATATGATGTTTTATATATATATATATATATATATATATATATATATATATAGAGAGAGAGAGAGAGAGAGAGAATTGGGAACATAGCATTAAACGCTAGATCACGTGCCACATGGCACAAGATCATTAGTCCTTCTAGGGTTCAGACAAAATTGATTTTGTACATGTATGCCTTTTGTTTCAGGGTGCAAGTACTTGTTTTCCACCCAAAAATTATGAATTCAAAATTTTTGCCTAAATTCAATAACATCTGATTAGATTTTCAAGTTTCTTTGGACAGTCGTTGATTAACTTCGTACATGTAGCAACCAGCTATGTTGGGTATGAACCCAACGCCGTCTGATGCATTTGAACCACGTGGGTGGTGGGTTTGAATGTTAGATCATGTGTCACATGATTAAGAGCTGGCCACATTCTCTAATGGTTCGCCAATCCTTCTAGGGTTTCAATAAAAAAGATAAACTTTTTAACCATTCATTGCAGGTGTGAATGATGAGTTTTTCAACCAAAAATTTTGCTATTCAATATTTTTTCTCACGTGTAAATGATGAGCTTTTCAACCAAAAATTTTGCTATTCAAAATTTTCACCTTTGACCAAATATTAACAGTATAAAAACACTTATTTTTGAATGGTTATTGATCTACCTTATGCATGTGCATGTGGCATCCTCAAGCCAGTCCTTCCGGTTCAAACCCACCTCAAGCCACTGGGTTAAGAATCAGTTGAAGGCCATGTGGCATCCATCTGAGGGATTCTCTAATTGTTTGCCAGTCGTTCTATGGTTTCAAGAAAAAAGATAAACTTTTTAACCCTTCATTTAACATGTCAATGATGAGTTTTTCAACCAAAAAATTTGCAATTAAAAATTTTCACCTTTGACGAAAAAATTAACGGTGTAAAACACTTAATTTTTAATGGTTATTGATCTACCTCATGCATGTGCATGTGGTACACAACTGGTTCAAACTCACCTCGAGCTGATGGGTTAAGAATCAGTTGAAGATCGTGTGGCATCCATCTAAGGGATCAAGTTCTAAGGCAACTTGTCGAAGGGCGATTAGAGGCCACCCAAAAATGTTGGGCATGACTTGATGCATATACATCGTCCAAACTATGGTCAAAGGGGGAAAAAATTAAATGCACCAGGATGTGTGAGTGGTACCCAAACTTTGGCCATAGTTTTGACCACCCAAAAAAAATTTATAGATCACATGGCATATATTCCCAAAACGGGTGTTATTTTGGAATCACGTGCCACTTGACATGTGATATGGTGTTCTACTGCCCCAATATAAGTTCAAATTTCAATCCCATTGTGCCATTTGCTATATATATATATATATATATATATATATATATATATATATATATATATATATATATATGCAAATGTGACAATGGGTTTGAACCCGTATTGGGAATGGTGGGTTAGAACCTCAGATCACGTGTCACATGATTCCAAAATAACACCAGTTATGGGATCATGTGGCATGTGATCAATAAAAAAAAATTAAAACAAAAAGTATTTCCGGTGTTTAAAACTGTGGTCAAAGTTTGGGTACCACCCACACATCCTAGTGCATTGCATTTTCCCCCCTTTGACCACAATTTGGACGGTGTAAATGCATCGGATCATGCCCAAATTATTTTGGTAGCCTCTAAATATCCTTGGGCAAGTTGTCATAGAAACCGATTCCATACACACACACACAAATATATATATATATATATATATATATATATATATATATATATATATATATATATATATATTGAGAAAGAGAGAGAGAGAGAGAGAGAGAAAAAGGCCCAGGACTATGCGTCTGAGCGTAGCTCCTAACCATTGAACTCAGTCCAGTTGGGCACCATGTGGCACCATCACGCAGATCAAGTGCCATGGCAACTTGGATAAGATCGATGAAGTGTCAAACAGAAAATTTAGGGATAATCGGACACATATTAACCATTGAAAAAGTGGTCAACTGTGCAAATTTAATGCACCAAATTGTTTGGGCGTTAGTCTATCTTTGCCCCATAAAATCATGACAAAAAAGTCTAAAAATATTAATTTTTTTAAACCACATGCTAGGTGGCACCTAACCCGAAAATCAAGTGTGACAGCAACTTGCCCGAGGGCGATTGGTACCATCCAAAAATGGAGCTTTTTCTACTTCTAAGTATTATGTCAAAGTTGGAAATATTCAATGCACCATAATTAGGCTATGAACCATGATATTTGACCTATGATTTGAAGGGGAAAGTATTTCAAATAAGGTTCTTTTTTTAAAAAAGCCTTACTGAACCTGATGTGGCAACTTGCGATCACGTGCCATGTCGCACGTGATCTAGCACTCGTAGGTATAGTGAAAAGGCTATCTTCATAGGTACCATCCATTTTCATATATATATATATATATAAACCGTTAGAAATATATACCCATCCACCCAACTAGAGGGTATAGAGGGCATGGAGAGAACAATTAAAATCACTTCATTTCATTTATCTTAGCCTGAAAAAGGTCAAAATCAAAGGATCTGAAGAGTCTCTTTGGGGACTTAAAATATAGAATGAGACGCTAGACATCATTTTATAGTATTACTAAATGACCCCAACATTATTAATTATAAATTTTAATTTGTTTATATAGAAAAGGGATTGTTTCTGTCATAAAAGACACAAAGATCAAACTAAGCAATTAAATTAAACAGCCATTAGACGCCTTTCTCTCATTGTACTAATTTATAGTACGAGAAAATATTACTTGAAGTTGCCCAATAATTGTTGACTTCTTAATTTTATGTTTCTGATTTTTAGATGAATTTTTTGGAGAGGACACCAAATATGGTCATTCCCAAGGATCAAAATTTTGCCCGAAATGACCGAAATTTCAGCCGAAATTATCGGTTTCGGTCCCCACCGAAATGATAATTTGGACCGAAATTTCAGTCCAAATTTGTATGGGACCCGAAATTTCGGCCAAATTTTTGGTTTTTGGCCAAAATTTTAATCCTTGATCATTCCTCATTTCAAAGTTAGGGCTGGCCCCCTGAGCATAGGTTCAAGAGCCTAGGGCCCCCAAATTTTACGAAAAAAAATAAATTTTACGCAAATAAAAGGCCCCCACACCCCAAAGGTGTAACCTAGTTCAATATGTAGCAGGGCCCCATTCTAGGAACTACTCTAGCGCCCACCAAATCTCAGGGGCAGCCCTGTTCAAAGCAAGTTGCGAATACCACCCGCATAGTGGTTTTATGTTCTATTTATAATGCTATACATGTAGTAGAGGTCTAAATGTGAATGACCAAATATGCACGATCACACAGGTCATGCAGATTATGTTAGAATTTTTATACGTTTGCTAAAGCCATATCCACCAAATTCATGCTTAGTTTGGACACCCACTCACTTTATTTTTTCACAGGAATATAAACAAATAAGTCTACAAAGATTTTTAATATATTTAACATATGTTTTATTACTATTAGTTTAGAGGCTCATGCTTTCCCTGCCATGCATAGGGTCTATGAACAATCACTAAAAGGAAAAAAGAAAAAGAAAAAATTATATATATATATATATATATATGTATGTATGTATGTATATATATACTATTAAATTAATGGTCAATAGCATTGAGAATTCATGGTGGCTGACAGTTTTCCAAAAACATATAGGGTATGTCTATCATCACCCGTTTTCGGAGTAAGCACCACACGGTTTAATGCCACACAGCATATACTAAGTACCACGCACATATTATTTTCAATAAGTGTCACACGTTTTAATGCCACCCAGCATGTAATAAGTACCACGCAAATATTATTTTCAATAAGTGAGGGTTGCTTATAACACTTGGTCGACTCTAAGTACCACACAGTGTTTCTTCTACCTCTCCTCCGTTCCCACTTGTGAAACCCTAGGGCAATCTCAACGTCGAGTTGAGGAAATACGATCCGGCGAAGCGACCGCTCAATCCTCATTGAATAATAACAATCTAGTTCGTTGAAACAATAAGAACCTCCAAAAAAAAAAAAAATTAAATTATTGTTCCAAAATTTCGATTCGAGGCATCAACATTAAAGAACAGACGTTAGTTAGATTGATTTCTGTTTTCATTACTTTGATTCATTCTTTATGAATATGCAAGATGCAAACCATTATAGTTCCTTATTTTCTATTTCAATTTTATGGGAACGCCATTTTCAGATTCTAAGATACAGAATAAAAATCTAAGCTGGAGGAAGTAGCCAGAGGAGATGACGATCTGGAAGGAATAGAACCTTAAAAAATACCTCCAATCGAAGATTTTGAAATAAAATATAGTTTGAGTTTGAGGGTGGAGGAAGTAGCCGGAGGAGATGACGATCTTGAAGTGAGAGCGTAACAAGGATGCACCAATGCAGGAAGGAGACGACGATCTTTTGAAACCTCGGAAAAAAAGGGCTTATATACTTGTATGTGGTACTTGGGATTAGTGAGTAGTGCTTAAGATATAAGAATTTTATTAAATTTTAAATTTCCCACATGGAAACTGTGGTACTTCCTCCGGTTGAGAATAGCTGTACCCAAACATAAATCTTGACCCTCGGGATCATATAAAAATTACTTATAACACTTGGCTCCACGTGCCACATGGCATCCAGTATGACACTCGAATGTAGAATTTCAGGTTGTCAGTACTTGAAGTGTATCTTCCCATATCTCATTAACTTAATTTATTTTTAGTTAACAAGACGGTCAACCAATATCAACAAATAATTTGTGTTATTTTGTTCTACGAACAATCCAAGCCTCAGTATCTAATTAATGCCCAAGGAAACTCTTGAATTCTTAAGACTTAAACAGAATTAGTACCAGGTGAATTGGGTAGTAGTGTCACTTCTTTGTGATGCCTGCCATGTAGAATCATCAAATCATGTGTGATACCCTATGATTTAAAGATGTTTGGCCAAAAGATTAGAATAAAAAACGATCTAGATCTGATAAACTATTGATTTTAGTTGCCTTTTGACGTCTTTGAATCAGACCATGGAGGATTTTTTTGACCCAATCTTTTGCACCTGGGATCTCGCAACCATGGGTGTAAAATCACATGGAACACATGGTTGTTCCACATGAGATGCATCTCAAACAGTGATCCAGGTACCAAGAGTATCCGCGTCTGGGTCGGATACCCAACACTAAGTCTATAAAAGATGGCTTGACCACCAACCTTTCAGTATCACCTGCACAGATTTTAAATCGATGCATTTTTTTATCGGTAAATAGAGATCCATTCCATAAATAAAAGCCAGCGAGAAGCTAGAAGATTACAGAACGGCCAAAAAAACCGCCAAAAAACAGTAACAAAGAAAGAAGCAAAAGAAACAGAGCCAAAAGGCAGCCAGCTGAGGCCGCCAACCTACCAAAGGTCAGCCCCCTTTCCCCAGCACTGGGGGAGAAAAGGCGGAGCAAGTCACAGACACAGGTCTTCTATACCTTGCCCACCATATTTATCCAACAAGGTCCAATGACACATCAAGTTTTTAATAAGACAAAGGATGGTGCCGATGGGACGACATTAGCGACTAAAAACTCTAGTATTTAGTTCAAGCCAAATGGTCCATATAACTGAGTAGGCGCCCACCCTCCAAAAAGCACCTTGCGGACCGCTCCATCTTAATCCATTCCAGGAAATGAGAAAGGCCGACAGGTTCTCCGGAACTACCCAGCTGAGATCAAAAGACTTCAAAATAATGCCCCATATTTTAGTAGCAACCCAGCAATGTATGAACAAGTGGGAGATAGATTCTTCCATAAGAAGACACATTGGGCTTACCGGAGAGGTTTGCCCCGAGTGATCAGCTGGTTCATCGTCAAGATGTTCCCTCTTATTGTCATCCAAAAGAAAAAAATGAACTTCAGGGGGAATCAGTGCCTTCCAGATGAAGAACCATTCCACCCTAATCAGAGGCCTACAGGTGAGCCCACGGTAGACAGACTTGACCGAGGAATTTCTGTTTTTGTTGGCCAACCAAATTCTCGAGTCAATGTGATGGCGGTTCGAGGAAGCGCTATGCAGCGCATTTATCAACATTAGATACTAATCCATCTCATCTTCCCTCAAAGCCTCCTAGTGTTAACCTCCCAACCCGGAGAAACACTATTGGCATGTAAGAAATCCGAATCAAGCCATGAGGATCAGCCGCCACATTGAATATCAAAGGGAACATCGATCTGAGCGGGCATAAGAATAACCAAGGATCCTCCCAAAAAGAGATCCAAGAGCCGTCACCCCAGCAATACCAGATCCATCTAGAAAAATCACTCCAAATCGAGCTGACATCTTTCCATAAGGCTGAAACGTTCCTGGTTCGATTGATGTTAATCCCCAAGATCCCGGCAGGCTTCCATGTTTCTAAACGAGAATCGACCTCCATAATCAATTCTGGGCCCATAGATTTCCCGCCCGCTACAACCATTTGCCGAGAAGAGCTAAATTGGTTCGGTAGAGATTCCTAATGCCAAGACTTCTGCAACATTTAGGCAGTTGGCATATCTCCCAAGCTACCAGGTGGTATTTTTTTTCCAAATCCACACCTTCCCACAGAAAGTCCCTCTCAATCTTCTCCAGGGCATGAATGATCGTCATCGGGCATTTGAAAGTGGACAAGAAGAAGATGGGTAGGTTGGAGAGAACTGAGTTCAGCAGCTGAAGACGTCCCCCGATACTTAGGAATTTCCCCTTCCAAGCAACTAGTTTCCTTTGGAATCTCTGGACGACAGCCTCCCAGTCGCTAGCCTTCGGCTTCTCGGTCCTCAGAGGAAGGCCCAGATAGGAGATGGGGAGAGGAGAGGCGACACACATTGCCGTGGTGACAAAATCTCAGCAGCCCCATGATCCAAATTAATTCTGGAGATAGTGGATTTCATCAAGTTGATCCTTTGCCCGGAAACTGCTGCGTAAACTATAAGGATATTGGCAAAGGTTGATATTTCCTAAGAATCAGCTTTGTCGAACAAAATCATGTCGTCAGTGTATTGAAGGTGGGTTACGGCGTTGCTGCCCACCGAAATACCCGAGATCCAATTCAACGCATGGAACCTAGTGATGATAGACCCCAAAGCCTCCCCGACCAGATTGAAGAGGAGAGGAGATAATGGATCTCTCTGTCTCAAGCCTCACGAACTTTTGAAGTATTCGGTCAGCGCCCCATTGACTAGCACTGAGAACCAAGGCAAGGCGACATAAGCTCGCATCCATTTTCTCCAGGTATCACCAAAGCCAAAACGCTTCAACATATAGTCGAGACAATCCCAATCATGGATCAAAATTTCGGCCGATACCGATACGTATCGGACGATACGTATCGGTATTGGTATCGAACGATACATTGAATGTATCGTTCGATACATTCAATACAGTTGAATGTATCGTCCGATACCAACCGGTACCGATACGTATCGTTTTGAAGCTCGGACGATACGTATCGGTAACCCGATATTTTGACCCATGATCCCAATTAACCCGATCATAGGACTTCTCCATATCCACCTTCCAAACAAAACTCGGTGCCTGTATAGAAGAAGCCGAGTGGACCACCTCGTGAGCAATGACCGCCATATCGATGAGTTGACGACCCTTAATGAATGCCCCTTGCGTTTCGGAAATTATAGAACTCAAAACCAGCTTAAGGCGATTAGCAAGCACCTTCGCCACAATTTTGTAAAGGCAGTTAATGAGGCTGATAGAGCGGAAATCTCGAATATCAGTTGCACCCTCTTTCTTTGGGATCAAGGTGATGAATGTTGAGTTAAGAGATCTGCCAACAACAGCCCTAGAGTGGAATTTCCCTAAAAAATTTGAGGATGTCGAAATTTAGGACGAAATTTAGGCATAGCCAGAAGCAAACGAAAAACTCCATGTTGAAACCATCCGAACCCAACGATTTATTTTTCCCACTCCGCTTGGTAGCCTCCCAAATTTCTGTTTCCGCAAATGGCCTTTCCAAAACATCGCGATCAGCTTGGCAAATAGAGAGGAAAGAAAGACCATCTAGTTGTGGTCTAGTCCACCCTTCATCTTGGAACAAATTATGATAGAAGTCTGCAATCTGTGTCTTAATTTGCTCCTGGTTCGAGAATTCAGCCTTGTTCACCACAATCCTAGTCAGGATCTTCTTCTTGGACCTGGCATTCGCTACAAAATGGAAGTATTTAGTGTTGTTATCCCCAACCCTCAGCCAGTGGACTTCAGATTTTTGTTTCCAGCTCATCTCTTCCTGAAGGCATTTCTCGCTAAATCTCATCTTGAGATTCAGCCTTTCGGCAATTTCGATGTCCGTCAGGCCTCTATCCTCTTCAAAGAGGTCCAGCTCCTTAAGGCAATCTAGGATAGTCGTTTTCCATTCGTGGGATAGCCCAAAAACCTCTCGGTTCCAATGTTTGATGGACCCTTTTAGATACCCCAGTTTGGAGATCAAACAGAAAGCGGTTGAACCATGTGGGTTAGTTTCCGTCCACCAAATCGAAACCAGCACTTTGAAGTCTTCGTTTAACAGCCATTGATTCTCAAATCTTAATGGGGTAGGACCCCTGCCCAAGGCTCCGCCATCGAGCAGAAGAGGCCTATTATCGGAAACTGCTCTGGCAAGGCCATGAAGAGTCTAACCAATCTGTAGACACACGGAAGTGGTCCAAGCGGCTGAAGGAGGCCGCCTGTTGTAGATTAGACCAAGTAAACCAGGCCCCCAACAGAACTAAATACACAAGAGCCCAAACGTTGATAAAGGAGTTGAGGTTGGCCATGTCGCGTCAGTCCCGAAGGCCACTCGATGATTCCTGTGAGTAGCGCAAGGCATTGAAATCGCCCCCCACATTCCATGGCACATCCCACCTAGCAGCCACCACCACCAGTTCATACCAGAAGTCTTCTTTGTCGCCAGCGTTGGTTGGCCCATAAATACCAATAAAGGCCCAACACTTGCCATTGTCCTTGTTTATCAGTTTGACCAGAGCAGAGAAGCGCCCAATTTCCTCGTCAATTTTTTGGAAGAGGGACGTGTTCCAAGCTAGAAGGATCCCACCCGACGCCCCAATGGAATCCACACCAATCCAATCCCATCTATTCCACCCAAAACAGAGGTAACTTTGAGGTTATCACAGGCAACCCATTTCGTCTCTTGAAGAGTGATGATCGTCGGGTTGAGGGACGATATAATCTGTTTCACTCCCGATCTTTTCTTCAAATTGCAAATGCCCCTCACGTTCCAAGACAGAATCTTCATAAGAAAACTGAACAAAGCCCGATCGAAAGGCAAAGTCTCACTGAGACCCGGCCCCCCACCCTAAATCGATGCATTTTTGCATATTAGTTGGGATCCAAGCCGATATGTATCAGGTATATCAAATACGTATTGTCCAAACCGGCGAAGATTAAAAAACTTTTTTAAATAAAATTTGACCAAAGGGCAATGTTAGTATTATGTTCAGTTGATATCGGATACATATTGGTTGATATGACCCAATATTTGACCCTATCAGCCGACATCACTTGATACGATCTAACATGACCCAATATGGACCAATATGACCAGATAATTTACCCTTTTTGACCCAATATCAAGACAAGGTAATCTTGTAACGAGTGGGGCCTAACTGGACACATGGAGGAGGCACACAAAAAAATATACATTTAGAAGTTTATGAAGGCTTTATTTTGACCATGCATGCTCATAAACATGCACATATATCCCAAGGATGCACCTAATAACTACTCTATCTCTAATAGAGGGGATGCACAGCTCTTTATGAGCACTCGTCTGTGCAAACATATGCTTTTGATATACCGCTGACTTGGTTATAAAAAATTCAGTGCATGTGTATCTCCCTAGGTTAAGTTGGTAGAGGGATACAAGCCAGCACCACCCACAGTGCTCAGGTCAGGAACCTAATACTAAGAGTGGCAGTTCAGTTAACCGAACTGAAACCAATACCGAAATTTCGGTTTTATATCAGTTCATCCAAACCGAAATGTTTCATTTCGTTTTCACTAAATTGAACTCCCCACTCCCCGAAACCGATCCGCTTTCGATCGACACGGTTTTCTTTTTTCTGAATTTTTTTATTTTTTATTTTCGAAAAGAGACTTTTTTTATTTCTCAGTATTTTTTTGTTTAGGGTCAGTTTTCTCTCCCTACCCAACCGGCTTTCAATTTTTGGCACTCAAAACCAGTTTTGGATCGGTTTTTTGGTCATCTTTTCCACCCCTACCTAATACCAACTCATCAATGCATATATACAATCATTAAATTGAAGACACAAAGAGCAGTTTTTGTACATACTTTCCACACCTTGCGAAAGAACCAACTTTTGGATTAGCATTATTAACCACCAAAATTAGTGTCCCTCAAATGTTCCTAAATAAATTCGAACTCTCCAATCTGTAATTGACTGTTGGTCGTTGTGGGTAGTAGCAGCATTATAAATAGGGCTGTCAAAAGGGTGGGGTTGGCCTGTAAACCCACGTAACCCGGCCCTAAATTTATGCAGCTATGGCTCAATATTAAGGTCAAAGGTTATGGCCTTAACAATGGATGCCCTTAATTTTAGGGCTGGGTTAGGGCCCTAAAAATGGAAGCCCATAATTTTAGGGCCGGGTAGGGCCTTAAAGCCTAAAGCTCGTAAGCCCGGCCTGTCCCGTACGTTTATCACATATATTTTTAAAAGTATATATAAGTTGCAAGTTATGTGTTAACACTTAACAGAATTAGTAAGTACTAATTACTTAGAAACTTACATTTGAATCACTGAACTAAGTACTAATTACTTAGAAACTTACATTTGAATCACTGAACTAATTCTGATAATGAGAAATTTTTGTTGGCAGTTTAGGATTTTAAGAACCTTCAAGATATGAAAGTCATGCTTTTTAAACCGGATATTTACTCCTTGTAATATATTTGGTACAAATCTCCTTTTTAATATTATTCTAAGAATTTTGCAAGCACAATAAGTGACGTCTTTTTATAAAGAATTAAAAAAAAATGACTAGCAAACAACGAAATAAAGGTATTAACAGCCGTTATAAAGCTGGCTATTATAAAGTAACAGCTGCGCCTGTTACGCTACAAACCATTATAACAGCAGTCGAATGTTGGTAGTTGGGGTATTAGGATCAACCAATCAATAACACGAACATCGATAACCTGGGAAACCTATAACAGTATTGACTGCACTTATGCCATCATGGACGTGGTGATCAGTGGAAAAGGTCCCTCACCTGAGACCCATCACCGGGCATCAACGTAAGTCAGCAGCCGAGGTGTGCCCATGTGTGCCAGTCTAGTAGTGTATGTTCGCCGTCAATTCACCGTATTAAAGGAGAATTTAAGTTGGTTTTCATGCTAAGAACAACGTTTTGAAACCGGACCGGGCGCCAACCAGGTGAAGTCACCAGTTCAGTCGGACCAGGTTAGACCGGGTTACACAGGATCGGTTCAACAATAAAAATATTGAGAATTGATTATTTTATATATATATATATATATTAATAATCTACTTTTTATATAAATATTTTCTAGCAATTTTAAAATATTAAGAAGAATAATGAATTTAGATAGTTATTATTTACAAATTCACTAAATATTAATATATTTTAGGATTGTTACCACTTTTTAAATGTTTTCCAATTAGATTAGAAATTTATCCTTTCTTTTTTCCAAAATATTCAAGTAAAGTGTATAATATATATAGATTATTAAATATATTAATAAATTACTTTTTATATAAATATTATTTTAGCAATTTTAAATTATTAAGAAGAATAATAATTTTAGATATTTATTATTTACAAATTCACTAAATATTGATATATTTTAGAATTGTTACCACTTTTTAAATGTTTTCTAATTAGATTAGAAATTTATCCTTTCTTTTTTCCATAATATTCAAGTAAAGTGTATAATTTTTTAATCTAATTACGTAATAAGAATCTTTTAAAACTATTTTAATTTCAAAAATAGAAAATAAAGAAGTTTATATTTCAAAATAAAATAACTGGTACAATGAAGCAGCCCCTTTTCTTGTGAACCGAGTGAACCGGACGATTCACTAAAAAACTCGGCGGTTAACCAGATGGACCAAAAAAAGCCAAAGGTTTCGGTCTTTGCTCTTTGCTTTGGTCAAACTGGGCCAAACCGACAACGACTGGTCCGGTCTTTAACTTAAAACAGATCTAAGCTACTGGGGGCAGCTGGATTACCAAACGCGCTCCCATGCCCTAACAAGCACCCCCTTACAAACTAATCGGCTCTCCCTGTCAGAGCACCTGCTTTAGCAGGTTCCCTTTTTCTTTGCTAAATCCCTGCTATCTGCTTTAGCAGGTCCCCCTTCTCCAGCAGTTCTCCCCTGCCCACTGCTCACTCCTTGAAAGAGCAGATTTTATTTACTCTAGCAGAGTTAGTAGAGAGCAGGGAGCTAGCTGCTAGAACAGGTAATCCTGCTTTGCAGGGAGTTAGCAATAAAGCAAGTATATACGGCTCTGGCAGGCAGCTGACAGATCTATGCCAAACGCAACCTAAATCTTTGTGCCATAAGAGCTCCACACCAGAGCCACCTAAAGCTATTCCAAGCACACCCTTATAGACTAAATCTTTGTGCACCTCTAGAGAGTGGACTAGTTTGCCTTGTGAGTAAATCTGTGAAGTGCATGGCCCGCATTACCAATTATTTTTGTCAATACTGATTCCAATACCTAAAAGTCTTGCCACCTACACAAGGATCAAAATTTTAGGTAAAATTTCGGTTTTGGGCTTGACCGAAACTGAAAATTTGAACCGAAATTTCGGCCGAAAACCGAATTTCAGTCCAAATTATCGTTTCGGTGGGGACCGAAACCGATAATTTCGGCCGAAATTTTGATCCTTGCTCCTACATATTGTCTATTCTCCCTTTCATCATTTATGTTAAACAGAAGCTTTCATTAATGATACAATTATAAGGGAGCTCTATAAAGCATAGGTCAAAATATCGTCCGATACTGAAACGTATCGTCTGATACGTATCGATTTTGGACCTACCGCTACGATAAATAGGCTTTTTCTCGAATACCCCCCAAAATAGCCAATTTATCGTCCGATACGGGTAAATTATTGCTCGTTTCGGACGATACATTGAAATTATCCGACACATGTGTCACATGTATCGCATGTGTCGCATGTGGCATGGGGTATGTGACACATGTGACACATCAATTACATGTGTCGCAATACAAGTAATTGATGTGTCACATGTGTCTCACATGTATCACACATGTGACACATACCCCATGACACATCAATTACACATGTCACATGTGTCATGGGGTATGTGGCACATCAATTACACATGTCACACAAACCCCATGATGCATGTGACACATTAATTTCAAATAAATATGATTTTCAAATATTTTAAAAATTAGAATAATATGATTTTCTAATATTTTCAAAATTAGAATAATATCAACTAAATATTATTTTCAAATATAATCTAAAATTTTCAAAATTTTTAGAATAATATGAAATAAATATGGTAAAATATAATCTAATATTTTAAAAATAAGAATAATATCAAATAAATTTTCAAATATAATTTAAATTTTTTTTTTAATTAGAATAATATCAAATAAATTTGATAAAATATAATCTAATATTTTAAAAATAAGAATAATATGAAATAAATTTTCAAATGTAATCTAAAAATTTTAAAAATTGGAATAACATCAAATAAATTTGATTTTCAAATGTAATCTAAATGTTTTAATTTAATCAAATGGTTTGTTCATTCATGCAGGTGAAATAAATAAATATGGTACGATCATCAGATCTAACCTGGTAATACGGCAGAGCAATAGATGGTGATAAACTCTGAATAGAATGCAAGCTTTGTGAAAAAAAATTGTTGGGAAGAGGTATCACACTGTTGAAGGAGCATTTAGCTCACGTTAAGGGAGAGACAAAAGGGTATCCCAATGTACCTAGAGAGGTGAGAGAAGCTATCAGAGACAGTTTACAGGCGGCTAAGGGAAAGAAAAAAGTAGAAGACGATCGAGATAAAAAAATGTATGAGAGAATAAGGAAGGGAGATCCAAAGTTTCCTGCACCTGAACCTGAGGATGATGAGAATGAGGAGGAGCAGACAGCGAGAGTCATGAGGGAGAGTGCTAGAGCGACGTGATCAGGAAGAAGCCGATTATAGGTTTCGGTCCAAGTTGAGGGGCCCATCCATGTCTGCTGCTGGTAGTGGATCTAGTCATAGGTCATATGTTGTTGATAATGATGAGGATATTCAGGAGACTGCCGGTTGCGTAGGTAAGCATCCGTGAGGGAGACCAGACCGTCTACTATAGGCCGTACTACAGGTCCCATGGATCCGTTCATGTATCGAACAGAAAGCTCCAAACAAACTAAATTGATTGCAATCTCACTGAAAAAAATGGGGAAGAAGCTTGAAAAATCCGTTGCAAAGTTTTTATATACAACCACATTTCTAGTTAAGTTGTGGAGTTGTCGTACTTCAAAAGTATGATTGATACAAGTGTAGAAGCTGATCCAGGAGTTAAAAAGTCTTCTGCATATAAGGTATCTGGGCCCTTACTAGATGATGAGTATAAGGAGATAGAAGCTTATATAGACAACTTTCACAAAGTATGCGATGAGAGAGGTTGCCCAATTATGTGTGATGGATAGACCGGTCCCATAAGGAAAAGTTTGATCAACTTTTTAGTCTACAACGATGCCGGGATAATATTTCTAAAATCAGTTGATGCTTCTAAATACACGAAGACGACTGATTACCTCTTCCAACTAATGGATAAGGTAATTGAAGAGGTTGGAGAGAAGCAGGTTGTGCAGGTGATAACAGACAATGCCGCCAATTACAAAGCCACAGGAAGACAGTTAATGTTGAAAAGACGACACTTGTACTGGACTCCGTGTGCCGCTCATTGCGTGGACCTCATTCTTGAGGATTTGAGAAAGAGATGCAAAACACGGGCAACTATTCAGAAGGGAAGAACGATTACTTCCTACCTATACAACAGTGACAAGTTGGTGAATCTAATGAGAGACTTCACTAAGAACGAGCTGCTCCAGCCTGCGATTACACGATTTGTAACACAATTTCTAACCCTACAGAACTTGGCTTGATATAGTCGTGAGCTGAAAAGCATGGTCAACTCCAAAGAATGGAGAACATATGAGTTAAAACTCCCACAATTAAAGAGACCTGCTTTAAATGAAGTTGGTGACCTGATCTACAACCCTCAGTTTTGGGCAGATGTTGACCACCTGATCGCCGTCACTACCCCGTTGGTGCAAGTGTTGAGGTTGGTAGATGGTGATGAGACACCAATGATGGGATATGTTTACGAGTCAATAGATAAGGCAAAATTGGCTATTAAAACCAAATGCCCTACAAAATATAAACGATATTGGGTGATTATCGACAAAAGATGGGATGCACAATTCCACCAGTACTTGCATGCCGCAGGTATAACAAGTTAAACTGCTTATAGTGATTTTTATTTATTTATTATTTTTCATATTATTCGTTGTTTCCATATACTGATGAGATTGTTCATATTTGATGTATAGCACACTACTTGAATCCGGCCTTCCAATATACATGACGCTTCGAATTGAATGAGGCTGATGAAGTGTACAGCGGTTTGCTCAATGTGATCCAACGAATGCTCCCTGAGTTAGCGGACCAAGGTCAAGCCATCAGAGATGTGAGTAATCATACCTTATAACTAATAAGTCAAATGTCATATAAACATTATATTGCTATGTGAGTTATTGTATTTCATCTTTGTAGATTGACATGTTCCGCAAGAGACATGGGTCATTTGGGACCCCATTGGCGCAATCCTAAATCAAACACGATAAACCCGTTGATTAGTGGATGCATTATAGAAGTGATGGTCCGATACTGAGGCGAGTTGCAATGAGGGTTTTATCGCAAACATGTTCCTTATCCAATTGTGAGCGGAATTGGAGCATCTTCTCTCTCATTCACACAAAGACAAGGAATAGGCTAACTATGAAACGATTGGAAAAGTTAGTCTACTGCCACTATAATATGCGATTAAGGGTCAGGAATATGCAGAGGACCAACTTTGATAAGCAATTATATGAAGTCTTAATTCATACAATTTTTATTTGATGTAATTGACGAGGCATATACTAATTCATCTATCATATTCTATCTTACAGATAGTGAATATTTTGATCTCATAGAGTTGGATTATATATTCACGGAGGATGACCCTTTGAATCAATGGATCGAAGAGAGAGAAGAGCCAGTGTTGGATATTGAGAGCACTACATGGTTGGACAATGCTGAAAGGTAGCGGAGGAGTAGGCTTCCTAACCACCGAGACGGAAAAGAAGATTGAATCGTCATTCAGTTGTTGGATCTGATGACGAAACGCATCCCGATAGTGATAATGATGATGATGGGGGTGATGGTGGAGGCGATGAAACCCACGTTGGCACTAGTGGTGGAGGGAATGATGTTGATCCCTCTTATTCTTATGGAGGAATTGCCGCATGGGATGATGAGCCGGTAACAATGTATGACACTCCTACATTTAGAGGTGGAGGGGTTGAAGGCAGAGGAGCATTAGAATCTTACCAAACACCACCACAAGGTCCACAAGATAATATGGGTTATATGACTTCTAGCTTCGGGGGACTTAGTTTGCAAAACACCGAAGATTCAGTAACCAATAACCCATACTATCGGCCTCAACCAACCTACCTTGGGCCATATGACTTCGTTGGTCAAATTTTTGGAAGACCGACCTTTACCTATTACACTGAGTCATATTCGTCGCTAATGCCTCAGTTTCAAGGAGACACATATGATCATAGGTATCAATATGGCCAACATTATATGGAAAGCTCACGCACCGATGATGATGATCACGAGGGGAAAGAACCACCACGAAATTCAATGTGGCTTTAAAGTAAGTTTTTCATGTACAATATATATTTTAATTTTGATCATGAGTCATGTACAATGTAATTTAGGTTCTGCATTGATAAAATTATTAAATATGCATCAAATAAGCCTAAAATAAATTTTTAAAAGTTGAAATAAATAAAAAAATATTAAATTTAATTTTTCTGATTTTATTAGTATTTTTCGAGATTTTTTTGGAAAAAAAAAAAAATCAATGTATCAAACCGATACATTCAATGTATCGCCGATACATTGAATGTATCAGACAGACGATACCCGATACATATCGTCTTGGAGGTCAGGACGATACGTATCAGTTTTCCGGTATTTTGATCCATGCTATAAAGGAATCATATTTAACACTATTGACAAGATTTTAAGGCCAAGGATTCGGGGGCTGATGAAGTTGTGCTGGATTAGATATGATTATAACTTAATAAAAAAAAGAACTAGCCAAGGATTGCCAACGGAACACAAAAGTGAGGCAAGGAGAGATAAAAAATTTAGATATCCAAAAGAAATGTTTCTCAATTAACGATGTGCAATTGTGTGTTAGTAGGTAATGACCAGATTACTTATCTTCTCCGTTATAGTTGGTTGAACAAATCATTTTCAATCTGACTAGCTCTCTTTCTGCCCGTCATCGCCTCATCCTCTATCCCCGTTCCATTTTTCCAATGCAATAACAAACTTTGGATAGGGAACTATACTACCTTCCTACCTAATAGGTGGTGGAAATTTCCTAGATCAATTATTACACCATGAAAAATAGAAAGTACTTTTCTTGGCTAAGGGAACAGAAGATTCGATCCATTTTTGTATTGAGAATTATATAGAAAATACCCAGATAGACAGAGATAGTAAAGACATTTTCATTGAGGAATGATCTACTTTGATGATTTGAGGTGGTTAATGATGTTTGTCAGATGCCAAAGCCCTGTGGGAAATCTGTACTCTCATAGAGAGGGTAAACAACTATTGGGAAAATGAAGCTTCATGTCCATTTCTTTCTCGATCGGTTTGGAATCTTGAAGCTCGTCATCCTTCGTAAATCAATTTTGTTGGAGCTTAAAGTTCCCATTAGCATCGAGCTGTTCACTTCGTGATGAACAAAATTATAAACACTCAACATATATTTTTTATACTCAACAAGGATTGGAATCCCATGCATATAGAAGCCTTTGTTAATAGCAAAATCACTCTAATCAAAAGGGTATAGTATGATTTATAGTAATCAAATCAGACATTTAGTAATTCTTTTTTTTTCTGGAGTAAAATACATCGGTCATGATATTGATTGATGCGATGAGTATTTTATTTTGGATTAAGTTGTTACTGAACAAAGAATTAGTTTCATGATGAATGATCAGATCACATCTAGATTAAATAGCCTGTTGATTATCTGTTAAAGGTATCGTCTTTTAAATTTGGTTAGCTGTTTTTGAGGGTATCTCTTGGATTTGTTGTAAAAATTATCTAATATAGTGGTTGATCATCACCTGGATTATAAATGAATCAAAGCCCCAATATAAGACCCTATAACGGCACCAGAAAATTGAAATTTTTATATAGAACAGAATAGATCTATGATTCGCGAAAAACAAAAACAAAAACAAAAAAATCTTTTAATCCCTAAGAGGGGAGATTTTGCATAAAAGAGAGGAGATTTATGGTTCCAAAAGAACAAATTCTTACATAGAAACGCACCTTTCAAAATATCTGGATTGATCCACCTTTGTTTGAATTCATGGATTTGTGAAGAAGAAGAAACGAATCACATCCAAAAAAACAGAGAATTTGGTTTGCAATTTTGGGATGTAGAGGTTAGGGTTTGAGTTTTGAGAAGAGACGTGGAGAGAAGGAGAGAGGCTAGGGTTTGAGAAGTAGGTGTTTTGTTTCCTTGTCTATGATTTTATTTCCGTTGCTTAATATAAATTATCCAATTGTAGACATAATGACAAATTTTGTTTTGGGCAATTTTTAGGTGGGGATCCTTTCAGTACATTTCGGATTAATTTCGATAACTTTCAAGAAAATTTCAGGAAAATTTTGGGGATTAAAAATATATATAAAAAAATATTTAATACTTTTAAAAAATGATTCAAATATATACTAACATATTTAAAATTTAAAAACTATTTTTAAATATATAATGGGTGTGTGAATGAGGTTACTATCAGCCAAAAAAATAAAAAAATTAAACACATAAGAATTGATACAGGATTCAAGTAAACCTTTTGCAATATCACTCAAAGGGAAAATGATAGCAAATTGAAAAGACAAAAAGTAAAAATAACTAAATAAAAAAAATGGACGACCATCAAAACACGATAAGCCAAACAGAAAATCAATTAGATAAATGGGAAATGGGAAAACAATACTAACAAAAAGATTCAGATATAATTTCCACTACATACTTCAAAATAAAACATTAAAATAGACCAATAATTCAATAAACAAGAAAGATTTTTCCAAAAATCCCAAAACCATGTGAAATACATTTTTATACTCATCTCACATTTTTTTTTTCACTTCTCCACACTTAAGGATCGGTTGCTGGTTATATATATATATATATATATATATATATATATATATATATATATATATATATATATATGTATTGGGTTGCTGCTGGTTGGAAATAAAACCGCAGTTAGTAAAATGCCCCATTTGATCAACAACAAATCAGCTCCATTGAAAAACTGAAAGAAAAAAAAGTACAAAAAAATATTAACACACCAGTGTGGTTCGGAGCTTCGGAGGGTTTACAGATGTCGCAGCTTCGTCCTCGTTGAGGATTCCTAAAAAAATTCAAAATAAAATCTTGAGAAGAAGAACACCGAGAAGAAGAAAAAGATGAAGAATAGGGACGGCGGTCGGCGGAAAGAGGTGAGGTTCGCCGATCTTTTCTACCTGTGTGTTCGCCGGATCACTGGACGGATCGACGGCGCGAAGTGGGCTCGATGGGTTTAGACCTCGTTCGGATAGAGGTTTTCTGCTCGGAAAAACCGACGAAACTCAGGATATCTGGTGAGTATAGGCGGATTTCTCCTGATTTTCTCTTTTATCCTCTAACGTGCGCACCAGAAACCCATCCATATCTCTAACAATGGCAGATAAAGATAAAGAGGAATAAAATATAAAAATCAGTTCGAAAAGGCCGGTCGAATCCTACTAAGCTTCTCTCATCACGCCAATTAAATCTACAGCTTATCTACCTTCTTCTGCGTCTAGATTGAATTCTATTAGGTTTTTGAGTTCCCATCAAAGGTCTTGGGTTCGAATCCCAAGGCAGGATCACGGGAGAGTAAATATATTGAAGGGTGAAGAAGAAAGAGAAGGGGAGAGAGATGAGAAGGTGTGCATTGTTTTGGCGCCGTGTAGAGAGTTGTTGTTAGAGAAGAAGGCGTTATGGGTGTTCCAGATGGATTGAAGGTGGTAGCTTTGAAACGTACAAAAGAGTTATTTGATCTACAGCCGTTCGTTTTTAGAAAGCAAGTTTCATATTCCGTGCCACGTTGGCATGCTCATCAACGAGCCGTTCGTTTTTAGAAAGCAAGTTTCATATTCCGTGCCACGTTGGCATGCTCATCAACTACTGCTTTCGCAGGTGTCTCATGTGACAGAACTGCCTGCGCTTGCAAATTACCATTGATTAGTTTTATTTAAAACCCATCGAAACTCTAAAAGAACCATCTGCCACACTTTTCGGGTACCTCTGTTTGCCCCTACAGATTATTGAAATTCAGTTGACTTCTTGGATTAGACGATTGAGGTGATTTTTCTCTCATTTTCGAAACAATGTATCTTGGCATTATGATTTTGATTCCACGCGGCACAAATACTCAAAATATTGTCTCTAATCACCTTTGAGCATAATTTATGCCAAGTAATTTTAGAGGCACTTGCTAGAGATTTGTGTAATGTGAAATTGACCATCCGGCGGTAGATCTTTTGTGTGAAAGATTGGGATGAAAAATTGTCACAACTCAGATTTTTTGACTTTATTTAATGATATTAGATGATGTACCACACAGTGTATGGTGTTAATGCTCCACACCAGAACTCATTCACTTTTAAAAATAGTCTGATATTTTTATATCAATATTAGACTAGTTGCGAAGTACTCGCCGATACGATTCCAACGATATATAATTCGTCGATTTTCGACAAAAATATAAAAAGTTACGCCCGTTTGAAGAGTGAAAAAGGTTAGAGACATAACTGTAATTTCGGAAAGGAATCACCGTTTGTTTTAGTGGTTACATAAAGCGCTGGAGCGAATCTTAATTAGAGTTAAGCTAAAGGGAATTAGAAATATATTCACTTTTTCTCTCAATTGTCTCTCTCTATTTTCTCTTCTCTGCAAAAGCTTCGGCTCAGAGAATCTTCCACAATCAAAGTTCTTCATTGCCGCGACTAATCTATCGTGAGAAAAGACTCGGGCACATCGTCTCTTAAATCCGATCTCCATTAACCCAAATCATCGTAGGATTCGAATCACGCTTCAACAGGTGGGTGTCTCTAAATCCATCTTAAATTATTCAGTTATTTCTTAAAAGAAAACCCTAATTTGTCCTCAAATTCTAACTAAATTCGGGTCTTGAAAACATAAAAATTCGGTCAAACTCTTCAACAGAAACAAACTCGGTATTTTGACCATAACATTTTACTCCGAATTCGGATTGATATGATTTTTACGACATTAGAAAGAAGAGAACGAGCTTTACAATTTTATGTGAAATAATAATTTCACGAATCTGATTTTTTAAATGTCAAAATTGAGCTGCAAGTCGGGATAAGTTTTAGATAATCCAAAGTTACACGGATTTGACATTATTCTTTAAACTCTTGAGTTATTTATGCTCAACTTATCTCATGACCTGTAAATCACTAAAACTATATAAAATATATTAAATAACTTTCATCGGATAGAAATCTAAAAGTTTAAGGGGTCAAACATTAACGTTTTTCAACACTTATTATATGTTATCTCTTTTGAGGCTCCTATAACTCTTGAATGGACACGTGTGCCCTTTAGAATTTAAAAATATGTCTGATCGCTATACCAATCAATCACCAAGTTTTATAGACACAATTAACCCTAATGAAGTATATTTTCAACTCTATTACAAAATAAATATAGTTAAATATTTCTTATTCTCTGTTTTACTTTAATAATTCGTGTATTATGCTCTATATTAATTTTCTTCAAAAATATGAAATGCTTAAAATTTATTTTATAGTTTCTTCGTACGTATGTTCACTATTATCATATGGCATTCATCATGTAGAAAATCACGAATTATTAAAGTAAAACAGAGCATAAGAAATATTTAACTATATTTATTTTGTAATAGAGTTGAAAATATACTTCATTAGGTTCCGTACATGGATGCCTACATTTCAAGTTCCACATGACCGTAAAAGAAACTCCATCGTGACTAAGAATTATCATATGGCATTCATCGTGTATTATCATATGACATTCACGGTGGAGTTTCTTTTACCGTCATGTGGAACTTGAAATGTAGGCATCCATGTACGGATGCAACCCTCTATGGTAGTATGGGATGGCACATGAAGTATATCCAAGTTGCTACGGAACCTATCCTCTGAAAAGCGTGATTTGTGAAGCCTATCGCATTATAGCCCATTCTAACTAAGTTTTAAGTAAAGATAATAAATGAATACGTTAAGAACTGGTTTTTCACCGCTTGCTTTAGAAAAACATATGACGAGCAATGGGTTCCCACCCTCGATATAAGTCAATGGGAGTTCCAAGCAGAGCAACTCCCTGAAAATATGAAAGTGAGACCACCCTATTATTGTCGAAAGCAAGCCGACCATCCGAGGAAGAGAAGGATAAGGTCTAAGGGTGAGGTTAGGGCACTACAGTGTAGCAGGTGCAGTGAATATAGTCACAACCGCAGGAGCTGCACGGCAGCGGGACCGATGGGCTGACAGTGTATATTTTTAATAATGATAGATTGAATGTAAATGAGAAATTTAAAATCCATATTTTTTTACTGTAATATAGTCTTTACCGATGTATCATAGAGTCGTCATCGACTGTATCCATAATCGATATCGACTCTATATAGAGTCGCCATCGACTATTTATAAAGTCGATATCGATTCATTTAAGAATCGGTATCGATTATGGATACCGTCGATGACGACTCTATATATAGTCGATCGCGATTACATAAAGAGTCGTTAACGATTAGTTATATAGTCGTTAGCGATTACATAAAGAGTCGTAATGATTAGTTATATAGTCGGTAGCAATTACATACAGAGTCGTCACCGATTATTTATATAGTCGATGACGACTATATATGTAGTCGCTAATGGCTGCTATTTCTACTTTTTAACTACAACTACATAAAAATGGTGCAATTATATTCAAAATAATTCATTAAGAAAAAATATTTCATTTACAATTACAAAAATATTAAAATACAACCACACTACTACTCCCCCTCCTTTTTGTCATACTTCGCCAGTACTCCGCCATCGCCTTTGTATGTAGCCAGTATATGGCCAATTTTTGCCCTGATCCTATCTATATCTGATTGCGCGAAGTCAAATTTCTTCCCCATCATAAAATATTCGACATACTTCACAACAAACACTCCACAATCACAGGAGTTGGTCTGTCAGGGGAGGGCTTTAATCCGGCAGTCACTAGATGACCAAGGATAGCTCTTCTTGATTAGTGCAGCGGAGTCACCGTACGAATATAAAATCACGGGAAGGTATTGGGTCTGTTTCGAAATAATAGAGA
Organism: Chloranthus sessilifolius; assembly: GCA_021018995.1. NCBI lineage: Eukaryota > Viridiplantae > Streptophyta > Magnoliopsida > Chloranthales > Chloranthaceae > Chloranthus > Chloranthus sessilifolius. The sequence goes on along the minus strand of CM037586.1, from coordinate 130,829,252 downwards.
GGAGTGTCAGTTATGTTAAGCTAATAATGATAAAAGATATGCTAAGCAAAATATCTTACCAGCGCCTGCAATTGGGACACATCTTTTCTTAGAGGGCCTATTAAATATAGGGTCGACGATCATTATCGATCGGTCGACTACCTTTACGATCGCAAGCGCCTAGTGTAGTGGTTGTTTTGAATGTATTGGCATAAATATCTACAAAAAAGTAATATAATCTCAAAGGGTATGATAGAAAAATTAAAAAGAATAATTATAAAGAGGATAAAAGCATACTATGTTGCATTCGTGAGCCCACAAATTCTGAAGCTCATTGAAGAAGAAAGTTTCCATCAGCTTCTTCCCTCTGGTCTCTCTTTGTCTATAAACAGCCCATCGTTGAACTTGAACCTCGATCGACTGGTCGTATAATTTTTCAGCAAGCAGGAACTTGTTGAAATCTCTCAGTTTATAGCCCTTGTACGTCAGCGCGGCAGGGTCCATAAGAAAGTTTTTGACCTCTTTATCAGGATGAATTTTATTATCAATTACTTCCAAATGTCTCAGGTAGGCGCCCATAACCTGAAACCAATTCAGTTAGATTAAAATATGCAGTTAGAGTTAAATACATAATCGTTATCGACTCTATAAGTCATCGATATCGATTAATTTGAGAGTCAATAACGATTACCTAAGCCATCGAAATCGTTATCGACTCTCTAATGAATCGATATCGATGATGTACAAAGTCGCTAACGATTACATAAGCCATCGTTAGCGACTCTAAAAGCCATTGATCTCGTTTAATTTGAGAGTCGATAACGATTATGTAAGTCATCGTTATCGACTCTATAAGGAATCGATATCGACTCTTTTTCGAGTTATCGACAGCTTTAACCATTCTTGATTTTGCCTACAGTATGTTAAACTTATAAAGTTATCCAGTGCATTGCGCTTTACATCCGAGGATTGCACCACCGACTTATACTTACATTGTGTTAACATATTCTCGCATAAAAATGGCCAACTTAACTAATCTTCACGATAAATATATAATAATAAAGTTAAGTATTGGGGTAGAATAACTTACTCGCCTCCTTGAGGCTTGTTCCATATGTCTAACTATATATATTTTGCTCATTGTCACTGTGGAAGCTCGTAGAGCATCTTCAATATACCCAGGACGTAATGATCGCCATGTCTAGGCTCAGATTGGTCCTTCATTTGGCTTTCTCGGTAGGCTTCTTTTCATCCGCTACCCTTCGCTGTGCCTTAGGTTTGATGGCAATTACTTTGCTGAGTTTTGCTTGCCTAGGTCTTAAGCGAGGCTCAGCTTGTTGGTGAGGCAATTGGAAAGAGGTTTCCTCTTCACCAGCAGGACCCTTATCAATTTGAGTCTCAGGCTGCTTGTCAACAGCTGCCTTTACCTCATCAATGGGAGGAGGAGGAGGAACCTGATGCGCAGGAGCTGATGGTTCCTTATCGAAGGTTGTGTCGCACACCTTCGATATCAGCTCTTCCATAGCCACATCCTGTACATCGAAATAATGATGCAAAATAAGAATTAATTTTTGGTCCACATTTTAAAAAGTCCAAATCGATTTTAAATATAATCGTTATCGACTGTACTTATAGTCGCTATCGATTTTATATACGATCGTTATCGATTATATATATAGTCGCTATCGATTGTAAATATAATCGATATCGACTGTATATAAACTCGATAACGATTGCATATATAATCGATATCGACTGTATATATAATCGATATCGATTTATGTTAACAAAACTGAACATCTAAAACCAGATTTCAACACATACCTTAGGTCTCGCCTCCAATAAATTTTCAAGGAGTTCTTTTATATCCGTCTGGCCCTTTCTGACCAAATAGTTGCAGTGATTTAACTTCTGCCACTCTGCATCCCTTGAATTCAGCCTCTCATTGAAGGAGTTGCATAGTTTCTCTAAAGAAGCGCAACGTTTAGCCAGGGCCTTATTCTCTCCCTCCAAATCGCTCACTCTTTGGGTGAGCTTCAAGTTCTCCAGCGTCAAATGATCGACCCTCCTCAACAAAGAATCATCATGGGCTATCTTTCGCTGCCAGGCTCTCCTTGGTGGCCCCCCTAGTTCTTGGCCGACCCTCTCCCACATGGACGGGGCCCTTTTTCGAGAGGGGTTCTTCTTCAGACGTCGATGCGTCATCCCATTCTTCCTCTCCAATATTCTTGACCGGAATGTAATTTCTTTTCTTCTTCGGCCGCATCTCTTCCACAGCTTTCTTGACCGGTTCTTTCCTCTTCCCCCCAACCTCCTTTTGAACCCGTAGATATTCTCTTAACACGGGTATCTCTAATTCAAAGCCCTGAGGCACGAGGGGAGCGCGAACCTTTTGAAAGAAAATGAAACATGTAAACAACAGAATAAAATGATCGTTATATATAATAAATCACTCTCGATTATGTAAAGAATCGGTACTGACTATTTAATAAATCGTTATCGATTCATTAAAAAATCGCTATCGATTATTTAATGAATCGTTATCGACTACTTAGTAAGTTGTTATCGACTTTGTACGGAATCGCTATCGATTGTTAAGGAATCGTTATCGATTCTTAAATGAATCGATATCGATTCTGTAATGAATCGTTATCGATTCTAGAATGAATTGGTAAGTTGCTTTTTTTTTTAATTGGCAATAGACCTCATACCTTGCTGTCTAACATCTGCCTGCGAGTGTAACCTTTGATCCTTGACTGCGCCCTGTCCGACCATTTCAGCAGCCGTGGGAAAGGGTCCTTGAGGCCTAGCTGGGATGGCGATATATCGGGCAGGATCTCATAAGCCCACCATTGAAGTACACATATGCATCCATGTGTTGTACGTCTTCAAGGCTTTATCCATCTCGGCGGTTTTTCTATTCGTCGCGCCCTTAATTATATACTCGATCAAGTCTTGGTAGACGTGCAGACCCCACGGAGTTCGGTTAAAGGTCTCCACATCATCGATAAGGTCGATGTGGTCTTCCGAAATCTGATGGTGGGACCCGGGGAAGAGAAATATGCACAGTACAAATAGAAGGGACAACTTTAAGAAGTCCTCATCACTTTTCGCTCTCCAAATTGCAGCATCTATATGAGACCGGAGAATTTTTCCAGGAGGCGTTCCACGAAAGTATTTGTAACGAATGATTTGTTCTTTCGATGGTTTAACGGATGGGGTATACTTTTTTGGGCCAACTACGGCAAGGCCCAGTATCAATGCAATGTCTATCTTCCGAAGATAGACATCAGTCTTCCCAATTCGAAAGTGGTTTTTTTCAACCCAAAATGTCAACATCGCATCCACCACATCGGAAAGAAATCCCACACCCTTAGGCATTTGAAAATATTCCACCAAAAACTGAATCTCTCAGTAACTTCTTCCGAGCTAGGGTAGCATTTTCGAAGAGATTCGAAATGGCACTGGGCGAACACTTGGCAACAACTCTGTGTACAACCATCTTGACAGCCTTTTGAAATGAACTGTAATAAAAAAGAAAGGACTGAGCCCCATACTAACAAGGATAGTTTAAATGTTGATGAAATATATATATAAATCGATTACATATAGAATCGTTATCGATTACATATGTAATCGATACCGACTCTAGATATAATCGATACCGATTCTATATGTAATTGATATCGAGTCTAGATGTAATCGATATCGATTACATATGAAATCGCCATCGACTCAATATAAATTCGCAATGACCTCAAAATATTTATTTATATAGAAATTACTTAATTTACTGACTCAAAAGATTTCATGAAGTCGCCATTGAATCAAAATGTTTCATTTACTTGCAAAATTTTCAATTACATTCATAATATTTCAATAACAATTAAAAATGAAAAGAAAATCTTGCAGCAACGTCCTAAGGAAGATTCTTCGATAAAAGCGGTCCTCCGCTTCTAACCAAAATTTAGGAAGATGGATGAAAAGCAAGTGGTGGATGGGGTGGAGAGGCGGGTGGTTCCCTCTTAAGTTTCTTTTTCTTTCTTTTGTTCTTTTTCTTTTCTTCCTTCTTCTTTACCTACATCGATTACATATATAATCGATATTGACCCTATATGTAATCGATACCGACTCTAAATGCAATCGATATCGATTACTTATGAAATCACCATCAATTCAATATAAGACTACAATGATCTCAAAATTTTTAATTTACCTGTCAGGTAAATTTCCCTTATTTATATAAAAAATATTTAATTTACTAACTCAAAAGATTTCATGAAGTCGCCATTGCATTAAAATATTTCATTTACTTGCAAATTTTTTCAATTACATTCAAAATTTTTCACTTATAATTAAAAATGAAAAGAAAATTTAGGAAGATGGATGAAGAGCAGGTGGTGGATGGGGTGGAGAGGCGGGTGGTTCCGTCTTAAGTTTCTTTTTCTTTTCTTCCTTCTTCTTTTTCTTTTCTTCCTTCCTCTTCTTCTTTTCTTCCTTCGCCAAAATCTCCATTACTTCATCATACTCGTCCCACAGGAACTGCAGAGGATCTGGTTCTGGTGGTGGTGGTGGGTCTTCTCATACAGGCTCGAACTTGATTAGGTTATAGAAGATTTTTTCTTCGTCATCTGACATTGGGAAAAATATGGGCTGGAAGGGATGATAGGTGGTTTGCTAAGGACGAACTAAACCTGTATTTAAAGCTCCTAGATTGTGGAATACGAATCGTTGTATTAAATTTTCTCATTCTTCCAACCTAACTTGCCATAATGGTTTTACAAAAGGGTAGTTGGCAATAAATTGAACGTCGGCTGAGATAAATATAAAATCTCGTATGATTTATTATGACATCGAGGGTAATAACTATAGGGAAATTAATTCATATGATGGGTATTAATTATATTCATAGAGAGTCGATATCAATTTGTTATAGAGTCGTCATCCACAATTTATATAGTCAATTACGACTACATATACAATCGTTATCGACTCTAAATATAATCGATAGCAACTCTACAAATAATCGATAGCGACTCAATATGTAATCGTTAACGATTACATATAAGATCGATATCGATTACATCTACGATCGATATCGATTACATATGGAAAAACCTAAAAAAATTATGTCAAAATGTGCACCAAAGAGGAGAAAAAAAAAATCTATAGCGATGGAAGGTAATTTTAATTCTAACTTACAGATTTGGTAGCTTGAAGGTTGTAGATTTGAACGCGATCATCCATGAAGCGACAACGACTCTCCACTGACTTCGAACGAAAAAGTAAAATGAAAACAGTAAATGATTTGAAAAGAGGACGGCTATTTATTACTGTGGGGGTATTTTGGGCATTTCCTACAGGCGTGCCTCAGCTCGGCGCGCAGCGGGTTTGTCTGGGTAAAAGTGAAAATATAGGGCTTCTGACGTAAAAGGCGTATCTGACAGGGCCTGCAATATCAAACATTATCAATGCCGGTGTGTAGTCGAATCCTTCCATAAGTTTATCCCGTACATAGTTCGCTACGAAGGAGATTGTTGCATTACGGTGACCGTGCAGTCCGATCTTAGCGGCTCCGCATGTGTGAGTACTATTGAATGTCTTATTTGGAAAGAATCGAGCCCAGTCAATTTAGAAGCATGTATTCGCCACGAACAATCGGGTTCGTGCATTCGGTTGTCACTCGATAACTAGCGGTCCTCAAAGGCCGAATTTGAAAGTTTTTCTCCACCGCGTGTTCTTTCAATGCTCTTTGAAATGTTTGTTTGTCTCGAAAGATCTCTCCAATTTTAAACGTCCAATTCCGATATTTAGTTTCCACCTCTTCATCGGAGGAGTAGCCCGATGTCTCTGACATTTCGTAATCTCCGTCTACTAGGGGATTGTCAATGTCTCTCACAAAAATTTTCGGATCCTCTTTGATAAACCCATCTGGTTCGCCTTCATATTCTTCTTCTAAGGTATATTCATTCATGGCTTGAGGATGACTACGCCATTCACTAGCGGTGTTCTCGAGTGGTTGACTAGATCCTTCACCGAAGGGGTTCTGATGTGATTGACCGGATCCTTCACAGAATGGATAATGGCGTGGTTGGCTAGGCCCTTCACCGAAGGGGTGCTCATGTGTATGGACATGGGGTTGAGTTACTCCGATAATTCTCATCGATGGCATGGTAGAACATAAGTCTTGAGTAAACCAAGTTGTCCATCCACCGGGGAAGATATGACTGAAATCGTTGGTATCCACCACCCTTTCTGAAGTATAGTCTAACCATTGACTATATTGTTGTGACCCATGCATGTATTTTACTGGGTCATCATACGATTCAATCGGAGCATCGTTTAAATCAAATGTTGCTTTCCCTCTGCCATCGTTCGCCGCAATATAACCGTCATCGCCTAACGGGGACGATCGTATCTGATTTCATCCTCAAACTTACATGGCTGAAATGAATGAGTCACAAAATTAGTCCCGCCGAGATTTACTTGTTCAACTTCAACTGGGAAGGATGATGGTTCCTTAATGATGAATACTTTTATGACGTCCACTCCGAATTTATAAAACGTAAATAATGTAGCCAAATCATCAGAGTCCAAAATGTCGGCAACCACAGGCGTATTCACTATCTTCATATGAAACTTTGTGGAAACTGTTTCATCCGCCTTCGCAAAACTGACAGTAAATATTCGCCTTATAAATTGTTCATAAGAAATTTCAGTTGAAATGTTAATAAGCCTCCGCCAGCCACCTTCATACAAGTCATCATCGTTTACAAGAAGGCCATCATAGTGACAAAGAAGAGGAATCCTCACGTCCGTCATCGTCTGTTTAAGAATGAGAAGGAAGGGTCATAAAACTGATGAAACAAAAGAGAAAGACGATTATAAATCTTAGTCGATTGCAAATACAATCGTCATCGACTCCATATAGAGTCGATATCGATTGCAAATACAATCGGCATCGACTCCATATAGAATCGATATCGATTGCAAATACAATCAATATCGATTCTATATGGAGTCGATGACGATTGTATTTGCAATCGATATATATTTTTTTAAAAATGGATCGAAGGATACAAAGACCTTTCATATACTACACTAATAGGAGATACTGCATCACTAAGAGACACTAATAAGCTGAAAATGAGGTTTAAGTAGGATACCTCGCGTCGCAAGGACAAAGTTCAGGGTCTTTTTGCCACAATGAAGAAATGCAGGTCTTTTCTCCCAAGCCTCTGTTTTCTTCTTCGAAATAGCAGATCGGAGCAGATCAGACTAAGGAGACTTCGTCTAGAGTTTTACACCTCTAACTTTTTTGCAGGATAAAATGAGGAAGAAGAGGATGCTTTGTTGGTTAAAGAAGGTCATAGAAGGGGGTAATTTGAACCTTTTACTCTCCTTAGGGTCGGCTAGGCTTGGAGCGGGTTTGTCTGGGTAAAAGTGAAACTATAGGGCTTCTGACATAAAAGGCGTACCTGACAGGCCCTGTCAGGTAAATTTCCCATTAATTTATATGGCGTTTCACTGGGTTCTCAAATGATGGATATTATTTTTGTACTAAATCTTTTTTTTTGTTTTTAATCCAAAAATATTGGAAGTAACAGTTTTTAAGAAAGGTAGGACAAACTGTTACACTCTAATTAACTCAATAACCGAGTGAAAATATACTTTTCTCTCTCATAAAAAGAAAAAATAACATAAGCTATGTCAGGTTTAAGAAAATTTATGAAGCAAAAACCAATAGTAAAAACAATAGCTTAGCAGCTCTTCAAAATGAAGGTTCAAACCAAATGCTTACTCCATATTCTGCATTTAAGTAGCTTTGCTTTGCTTGGAAACTTAGAAAATTGATATTTGTTTCTATTCCTTTTGAAAGCATTCGTCCTCCCCATCTTTCAGCTTTTGTCCACTTAAGCCTGTCAAAATCGAAACTATAGACCTCAGTTTCTTTTCCGAAATCACTCATGTAAACTGACAAGAGCTCTCCTTCAGATTCCATCAGAAATTCCTGAGTACTAAAATCAATCTCCAATTTTGAATCAGCAATAACACCCCAATATTCATTTTCAAGATGATAAAATCATAGCTTTCCATCCTGTCCTAAGAAGAAAATATTCGTACCACAGTGGACTAGGCTAGTGAAAGCTGCATCAAACAGATCGTCGGGATCTTCGCCGGGGTGTATAGAGATAGTCCAATTCTCGTCTCCGATACGGTTGGTCGCAGGATCTCTTTTGAAGAGATCCTGCGACCAACGGGCTTCAATAGCCCTATTTTTATGATGATAGGATTGTTTCATTTAATTAATTTGCGGTTGCTTCAGTAATAGATTGTAACCTTCCTTGTTCCAATTTGACTCGTCATTATATTGCTAAAAATATGTCTTATTATTCTAATGATACGAAATGTGATCTCTATCATCTGATTCAAGACACAGTGAATGGTTGACTATAATAAATCATGGGATAGAGAGAGCTCTTTCATGCCAACAATCTTTGGGTCTACGATCTTTACTTCATACCTCCAAATCAAATGACTTAGATAGTGTTCCATGTAACATAAATTCCAAAAATAATATCTTTCTTTTAACCTGTGTCATGGTACAAATTTTGTGTGCAAGAATTGTAGCTCCCAAAAAATAATAAATAAATAATGAGAGGCATTTCTTGCATTGGAGAAGTTGGCCTTTAGCCCTTTGCATATAAGCTTAAAGGACATGATATTTTGGGGATGTGACATGTGAAAGAAAATACCATCAAACCCATCTGTTTTGAAGGCCATCATCAAAAGATCTCTAGTGCATAAGATTGGAGCACACAAGCTTTATCATATGATTTAAAGCAGTCAACTGTTCAATCAGATAATGGAATTTGACTGCGCGCATTAAATCATATGATAAACACTGTGTTTCGTGTCAAACGATTGCACCAAAGATCTTTAAGATATAGCCTTCAAATCACATTCACTGCTCCCCAAAATACCAAACCTTTCTGTTAAACTATGCACAATGGCCAACGTGTGTGCAAGTAATGGCTCAAAAATAATATGTAGTCTTGCTACTCAAAATTGGAAAACAAAACTGAAAAGGCCTTAGTGTACCCGTACACGAATAACTTGTATAAAATGTTGAACGTTTTTTTTTGTTTTCTAACTTATTGAAGTCACAATTCAAAAAGGTGTATATCTACCATAGAATTTGTATAAAATTTCTAGCCAAATTCATCTATCATATCTATGTCCACCAAGAAGGGGTCTTACCACTAAAAGGCGTATCAGATGGTGGTGAATGTGTCACTATTTTAGCATCAATTTTTGTTAGCATCATGCGAATCCATATGGTGATGGATCAATTTTTAGATTGAATTCAGCTTCAAATTGCATAAAAAACAGAGGTGGAAGGCAAATGGGATCTTTTAATATGTATCATGAGATAGGTTCACCATATTCTAAACTAAATATCTTTTGTGCAAAAGATTGAGAGGAAAAAAGGCTGGTGTGCCTTCAGTATCTTTATCAAAGCAGTCAAATGCCATATAAAATTAATGCTATTACATCAATTTAACATACCATTAATTTTAGATAGACTTGGACTGCTTCGAACTAGACTACCTAATCTTTCGCATCATGAATCGTGAGTTCATTACCGTCAAATCATACAAAGCATATAGTTTTATTGGATATTTGTGGCCAACACTTTAATTCATCTTTGGGTTTCCATAAAAAATTGAGTTGGACCTCTGACCATACTTATTTCAAGGCATTTAGGCAAGAGGTTGCCTATTTTAATAGTGATGATATGTTTCTTTTACTTTCCTTGAAGGGTTGGAAAAAAGAGAGTTATATTTAGGGCATCCATCGTCCCCTCTATTTCAACTAAGTGCTATCCCCAGCAAAGGCTTATGGAGATTAAGAGAGAGGTATCCTCACGAAATCAGCGGCCCCAATTGAAGAAGAAGAAGAAGAAGGTAGGAAAAAACAAGGAACACAAATATATTTAATACCATGAGATTGTTTCTCTATATAAAATAGAATCTCATGGTGATGACTTCTTCATATAAAATACTAATTATGGTAGAACTTTTGTTGCTTGATTAATTGCCTTATTCGTTAAAATATGGTACAAACCTTTGTGATTTGTAAAAGAGATTTGAAAATTTTACGATCATTGGATTCTTCTGATAATAAAATTTTTACGAGTTTCTTGTGATTAGTTTTATGATTTGCAGTGCACTGGTTGTCCACGACATTGAAGAAAGAGAACAGAAAATGATCAAACTCTCCTGTGAAAAAAAAGGTTTGGGCTGCTCTCTGTCGGTGCTGATCAGATAGTACACCGAACTGGTCAACGGGTCTCCCAAGAGTGTCTAATTTGGGATTCCAATTTTTCTCTTCATAAAATCATAAAATAATCATAAATTTATAAAATGAAAAATGTATAATGTGGGTTCTATTATATGGATGAACCTATGCATTCAGACCTCAGATCATATGACACGCGACACCTGATTTCAAGATAGTGCTTTTTTTGGGATTGTGTGCAATGTTGCATGTCATCTATTAAACAAAATTAATTTTTTTTATTATCTAAGCTTTAGCCAAAATTTGGATACTGTTATCATGTCAAGTGTTCGGTAGTATGTTCCCTACAAAAAATAAGGCGGCGAAAAAATTGTCGCTATTAACAAAAAAAACTATTAAAAGCTATTAAGACAATTAGCGAGCGTATTAGCGGCAGTTTTTTTGTTAATAACGGTAATTTTGGCTGCCGCTAATAGTCTTATTTTTTGTAGTGGTTTTATGATTTATTGAAGATAAAAAGGGACTTATTACTATGTTTCATGCCTTCATTATATAAAATTTAAAATTAAAAAAAAAAATTAATAAAAATTTAAAAAAATATAACTTATATTGTCAACTATAAAACATGAAAAAAAAAAATAACAAATAAGTAATAATCTTGATAATTCAATTAAATCAAAAATGAATATTTATTCCTTCTCGAGTAATGATTTCTCTATAAAAATTAATCATACATAAATCAATTAAAAACGACCTAAACCCCATTACAATAATCCAATTCATTGAATCTCCATCTACGCCTAATAAATCAGATCACAAAATCAAAAAAATAGTATAAAAAAAATCAGATCAATCAGAACTCAGATCACAAAATCACTTAAACAAACATGCTAGAATCGAAACAATTCATATCACAATTCTCATCACCATAAATTGAAACAAACTTTAGAATCCGAAAGAAGATTTAAAGAACAAATCAGAGGCATACCTACGAAAGAATTTCTATTTCTTTGGAGATTCAGAGACCCGATTGATAGCAGCCCAAATGACTTTTGAAAACAACGAATTTCAATCCCATGTTTACACCAAAAATCTAGGTCTAACATCAACTAATCTTGAAAGGAATCTATGACAACTAAAAAGCATTATTTTCTATGATTCAACTCACATTTCTTGCCACATTTTATTGGGTTAAATAAAAAATCAAGAGAGGAAAGAGAGTATTTTAACCCTTCCTTCACTAAATCCTTGAGATGCACATACAAGTTACAAGTCATATATATATTACACAGCTCAGGTCATAATCTATTTCTCAAAGACCCAAAGGTCACAGGTTCAATCCCAACTTACATATTGTTAAAGAAAAGTCATATATGTTAAAACATGAATGATACATATTGGTATTGTGCCCGTTTCAAGCGAAAGTGGTACAACTCAATAGAATCAAAATAACTTAGTATGGGATGGGTGAAAGGCAAGGGGGACCTTGGAAATTAGCGCTTATTATGGGCGAAGTTGCCAACCTTGTGAATCAGATGGCATTATCCTTTCATCATATTAAAGGAGAGCAAATAGGTTTGTTAGTTTGTTTGCAAACAAGGTGTTTTGAGGGATTGTTTTATAGTTATGAATTTAAACATTTGATGCTTGGATGTTTAAAAACGTTAGAAATAAGAGAATACGTGTCTCTGGTTGGATGGGTATCAAAAGTTTAGGTGACATGACTGTAACAAAAAATTGGTGTGCCAGTAACACTTTTCTCTAGTTTTTATTTTAGTAATGTAATAAAAAATCGGATATTATGCTTGCTGACCTGGCACAATCTGAGCCTTACAAGTTCTATATCTTGGGAACTGTGAACATTGAAACATGAATCCAAACAGAGCGAACCAACGAACTTGGTCACATTGGGTTCATCTAGTAACTGATACACCATTAGCAAACTGTACAAGACAAACATGAATAAATAGCCCCAATTTTTTTTTTCCTATGATCAGTAGTTTGTTTATCAACTAATAATAGTAGAGAGAGAAAGAGCCAGCGAAGAAGCTCAATTGTGTGAAAATGGCGGTCGCCTCATTTGGTCTCTTCTCCAGTCTTCCATACCCTTCTTCTAGAACCACCTTCTTTATCCCTCCTTAAACCTCTCTCTTTATAGGGTTTTATAGCATTATTTTCATCGCTCTCTCTCTCTCACCATCTTTCCAGGGTTCTGCAAATTTATAGGGCTTCTCAAGCTTACAAGATTGGTCTTAATGGCTCCTGTTCTAAGCAGAGGCCTGTGCTCGTCTTCTCTATCATCTCTACCTGCTGTTTCATCTAAGCTTTTGAAGAACACCAGAGTTTTGAAATTAAGAAGCTCTATTTTTCCACAAACAATTCTGAGAAATGGGTTCTCTTCTTCAGTGGGTTTAAAATGGAAGCTCGATAGGAGAGAGAATCGAACAATTGTTCGATGCGAGACGGCGGTTGTGGAGAAAGAAGCTACATAGGGGTCAGGCGGAGGTGGGTTTCGGTTATTTCGACTAAATTTGGTCTTTTTGTAGTTTTTTTAAGGTTGTTGTGTGATTTGGTGATGGTATGGGATAGGTTTTTGTTTTAGTGTTCATATTTATAGGTTGAAGGTGTTTGGGTCTGCTACTGCCATCTGGCTCGTCCTTCTGCCTTGCCAAGTCCAACATACTTGCATCTTTTCAAGGAGGGTATTCAACCACTATGGGAGGTAACTTTTGGAGCATAACTTTATTTATTTTTTATTTTTATTTTGTAACTTTTGTAGGATTGCCATACTATTTGAATGTGATTCTTGATCGTAGTTTTATTATCTATGATTCATTGATAGAGATCTAGAAAGGCATTATATCTCTAGAAGCTAACAAAGTTGATTTGTTTTTGTTTTTGATGGTTCATAAAATATTTTTATATGATCAGGACTCCACAAATTGCAATGGTGGAAACTGGATAATATGTTTCAATTAAGAAAGAGATCTACCAACCTATCTACCTACCTCGAGAGTAGATTCCCAACGCAGAGCTTTGATCCTCTCGTGAAGAGCTTCGAGTACGGTCCTCGGGAGGAGTTTTTTGAAATTTGTATGGCCTCCCTTACTCTCTGTTTTCTCAATTCTGAAGAACAAGAAGACGGAGAAGAAGTAGAAGCAGAAGAGTCCTAGTTTAAAGAAGAGTCATCCTTGTTTAATTAGATTTGGGGACTTGCAGCTATACATGATTCTGACACTTGTTTAGAGTACAGAGGAGTCCTAGTTTAATTAGATTTGGGGACTTGCAGCTATATATGTTTCGGGACTTGTTAAGGGCATTTTAGGTATGAAAATTTAACATAAATTATTTTTACTTTTATATAGTAGTAAGGATATGTAAGGAATCTGCTTTATCAGGAGTTGATTAGTCAACAAAGGACAATATCTATCAATCGACGATAATTACAACTAAACCATCAAGATTCTTCTTCAACTATCTATGTTTATCTACATCTATTGACTAGGATCATTACGAAATCAAAGTGTTCCACCTGTAGATATTGTTATTTTCTTTTGAATTTCTGTTTTACCTATGCTCTATATATGTAGCTCCATAAACACGAATCAATATACAAGTGAATGGTCATATTTTTTTTAAGGGAGCCATTACTTGCACACGCTTTTTAAGTGATTGCACCAAGGTTAAAAAAAGACTTTGTATTTCAGGGACATGTGACATGTGAAAACGCAATCTAGGCCGTCTAATTTAAAGTTCATGATCTATAGATCCTTAGTGGATAAGATTGGAGCAAAACACAATATTTATCACATGATCTATTGTCGTCAACCGTTGAATCAAATAATAGCCTTTGACTATATTTTAATCACATGATGAAGATTATATTTTATGCCAATCTTATCCACTAAGGATCTATAGATCATGAACTTTAAATCAGACGGCCCAGATTGCGTTTTTACATGTCACATATCCCTAAAATACAAAGTCTTTTTGTAACCTCGGTGCAATCACTTAAAAAGATGCAGGTAATGGCTCCTTTTTGAATTCTTTACTTTTTGTGATGGTATCAGAGCCTTGACATTTTTGGTTACTAATTCTGTGAGGTTGTGCATTGACATTTTTAGTTTCAGATTCTGTGAGGACCTAGACCCGACCAATTTCTTGGCCCGAACCAAGCCCCAGGCCAGACCCAACCTGATTCCTTATGAACTTTCTTCTTGCCCCTGCTTAACACCCAATCCTCTCCCCTATCACATCCTCTTCAAATCGAGAGCTTGGGACTTGCAACCATGTTGTGGTCCGTCGTTGCCCTGACTACAAACTCGCCATCATCACGTACCGCCCAACCATCTTCTCCTGGCTATAAACCTGAGGCAACCATCACCTCCTCCCTCCATGATTCAAAGAGCTCCGACAATGTATTTCATCTACTTCTTCATCTTCTTTTTCTTGTTTCCGATAGGCTCGATCTCTTGCAACGATAATTGGAGACGACCGTTACCATCCGTTTCGATGCTCGCGCAGCTATTGTAACCGTGCGCAGCTTCGTGACCATCATCCACTTTCGTGACCGCGAGCGGCATCATTCCTGTTAACGACGATGCCGATCACAACGACACAACCCTCACTCTATTTTCCCTCTATGTATTTCCCATCTCTTTTCTACCAATTACTCTTTTTCTTTCTCCCATGCCACCATCAAACCACAACCCATTTCTTTCCATTTTTGTCACAAACAGTGACTTTAAAACCTTTTTTTTCACTTTATTATTATTATTATTATTATTATATATATATATATATATATATATATATATATATATATATAAGGTGTAGAACCTATATATGTATATATTATATTTATTATTTGTAAAGGTCTATTCTTCTATTTTATTCTATTTTCATTTTGCTATTAAAAATATAGGGTTTATAACCCATATGTTTGTTAGAGATATTTTTGGGCTATTAACCAATTATAAAATATTTTAGGAATATATTTATTTATTATATTGATATCAGCTAAATTATTATAAAATATATTTTATTTATTACGAAATATTATATTTATTTAAATTAAAAGAACAGGTTATTAATATTCTTTCGAGTTTAAATATTATTTATTATTTACTAATTATATTTTTTAGTAATTTATATTTTGTTTGATTTCAAATATTTGTTAAAAATATATATATCCTTATTGTGGGTTATTAAAACGACTTTTGACTGATTACCCCCCCTTTCGAACCTATTCAGTATCATGATATGATTCGATCATCCATACTCTAATCGCGTCGACCCATAGTTATACCTTTCACTCCTGAAACTCGACCCATCCGGGTCGAGACCCTATTGGTTAACCTTCCACATGACTCGACTCGACCTCTAGCTCAATACTTCTCATATATATATGTCCAAACTCTCTTTATTGTCGAGAAACCGATTAACACTAGCACACCCTTGTTCTCGTGCATGCAACCTAAGCTTCAACTACCCCTATCGCAATCAGAAGGAAAGCGCATATCTAAGTAGTACTTAAATAATTAACTACTACTTAGATACGACCTATATATATATATATAGAGAGAGAGAGAGAGAGAGAGAGAGAGGGAGAGAGAGAGAGAGAGAGAGAGAGAGAGAGAGAGAGAGAGAGAGAGGTACATACAACCATATAATTATGAATTGAATCCTTAGATAATGTGATACATCTTTGAGACATTAATGTGTGGTGGTATTATCAATATATGAGTATATTTACATAAGACTTGATCTTTTTATTTTTACACAATCATATTTGAAAATTGAAATTTCTGTATAAAGTTAATCATAGTTCAACTCTTGATGGCATATCATGCATGAGCATAAATTTGAGCATATGAGCAACATAATTACCGTATGGTTCTTGTCATAAACTGTTAGAAAGAGAACATGATTATGAAAAATGATTGATCGTAGTACGTATTTCTTTTCGAAAAGTATCATGAAATATCATCTTAATTATGGAAAGCACCAACTATTGAAAATGATTTTTTACTGCATATTTTGTGCATCTATATAATTATATGATATTTCAAGTTGGGATCCCCCATTGGGCAGCATGGGTTTGGGACAAATGTCTGCGCTAGTGCTTCCATAATAGGAAGTATATATTGCCTACTAATCTGTCACGGTAGGTGTGTAATTCAAATATACAATGAGATGAGGTAAGGGCTAACTGAATAAGAGGTTGAAGTCTGAAATGGTCACATGTGGTTGTATCATGGATCTGATACTCTATGAGTAGAACCTATACCTATAAATGTGTAGCCACTAAAATTAAGTTATTTTATTTTGTTTTTCTTTCAATGGAAATTTCTTGTTCTTTTATTTATGCATCTCATGCCTTACTTGATGATAGTTGCAAATGTGATGCTTTGAGAACTAAAAAGTAAATTTGCATACATTTACAACACTTACTGTAACCAAAGGAATGCTTATAATCGATTTTATCTCTCTTATTGATTATTAAGACGTAGGTTACTAGATATTATTAGGGGGCCACTTGTCGAGTTTATCTCACTCTCATTATTAACATTTCAGTAGCTAATCGAGTTGACCTTTGTGCATCTTCTCAAGCAGAGACATTGGAAGATCTTTTGAAATAAAGTTAGCCGAGGAGTTAGTAAGGTTTTGTGCTTTATTGTAAGGGACTTTTGGAATGTAATAGTATTCACGATGATCAATGAATTGTAACAATGATGTTCCCTTCTTTTAAAATTATTAATGAAATATCAGGTTATGTGTTTTGTTTAATCTTTTAGTTTTGCTTTGATTATTGGATTCGCTCATGCACTGAAATTCGTTGTGTATTGGATTTTGGAGAATGACGGTTTGGAATCAAAGCTTTGGGTTTATCGAAACCCTAGGATGCCTGAGGGAGTGGACCCATAGGCTAGGATTAGGATGAGTAACCGCTATCCGATTATGGCATTGTGTCCCTCTTGATGACCAGGACATGACAAAGAGGACGACAACGAGAAAGACTACTGGACTACCTCGATCAGTCTGTTATAAGATGGCCAACCTTCGTGTACCCCAGGAAGCATCCGAAATCATAGATGTCAACGTATACCAGTGATGCCATGAAGCATGGACTCTTCCTCCACCTATCTTGCTTGAAGCTCGATCTTTCGAGGAAGAAGTGTTGGACAACTTTGAAGAACTCGTGGAGGAAATGCACAACCCCAGCGAAGGAGAGATGAACAACCCAAGCGAGGGAGAACTAGATGCGGAAGAAATGAACAGTGATGAAGAAAATGTCGTAGAACACGACGCTATCAAAATCTCTGATTATAATGAATCAGAAGCGACCGAGGAAGAATACTCCGAGGACAAAAATACTGAATGGGCCAATATCAAGCTAGGCTAGATTGGAAACTTGTAGAGAACAGTAATGGCCTAAGAAAGTAAATCTCACCACTGATGTACACGCAAGAAAAGCAAGGCCTTTGAAATAGGAAAGATATATGTAGCGTCAAGTACCTTTTTGTTAGATTTAGAATCAATGTGAACCCTTTTGTAGCAACTACGCAAACGAAATCTAAAACTATGAAAGCTCTTTTTGTAACAATCAGACTTATGTAATTACCAATCTATGAATAAAATGAACTATTTCACTTCTTTTTATTTAATTGTGTTATAAATATATTACAGTAATTTCAATATACTCATAAAGTAGATGACGTGATTAGACTATATTTTATATATAGATGGTATGAGGACGAGGCGCCAGAATGTCATGCACTGGGAGACCCGCAACACCCGCAAATAACCCACTGGCAACCTTTATCTGGTCCTACTGCTAGGGATCTAAAGGCTAGTGTAGTTGAATTGACCCACTTGATCCCTAATGGGGTTGGTTCGACATCAACCAACACAAACCACATTGACTACGGAGACTATCTGAAAAGATTTAAGAAATTGAATCCCCAACATTTAGAGGCACCATCGATCCTTTGGAAGCCAAGCAATGGATCAAAGATATTGAAAAGATATACAAGGCAATGAGATGCATAGAGGAACAAAAGGCTAGATTTGTTGCTTTTCTATTGTCAGAAGAGGCACATCGCTGGTGGCAGTTAGTCGAAAGATCAGAGCTAGCACCCGGAGAAGTTGTTGTTTGGAGCAGATTCGTAGGGATATTCTTCGGGAAGTATTTTCCCCTGAACATCCGAGATAATAAAGGAGCTGAATTTCTGAAACTGAATAAGGCAATATGATGGTGACCGAATATGTTGCCAAGTTCGTTGACCTGGAATGATTTAATAGGCACCAGCTCATAGAGAGAGAGGGCACAGAGATTCGAATTAGGCCTTAGATTCGACATCCGGGGACGCCTCTCCATACTATTCTCAGAGGACTACAAGTTATCGGTTAGACGAGCCTTGAAGGCAGTAGAAGATATCAAACGGAATCGCCCATCCCACAAAAAACATAAGGACTTGCTGAGTGGAGATTGACTAGCACCTTCTTTCCAACACGCATCAACAAAATGACCCCGATTTGATGATAGGTGAGCTGGATTCACGAGACAA
Organism: Chloranthus sessilifolius; assembly: GCA_021018995.1. Taxonomy (NCBI): domain Eukaryota; kingdom Viridiplantae; phylum Streptophyta; class Magnoliopsida; order Chloranthales; family Chloranthaceae; genus Chloranthus; species Chloranthus sessilifolius. The sequence continues at coordinate 130,810,401 of CM037586.1, read as the reverse complement.
TCATGCAAGATATGTGGGAAGAATCATGGCAACATACCATGTCGGCAAGCAAAGGCTATTTGCTATAACTAGGGAGAACCGGGACATGTATCACGAGTTTGCTCAATGTCGCTGAGACACTGCTTTGAGTGTGGAAGGGCAAGACACACGGTAAAGGACTGTCAAGCATCAAGGAATTCCCAACTATTTAGACAGCCACTCCCACTATAGCAACAACAACAACGAGTGCAACCGATTCAGCTTCATGTAGGATGACCTACCTAGCAGCGATACCAACAAGGATAGCAGCCACGCCAAAATGCACGAGGGTGAGTGTTTGCCCTGACTCAATAAGATGTCGAAGCCTTGGAATTGTAATCCAAGGTACTATCCTAATCTTCGAAGCCGTAGTGAAAATTTTATGACTTCAGATCCACACACTCCTCCGTATCACCATCCTTCGCACAATCCTTGAAATCCACACCTCAACCTTTAGACTCAACACTCACTATCTCTACCCCAATTGGAGATTCCCTAACTACTAATACTATATATAAGGATTGCACTGTAGAAATCGATAGTCGGCAACTAGTTGCCAACCTGATTCTACTTGATATGATAGACTTTGATGTTATTATGGGCATGGATTGTCTTGCCTCTCACCATGCAAGTATCGAATGCTTTTGAAAGTGAGTCAATTTTCGTATCCTAGGTCAGCGGAGGTTCTCATTTCAGGGTATTGTTAGGACTCCTGATTTACCCATTATTTCAGCCATTGAAGCTAGACAACTTCTTTCAAAGGGTTGTTAGGGTTACCTAGCGTACGTCATTAGTAAGGATAAGAGTAAGTCCATGAATTTGTTGATATTTTTTTGGATGAATTACCTGGACTACCTCCCATCCGAGAGATCGAGTTTGCGATAGATCTACTTTCAGAGACGCCTTTAATTTCTAAGGCTCCTTATTGCATGGCACCGGCGGAACTCTAACAGCTCAAGAAGCAATTAGAAGAGTTGCTAGAGAAAGGATTCATCCACCCAAGTGTGTCAACTTGGGGAGCTCCGGTCTTGTTTGTGAAGAAGAAAGGCAGATCTATGAGACTGTGCATCGACTACCGACAATTGAACCAAGCTACCATCAAGAACAAGTATCCCTTACCTAGAGTCGATGGCCTCTTTGATCACCTCTAAAGCGCAACGGTTTTCTCAAAGATTGACTTGAGAACGGGCTACCACCAACTAAGGATCAAGGAAGGCGACATAGCGAAGACAGCATTTCAAACCCGTTATGGACATGACGAGTTTCTAATGATGCCCTTTGGCTTGACAAATGCCCCAGCTGCATTAATGGATTTGATGAATAGAGTTTTTAAACACATCTTAGATAAGTTTGTAGTGGTGTTCGTCGATAATATTTTAATCTACTCTAAGAGCTGGATCGAGCACGAGAACCATCTAAGGACAACTTTGAAAATCTTTTTGGAGCACCAATTTTAGGGGAAACTGAACAAGTGTGAGTTTTGGTTGGACGAAGTATCATTCCTAGGACACGTGATCTTTGGAAGGGGAATGTTTGTCGATCCAACCAAGATTGAAGTTGTGGTGAACTGGGAGAGACTAAGGAATGCAATGGAGGTTAGAAGCTTCTTAGGACTAGCTAGATAGTACCGACACTTTGTGAAGGATTTCTCTAGGATAGCAATTCCAATGACAACGGTCACAGGGAAAGGAGCTAAGTTTTAATGGGGTGACAGCTGCGAACAAACCTTCCAAGAATTGAAGGAGAAGTTGACAATTGCACCAGTGTTGACAATTCCATCAGGAAGTGGAGGATTCGATGTTTATAGCGACGCTTTAGGAAGAGGTTTAGGTTGTGTACTTATGCAGCACAAGAATGCCGTCACCTATGCATCCAGACAACTAAAGCCCCATGAGGAGAATTACCCAACCCACAATTTGGAGCTGGCAACGATCATCTTCGCATTGAAGATTTGGAGGCACCACCTGTATGGGAAAAAGTTTGTCATCTTCACTGATCACAAAAGCTTGAAGTACATTTTCACACAAAATGAACTGAACATGCGACAAAGGCATTGGATGGAGTGTCTGAATGACTACGATTGCACCATTCAATATCACCTTGGCAAGGCGAATGCGATAGCAGACGCGTTACTTCGAAAGTAAGCAAGAACCCTTGCCGCACTGATGATGATGAAGTGGAAATTACATGAAGACTTTGGGAATTGGAGCGCGTTTATCCAAGAAGTGGAACCCAAGTTCGTGGTTACCAATTTGAGCATGCAATCCATGATAATAGAAAAGATAAAAGAGGGAAAACGTGGAGACTCAAAGATCTTAAAGATGCTAGTGGAAGTCAAGAAGGGAGAAAGACTAGAGTTTGGAGTAACCTCAGATGGCTCGCTAAGGTGTCAAGATCGATTATGTGTACCATGCATCATGGAAGTGAAGAAGGAACTATTAACCGAGGCGCACAAGTTGAGATATGTAGTGCATCTAGGCAACACAGAGATATACCAAGATCTAAAGTGTTAATTTTGGTGAAATAACATGAAGAGGGAGATCGTCAAGTATGCCTCAAGGTGCCTCATGTGTCAGCAGATTAAAGCCAAAAATATAAAGTCTTCGGGATTGTTACAACCATTGTCGATACTAGAATGGAAGTGGGAGCGCATCAACATGGACTTCATCATTGGACTGCCAAAGATGAAGAGCGGCTACGATTCAATTTAGGTGATAGTAGATGGACTTACAGAACATGCACACTTCCTACCCGTCAAGGTTACTCAAACTACAGAGAATCTTGCGAGGTTATACATCAAAGAAATTGTTCGATTACATGGCGTGCCTATAGTAACCGAGTCAGATCGAGACTCAAAGTTTACTTCAGGAATTTGGAAGAAGTGCAAGATAAATTAGGCACAAAGTTACATTTCAATACTGCTTTCCAACCTAAGTCGGATGGACCAGCAGAAAGGACGATTCAGACACTGGAAGATATGCTGCAAGCATGTGAGTTGGACTTCAAAGGAAGTTGTGTCGAGTTAGCCTACAACAACAGGTACCAAGCAAGCATATCGAAGCCCTCTACGGGAGGCCCTGTCGATCGCCACTATGTTGGAATGAAACCTTTGTAAGCTTCGTATAATAATTGCAATTAGGATGCACTTGTGATGCTGTTTAGAGAGAGGAAATGTGTGTTTTAGCCAACTTGATGGTGCGTTGTGTAAGGTGCCATATATATATACTAGTAAAAATGTAAGTGTTTTACATGTGAGCATCTTATTAAATAAGGGTATCGGCTGATACATATCGGTTTGAGTCACGACCTTGTGTTTTCTTTTTTTTAAAGGGACGATACTAATCATCCACGATCCACCGAAACAATCAAACATAGAATTCAGAAATCAAGGAGAACCCCTTACCGTTATAATTTGGATTCCAAGGTTTCTTAGGTGCCGATTTCTCGGTTTGGAGAGAGAGAGAAATGCTAGAGAGAGAACTTAGGCGAGAGGGTTTGAACTTTGGAGAGAGAGAGAGAGGCGTTAGACTAGAGATTGGGGTTATATATATATATAACCTACTTTTTAAAAGAGAGTTTTAATTTGGGGGCCCCAGAAAATCGGGGCCCAAGGTAGCCGCCTGACTAGCCTTGGTCCAAGGTCAGCCCTGAGAGAGGAACCCACCGAAAGATCTTATATTTTTAAAATTGAAAGTAGTATTTTTTATTTTATTATATTTTCTTATAAAAGAAATTATGACTAATTATGTATTATTATATGCAGGATGAAGATAAACAATTTCAAATTCACATGAACAAATATCTCGAAAATAAGTATTTCTTTCAAGTCAAAGTGCAAGATACGATTTACCAAAATCGTCTTATAAGGTCATACATATGTCAAAGCATTAAATACGAGATTACGGATGATGAAGATAATAAAATCTTCAAGAAAGTTAAAGTCGAGAAGGAATAAATACTCATTTTCGATTTAATTGAATTTTTCAAATTATACTTATTTGTTAGTTTATATTTTTTTCTTTACGTTCGATAGTTGGCAATATAAGTTATATATTTTTTTTTAATTAATTTTTTTATAATTTTAAATTATACATAATGAAGGCATATGAAGCATAGTAATAAGATTTAATTTTTTTGTCTTTAATAAATCATAAAACATAGTAACGAACACTTGAAATACTATATATATATATATATATATATATATTTATATTCAAATCACCCAATAGATGTCTAAAAATCAAGTTCAATTATTTAAAGGTCCTAATGTCCACGTGCATATGCACATGCCTTTTTACTAGTATATATATATATATATGTGTGTGTGTGTGTGTGTGTGAAATTAAATACCATGTTATGACATGCCAATGGTCTCAAGAACTAATTACATGAAAGATCGGAAGAAAAACAATGAATATCATTTGATTCAACGCAGTCAAATAGTTTTCAGTATAGGTCGGCGAGCAACTAGTAACCTCGTAGGTGCAAAGGGGGACATTGATATATGGCGAACCACAAACAACAAACCCCATCAACAGATCGCTTACTAGGTGCTAGGGCTCTCAATGGGTCGGGTCGGCCCGGATTTTGTCCCGCACCCGACCCGAAAAAAGTGGTATTTTCTATCAGGCAAACCCGGCCTGGTATCCGGATCAGGTTAAACATGTTGCAACCTAGATAAACCCGGGTCGGGCTTGGGTTGAGCGTTCCAACACCCAGCTCGCACCGGTCCCATATATATATATATATATATATATATATATATATATATATATATATATATATATATACACTTATCCTTTTAAAGTTATGAATTTTTTTTTAATTAAATATAAATTACTTAAATGCCCTGAGATTAATCGTTGCCTGTTATAACCATTGTCCAACCGTTGTCCGTTATAACCATTGTGTAACCGTTATCCGTTGTAACCATTGTGCAACAAATTAAAATGAAATATTTGAATAAAAGCATGTACCTGAGCCTCTATAATGTTAAAATAATTATTTAATTAAAATTTTAACCTTCTTCAAACTTTTATTAGAAAAAAAAAGTTCAGGCCCAACCACATTTTATTAGAAAAGAAAAGCCAAAAAAAGCCAGGAAAAATGCCCAAGCCCGACCCGACCCGACCCGTTAGGAGCCAGGCTTGGTACATCGCAGCCCGGGTTAGGGCCGGGCTGAATCCCAGCCTGACCCTAATTCGGCCCATTGAGAGCCCTACGTGGTGGGATGCGGGCGCAGTGGGTCCCAGGCATGGTATAAAAAATTGGTTGATACCGATAAGTATCGATTTTTCGACAAATTGATACGTATTGGCGTCGATACGTATCGTGAAAAAGACGATTTAAAAGAAAAAAAGAAAAGAGTACGATTTTATGAAAAAGAGAAGCAAAAAAGTCTTTCAAACTGAAAAGAAAAAAAGAAAAATTGGGATTTATACAATAGAAAAGAAAATGGAAGAAGTTATCCAACTTTATGGATACTTACTAATGCTGATATGATAAATGATAAAGAGAAGAGAAGGAAGAGTTAAATTCTCAGAAAACTTTGAATCCTCTTTACCTTCTTCTTTGAAACTTTTTTACCCAAAGCCCCATTACAAGCCGAAGAGAAGACCTTTGTGATTTATGATTTAGAAAAATATGAGTCTAGTAGAGATACATGAAATAAATACTATGAATAAATAGAGAAGTTATATGAATATAATTGATTATCCATTCTATGAGATTTATCTTCTTAGTTAATTGTCCAATGAAATTTATCATACATATACAATATTTTGATAACCCAAAATTTTAATTATTTTTTAGAGTATGTCAATAAGTGGGAGTTTGGATGAAAATATTTTCTAAAAATTATAGTTTAGAAAAATCTATGATGAATAAACTTTTCACTGATATGCTTACACTCCACGCTATATCGTTTTAGTTCTGATAAAGGATAATTGCAATGATGGAAAGCTAAGGATAAAGGATTTGAATTTTTTTTTAGAAAAAAAAAGAAATATATATATATAATAACTGACTAAATAATTTAGTATATGTTTTAAAATTTTCTTTTTAGTTTTGAAACAAAAAAAAATTTTAATCCAAAAATATTTTGAAAGTTTGTAGGTAACTTTTCCTGAAAACCTTCAGGAGACTATAACTCCTCCATTAGGGATCACCTAGGGGTTTAAAAGCTTATTGTATCTGCTAAATACAATCGTGCTTCCTACGAAAGTGGCAATTAAAATTTTTAGTTTAGTATAGTTTATTTTTCCTTGTTTGCTAGGGGCTAGCAAAACTTAAGTTTGGTGGTGTGATCAGTCACATAATTTGTCATTTTATCACTTTTAACTTAGTAATGCTAGGCTTTAGTTTGCTACTAATAAATTACTGATGTGCAGATATTAAAGATAAATAGTAAAAAAGAGTCTAAGTGTTAAGAATCATCAAAATAAACTCAAATAGCATTAAAAATGACAATTGAGCGTGTAAAGACGATTCGCCAATACAAGAATGATAGGAAATCGTATTTAGCGATTTTACGCTACTGCTGAAGTAAAATGAAGAAAGAACAAAATAAGAAATCGTAATTTTACGATTCTTTAAAAAGACGATTCTTCAGAAGCGACAAAAGAGTAAAAGACGATACAGAAGAAAAGCAATCGTTTGAATAGAAAATCTTTCAAGTCCAGTATGAAAGTCAATGAAAGAATAGAAAATCGTGATTTACGATTTTCCAGATAAAGAGAAGAAATTGCTATCTACGATTTCTTAAGAATGAAAGCTTTCTACTACTGTTACTGATCACGTGAGAGTCATCACCACTATTAACAGAATTAGAAGATCTCTGAAATTAGAAGTTTGGTGAATTACGGATCTGAGAAGATTGATGAAGATCTCTAGAAGGACTCTACTACTGAAGAATAAAAAATCTTTCAGAAGCGCATCAACTAATGAAAGCAAGGAAAGCTAAAATTAGAAGTGTAGTTGTATTAGGATAGTTTTTACTTCTTTTATTAGATGTAGAACTTTGTAAACTGACTCTTTATGATCTATAAATAAGAGAGCCCAGTGTAGGAATAAACCATCAACGAAATTCAGCACCAATTGATAACTAAGGTTTGATTTTCTTTTAATCATTAGAGTAGAATTTTATTTGCTTTATAGTTTAGATATCCGAAATTCCTTGATCACAATTGACAATTTAGATTGAGAGCTGAAGATTAGAGTAGATATCTGTAGTTTCTCAGAAGCAATTGACGACTGCGGCTGAGGGGTGAAAGATATAATTTTATTGCTTTATAGTATAGAATTTATATGCTTTGTAAACATTTTCAAGTTTTAATTTGAATTGACTACTTAGGTTAGAATTTGTAGATTAGTGTAACGGTTTTATTTTTCATTTTCAATTTTCTAGAGTTTGATTGACGCCCAAATTTTTGGTTGATTGTTGATTAGATTAAATCTGTATTGATTGACGTCCAATGCTATAAAACTAGAAATATAGTGTAACGGTACTATTTAATTTTATAAATATCCGATAGATGAAGCTTGGGATTGACGACCTCAATCTAAAGAAGGAGGATTAGGATTTATTTTTATTTAATTTAGATTAAATAAATAATTCTTTTATTCATATTTCTCCCGTAGTTAAGATCTTAAGGATAAAAAAAAAAATTTAAATAAAAATTTGAATGTAAAAATATAAATGAGAGATAAAAGATAAGCAAATTTCCTCGTGGAAACGATCTTATACTAGTACTATAATTTTCATTGTGTACCTGCAATAAGTTAAGACTTTACTTTAATTAATTAATTATACATTCAAAATACAAGTCACCTGCACATAGTGTCTGCAATAAAAAACTGGCAGTTTGATAGCGCCCTCATGTTTTTAAGATCCATGGTATTGGAGATTGGGATGAAAATCAATCTCTGTCATCGGATTCAATGTAGTCAACTAATTTACAATGTAGAGCTGCCCCCTTTAGTAACGAGTCTATCTTTATCTTTATTAAAAGTATCAAGAGGTTTAATTTTAGGGTTCAATACCTATTTTTAACTAAATTTAGTTAATAGAAAGAGATATTAGAAAAATTAAAATAATTGAAAAAAGTTTTAACCTATTATACTATTTCACAAGTTTAAGGAAAAGGGAGATTTAAAATTTTTTCTAGGCTACGAAGAAATCACTCGATCAACATTGAATAACATGAGAAAGAAAGAAATGTTAAAAGGTTCAATTGCACGGTTTCTCAGTTTCTGAAGAGATAGTGCAGATTATGTAGAGAAGAAGAAGCTTGGAATGTTTCCTCTAAAGTTGAAAGTCGCCGCAGCCCAGTGACCCGAGCACCCTTATTTATTTATATAAAAAGTAATAGGCGGTATCAGCCTATAGGATTCTTTTCCTTGTTTCCATATGCTATGAACTCATAATCGCCACGTGTCAGGGAAGTGCTGAAAATTGCTAACGTTGCTTCTCAACCTAAAGAAGTTCCTTTTATATAATCCTTACCACCATATAAGGGAACAAATAATTCCTTTTATATAATTTCTTTCTTATGTATCCCTATACTTATTACTATATAAAAGTTAAAATAATTTCTCTCAATCTTTGGTTCCACACTTGCTCCTATATGCACTCCAGTCATGACAATAAAATTAAAATGGGTATCATTATTTACCATTCAAAAAATTGTAACTTTATCTCACATCTTTCAATCTGAATATATTGATCGCTTTGAATCATATAATGAAGATTATTTTTCGTCTCAATCTTCTATATAGTTGATCTTGACATCTTGCTTGTATCATCAGGCGATAAAATTTTTATTTCACTTGACACACAACCAAAAAAGTGACTTTAAAATCAAATGGCATACATCACTCTCAAACATGATTTTAATATCATTTTTTAAAAAACCGACGGTTTAATAATACTCTCATGATACCAAGATCATTTAGATAAAAGATGGGGATAAAAAATGATCTCCATCTTCTAATTCAAAGGGATTATTTCATACCTACTAGAAGATATTGACGAGGTCACAATTTTAAGGGTTCCAAATAATGATACTCAAATAGAATCTCTTTTCCAATGGGAATACGTAAATAATGGTATCCAAATAGCACCTTCAAAGAAACCCATAAAGTTAAGAGAATTAACAATTTTGCTATAAAAGTTATCTTTCCTTCCTTATTTTTAGCACCTTCAAAGAAATCCACAAAGTTAAGAGAATTAATAATTTTACCATAAAATATTTCATTTGCTTTGAATTATGTGGCATAGATCACATAAAAATAGCTCAAAAATTAAATTTGAGCATGATATATGCCATGTAAATTTAGGGCCATATTTTAAAATCTGCATCTTATGAAATAAAAAAATGATCGTCTAATGGTAAGCCAATGATATCAAGATCTCTTATGTGGAACATTGGGCCGAAAAATGATCACCATCAGCTAATACAAAGAGTCATTGATTTTTTGCATAGGTGCCCTCTAAGATTCCGCGGGTGTTAATAAAACTACCAAAATAATAATTTACTGAAAAGTTGAAACCATCTGAGTTACGATTAATGTACCCCTGATCAAATCTTGTCATTTACCTAATCGGATTCGAGCCCAAAACTTGCACTCATACGTATATTGGTCATAAGAATTAGGGGAGCACTTAACTTTATATGACTCAGACAAACATATGATACTTCTACGTAGGGCTCTCAACATATCGACTTTTTTATTGGGCTAGGTACTAAACTTGAGTTATTCAGCTAAGTCAAGCATGAAGTGTCAGACACAATCATAGATATGGTTGGGTCGGGTTAAGGAAAAATTTGGTCGACTAAGCTCGAGTTACAAGATTTTATATAATAAATAATAATAATAATAATAATAATAAAATAGAGTGTTTTCAACTAGGTCAAGTCAGGTGTCAGGTCGGGTTGGGCATATACACTCAACCCTTCAAGTTAAGGTCGGGATATGTGTCAAGTCGGGTTTGATCGACTAAATTCGAGTTACAAGATTTTATATAATAATTAATAATAGTATTAGTAGTAGCAATAATAATAATAATAATAATAATAATAATAATAAAATAGAGTGTTTTCAATCAGGTCAAATCAGGTGTCAGGTCGGGTTGGGCATATACACTCGACTCTTCAGGTTAAGGTCGAGATAGGTGCAAGTCGGGTTGGGCATATACCCTTATCCTTCGAGTATTAGGTCGAATCAGGGTGCACCATCAGGCTAGGCCAGGTCAGGTCAGCATATGTCATTTACCAATCGGACAGTCAAACCTTTAACATGACTCATTGACAACCCTACTTTTAAGTTCTAAATTATATGTTTATTTTTATTTTTTAATGTTATTTTAACATAAATATGATTTATATGATGATCATGTGATTCATGTGACTTTAAAATGATGGCATGCACATAAAATTAAGGTTAGAGATTTTATATATGGGACACCATTTTGACACCATGTACTGATACATGGTGCAAGTGATTATTATGCATCTTCTGTCACATTTTTCAGTTAAAATTTTTATTTTGGCACCATGTGTAATGCACATGCATTTTTATGAGATTTATAGTTAATGATTCTAAGTTTTTAATTATATCACCAATAAATCGATTGAATGTCAAATGACATGAGGAGGTCTGCCAATTGCATGAATCAAATTCTTGTACATGTTCCAAAAATTAGTAAGCTATATGACTGTCTTTTTTATGGTATGCCCATGATCATATTTTTGTGTGCCATATGGTTTCCAATTATTTTTTGGGATAAAAGATTAAAACGAAAATCGAACCGTTCTATTTACAATAATCGAATTCTTAATGGTTCTATAACCGATAACCATTAACTATTGTGACTCAGAAGATGGAGATCGTTCGTCGCACAATCTTTCCCATAATGTATGGGATCATGGGTGTACCGATAATCAACTTTTTATTTCAGGTGTCGCACGTTTCAAAATGTGATCGAAAATCATGTTTGAGCATGATGTTTGTCACATGATTTTCAGTTACTGTTTTGAGATGTGTGTCACGCAGATTAAAAATTGACCGTCTAATAGTACACCATTTACCTCAGGATCATCATATAGAAGATCGAATTAGAAATCAATTTTGAATGATATTATAGCTGAATACCATTGACTATTTTGAATTAGACAATAGTGGTCGTTTTCGTCCAAATCGTAGATCTTGAGATCATGAGTGTACTGACAGTTAATTTTTTATTGCATGTGGTACAAATAAAACATCCCAAAAAGTGATCGAAAATCACGTTTGAGTATGATGCGTACCTTATAATTTTCGATCATTTTTTTGGGATGTATGCAATAGAAACCATAAATTGACCGTCTGATAGTACACCATTGATCTCAAGCTCCATTATGTGAAAGATTGAAAAGAAAATCAATCTCTATCATCTGGTTCACATCAGTTAATGATTTTTCGAATGTAGTACACTTAGAAATCTGATTGGTATAATTAGAGTTATCCTTTAAAGGAAAGACTTGGTATTTGGAGGACTTATGCCAAGTAGAAACTTCATCTTAGCCATCGGATTTGAAGGTCATGTTCTAAATATGTTTAATACAAAAGATTGGTATAAAGTAAAATCTCTATTATATAATTCAAAGCAATCAAATATGGATGAGATGATGACCATTTATTGTGTTAAGTCATATGATAGAGATCGAAGATCTTTAGAATATGACATTTAAATAAGAGGAATTCGATGGCGTCTTCACGTTTATATTAACATGTGCAACGCACATGCACTTTTACTACTACTAGTAAAAAGGCTCGTGCAAACGTACGCAAGCATTAGGACAATTTGATTTTTAGACATTTATCGGGTGATTTGAACATATAAAAAAATAGATAGTATTTCAACCGTTCGTTATTATGTTTTATGATTTATTAAAGACAAAAAAAAAACACACTTATTACTATGTTTCTTATGTCTTTATTATGTATAATTTTAAATTATAAAAAATTTAATAAAAAAAAAATATATAACTTATATTGTCAACTATCGAACATAAAGAAAAAAAATAAAGACTAACAAAGAAGTATAATCTAGAAAATTCAATTAAATTGAAAATGGGCATTTATTCCTTCTTGACTTTAACTTTCTTGAGGATTTTATTATCTTTATCATCCATAGTCTCGTATTTAATGCTTTGATATATCTACGACCTTGTAAGACGAATTTGGTAAATTGTATGGATGTGCCATTGCTGTGCAGGTGAGCCTTATATCTTTTAATGTTTGCCAAATTGAAAGTTTTGCCATATTGTCAAATTGAAAGTTTCAATTATTTTAACTTTTGTAGTTGTGGGAGTATGAGCATCTAAACTTTACTGCCCTGCCTGTAAGAGATGGACTACAATTTTCACGGTTCAAGCAATGAGAGCACTATCCATTTCCTCCACACATGAGACAAATGACGTTAAATTTTGAGAAATGCAAACTTGTATTAAGACTTACTACAATTCTTGATTTCAAGAATGCAAATTTGTGCTCTAGCATAATTTACTTCCTATTTGATTTTGTCTGTGTTAGGCGTCCATCCAGCTCACCCTTACCCAGGAGGAGTTCAAAATTGAGTTCATTTGTGAGGCTTGGGATAACAGGCATCTCATGATAATTTATTTTTCTTTTAATATCTTTTCGTTGACTATTTAACACACATATATTTTATCATGTGTTAAAAGCTCATAAGAAGGTCTTCTAGGTTCCTCTGGAGACGACCGTCCCACTTCTTCCTCTTTCTCCGGCCTCTTCACCGGCTCGTCCGTTGGAGCATTATATAAGTAACCATTTAAGTGATGTTTTGTCTGTTGTGTTAGCTATAAATTATAATATGTTATGCTTACTGTCATTGGTAGATAGAAGTTAGAGGTTTAAAAAGAAAAGAGAGGAAAAAAGAGGGAGAGGGGGAGGAAGGGAAGCAAGAGGGACACCACTCCAGAAAAAAGGAAAGACGAAAGAGAATGAGAAGTTAAGTATCTCAATTGTTCGTTGAAAATGTTTCACTTAAGGAAACTCAAAAATCTTATGATGAAATCTTACGAAAAAATGAGGTAGAAATGAGAGAGTTGTGGGAAACAGTACCAAAAAATGATGTGGAAATGAGAGAGCTGCGAGAAATAATATAAAACAATTATAGGGAAATGAGAGAGAGACATTTTGTATATGAATACTTCCAATGGTTAGCGAAGGGGGCACTCCAAACAATGTGCTTTTTTAACATTGAGGCAAGCAATGTACTCGAGAGTACAGCTGGGCTGCTTTCTTGAATCTAGCAGGGCATGTAAACTGTAAAGGCTTTCGACTAAGCAGCTTTATTTTATTATTTTTGGATGGGAGGAAAAAGTGATGTAAATATAAAGTTCATGTATCTCGACTACTTTATTGTGTTGATTATTTGTAGCACTTTTTTGTATATTTAAAGCAATCGAAGTTGATTCTTTTGTCCCTTAATGAAATGGTCATGAAATTTTGAGGCAACAGAGGGTAAAAATGACTTAAGATCATTTTTGTTGTGGCCAAGGAGGGAGGGATCCAATTGTTTGGCGTTAAATCTATGGGTTTTGATTTTGACACAGATGTTATCTGACAGGTGTTCTCTAAAAACAAAATATGAGAAATCAAGAGTCTTGTGCAACCTATCTTAATTCACGAAATCTTCTCCATCATATGATCACTTGAGTGGCATCAAGTGGTTGTTAAAACAATTTAAGTATGCATGTGATTACTTAAAAATTAAAGAGCATTGGCTGCAGCTACACCAAATGGCTTAAATTTAAGCAAATGATGGATTGAGGGGAGTTAATCCCTGAATACTTTTATTTAACTCATCTTATTTCCAGAAAGTTGGGTTCACCATATAGTGGCAATTGGCAAACCATAAACTACTTAAATGTTTTCTTGCGTCTCTTTTTATTTGATGAGTTTCCTTGATAATATTGAGCATCAGCGATAATGTTTTGAAATCGGCTCGATTATGCTTTTTTTTTCTCCATTGGGTAAGTCACTGGATTCGTTCGTTCTGAAATTTGAATGAACCAACTCAAACTGTATTTCAGATCATATCGACAATTTGATAATTTCTTCTAGATCAACACATTTGCTCCTCTTTTTCGAGGGACAATCTAATGAGGCTTTGCAGATTGAGAATACATTAAGATGAATACATTACTTGCACACATGATGAAATATAATGGCGCAACAACCTTCCGATTCAGAAACCAATCTCACTCCACCTGTTCTTTTTAATTGTTTTTATTTTTTTATGAATTTCAGGTTTCATTTTTTAAAACAGGCTCATTCACAACTTTAATTTGTACCTAATACAAACTCATTGCTCAACTAGAGCTCATATTGGGTACACATGTCATTTGCGCATTGCTAAATTAGAAAACTAATTGATTTTTTAATCAATTAATTTTTTACTTGAAGCATGTATGCAGTTTATTGCTCATTGCCCCTCATGAGCATGATTGCCACTCAGGAAAAAAATAAGACTAGGAGAGTCTTTATTGCAGTTGCTTTTGAAGAAAATTTAGTGTGGTGTTGAGCACCATCAAGAGGTGGTGCCCACCATCTGTATAGACCAATTGGTATATACATATTGTCTGGGCCATCTGATCTAATCAATCACCACATGGACTATAGATTAGTTTCTGCATTTGTTGGACGACCACAATTATTCACCAATGAATATCTTAGGTGGGACATTTGAATGCCAGGAAACCCTTAATAATCTAATTGTGACACTTATTTGTGAATAAAGATGTCAAACAGAAGACCATTTTCTGCTTCTTAATTTCTGCAATATTCTAAAAGTTCATAGCGATAGATCATAGATTGAAATGCAACAAGCCCAAAAATGATATTTTATGTAGATTTAAAGAATCCAATCTGCTGGATATAATATCAACTGTTCTTTTTAGTGGCTGATGTTAAAGTTCATCAATCGGATGGCGAACATCCACTTAGAGTGAGAGATGTTCCAATGATGGATAAATTCCGAAGAAAAAATCACTTTGGATGAGCTTTTTTGACAAAAAGTTCTTGAATTGAATTCACTGTGAACCGTTTTTCAGCTTGAACGGCCAATGGATGTTCAAAAACTTTGAAGCATAATTTAGTCCCAAGATATACCAAAAATTCTCTATACACCTTGAAAATCATAAATTTTATATCAACCATCGGCATATCTATTTAAGAAAAGATAATATACATATCCATAAACTAAAATTCTATTTTTTAACGCCTCAATGATCTCCCACAAATGGTCGGCATCAGGTGGACTGCAAACCTAGCTAAACATGAAATTCGGTTCAACCAGATAGACTCAACCATCTTAACAAGACATATAAAAGGGACCCGACCATTATAAAAAGACATATAACCATATGGACCCGACCATCAGAGGGGAAAAATGAATTCAAAATTGCACTATGATCTCCCATTTTGACCGGAAGTACACTTCCTGCAATACACATGCGATATACCTATAGAGAATATGTTGACATTTTCAATTTGCATACTATTTGCACAAAATATATGCGTGAATCTACCAATTATCATGATTACAAATTTCATAATATTTTTTTACAACCCTCAACAACTTAGTATTCTTACTAAAATATGTTTCATCTACATACAATCATATCATAAAAAAAGGTAGAAATGATTTATCCATTTAGTAGCGTAGCTAAAATGACGTCGCGTACGAGATGCTTTAATGTGACCTTGCAAGCCTGCACACCAAAATAGAATGCAAGCGTTAAGGTACTTAAACGCAACAACTCTGTGTATGTGTTCTTATAGGATACTGGGATAAACACTTAGCTGAAGTTAAAAATTTCACAACTGATATATATATATATATATATATTAGCAGCGTATATTGGCAAGCCCTCAAGTCAGTACGTTTCGACTGGATGTGTATTAGCCAAACCGGCCGATTATTAAATTACCTTTCCTTTATTTTTCATATGGTTTTTGCTTTGATTTAGAGAATGATGATCTCACAATGTATTTTGTCAAAGATTGGGGCAAAAAACTATCTTCATCATTTGATTCAAAGGAGTCTCTTGTTTAAGCACGTGAAATCCGAACTGAGAATGCAAAATCTTGGGTTAAAACTAAAGGTGCCCCTTGTTATAATTGGCACTTTAGGGAAGGATGACTTTTTTGAACAATGGAAAAGAAAAACCCCACACTTTGAAGACTTGTATTTAAAGCAACTCTTACCCTTGGGTGATGGAAACCTTCAATGAAAACAACAAGCGGAGATCACATGTTATATGGGCAGTGGACCAAATCAAATATTGAAACCCACCACATTAATTCATCCTTTGTTTATAACAGCCAACAGTTTAAGTAGGATCATATTTAAGGCAGTGGGTTCCGTGACGAATAGTGAATTTCCTTATCATGTGTGATTTATAATATATCTTTTCCTTTTTGCGATCTCTTGTTGGTTTTAGGATTACTGTGACAGCCCGGATTTCGGCACCCCGAAACCCGTGCCATCAGCACGATCATCTTGACCGTGCCCTTTAGCTAAGCACGGAACACTGGTATATCAAGCATCAAAAGTACAATAAACGAAAATTTCGGAATTTAAATCTCTATTAATTAACTTCCCAAAAGACAGTTCTACCCTCATGCCTCTGCATGAATGGAGAACCGATCCGAACCATCGATGATTGCAATCATCACGGATGGTTCGCCCCAAAAGAATAATCCCATCAATGTATATATATATATATACATGGTTTAAAACAGAATCAAGGCTTGACATACCAAGCCGTACAAAACCTCTCCAATAATCTCTCAAAGTGGCACAACGGAGTCCTCTAGAAGAAGTCCTCTGGAGGCGTCACCGGCCGCAAGGTCCGACTCGCCGGGATCAGCGTCTCCTGAAGCCTCGGCAGTTGCTAATAGAGGACCTGCGACGTATAGTCTATAGGGTGAGCTACATCCTAGCTCAATAGGGAAACAATCACAGTTTGAACATATAAATTATAACTCACATGTATTCCATGATATGCCATGCATGATGTATCTATGCAGTTATTGTTAATGAAGTGATTAAAAGCATTTCGTTTCTTGTTGATTACTTATATTTTCATTTACTCATGAATGATCTTTGAGAAGGCCTAAAGCAAAACTTAAACTTTCAACTTAAGTAATCCCGAGCAATATAGCATCGAGCCCAGACGAGATACCCATCATCATCTCATCTATATAGCAGGTTTTAACCGTATTCACAGGAATACAAATAGTACCCAAGCCCCTTTCCCCGGGGATTGGTGGCGGGTTTCACTTGTCTCAATCAACACCCACGGGTGTGCTTACTATGTCGGATAAGCCTCATGAGCAGCCTACGGTTTGCCCAGATCGGTCACGGATATCTGCCGTGGGTCGTGGATATCCCGCCACGTCGGTGGGGTACCCTATCAAACCTCAAATAACAAAAATATCGGTGCCTTACATATAGTTATTCACCGTGTAAATGTGCTATCTTATATCAGTTAGGCCCTATCAAACATGATTCAGTCCTTGGATACATCCCTGGGATGTATCCATTTACTTGCATCACACCTGATGCCCTTATCTCTTTACTTCTTCATCCCCTGGGGATGGCTCATTATGATTACTCTTATGGGTGTCACACACACACACTTTTCACAATTCTTTAAGCAGTAAAATATTTGAATGGAAATCTATATCACTACATACATGCTCTTGTAAAATAAAGTACATGTTCAAGGTGTTCCCTACTTTAGGTCTCTATCGATTCAATGCATCAAGGTCCCACTCGGCTCCTTGTGTCCACTTCCATACGCATCACCTATGATACCTTTAAACACACTCGAAACATTACAAAAGATGTAATGAATAAGTCTCAAGACCCCCCCAGAGTCTTGAAGTAAGAATCAAAAGTCAACAAAACTAGGTCAGTCGACTAGTCGAGTTCCTGGTTCGACTAGTCGAAATCCAACTCGACTAGTCGATTCTCAAAATCGATTAGTCGAGGTCCAATTTCGATTAATCGATTCTCAAAATCGATTAGTCGAGGTCCAATTTCGATTAGTCGATTCTCAAAATCGATTAGTCGAAATCCCCTGTTCTAACTGTCCAATTTTCACTTAAATAATTGAACATACAAAATCGACTAATCGAGTCCAATTCGACTAGTCGAAATCCTTACTCGACTAGTCGAAATCCAATTTCGACTGGTCGACTTCCTCAACCCATTTTTACTCCTCACTGGAGGCTCTCAGTCGACTAGTCGACACCCAACTCGACTAGTCGAAATTCAAAGTCGACTAATCGAAATTCAATTCGATTAGTCGAATTCGTGGTCATCTGACTTTTCAACTTCTTGGCGAATTTCGATTAATCGAATCCCAATTTCGATTAGTCGAAATCCCCAGATTCAGCCTTCTTTGGCTGTTCTTCCCCAATCTTTTCTCAGTTATTTTCTAAGCAATATTCTTACAATTTCCACCCATTTTAACCACAATTTACTCTATAAATTTACACCATTTATTTACGAGAATCTCACCTTAAATCAACCTCAAATTGATTTAAATGTAGGGTTGGAAGGTTAGGGTTTCCAGCCTTTGTCTGAACAGATCCTCCGCGTCGAACCCGGTGCTTTGATTGCAAGAAATCCCCTTCCAACAACTTGCAATAATTCCTCACTAGCTCCTTTACTCCTCTCTTTCTATCTCTCTCTCTTCTTTACTCCTCTCAACAACCAAAATATGAAAATTAGGGTTTTCAACCCTTTTTATCTTATCTCTTTTCTCGGTGTGGAGCACATACACACCCATCGGTGTATGTTACTCTACACACTCCTCTATCTCTCCACTCTTCTACACTGGTTCACACATCACATCCGCTCATCTCACCCTAAGTTCATCAATGAACTATCTCATGGTCAAACCTAAGACCAATCGGGCACGGATCCCGAGGTCCTCGTTTGACGTGATTTTTCGGGTTATTACATCCTCCCCACCTTGGGAATTTTCGTCCTCGAAAATCACCCAAAGGTGCGGTGGTCTGCACTCTCCCCCCCCCCCGCACACTCGGAGGTGAGGTGGCCTACCACTTAGCACACAAGCAAGTACATTTGTATAGACAATTAATGAAACATATATAACAGTAACAAAAATCATATATTATAAAATCAAAAGTTACAATAGTTACTGAAATGGGGACCACAACAGAAAAATGGTTCACCCCTATACAAAAAGATGTACAATGCACAAAAACAAAAACAAAAGTTATGGCAGTCGGTGGCCCCTGTGGTTGGTGGATCTGAAAATGGGCAGGATGGGTGGTGGCGGTAGCGGATGAGAAGTCTCTGTCGGCGGCGGCTGTGGAATCTCAGTCGGCTGCAGAGGTGGAATGGTAGTGGAAGTAGATGGTGGCTGCGTCGTCGTCGGTGGTGGGGGTGCGGTGGAAGTAGAAGCACCGGCATCATGTAATCGCGCCCTAAAGACCGGGCCCTGATGAAAGGCTGTGGTGCCGGCGGTCCATTCGTCCTCTCGGGCCAGCATGTCCTGGTAGGTGTGAGGGTAGATAAACTTGAGGGTGTGAAACATGAGGAAATCGATCCTCCTGTTCATCCTCTCGTTATTTGCTTCCATTCTGGCCTCGAAGCGGGCCAGAGCCTCCTCAATGGTGGTGGTGGTGGTTGGGGCGGGTCGGCGACGTGAAGTAGAGGGGGTCGCCGGTGTAGGTCGAGGTGGTGGTGGTGTAGCTGCTGGTGGTGGTGGAATGGCTGGGGGTGGTACGACGCCATCTACGGGCACATGTGGCTGTGGCTGTGGTGGAGGGGGTGGTGGTGGGATTGCAGCTGCGCCCTCGGCTGCGCCAGCTGGTGGTGGTAAAGTCTTCTTCAGGAGATTGTAACTCCTGTTCCATTCGGTGTGGGAGAATGGTTTCACCGGATCGGTGGCCGTCACCTCGTGGGGTGAGACAGCATAGGCTGGGTCGGATGAATATGCCTCTAGAATGCTAGAGATGATGCGCACGTAGGGCATCCCATCCCTAGCTCGAAGGTTGCCCTTCATGAGCTTCCCCTTGATGTACCTCATCCCTTCGAGGATGACCATGGTAACATCAAACCATCGGCCGTTATAGGCCGCATAGAGGGCCTGTTGCACCAACTCAACACGCTCGGTGCTGTGGCGCATGGGGTAGAGGTTGGCGTGAAAAACAGAATCGAGCATCCACATATAATGTGGAAGGTCAACCCTCTTAGACGAGGTGCCCGATCCCTTTTTCCCCTTGGTCATGTCGGCAAGGATGTCGTCGACATTGACCAGCCCTGGGAAGGGTGGTAGTAATGTGGTCTCGGGTATATAGTCCAAGTAGCACTCGACTGCTTCTTGGACATGACGACGTGTGATGAGGTATTCACGACCCTCAATCGTGGTCTTCACCACGTCGTCAGTAGGGCCATCCTTGAGGCCCTGGTAAAATAACCTAGCCAATCGCGGATAGTAGAACTTCCGGATTGGCTTGAGGAGGAAGGTGAGACCGGCGTTGTTGAGGTAGTTTAGGGCCCAAATGGTCTCACCCTGGACCACATCCTTGTCAAAAAGGGTCATGTCGAAAATGTGTTCGACTTCAAAGATTTTGGCTGCCCACCACTCAGTGGGTTGCTCAGGGTTGACGGGTGGTGGTGGAATAGGGCTTGCGTCATGTGAAGACGCGCTCGTCGACCCGGACGTAGTGTCCGATGTCGATGGTGAGGGTGTCCTCACAGGTGAAGGGGTTGGTGGTGCGGCATTCTTGCGCCGTATCGGCAGTTTTGAAGCTGCCTTCTTCGATGATAATCGAGTCTTAGGCGGCATTTTCGCTAAAATGCAAGGAACTAAGGTTTCTTATATGCAAAATAATGAAGAAGAACAAAGATTAGGGTTTACCCAATCTTGAGAAGTTGCGTGAAGTCAAATCCGGTCGAGAATGGCCGGGAATGGTGCAAACCCTAGGTGGTTGAATCGCCGGAGAAGAAGAAGAACCGGATGCCCAAACACTCAAAAGTCGAATGGTTTGAAACAAACCCCCTTTCACATATATATATTGGTTGGCTCTACTAGTCGAATTTCTCAGTTCGACTAGTCGAATTTCAAACCGAAAGGAACTCCCCGAATTCGATTAGTCGAATTTCATAATTCGACTAGTCGGCTTCGATTTCGACTAGTCGAAATCCCATTTCGATTAGTCGAAATGATTAGGGTTCAAATTTCTAATTTTTGGAGCCCACTGGAAGGACTCAGTCGACTAGTCGAAATCCGTTTCGATTAGTCGAAATTTTAACTTCGACTAGTCGAAATCTAATTCGACTAGTCGAAATCGTGTGCCCTTTTTAAACTTCTACAACTCCCTCCATAACTCGATTAGTCGGATTCAAATTTCGACTAATCGATTTTCCCTTTATGTCCAATTCGATTAGTCGATTTCCCTATTTCGATCTAGTCGAATTGCCTACTTCCAGAAATTACTTTTAGACTCTTTAAGTAATTCGACTAGTCGAAATGTGAATTCGACTAATCGAAATTCCAAATTCGATTAGTCGAACCCTAGTTCGACTAGTCGAAATTTTCTAACTTATTCCTTTTTGAACTCTGGCTCACTGGCATAGCCAGTCGATTAATCGATTTTGACTTTCGATTAGTCGAATTGTCAATTCGACTAGTCGAAATGTCTCAATTAATCAAAATTTCAAAAAAATTTCCATTGAACAATTTGGATCAAAATTTCCAATGAATTACAAGATCGTGGAGATTTCACAACCACGCTTATGCGGTTTACATCGAATTCTCACCGTTGGAAACAAGGTTTGGATATTGTTCTCTCACATCGGCCTCTCGCTCCCAAGTAGCCTCTTCTTTGGATGATTGTTCCACGAACAATGCACTAAGGGAATCACTTTAGTGCAGATACTTGTTCTTTTCGATCCAAAGTCTCCCCGGTTCCTCTATCATGCTCATGTCCTCACACATCTCTATAGGTTGCTTCCTAATACATGAGCGGATCATTACGCATTCACGAGCATCGATATGTGGAAAACGTTATGCACTCGATCAAATAGAGGTGGTAAACCAATGCGATATGCAACTTCACCTACTCGTCCCAAAATTTCAAATGGTCCAACATAACGTGGACTTAACTTCCCTCTCTTGCCAAATCTCATTACACCTTTCATAGGTGACACCTTGACAAACACGTGCTCGCCCACTTTGTAGTCAACACTAGTCCGCTTCATATCGGCGTAACTTTTCTGTCTACTCTGTGCTGTCTTCAACCTTTCTCTAATTATTCGAACGACGGTAGCGTTATCTTCAAGTAGCTTTGGTCCTAATACAAATTTCTCACCTGTTTCCTCCCAATTGAGAGGTGGCTTGCATCTTCGCCCATCTGAGCTTCATACGGTGCCATGCCAATGCTCGTTGAAATCGTTATTATATCTAACTCGAGCATCGGTAGATACTCATCCCAGTATCCTTGCATGTCAAGCATGCACGCCCTGAGCATGTCTTCTATTACTTGGTTTACTCGCTCTGTCTGCCCATCAGTTTGAGGATGGAAAGCTGAACTAAAGTCTAGTCGTGTTCCCATTCCTTCTTGAAATTTCTTCCAAAACTTGGACGTATATAGTGGATCACGATCCAAACTATCTTGCTTGGAATACCATGTAATCTTACAATTTCCTTCATGTATAAGTCCGCTCTTCCTGTCAGATATGTAGTATTGTACGGCAAAAAGTGCGCTGATTTGGTCAATCGGTCTACGACAACCCAAATGGCATTGTGTCTCTTGGCAGTACGGGGTAATCCAACAATGAAATCCATCGAGATCGATTCCCACTTCCATTCTGGTATTGGTAAAGGTTGCAATAGTCTCGCAGGATGTCTATGATCAACCTTCACTTGCTGACAAGTCAAACATCGTGACACATACTCGGCCACGTCTTGCTTCAGTCCTCTCCACCAGTAGTTCTTTTTCAAATCTTGGTACATTTTGGTGCTACCAGGGTGGATAGCATAATTTGACTTATGGGCTTCATCAAGAATCGTTCGTCTTAGATCGGCATTGTCCGGAATGCATAGACGGCCTTTAAACAACAAAGAACCATCTTCTTTTAATGAGAAGTCCGACCTGATGCCTTCACTCACGTCTTGATGAATCTTTGTCAATGTCGGATCTTTCATCTGTAGATCGTGGATATGCTCAAATATCACTGGCTTTACTGATATGTTAGCCAAAAAAGATCCGGTGTCCTTTGACTCAATGTTTGCATCATAGAATGCCAGGTCTTCCAATAATTTCCATCGGTGCATACCCAAAATCAAAGAAGCTAACTGAGCTGAACCTTTTCGACTCAATGCATCGGCTACTACATTCGCCTTGCCTGGATGGTATTGTATAGAGCAATCGTAGTCCTTGAGGAATTCCATCCATCTGCGCTGTCTCATGTTGAGCTCTTTCTGTGTAAACAGGTATCGGAGGCTCTTATGATCGGTGAAAATTTCAAAAGTCTCACCATACAAGTAATGTCTCCAAATCTTCAGCGCAAAAATGACTGCTGCCAGTTCCAAGTCATGAGTCGGGTAATTTTTCTCGTGTTCTTTCAACTGTCTTGATCCGTAAGCTATCACCTTCTTGTGCTGGTTGAGCACACAACCAAGGCCATTGTATGACGCGTCGCTGTACACGGCGTATCCTCCACTGCCTGAAGGAATCGCTAACACTGGAGCCGAAGTGAGTCTCGTTTTGAGTTCTTGGAAACTCTTCTCACATGC
This sequence comes from Chloranthus sessilifolius, assembly GCA_021018995.1. NCBI lineage: Eukaryota > Viridiplantae > Streptophyta > Magnoliopsida > Chloranthales > Chloranthaceae > Chloranthus > Chloranthus sessilifolius. The sequence goes on along the minus strand of CM037586.1, from coordinate 130,786,531 downwards.
CTCACTCCACTCAAACCTTGAATCTTTTCGTGTCAGCTTTGTGAGAGGTCCCGATATCTTTGAAAACCCCTCAACGAAACGTCGATAATAGCCTGCTAAGCCCAGAAAACTTCGGACATCGGTCACTGTCTTTGGCTGCTCCCATTTAACTACTGCTTCTATCTTTGCTGGATCTACAGTGACACCATGCTTTGAGACGACATGTCCCAAAAAGCTAACTTCTTCCAACCAAAACTCACACTTGCTGAGTTTGGCGTACAATTGGTGTTCACGTAGCGTCTGTAGAGCAATCCTCAAATGTTCTTCGTGTTCTGTCTTGGATTTGGAGTATATCAGTATATCATCAACAAATACTACGACGCAAGAGTCCAAGTGTGGTTTAAACACTCGGTTCATCAGATCCATAAACGACGCTGGAGCATTCGTTAATCCAAACGGCATCACAAGGAATTCATAGTGTCCATATCGTGTCCGGAAAGCTGTCTTCTGAATGTCCTCAGCTTTGACTCGCAACTGATGATACCCAGATCTCAGATCGATCTTAGAAAAATACCTTGCTCCTTGCAGTTGATCGAATAGATCGTCTATTCTAGGCAAAGGGTAGCGGTTCTTCACAGTGAGTTTGTTCAATTGCCGATAGTCAATGCATAGCCGCATTGACCCATCCTTCTTCTTGACAAACAAGACCGGTGCTCCCCATGGAGATACACTTGGTCTAACAAACCCCTTGTCCATAAGCTCTTGTAGTTGCTCTTTCAACTCCTTTAACTCAGCGGGAGCCATTCTATAAGGTGCTTTTGAAATAGGCTCCGTTCCTGGTGCTAAGTCAATGGCGAATTCTACTTCTCTTTCTGGAGGTAACCCAGGTAATTCCTCTGGAAACACGTCAGCGAAGTCTCGCACAACTGCTATCTCAGAAATGACGTTGTTTTCTTCCTTGTCCTCCTTTAAGAAAGCTAAGTATCCATTGCAACCCTTTCTGATCATCTTCTCGGCCCTTACTGCTGAGATCAGTGGCACAGATGACGACCTCACTCCTTGAAACCGAAATGATCTTCTTGTGTTGGGTCTGAAAATGACCACCTTGTTCTTACAATCGACGGTTGCACAATGTTGCGCCAACCAGTCCATGCCAAGGATCACATCAAACCCTTGCATGTCTAACAGTACCAACTTTGCTTCTAGTTCATGCACCTCTAAGTCTCGAACTGCTACAATGATGGATTTGCAAGCTAACTCCGTGTCTACTAACTCTCCAGTCGGAATAGACACAGATAGGACGAAATCTAACGTCTCTGGAACAATCTTCATCTTCTTAGCGAAACGTGGAGTGACGAATGAGTGGGTAGACCCGGGGTCTATCAATACTCGAGCGTCATATCCACCGAAACATCCTTTTTCATATATATTTAGAGTACCTATAGTATACATACACACATACAATACTTTACACATCAATTTACACCCTCAATTTATATACAGCTTTTCATATACAAAAGAAAAATAATCTATTCAATTCCTAATGTATGCTCCTTCTCTATCTAAAGTTTTAATGAAATGAAAATTTTCTTTAATTTTAAAAAAAATCTCACCTTGGATGACGTCATGCACGTTCCCTGCTTCCTGAGCAGTGACTGCATAGGCTCTCCCCTGGACGATTGGTTTCCTTGCTTGAATTGGTCGTGGTGCTGCAACTGAAACCGTCTTTCTCTTATCCGTCTCGGGGCAATCCTTGATCAAGTGGCCCACCTTGCCACATCGGAAACAACCCCTAGTTCCCAATCTACAGTCCACCGTCCTATGAGGCTTGCCACACTTTGCGCAAGTCTCCCGAGGTGCGGAAGAAACAGTACGAGAACCCTGTGTGATAGTGGCGCCAGTAGACATGGCAGGGCTCTCATAGCGAATAGGTCTCCCCGACGCAAGTAATGGAAACCTCTGTTGGTGTTGTTGTTGTTGCTGTTGCGTCGGTCTTCCGAAACCCCCTTGAAACTGTGGTCTCTGATTCTGGCCCATGAACCTCGGCTTTTTGTTCACCGGTTCATAGTGCCCCGTTCTTCCTTGTTCATTTCCTCCTCTCTGCTGTTCCCTCTGTCTATATCTATTATTGTTCTCCTCCTCTACAACCAACGCTTTGCTCATGACCTCTTCATAGGTCCTCAGTTGAAATGGAGCTACGCCTCCCCTAACTTCAGGCTTCAAACCTTGCTGAAACCTCTTGGACTTCATCACCTCAGTAGCGACGTAGTCCGGAGCAAAACGGGCAAGTCGTAGAAACTCTACCCCATATTCTCTCACTGTCATCCTCCCTTGTACTAACTGTAGGAATTGTATTTCTAGTTGGTTCCTCACTACTTCCGGGAAATATTGTTTGTTGAACTCCTCAACAAATTCCTCCCAAGTCCAAGGCAACTCTGGGGTCTCCTGAGCCCGAGTCCGTATCACGGACTTCCACCAAGGCCCAGCCTCCCCATCCAACATGTAAGCTGCCCATCTTACACTCTCATCTTCCGTGCAAGTTAGCACGCTAAAGACTTTCTCCATCTCCATCAACCAGCCTTCGCCGCCATTGTCTTTGCCGCCAGAAAATGTAGGAGGTCTCATCCTCCTAAACAAAAGACGAGGTAAAGGAACGCAGTCCCATGTGGTGTAGGTGGTCGTTCTCTTGATGCATGAGTCGCAAAGGATGCGGCTTGTTGTGCCATGGCATGCCATAGTCTCCATAGTGTGCATCATCCTTTGTCGCCCTCTCTATCTTCTTGTCTTTCTCTCACTCTTTCTTGCTCTCTTAGATCTTGATCCTCGGCGATCTCGATCCTCTTCTTCCGTTGTTCGCTACTACATCGCCTGGGCCTCAAAGACCTCCTAAAGGCACTCTATTGGTAGGAGAGATGTAACCATCTCCACTACGTAGACTCCTCTCGGCCTCCCTTGGTCGGCCTCTTCCTCTAGGCGAACATTTTGCACATTTGAAACTAAAGTTTCGCGAAGCCCCTATGTTCACGAAAGAACCCTTGTCGTAATTGCTAAAAAGAAAAGTGCTCGATACCAGATGTACCTCGGATTTCACTCAAACCCGTGCCATCAGCACGATCATCTTGACCGTGCCCTTTAGCTAAGCACGGAACACTGGTATATCAAGCATCAAAAGTACAATAAACGAAAATTTCAGAATTTAAATCTGTATTAATTAACTTCCCAAAAGACAGTTCTACCCTCATGCCTCTGCATGAATGGAGAACCGATCCGAACCATCGATGATTGCAATCATCACGGATGGTTCGCCCCAAAAGAATAATCCCATCAATGTATATATATATATACATGGTTTAAAACAGAATCAAGGCTTGACATACCAAGCCGTACAAAACCTCTCCAATAATCTCTCAAAGTGGCACAACGGAGTCCTCTAGAAGAAGTCCTCTGGAGGTGGCTCCAACTCGTCACCGGCCGCAAGGTCCGACTCGCCGGGATCAGCGTCTCCTGAAGCCTCGGCAGTTGCTAATAGAGGACCTGCGACGTATAGTCTATAGGGTGAGCTACATCCTAGCTCAATAGGGAAACAATCACAGTTTGAACATATAAATTATAACTCACATGTATTCCATGATATGCCATGCATGATGTATCTATGCAGTTGTTAATGAAGCAGATTAAAAGCATTTCGTTTTACTGTTGATTACTTATATTTTCATTTACTCATGAATGATGCTGAGAAGGCCTAAAGCAAAACTTAAACTTTCAACTTAAGTAATCCCCGAGCAATATAGCATCGAGCCCCGACGAGATACCCATCATCGTCATCTATATAGACAGTTTTAACCGTATTCCCTGGGAATACAAATAGTACCCAAGCCCCTTTCCCCTGGGGATTGGTGGCGGGGTTTCACTTGTCTCAATCAACACCCCTGGGGTGTGCTTACTATGTACGGATAAGCCTCCGCACTGGCCTACGGTTTCGCCGCCGTATCGGTCACGGATATCCTGCCGTGTCAGTCGTGGATATCCCGCCACGTCGGTGGGGTACCCTATCAAACCTCAAATAACAAAAATATCAGTGCCTTACATATAGTTATTCACCGTGTAAATGTGCTATCTTATATCAGTTAGGCCCTATCAAACATGATTCAATCCTTGGATACATCCCTGGGATGTATCCATTTACTTGCATCACACCTGATGCCCTTATCTCTTTACTTCTTCATCCCCTGGGGATGGCTCATTATGATTACTCTTATGGGTGTCACACACACACACTTTTCACAATTCTTTAAGCAGTAAAATATTTGAATGGAAATCTATATCACTACATACATGCTCTTGTAAAATAAAGTGCATGTTCAAGGTGTTCCCTACTTTAGGTCTCTATCGATTCAATGCATCAAGGTCCCACTCGGCTCCTTGTGTCCACTTCCATACGCATCACCTATGATACCTTTAAACACACTCAAAACATTACAAAAGATGTAATGAATAAGTCTCAAGACCCCCCCAGAGTCTTGAAGTAAGAATCAAAAGTCAACAAAACTAGGTCAGTCGACTAGTCGAGTTCCTGGTTCGACTAGTCGAAATCCAACTCGACTAGTCGATTCTCAAAATTGATTAGTCGAGGTCCAATTTCGATTAATCGATTCTCAAAATCGATTAGTCGAGGTCCAATTTCGATTAGTCGATTCTCAAAATCGATTAGTCGAAATCCCCTATTCCAACTGTCCAATTTTCACTTAAATAATTGAACATACAAATCGACTAATCGAGTCCAATTCGACTAGTCGAAATCCTTACTCGACTAGTCGAAATCCAATTTCTTAATTCGACTTCCTCAACCCATTTTTACTCCTCACTGGAGGCTCTCAGTCGACTAGTCGACACCCAACTCGACTAGTCGAAATTCAAAGTCGACTAATCGAAATTCAATTCGATTAGTCGAATTCGTGGTCATCTGACTTTTCAACTTCTTGGCGAATTTCGATTAATCGAATCCCAATTTCGATTAGTCGAAATCCCCAGATTCAGCCTTCTTTGGCTGTTCTTCCCCAATCTTTTCTCAGTTATTTTCTAAGCAATATTCTTACAATTTCCACCCATTTTAACCACAATTTACTCTATAAATTTACACCATTTATTTACGAGAATCTCACCTTAAATCAACCTCAAATTGATTTAAATGTAGGGTTGGAAGGTTAGGGTTTCCAGCCTTTGTCTGAACAGATCCTCCGCGTCGAACCCGGCGCTTTGATTGCAAGAAATCCCCTTCCAACAACTTGCAATAATTCCTCACTAGCTCCTTTACTCCTCTCTTTCTATCTCTCTCTCTTCTTTACTCCTCTCAACAACCAAAATATGAAAATTAGGGTTTTCAACCCTTTTTATCTTATCTCTTTTCTCGGTGTGGAGCACATACACACCCATCGGTGTATGTTACTCTACACACTCCTCTATCTCTCCACTCTTCTACACTGGTTCACACATCACATCCGCTCATCTCACCCTAAGTTCATCAATGAACTATCTCATGGTCAAACCTAAGACCAATCGGGCACGGATCCCGAGGTCCTCGTTTGACGTGATTTTTCGGGTTATTACAATTCATGTCTTTTTCCTACAATTCCCATAGGAAGGACCTTGCTAATACTGTGAGGTGGAGAGGATACAAAGTTATCACATCTTACTCCAGGATTTGTGTATGACATGTTTTCTCTATCCTTATTTAAATGCAATTTCGACAAAACTTAGTTTTCGGTATCCTTTCTATAATCCCTTTTATTAGTCATATGAATGAGTATAGAATGTATTTTTTGACCTTTTTATTTAAAGCTATTTACTTATCTTAACTATGTTTACTTAATTAAATTAATTGAATGTACTTAAGCCAATGAAGTATCTTCATTTAAAATTTGTGATTTGGACACACTGCAACCTTTACTAGTAGTGTCTAGTACTGCTACATGGTTCAACTGTTGTAGGAAAATTTCCCCTTTCATGAGTTTTCAATCGAGACTGTAACCAACGTCGTTGCGACCACCATGTAGTGTTGTACTATTGATGGTTTAAATGGTTTTCTTTTAGTCCTTGCTTGAATTGACTGTAACCAAGGTTTATTTAAGACACGGCCGTGTTACCTCTTTGCCTATTAGTGGAGGCTAATGAATCTCCTAAACAAATGACTAAGTCATGTTGTATGTTTTGACGAAGACACCCCACATAGATCTTAGCAAAATCAAATTAGATAACATTATTCTTCCCTTAGTGTTCTTATCATTCTTTCCCAGCTATCTTCCTTGTTGGGCCTAAGCTTTCAGATGAGGCTGTCAAAGGTACAGAGTACCAAAACTTAAATAAGTTTGTGAGCATATGTGGATTCGTTCTTAATGACACATCATTGAACAACACAAGTCATCACAATCATTGAACAACACAAGTCATCACAATCATAGCTCATATAAGGAGCTATCCATGGGCCCAAAAATTACAGTCATTAGGGGTTTAAACCGTCTGAGCTAGGCAACCTAATATGGATGGTTGTCCACATTTTATTAACAGTCAATATGAAAGCTCTGTGACCGGATTTTTCCAATGCTCTGAATATGAGTCGAGTACTTTACCTCTTTTACTTAATGAGTGACGGATTTGATTCTCCTCAACAAATGATGAATGCTACGAGTGCGATCATCCATGAGCCCATTAAGCCACCATCTCTTGTCAGAGATTTCTAGAAGAGTTGAAATCCAATATGCAAGTTCTTCAAAATGGTGAGGTTCTAATGTAAGCCCTTCTAGCTTCGAAGCATGAGAAACCTATTCTCTTGTATATATCTTTTGCTTCATTCTCTTTCTGTTTCATCTGTTTCTTTCTACTATTACTAGCAAGTTGTGGTTTGCATCACCACTCCTTTTGGATAAGTTAGACATGCATTGGCTCGAATCACGGGTAGACATTACTTATAAGTTAGACATGCACTATAGCTCTGGGTAGATATCACTTATAATTTTACATAAAATATAAGATAGTAGAAATTTCATTTCTATGAAAAGAGAAGTATATAACCGAACAGTGCATTACATAATATTTTCACTACATTAGTTTCAGGAGTTTGCGCTAACGGCATATGTTTTAAACTGATTTGTCTGCGAACATATCCAGTTATTGGCTCAAATCACGGGTACGCTTGAAATTAATTCAGGTTCATCTTCCATGGAATCTCTAAGGGCCCAAATCGAAATATGAACTCGTCGCGAAAGATGAACTCTAAGGGGCCGTGAACCCATTTTGCGTAATGCCAAAGATCTTCGATTGTCATTATTTCTAATATATTGCAACCAATTCGACCCTCTCGCACCGCTGTCATGGTGGTTGGAGGGGGTGAAAACCATAGGTCATCTCCTTCATATTGGAGAGCACTTGCTTCGTGGGCATGGAATGCCCTTTTGATGCCATAGAAATTATCGCCCAACTGGTATGTTGATTCTTTTAGACGATAATACTTACGAACTCTTTTAAGCATGAGACGCCCAGCCTCCACCATTGTTGCTTTGGGGATGAGATTCTGCATATTGTGGTGAGTTGGATGACCGTAAATCAAGATCACGACCATACTTATAGATAACCTATTTGGCCCTTATATGTGTGTTGTCAACTCATAGAGTCTACCATTACTCTACTTATGAGTATTGTACCATAGTTTCAGCTATGTCTGCGTTATCAATACCTAGAGGCTAGCATCTACCAGTGAGATGGTTCAGGTCTATATACGTATTATCCACTCACCATCGAATCTCGATCGTATTATTATATTAGACTGCTCTTGTAGAGAGTCTGTGACAAGAGAGACACTCTTTTAGTCGCGTGCGGGATATGTGTTGTCAACTCACCGAAAGATAACTCATTTGACCCTTGTGTGTGTGTTGTCAACTCATACTATGTACCATTACTCTAGTTATGAGTATTGACTATAGTTTCAGCTATGTGTGTGTTGTCAACTCCTAGAGGCTAGTATGTGTTGTCAACTCATATGCCAACTCGACGATTGATAACTCCTACGCTACGTATATGTTGTCAACTCATTGAGGCTAGTAATAGTCTCTACCTAGTTCACAACTATGTAGAGACATAGAAGTCATCGTCCAACTCGTAGAGGCTAGCACCTGCCAGTGAGACGGTTTAGGTCTATATACGTGTTGTCCACTCTCCATCGCATCTCGATAATATTATTATATTTGACTGCGGGGTATGTGTTGTTAACTCACCTAAAGATAACTCATTTGACTCCTATGTGTGTGTGTTCTCAACGATACAGTGTACCATTTTACTCTAGTTATGAGTATTGTACCCTAATTTCAGCTATGTGTGTGTTGTCAAATCGTAGAGGCTAGTATGCTGTCAACTCATATGCCATCTCGGCGAATAATAATTCCTCCACTACGTATGTGTTGTCAACTCATAGAGGCTAGTAGTAATCTCTACCTAGCTCACAACTATATAATAAACACACATACAATACTTACTCATCACCTCTCGATCCCTTTTGTTCAACACCCCCCTATACACATTCATGGCAACCATACCGCAGAGGATCCCAGCAGAAATACTTCTTGAAGCTGGTTGATTCATTTAAGTTTCACGAACCTTATTTATCTCCTTTTGAGGGAGATGATATGTGATGTATTCCACCTTACAATACTCTAGAGCAAATAAACGAGCGACGCTTAGGGGCAATTGAGCTACTAGCAGTAAATGACCTTTCGACATATGCCCAGTGGATTATGGGCAGATTTAAATTTATGTTTTGAAATAAATTCTTATTTATGTTTAGCCCATCAATATGGTCCTCCGACCAACCGGATGTAATTTTCCTACGGTCTTGTATTCGTGCAAAAACAAACCTACGTCCTGAAACCTGGTATAAGATATTTTGCGTTGATGACACCCAATATTTTGACTGATTAGCAGATATATATTTCTAATATTTTTTATCTATATCGCATTAGGTCTCGAACCTCCCTATCTTCTACTATTTCTTACTCGAGTAAATTTCGTTTACCTTTTTATGCATATGTAATTTAGAACCATCACCAATATATATTTTCATATGCATACTATCTTCTTAATTTAAGGGTTACCTCGGTTTGACTCTTATCAAATTGATTTACTTTGTATGTTGTCATATGAATGTAAGGGTTACCTTTGTTTGATGCCTATAAAAATTGAATTTTGTTAGTATGGAGCATAAGTTGGCCACCTCAATAGCTTTAAGACAACTCCGTGAGACCTCAAAGCCCACGTGACACTGTTGCATCTGACACTGGAACCTCTGAATAAAGAAATAATAGAAAACATCAAATTGTTATAGGTTATTCTAGATAAACGAACGAGAGATAAAATGCATAACATATAGTGAAAGCAAGTAAGAGTCCGTGAAAAAACTTTTAAAGTGACTATGTAGGCACTGTGTACTTGTATAGGAAAAATATTACTTTTAGGAGGTCTTCTGCAACTCTTTCGGTTGTGACCAACCTCTCTACAATTGGCGCATCGCCGATATGCGCCACCTCACCGACACTCTTTCTTCTCAATTTTTTAGGTCATCCTGTTGGTATTCTAGGAACTGATGGCATAACTATTCTTTTCTCCTTAGGTTCGACCCACTTATCACTACTCAGAATGGCATGAATAACAGACTCGTATGTCTCGCGGTACCTATCCACCGTGAACCAATCTTGAATGTATAAATAAGGATTTGTGCAACGATTATTTATTGCTGCCAATGCATATTTATACAGGATGCCCAAACTTTCAAATTTTTGACAAGAGCACGTGCGTTTTCCCAGATGCACAGTATTTTTAGTATCTCCAATAATTAAAAATTCATCAAAATTAGCGGAGAATGTAGTATATGTGAATGGCGCTCTATCATTTTCTTTAAGAAACTCTTCGATCTTTGGCATCATAATTATGGTCCACTTTTCGGCCTCGTTCCTTCTATTGTAAAAATATTCTATCGCCTTTTTATGCGTACTTTCTATTAGACCAATGATCGGTAGCGCCCTAGCATCTTTCGGTATATTATTGAGACATTCAGACCGTGATGTGGTCGTCTGTTTGTATCTCTCAATAGGAAAATGTGCTCTAACCCAATACTGTTTTTCAATCTGAACAATGTAGTCATACGCTTCTTCAGATATCTTCTGAATTTCACTCATTTCTTTATCAAATTAAATTTCGGTATACTCGTAACATACTTTCTTTGTATGCTCTATTACGAGTTCATTCTTGTATATACTCCTCGAAATTTTCTCAATGTGATATAAACAATACCCATGTGAAGCATACCGAAAGACTTTTGACACTGCTTGAATAAGACCTTTTTATCGATCACTTAGGATTACTGCGCGTGAACCGTATCCTATGATCTTTGCCAATCCATGTAAAAAACATTCCCAAGAACTACTATTTTCTGATTCCATCACGATAAAAATAACAGAAATATCCTCTTATTCTCATCAATACCGATAGCTATGAGGAGTGAAGCTCTATACCTTTTGAATAAATGTGTACCATCAACCGAAAGAAGTGGCCGCAAATATTTTCTAAATGAATCAATGCATGGCCCAAATGCCCAAAAGATTCTTAAGAATGCATCATCTTCCTTCATTTGTAGGTATATAAGGCATTGAGGATCCACGCATTTCAATTCCACCATATATGATGGGAGCAATTTATATGACTCCTTCTAACTACCTCTAATATCATTGAGGGCGATCTCTTTTTCACACCAAGCCCTCTGATATCCTGTTTTGGTCTGAAATCGCGTTCTCACGTCTGCTTGGTAGTGTAGTTGCTATTTTCTTTCAGTTGATCCTTCGTAATTGATGTCATCCAAATACTTGTAGCTTGATGATGACTCTGTTGTCTATCTCGTGGCAACCCACAAGTATGCTCTGGAGTAAATCTTTTAATTTAAAAATAATTAGAGTCTCTCATCTTTGAAGCACGTATACGTCAAGAGTATCCATCTTCACGACATCTGGCAGCAACAACCTTCCGATTAGTTTTGGTTGGCTTAATTTCGAAGTTCCCATGCTTTGCAAATTCCCGCAAAGCATTATGGAATGATATCTTCTCAGCGAATATTTGGTTTAAATTGAGAACACCGTCTGCGCCAGGAATACTGCTCACTTGTTGTGCCTCATCCACCACATATATGTCTTTAAAAATGGGAAACATATCGTTTGTGTCACAAACGTGAGGTTCTGTAATATCAGTCACTCAATCATTGTGCCTTGGCTCGCTAACAGGAGGTGTACTCCTACTTTCTCTTCCGTCAAGCTCACCCCCCCTATACTCACTACTGGTCTCTGCATTAAGAGTTCATATGCTGGCATCTATACTACCTCCCTTAGAAAGTGCAATAGCCTTCTCATTCCCAACTATACCTATATTATATGCATTGTCCCCAAACACACCACGCAGAGATGCGCTTATATTTTCGTAGGATGAATCGATGGGGACATACGCTAAAATCGCGCTGACTTCATTTTCACTATCTGAACACATGTCACACCAACATACCTGTTGAAGGACGGATAATCAATTATCAACTTAATAAATTTAATTTATGAGATAATCTCAATACTATCGACTTAGTAGATTGAATTAACCTTTCATGCAAGGACGAAGTAACAGTGGGCCGAGTAGTTACTGTAACGATGAATGGGGATGAAAAAGTGCGCTCTTCGTTCCTACATCAATATAAATAAATTAAATTAATTCAACAAACACAATCTAATAAAGACGTAAGTATATAAGCGAACTAATCAAGACTGATCATAAATATATTATGCACCTTCTAATATAAAGATTATTCAGGTGGGTGATGGGAGTCTGACATATAGTAGTTGATGCACTTACAACTGTGTTACGTTGAGTTTCAAACTCCTCTGATAGGCGTGTAACAGGAAGGGACTCAGTAGGTGTTAAGCCGTTAGAGAAATCAGTCAAAAGATATGTATGACAATCATTGTCTTGTTCGAAAGGAGTTTTTTGTAGGTAAATACATATACTATACCTGACAAACTGTGGATAATGTATCATCTCACTCACGTCATTATCGTCCTCAAGGTCTACCACATACTTTGCTCCCCTTGCTTGTGGTATTACGTAGCTAAGCTTTAGTATTGTATCTTTGATCTAAATTTTAGTCACCTCATGCATTTTGATAATTAAATCCTCCAAACTTATCTCTCTCTCCACAACCAATACTTTCCTTTTTTCGACCTCGTACACCGGTTTCGTAGAGTCGGAATCATTTAACCGTCCATCATAAAAGCATAATAAGTAAACTTTATCTTCGGATGTAGCCATCGTTTATATCTACTAACAATGACTGTGACCAAAATAAAATTAAGTTAGACTAATCACTAGAGAGAGTCTAACTACATTAGAAATCATCAACAAGGATAACCAAACTTACAACGCAGACTGCACTAGGTGACCGCCAACTCCATAGAAAGTATATTTTCAACCCACAATGCATTGAGGAACACTCAACAATAAGTAGAACACTTCTAGGTCAGTTTACGGTCACTCTAGGTCAGTTTGTGCCATTCTAGGTTAGTTTGTGCCATCCTAGGCCAGTTTACAAAGTGGACTGCACTAGGTGATCACCAAAACTGACATAGAGCATTTTAAACTGACTTAGGACAATTTCAAATTGATCTAGGATAGTTTATCTCACCCATTTCTCAGTTTCAAACTGACATTGGTTAGTTTACTACGCCACCCTATGTCATTTTACAGCACAAACTGTACTAGGTGACCTCCAACTCTATAAAAAGTATATTTTTCAATTCACAATGCATTGATGAACACTCAACAATAGGTAGAACACTTCTAGGTCAGTTTACGATCACCTTAGGTCAGTTTGTGCCACTCTAGGTCAGTTTGTGTTACCCTAGGTCAGTTTACAGAGTAGATTGTACTAGGTGATAACCAAAACTGACCTAAGGTAGTTTCAAACTGACCTAGGGTAGTTTATCTCACCAATTTCTTTGTTTCAAACTGACATAAGTCAGTTTGCGCCACTATAGGTTAGTTTACAGAATAGATTGCACTAGGTGATCACCAAAACTGACATAGAGCATTTTAAATTGACGTATGACAGTTTCAAATTGACCTAGGGTAGTTTATCTCACCCGTTTCTCAGTTTCAAACTGACATTAGTCAGTTTTCTATGCCACCCTAGGTCATTTTACAGCACAGGCTACACTAGGTGACCTCCAACTCCATAGAAAGTATAATTTCAATTCACAATGCATTAAGGAACACTCAACAATAGGTAGAACACTTCTAGGTTAGTTTATGATCACCCTAGGTCAGTTTACGCCACTCTAAGTCAGTTTACGCCACCCTAGGTCAGTTTTCAGAGTAGAGTGCACTAGGTGATCACCAAAACTGACCTAGGGTAGTTTCAAACTGACTTAGGGTAGTTTATCTCACCAATTTCTTTATTTTAAACTGACAAAGGTTAGTTTGTGCCACCCTAGGTCAGTTTATAGAGTAGACTGCACTAAGTGATCACCAAAACTGACTTAGGATATTTTAAACTGACCTAAGATAGTTTCAAACTGACCTAGGGTAGTTTATCTCACCAATTTCTTTGTTTCAAACTGACACAGGTCAATTTGTGCCACTCTAAGTCAGTTTGCGCCACCTTAGGTCAATTTACAGAGTAGACTGCACCAGGTGATCCAACCATAACATGAAAAAGTTGACCTATTGCAGCTTATCTAGCCCGTTTCTGATTTTGATGTGAAGAAGTAAAGAAGAAAAATAAGAGAAAGAGGAATCATTGAGAGAGAGAGAGAAACCCTACTGTTTTCTTCGTCGGCGAGGTTTGCACGAAGAAGGGGAACGAGTGAGAAAGAAAGAAAGATAGGAGAAAGAGGGAATAGTGTAGGTTTAATACCATTTATATATGAAGAGCATTTTAGTCTTAAAAACTAAAAGAGGCCTTGCTATGGTATTTATAACTTAAGGGGTTCGATTGGGATAAATCAGGATAATGAGGGATTTTGGGAAATTGGCCTTTTGGTTGGACAAATTGGATGGCTTAATTTATTTTCAAGCAAACATTGCATAGTTTTTTAGCTACGTAATTTGGATGACCTGTTAATAGATTTTCAAGCAACTGTTGTCCGTTATAACCATTGTGCAACAAATTAAAATAAAATATTTGAATAAAATCATGTACTTAAGCCTCTATAATGGTAATATTATTATTTAATTAAATTTTTAACCTTCTTCAAACTTTTATTAGAAAAATAATAATCCAACCCAATTTTATTAGAAAACACAGCCCCAAAAAATAGCCCAACCAAATTTTATTAAAAAAAAATAGTCGGAAAAAAGTCCGATAAAACACCCAAGCCCGGCCCGGCCTGGTAGGGGTCAGGCTTGGGCTGAGTACATCATAGCCCGAGTTAGGACCGGGTTGAAAAAATTGGGAACTCGACCCTGGTAGGTTATGGCCGGATTGAACCCCAACCCGACCCTAATCCGGCCCATTGAGAGCCCTACTTGCAGATAAAGACACCCTTTTGAAGGCTACACTAGTTTTGAGATCTAGCACCGTGTGGCATGTGATCTAAAAAAGAACCGATTTTGGGATAATTGGCATGTGATCTATTTTTCTTTCATTTTACGTCTTTTTTGCCTTTAAAAAACTTGGTCAAAGTTTGACCTCTTCATTCTTAACGTAGTGCATTGAATTGTTTTTCAACTTTGAGTATATTTTGAACGGTGGATAAGATGTATTTGTTAGTTTTTTGGGGGGCTATGGACCTGATAAATTTTGTCCATGTTGCCTCAGGCGATTGATTTTCGAATTAGGGTTCACTTGTCATCCAAATGACACAATACTAATATAGCGTTCCATTCTTCCTATAATGCTAGAGGGGAGGATGCGCCCAAGCGCACGGGATGACCCGTGCGCCAGATCACATGCCACGTGGCATGATCAACCAAAACAACTCCCGTTTTGGGTTGATTAGCCATGGACATGTGATTTAATATATATATATATAACACTTTTTCCCCTCCGGTTGATGGGTAACTCCCCAAAACTTTGGTGCATTATTTGATTTTCCCAAACTTTGACTATATTTTTAATGGTGGATATGTCATAAAACTATTTTTTTTAATAGGATCTAATCGACCTTGCCTAAGTTAGTGTGACACCTAATTCTCGTGATAAATGCCACATGATGGCCAACTGATAGTGGGTGTAATGATTTCTCTACTCAGGCCATTGAACCAAAGATAAAAGCCTAAATCCTTGAAAAGTGACACATCCAATCACATGGAACATGTTGCACAAGGTGGCACCCTGCAGTGCTTGGCCCCCACTATGTGTGCAGCTAGTCACGTGGCGCCACATAAGCTGCGTGCAAAATTGTCTCAAGATTAAAATGGTAGAAACCTTTGCTCTAGGTTAAGAAATGATACCTAGGTTAGGAAATGGTAAATACCTTTTAACTAAGGGTACCGGTATACTCACTCGACCAAACTCCTTTCTCACCCGTCTCTTCCAGTTGGGATGTATCTTTTACGGATCTTTAGATCATGTTCTTTCCCCCAAACAGTCAATTTTCCATTGTACGAGGCACATATCCCAAAAGTGATTTTAAAATCATGTGACAAACATCACACTCAAGCATGATTTTAGGGTCATGTTTTGAGATGCGTACAACCTTTAATAAAAATCTGACCTTCTGATGGAACGCCCATGATCTATAGATGTGTACGACCTCTAATAAAAAAACTCTTTACCATCCGATTTAAATGTGGTCAATGCATGCATGAACCCTTGTCTCGGAGTGAAATTTTTGGACTGAAAATCGAAACCGACACTAAAAACCAGTCCACTGAACCAGGCCGAAACAGGATCGAAATCGACCCAAAACTGAAAAGACCGAAACCAATTTCCAATCGGTTTGCTTTTGGGTGGCTGAAACCGAAAACTAGTATAGTAGGTTTAGAAAACCGATTCAAAATCCAAAAAATTGAAAAAATCGAAAAACTGATAAAAGCAAAAAATAATAATAATAATAATATTAATTAATTAATTTAATTTAATGAAATGAAAAAACCAAAATCGAACCGAGCCGAACTTATTTTTTCCGATTTTAAGTCGGTTTCATTTTTTGGTTTCAAAATTTCTAAATTTAACTGAACCAAACCGAGTTGAAGCGAACCAAAAACTGAAAATTTTGGTTTCGGTTAGGTTCTGTTAACTGAATTTGTAACCCTACCTAGGGCTCTCAATGGGCCGGATTAGGGTCGTGCTGGGATTCAACTCGGCCCTAACCTATCCGGGCCAGATTCCTAAATTTTTCAGCCCGGCACTCGGGGTTCAATGTACTCAGCCCAAACCCAACCCATACCGTGTCGGGCCGGTCTTGGGCATTTTTTTGGATTTTTTTTCGGCTATTTTTTTCTAATAAAATTTGGTTGAGCTCTTTTTTTGGGGTTGTTTTTTCTAATAAAATTTGGTTGGACTTGAGCTATTTTTTTTTCTGATAAAAGTTTGAAGAAGGTTTAAATTTTAATTAAATAATTATTTTAACATTATAGAGGCTTAGAGACATGCTTTTATTCAAATATTTTATTTTAGTTTGTTGTACAATATTTATAACAGATAACAGACAATGGTTGCTTGAAAGGACAACGATTATATAATGGTTATAACGGATAATGATCATAACAGACAACGATTAATCTCAAAGCATTTAAGTAAATTATATTTAATAAAAAAAAAAAAATTTGATATCTTTAAAAGGATAAGTATATATATATATATATATATATATATATATATATATATATATATATATATATATATATATATCCGGACCGGGTGTGGCCTAGATTGATTTGGATTGCAACATGTTTAGCCCAGTCTGGATACCGGGCCGGATTTATTTGAAAAAAAATACCCTTTTTTCGGGCAAGGTGCGGGTTAAAATCAGGGCCGGCCCGGCCCGGCCCATTGAGAGCCCTAACCCTACCCATCTGCTCTGTATTGAAACATAATGGTTGTATGGCAATGTTATAATTGTATGGTTTGAGTATGCTTGTAATTATATTCAAGTTAGTGGTTGTTTTGTTTATTAAGGGTTAGGAACTTGGCTTTTACCCTATTCCGGCTTTTATATTTTCTGCTTTACCTTTTCACTTATCCATTATATCATTTTTGTCACTATGTGTAGATATATGTTGAGCAACAATCAGTATTAAATAAGAGGAGACTCTTCTTCACCTTTTTACTTTATCTTTTTGAAGTGGTTTAACGGAAGGGATATGCTATTGGGATTTAATTACCGCAAGACTCAATATTAAAGTAATGTTCATCTTTTCAAAATAGATATTTCTTTTTCCGATTTAAAAGTGATTCTTCTCAACCCAAAAATTTAATATGACATCGACGATATTTTTAACAAAATTAATACTCTTTGACATTTGAAATATTTCATCAAAAATTGATATTCTGAGCAATTCCTTCCACTGCGAGTTAGTGTCATCGTAGACCTTCGAAATATCAGTAGGCGAATATTTGACAACAGCCCATTATACAACCATCTTGACGACTTCTGTAAATGAACTATAATAAAATTGAAAAGCGTAACTCAGATATTTTAAGAGATTATTTATAATCAGGCAAGATAACAATCGTCATCGATTGTTAATACAATCAATAACGATTGTTAAGGCAATCGATACCGATTGTTTACACAATCGATATCGATTGTATTAACAATCGTTATCGATAGCGTAAACAATTAGTATCGATTGTGTTAACAATCGATGACGATTGTGTAGAAAATCGTTATTTTAGTATAAAAAAAAAAATTAATTCAAAACATATACCATCGAAAGGAGAAGAAAAAACTCTACAGAAATAGGAGATAATTTTATTTCTAATTTATAAATTTGGTAGTTTGAAGATTGAAAAACGGAATGCTAGCGACTACAAATCGACACCTACTCTTTACCGACCTCGAGTGAAAAAGTAAAAAGTTTAAAAGGTAAACAATAATGATTTGAATAACGTAAAAAGTGTATCTGACAGGATCGGTTTGATAAATTTCCCTTTCTTCCTTACCTTTTTACTTATACATTCTATTATTTTTGTCACTATGTATAGATATATGAATAGATATATGTTAAGCAACAATCACGATTAAATAAGAGACTGTAAAAAGTTAAAAAGGGTTCACCTCTACGTTTCTCAATTTTACGTTTTCACTTGATTATTTATTAAAATTAGCAAATGCATGTGCCGTGAATGCCCATGAAGCTTTGTAATTTTTTTATTTATTAAAACTCTCTTTTCAATATACTAGTGGACCCTGCACGTGCAAATGTATGAGAGAGCAGTTTATTTGGAGAATGAATCGTTACAATATAAATTTTAATAATATTTTTATATTTAAAAAAAAAAATTATTAGGCACCGAAATTTCGATTTGGTTAGGACTGAAATCAAATCCGATATGTTCACAAAAATTTCAAGATTTCGGCTGAACATCCTGGGCGAAATTTCAACCAAAATGTGGTGGGGCAGGCCGAAGTTTCGGTGCTCATACTTTTTTTTGTTTTAAAATAAAAAAATTATCGGCCTTCAAAATATTAGCCAATAATTTGGCCAACAAACCGAATCTGATATGTTCACTGAAATTTCGCGATTTCGGCTGAACATCTCGAATGAAATTTCGACCGAAATGTTGGGGGCGAGGCCAAAGTTTCGGTGCTCATACTTTTTTTTGTTTTGTTTTAAAACAAAAAATTATCGGCTTTCAAAATATTAGCCAATAATTTGGCTAACAAACCAAATCTGGTATGTTCACTGAAATTTCGGGATTTCGGCTGAACATCTCGGATGAAATTTCAACCGAAATGTGGTGGGCTAGGTCAAAGTTTCGGTGCTCATACTTTTCTTTTTTTTGTTTTAAAAAAAAAAATTATCGGCCTTTAAAATATTGGCCAATAATTTGTTGATTAGCAAATTATCGACTGATAACTTCAAATTATCGATCATGAATTTGAAGGCTACAATTTTTGACCGAAAATTTCGAGATTTTATTTGTCTTGATTCGGCGATGTGTTTACAAATTTTGATCCTTGACCCCAACTAAAATAAAGTCTTTATCATTTGTGATGAAGGTAGCAAACTCGATATCGACATTAGGTATCGATCCACGGAGGACCGATACGAATCGGCCGATACGTATTGGCCCTTTTTAAAAGAAGAATAAATGCGCAAGGTCTCGGCACAAGCCAATATGTATTGACCGATACGAACCTGTATCAGTCAATACCGATCGATAATTTGAAGTTATTTGCTGATGATTTGCTAATCATCAAATTATCGGTCGATATTAAATCATCAGATATATTATCGGCTGATAATTGTGGGTTTTTTTTTTTTAAATTGGCATTGAAATTTCGGCCTAGACCATAAGATTTCGGCTGAAATATAGTCTCGGATTTTTAGCCGAAATCTCAACATTTCGGTGGGGTTCAAAACCGATTCGTTTCGTCCGAAATTTTGATCCTTATTGTAAGGTATGACATCTTGGGCGATACTGATACATAAGGGCGAAACGTATCAGTTTTTCAATAAACTGATACGTATCGGTTCTGATACTTCTTGGTCTTCCAACTCGGTATCAGTATCGGCTGATACAAGCCCGTATCAGTCGATATGTATCGGTTTGCACCAAGACCTTGGTTTTTTTTTTTCACAAGGGCCAATACGTATCGGCCGATTTGTATCGGTCCTCCCTGGATTGATACCCGATACCGAGTTTGGCACCTCGATCCCAAACGATAAACACTTTATTTTAGTTGGGGTCATAGATCAAATTTCGGTTGATAACTTCAAATTAGCGGGCCGATAATTTTGGATTTTTTTAAAAAGACAATTTGGGCACCAAAATTTCGGCCTGGATCACAAAATTTCGACTGATAATTTGATGATTAGCAAATTATTAGCCGATAACTTCAAATTGTTGACCAAGAATTTGAAAGCCATGATTTTTTACCTAAAATTTCAGGATATCGGCCGAAAATCTCGGACGAAATTTCGGCCAAAATCTTGTGGTCCAAGTCAAAATTTTGATACCTAAAGTTTCTTTTTTTTTAAATCCAAAATTATCGGCCGAAAAAAAAAACTCAAAATTATCGACCGATCTCATTATATTGGCCAATAATTTGATGATTAGCAAATGATCGGCCGATAAGTTCAAATTATTGGCCGATAATTTTGAGTTTAAAAAATAATTCATAGGGCACCAAAATTTCGGTGAAAATTTATGTGGCGCACCCAAAAAAGTAACCTTAAGATCAATTTTGAGCGTGCACATAATGTTCAGCTCACTTTTTCAAAGATGTGTGTTTTGTGAAATAAAACACTGATCGGCCGATAGTACTTGCATGATCTCAAGAGCCATCATGCGAAAGATTAAGAAGATAAACGATGTCCATCGTCTGATTCAACGCAACCCATGTATTTCAGCGTGAATCAACTCAACTATTTGGTGGGTGAATTTAAAGAAACCAAAAACCAATAGTAACTCTTTTGTCTTTAGTGACAGGAATGAATCTAAATAAGATACCCTTCTCACTTATATATATATATATATATATATATATATAGAGAGAGAGAGAGAGAGAGAGAGAGAAATCACTTTTTAGATTCAACATGAAAGCTTGGCTTCAACTACACTAAGGGCTGGCTCTAAGATTGTAGGGGTCCAAGGCGAGTTTTTAAAATGGGCTATGTCTTTTATATTAATTAAAAAAAAAAATTTATCACAATTTTTTTTTTTAACAAATAAAACAATAAGCATCACTCCTAGATTACAAATGTTTGCATATTTTATTTTGTTCTTTATAATGCAACTAACAAAATATCGAAAGTATATTAATGAAAATGCAACACAAAAAGAGAAGCTAAATAATAGAGCGTACCCAATGGATCGAGTAACCCAATCAATAACTTTTTTATACTTTTTAATACTTTAATTGTCGTTAAATCTTTCACTCTTATTTTTTAGCACTTTAACAGTCTCAAAAGGTTCTATAAATAGATTCATTGGATAGCTCTTGTCAAGTAAATTAAAATTGATAAGCTATTTGCAAAAATAAGGAGTTATGATAATTCAAAATCGCTATTTTCAGTAAGGGTCATATAATATAATATATATATATATATATATATATATATATATATTTATATTTATATATTGGTCTAGGCCAGAGAATCCACTGGGTCGATCTGGCACAGTGAAACTAGTGACCTAACCCATGACCCGCACCGACCTAATCCATGACCTATAAACAAGTGCAAACATGGGAATTGGGAAGAGCTGAACCTACAACATGTTGGATAAAAAGCAAAGCAACTCTGGTCACTTAACCTTTAAAGACTTATAAGATTTGGAGACAAGATTTGGGGCCCTGAAGCGGCTACAACGTGGGCCTTGGACCAGGGCCGGTCATGACCACACAAACATAATAATAGAATTTTTGCTAGATTTAGGGGCTATTTGGACCGTTATTAGAAAATCTAAAAACTTGACTCGACTCAAAATCCAGCCATTAAGTTACTTTGAAGAGTCAAATACACTCGACTTACTTGGACCCAGTAAGTTTGTATATAATTTTGGTAATATATATTTTGTAGAATTATATTTTTTTAGAAATAAGGAAAACGTATGTACAAGAAAAACAGGAAAAGACAATCATGCCCTCTTCAGAAAAAAAAAAAAAAAACTGGGAAAGACAAGCTAATAAAGTAAGGTATTTTTTTATATAAAAAAGATGAGATTAATTTGGTAAAATATTATCCCATAAAAATATTTTATATATAATGATAGTTTAGGAATCATGACTGCATCATCCTTGCGAAGCCTCAACTTAACTCAGGCTCGACTCAAAATCTAGGCAAGTTGAAGAACTCAGCCTAGTTATTGGTTGGCTTGCGGAGTTTTAGAACCATGATTTAGAAAACATATAAAATGTAGCAAATGGCTCAACCCTCGGTTTAGCAAAAAAACAAATTGAGCGTTTATTTTTCTTTTCCTGTTCATGTTTTGGGGGAACATTTGCAAGATTCACCCAGTCCAAACCGGCGTTTAAAGCTTTTTATTATGTTAGTATATGCAATTTAAGATATATAGATACTCCATGTTAATCTGAAGCATAGTAACCATGTTCGGATTCGGCAATCATTGGGGGAGGTCAGATCGGTTTAATTCGGCAAAGATTCAAAGAAAAATTCTTGAAATATAAAAATAAAGATGAATTGCTAAAGTATACAAAAAATATATCGCAACTTATTTAAAGTTAATGATACTTTTAATTAAACTATAATCCAAAACATAGTTACGAGGACAATGTTATATAATGGATAATTTTTTATACACTTTTACAGGCAGTTTATGTGACGTGACGTGACTGGCTGCACACATAGTGGGCCCAAGCATTGCAGCCAATCACATCGCACCATATACGTTGTTTGCAAAATTGTCTATCAAAATCTATCCACCATTTATAATTTTCCTAGTTATGAAGTTTGGATTCAACAATCATTCCATGGAAGGTCAGATCAGTTTATTGTGAATAAATTCGGAAAAGATAAACGGCTGTACCCAATACACAAGGGCTTTCAACGGGCTTTGAGAGAGGTAGATGGTTGGCAGTCTTAACCCCATCTTGGAGAGGTTGATTCCAAGACTCCAGCCGATAAATTCAGTTTATTGTGAATAAATTCGGAAAAGATAAATGGTTGTACCCAATACACAAGGGCTTTCAACGGGCTCTGAGAGAGGTAGATGGTTGGCAGTCTTACCCCCATCTTGGAGAGGTTGATTCCAAGACTCCAGCCGATAAATTCAGAAACAATATGAAGAAAAAATTGAAACAATTCGGGGATTATAAAAAATAAGAAAAAAAATATATAAATATATCTTAACTTAAAGTTAGTGATGGTTTTAAGCATCATTAAGAATACCTGGCTGCATAGCCAGGAGTTTGTTACTCTAGTGCCGAGTGGGTGGGATTCTTGGTGTCTTCATGGGAGTGCGGAGTTTGTGTTCACTTCTAAATTATGGATATTAGAAGAAAACATTTGTGCTTCATGTTGGAAGTTTCTATTTTTGGTGGCCATTACTATGGTCAACCCGTTGATCGGTGGATGGTGTAAGATCAATCTTGAGATATAATAGTTGCTAATTTGGTGAATTTGAAGAGAATAAACAACTAATAGTTAAGTCTTTTAGTTATGATATGATTGTGATTACAAGTCACAATATAATTAGTAATTTGAGTCCTTAATGGGAAAAAACTTTTTTGACTATAAATATAAGGGATGTTTGGTCTTAATGATTGCTCGAAAAACTTCAATCCTCCATATTAGCAAAAGCATCCCCATTGTGCACATAATTAATTAAAAATAATAAATCAACAATCTATAAATTAAAATATATGTGCGCACCTTGAATGTGAGTTTAAAGATTTTAATTTATGGATTGTTAATTTATTATTTTTGATATTTTTGATTAATCATGTGCCTAGATCCTATGACATATATTTGGATGGTCGCATCGATGGATCCATAGCATCTCTTATATTTATAGTCAAAAAGTTCTTTCCCATTAAGGACTCAAATTACTAATTATGTCGTGACTAGAAATCACAATCATATCATAACTAAAAGACTTAATTATTAGTTGTTTATTCTCTTCAAATTTATCGAATTAACAACTATTACATCTCAAGATTGATCTTACTCCATTCACCAGTCAACAGGTTGACCATAGTGACGGCCACTAAAAATAGAAACTTTCAACAGTCTCCCACTTGACCACACTATGTCAATAAACTCCGATTAGCAAATATTACCTAACTTTCTTTGAATGATAAACTCTAATCAATTTCAATCAAAGTCTTTATAATTAGTCCGGTCCAGTGAGAATTTCAACACAAAATCAATGTAGCCAATGCATCATGTCATCAATACATGACCGTTCATTTGTTACTGTATTAGAATTCATCACCGACATGAATTCCAACTAGTATGATTTCACATAGATTACAAATTTACAAATTAAATGGTGATTACATGTAAACTCAATCTATAATTGGTCCTACTTTATTGTCATCTATTGGCATCATATGTTTCAAAATTTTATTTATACAAAAATAGAAAAATAAATAAATAATCCTTATTTCTTAATCAATTAAACAAATGTATTCACTCTCAAAGGCTATCAAAATTATCATTTAATCTCATGTGCGTAACGTGCTCCGAAAAGAGCTTGGGACGTAAACTTTTAATGAGAGGGTCAGCGAACATTAGTATAGTACTGATCTTTTTAACAGATATAATTTGATTTTAAACTTTCTCCCTCATAACAAGATATTTAATATTAATATATT
Source organism: Chloranthus sessilifolius (assembly GCA_021018995.1). Classification (NCBI taxonomy): domain Eukaryota; kingdom Viridiplantae; phylum Streptophyta; class Magnoliopsida; order Chloranthales; family Chloranthaceae; genus Chloranthus; species Chloranthus sessilifolius. The sequence continues at coordinate 130,762,034 of CM037586.1, read as the reverse complement.
TGAAACCTCCACTAGTCTTGTTGTTATTGAAGATAGCTATCGCAGCAGAATTGTCACATAAGATTCTCAGTTACCTTGAAATACTATCAACAATTCAAAGCCCTGAGATGAAATTTTCCAATCATATTGCCTCACATGTTGTCTCAAAATATGTAACGAATTCTGCTTCCATAGTAGATGAAGTAGTCAGTATTTGCTTAACGCTCATCTAAGATATAGGTCCACCTGCAAGCATAAATATATAACCCGATGTGAATCTGCAGGTGTCTTGACACCCAGCATAGTCGACATCTGAATAGCCAATAACTTCAAAGTTATTCGACCTTTTATACGTCAGCATGTGCCCTTTTGTCCCTTGTAATAGTGAAAAACCTTTTTCGCTACTTTTCAATAGTCCAAATCAGGATTACATTGATACCTATCAAGTATGCCAACTATATACGCTATGTCGGGACGAATACAAACTTATGCATACATGAGACTCTCAACTGCTGATGCATAGGAAATTATCCCCATCTGCTTTCTCTCTAAATCGATCTTAGGACTCTGAAGTAGACTAAATTTATCACCCTTAAGCGCAGGAGCAACAGTAGCTGAACAATTGTGCATGTTAAACCTTTTGAGAACTTTGCCAATATAAGTTCTTTGAGACAATCCCAATATGCCACGAGCTCTATCTCGATGAGTCTCAATTCCTATCATATAAAAGTTTCACTAAGATTTTTCATATCAAAACTCTTTGATAAAAGGTTTCTTGTCTCATGCAACATGTTCAAACTACTACTCGCAAGTAATATATCATCAACATACAAAACAAGAATGATAATCTTGCTCCCACTGATTTTGAGATATGCATTGATCCACAATATTCTCTTTAAAACTAAAGTTTGAAATGACGTCATGACATGAAATTTTAAGTACTATTGTCGAGATGTCTGCTTTAAACCATATATAGACCTTTTGAGTCTACAAACTAAATGACTCTCCCCCTCAACCTGAAAATTTTTAGGTTGTGTCATAAAGACATCTTCATGCAAGTCACCATTCAGAAAAATAGTTTTGACACCCATTTGATGCAATTCTAAGTCAAAATGAGCTACTAATATTATGACTATCCGAAAGGATTCCTTTTTAGAGAAAGAAAAAAATGTCTCCTTATAGTCTATTTCCTCATTCTGAATGAACCCTTTAGCCACTAGCCTGGTCTTGCATCTTTCTACATTACCTTTAGAGTCTTGCTTGGTTTTATATATATATATATATATATATATATATATATATATATTTACAGCCTACAGGCTTAACTCCTTCAGATAACTCAGAAAGATCCCAGACCGAGTTATGTTTCATTGATTCCAGCTCATCTTTCATAGCTTCGAGCCATTGAGTGAATTTGTCGTTCTTCATAGCTTGGTTAAAGGAAGCGGGATCTGATTCTTTTCTAAAATCATACTCACTCTCATTGAGATAGACGATATAATTATTAGAAATGAATGACTTCTTTGCTCTCTCTGGTCTACACAATGATTGTTCATTGGCTGTCGCCATGGGAGCAAGATCCTCCTCAATGTGGGGTATTTCAATAGATATAGCCACAAGTTCATCAACACTTGCTTGAATAACTGGTGTTGGTGTCACCTTTTCTTGAATAAAATAGATAGAAATTATAACCTGATTCTCATCAAAAGTGATTTTTCTAGGCTCAACACTCACACCGTTCTCACAATCCTCAAAGAATTTCGCATATCTAGTCTCAACAATCCGAGTATTATGAGTGAGACAATAAAATTTATAGCCTTTTGACCTATCAGGGTAACCAATGAAATGACAACTTATAGTTTTAAGATCTAACCAATGAAATGACAACCTTTGTTTCAGCTAAACAGCCCCAAATATGTATATATTTTAAAGTCGATTTTCTTTCTCCCTATATCTCATAAGGAGTTTTAGGAACAATTTTACTAGGAACTCGATTTAGGATATGTACCACTGTTTTTAAGATTTCTCCTCAAAAGAACATAAACAACTTAGAGTTACACAGTATGCTTCTCACCATATCCATAAGATATGATTTCGTCGCTCAGCAATACTGTTCTGTTCAGGTGTTCTCGACATAGTGTATTCAGCAACAATGTCATGCTCTTATAGATACATGACGAATGGTCCTGGATTGCGACCTGTTTCAGCGTATATATCATAGTCATCTTCGCCTCTATCAGATCTCACAATTTTAATTTTCGAATTGAGTTGTAACTCAACTTCGGCTTTATAGATCTTAAACATATTCAGGGTTGAGAAATATATAACCAAAACGAGAATAATCATCAACGAAAGTAATAAAATACTTTTGACCACCAATAGCAAGAGTTAAAAACGGTCCACAAATATCAGTATAGACTATTTCTAAAATAATCGTGCTCCTGATGGCTCCTTTCTTATTAGTCTTTGTGAGTTTTCCTTTAACGTAATCAACACAAGTATTGAAATCAGAGAAATTAAGCTCATCGATTATATTATCTTTAATTAACCTCTCCATTCTATCTTTAGATATATGACCTAAAGGTTTATGTCAAAAAATAGAGGAGTTGTTGATTTCTCGTTTTCATTTCTTACTAACTTTATCATCCATATGCATAGAAATTAAAGATTTGACGTGAAATGAATCTATGTTCAACTGATAAAGATTTTCCACTAGTGAGCCACTACCCACAATATCAGAATCAAATAATAGAGTAAACTCATTATGTTCAAATTTAAATTCAAAACTTAATGAATCCAATTTAAAAATTGAGATAAGTTTTCTAGTGATACTTGGAATGTAAATAGTATCAATTAAATTCAAAATAAAATTATTATCTAAAATAAGACGGAGAGCCCCAATAGCCTCCATGCCTGCTTCTACTCCATTGTCGAGTTTGATGGTTCATTCGCCTTTACTTAGCTTCCTGTTGGATTGAAATCCCTGCATTGAATTACTTATATGAATAGTTACACCAAAATCTATCCACCAAGTATTGCGTGGAGCATCAACATAAAGTGATTCAAAACATACAAAGACTGGGTCATTAACAATAAGACTACTGACAAGTGCCTTAGAAGTTCCTTGAAATTATTTTTGAATGGCTTGCATGTATTTCTTTGCATTGTGTGAGTCAGGAATACCTTCCCGGATCGCATCAATAATGAAACTCTTTATGATCATGAGGCTCATACGATTTGATCTATCCCATTTTTTCAAATCTGTATTATTCACTTCCAGATCCTTATCTGAGGGATCGACAGTGAGCACATTGGGTTTATCAAATCGTATAGCATAGTTAAGATCCATACAACCTAAAATAATTTGTACTCGTTCCTTCCATTTTTCATAGTTTGAGTCACTCAAGGATTCAATTCCACCAATCATATTAGTAATAGAAGACGGGTTCAATGTTGCACAATAATTAAAGACTTTATAATATCCACATACAATTGTAGTAACTATCAATTCCACAAGGTTATATTTATGACATTTGACGTAAGTGATAAATTATGTCAAGGAATTAAATAAGAATTAAAACCAATGTGATTTTATTGAGAATTAATTTGTATCATTATGACCTTCCGTTGGGTCGAGTCATAACACACTAGTCGCTTCCTCAATTAATATTACTGACTGTGGTACTAATTGTTACGTTATGACCCTCCGTTGGATAGAGTCACAGCACGCTAGCAGTACCCACACACAAAATAATAAATAGTAAAATACAACCATCACACAATATTAAAAGATTCATCACTTCAAATATCGAATCCTCTCATGTCAAGAGGTTGGCGGATATTGTCAACGAGTTGCAAGGCTTGGATTTCATTGAAGAGGCAAGACCCCTTTTCGAGCTAGAGTTGCGAAGGAAGCAGTCCCTTCGAGAAGAGTATGGGATGGAGCTAGAGATGAGGAGATCATGTGGCGTAAAAGAGCGAAAGTTCGGTTGTTCAAAGAAGGAGATAGGAACACGACTTTCTTTCATGCAGTGGTAGGGATAATTGGGTAAAACACAATTCTATTGTATTTTTTAATGTTCATGGTGTGAGGGTTGGTTGGAATGAGGTTGGTTCGGCCATGTTTGATTACTATTCGGCCCTCTTGCAAGATGAAGGGTGGGTGAGGCTGTCCCTCGATGGCCTCACTTGTAGTTATATTGACGACTCCGATAGGTTGAATCTTGAGAGGGTGTTTGAAGAGGAGGAGGAAGTCAAACGTGTTATATCTTTACTTCGTGTGGCGATCGGGCACTAGGCCTCGACGACTTTACTATGAAATATTTTAGGCATTTTGGGGGGACCATCAAAGGTTGATTTGATGAGCTTCTTTTGTGATTTTCACGTCAAGTGGAGCATTGGGAGAGTCACTAATTCCACTGTCGTCACAATTATGCTGAAGAAGAGTGATGTTGACGGCCTCAATGATTACCTCCCTATAAGCTTATTAGGAAGCTGCAAAAAGATCCTTGCGAAGGTTCTCATTAACCGGTTAAAGCATGCTATGAAAGATATCATTTCACCGTTTCAAGGGGCTTCTGAGGAAGGTCATTGGATTCGTGACATCGTGATTATCGCACATTGGTGTATTTCCTCTAGACATAGTAGGTCCGAGCTAGTAGTCGTGTGCAAAATTGAAATAGAGAAAGCTTACAATAGAGTTATTTGGGATGTCCTTAATTACATCCAATCAATAATGGGCTCCAATGATACTTGGCCTATGTGGAAGAGGGCGTACGTGTTACTCAACACCCTATTTCTCAATCGTAGTGAACGGTGCCCTGCATGGTTATTTTAAGAGCTTGCGGGGTTTGAGTCAAGGAGACCCCTCCGGGGGGAGGGGGGTAGAGGGAACCTCCTTCCAACTACGTATCTCGGATTGCCTCTTTGTGTTGGGAGGCGTACGATTGCTATATGTGGGACCCTATTGTCGAACAATTTCAAAAAAGGCTGGAAATGGTCTCTTCTTTCTATGGCCAGTCAGGTGGAACTATTCAAAGCCACTCGTTACTTCATGAGCCTATTTTGGTGCCCCATGACTGTTATTAATAGGCTTGAAGGTATCCAAAAACGGTTTTTATGGTGTAACAATAGTGACTACGAAATTGCCTATGGTCCATTGGGATGTGGTCATTGTTCCTAGAAACGAAGGTGGGCTCAGTGTTAAAAGACTAGCCAATGTGGTCACTCTTCCTAGAAATGAAGGTGGGCTCGGTGTTAAAAGACTCGTCGTTATGAATAGCTCGATTCTTTGTGAGCAGCTGTGGCACCTTGGGATTGAAGGGGATTCGTTGTGGGCTACTTTGTTCAAGCGAAGTATGACGTAATGAATTATGGGTGGTGGGCCTCCTCGGGGAGCTTTATTAGGCCTTGTTCAATTGGTGGAAGGGTCTCTGTCAATGTTTGATGAGTTTCAAGCGGGTATTGGCTTTTTGGTGGGTAATGGGGCGCCCATACGATTTTGGGTCAACAAATGGATTGGGGACACTCCATCGCTACCGCCTCAAATAAATAAGTCTTGTTGGCTGACTAATTTCTTCTGACATCAATGGAAACGAGTTGGTGATTGGGTTTCATTCGCAATTAGGTGTGGTGGCAGTGTTTCTGCTTTAGGAATTGCAATCTTTGGTGGCCAATATTTCTTTCCGTCCCACTCAGCATGATGCTAGGCTTTGGATTCTGGACAATTAAAGATGGTACATTTTCAGTGGCTACGGCTTATCGATTTATGTTGGGGAATGTCTCTGCTCCGTGTGATTGGAGTTGCATCTGGCAGTTTTCTTGGCCGTTTAAGAACACACTCCTATTGTCACGATCTAGAATCTTTACCCGATCTTGAGGGCCTAGAATTTTATGTTATGACACTGCACGTTGGTTAAGGCGATAAGCGGACATACACATAATCTATAAATTGACTTAACATATGGATTGAGGCATTTAAGATAGCATTAAAAGATAAATGACTCGTAAATTAATAGCGAAAAATATAGACAACATTAATGAAGTACTTAATCCTAACCATGCATCTAGGATATCAAATCTAAATCAGTTTCACATAGGGTAAAAATAGTCTCAAACGTAAACTCACATAATATATCAAAGGCTAAAACATGTCCCTCAAAAAATAAAGGAAGAACTAGAGTAAAAGGGTTCTCAATGCTGGTAAAAGTCCATCGGGTCTACATTCACATCTAGGTGGTAGCCGACTTCCTCGTTTATATGAGTCGTCTCCGGATCAACAGCTTCTGTGTCATCATGGACGGGATAAGCGAAATTTTTACTAGAAGCTGATAGATTTGGGAGGGGAGAGTTTACTCAGTCGCGTAAACTCAGTGGGTTGCACAATCGATCCATCATAACTTACCCAGGTGATCGTGTGTGCAATCGCTTGAATTGCGGTACATTTTTAAAATATAACCAACATCTTAAATAAAAGAAATAAACTTATCCATAACTCATAGCCTATCATAATCAAGATTGGAAAACATACTATATAACATGAAGAGTGCATGATGCTTCTATTTTCTTATGTCTTTTCCTATTTGTCTTATCAACTTATCATACGTGACAAATCGTAACTTTTATTATTACTCCATACGCCTACACAACGTACTTCGTATCTTACTCATCTTGCTTAAACAATCTGTGTCAGGATCGTTGTTCCAGCCTACTACGCGAGGTCCACGTATAGATAACGACCTAACCTCCATATCATAACATAAACCACCATCCAGCCTGATGAGGTTGCCGACATAGTAATCACGATGTTCTCTTAGTTCGAGACAAAGCTATAATGTCCTTAAAACCCGTCTTGACTACAGACGTTAGACTCTTATGGTGGCTCGTAAGGTATGACATGTGTAGAACTTAATTCATGTTAAGCTGGCTTTCACAACGTATCTTATATATCATATTATTTTTCGATTATGAGCTTAGGTCCCTGTCCCGATTTTATATTTTCGTGGGCTTAAGTCCCCACTTTCTTAACATATAGGTATCTTAACATATTCATATTTCATCATTTCTTAAACTTAATTAAAATGGGCCACGATGTGATACGCTTCACTAAATCACGCTTTCCAAGGACGTGTTCCGTAGTAACTTGGATGTACTTGGTGTGGCATCTCATACTACCATAGAGGGTTGCATCCGTACATAGACGCCTATATTCCAAGTTTCATGTGACCGTGAAAGAAACCCCACCGTGACGAAGGCTTATATCATGTATCATATCTTATCCTTAACTTATATACATATACCCTATCATGATTTTCTATATGATGAATTGTACTCCCAATTTGAATCAAAACAGACCCGATTTCTCAAGTACTGCTGACAGCACATGGACCGTAAACCGCCCAAGAAATAAAACACAAAAGAACTGCGGGTCCTATAAATCAGGTCCCAAACATACATATATATACATATAGAGCGAGAGATGGCTTAGTAATTTTGCCTCCTATTTTGGGAAAGAAGACATTAGTGGTATTTAATTGTTTTGGGAGTATCAAACTCACCGATCATTGGTTTCTCTACTATTGTGCTCAGCAGCCATAAGTAACTCACACTCCACAAGGTGGCTGTCTTATACAATAAAATAATAAGTGTCTAATATAATAAAATAATAGGTGAAATCAATTCCATACATAGCACCATATATCAAGATAGAATCTCTGAATGAATCTAACACCATTGGGACACAAGATCTAATACCATTAAAGCACTAAATCTGATGGTTACAGTATATACGTTTATGCACTCCTAAATGAAGTGAATGGACTGCTGGTTGCACATCTTAACCCATAGAAATTCTATCTTTAAGTTGATTTGAATATAGTGCATATATTAAGGCTTTAAAAGAGATCTTCGCCCAAAAATAAGGTAAGAAAGAAAAGACAAGGGAGGAGTAATCCCGTCAATTGATGGAGGCTTGCTGTCAAACTTTTGCTGACAACTTCCATTTATATATTTAACAAATATCTCCTATAAGAAACAACTTAACTATTATAACAAACAAATGTAAAATAAATAAATAAATAAAATAAACCTACCAATCCGAGGTTTAGCCATTCGTTGAAATAGACGAAAAAATTCTATATAGATCTAAGAGCAATTTATTTTGGCACGTCAAAGTTTTCTGAATGTAAAATCCCTCAATCTTAGATTGAAGGGTGTTAGATCCTTATATCTTGACATATCTAGTTAAGTTTGTTCTTATGATCTTAGATTGATTTTGGATTTCTTTAAAAAAATAAAATAAATAAATAAAATAACGTATAAACATATATACTGAATAATTTAAGATGGATTTAGGGGCATCCACCTGTTGAAGTGTGAATTGAATTCCGCGGCAATTTGGGTTGACGGTGATCTGATTTGAACGAATATTCGCCCGATTTAAGTTGCGGGAATCCTTCTCTAAGGATCGGACTTTCACAACGATGAAGGTTCTTGACGGGGAAGATTTGGCTTCGGAAAATAAGTCTCGGTTGTAGATTTGCCTAAGGAGAAGAGGTGGTGCACGTCAGATTGTTTGGATGGTGCTTAATATTGTGTAGAGGTAAATGGTGGCGGCTATGCTAATGGAAAAAGAAGAGACCAAGAGAGAGATGGCTCTGAGAATGAATTAGAGATTTTAGATTTCTCTAGGTTTTCTATTTAACAAGTAAAATGGAATTAGGAAAGGAGTCCCAAAAGGCATGTTGATCTTGCTAAAAGAGCAAAAGTCCTTAATTGCTAGCCAATTCAAATCCTAAGGATATTAGGATTGAATCTTGCCTTAGTTATATGTAAGGTAACACAAATCTTAGAAATTTAGTTACCATTGTGTGTAGCTGAACATAAATAGAATTTTCTAATTAAAAAAATAAGTGGGTCATGATAAGGTGTGTGCTCAAACACCAAACTTGATACTTCTCACATTTAATACCGTTAGATAGGGTCAAAGGAGACCCGGTCATAACACCTATGCAGATCGGCGGCCCCGGAGAGGCTCAAAACCAGGGATTGCCTCCTGCACCAAGGCCTCAATGTCCCTCAGAGATGTTAGCTGTGTTTCATGTTCTCAGAATCGTCTGATCATTTGTTGCTGCATTGCCAATTCTCTATGAAAATCTGGAATGGCTTATTTCGTTGGTTTGGAATGGTTTGGTGCCAACCAAGTTCCTTCCATGACCTTATTGGTGCTTGGTGGGGAGGGACGTTTAAGGATTGCGGAAGGCTATTGTGGTCTCTTTCTCTTTCTCTTTTCTCACGACTGTGCGGACCTTGTGGAAAGAGCGTAATTTCCGCATCTTCCGAAAACAGAGGTGTCCACCCCTTTTCTCTTTGGCTGTTGTGGCTGAGTTAGCCATCTCTTGGGCATTGGCCCTCCCCGCGGCTCTCCCGCTCGGAGTTTTTGGTTGGTTGGTCGCTCCTTTACTATTCACCAATATAAAAAAAAATTATTGTTTTTATGCAATAAAATAAGTGCATTACATCATCCCCATGTATCAAATCATAATCATAAAGAAAAATAAATAAGGTAAATAATTAAAGAATGTATCGCAATTACGAAAATTCAGAAATATATTGCAAATTTTCAAAAATAAAAAATTTGACAAATTTGGAAAAATTCGAGAATAAAGGAATCGGCTGAATATTCGGTGAAAAGTTCGGAAGACCCTCTATTCGAAAAAGTTTGCCCCAAATTTATCTAATTCCGAGAATTTTGTGACAGAGGTTCTTAAGTTTGCCCCAAGAAAAAGTGAAAGCGCAACTATTATCAGCAGGAACATAAAACCACATCAACAGATTATAGACTAATATTAAAGCAACAAGAAGAGATTTACAAAATCAGAGCAAGAGTAATTAGCTACAATGTAACTAGAATCGAATTCACGGAACACCCAATGCATTTCTCAGAGACAACATCGAAGCCGTTACATGATTGCTTTGAGGGGGAAGGCAGCAATTACCGCTTCCAAAAAAGAACCCTAAATGAGAAACTCTAACAACAACCGAGCGAGAGCGAGCAACGCCCAAAGCATGTAAACCATTTGGTCTTTGCCGCAGTCGGAATGACTTCATGTGATCGTGATTTATCTATCTGTGATCGATGCTTCTGCATCCGCTTTGATTCCATCTTCATTGATCCAATTTTCTCTCCCCCTGGCAAAATTGGAAACGCAAAAGACATGGCACTGGTTCCACTTGAGTCCGATGGGCGAGCCTCGCTGTGAGACTCCTTTTCATTAACATCCACTGCTGCTGCAGCTGCCCTTAGAAGATCCGCCATAGTTTCAGCATTCACCGCTGCTTCGGACATCCGAGGATCTTCTAATCCCTCCCCAAAATTCAAATTACTGGGTTCAAAGTCGACGGTTACAGAAGTCTGGGCAGACCCATCAGGGGTTAACCCAAGTTCTCCTGACCGACCTACCAGAAAAACATGGTCTCTCGAGAAACTCGTATTTCCTACATGGATACTGAACAAAGACTCATTCGAAGCGACACTCCAATCCATCGGTGTTGCGGGCTTGCTCTCAAACACCGAGAATGGGATCCTATAAGGGTCCGGAGTTTCGAACTTTCCCATCACTTGAATGGGAGGGGAAAGCAAACTGTAATTTTCAGTTAATCCTCCAGGAGTGACATCAGAAAATGGATTTACCTTTGAAACCTGGTCCGATCTTATTGACGCATAATGCGTATCAGCTGCCACGCTAGGACTAAATCCTCCAAACGTAATCGATGTATGATCAGGGCCTGGTTCCGCGTCGAAGGTCGGAGTTAATTGAGCATCCTCATCGAGATTAGGAAGGATTTTTGGGGTATTGCTTGGAATTTCATTGGTTTCAATATCGTCGATTTCGACCACGGATTTGCTAAGTTCATTTGGGTCCAATTGGAAGAAATCCTCCTCAGAGGAAGAGACCGAAGAAGAGGAAGAAAAAGAAGACTGTGACTTTTGTTCATGGTTGAGTTTAGAGAGAGAAACCAATTCATCTCCAACCTCAGCAGCATCAGGGTACAGCTCTGTATTCGTACAGTTTCCATCTGTATCAACAAATTTCATGCCTACTCTATCTGATCAAAGGGTGTAGATATTTGTTCATGATCATGAATTATTTCATTGAGATCATAAAATGGTTGCAGTTAATCTAAGTCCAATCTAGATTGAAAAGAGAATTAGGATTGGAGAAAGGGAGTAGGCTTGAGAGAGAGGAATAAAATGTGAGGCTGGAAGACGCTTTGGGCTTTTTGGCTTCAGTTAAATGGAAGGCTCTGCTGAGCTTTCGGCTTTCCACGAGGAGAATAAGTTGGTTCTAGTTGGAGCCTTTTGTGATGATATGGCATGCGACAACCATATAAGTTCTTTTCCAATCGATTCTCTCTGTGGGTCTCAATGGGCCGACGTTGGCCAAGCCGGCCTAGCCTTAAACAGGTTGATTATAATCGGACTTCATGAAGCTAGCCCATATCCGGCCAGATCATTAATCAGGTCGGGGCACCCCACCCCATTTATGGATCAAGCTTACCTTACCTTCACTCATAGCTTGCCAATGTCAGGTCGGGTCGGGTCGGGCTAGCCATCACTTTATACAGAAAACAACACATTCAATGGAGTCGGGCCGTGCTCAGGCCAAACTTAAACGGCCCAATTTTTTATCAAGCTTTTTGAATTAGACACTACCCGGTCCAACTTACTAATCGGGCCTGCCGAGCCAGCCCATTTATGCATTGAGCCTACCTCAATTAGCCCATACGCGACCCATTGCTAGCTGGGCCGGCCAGCCCATTTATGCATTAAGCCTTCCTAACTTTAACCTTTACCCAACCATTGCAGGCCAGGCTGGACAGAGCTCAAGCCCGGCTTGTTGAGACCCAAACACTCCTCTCTCTCTCTCTCTCTCTCTCTCTCTCTTAGGGAGAGATAGTATCAAATGCCCCTCATGTACACCAACATCTAACATCTGTGAATGAGTCATATAAGCATGACCTAAAGGTCAAATGGTATAGATCCTGTCACAAAAGTCTCGAAATTAATCAAAAATTTGAAATTTTCCCCCAATTAGTGATCAGTTGAACATCCCCTTGATTTGTTAATTCTTCGATTTTTCTTGAATTTGACAAATTTTTATCAAAATTTTCTGTTATCGTAGTACATGCTTTAATCATACCTTCTATTATTTTTCTATTACTATAAGTTGTTAATGCATGCCAAATTTTCAACTTTGTAATATACTTATTTTATTGTTAGGCCCAGATCAATTCTATCATTAGAGATTAATGAGCAATTAAGACCCAATTCAGTTTAATGAAAAACTCATGCTCCAAGTAAGATTCGGTTTAATTTGAGGGTGCTATTAGTTTAGATTAGGCTTAATGAATGCAAGTGATCTCTGGCCAGCCTTAAATCTAATTGGGCCAGCTGCAACGAGGTTGAGTGTTGATCACGGCTCATTCTATTGGGCACATGAGTTGGACATGTTGGTGAATATGGATTTACATAGGTTTACTTTAGATTTCTTATGTTACTGAAACACATTCAGTCCTTTAAATAGAATCCGGTTTAGTTGGGTCCAATTAGTTTATTGAATATTTTAAGAGATTAGTTTGAGGCACTACAAAAATAAGACTCTTAGCGGCAATCAAAATTGCCGCTATTAAAAAAATTCTTGTTTCAGTAACGACAGTTTTTTTGTTAATTGAGACGGTTTTGACTGTCACTGAAACACCTTATTTTTATAGTAAGGATTTAAGATTTGGGTCAGGTGCGTTCAAAATTGGGTTTGAAACCCGAATAACACTCTTTGCTAAGTTCTTGAATTTTGGGACCAGTTAAGGTCTAGTTCGACTTTGATTAAAAGTTAACGAGCCAAGTGATGAATCCGCTCAGTCTTACCAGTTAGATCCAGTTCCGATTTAAGTAAATTTAAGGGACCGAATGAAGGCCGATTTAGTCTAACGGTCCTGTTGAAGGTCCAGTTCAGTTTGAAAGGGATTAAATGGATGTGTTTGAATAGTCTAATCTGTTTTAAATGGATCTAGTGCACCAACTTGAATCCTAGTTATTATTCAGCTATTAGTAATGGACTAATTAGGCCCAGGTTCAGTCTTCAATTAAACTAAATGATTCAGTTGAATCCCGCCATTTGTGTTTCAAAATGGAATGAGACAGGTAAGTTTGAAATAACTTTTGCTACGGTTGTATTTGGGTTAGCTCTTTTGCTCTTTGGCTTCGGGAGAGGACTGCTTTCATGTTTGGTAACACAGCTCCTCGCCCCACTTGCTCTAGTGGGGAGTTATTTTAAGTGATAAAATTGCTCTCTATCTGCTCTATGCCAATACAGATTTTATCTGCTCTCTCTCAGAGCAGATTACAGAGAGAGCAGACAAAGAGCTACTTCTGATCTTATAAGAGCTAACCCAAACACAGCCTAAATAAAAGAGCAATTTGAGGCCCGTGTAGCTTCAAACTTTAAAGTTATGGTTTATTTGGGCAAATTTTTGGTGGAAAGAAAATGGCCAAGTAAGGTACAACTCAGATCTTGAGGGAATTAAACTGCCAAAATAAGGCCTTGTTCTAGCTGTATTAGATGAACCAGATGAAAAGTCTTCTTCCGACGTAGTTGATTTTAATTGGATTGATTTAAATTGTGAAATTAAATATGAGGATGATGCCATTATTTGTTTATGCTAATGGGGCTTAATCAGACCTGTGGTATCTTCTTAAGGTTGACTTTATTCAAGTTCTGATTTTTTTTATTTTTATTTTTTGATAACCTGGGTATCCGGGCCTCTTAGAGTACCCGCTTAATCCCAGGGGCATATGTACCCCTCAAATTCAGCACATGCCGGGTCAGTACATGATATAAATCCCTAGGGTGGTCTCAAGAGGGGGAGGGGATTTACCTGGCCAACTCACCTCCTAACCCCTTGAGGTTTTCAAGGCCTGGTTTAGTTCAAGGGAAAGGCTCCTTGACCCCTTGTACCGATTAGTTCATCGATTTGGATGACCATACTTATGACACAACAGTTATATACTTATTTTATATATATTTGTATTGAAAGTGATTCAGAGTTGGTGGTGGGCTGGCTCATTTCTGGTGCGCGCACCGCTTGGTACTTATGGGACTTTTGGGAACGATTAGTGGAGGAGATTCATGGCCTTTGTGTCTCTATAAAGCATCAATATAGAGAGGGAAATCAGGTGGCGGATTTTCTGGCTCGTCAGGAGAGGGAGGGCACGACTAAGAGATACATCATTGGGGATGAATTGCCTAGTAGAATGAGGGGTCTTATTCGGTTGGATAAACTCAGGCTGCCAAGTATGAGGCTGTAGGTTGCATTGTTATTCCGGGTTTGGGTCAGTGCGGTTGTTTCTTTGAGTTATAGTGGTCTTGGTGTAGTTAGAGTGGTAGTTGCTTTGGCAATTTTGTTTTCCGGGACGGTGGCTTGGGTATTTTTCTACACGCTTTGTGTTTTTTGTTACTCGGTTTTCCTATGCCATAAGTGAGGGTTTTTTATACACCAGTTATATTCATTTTAATATATATATATATATATATATATATAGACCACTGTCAAAATCAGACGAAGTTTATCCTAAGAATTATTTGAGAGAATTTATACCTAGATCGAGCATGAATTTTTAAGTACAATTATTCTCGGATAAAGAACCTTAAAGAGGCCACCCTTGGGAATATGCTCTGATAGCAACTCCCATTTTGAATTTGAATTTGATATCGTTAGTTTTGACACGGATAAGAATCATTGAACTATAACCTGACTTAATACTCAAAGTGAAAAGATATGATATGCCTTGTTTTATCTCCTGAAATGCACAGGGTAACCCAACATTCAGGAGCTCTGCCTTGTACTTCATCCTACGGGATGTCTTGTTGGCCTAGAGTGTCTGTGTCCACCCCTACATTAGGGCGGCACGCCCGTGTTTGTGAGTCAAACTTGGAAACCTTATTGAACTGATTGGTGTCACATATAAGCACCATTAATATAAAAGACTTAATCAAATTTGTTTGATTCATATTCGACTGATTTGAAATAAAGACACATTCAAAGAGAGCACTTTGATATAATTCTTGAACCTGCCTTCCTTGACTAGAAGTTAGCGATAATTGAAATTCCATATCAAGTTTTGGTGTGCGCAACAACGCCTTGTACTGACATTTTGAATTGAAATACAAAGGAATTATCTTGAAGATTTAGGAATAACTCATATAGTAACTCTTACTTGTGTTCTATTTTGCAGAGTTGAACTTCACTTCGATTCATTAGCTGCTCTTAATGAGAACCGGTAAACCAAATAATATTAGATTGATTTATCGAAATTGTATGGAAAGAAGACACTCGGATAATTTATTTAGAAATGATCAGCCTTGAGTAAATATAATGCATGTTGCTTTAGCTTGCGACTTGATCTTGTGATTAAGGATACATACAATATTCATTGGCCCAATCTGAATTTCATATATCTTGCTATGAACATGTCTTAAGAATTTATTTGAATCAGTTTTGTTCCTTGTTAAGTTGTCACAAACTTACGGTCATTTTATGATTTAAAAGTTTTGAGACAAGACAGCAATCACCCAATCAGAGCTAGACAGAGCGGGCAGGTAGAGATTTAGAAGGACCCATCAAGCTGAAAATGTTTAACTCAATTTATCTAAGGAATTACCAACACATACGGGGACGAACTATGTGACACTTACACTAGATCTTGACTTTGTACAGTCGCTTTACTTTTGTTTAGGACTAGTAGTTGTATAAAACAATAGTTTATTGTTTTATACAACTACTAGTCTTATTGTAAATATTAGACTTCAAAGTTTTCTAGTCAAAACAGTGTTTACTTTTGTTTCAACCTATCATTTTGCAACAAGTAGAATTTTCGAAGGAACTCGTGTTTTCCTAATAAATGAATAACCGAATTTGAAAATCAATCAAGTTAAAAAAATAGAATTTTTCGCAATAAATAGACTTTATATATTTTTCTCTAATTAGTGAGAAGATATTGATATTGAACATCGATAATCAAGATGTATCACGTTGACCCGGCTCGTTGATCAGAACATGCAAGCGAAAGAGCTGCCTGCCGCACGAGGCCAAGGACTGGGGGTGTGACAGTTTTCTTGCTTCAATACCCCCTGTGCGGTCGTTAATGATGAAGGATCACACTTTTGCAATAAGGTTTTTGAAACCTTGATGAAAAAGTACTCCATCACCTACAAAGTTGCAACCGCATACCACCCATAAACAAGCGAACAGGTTGAGATATCCAACCGGGAGATTAAACAGATTTTGGAGAAAATCGTTAAGACTGATCATAAGGATTAGAACCAATGGTTAACAGATGCTTTGTGGGCCTATCAAACGGCTTACAAAATTCCCATTGACATGTCTCCCTATCGACTCATTTTTGGAAATGCATGTCATTTGTCGGTGGAACTTGAGCACCGTGCGTATTGGGCAATCAAAATGTTTAATCTTGACATGAAAAAGTCAGGTGCCACCCGCAAGCTTCAACTCACCTAGCTTGATGAGCTTCAGAGGGACGCCTATGAGAATCTTGTCAGCTCTTTGATTGTTTCGTCGCACGATGTGATAGCGGGGATGGTCGATTGAATGATGTTGGAAGAGCCGGGAGAATGTTTCACTTGAAGAATGTTGCAATTAGGGGTTGATTGAATGCCCGAATAGAGTTTTTGATGAAGCGCTCAACACAACCGTCCACTAGAACTGTTGATTCCTAAACAGAAATGTCAGAACTCTATTCGGCATCCACCTTTCTTGCTGATTCACATGAATATCAAGAGAAATGAGAAACAAAGATCTCCAAAAGACTTCAAAATATTTCAATATTCAATTATAATAATTTTTTCGTCAATCTTACAACCATTAAATAGAGAACTAGCAAAAATTAATAAAAACGAGATAAGATCTTAGTTGGAAAGAAATTATCGCTGGAATCAAGCCAAAATTGAAATGAATCAATTTTGATTTATACATAATCGGGAATTGCGCAAGTGATTATTTCCTAAAATAGCAAAATTGATGTTTTCGGACCCTAACTGAATGAATTTGCCCTAAAAATGAGAACCTCAGAGAATAGCAGTGACTTTTGATCGTTTTGACATTTTTTGTTCCAGAATGGGCCTTCGCGTAATTTTCTGACATTTTGGTCCATGATTTCTACTAGTGTGTGGCCCATCTGGCCTAAATTTCTACTAATCACTACTCTGTTAATCGCGAGTGAACCTACATCAATCTAGTGCCTCCATGTATTCGTCCATCGTAATCTGCACTACAACAGTTTTGCACCTGTTGCAAGAGGGCCTAGCACTTGATAATTTTGTGCTTTTGGGCAATTGAATTTTGGTTTGGGGAGCCTCACACATTCATTTGTCTACATATGGCAGCCCCCTCGCACCCACTTGTCACACACTCACCCAAAAGTAGTCGTTTTGGGGCACCACTTTTGGTAGTATTTTACGGCGCTTTTCATGTAAAGTTCGAAGGACCTGAAATAATAAAAATAAGGCATCCATTAGTCATGTTAGCCATCCATTAAGTATTAGCAAGGCAAGTAGGAGGGTACAAGATGCGACATTTCTACACCTATCAATTTGAAGATCCGAATAGGGAAGAGAAATGGTAAATAATGTTTTTTCAACGTCTTCCGTACTCATTCTCCAAATTCCATCCTCATCAAATAGCCCATTGATATGATTTCTCTTCTGCCTTGCGGATCAGTGAAAATAAGATGTGTTCTTATTCCCCTCTTTGAGCCAAAGATCTTTTGACTCTTCCTTCTGTAAAGCATCATAGAGATTTTTCTTGATTCGGTCCTCTCTAGCTTTGTCACGAGGTCCCGAGAGGTAAATTTTCTGAGATTTTTGCAAGTTATTGATGTTACCCCCACATTTCCGAATTCGGTTTTATCCCAAGCGGACAGATTTGGTGAGGTGTTTTCAAACACCTTCTAGTGAAATTCCCTGATTGGATTAAAAAAGTAGCTCTTTAGGAGTTTTTTTAAATAAATCAAAAGTAGGACTCAATATATCTCTCTCATATATAGCCCCCTGAACCTAGAGGTTAAGCCCAAGCTCGGCATGTTTAAATTTAGGTCTTAAATTGCTAGACCATTTTCAACATGCGGGCGGGCTGAACCATCATTCTTTCAAGGCCTAATGGGCCGGGTGGCCAGGTATATCATCTTTCATGTCATTCTCAAAGGGTACCTCTATTTGCACCCACAAAATTACTGAAAGCACCCATTTAATGAATGCATGCTTAGCGCTCAACACAACAGCAGTCTCATTAAGTGGGTGCTTACAGTAAAGAGGTGGTTGCACATAGAGGTAACTTTCCGCAAATACCAATGGGTCTTTAAGGACCAGTACATTGCGACGGAGTAAAAGCATTCAATGAGATTAGACAGCATGTGCTATGGAATGGAAAAAAATAATTCTAATTAGACTAAATAAATCATGATATTTACTTATTGTTTAATTAATATTTAAAAATGAAAGTAAATTTCTTTTGGGCATAGTGGCAAACTTCTCCGAAATTCTCATAAATTCATCAAAACAGGGGCCGACTGAAACTTTCTGGGAAATTTTGGTTATTTAAATAGCCAAAATTTCATTAATCTCGATGAAATTCATGAACTTTTAGTATTTTTAAATAACAAATAATATTTTTATAAATGTTTAATATTAATTTTTTTTACTACCCAGAAGTTTTTCGAAGTTTTCCCAAAATTTATCTAAAATGAATCAAATGATCATTACTTAAATATTGTCGTAAAAGAAATTTGGTTCAGTATAAATAGCAGAGGCTAACCCCTCACGAATAATTTAACTTTGTGGCATCTGGGTTTATGGATTTTGGAAATTTTGATTGTACCATGTTCAATGCAAACTTAGTTTGATGCCTTATCCAATTCAAATGTATGGCCATTTTATCATGGATCCTTGCTTCTTCATGGAGTACAAAAGTTGAAACGTGTTCCACAACAAACTACATCTCTTTAGGGTAGTTATAAGAGTACTGTCCTATAAACTCACCAATTATGTGATTTTGAAGGGTTCATTTCTTTGTCAATTCAATAGTTCTCTATATATGGTCAATTCTTTGTCCTATGCACTCCACCTCAATTCTTTTGATATTCATCTCCAGTGCTCCTTCAATAGCAATAGTGATAAACCTCAACTCAGTTTTTACAATGCCTTTAGCATTTGAATGTTGTAATAACTCCACCATCAAACGAACCAAAAGCACACCTTCATTCCAGGACTAATTGACATGACTATAACCCCAAAAAAAAAGAGAGCGAGGGTAGTTTCCACTTTCCACCCTTGAACACAAAATCCAACAATTGAATGCCACTTCGACCTCTTCCAAGAACTAAGTGTATTTAGACTAAATATTATCTATATTGCCTCTCTCAACAGTTCTAAAGGGGCGAGCCAGTGACACACAGAACTGCATCTTCAAAGAATAGTCCCTTGATTCTTATGCAATTCTCTCTTTATCTGCCTTCTCCGCTCAGCAATCAAATCCAGCTTTGCCTTCTGCGCTTCTTTTGCTTTCTTTACCATTTCTTCCACTGCAATTAAAAAAAAAATCAACAGAAACAATCAAAGCACATAAACTGACATGTAAAATTAATAATATATGGATTCACAGATCATAGTGAGCAAATTTCGAGAAAGTTTACATTTTTATGGAGAAAAGCAGGCTTAGATATAAGAGATACAAAGTACTGTAAACAAAAATGCTACCTTAGAAATAAGAGATGCAACATAATGTCAACAAAAATGTTACCTTAGTTGGGAATACTTAATTGTTTCCCCTTTAAATCACTCAATACTCCCTGATTTAATAAAAATCAATTTTGTCACCCTCTTCTGCAACAAAAAGTAAACCTTACCGACCCACAACCGGATAGTTTGTGCCACTTAATTTTCTACACGCCCCAACTGTAAGATCAAAAAATATATTTTCTAAGTCTTAGTATTAAGGTACCTACCCAAGTGCCAGCAGCTGCACACAGTTCAATCTCAAACAACCTTCGTTGAATCCGATAACTTTGATTGCCAAATCAGTGAAAGGTCAATTATAAACTTTCACTGATTGCTCATAAAAAGCAGTGTGCTTCCCTAGGCTTGACCATTTGGGTTAGGTACCCTAATACTTGATCATTTTATAATTATCTGTTTTTTTGGTAGTTTGCGTTGATCTATCAAATTAATTTTTTTTATAATTACCCAGGTTTTTTGGAGTGACCCAGAAATTTACGGAGGTTGCATTCAGGGGTAGAATCATTGATATAAAAAAGGGAGCCATTACTTGGAGAGGAGATATTGGCCCTTGCACATAGTTTAAAAGAAATACTTGGTATTTTGAACACATGTGCCATATAAAAACATAATCTCAGCCATCTGATTTCAAGGTCATGATCTAAAGATCATAAGTACAAAAATTGGCATGGACCGCGATGTTTACTGTATGACTAAATGCGGTGAAAACGATGAAAGTGAATGAATGCAGCGACTTCCTTGAACACAACCACCGATATTCCATCTTTCAGGTATCCCTTGGTGCTTGGATATCACAGGTTGTCCCTTATAATAAATCCCTTCCACTTTCTCGAACTCGCTGCACCATCCTCCCCAGACTCCTGGGCGCAGTACAACCACTGGGATGAAAGTATTATCTCCTTTTGAAATTAACATCTTCACTTAGAACAAATCCAATCTCCAATTCTCAAAACAATTGCAAGAACTAGCCATAGAAAACGAGAAATGTTAGCCATAGTTGGCAAGAACACTGGCAAAGCTCGCCAGCCGAAGATCACCTTACGTAAGGAGGATCTTATGCGGCTGCAACTAAATAAAATAAAGGGGTAAAATATGAAACACTTTGTTTTACATACTTTCAACAATTACATCCATACGGTTAACATTCACAAGTGGATCAACAAAAAGTGGGGACTACGGATTTGGCGGATGGAAATTGCACTCGAAGTCTTGAGCCTTGAGGCTTCTCTCTCAGTAAGGGTCCCTCTTTTTGTTTTGTGGAGCAGCCTTTGACACGTGGAGTTGGGACACGTGAGCAAGTGAGGAGGGGAGTCAATTCTTGCAACAGGCAAGATATTTCTTGTGGGGATGGCTTCCGCTTCAAATATCCTTCTAAACTGGTCCGGGATAGAACACGTGGCGTGAACGTGGAAATCCGACTAGCTGGGCTGGGGCATCGCTTCCAGAACGTCGCATCTGGCCCCTTTTGCAGGGCTTGGGGGTTTATGGACCTTGGGGATTGCGGCTCTTTGGACGACCCGGTTGGACCCTCTTTCCTTATTGGGTCCGGGCATCCTAAGGGTTCTTGCAGGACGTCTCAATTCTTTCCTAGTGTCTGCAAGACCTCCGTCTGCCTCTCTTCAACCAGCGGGTCTTCTTACTTTTGGTAGGCCCGGAGCGACCCAGCTTCCTCTAGAAAGCCTCCCTTCATTGCCCACGACACTGGAGTCTATCGCCTCCTACTCGATAGATCCCTCGTCGGCCGACTCCGAACTGCTCTCACCTCTTCTTGCTGCTTCGGATGATTTGTCTACTTCGTCCTCTTCCTGTAGCTATGTTCTTCCGATTAGAACACCAAGGCGCAGTGATGCTTGTCGGTGGGAAGAGTGCTTTCCTCCTTTCCACAAGGTGTCGGCCCCGGTGAATGACAATGATGCAGCGGGTTCTCAGGGATTTCTCAACGAAATTATTTGGTTCGGTACAGATCTGGGGATGTCGTTCAAAGGAACTGATGATGATCTTAGGGACAATTTCAAAATCACTTCTGCTTTCCGATTTTCGCCGAACCCCTCGCAGAAAAAAAAAATCTCTTTCGAGAGAACTGGCCAGATTGGAGTGGGGAATGTCGAACAGGGAGGGGCATGGACCCCAGTAAGGTTCTGATTTCTTGGGCGGGCCATAAAATGGTGTCTCTATGAAGATCATCTCTTGGAATGTCAGGGAAGCATGCCACCCCAAAATACGTGCGGGCGTCAAATAGATCATAGCTTCTCATACCCCGGCGGTAGTTACCCTTCAAGAGACTAAGTGGGGATCCTGCGAGCAAACGAAAGTAGCTTCTATTCTAGGGGGTAACAGATGGGAGTGGATTGGTGTCGATTCAATTAGCGCAACTGGAGGTATTTTGTTGGCCTGGAATTCTCACCTCTTTCGCAAAATTGATGAGGAGGTTGGGCATTTCTCGGCTTCGATTGTCTTAGACAACAGGGATATTGGTAAGGCGTGGGCCTTTACGGGTGTCTATGGCCCAACTGATGCTCACTCCAAAGCTGAGTTTTGGCTTAAGTTGGCTGCGATGGCGGGACGTTGGGACATTCCTTGGTGTGTGGGAGGGGACTTCAACGCTATCTGGTGCCCTGCTGAAAAATCTGGTGGTCCACCGGATTGGCCCAATAAGGACGCGTTGAACACTTTTATTCAAGACTGGGCTCTTGTGGACTTGCCCTTAAAGGGGGCCAGTTTTACTTGGCCCAACCTTCAAGATTCGGCTTCGTTGAGCAGGCTGGATTGAGCCTTGGATCATCCGGCCTCGCCAGGGCTGTTTTCGACCATCGCCCTTTGCTGCTCCATTGCAACATTGTGGGTAGGGGTCCCTACCCCTTCCGTTTCGAGAGTCTTTGGCTCTCCAACGCTGATTTCAGGGAAAGGGTACTTGTGTGGTGGTGCCAATCGAATCCTCGGGGTTCAGCCACATTTAGGCTCGTCTCTAAGCTGGCCTTTCTAAAATGCTGCATCAAAACTTGAAACAGGGAGGTTTTTGGCTTGGTCCACGTGTGGAAAGAGCCTCTAATGGTGCGTCTTTCCGAACTAGACTTGCTTGAGGAATCAAGGGGGTTATCGGCCACCGAGAAAGAGGAAAGACTTCGCTTGAAAATGGAGTTTAGCGATAAGTGCCTTCAGGAAGAGATCTATTGGAAGAAAAAATCTAAGGTTCATTGGTTGAAAGAAGGGGACAATAACACCAAATTCTTTCACTCTGTGGCCAATGCCAGAAACAAGAAGAAGCACTTGTGCATAATAGAAGTAGACGGAATGGCAGTTACCGATCCTGAGCTGATTAGATCCACGATGGTCAATTTTTATGAGAACTTGCATAGGGAAGACTACAGCGCCAAGCCGGAGTTGGATAGTGTTCCTTTCCCCTCCCTCCCGGTGGTGGATCGAGACTTATTGGAGGCCTCCTTTGACGAGAAGGAGGTGTGGGCTGCGATCAAATTCAACGGCAACAATAAATCCCCTGACCCAGATGGTTTCACTATGGAGTTCTTCAGGAGCTTCTGGTCACTCCTTAAAGAGGATATCTTGGCTTTTTCCACGACTTCCACTCTTATACTTCTGTGGGCAGAAGTCTCAGTTCCACTTTCATCGCTCTCATTCTTAAGAAGGATGGAGCTGAGGACCTCCGTGACTTCCAGCCTATCAACCTGATCAACTAGTTATTTAAAATCCTATCCAAGGTCCTCGCCAACCAAATGAAATCAGTCATTGAGAAGATCATCGTGCCCAATCAGGGGGTGTTTGTTCCTAAAAGACAGCGGATAGATATGGTGGGGGTGGCTCAGGAGGTTATCCACTCAGCCCACTCTGACCGGTTTTCGGCTGTTATCTAGAAGGTTGACATGGAGAAGGCCTACGACCGAGTCAATTGGGATTTCCTTGACTATATGTTGGGGAGATTTGGCTTCGTAGAAAGGTGGAAAAGATGGATGAAAGCGTGTTACTCTTCAGCTTGGTTCTTGGTTTTGTTAATGGGTCCCCGTCTGGCTACTTCAATAGTTCTAGAGGCCTTCGACAGGGAGATCCGTTCTCCGCCTTTCTGTTCAACATCGTCGGTGAAGCTCTGGGAGGGCTTCTAGAGCATGCTCGATCTATAGGCTGTGTTTCAGGTATCCCGATTGGCTCTTTTGGTCGGGTGGTTACTCACTTACAGTACGCTAATGGTATGATCTTGTTCGGTAGGGCTAGTTTGGACGAGATTCGAGCTTTTGCTGACGTGCTCACGATCTATGAAGCAGTGTCTAGGCAGCGTGTTAATTTACATAAGTCTAAGGTGACTGGTATCAGCATCGATAGCCATTTGGTTCAACTTTTGGTGCACGAGGTGCACTGTGAGACCAATGCGATCCCTATCTCTTACTTGGGGCTGCCTCTTGGCGTGGGTAAGCCCACCACTCGTGCCTGGGACCCAATTGTTCGAAGGTTTGAAGGGAGACTTTCCTCTTGGAAAGGAAAGCTACTAAGCACGAGGGGTCGCTTGTGTCTGGTCAAATCGGTCCTCTCTAGCCTCCCCATCTTCTTCATGTCCATGTTTCGGTGCCCCATTGAGGTGATTAGAAAGTTAGAAAAAATTGAAAGAGGCTTCTTATGGGAGGGTTCTGGGACAGACAAGAAATATTATCTAGTTCGATGGGAGACCTGCCTCCTGCCCAAACGCTTTGGCGGCCTAGATATTCGGAATCTGAGATTGGTCAATATGGCCCTCCTTGGAAAATGGTTATGGCGAGCAGGTTACGAGTCTAAGAGGAGCAGCCTCTGATTAAACGTTTTGGCTGGAAAATATGGGTGGGTGCAAGGTCTCTGGGGCATTAACGTGTCCATTTCTAGAAGGGTCTCAGCATGGTGAAAGGGTATATGCGGAGTCTGGACGGTCTTTTCTAGGTGGACCTCTTTCAGCTGGGGGACGATTCTCATATTCAGTTTTGGGAAGATCCGTGGATCAACCTATACCCTCTGAGGACTGTTTTTCTGACCATCTTCAGTGTTGCGGCCTTCCCTCACACCTCACTAGCGGAGACGTATACTGTTATTGGAGGAGTTCCCGTTTGGAACATAACTACGAGGAGGCCTCTCTCCAACGATGAGTTGACGCAATACCAACGACTTTTGCTCCTCCCATACAGGACTAGTAGAAACCAACCCCAAAAGGACGCTCGCATTTGGTTGGGGTCTAAGAATTGTATCTTCTCGGTTAACTCTTTCTACCGAATTCTTTCCAGCCGTCCGATGATATTGGTTGATTGGAACTTCATCTGGAAAGTTTCGGGCCCGCCGAAGGTCAAATTTTTCTGTTGCACTGTGATCCTCCATCGCATTCTGACGATCGTTCAGCTAGTGAAGAGGGGCAAAGACATCCCTAATAGGTGCCCAAATGTGCTTTTATACTGAAGAGTTGATCTCTCATCTTTTCATCCACTGTTGGGTGGCCTCTAAGATTTGGAATTCTATTTTGATGTCTTTTGAGATGAGATGGGTTATCCCGGAATCAGTCCCTCTGTTGCTGGTCTCTTGGTATGGTCACAAATTTACCAGCGCCCATAGAGCATTTTGGAGAGTGGTTGCATAGCGGTGCTTTGGGGTATCTGGCTTGAAAGAAACAATCGGGTGTTCGACCGAAAGCGCCGTCCTTTTGGGTCTATTCTTAAGAACATCAGAGACCTCATGTTTTTCTGGATCCCTCTGGAGAAGGGTGGGAATTGGGATCTGGAAGGCGCCCCTGCTTAGTTCCCCGAAGGCTCGAGTCGGAGGGGTCTGGCGTTGCTTCCGGAGCGCTTTTGTTTTCGTTTCTTTCTAGTTCTGGTCTTCCTGTTTTTTGTTTTTCTCTCCTTGTATCTTTTCCCAGTTCCTCACTGGTGTTGATTGCAATGGAATGCTCATTTTACTAATAAAAAAAAAAGGAAACAACATCTACCGAGTTATGGAGGTCACATGTGATTGAAAAAAAGCAACAAAAGATTTTGAGATTTGGGAGCTGCACAGTTTTGTTTTAATTTACAAATTGGGCCTATTATGTAGGAGCCTTTAAAATATTTATTTGCATACCTATTATCTGTTAGATAGGGAGAGAAACTAGAGAGATATTAGTCTTTATAGCAAGAGATTTTCAGCATGAGAGCAATTTGAAGCTAAGAAAAGTAGAAAATAAGAGTATCAAAAGTTGAGTACCAAGTGGATCACACATCACAGAATTATCTCTCATAAACCAACCCAAGTCAATCTTTTCTGTTTTATTAATTAGTCTTGATTCCTAAGAAGCAGGGAAACCGTGAAATTCAGTTATGGTAGTTTAATTGAAGATGCCATTCTTTTTATTTTCTAGAAAATTGAGTCCTAGTTTTTTTTGTTTTTTTTTTTAAATACTGAGTCCTAGAAGTTAAGTAGTAAGTCAGTTATTTCCTTTGGTTATTAGTCGAGAGTTGTAATTAGAGTAGGATATCAAAGTATAAGGTAGGATTTTTTTTCCCCTTTTTTGTCTATGTAAAAGAAGACTACAAAAACATATTAGTGAACATCACCCTGGTTAGATGCTTTGCCAAAAAAGGTGAGTCTCACATACATTAAATACTGAATAGTGTTGTCAAACACTAAAATCCTAAAGCCTTAAATTGGGTCCAACCTTTGACTCAAACCCTAGTTAATATCCACCATCTCCTTTCTCTCACACTTCTCTTTCTCTCCCTCTTTATCTCTTGCAAACCTCTCTACCTCATTCCCTCGCATAAATCCGAGCAGTTAAAGCTGCTATTGCTGCTACAAAAGAAGAAAAAGAAGAAGAGGAAGAAAGAAAAAGGTGGAAGAAGAGCCATTGTTCCACCGAACATCCCGTCGCACAAAGCTATACTATGTCGTAACACTATGTCAATTGCATATGCGATCGCATATGCCATGTCATAGAAGTTTTAAAATAAATAAATAAATGAACAGGACATCATTATGCCATCGTATACTGAGCATGCAATGGCATAATTGCATACTTATCGCTTATGTCATCGCATACTTTTGTATGCCATAGCATAAACTGGACATCATTATGCCATCGCATAATAATCCCATACTTATCGCTTATGCCATGGCATAAAGTGTATTGTCATCATGGCATATGTGATTTTACGACCAAAAATGACATTCGATCGCATAAGCAATTACAAGATCGTATATGATAACAATTATCAGTGGTAGGGCCCAAGAGAGATTGATATGGAAGTTGGGATATTCGATGGAAAAAGCCAAGGAAGGGGAACAAGAAGGTGTTTGGAAATGTCAAGATTGCAACGGAAAAAATCATAAAAGATATGCAATCAATAGAGTAGAAAGAAGAAGAGCATGGTTTTTTGAGTCAGGAGGATTTGGAGGGGTCTAGACTTCAAAAGGAGTAAAAAAAGGGTGAAGTAAGAGGCAATCCTTTGGAAACAAGGATCTAAGGCTAAATGGCTAAAAGACGGAGATGAAAATAGGAATTCTTCCATGCTATGGCAAGTATCAGAAAGTGAGTGAACACCAATCAACACTTAGGCCTCAGTCGAGAGACCGTAGAAACCCAGATTCTGAGTTTTTTCTTAGAAAATGACCACTTTCCAAGGTTTTCTGTGATTTTCTTCTATTCGTGGGTTTGCCTAGGGAGAAGAGCTTTATGAGAGTTGTCGAGCAAAAGCGACATCATGACGTCAGAAATTTTGGCTCGAAAACTCTCAGATTCTGAATACAAGGCGGTATGCTTCTCTCAAATATATACATTGTATCAGTTCCTTCTTCCAACGGTCATCTCTCATCTATCGTCATTAGCCATTTCAATGATTTTTACTGATTTTACCAAACTTTAGGTGGCAATTCTGATGGTCACTGGCAGGGGCAAGCCCTGCCAATCCCTCTAGTCTATGACTGGTCGTCAGAAGGTCCGATTTGCATCAGCAAGTAAGTCATTCGGCCGATATGAAGCCACCTTTTGAGTATGGGTGTATGAGGGGTACACACAAACTTTCCCTCAAATCTCTGGTTCTCTTTAGCTTTTATGAACAAGACGATGTTATGTTTAGGATTTTAAAGGCTCTTGTTGAACCGCTTCATTAGCCACCAAATTTTGTATGAAAAAAAAAATGAAGTTTGTACAGTGAGTTTGGGTCAGGTTTGTTGGCTTTGGCCGAGGTCGGATTGGGTTGGGTCCGATCAATCGGACCCAACCCAAACCGATATTTCATATATGAACTTACGGAAAATAGGGGTACTTTAATCAAGTCGGGTCAATTGTTCAGGTCGGGTAGGACATATATCCTTGACCCATCTGGTCGAATCAAGTCGATCATGTCAGACATACACTAATGACCAATCCAAGTGTATGGATCACTTGAAAACAACATAAATTTTATAATTAGTATATGACTACTATAACTGTTTAACTACATTCCTCCCTTAGATTTCACAATGTCATCCATAGATAGCAAGTCTAATAGACAATAAAGATCACTGGCTGCCTTGAATTAGACGATTGAGATCGTTTTCATCCCAATCTTCTTCACAGTAGATTTTGAGATCATGAAGCACCTATCAAATGGTCTGATCTTGATTCCACGTGGCACACATCCCCCAAAGCGACACTTGAGAACCCTTTCTCATGTTATGCCCATGATCACGGTCTCTTTTGGATATGTGTGCCACATGTGACCGTTTGATAGGTGATTGCAATCTCAAGATCTATTGTGTAGTAGATGGGGAAGAAAAACGATCTCGATCATCTAATTTAAGGCAATCAAAGATTTTTTATGGTGGAAATGTGTGTGTTCTTCAAGGAAAAAATAGGTGCAAACAACGATCAAAAAATCAGATTTTGTTTCGGTTTTGGTGGGGACCGAAACCGAAATTTTGGACCGAAATCTTCAACACGGTGGTACAGAAATCCCGAAAATTTGAGTTATCATTTTAGTTTCGGAAACATTTCGGCCAAAATTTTGAACCATGGGCACAAATAACTCCCCACCCTTCTTGAAAAGATATCAAAATTATTAAACTTGTCGATTTTGTATTAAATTCATTGTGTATGTCATGTTTTGGCAATTACCTTCCATGAAATCTTATTTGAAAAAAAAAATTATCAAGTATGTTCAATCTAGCATGGATTAGCAACCCGTAAAATTTCAATCAAATCCAAGTACGATACAATCAGATAATTGAATAACATTTATAAGGTCATAGCACAACCATCCATTGAACCGATTCTAAGCTTTTCTGAGATGAACTTAAGAACGGTAAGATTATGAGTTATTTGGGGAAAAATCAGGAATCATAGTGACTTAAAAACGCATATGGGAAAAGTCAGGAATCTGAGTTTTCAGGAGTTTGAGCTTTTCTAAGAAAACCTGGAAACACCTGAACGAGGCCTTGGTAATTGAGGATGCGAAAGTTCCAACCTAAATAGGATTGAAAAGACTCATAGATCCTTGTTAATTGAGGATGAGAAAGTTCAAATCTAAATAGGATTGAAAAGACTCATAGATTATTATCAAGGTTCATTTTTGTATGAGGGATCCGACTACTCTGGATGTTATAGAATTCAACGTCATTTATAGAGTTGGTCAGGGGTTATAGGAAAGACCCTGAGGAAGATGAGATTAAAAACAATCCTCGAGGCAAGTGGTCATCATGTTCTGATCTTGATGGTATCACTTTAAGATTCACCAAATATTTCTAGGAAATTTTGAAGAGGGGCTCATTTGCAGTCTGCTCCAAGTTCCACGTGAGAGAAGTGGGGCATTGTATTAAGGAAACTACATCAATGTAATCCCGAAGAAAAACGGGGTGGATAAATTCAAAGAATTTAAGCTGATTAGTTTGTTGGAAGCGTATTGGAACTTTAATTGTTACCAAATCGGATTTGGATTAGTCTTGAGAAAGATTATGGATCCAAACATAGTGCCTTTGTGCATGGTCGACAAATACTTGTTGCCAGACATATGGATGGGATCCTTAAGGTGATTCACAAATTAGATATGGAAAAGGCCTTTGATAGATTCAATTAGAAATTGGTGCATATATGTTTCATAGCAAGGTTGCCAAATCATGTATCGTATCGTGTACGGTAATTAAGAAGTTTTGTATCGTGTATCATATTGCATCAAGTATCGTAAGATACACTTAGACTTTTATAAGTATGTATATAAAAAATAGATAAAAATTTATAAAATATTTAAGATAGAAAAATAATACACACACACACACACATACATAACAATCTATGATCATTTTTGAGATATTTAGTGTCAGAGAGACTCATTCCATCATCTATCACATAAGAAGTTAGAATTTAAACAAGTAAATTGAACAAAAAAATTCATTGAATTGATTTACAAAGTGGAGATAAAAATCCAGTCACAAAATCATGAACTTGTCAATTTTCACTAGATAAAACAAAACTTTATAGCTACGTAAGTATAAAGCATGGTGTGAGTGTGTATTTTATACTTATATTATACATTTATATGATGTGTCTTTCAAGTTTCAAGTCCCAAATTCTACTTAAAGAAAATTCTAAACTTGTTTCTTGACATTACCAGTTTATAGTCCTAAAATAAATAAATAAAATGTAAAAAGTAAAAAATCCCAAGTCTTCCTTCGTCATCGCTCTCCCCAATATCAACAGCATCTTCGCTAGCAGTTAAACTATCATTTTTTTCTTATTTCACTTTCTTCTCACAGATAACTTCCTCTACTTTCTTTATTCTTGTCGTTCTTTTCTTAATATTTTTTGGATTAGAGTTGGAACAAACAATTTTTTAAACAAAAAAGTAGTTATAATCGAAATTATGTGTATCACTCGTATCATGTATCACAACATATCGTATTGTACTATACCGTATATTGTAAGATACGGTTTAAAAAAAATACACATCATAAATACATACCATTTTTTATAATATCACGCATTATATCGAGTATCGTACAAGATTGACAACCATGCTTCAAAGATTCGGATTTCGTCAAAAACGGAAGAAGTGGATCCGAGGTGGCATTTCGAGTGCCTATCTTTGTGAATGGTGCTACAAAGGGTTCTATTTAAGTGCTTTAGGGCTGTGTTTGGGATTGCTCGTTGGAGGTAAAGAGCAGCCACTTAAAAGAGCAGGTTTAAATTGCTCTTTTAAAGAGATTCAAATTCTACTCTTTCACTCTACGAAAGAGTTTAAGAGTTTTACCAACCAAACATACTCCAAGACTAAAGTGCTCTGCACTAGAGCAAAGAGCTGCTCTTTGCCTCCAAAGAACAATCCCAAACACAGCCTAGGGGTCTTTGTCAAGGAGATCTGTTGTCCCCTCTCTAATTTGACCTAGTAGGAGAAGGGTCCAGTAGGTTCATGAAGAAAACCGTAGAGGTAGGTCTGATTACTATAAGTGAGCCATCCATCTTGCATGCTCAATATGTGGATGATGCAATAGCCTTTGCAATGCATCTATGAGATAAGTTTGTAACGTAAGGCTGAGTATGAAGCTGTATCAAGGAAAAGACTTAAATCTAGAACATCTATGCTTTATGGGGTGGTAGAGGAGTGACATATGATGGATTTGGCTGATGTCTTTGGTTGTGGATGAAGTCTCCCAACAACTTGGGGCCTCCATTGTGTTTGGAAAAACCATCTATAAGGCAATGGGATCCAAATGAAAGATTTGATGAAAAATTGGCAAGTTGGACAGGAGCTTTCCTATCCAAAGGGGGGGACTTACCTTGACTAAATCTACAGTCTCCAACGTGGCAATACTTCATGCCAATACTTGAATGCCCTAGAACGGTAGTAAAGACATCGGAATTGATTCAAAGGAACTTTTTCCCTTGTGAGAAGATCCAGATGATAGAATTGGGAGATGGTGAGGCATTCTGAAGAAGAGGGAGGAGGATTTAGTATCTAATCTATTTGTACCACTGACCTAGCTCTTTTAGGAAATGGCTGTGGTGATGAGGTGAAGAGCATGATGTACTATAGGTGGAGGATATCAGGTCAAAATATGGTAGAGATTGTTGTCGTTGAACTCGCAAGATGTGTCTTAGATAAGATGTTGTCGTTGAACTCGCAAGATGTGTCTTAGATAAGATATTGTTATGGTTGGACTCACAAGTCTGATCTTCCTAAGATGCATCGCGATTAGGATGGGTTCCAAAGTTGGCTCAAGATTAGTTGGCTGCTTGGGGGTGTCCAATGTGGTGGTCTTCTTTGGCTAGCTAGAGAATCATTTTATTGAAAATGTGGACTCATTTGGGATACTTTGCCATTTACCAATCTTTGGGAAATATGAAAACAACAAATTTAAGAAATTTTTAAAATTAAATTCCAGACACTCAACTTTTTCAGAAGTGCGATTATGAATTACTTATGTTGGTGGTGTATCTCTGGTCTCAAGTGAGGCATGCTCGGTGGCTGACATCCCGTTAGAATAGCAACAAATCATACCTCCATGGTCCTCTCTGATGGGGACATCAAAGGCTGCAAGGTGTATAAGAAGCACAAAAAGAAATTCAGAACTTGTGGATAGGCGGTGCACGTGCGCCCCACCCAATTTTACTAGTTTTACAATTTTTTCTAAGTTTAGTTTCCTTTTTCATTAGGATTCTTTTAATTTAGGATTAGTTTCCTTATTTGAAATATTTAAGGTTCAGGCACATATATGTGACTATTAATTTCATCACTTTTAGTGCAGTCATTAAAAAAAGTGGTCATAACTCCTTCAATATATGTCGGAATTGTGTGATTTTTATCTTATTTGAAAGTTACTTCGATAAGCTTTCAAACAAGACTAATTTCGTGCCAATCGGATATCATTTGACTCTTCAAAAGTGATCACGTAATAAAAGTACGGGAATAGTAGTGAAATTACTTGTGACCGTGAGATTATAAAGTTTTAATGGTTGATTAGGAATTTTAATTTTAGTAATATTCTTAGAGTTCTTTGCTTATAAATACATACTATAAAACTCTTATGAGATAGTTAATGATTAATTAAATTTATGAGTTTTGCTTTGTGCGAATGCTAGAGAACTTGAGATGAGTTTTCATTAGAAAAGTGATTCTTCTTCCGCCTGCGGTTTGGTGTGAAGCCAATTATCTTTCTTGGAGTGATTCCTTGGATCTGTCATCTTTTCTGTTTATCTTTTCTTATTGTCAGGTAATTTACGTAGTTTATTTCTTCTATTAAAATGAATACAATATAAATTTCTTTTCTCTCATGTATTGTTGCTAGGGTTATGATTTCTAATTTTCAACCCTAATTTGTGATTCCCTTTTGAACATTTCAAACCCGTGGGGCCTTAAATTATTCAAACCCTAGCAAAGAGTTAAGAGACAACATCGAGATTGTTGCTTAGTGCCCTAAACTAGATTGAAACTTTTTTTTTTATCAATAATAAAGATTATATTAATAAACAACAAAGCGTTGAAACATAATACAATCTCAACACACATAATCAAAAAGCAACAAGCAAACAAAAATAAAGCATACAGCAACATAGAGGCCCCCGAAAGCATTGCCCCCTTAACCCGGGTCCCAAAGGAAAGTGTAAAAACTATCACCATCCCCTCCTCTCGCGACCCAGAGCCTAACCAGCTCCGAGACCGACCTTATACCCATTCCCACCGGTTTGATTTTCTCTTCAAAAATTCTGCAATTTCTCTCACACCATAAACACCACAGAACGGCGAACAGAGTCACCCTCCAAACCATCCTTTCCTCCCCCTCCATCTTGACCGCAGCCTAACTAAGCAAAAGCAGATAAGGCGACTGAGGCATCGTCCAGGACATACCAAAAAATTTTACAATAACTCCCCACACCTCATCAGTCGCACGGCAATGAAGGAAGAAATGAGCAGCGGACTCCTCCCCATCGGAGCACATTACACACGAAGTCGGGACGTCATTACCCCTCCGAATCAGCTGGTCCCTGGTAAGTATTCTATCTTTACACAACGCTCAAACTAAGAACCGGATCTTCAGAGGGAAATGTTCCCTCCACATCCATTTATCTTCGAACCTGATTAACGGATATTGCGACAACCAGCGATATAATGATTTGACGTTGAAGTTCCCATCCCGATTCAGGACCCAAACCCTTTGATCAACCCGCAAATGTTCTGTTGCGCCTCATATAGTCTATTCAACAGGTCCAAATAGCTCCCCACCTCGTTGTCCCTGAGGAGCCTTTTAGGGACGACCTCCCAAACCCTCCTCCCACTGACGAAAGAGGCAAACTCGTCAATCCTGCCAACCAGATTCGAAGAAAGGGCATAGATGTCCGAGTAGGCAGCCCTAAGTGGACCCTCCTCCAACCACGAATCCTCCCAGAAACGAATATGGGAGCCACATCCCTAGCTGTATCGCACCCCTTCAGCTAGAAGCTCCCATACACGCGAAATACCTCTCCACCACGCCGAGATTCTCCTGTGGGATGAAAGGCCTATCCCCCAATTCCCCCAGGATAGACCATATTTTTCACACAATACAAGCCACCAGATACTTCCCCTCTCCTCCACCCTTCCCGCTCTCCAAATCCATTTTCCAAGCAACGCCAAATTAGTCCTTTTAAAGCTCTGAATCCCCAGCCCGCCACAAGCGAAAAGTAGCTGGCACATATCCCAGTTGATGAAATGATACCGCATGTTCATACCCACCCCCTCCCAAAGAAACGACCTTTGAATACGTTCAAGCCTATCGAAAATTTTAGCGGGACATCTAAACATGGGTGACTGCAATGACTTTCAAAGTTCTTCGGAGGAGCTCCGTAGAATATAATATAAGTCTTCACAGTTCTCCCTCTAATGCTCCCTTCTGCAGGTGTTATGAGTGTCGGGGGATTGATTGCACGTGTCCCAACTCTCTCAACACCCGCTTTGGGTAATACGGCTCAACGATGTCAAAGTAGAACAGACATCCGGTGTAAAATGCTGTAGGAGTAAACGGAAATTCCGATCTAATCTTATAATATGGATCCTAAATAACCTGTACTAGAGAGAGAGAGAGAGAGTGAGTTATTACAATTATATAGGTTTACATAAAATAACTAATTTTGATAATACATTATCTATTCATAAGTCATCTAATGCTTCACGTAAAAGAATCAACTTTGATTCGAGATGTGTGGGTAAAGGTTGCTTCCATCTAAAAGCCAAAGGCAGCTTATCAAAAAACTTTTGTATAAGCGCTGAACGTTCAAGAGCTAGGTGCTCGTAGCTCCACGCCTGAAAATACAAAATATATATATTAACAGCAACACACACACACCAACTATTTATTAAATATTAGAAATGCAATTTAGTAAGACATTACTATGCGAATTTATTTAGAGTGTATACCTCAACCAACGTAAGCAATCCAAAAATTGGCGCAACCTTCTTTCTTGATGCGATGCTCAGCTGCCTATAAAGATAAGCGAGTACAGTTGCTCCCCACACATAGTCCCCAATGGTCTTCAGATCGACCAACACCTTTACATATCGAGTCGGCAGCATACTGCCTGATTTATCGGCAAGGATTGTGCAGTCTAGCAGATAAAAAATATATCCCCTCGCAGCACAGTCAATCTGATCATCAAATGCATCATCAGGTATCTAACTCAAACAAAGACGTAACCATTCCAAACGAAAAGTTTTTCCATTGCATCTTTTGTGATTTAATTCTTCCATCACATCGCGGCACCAATACCAAATGTTTGAACACACATGCCATCAATTCAGCTGTAGTGCAAGGTTTTGCAACAACTGCCTTGCCGACTACAAATAGGCCAATGAGATTCTTCACATTATCAAGAGTGATAGTCATCTCACCGGTAACGAAGTGAAATATATTTGTCTCAGGGTGTCATCTCTCAACCAAGGCAGACACTATGACACACTTGATGGTCCTTAATGCAACCCTAGACAGAAAGCGAAACCCTGCCATCTTGATATAACTAATACTGACTAATTATCTTTAAGAGTTGGTATATACATCCATTCTTATCTTTCACCATGTTTTGCAACATAAATTTATGTCATAATTTTTTTAGATTGGGTGGACAGAGAAACGGTGTACGCAATTTTATTGATTATTTGTGTTAGTTTAATAATTAGAATAAGATAAGGTTTGTTTGTTTATTTAAAATTTGTTGTTGGAGTTTTGACTTGTTAAAACTTATTAGAAATAAGATTTTCTTTAATGTTACACACAACCATGACTTTCTAATCTGACTAGACCAGCAGTCAGATGTGGTATGATTGGAGCTATTAGGTTTAGTTGTCCAATCCAGATTGGTTGCAAAAAACTACCAATATGGCTGACCCATTAATGATAAAGTAATAAATAAAGAAAAATATGAAAGTGAGCTTACCAAATCAGACATTAGAAGCTACCAAATCATACCCCTGTTTTCAATCCAACATGGATCAAACATTCCAAATGAAGAAGACATCGAGTTTTCTCTAGAAACCGATGATTAGATCTTTGAAACGGCAGTGCGAATCGGTGAAGAGAAACAATGTAAACATAATTTTGGACTCAACTGCATACATCATCAAGAACCATAAATCTGACAAACATTATGTAATTATATATAGGATTGGATTGGAGCAATCAACATATGTTAAAGTAATAAATCTATTTATAGAATAATCCAAAAATCTTTAGTGAGAGCCTACGGAGAGGGTTTCAACAAATCAACTCCTAGAGTTGAGATGGTTTCAGTCGATCGGTGAAGATAATTATTTTGATGTAGAAGGTTTTTAAGGAGATTTCAGAGGAAAAGTATCAATTAGATAAGGAAGAGAGAAAGATTCCCAATAAGCGAAAATAGCTAGCGATGTGGTGCCATAAGTTAGTGTTAGATATTTAAAAGTTTATTAAACTTGTCTTTTTCCAAGAGGTGTGTCTTTTCAATTGAGGTATCTTTTTCCAAGAGGTGTGTCTTTTCAATTGAGGTGTCTTTCCAAAGTGGTGTCTTTTCAAAATGAATGGTCTTTCTAAAGTGGTGAGTCTTTTTCGAAGGGATGCATGTAGCACATTTTCATAGGAAAATGGTGCATTAACACACCATTTGATTTCTATTTAAGAAACCTAAAATCATTGTTTTACACACCACAAAAAGAGTCTTCTTTCTTCTCTCTTATTATGACTTTAAAGGTCTTGATCAGAGCGTTCTTGCAATATTTTGTGTTCAGATAGCTTGATCGGATTAGACAAATCCTTCACAAGAATACACAGCCGGTTCATTGTATCCTGGAACCAGTTTCCCAGTAACCTGTTGGTGACCACTTTGTCGAAGTGGTGGGGGCAAATATTGGTTTAAAGACAGCGATATTTCTCGTGCCTCGAACCTGTTTCATGTATTATTTCGGATCAACATTTTAATTTTTTCAACAATTTTAAACCAATATTTGTGTTAGCAAGTTTGAATTTTGGAGAAGCGTCTAAAGACAATTTTAGGAGATGATGATAATGCGATGGAAATATAAGGCACTCCTCGAATTCAAAGAGGTATGCTTACTTTTAATATCTTTTGAAATTTTGATTTTGAGGCTGATTTAATGTCACTTGTCAACATATTATCGGCATCATTTGATGGCTAGCCACTAGAATGGCTGACTGGATCATCACAAGCGATGAAACTTAACGAAGGCACAAATTTTCTTGTAATACTGTTCTCTTGGAAAAAGTAGTCTTCCTCTTAATTTATCAGATTTTGTTGAATATGGTCCTCTTGATTTAATACGGTTAGATATTTAGACATTGTAGCACTATTCAACTAATGATTTCAAGTATTATATTCTGTTTTGGATGAATCCAAAGTACTCATGATTCTTTCCCGTGCATTCGATTTCTTCACTTGATTTAAACTACATGTTAAAAATTTCTTCCAGCATAATATTAAATTTCTACAAGCATTTGAAGTGTTTAGAGTTCCAATCTATTTGATAAATAGATTCTTAATCAAATTGTTCAGTCATCTATCGCCTTATGAGAAACTCGTTGGCAGAACTCCACATGATTCTACTTTATGCTCTTTTGGACGTTCATGTTCCCGTATTTAGGGCCATATGACAAAGTTAAAGTTGTTCAGTCCAAACAGTGTCTTCAATTCGTAAGATACTCTCTTCACCATCAAGGATACCGGTGTCTTGACATCAATATTGTGTGTATCTACTTATCCCTATGAAGTCATCTTCACTTATGTGCTTGTATCCACTTAACCACTCACACGTGGTTCCACCGACCACCAATTTTTATATGATAGTATTGTGTGTTTGTGAGAGTTTGGAATCATATTTTAATTTTTATGGATGCTTTCACTACGAAGGAGACGATTCACTTTAATTTGACATTGTTTCGGGTGGGAATGTCACTTGTTTCAAGGAGACGAATTAACTAGTTAGATCGGCATGGGGAACATGTATGATACAGTGCTTCCAAATCATTTTGTTTGACTATATAAAAGAGACATCTAGTTTCTATTATACCTTCTTAATTCAGTTACTGGTGTCTCTTTAATCCAAGGGTTTTAAATTGATTTGGGCGCCAATTTTGTTTCATCTTTATTTATCTATTCCTCACTAATGGCGAATGCTGCTCTAACCCTTTTATGGAAATCAGCAATGTGTGAGTATGTAGTGTATACAACACACATCCACATGTACATGTGTTAGGTGCATGTGGGCACATCACACAAACTTGTGCACATGGTGTAAGTCACGTATAAGATATGCTTTATTATAATCATTTTTATATAATGTGTGTGTACATGATTGTGTACTTGTACATACTTATTATAAAATTGTTTCCTTTCAATGATGAAGATTGACAATTCAAGTGACAGAGAAAATGATCGAGTGGGCTAAGTTCACATGATCATGATTTATGGAATACTTTTAGTTTCTCATTACTATTCCGGGGGGGTTGTCTCATGGAGGAGTCAATTCATTAAAATAATTATTTATTTATTTTATTTTTATTTTTTTTAAAAGTGACATAATTTTATTTTTT
This sequence comes from Chloranthus sessilifolius, assembly GCA_021018995.1. NCBI lineage: Eukaryota > Viridiplantae > Streptophyta > Magnoliopsida > Chloranthales > Chloranthaceae > Chloranthus > Chloranthus sessilifolius. The sequence goes on along the minus strand of CM037586.1, from coordinate 130,723,176 downwards.
GCCAAGATGAACTTTGGCACTCATGCATTGGATGTGATTATGTTTGTGAAACTTTATTGCCATGATTAATAATCCTTTAACACAATTATTTTATCATCAAGTAGCCACAAAATGGATGATTTAGTGGACATAGATATATGTCCTATGATTGATCAGTTGATCAAGCCTTAATCATATAGGACTTGAGTGCCCTTAATCGAGTGGGTATGGCCTAGAATCATTATCAATGATTTGACCATAAACTTTTGGCAACATCGACTTGTTATGAAAAGATTGCTAGGATCATGTAGCGATGATCAAATGATTCTTGTTAAATATCTTTGAAAGGTAATGAGTTTGGATTTGATATTCTAAATCATTTGAAGGTAATATTTCTCTAACGAATGGATAACTGATTGAAAATCTAAATCAAATGATTTTTCATTAATAAAGAGAGTCATGATCTTACAAGAGATGTTAAGATATAACTATAAATCTGATTTAGTATGTTGCTTGTATGGAATATAGGTAGAGAAATGAAGTTACTTAAGGGTCCATTGGTAGATGTACCAATAAAGATTAAGTCATAACTTCTAAATTTTCTATGAAACTTGTTTTCTTGTTAATTCATAAGAAAATAAATGATTTGTGGATCCAAACGAAAATGTCTGAAGAAGCGCTTTATGTGTTGATAATTGTAATTATAAGCAATTATGGAATGTATTAATCTATAAAAATCGGGATGAGTTTAAAGTCATTTACCCAAACAGTCACTTACGATGGGAACCCTACCTAATATTTGTTTGGTCAATGTTTAGGTTCAAAGGAAAGAACAAGTCATAAATTCATGACAGACAAAGGAGCACTACATTGATGATGATTAAATTCTCATAAATATCCCAGGAAGGGTAGTGTTTTGCTTGTAATGGATAAGGGGAGGTTGAGCATTGCTCTTAATAGACATTATAACACATTGTGTTGAGTTGTTAAAGTTACAAGGACATCTCATATAGGCCTACATATATAAGTGTGAGGGTGGAGCTGCCTTCAATGAGACATGACTTTATCTCATAAACATTTATGAAAATTAGGGTATTAGCATATGACCTAAATGTGCTAACTAATTTATTGAACACTAAATATATAAAATATGTGTGTGGAATAGTTCCGGTTTGTCGAATATGATCATTAGTTCTAGACTTAGTTTCACTAAAGATCTTAATAAACTTTGAGTTATTTCTACTAAAGTAAAAATTCAAGTCTATAAGACATTTTCATTTATGCATATATTTTTTACTTTGCTCTGATTTCAAAACTTTAAATAGTGGGGGATTGTTGGATATTTAAACTTTTAAATAGTGGGGGATTGTTAGATATTTAAAAGTTTATTGAACTTGTCTTTTCCCAAGAGGTGTGTCTTTTCAATTGAGGTGTCTTTTCCCAAGAGGCGTGTCTTTTCAATTGAGGTGTCTTTTCAAAGTGGTGTCTTTTCAAAAGAGGTGTCTTTCCAAAGTAGTGTGTCTTTTCAAAATGAAAGGTCTTTCTAAAGTGGTGTGTCTTTTCCGAAGGGATGCATGTTGCACCTTTTTATAGGAAAATGGTGCATTAATACACCATTTGATTTCTATTTAAGGAACCTAAAATCATTGTTTTACACACAACAAAAAGAGTCTTCTTTCTTCTCTCTTGTTATGACTTTAAAGGTCTTGATCAGAGCGTTCTTGCAATATTTGGTGTTCGGATAGTGTGATCGTATTCGTCAAATCCTTCACAAGAATACACAGCCGGTTCGTTGTATCCTGGAACCAGTTTGCCAGTAACATGTTGGTGACCACTTTGTCGAAGTGGTGGGGGCTAATATTAGTTTAAGGACAATAATATTTCTCGTGCCTCGAACCGGTTCCATGTATTATTTCGGATCAACATTTTAATTTTTCTAACAGTTAGCGCTCGATTTTCATTTCTTATATGATGGTGGTCTCTTAAAAAACCATCGTTAAGTATAATGTTTGGTGGTAGTTTCGTCAAACGGCGGGTAAATAGTTGCCACTGAAAATCCATTATTTCATAGCTTGGCATCAGTTGGGCTGTGAAAGCTGGCTACAAGATTTATTAGCATGTGAGGCATCAGTTAAGCTTTATGTATCCCTTGGGGGTGGTGGTTCCCATTGACAAGGCCTTGGAGTAGGAAGAACAAAAGGTGCGCAAATCCATGAGTTGAGGACAAAATTGAACAAAGGGCTGTGATTGGATCAATCTATAGGTTCACCGCGGCATTTGATCGTAACATCTTCAACAATTTTCTTTAGAATGATTTTTTTATGAGTGGTAAATCTTCAAAGATTCTTTGATTTCGCTCGCTCCATAGGTGCCAAATGCTCTACAATTTGACGAGGGATGCGTGGAAGTTTTTACTTTTGGAATCATACAAGGCTGAAGCTCTTCATCATCGAACCTTTATTAATCCCAACCCTAAAAGGAGTGATGGGATAATTACTCCATGCTTGCAAATATCATCCATAGTCATTAGTTTACTATGGTCTACATACACAAAAGGTGTATTTTTGAATGTTTTTGGAATGCCATAAAAACTTCTGCCATGGGACTTTATCAGTATTAGGCCTCAAGAATTCCAAGCGGTTTTAAAGTATAAAGAACCGCTAGGATTGGGCTTCCACACAATGATATCATATCGAGAGGTTAAAATAGGGAGAGATTGAATCTTTGCCCAAGCTTCCTCCATTCTTGTTATAGAGAGTTGAGGAAGGTTCCCATGCACGTTAACTATAAGATCTGCCACCATGGCTTCATCATTGATGCCAGATTGAAGGATGGTTCTTCTCCCATATTCATTGATCAATATTTCTTCATCGAGCAAAGGATCTTTCCAAAAAAAAATTCTAGTTTTGTCACCAATAATGAATCTGATTATCAATTTGACGGTATCCCTGACTCTCAGTATAGCCATGCGAGGCCCAAGAGAAGTTGTTAGGGAGATTGCAACCCCAAACATCGTAAGGAGCAATATATTTGAAAGTGCATTTGAGTAAGTTCAAAGTGATTTACTGGATACAAGGTTCCAAAATAGTTATGAAAGTCCCACATTGTTCCAATCCACAATTCTCCGAAGCCCAATGCCTCCTTCATCAACCGGCCTATAGATTTCGCTCCAGCTTATAGGATGTAGTGATTGTGCAAGAGATGTCCCCCTCCATAATAATCTAGAGAACATAGACTTTATTTTCTTTATAATCTGCATGCGAAGATGGAAAACACCTTACCAATATAGTTGAAAATTGTTAAGAACAATTTTAATAAGCTCGACTCTGCCTGCATAGGAAAGGAGATTCCCCTTCACACTCCAAGTTTGATCTGAATCTTCTCAATAATAGGATAGCATAGATCGAATTGATCACCCTTCAAAACACACAATTTAGACCCGGATTTGGGCATTACTACGCCACATTTAACTACTAATGTTTACCTTCAGTGTTAGATGATGTGCAATAGGTTTTGAAGAGCAAAAGACAAGAAATCAGCTAAAAGAACTAAAAAGGACAAGACCTGGAGTTATAGCTGAAAATAGAGGACAAAACAGAGAAAGATAAGCTAAACTGTCAAAACCGATCGGTCGAGTTGAGGTAGAGAGGAAAGAAAAGAGACTGTTGAACTTGACCTGTCGAGAGTTGAATTGAACCGGTCGAGAGTGGAAGGAAGCTTCAGAAATTAAAAGTGGACTGGCCGAAGTCCAACAGCAAGGCAGCAGAGGATTGAAGCAATTTTGGACCGGTCGAAATGTGATTTTGACCAGTTGAAACTATAAGTGTACAGCTTCAGGAAATTAAACTGGACCGGTTGAAATCTGTTTCGACCGATCGAAATCAAGCAGATAAGAGCCATAAGCGAGCCAAAAATAAAAATATGAAGTGGACCGGTCGAGATTCATTTTCGACCGGTCGAGATAAGGTTTCTTTGTGAATTGTTAGGAGTTATAGTTGCTGAAATCCAATCTCTGAGATTTTCTTCCTTCCTAGCTGAGTTTTTGGTCGGTTTAAGGGATTCCCTTCTGTGTTTAATCATTGTACTAGGGCCTTATGCATCTATAAATAAGGACCCTAGGGTTAGAATTAGGGGAGTTCCTCTTTAGTTTCGTTTGCTTTTAGTTTTGCTTTCTAGTTTGTTCGTTTCCAGAATTGTGAGTTTGAGAGCATTGTAATCATCGTTCTATGATCGATTCAACAATGATGAAGATCACAACAACGATGCACGGCTAATTCTCTAAGTTTGGGATTCCTTATACAATCAAAGATGAGTATTTTATTTAAAGTTTTATTTCCTTTTTAGTTTGAATTTACTGTGGTAATGATTCCATGATTGAGATCTATTATTTTCATGAAAGATATTTTAAATCGCTTTATTTCTATTTGTGGTAACCTTAATGGCCTTGTAGAGATTAGGATTAGATCTAATAGAATACGCATCTTTGGGCTAATACTTGTAGTCTAGTTTGATAGGTTTCATGCAATGGTGCTTACAGATTAGATTGCTAGAGATTAGATGGATCACATCGTCCCGACTGGTCCATGACTATGAGTAAGATCTGATTTTTTTACCTAGCTTTAGCTTATAGCCAAAAAAAGGTTGATTGCCCATAAATCAGACTAGATTAGGAACAGAATTGAGAGTTATTTACAAATCTGCAATCAAGAGGGATCCTAGGTTGTTCTCTTATTTTTTTCACAATCTGATTTATTGCTTGCCTAGTTAGCATAGTCAGAAGTCAGTTTCATAATTTCTTTCCCTAGTTAAAGACTTAACTTAGTTAGACGACTAGTCCATGAGGTTCAACACCCTTGTACTCGCTCTAGTTCTACTAACTTGTGAACTTGGAAGGTTTTAGATTTTAAACGATCAAGAATAAGTGAGGCACCTAGAGAATAAAGGAAGACCCAAATATTTAATAGGAAGTTGTCCTTATGTGAATCAAAGCTGAAATGATGCTATCTTTTCTTGAACAAGTAGTGCTACAAAGAATAGTACTCTTCATATCAAACCTTGAGTTTAGATATTGCATGGAAATGATCAAGTAAAGCTCGCAATTCCATTGCTGACTAGATAACCTCTTTCATCAACATAAATAGATCATTTGCAAAAATAAGTTGGGAGATTAATTGGAGGGCAATTTGGTACCATCATTGGTGAAATCTTCCCCGAAGAAATTTTTTCTTCAAGAAGACTAGTGAAGGCCTCCATAATGATAGTGAAGAGTAGAGGGGAGAAAGGATCACCCTGTTTAATTCTGTAATAACTAGAAAAATATCCATGAGGCAAGCCGTTAATAAGAAAGAAACATAAGGATAGTGATGCATTCTTTGATCTAATGAATATAAATATCTTCAAAGCCAAGTTGGTAGAGAATATAAAATATGAGTAGCTTTATCAAAAGATTTTTTAAGTTGAGCTTGGCATAAAAGACTTTGGGACCAATTTTAAGGTAAAAATTTTGAATCAATTCATGTGCTAAGAGAATATTTTCCTCCCTTTGGCAAAAGCCAAAGCTTTATGTAATTGACCTGGTAGAAGATATGGATGGAAAAAATGTTGAATAAAACTATATTAGGCAATTAATTTCAATCAAGGTCTGAGCATACCTTGCCGATGAGAATGGTCGTTTAGAATCCGATGAGAATAGTTCGGTGAGAATTCTGATTCCGATAAGCACCGCTTGCTTATAACTTGAGGACAATACTACCTCACTTCTATCTCCCTCTATATGATGGACACGATTATATTAAGTGAAGATGAAGAGGGGGCGTTGTCCTCTATATAGTATGCCCTTGAATCTTAACCCATCAAGGATTCAAGGGAGAGATGTACCACTAGAAAATATGGATTGGCTTACCACAAACCAATAATGCCGAAACCGACTCCTAAAGTTAAGTGGAGTGGAATCACATTACTAATGAAGTCCCAAAATCTTTAGCCAATCAAGTTTTAAGTAAACTAGTAAAAGGGTAAAGTTATTGTTTGAGTCACAAATACCAAACAATCTCCCACTTGAATCACACATTAACTTTAATTTTATATATATATATATATATATATATATATATATATATATATATATATATATATATAATAAAATGGATGGCCATCCTTTAAAGTTTTGTACAAAAAAAATATTGACTTTCGAGACTTCGACATAACATACATTCTCCCACGCTCAATAACAATCTTAATGTCAGATCATGAATGTCAATAATGTATAATTTCTTCAAATCTCATTATGACAGTTCCATGGTCAAGACATTAATATTATTAATAAGTTGGAGAGTTCGTTGTGGTTTTAGTGATACCAGAAAATATACACTTTAATGCAACTTCTTGTGTATATCCTCTTATTCGTCCTGCTTCATACCCTAAGGTATATTGTCCTGATAAATTATGACATGCGCCATGTGAAAATCATCACCCACCTATCATGACAAAAGCTACAGAAATTGTGGTTTCTAATCACGATAGCTCAAGCAACCTTATTTGAACACTTCAAGCAATAACATTATATATGCACAAATAATAATAATAATATTAATAATCATGGAGTCAAATGAAAAACATGCATCAAATGATAATTAAAGATTTAAAGAAAGTCGACAATAAAATAGAATAGAATAATCATTGTGGAAGAAACTCTCACTCAATCAATATACTCGAGTGCTTCTAACACTCCCGTCCTGATCACATGCACTTCAAAATCTATTGGTTGGAGTCCCTTTGTGAGTAGGTCAGCAATCATTTCTTCAGAAGGCAGATGAGAGATCCTAATGGCTCCTTCACAAACCTTTTCCAACACCATCATATACTTGACCTCGAAGTGTCGATTGCTTTTGGTTCGTCTCCCGCTCTCGATGAAATCAGTGGCAGCTTTATTATCACAATAAATTATCAAGGGCTTATGAACGGGATCTACAACACCCAACTCACCAATGAAACTCTTTAACCAAATTGTATGCTTGGTGGCCTCATAGCATTCAATGAATTCTGCGAATATAGTGGAATCTGACGTTATAGTCTGTTTGGAGCTTCTCCAAGTAATGGCTCCATGGGCGAGCATAAAAATGAAACCCGAAGTAGATTTGTGAGATCGATCACACCCTGCATAGCTAGAATCACTATAGCCAACGACTTCAACATCATTTGATCTTTTGTATACAAGCATATGGTCTTTGATTCCTTATAAATATTGCAATACCTTCTTGATAGCATCCAATGAGCAAAATCAGGATTTTACTGAAACCTCCCGAGCATCCCAACAATAAAACTGATGTTGGGTCGCATACAGGTCATAGTATACATAAGGCTCCCTACAACAAAAACATACATAGTCGGATCCACTCGCTTCCTCTCCATATCATTTTTAGGGCATTCATATTCGCTTAAGAGATCACCCTTAATAATTGGAGTAATGGAAGGATTACAGTTCTCTATTTTGAATCGTTTGAGGACTTTGTCGATGTAGGCTCTCTGAGGTAATCCGAAGAGCCCAACACCCCGTTAAATGTGGATCTTAATTCCCAGAATATATTGCACATTCCCCATATCCTTCATGTCGAAATATTTGGATAGAAAATATTTTGTATCGTGTAGAAGATGAATGTCATTACTCGTCACGAGTATGTCATCAACATATAGCACTAGGATGATGAAATAACCTTTTAACTTCTTTCTGTAGATGCACCTATCCATGACATTTTCTTGAAAGCTATATTCCATAACAACTTGATCAAACTTCAAGTACCACTGTCTCGAAGCTTTTTTCAATCTATAAATGGACTTCTTTAGCTTGCAAACATGATTCTCTTGACCCTGCGTCTCAAAACCCTCAGGTTGACACATATAGACCTCTTCTTCCAAATTGTCGTAGAGGAAAGTCGTCTTGACATCCATCTGATGTAATTTTAAGTCATAGTGTGCCACAATCGCTAGAATTATTCAAAGAGAGTCCTTGGATGAGACAGGAGAGTATATATCATGGAAATCAATTCCCGATCTCTTAGTAAACCCTTTGACAATTTATCTGGCTTTGAATTTTTCAACATTGCCTTCAGAGTCCCTTTTAACTTTGTAAACTCATCTACATTTGATCACCTTACAACCTTCTAGAAGGGTCACAAGGTCCCAGACATCATTTGTTTCCATAGACTGTAACTCTTCTCTCATGGCCTCCAGCCAGTGTTGAGATTTGTCGCTTTCCATGGCTTGAGAGAGAGAGGAAGGATCATCGGTGTCCAGGTCAACATCATTATTTTCTTACAGATAAACTTCATAATCATTGGGTATCGAAGATCTATGATCTCAATTGGATCTCCTTAAAGCATTTGGTCGCCCCTTAAGAGGAGGAGGTGGAGCACTGGAAGGTCCGGCATTGGGAGAATTGGAAACAGGTATAATAGATCCCTCAGGGTGAATGAAATGATTAGGCATAGGGATAGGAACACGTATGGTTGTTCTAATAGGAACAAGAGGCGTAACCTAAATATTTTTTTTTTTTAAATAATCTTCCTTTGTTTTTTACTCCCACTGAAGACACTATCGTCAAGAAACTTGGCATTGGAGGTTTCTATAATCTTCAACGGTCATGATGAACAATAGAACCTATACGATCAGGTATGCTCGGGGTAACCAATGAAGAAACATGTGACATTGTGTGGATCAAGCTTCTTCAAGTTTGGATCATAAAGTCTTGCTTCTACCAAGCATCCCTACACATGCAGATGTTTTAGACTTGGTCTACGGCTAATCCAAAGTTTGTAAGGTATTTCCGGATTAGCTTTGCATGACACTCGATTAAATATATAAACTACGGTTTTGAGAGCTTCTCCCCAAAAACTTTCAGGGAGGTTCGAGTTGCTCATCATGCTGCGAACATCCTCCTGATAAGTACGATTTCTTCTCTCGGAGACACCATTCTGTTGCGGGGTACCAGGCGAAGTGTACTAAGGAACAATCCCATGTTTTTTAAGTACTAAACAAAGTTTCCATGATGAACACCATCAGAATCCATCTTTCCATAGTATTCTCCTCCACGATCTGATCTAACGGCTTTAATTTTCTTATCAGTCTGTTTCTCAACTTCTATTTCAAAGATCTTGAACGTAACGAGTGCCTTAGACTTCTGATAAATCAGGTATACGTATGCATAATAAGAGAAATCATCATATAAAACTGATGAAGTAACATTGTCCACCTCGTGAGGGTGTGAGAAAAGGTCCACATATATCTGTGTGTATCAATTGTAACAAAACGGATGATCTAATGGCCTCCAACTTTTGTTATTTCGTAGACTTTCCCTTTATACATTCAAGACATGTGGTATAGTCATTAAAATTAAGAGGATTAAGAATATCATCTTTGACCATAGCCTCTAACCTTTTCCTTGAGATGTGACCCAAACGTTTATGCCCAAGTATAGAGGAGTTTTCTGCCAAAAGAGAGGGCTTTGATCCGGATGAGGTGATAGAAACACATGCAAATGATGCAGTAAAAATATCAAGGGATAACCGAAAAAATCCATCTACTAATAAACCATGCCCTACAATAACAATGTCCTTAGAAATAATCAAGGAGTCTCTAACAAAAGTAAAGTGATATTCAAAAGTCATTAATCTGGAGACGGAGAAGAGATTTCATTTGAAAGAATGAATGAAATAAATATTTTTCAAGTATGAAAATATGTCCAGAGTCTAAAACAAGCCTGTAAGTTCCAATAGCATCGACTTTGACGACTTGCTCATTTCCAAGGAAGAGCCTTTCATCCGATCTTGGGCTTCTCCTGCTTACCAGCCCCTGCAAGGAATGAGCAACATGTACAGTGGCACCGGAATCAACCCACCAATAATTTTTGGAAACATTGACCAGATTTGATTTCGAACAAACATGAACGAAGTGAGTACCTTGGTGTTTCTTCTTCATGATATTTTTTCATAAATAGCAACCCTTCTTGAAGTGTCCTTTCTTTTTACAGAAATGGCAGCAATCGTCGTTATCATTCATAATGGCTTTCTTTTTGAAGTCCTTCTTGTTCCATTTATTTGTGACATGATCCTTTCTTTAACCTTTCTCTTGAAATTTTTCTTATGAGTAGAGATATGAGCAGGGTCATTGGAAAAATGAGCGGACTCGATCTTGTTGCCTGGAACCATTCTTCTTTTGTTACACACATTGAGATCAATTGGTTTAAGTCCCATTTTTCCTTCTGGGCATTGTAATTCACCTTAAAGGTATCAACAGATTGAGAAGGAATGTAATAGCCAAATTAACTATGGCAGCTTTCTCAATGGGAATACCTTGTTCATTGAGCTTCATAGCCAACATAGACATCTTAAGAATGAATTCCCTAATAGAACTCTTTTCATTATAGCGCATGTTAACAAACTTCACAAGATAACCATATTACAAAGATTTAGTAGACCCAATAAACTGATCCTCGATATTTTTCAACAACTCACTTGCTATCTCAGTGGTCTTAATACCACAATAGATGACCTCACTCATAGAGGCGCGAATAATTATAATAGACATACGATTTGCCTTCTCCCACTTGACATGTAAAGCTTTTTCAAACTCTGAAGAGTTATCAGAAGGGGTCGTTGGTCTGTTCTCCGAGAGAACAAAATCATAATTTAGGTAACCAATGTTCAAATCTAGACCCATTCGTCAAGAGGAATAATTGGTGCTAGTGAACCTTTCAATACTCGTCATCTGTTGGTGCAACATTGATCCGTCCATAGCTGATATGAAAAAGAATAATTATCAGCACATTGTTCGATTAGAACTTTATAAAATAAAATTTATACCCGGGGTCGAGGTTGAATTAATTAGAGTGTAAACAAACATGTGCAAAGGAACATTCACTCTGAGTGACAGACTTCACTCATTGTCTCAGCATCACCTTTAGGCAAAAGCTTTGACTTATCATAAGTCTCCCTAAGTTGTGTTTAGGAACACACATAGACCCAATCAAATATATTTTCGGTTTGATCAAAGCTATTTATCAGCTTCGGCCAGAAGTATCGCTCTTCTCTCACCTAGATACACATGATTATTATACTCATTCTATCTATATGAATTTTCTAAACTAGTTTTGGCAAAAAATAGGTCACACAGACGAATGAACATGCAATCTAATGAAAAAGAATTTCAAAATTTAAGGATAACGTATCCTCCATAGGTCGGTCACCTTTAGACCAACTACAAATCTATTTTGGCTACGCATCCCGAAACGATTACTTTACCGTTCCACCTAAATTCCTTTATAGATAGAACTAAAGCTCTTAGACATTCTATCATGTCAATAGTTTATATTTCCATTATAAGAGAATGCCCACATACTAATTTGATTAAATTTAATTTCATGATAAAATCATGATAATAAACATTGTATGTGTTCTATTTATATATGATAGGTTCATTAATAAAATTGTACATGATTTTACTATGAACAATGACATGATAGTATAAGGCAGCAAGTAGAAAAAGGTTCAACAATTCCTGTATAATGTGAGGGAAATATGTATAATTGTATAAAATAAATTTAATGAAATTTGACTGAAATTATCATATCCAAAACAGTCCTAGACCGCCCAAACAAAGAGGATAACATGTAGAACTCGTCGAGTAGACCAAAAACGATAGGTCATATGTGTAAATCGGAGCTATATATCTCTAGATATTGTGTTCCAAAGGTTGAGCCTATATTAGGTTCAATGTGGTGGTGAAAACAAATTTATAGAATTAAACTTATATTTGCAGTGTGCAGAAAACATAATAAAAATTGGGCTGTAATGAATTATTCGGTAAGCACAAGCTTTGGTGCTTTTGCTTCACATGGGATAGACACCCATTAAAAAAAAAAAAAGTATGTTGCTTTGCCTTTGGGTGTATTGCAATATTTTATATTATATATATAGTCAATTAGAGTATCAATATATATATATATATATATATATATATATATATATATATATATATATATATATATATATATATATACAATTTTAAAGGGTAATAGTTACAACACTGACAACATAGTAGCTATATATATAAATATATATTAAGCACTGACAGCACAGTAGCCATAAATATAAATATATTATACATATATATAGACGATTGGGCAACAACATATATAAACATACAATTTGGAGAGAAACAACAAAGGTAGTGTTTCCTTGGGCGAGACTGCACAGGATCGGTGCCCATGAATGATGGTGAACGGAAATCTTAATGAAGTAAGCAGTCCCAAAGGGATGGTCCAGCACACCGGCCATCGGTCTTCGACGCTAGGAGTCATCCGGTACCGGTTCGGTGGCCATCCAATGAGCCGAGAAGGCGTGTCGACGACAATAAGGTAGAATAACCTCATGGTCATCTCTCCAAATCTTCTGTTTTTGTCGGGTCCTTGCCGATTTTTTTTTATTTTTATTTTTTGCAATTTGTTATATGTGCTATTTGATGGTCATGTTAGAAATTTTAAGATCTAGGCTCGAATCACACGATCAAAATATACCTTCGCAAGATCACGCGTACCTTGTATTTATTATCGGGTCGCCGCGTCAGCGATCTCCTTAATGAAACCAATAATCTCTGCCAAAGAATCCAAAACTACATTACCTCTCGTCTTCTCTAAGTTTAGCCTCTAGATGGGAATGTGCTAGGATTAGAGAAAGATGAGACAGTGGTCTCCTTATATAGTCACTTCTCTTTCCTAACCCATCAAGGAAAGAGAGTGGAGACATATCACTCATATTAGAAAACTACTTTCTATCGCCTCGAGATACGTATGGTCAAAGGTTCAACCCTGTTTTAATGAAAACCCAAAGATGGGTTAAGGTGTTGACGACAAAAATCTAACATTTGATGGCCACCTAATAGGTATTAGATATTTTAGCAACCGACGGCCAGAAATCACCCACCAAAGCCACCGGCGAACTCCCCGAGTCAGTAAAATAATGAGATTTTATTTTATTTTATTGATTAAAAATAAATTAGCCCTAAACCGGGCTGTGATACCAATTGTTGAATAAAACTATATTAGGCATTTAATTTCTATCAAGGTCTGAGCATACCTTGCCGATGAGAATGGTCGTTGAGAATCCGATGAGAATAGTCCGGTGAGAATTCCGATTCTGATAAGCACCGCTTGCTTATAACCTGAGGACAATACTACCTCGCTTCTATCTCCCTCTATATGATGGGCACAATTACATTGAGTAGAGATAAAGAGGGAACGTTGTCCTCTATATAGCATGCCCTTGAATCCTAACTCATCAAGGATTCAAGGGAGAGGTGTATCACTAGAAAATAGGGATTGGCTTACCACAAACCAATAATGCCGAAACTGACTCCTAAAGTTGCGTGGAGTGGAATCACGTTACCAATAAAGTCTCAAAATCTTTAGTCAATCAAGTTTTAAGTAAACTAGTAAAAGGGTAAAGTTATTGTGTGGGTCACAAATACCCAACAAAAAATACTTAGCGTCTAATTCAATCAATACAAAATGAGAGTTTTACCATTTGATATTTAATGATATTTTTTCCAAAAGCAAGGATTTGTGGATCAGATTTCTTTACTAAACATCAGTCTGCCGGTTTTAGCAACTAGGGTTGCCTAAAATTTAACTAATTCAAAAATCTAACATAAAAAAATTAACTAAAAAGGGATGGGATGTGGTGGCCCGTTATGCGCGAGAGGATTGAACCCGTTCCCAAGTACCCTCCGTTGGCTCTCATGGGCAAATAAGTTGAAAAGCTATTGTGTTTAGAAAAATATGCAAGAAAATGGTATGAACCTAGTTGGATCTAGGACTAAAGATTTAGAAAATGTATCCTCAAGGAAAGTTCTAGGGTTAATCTCAATTCTCTTTGAAGAGCGTGAGAAACAAAGTAGAAGAGCCAACCCCAACTAGAACGCCTACTCAATGAAATTCCTAAAAGGAAGTCGAAGTTATAAACCCAAATGTTTAGAATTCAACTTTTTCTAATTCGAAATCTCATAGCCAACCTAAAAAACTCCAAAGAGAATGAGTGAATTGATGTATGTACTGAATGAGAGGGGTAGGGACCTATTTATAGTATCGACCTAATTATATGTTGAACGTCCAACGTGTAATTGGCGAATTATACGCTTGTCAAATTGACTATAATTGAATTATCTGCTAAAAGTCTAGCATATAATTCAAGCGGTAGCTAGGAACTCGACTCGATGAGTCATCCTAAGGTAAATTCTTAGTCCAAAGCGAACTAATTATACACTGGGAAATCAACGTATAATTCGGAAAGTGGTTTGGAGCTAGGCTTGGGGAGTCATATTCCTAGTCCAAGGCGAACTAATTATAGTTAGGAAGCCAACATATAATCTAATTATATGCTGAGAAGCCAACGCATAATTTGGGGCTCAATCGGATCCTAGTTTGGGTCGACTTGAATTATACGCTAAGATTTCAACGTATAATCAATTATACACTGACATTTCAGCGTATAATTGCCGAGTTACAGATTTTTGAGATTTCTGCTAAAGTTTGACTTTTTTATAATTTTTGGGCAGGCGAGGCTATGAGGTGATCTGAAAACGGTTGCATATTCCTGAGAGATAAAAAATGGGGTGTCTACAAATGTGTCACCCACAAGAGGACAAAGAGGAGGGAGAGAGCGAGATGTGTATTTGAATGGACACCTTATCTCTCTTTAATGAGGGTTTGGTGCCACCCACATGATGTGGACCAAAAACGAAGGGAGGTGAGGAGGAAGAAAGGAACTAGGGAAGTCGGCCCACTCTCACAGTGGTTCCACCTCCTTGGGAAGGTGTATATGATGTTAAGAGGAGGATGGAGTTCCATCCTCCACCAAATTCAAAGAGAAAGACTGAGAAAGAGAGTTAGAGAAAGAAAGAAGATAGAACAAGAAAGATGCAAAAGCCTTTTTTAAGGGTTTAGATTTGGCGTTGTAATAAGTACCCTTTTAAAAATTTAGTTAAATTTAATACTATTTTTCACTACTGCTTCTTTCTCTAGAAGAAGCAAAAGCGTCTTCGAATATGTCGACCCCACGACTGATCCAACGACGCTCTAGTGACGGTCTTGTGAGTCCGACGAATCTCCGTCGATGCTCCGTGTCTCTTCTTCTTCTTCTTCTTCGGCTGCCTTTTTTTCTCTTTTTAACCTCAATTAAAGGGTTTTAGATCCATTGAAGGGTTTTGGATACAAAATATTTTGAAATTAAGATGTAGCTGATATTGAGTTCCAAATATATGTCTAATCTGTGTAGAACATAGGTATGGGTTCAAACTTGGATGGCTTCGATCAGGGCTGGCTCTGACATTTTGGGGGCCCAAGGCAAGTTCCTAAAATGGGGCCCATGTTTCATATTACTTTATAATATATAAAAAATTCACCACAATTTTTTTCTCAAAGAAACATCTATGTCTATCATTTAATTATCAACATAATAAATAAATTTCTAAATAAAAATAATGGCACTAATTGGCTCTTCAAACATCCAATCTCACATGTAGCTCATTTGTAAAATATCACATTCAACTAAAGAATAAAAAAGTAAGGGCACTAATTGGCTCCTCAAATCTCCTATTTTAACACAGATAATTTTGTGCAATTTGGGGATGACTGGCCCTAGTTTAAGGGTGCTGGCTGAAGCTTAATTTCTAAACTTAACACTGAAATACTTATTATTTTATGGCTAAATCGTCCTAAGCAAAATTGTAATAGGGGATCTGTTCTAACAGTTCACATAAGTGGTTAGTTTTGGTCCATGTACGACCTAGATATAGCAAGTGGAAATATCCTGCCATGGTTTTTTCTTCATGCGAAGTGCTTAGTGGAAAGTGCAGTCTTAGGCGAGCAGCCAATGTAAATATTTGGGACCATCAGAAAATTTGGCCAGGTGGCATCTAAAATTGCACTTGGGATTATTGAATAGTACAACAGGATTGGGCCTGTAGCCCAATGGAAGGCTGACAATATTGCAACCTCTAGGTCCCACGTTCAATATTAGCTTATTTATCCAAAAGAAAAGTACTCCAAACCTTTCATGACTTGATCACTCTCTGGGATACCTAGAGTTTGGAGTCAAAATAAAAGGCAAACAAATCAGGTACAAAGCAACATGAAATTTCTTTTCTTGTAATTTCATGGGGTTTTGCAGACAATTATATGCCATATCTTCCCATCATATGCTGTAATAATCATTAGTGAAATAGCACAAAAGATATTTTTTCTTTACGAACAATAGAGGCACAAAATACAAATTTTCTTATATGATTCCACAGAGACATGTGTTGGTGATGATATCCATTATAGATATGAGGGATGAACTATGGGAGTATAAGCCATAAAAGACTTAGATACAAACACATGCGTTAGTGTTTAGAATCGAACACAAATAATGTATCTACTACAATAGTTCTTGAAAATAAGGAGTGTCCCTATTATTACCTCAAATATGACTATAAGGTATTGGATATGAATTCTCACCAACCACACCAAAAGTGTTGGAGTTTCGAAATATATTTCCTAGAAATTTCTTCTAAGTGTTGAACAGTTATAGGTAAAAAATTATATTCTTGTGATGGAAATAGCATAGCAATGGGAACCACCAATGAGCATCAATGAGTGTAACATAGTTATCAGAACACCAAAGCGGAGCAGTGGGTATGAAACCTCATAAATGCTACTCACAAGTGTTTTTAACTCCAGAGGTAACTAAAATGTTCTACTACAATCATAAAAGGCAATCTATCGTGTTTTCCTATTTGACAATTATGACTATATGTCTGTAATTCCTGAGAGTCATATGGACAAATTGATATTATCAACTCAATTAATTTAATATTTTTAGGAAAATAATTAATATTTTACAAACATTTGCAATTGATATTATCTTATTATTCTTCTTCTTTTTCCAAATGGCATTCAAACTAAGGGTAATGATGAACGAAATACAAAATTCAAAGGCACGCACAGTTTCTAGTACTCCAAATTGGCAATCGGGCGATTTTAAATCTATAAAAGTGTGCAACCGTGGGATTTTTGACGATCCCGTCGCGACGATATACTCTCTAACGAAAAATATAGAGAGTAACCCGGAGCTTTCGGTGTCTCGGGATACCTAGTTCATTTTTTGAGCACCTAAGTGCTAAAAATATGACTCTGAATCCGGTCTACACCAACAGGTCTTGGGTAGGGGCTTCGATTATCGATCGGGAAGGTGTTAGGCACCCGATCAACTCACTTAACGCGGTCTCTACTAATGGCCAAAAATAAAATGAAGTGAAAGAAGAGAAAATAGCTTCCTCTTGCCCAAAAGGGGCTTAGAACCCTATTTGTGCCCCTCCGTTCCTACCGAAAAATCGGCGGCGTAACGGCACAAATGGGAGGATGGAGAGAGCTAGAAAGAGATAGGAGAAGAAAGGGGAGAGCCGAAGCCCTCGGGCCCTTGTAGCACCGTAGAGGAGCCTTGCGTGGCTTGCTTTGATAAGCTTTTGAAGGCCTTGTATGATAGAAAATGGGGTTCTAACCTCTAAGGCTTGCTAACTAAGAGGTAGAGAGGGAGGATGAATGAGTAGCATATACCTAAACCAAGGGATCTAAAGTGAAAAATATCACTCAAAAGAGGTTTTAGAATTCTGGAATTTGTATGGGAAGTGTGCACCAAAGGGAGAAAGATCTTCTCACTTTAAGTTCTTTCTCTCTTAGGCCAAAATTCTCAACCTCTAAACCAAGGGGTGGGGGGCTCTATTTATAGGAAAGAAATGGATTAGGAGGCTACTTAGATGCTAATTGGGGTTAGCAATTAAGTAATCTCAAATATAAGGTTTCCTAAGATTTTGAGAGCTTGAAAAGGTGTGAAGGTGGTTCTAATGGTGGATGATGGGGTGAGGCTTTAGGCCACTTGGAGGGTTACAAATAGGTAAGGAATGGGTGTAACAGAACTATCAAAACACGCCCCAAAGGTTGAGGTGGTCAACATGTCAAACCCCAAACACGAATTTTGGGGCAAAAACCTATTATTACTGTTCATATGCCTGGCGCAACTATTAGTTGTACCAGGCAAATGCATGATAAAAAATAGTGAGAACGATCTTGAAAGTTAGCTCATGGGGGTGGGGGAACTGTTAAACTTGGCGCAAACTAATAGTTGCGAGGCTTAAAGGGAGGATTGGCTGGCGCAACTAATAGTTGCCCCGGAAAAATTTATACTGGCGCAAACTATTAGTTGCAGTGCCATTTCTGGGAGAAATAATGCACACGACTAATAGTCGCGCCAAATCCCTAGGGGGCCACCTTGAAATTACCTTCCTGCCCTCCGGATTCAGATTGCCACATCTGCTGATATATACCTCCGATTGGGGTGATTCTTGGACTGTTGGAAAGCTGACGACCTCTACTCTTCAATGGTATAAGAGTTGGTCATTGTAGAGGGTCATAGCCAGTTCTGGTGCACCCCTCCTCCTTATTTCCTAGGAAGGTTAGGTTAGGGTTAAGAAAAAGGTTCTAAGGGTCGGGGTCGGCTTCTAAAGGTCCGGGGTAGGTTCCTGGGGGATCTA
Source organism: Chloranthus sessilifolius (assembly GCA_021018995.1). NCBI lineage: Eukaryota > Viridiplantae > Streptophyta > Magnoliopsida > Chloranthales > Chloranthaceae > Chloranthus > Chloranthus sessilifolius. Next base: position 130,704,579 of record CM037586.1, on the reverse strand, counting down.
GGGTGATTCCTAAGGGTTTAGGGTAATTCATAAGGATTCCATACACACCATCAAAAGCTCGGAAATGTGCCTCTCTCTAAATGTGTTTCAATCAGGCCTTGGGCCAAATTTGGGTGTCTACAAAAAGTTGTAAACTTCAAACCTAAATAGACAAAATTAACAACAAACAGGTGCATCATCTTGAAATTAACAATAAATACATCAATCGATCCATCCCGAATCGAATCGAATCAAACAACAGCCTACTCCAAGTTCACACGTTCAACGACACAAAACCAAACAGATCAAAGTGAAAATCTAATTACCGAACTGAAATACATATAAAGATTTACCGTAAGCTTGTCGACGACGGGGAAGTGGCGTCATCGTCGGAAATGGTGGGGAGTTAGATAGGCAAGGGTTTGAAAGAAGAGAAAGCGGGGGGAGAGAAAGGAGAGGGTGGCGATCACACCCCGTCGCCCACTAAACTAGAGACTAGAGAGGAGAAATGGGTTTTGGGTAACCAAATTTGGGGCCCTTATGGCTATATAGAATTTTTTTTTTTTTTTTAAACCCTACTTTTTTAATGGGTAAAATTTTTTTGGGGCCCCTAAAAATTGGGGGCCCAAGGCAGCCACCTGGCTGGCCTTGGTCCAGGGTCGGCCTTGGCTTCGATTTGGGTTTGGATGAGTAAAATCGCAAAGAGATAGCGTCGCACTCGAGCTTCGATAGTGTTGGTATGCGTTTTTCGGGAACCCTTTCGAGTTTGAAGAAATGTTCTAAATTGGTCACTTGGGACTTGATTTGTAAGAGGGTGAAAATGAACTAGCCACAAACAAACTTATGTAGTTTAAGGGTCAGACAACAAACAAACTTGTCAGACGAATAGCTAATAACACACTAACTTATTAGCTATCAAAATAAGGAGTTAACTTAGCAACAAACAGACTTGCTAGTTAAAAGGGTTACGCAACAAACAAACTTGTCAGACCGATCGCTAATAACATACAAACTTATTAGCGATTGAAATAAGGGAGGTTATGTGGCACACAAACCTACAAAAATGATTATTAGTAATGCGCAAACTTACTAATAATTTTAAAAAAGGTATTAAGCAGCAAACAAGCCTGCAAAACAAAGTTTTAATGACATGCAAACTCATTAGCAAATAAAGTATCCTACAAAAAAGAGTATTAGTAGCATACAAACCTACTAATATAATATGATTAAATGTGATCGTCACCTACAGATGTTTATCGATGCCGTAGAGCGTCAATGATCGCAAGGTTTCTATGGGGGATTATGGATTGGACTCCTATACCAAATATTGTCCTGTTGATTTTAGTAGCTAGGGTTGCTTATGATTAACTAATTCGGGAAATTAAAACCTAAGAATACTAAACTAAAAGGGGTGTGGTGGTCCATTATGCGCGGGACGATTGAACCCCTTCCCGAGTACCCTCCGTTGGTTCCCTTGGGCAAATAAGGTTAAAGGTTATAACTTTTCAGAAAAATATGCAAGAGTCATATGGACTAAATTAGATATAAGGTTAATCATTTAGGATAGGGTATCCTAAGGAAAAGTCTCTAGGGTTAGCTTAATATCTTTGGAAAGTGTGAGAAATAAAGTAGAAGGGCCAACCCCAACTAGAACGCTTACTTAGCTAAATTTCTAGAATAAGTTCTAAACCCTAGCATTTAGAAGTCAACTTTTTCCAATTCAGAATTTCAGAGCCAATCTCGAAAATGCCAAAGAGAATAGGAATGAAAGCTATATAAGAATGAGAGGGGAAGGGGCCTATTTATAGTTTCGGTTCAATTATATGTTAGAAAACTAGCATATAATTGGAATTATACACTAGAAAATTAGCGTATAATTAAATTATACGCCAGAAATTGGGTCTATAATTCCAATTATATGCTAGAATTCCAGTGTATAATTGGAAGGTCAGCTAGGAACTCGGTAGCGCATAACTTGAAGTCGGCACGAATTATATGCATGATCCCATGCGTATAGTTAAATACCCCCCACTTGGATCCAATAAAAATAGTCTCGGATCAAGATTCTCAAAGAATAAAAAGTCAACTTTCTAGTTCAAGAACAAAATCCATTTTTTTTCAATTTGGTCAAATTTTCAACTTTCAAATGGCAAGCCCTTTTTCATTGATTGTAAGCTATGGGAACATACTTTTCATGCAATTGGTATTTCATTCCAGCCCATGTCATGATGGGATCGCTACAGAGGGTATGGTAGCGACAATTCACACTGGCCTAATAAAGCCCTGCCTAACCGACAAGCTTCATCTTAGCAAATAGGACCATTCACTCCTCCGACATTGTATACCATTCGAAATAGGTATCCATGCCAAATATCTAATCTTGGAAGGTTTTCTGGTCTTGCCTCCCATCATAGGTTGGAGCATCGATCGGATTTCACGATTTTGTCATTCGAATCAACTTGGTCATTATATAGTGGAGGATTTCTACCAGGACCCCTACCATTATGTACCCTATCCCTATTCTGAACTTCATCAGACAAAGTTTGTAATCAGACATTCAGGGCATCAAATTGGGTTTGGACGCTTTGCATAAAAGATTCCATCCGTTATGGATTCACGGTGATCATGACGCAAAAAGAAGAAGAATAAAATAACAAAACTATATGCAATGAAGAAGATGAGAACTAAAACCTAGAATGAACACAAACCCTAAATTGACTGTTCTTTGATATCAAGTTGATGGAAGACCACAATCTAAAACCCTAATATGGGACTTATGTTGAAATTAAGGTGTGACTAAAATAACATTAATAAATAAAAATTGGATTAGATTCGTCTAGAATGATCTTGGAATTCAAGGGAAGAGAATCGTAACGTCCGAATCAAATGTTAGGTCTCGTACGAGTGAAATCCGGTCGGGGTTCTCAAAATAGAACTTGACTTCCCTTTAGCTTAGGACATCGAATGACAAACTATGATGGTGTCTTCCGATTCCATTCTAGGGTTTCAAAAATTAAGGGAGAAATAAGAATGTAGAATTAAAGGAAATATAATTTTATGGGTTTCAAATAATTCCAACAACCAAACAAATAAGGTTAATTAATTAAATACCTTTGCAACGATAGATTAGAAGATAGATATTGGAGACGAGAAGATAAAAGTTTCAATTAACGAAATTTTGTCGGCGAAAATATTGGCATGCACTAAACCCCAAACTCGGGGAAAAAGAATTCTCAATGAACTCAAGAGATAGCACAAAACAATCAATATTCAAAATAGTATAGATTAAAATCTCATAAGAGATTTACAATGTATATTTAAAACCTAAGAATAAAACTTGTAATTAATCATTAAAATTTTATAAGAAAACTAATCCTAAATTAAAAGAATCTTAATGAAAAAGGAAACTAATCCTAGACACAAATGCAAAACTAGCAAAACTTGGACCGATCACGTGCGCATCTCTTATATGTTAGATCTTCACGTGTGTGGCGCGCACGTGCACATGAGTCTTCAATCGCCTATCCATAAGCTTTTGAGCATTTTCATGTGCTTCTTCTGCCACCGATACATCTTATGAGTGTGTGCAAGCGCGATGTCCCCATCAATATATAAATCTTCAAATTCCGATTTATCGTTCATTTTAAGAGCATTTGATGGCTACTGTAGAGATGTTTTTATACAATTCTTTAAAACATAAATCTTAAATCCTAATCTCAGCATACGCCATATCGTGGCGTATTGATAAAAAAAAAAAAATGGGTTTTTTGCAGATACCCCCTATGTTATGCTGAAATTGCATAAAACCCCTTGAGTTATGTCTATTTATACTGCACCCCCTACTTTTATGTTTCCTTTATAAATACCCCTTGCCGTTAAATGACAGTTAATTAGGCGTCATTTTTTAAAATTAAATGATATGTTTGCCCTTACTTAATATTATATACAAAATGATCATTGTATTTTTTCAAACTTTGACCGCATTTTAAACGGTGGATAAGCATCGGATCCTGCCCAAATTTTTTCGGTGGAACATGATTGATCTCATATAAGTTGCTGTGTTACCCGATTTTCGATTTGGGTGTCCATGACACTCACTTGACTCGTGGGTAGCACTAAAATGTTACTCCCGTTAGTACCATCCTGACCCTACCATCGTTTTGAACCAACAGAGTATCATGGACACCCAAATCGAAAATCGAGTAATACGGCAATTTAGAGAAGATCAATCATGTTCCACCCAAAAAATTTGGGCAGGATCCGATGCTTATCCATCGTTTAAAATGCGATTAAAATTGAGAAAAATACAATGGTCATTTTGTATATAATATTAAGGGCAAATGCGTCATTTAATTGAAGAAATGATGCCTAGTTAACTGTCATTTAACGACAGGGGGCTATTTGTAAAGGAAACATAAAAGTAGGGGGGTGCAATGTAAATAGGCATAACGTAGGGGGTTTTATGCAATTTTAACATAACACAAGGGTATTTGCAAAAAACCCTAAAAAAGTCCTTCCATATGTGCAACTAAGGACCTATTCAAAATCCAAATTAAGAAATGTTCTATTATCCTATAAAAGCTTATTAAGAAATTAGAAATAACATTTAGAGTCTTGTGTGATGGATATTGGACTATGTTGGAGCCACAACAAACTATAGTACAGTTTGATTGTTTTGAATCAAATGATGGGATCGTTTTTTGTCTCAACTTCCTCACAATAGATCTTGAGATCATGACCGTGCCATTAACCAAGCAAATGTTGATTTCATATTACACATAAAAAATTGATTGTGGGCATGGTGTCTTGTAGTAGTAGAGGCCCATGATCATAAGGTTCTTGGGTGAAAGAGTGGGACAAAAAATTATTTTTATGGTATGATTCGAAGCACTTAATGAATTTTTTCTTTCGTAAGTGAGGAGGCTGGAAAATAGGGCAAAGTAGCTGCCAGCATAGCCTAATCTGGCACTGATATTTTTGAAAATCGGCAAAAATCAAATTTTATTCACTACTTTCTAAAATATAAACAATTTTTTTTTTAAAGGTAGGCGTTATTTGCACCCATTTTTTTAAAAAAAACACATGCTTTTCTATCATAAAATATCTTTGACTGTCATGAATCAGACGATGGATATCATTTTTCATCCTAATCTTCCAGTATTGGATCTTGAGATCATGGCGCACTTGTGAGACTGTCAAATATTGATTCCACGTGGCACCCCTCCAAAAGTGACACTTGAGAATCCTTTCTCATGGTATGCCCATGATCCAATCACTTATAGGGATGTGCACCACATGGAATCAACTCGTGACTGTCTGACAAGTAGGGCTGTCAACGGGCCGGGCCGGGTTTTTCACCCGGTCCGCCTTTTTAAAAAGAAATAACTTGGGCTTGAACTCGGCCCGATAGCTAACCCCGTCGGGCTGGGCCCAGCCTGGTTTTGGAATTTTGTAGCCGGGTTCGGGCCGGGTTTCTAATATATATATTTTTTAAATTAAGTTTTTTTTTTTTACAAAGGACCTCATCTAATCGGGTCGGGCCTTACACTTTGAATCTTGAACCCGGTCCCATTTCTTATCCAGGCCAGCCCTGGCCCGACCCGCTTAATAAAATCTTGAAACCCGACCCGTTGCTAACCCTACTGACAGGTACTGTATGATCTCAAGATCCATTGTTTGGAAGATTGGGACCAAACACAATCTCTCATCATCTAATTCAAGATAGTCAACGATTTTTTTGGGCCCGGGCTAAAACCCGGCCCGTTGACAACCCTACTGACAGGTGTTCTATGATCTCAAGATCTATAGCCTTGAAGATTGGGACCAAACACAATCTCTCATCGTCTAATTCAAGATAGTCATTGATTTTTTAAGTGAAAATATGTGTGTTCTTCAGAGGAAAAACGGGTGCAAGTAACACTACCCTTTTTTAAATTAATTTGTTTATCAATAAAAAAAAGCACGTGCAAGGCACATGCAGTTTCTACTTGTAATCCTCTACGTCCATGAGCATTCTGTTTGCGGCCCTAAACCAGGGGCACTGGGTGTTTTTTTATTTTTTATTTTTTTTTATGATAATGAATACAGCCGAACTTTTATGGAATATAAGCATAACTAGATTTCGGTTCTTTTGGTAAGGTATACCAGCCCAACACACAAATCTATCTCAATAGATAAGACTGTATAAAGTATACTAGCCCAACACACAAGTCTATCTCAATAGATAAGAATGCTATGCAAGTAGGGATGCAAACCCTAAACCGAATCGAAAACCGGCCCTCTCAAACCGGCCTGAACCACCTTGAAAACTTACTCGAATCGAAGTGAAATTGGTTCGATTTTCGGTTTGGGTAGCTGAAAATCGAAAATCGAATAAATAGGTTGAACAAACGGACCCCTTAATGGGGCAAAATACGCTCGAACCAAACCCAAACCGACCCGAACCAGCAGTGCGAACCGATGGTGACCCACCGGTGTAAACTAAGGTATCAAAATCAGTATCGATTTGCTCGAAGCCCATACGACTCGGCCGAAAAGTGCGGGCCTATATTATTTTTATTTATTTAGTTTTTAAATAGAGGCAAAAATAGATATTCATTTTTATAAATAAATAAATAAAGAGGGAGGTACCATATACCTTTGCCACATTACTTTACCTTTCCTTCACTTGTCATATCACATCAGAAGCCTACACAACAATTAATGGTTGTTTGAATTTACTTCACATTTAATGGTTATTTGAAATTTAGTGTAGGCCTAAAAAGCAATGGGTAGTAAAGGGGTAACTATACTTAACACTCAATTTTTGCTTAAAACGGCAAAAATAGCTTAGCTATACTTGATACCGATTGGCTGCTGATACGTATTGGTTTGCCAGAAAATCAATATGTATCGTATCGACCGATATTTGATACCATGGTGTAAACAAATAGGTGACTGATCGGTTCTCACTTATTTGATTTTATGTTTAAATCCGATCCAAAGTCACAACCTTGAAGACATTTTTTTTCCCTCTCTCTCGGGCAACGGAACGTCTAGAGATGCAAGCTTGGGTGTTGTTATATGCAACCCAAAATGTTGCTTTCTCAACCCTCGTCCTCCAGCCAATATGCATTGATCGGCCTTGAATCAGATGGTAGAGGTCATTTTTCATCTCCATCTTCTATATAGTGGATCTATGGATCGTAGGCGTACCATCAAACGGCCAATGTTTTATTACACATGGCACATCTCAAATAAGTGACCCTAAAATTGTGTTTGAGTGTGATGGCGGTCATATGATTTTACGATATCTTTTGGGGGATGTGTTCTATGTATCCTAGAAAAATGATCCTTTGATTATATGGACATGATCTATAGATCAATTGTGCAAAATATGGGCACGAAAAACGATCTCTACCATCTTTTCAAAGTCGGTCAATTCACACCAAGGTGGGGTGAGAAAACACGTTGACTCCATTAAATCAGATGGCGAAGATTGTTTATCATCACAATCTTTTCACACGATCGATCTTGAGATCATGAGTGTACCATTAAACGGTCAATTTCTTATTTCATGTGGTACACACATAAGAAAGTGAACTTAAAATTAATTTTTGAGCTTTACATGATGTTAAGCTGTTAAGGTCACTGGCAGTCATATGATTTTACGATCACTTTTGAGGGATTTGTGTTATGTATATTAGAAAAATGACCCTCTGATGATACGAACATGATCTATAGATCAATTGTGCGAAATATGGAGACAAAAAACGATCTCTACCATCTTTTCAAAGTCGGTCAATTCACACTGAGGTAAGGTGAGAAAACACATTGACTCCATTAAATTAGATGATGAAGATTGTTTATCATCACAATATTTCACACGATGGATCTTGAGATCATGGGTGTACCAATAGACGGTCGATTTTTTATTTCATGTGGTACACACATAAGAAAGTGACCTTAAAATTATTTTTGAGCTTTCACATGATGTTAAGCCGTTAAGGTCACTTTTTCGTGATGTGAGTTAAGTGAAATTAATTAATGACCGTCCGATAGAACTCCCATGATCTCAAGATCCATCATGTGAAAGATTGAGAGGATAAACGGTCTCCATCATTTGATTCAACTTAGTCAATGTCTTTTAGCGTGGGTGAACTCAAAGATATGGTGGTTGAATTTAAAGGGAAGTTGGGTTGGGCAAACTAGAATAACATATGCTTAATCTAAACCCGGCCTATAAGTTTAACAGGATAGGATTTTGAACTCGATCAGGCCCGATGGATCAGGGATTTAAACCCAAGCCCCACCCATGCCGGCTCAGATTGCTTGACACAAGCACACCGCATGTTCCATCTTATTTTTTGTATGTGTTCCACAAGTGATCTTTGGCCATAATTAAATAGTAATATATCCCATGGGACTAGGGTTTTAGGGGCAGTTTGGCCAAGAATGGGAGCGAGAGCAGCTATATCCTATGGGACTAGGGTTTAAGGGGCAGTTTGGCCGAGAGTGGGAGCGAGAACAGCTTTGTTTCCTCCCAACGCCAAGCAAAATGGGTAATAATCACTGATATATGGATCTCTTTAAGCCGAAACCTCTCCCCTTTGCTCTCTCTCTCTCTCTTCAAATTTGCTTTCATTTCATGGATTTGTATTATTTCCGCAGGTATCTCTCGAGACTCCATGCACAAGAGGCGCGCTACGGGAGGAGAATGTCGTACCAGCCTGATCATTGAAGCGACTTCACATTCTTATCTATTCCTTTTCTTTTTTTATCAATAAGAGCAATCCATTAAAAAAGCCAGCGAGGAGCTGGGAGAATACAGGACGAAGACCAACCAAAAAGTGACAGAAAGGGAAACAAACCAAAAGAAATGAAAGAAAAGAAAAAAAACCCTAGCGAGGGGGAAAGGGAACCGAGGGCACAACACACACCGCCCCTACCTAATAAAACCTTAGAACGTGGCACCTCCCATGCCCGACTCCACCGAATTGGCAGAGGGTACCCAGAGATAAATCAAATCTTTAATCAATTTCGGCATCACCCCTGTGGGCAGATGCCTGCGATTAAAAACTTGGGTGTTCCTCTCCAACCCAATGCCCCATAAAGTAGCGAAGATAGCCACCTGCCAAAATGAGTCCACCGTTCCTGCAAATTGAGGGCCTTGCCACGAAGTCACGAGTTGCTAAATACTCTCAGACGTCACCCACAACAGCTCAAATGATTTAAGGATGGTGCCCCAAATCTCGGAAGCTACCTGGCAGTGAAGGAAGAGGTGGGGGATGGACTCCTCCTGCCCCAAACACATAGGACACTTGTTGAGTAGCACCTTCCCTCTAACAATAAGCTGGTCGATGGTTAACACCCTACCCCGAATGACCATCCAATAGAAGAACTTGACTTTAGAGGGGATGGGAGCAGGCCAAATAAAGGACCAATCTATTTTGACCATTGGTCTCCCAGCCAGCAAATTGTAAAAAGACCAAACCGAGAAATTCTCATCTTGTTTACCTAACCACAACCGACGGTCCCTCCCTTGCAAGTGCCTGGTCGGCTCAGAAATGACCCGAAGAAGGGAAAGGAAAGATTCCACCTCCTCGTCCATAAGTGGCCTCCTAGGCACCGGGTCCTAAGAGGTATGCATCCCATCCTGACAATAAGTCTCAGCCACTGTGGCATTGGGAATAGCCATTAACCTGTATATATATTGTAATAGCCCGAAAAATCACGCAAAACTATGACCTAGGGATCCGTGCCCGATTGGTCACAGGTTTGACCAATTAGGAGATCAAGAGTTAGTATAGGATGAAATGAACGGACGAGATGTGATAGTTTGAATTATTGCGTGGTGTGTGTTGTAAATATAAAGTCGCATACACCTATTGAGGTGCATGTGCTCAACACACAAACTAGGAGAGGGATAAAAGGGTTTAATAACCCTAAAATAGATGTTTGAGTTGTTGAAGGAGAGTAAAGAAGAGAGAGAGAGTGAAGAGAGTGATTAATGCAAGGAGTGAATGCTAGTTGAGGAAGAGAGATTCAAGCAATAAACGCTGGATTCGATGCGAGGGATCCGTTAGAACAAAAGCTGGAAACCCTAGCCTTCCAACCAGTGATTTGAAATCAACTTGAGATCTATTCAAGGTAAAATTTTTGTAAATAAGATGCATAGATTATAGGGGTTAAGTTGTAGTTAAATGTGGGTTAAATCATAGAATAATGGCTTAGAAAAATAGAGGAAAAAGAATGGAAGAAGATTGGGAAGAACAGCTCGAAAGGGGCTGATTCTGACAATTTCGATTAATCGAAATTGGGTTTCGATTAATCGAAATTGGCCAGGAAGTTGAAAGGTCAGAGAACCCCGATTTCGATTAATCGAAATTGATTTCGATTAATCGACTTTGGATTTCGATTAATCGATTTGGGAATCGATTAATCGACTGAGAACCTCCAGTGGACCCCAGGGGTTGAAGGAGATGACTTAAGGAAAAATCGACTAATCGAAATGGGATTTCGATTAATCGATTTTAGTTTTCGATTAATCGATTTGGGATCGATTAATCAACTTGTGAAACTCGACTGTTCGAACTGGGAGTCTACTTTGCGAAAAGAAGAATTTCGATTAATCGAAATTGGATTCGATTAATCGAATGAAAACTTGACTGTTCGAACAGTGAAATTACTTTGCGAAAAGGAGAATTTCGATTAATCGAAATTGGATTCGATTAATCGAATGGAAACTCGACTGTTCGAACTGTGAATGGACTTTGCGAAAAGGAGAATTTCGATTAATCGAAATTGCTTCGATTAATCGATATTGACCTTTGATTAATCGATTTTGGAAATCGATTAATCGAATCAGACTCGATTAATCGATTTTGGAGTTCGATTAATCGACTGACATAAATTATGTTGACTTTTGGGTTTGACTTTAAGATTCTTGGGGGATCTTATACCTTCTTTATTGCATCCTTTGTGATGTGTTTTACCTGTTATATGGTACCATAGGTGGTACGTGTGAGCTAGTGCACAAGGAGCCACGTGGGACCTTGATGCAATGATCGAATGAAGACTTGAGGTAGGGAACACCTTGAACATGTACTTTTTTTTACAAGAGCATGTATGTAGTGATATAGAATTCAATTCAAATGTTTATCTCTTAAGAATTTGTGAAAAGTGTGTGTGTGTGTGACACCCATAAGAGTAATCATAATGAGCCATCCCCAGGGGATGAAGAAGTAAAGAGAAAAGAGCATCAGGTGTGATGCAAGTAAAGGGATACATCCCAGGGATGTATCCAAGGATTGAATCATGTTTGATAGGGCCTAACTGATATAAGATAGCACATTTACACGGTGAATAACTATATGTAAGGCACCGATATTTTTGTTATTTGAGGTTTGATAGGGTACCCCACCGACGTGGCGGGATATCCACGACTGACACGGCAGGATATCTAGGACTCGAGGCAAAAGAGGTGCGAGGCTTATCCGCACATAGTAAGCACACCCCAAGGGTGTTGATTGAGACAAGTGAAACCCCGCCACCAATCCCCAGGGGAAAGGGGCTTGGGTACTATTTGTATTCCCAGGGAATACGGTTAAAACTGTCTATATAGATGACGATGATGGGTATCTCGTCGGGGCTCGATGCTATATTACTCGGGGATTACTTAAGTTGAAAGTTTAAGTTTTGCTTTAGGCCTTCTCAGCATCATTCATGAGTAAATGAAAATATAAGTAATCAACAGTAAAACGAAATGTTTTTAATCTGTTTCATTAACAACTGCATAGATACATCATGCATGGCATATCATGGAATATATGTGAGTCATAATTTATATGTTCAACTGTGTTTGTTCCCTATTGAGCTAGGATGTAGCTCACCCTATAGACTATACGTCGCAGGTCCTCTATTAGCAGCTGCCGAGGCTTCAGGAGACGCTGATCCCGGCGAGTCGGACCTTGCGGCCGGTGACGAGTTGGAGCCACCTCCAGAGGACTTCTTCTAGAGGACTCCGTTGTGCCACTTTGAGGGATTTTGGAGAGGTTTTGTACGGCTTGGTATGTCAAGCCTTGATTATTGTTTAAAACCATGTACATAAGGAGTTGGGATTATTCTTTTGGGACGAACCATCAGTGATGATTTCTATCATCGATGGTTCAGATCGGTTCTCCATTCATGCAGAGGCATGAGGGTAGAACTGTCTTTTGGGAAGTTAATTAATATAGATTTAAATTCCGCAATTTCGTTTATTATACTTTTCGATGCTTGATATACCAGTGTTCCGTGCTTAGATAAAGGGCACGGTCAAGATGATCGTGCTGATGGCACGGGTTTCGGGGTGCCGAAATCCGGGCTGTCACATATATGGAAACATAGACTTTAGGGGAAAGAAAGCGGCCCATGGGTCTTCCCAAAAATGGATGCGCGATCCATCTCCCCAGCTAAAGTGAACCCATCTATAGAATCTCGGCCAGATCTTAGATATGCCTTTCCACCACGCTGATGTCTTTTTAGAAGCCAAATTATTCACCCTCCAACGCCCCCAATGCCAACCATACTTCTCAGCAAGCACCAAGTTCCACAAATTTAGTCTCACATCCTCCATACCAGACCTCCAAAGCCATTTACCAAGCAATGCAATGTTAGTAAGTTGAAGGTTGCGAATACCGAGTCCACCATAACCTCGCGGAAGCTGGCAAATCTCCCAACAAACTAGGTGATATTTCTTCTCTAAACTAGCCCCCTCCCAAATGAAATCCTGCTCAATCTTTTCTAGTTTATGAACCACTTCTATTGGGCAAGGGAAGATGGACATAAAGAAAATCAAGAGATTAGTAAGAACTGATTTAACCAAAACTAGCCGACCCCCGCTACTTAACATCTTACCTTTCCAAGACGCCAATCTGTTATGGAATTGGTGAACAATCGGATCCCATACTTGGGCATTCGATTTCAATAAACCAAGAGGGAGCCCAAGGTAGGTAGTAGGGTGAATAAACTACGCTCTTCTTCAATCTGATCCAACACCGTAAGCCGACCTAAACACTTATCCTTCTAGATATGAATCATACCAAAAGTTTCTCTGTTCCACACTTTGATACGCCCCTTAATGTGATTCAACCTTGAGGCCAACTTAAAAGCAGCCGATCCCTGAGGATTATACTCCGACCACCAAACGGGAACTAGGTTCTTGAAGTCCGCCCCTTAGAAGCCACATATTCGCAAATCGGAAGGGGGATGGACCTCTTCCCACCGAATCGTATTGGAGAATAATGGGCCTATGATCCGAGACCGCCCTAGCAAAGCCATTGAGAATCGCGTTCGGAAACAGGTCCAGCCACTCAGAATCCGCCAGAAACCTGTCAATCCGACTGAAGACCGCCGAATCTTGGAGATTGGACCAAGAGAAACGAGCACCCATCAACGGAAAGTCGATGAGAGCTCAATCTTGAACAAACGAATTAATAGTCGCCATTGAAGCACGATCGGGGGGACCGACCCGACTTCTCATGGGGACCTACACCCACACCCACACACCAAGAAACCTCCCAACGACCATCAATCGCAACCATCTCAAATCAAAATTCCTCCCTACGGAGATAAGAAGATGGGCCATAGACCCCAATAAACGCCCACCTTTTACCGTTATCCTAATTCTCCAAAACCACCGAGGCCGAGAGAACCCACTTCCTCATCCATCTTATTGAACAACATAGAATCCCACACAATCAATATACCACCCGAGGCCCCTTCGGAATCCACACCAATCCAATCCCAACAGTTACCGCCCAATATCGACGAAACTTTGCCTGAATCACATTGGCCCCACTTGGTCTCTTGCAAAGTAATCACCGCTGGCTTGTGAGTGCTAATAATTTGCTTCACTCCCGCCCATTTTTTCGGGTTGCATACACCCCTAACATTCTAGGAAAACAGCTTCATAGGAACTAGATAAAACCTGCCCAACTGGAAGAGTTGACCCTAAAGATTGCTCCCTCCCCTCCGGTTGGACATATCCCAGGCCAATCTCGCAAGCTCTCTCGATTTGGCGCGGTTGTCCCTAGAGATCGTTCGTTTTTTTTGAAAGAACAAGGTAATCTAAACACCTCACGCAGGGACTCATCGACTTCGTTAAACGACATCCCAAGCTCCCTATCGAAAGCGATAACGCTATCAAGCTCGTCACTGTCGAAATGACTTGTGGAGAGATCTTCAAACCCCGAATCGACTGCTTGAAAGGAACACTCCACCCAGTGGCCTTCCTCATTTTGTCAGAGCGATCTGAGAGGGTGAGGGCTTCTCGTCGACGAGGAGCCCTCAGACGAACACAAGGAATCATCAGAGGCCGAGCTATTGAGGATAATAGGCGACGCAGAAGGGCCGCCACGAGTCGCAGGCCGAGTATGAGAGGTGACCAACCCCATATCTACGCGGGCCAAGGAGAGGCCAGGCAGATTGACATGGTTCAGGCCCACTGAAAGGAGCCTCAGTTGGTCGAAAGTGGCAGCTCTTAATTCCCCTCATAGATCCACCGACACGTAGCTGACTCAGTCCAGCCCTGAAAAGAACCCGGCCCGAGGCAATCCACCCAACCGCCACAGCCCCATTCCAAAGTCGTTGGCCATATGGAGGAGCAGATCTCCACGTGTCCACCTCATAGGAGATCAAAACCACTCGCCATTTTAAAAACCATGGGCGAGTCGAGACCACTTTCGGTAGAAATAGCCCCAGGTCTCCACGTGTCGACGCCACCAGAATCTTGTCAGACCACCTTAGAGAGGACGAACGCACAGCCTTTTCGTTCGTTCTCAAGGGCAGGCTAGCTGACATAAAGTGACCATGTGTCACCTCCCCACCATTAGGTCGACCTGCTCAACCATTTCCTCCTGAAGATGACCGCCTATCCCGGTAACATAGCCAAACATAGAGGAACATAGAGGGTTAAGGGGGCTCTCGTACGGCTTGGATTTCCACCGTGGGAAGCGAGCAGCGGGGATGGTTTCGCCAGGTAGAGATCGGACGGTTCAACAACGTCCACCAACATCCGCAGTCCGCCTCTCACCCTCGTGGGCGTCTCCGCCCCCGGCTGCGCCTCCTCCGCCGTTCCCGCCAAAGATTCTTCTTCTTCAACCTCCTCCCGACGATCGGCACCGAAAAGATGGCCACTTGAAGGTTTTGGTTTTGCACCGCACCGGCATACCATCGATATAGAAGGTTTTGGTTTTGCAAAGCTCCGAAGCCGTTTCTTCCTTATTGAATCTTAGCAAGAATTTTGTATCCGAAATCGTCGAGAGCCCCATTTCTGGTATGACCAATAGTATATATTTGAAGGCACTAACCACCTGCGCTTGTCTGCTTCACAAAGCAGCTGCGCAAAGGATCGTCCACTTTGAAGGCACTGGGCGGAGCCCTTGGAATGGCCCCATTACCTCCTCTCTTCTCTGGCCCACCCTTTGTTGAACCTTCTTTTACCCGCAATAGACCACCCCTGGTTAATGTCTCTAACCTGGCCTTCATTAAGGAACACTTGGCCCTTACCTCCTCCCGACAGGATAGAGTCCACAGTAGCTTTAACTGCAACGCCGGTGACTCTAGTGGAGGTGCATCCATAGCGATGGCAGATGGACCTTCTTCTGAAGTTAACATTCCGACAGGCGGAGCATTTCCAATCCCCAGCCCTAAGAACCAGCGCCGGCGTACCCTTCATAGCATGCAGAGTTGTTCTTCTCTATTCTTATTTTCTGAAATCTTATCTGTTCGCAATGGCGCAGAGGTTCACTTTTCTCTTTATCTACTGTCTTACTGATTTCATGTTTTTTTAGGTTATTTATGAGATTGATTTGTTTAGTTTGTAACTTTCAATCTTATTTTAAATGGCATTTATTATTTTTAGTTTCTATTTTATTTGATTCTCTTTTATTTTATTGTGATTTGTATCCTGGCTCCAGATTGTGTTGACAACTGGTTTTTCGTATTTTGTTTTGGTTATTTTACTTGTCATGTTTGCTGATGTATGGGAGAAATATTTCTTTTACTCGATGTTGTGCTTCTTGTTATTGTTTTTTGATGATTAATTGGTCTGGTATCTCTATCACTAAACTTGCACCAAATGGCATCAACCCACCAACACTAGAGGATGAACAAAATAATATGACTTTGTTTGCCTTTTGATGAGCAACATAGAGAAGCCATTTGGATTTTTTGAAAAAACAGCATAGGTAAATGATCTTCAATGTAATAGGTCTTCTAATAACTTATAATAGAAGAAAAATGGTTAAGAGAATCATTATTTTTAAATTATAAAAAAGACATCGCTCGTGTGTTTTTGTTGTTGATTTCTGCGTTTCTGTTTGAATATTGTGATTCATCTATGATTCAATGAGATTTCCATTTCTTCATTGGTTTGAATTGAGATTTGATTTACGCGATTTGGATTGTTGGATTCGACAACCATGGTCACGGAGAGAACATGGTTGAAAATTGAGTTACATCCATATGGGGGTCCTTAAATTCAATTTTAATGGAAGCTCTGCTGGAGGCCATTCTTATTGGGATTAGTGGTGTGCTTCACACCCATCATGGTGAAGTTCTCAAAACTTTCATAGGTCCAATTGGGATAAAAGATTTTAATGAAGCGGAATGTAAGGGCTATTGGGAGGCTTTCAGATTTCCAAAAATAATCTTGGTTGGTTCTTGGTGATGGATATGGAGCCAATGTGATAGGTTGGATGTCGAGGAAGGATGTGGATCCTTGTCGGATTGTTCATTTGATAGATGAAACTTTTATTATCTTGGAGGGCTAGACATCTTGTTTAGTCACATTCCAAAAAAGCTGTCCTATTGCTAATGCTTTAACTAGGTAACAATCATCGTAAGATTATCTTGTCTTGCAGAAATCTCTTACTTCTTTGATATTGTAGCGATCTGTTTGTTGTATATTTCCTTCTTTTGGTTTTTGATAAAAATTTCATTCTTCATATTGACAAAAATTAGGTTCATGTAAGGCTGTCAGCATGCTGGTCTTGGACAAGCCGGGCCAGGGGTGGCCCAACGCATTAGTCTTGATCTTTGGCTCGAGTTTGGCCAGGGCCAGGGGTTGCCAAACAAACTCTTGGGGGCTTGATTGCAAGAAACTTGGGTCGAAAAATGACCTCTGCGACTATTACATCCTCTTGGAACCCCTGCAAAGAAGTCTTAAAACGACTTTGGTCTAGAAGGGAAAAACAAGGAGAAAAAAATTCTGATCAAAACCCTGCAATTTCCAACAGATTCTGAGATGATATTCTAAGTTTGACTGCTGATGTCAGCATCACATCACCAAAAATGGTTCATCAACAAGGGAGAATGATGTTAGTAAGGGTTGATGAATTCTTCTTTGTCTGACTCTGATACCAACTTTTAACTTCTTAGGGTTAGAGAATTAGGGTTAGGAGAAGGAAGAAGGACAAGACCAAGATAGATGAGGAATAAAATGATTTAATTAGGGTGAGGAGAACCCTACTAGCCATTATACTAATAATAGGGATTATAACTAACACACCGAAACTTAATTTAGTTATACCATAAGGCCTTGCTTGATAGCAGTGAAACTCCAAAGACGAAATGAAATCAATTTCTTAGTTGATTTCCTAGGAAATGATTTTCTTTAGAAATGGATTTTCCACTGTATATTAGTGTGTTTGAGAAATGACTTTCATTGGAAATTGATTTATCTTGTTTGACTAGTGTGTTTGAGAAATGACTTTCATTGGAAATGAATTTTTCATTGTTTTAATGATATTCTATTACGTTACAAGTTAACACCATAGTAATCACTATTTATTACCAAGTTTCATAAGTCAGAGTTTGAAAAGTCAAACTTTGATCAAACTTAAAATTTTGATCAATAAAAACATGTAAAGCTAAATAACAATGTTGTAAATGCTAGCATCTAATGTAAGTTTACACATTGAAATGGAATGAAATTTTTATAAAAATCAAACTTTGCCCAAAATTTCAATTTTGACCAAGAGAAAATTTTGCAATGTACCAACAAGTTACAAAAGTCCAACTGCAAATTAACATAACAGTATTCATATACATCGTTAGGTTACACTAGTCAAAATTTTATCAAATATTCACTTTTAATAAAAGTCAAACTCTGACTAAATGTAAAACTTTGATTAATAAAAATTTTTAAGACTAAAGTACAAAGTTACATAGTAAATGTTAGTATGTACTATAAAATTACTTGTTGAAAGAAAATTTGATTTTTAAACTTGAAAGAAAATTAATTTTTTTAAAGTCAACTTTGACCAATGAAAAATTCGATAATGTACTGCCAAGCTATAAATTAACATAACAATATTTGTATCCATTGCTAGTTTACACTAGTAAAAATTGACCAAATATCAACTTTTGACCAAATGTTAAAAAAAGAAAAATAAAATTTGGTAATGTACTACAAAGTAATAAATTAAAAAAATGATAATCTCATTGAGGCTACCAAAGTTTGAAAAAGTCAAATTGTGTTATAAAGTCAAAGTTTGACCAAATATCAAACTTTGACTGATAAAAATTTACATTACCAAAATACAAATAACAATAGATAATAATCATTATCTACTGTCAAGATACACTTCTCAAATTTGGACTAATGTCAAAATTTGAATAAAAGTCAAGCTTTGACTAAAAGTCTAACTTTGACCAATAAAAATGAGGCAATATATTTCAAGTTATAAATTAAAATAATGATAGATATTTTTAATTATAATATTTCACTAATTAAAATTTATAACATTTTATAGAAAATCGAACTTTGACAAAAAGTCAAACCTTGATCAAGGAAAAATTGCATTGATTCGATATAAATTTATGTTGTAGTAGACTATCTGTAAGCGAGTTTCAAGTTTGACTAAAAATAAATTGTGTAAAAGTCAAAGTTTGACAAAAAGTTAAAGTTTGACTAAAGGTCAAACTATTAACTAATACAATTGAGAATCTAGGATCAAATTATACATCAACACGGTAGTATCCTTTTTTCACCATCAAATTATAGGAGTCAAAGTTTAATAAAAAGTAAAATTTTAATTAAAAGTCAAAATTTGACCTTGAAGTCCCTAAAGATTTGATAATATATTAGTAACTTACAACTTATTATTATGTTTCAGTAGTCAAAGTTTGATTAAAATTCAAACTTTGACCAAAGCCAATTGTTAGTTGAAAAGAGTATGATGTAGATAATGTGGTGGTCATCGTGATTGTGCTGGTATGATGGTCATAAAATTGAAGTTGCTTTTTAAAAGTCAAAAGATAATTATTTTTGCTTTTAGGCTTTTTACAACTTTAGATTTACAATGACAAAAACATATTATTTTGTTGGGGGGAAACTCAATTTCAGTCACTTGAAAGGTTGAAATGGTGGGGTATGAAAATTCAATTTCCATGCGGAGCCGACATAATTTCATTTCCATCTCCTTACATAACTATCAAACAACAACAATTGGAAACTAAATTTCATTTCCACCTATGTAATTACATTTCTATGTTATCAAACAAGGCCTAAGTGGCACACACATCTAGATGATTACTCACCTACCAAATCATAACAGTAACCTACGAAGGCAATTACCTCTTATTCACTTCCTCCGACTCTCTACAAAAATATCTCTTACTCCGTTGTCAATTTCCCATTATTGATGTAATGTTTCTTTGTCTAGTTAATTAAGGAGTGGGTTACAAATCAAGAACTCAACAAGTCCTTCCTTAAATAAATGCCAAATTAATTAGGGAGGAGATAGAACTTGCTGTCTAGTAATAGGCAGGGCTTAAAAATATAAAACACATGATATAAAACAAAGTAATCAAACAGATGATAGGCATGTCATAAGAATAATCAAGCAAGCGATGACATGACATATGAATAATCATATAACTCAAATGCCTTTTCAGAGTCCTTAGACATGGTTAGTAATTGCTTTTCATGATATGAAATCATTACAAAATATTTAAGGTATTTTGTTTGACAATACCCTCATTGCTACCGCCTCAATATCGGACCATCACCTCCATAATGCATCCACTGTTTGTCGGTTTAATTTGGGATTGCACAACAGGGTCCCAAATGACCCATGTCTCGAAACATGTCAATCTATAAAGATGAAACAGTGGGCACATATCAATAAATAGATGATAATATCACATGCCATTTGACTTATTACTTATAAGGTATGATACTATGATCACTCACATCTCTTATGGCTTGGCTTGGTCCGCCAACTCGGGAGCATTCTTTGGATTACATTGAGCAAATATACTTCATCGATTATCGCTATTTCTCAGCGATATCGGAAGGTCGGATTCAAGTAATGTGCTAACATCAAATATGAGCAATTTCATCGATTATATGAAAATAATGAATAAATAAATAAAAATCACACACATAATTGCAACATGTTATACCATACTGCATGCATCGGTGAAATTGTGCATCCCACCTCTTGTCGATAATTAAAATCAAGATCGTTTATATTTTGTAGGGCATTTGATTTTTATAGCCAATTTTGCCTTATCCATTGACTCATAGCGTACCCTATTGTTGGTTTGTCATCACCATCAACCAATCTCAACACTTACCAACGGGTAGTGACGGTGATCGGTGGTGTATATCGCCCAAAGCTACGTCGTAGATCGGTCAGAACTTGCAAGCTAGTCTCTTCGCCGTGGGAGTCCTATTTCATGTTGATTCCATTCTTTCGACGACACCATGCTTTTCAGCTCCACGCCTATATCTAGCCAAACTCAGGGCTAAGAAGCGTGTGCAAAACGAACGTAATCGCGTCGAGCAACTCATTGTTCGTGAAGGCTCTCATTAAATTGACCGACATCACTGTTATGCAGTAGGAAGTAATCGTTCTTTCCTTTTGAATAGTTGCTGCCTTTTGCTTCTCTTCCTAAATCCTCAAGAATGAGGTCCACGAATGCGCTAGTCCAAGACAGTGACGTCTCTTCGCCATTAGTTTTAATCCAGCGGCTTTGTAGTTTGCCGCATTACCTGTTCTCTTTCCTTTTGAAGAGACGTCACCTGTACTGGACCTCGTGTGCCGCACATTGCGTGGACCTCATTCTTGAGGATTTAGGAAAGAGAAGCAAGGCACAGACAACTATTCAAAAGGGAAGAACGATTACTTCCTACCATGCATGACAAAATCGGTCAATTTAATGAGAGCCTTCACGAACAATGAGTTGCTCCGACCTGCGATTACACGTTTTGCAACACAGTTCTTAGCCCTACAGAGTTTGGCTAGATATAGGCGTGAGCTGAAAAGCATGGTGTCGTCAGAAGAATGGAATCAACATGAAATAGGACTCCCACGAGCGAAGAGACTAGCTTGCACTGAAGTTCGACTGATCTACAAAGACGCAGCTTTATGATCGACCACCGATCGTCATTACCCGTTACTGGTAAGTTGAGATTGGTTGATGGTGATGACAAACCAACAATGGGGTACGTTTATGAGTCAATGGATAAGGCAAAATTGGCTATAAAAACCAAATGCCCTACAAAATATAAACGATACTGGGCGATTATCGACAAGAGGTGGGATGCACAATTTCACCAGTACTTGCATGCAGCAGGTATAACATGTTGCACAATTATGTAGTGATTTTTATTTATTTATTCATTATTTTCATATAATGATAAAATTGCTCATATTTGATGTGTAGCACATTGCTTGAATCCAGCCTTCCAGTATACGCGACGCTTCGAGCTGAGCGACACTGATGAAGTGTATACCGGTTTGCTCAATGTAATCCAAAGAATGCTCCCTGAGTTGGCGGACCAAGGCCAAGTCATAAGAGATGTGAGTGATCATAGTATCATACCTTATAAGTAATAAGTCAAATGTCATGTGATATTATCATCTATTTATTGATATGTGCCTTACTGTGTTTCATCTTTATAGATTGACATGTTTCGCAAGAGACATGGGTCATTTGGGACCCTGTTGGCGCAATCCCAAATTAAACACGACAAACCCGCTGATTGGTGGATGCATTATGGAGGTGATGGTCCGATATTGAGGCGGGTAGCAATGAGGGTATTGTCGCAAACGCCTGTCTAAATCATGCGGCGAATTGGAGCACTTTCTCGATTCATAAAGACAAGGAATAGACTAACTATGGACCGATTGGAAAAGTTAGTCTACGCCACTACAACATGCGATTAAGGGTCGAAATACAGAGGACCAACCGTGGTAAGCAATTACATGAAGTCTTAGATCCTCAATTATATGAAGTCTTACTTACATATTATACTAATTCATCTATCATATTCTACCTGCACGGTGATTATTTTGATCCCATCCGGTTGGATTATATATTCGAGGAGGATGACCCTTTGAATGAATGGATCGAAGAGAGAGAAGAGCGCTTGGATAGTGAGAATCGAATGGTCGGACAATCTTGAAAAGAGTAGCAAAGAAGCTTCCCAACCACCGAAGATTGGAATTGTCATTCGGTTGGTTGGATCCGATGACTAAACGCACCGGTAGTGATGATGGGAGTGGTGAGGATGATGGTGGAGGGCATGATGGTGGAGGGATGTTGGCACTAGTGGTGGAGGGAGGAAGCCGGTAACGATCCTTATAGAGATGGCGGCATGGGACGATGACTCACGCTGCTAACACAATTCGACACTCCTACATTTAGAATGGGAGGGTTGAAGGAAGAGGAGCGTCGGAATCATATCAAACACCACCACCACCACAAGATGATACGGATATGGGTTATATGACTTCTAGCTTCGGAGGATTCAGTTTGCAAAATACCCAAAGATTCAAAGAACTAGTAACCCATACTACCAATACAACAAACCTATTCGGTGCCATATGACTTGGTCGATTTTTGAGGACCGATCTCACGCATACATCGACCCTCGGTTTTAAAGCACATATAATCATGGGTATCAATATGGGCAACATTATAGGCAAAGGCCGGAAGCTCACAAGACCATGATGATGACGATGATCATGAGGGCCAAGAACCACTTAAATTCAATGTGGCTCTAAAGTAAGTTTTCATGTACAATTAAACTTATTTTATCAACATAGCTATTATTTTTGACAATATATAATTTATTTTTGTTAATATATATTATAATCTAGTTTATACATGGCTGACTCGATCAAATTCTGAAATATTGTTAATAAAATAGGCATGTGATCAGCTGATCGAACATAATGTTAGAAGATCTATTACATTAAGTCAAAAATGTGATCTTAAGACAAAAATAAGTTACAAAATAGGCATGTGACTTGGGTTAAGTTACAAAATAGGCATCTTACTTATACATTCATCTAAATAATGCATCAAATAAGTCAAAAATAAAAGCAAAAATAGTTGAAATAAATACAAAATAAATAAATATAATTTTTCAGATTTTTTGGGATTTTCTGGGATTTTTTTGGGATTTAAAAAAAAAAAACGATTTTTTGAATGTATCAAACCGATACATTCAATGTATCGCCGATACATTGAATGTATCGGACGATACCCGGTACGTATCGTTCGAGAAGTCCGGACGATACGTACCGGAAAACCGGTATTTTGACCCATGATTAAAACTGTAGGGATAATCATGGGTCAAAATATCGTCTGATACTGATACGTATCGGGTCCGATACGTATCGGTTTTGGACCTCACCGATACGGTACATTCAAAGTACCGTATCGGTGCCTCCCATACAAAAATTGAAAATATTGGACGATACATTGGAATGTATCGTCCGATACCAATACGTATTGGACGATACGTATCGGTTTTGGGGCTGGACGATACATATCGTTTTTTCGAGATTTTAACCCATGGGGATAATCCATCGTTTTTCCCTTGAAAAACTGTCCTTCAGAATTTACATAGTTCCCAAATATTGTGAAAATTATATGATTGGACCTTCTTGTACTTTTCTTCTTGATATAAGAACTACCAATGATTGAGTACTCAAAAGAGACCAACATTTATTTCATTAGCTATGAAGGTCACATGACATTCTCAAACAACGTAAATTAACTGGATTCACATCATTCTGGGTATGAAGGGCCTTAACTAATTAGTCTTATTAACATCCTCATCCATTTTGATATCATTATCATCCCGTTTGCTAATAGTCTAGATTCGACCTTGGGTGTTGGATCTTTGATTGACGCCACCTTGTTGTAAGAGATTGTTGACGGGGAATTCAGATCCGCATGTTTGGACCGTGCCAATTGAAGAAAATCAGCAAGAAAGAAATGGATCCATAAATGGGCTTTCAAACGGCCCGTGAAGAAATTAGAACCGGACACAAAGGAGAAGCGATTAGATGAGCTCTCGCTGAGCTACATTAAACTCGCCGAGCGAGCCCTCATGAGCGGTTATAATCTTCATGTGAGCTACAACGACATAATTTTTTTTTTTTTTACCTTTTTAGTATTTTATTATTTTAGGACTCTTTTATTGCGAGTTTTATATCGTTCAGGGTTTTCTTAGCCTATATAAAGGCATTGTAAACACTCTATTAAGAAGTTTTTTATTAAGGAATGAAAAGAGAGCTGCTTTTGTGCAAACCCTAGAGAGTTTGTGAAGAGTTTTCAACTGAGGGAGTGAATCCTTCAAACCTTGAGGAGTGAGCGATCGTTTCTCGTGCGACTTGGTGCGAAGCCGACGTACAGCCGTGGTGTGAAGTTTCGGAAAACCCTTGGTGTGAAGCCTTGGAATCTATCATTTTATTTTGTCTTTCCTTTAGTTATTGTCAGGTATTATCCTTCTTTAATTCTGTTGATAAAATCAAAATCCCCAAAATTGTTTTCCTTTGCTAAATTATTCTAAGCTTTATTTCGATTAAAATCTCCGACGAGTCAAGAGATAATATTGCGATTGTCGATTGATGCCCTAAACTAGAACGAATTCCGAGTTCCTTCATCAGAGCCGTTTTTCTAGATTGGGAAAAATTTCACGCATTCAGACGCTAAAACGGATTAATCTAATTGTTTTATTAATTTCATTGAATTACTTTTAATGTGTTGCATGATTTTGAATATTTCTGCTATTCAATTCTTTCTAAAAGTTAATCCCAAATTCGCATATTAGGGTTTTAGTGTTTGTCCCGCGTCAGTTGTTTTCTTGAGTTCACAGGAATTGTGTACTCCCTGAGAAAGTCTCCTGCCTGCCCACATCTGAAACGAACTCTCATTATTTTCTTGCACGACTGGTTGGCGTGCGACCTTCCACAAAATTGGCAATTTTTTTTTTACTCCAGGATAGAAGTTATGTATAGGTGACGTCGACTTTCATTTTGCTCCTTCATTCTTAGGACTTCTTCTCAGTTTTCTTCCACCAAACTGGCGTTTTACTTTGCCCTCACAAATGTTTGGATATCCAGGGCAATTGATTTTCCCCGAATTGAAGGCCTGAGGCCTCTCTCAAACTTCTTAGTTTTGGCTGCATCTTCCTGCTGTTGTTCCATAATTCTTTTCAATTCCACAAACTTGGCCTGGTACTGCACCACAATCTTGCTCTCTTGAATCAAATTCAATAATTCTGTATGTTTTTTTATCTCGAGCTTGTTCAGTTTTATTAGAAGGCAGAATACATGCAGAAGCAGATTATTTCTATAAACTCACAGTGCTACAATAGTGAACTGGCATAAATTATTCCAATTGTTGGAGCAGCTATTACTCAGTTTTGGTATATATCTGTTGAGCAACATCCATTCAGTTTTTATACTGTATATCACGGAGACTCGATACTGCAAACCGGGGCAGTTCTGACCATGTTTGACACCTTCTAGACCGAGTGAGTTTTCAGTTGTGTGTTAACTGATGAGCCACTGCCTGTGCTAGAATTAGTCATTGACGATCTTGCATTGTGAATATCTAGTTGTCTACTGTTATTTATTCCCATTGATTAATTAGCATTGTTGATGCTGCTATTATTCCCTGGTCATATCGAAGAACACGTCTCGACATAAGGGTCAGCTTCCATCCCATGTCTATCATGTTTTTGTGCAACGCAAACCATTCCAACTGGTATTTGTTGGGTGTGGTTCTCCTTTATTAAGGTTTGCTTTGGAAAGTTCTTGATCGTCAATCTTATACGATAACTCTCATCATCTATATCTCAGGCTCGTGGTCAAGCATTTGAGCCAAAACAATGTTTTAAATAGCGTTTGATGTGTAAGCCTTGAGGTGCACCTCGAGGCATAGCGAAAGCTTTTCGCCTTGAAGCATAGCCTTGAGGCATAAATATACTTGAGGTGTAATTGAGGTGTAGTAAGGCACATGTGAGGCGTAGTGAAGCTTAAGCCTCGCGTAATTTTTTTTTACTACTTTATCCTTTTTTTAATACAAATTTACTTTTTTTTCTCACGAGTTTACCCTTTTAAAGGATTATTAGGCAATGAAATAGAGGAGGATGAACTATATTATTATTTAATAACTTGAATTTTTTATTTGTTAATGATAATGGAAATGATGGTTAAAGTTCAATTTTTCCTGTAACCGTTATTTTTTGGGTTGTGAGTTGAGCCATGACTTGAGACTTATCGCAAAAATTTGCAATTGTGTATGTTTTGATTTTGAACCCTTCTTCTGTAATGGTAAGTGGTAGAACACTTATACCTTTCATTGTCCTTTGTTCCTTGAATTTTCATTGATTTATGATTAGAAATTATCCATAATTTTTCCTCACTGAGTTGGAAGTCTTCTCTTTGAGTCGACTTGTATGTCAAAAGACGCATCTATCACGATAATTTGATTGCAGGGTGGATTTCATTTACATTGCATCTTTGTGGCTCATACATTGTAGACATTTACTCCAAAGAATGTGTTATCATGGGTGCCTTAGAAAAGGAGAGAATTAATTAATTAATTTATTTTTCTAGGTAAACAATTCAATTTTACTCCGATTTATTCATGCTCTATAGGTAAGGCCGACTCTCTTCCACCTCTGATGCCCGATCAAGTCCGTAAGCTGAAGCAACTTAGTATACTGACGTTGGCTGAGAAAATAAGGTGTTATCATTAGTAGTTAACTAGTTATGTATATCTGATTGTATCAACCATGGAGCAGCGTTTTTTTTAAAAGAATTACTGTGTTGTGTAAATTTCACCTTCTTTGAGCACAACCCTTGATGGATAACTATGAGAAAATTATTTAGATTCTATTTATTTTTAGATGAATAACTTTGAGAATGACTTTATTCTTGCTCACATGATATTTCACATTGATAGGCAGTTCTTTAAAATCTTTATATCTTCTGCAAATGATTGTATAATAATTTTTTCTGCTTTTTTTTTGCAATTAATCAAACAACACCTCTTTGGGATCCTCATTTTTTCGTTTCTAACTGGATGGTAATTTGAATATTTGAAACTTGATTGGATGATAAAAGTTTCTGCTATTAAAATAATAAATTTTGCTATTTTTATGGACTTTTTCTGTGTGACTTCATGATATATTGCGCTTGAAGATTAGTGCATACAGATAGACATGCATCAGGAGGATATGCTTCCAGAGTTGGCTTGAAGATTAGTGCCTACAGCTGGACATGCATCAGGAGGATATGTTTCAAGAGTCGACACTGATTGGAACTGGACATTATGGAATTGAGTCTTTCTGTTGGTGTGTCACGGGTACTTTTATGGTGTGTTGGTAGTAAGTATAGTTTATGTATATTGATTTTATCAATGTATGTGGGATTCTTTTGTACACCAATATAAATACAATAACTTGATTTTGTATCAGAGGTTGATCTTCTTGACAAGTTGGTTTTGCTAACGTGACACCTTCTCGCTGATGTCATTCTTTATTGTTGATATCAGCATGGCCAAAGTTTGACCTCGGATTGATATGAAACCTTGAACATTTTGATCAAATTTCAGCGTTGAAACTTTTTAATAAAAGGTGTGTCAAGGTTTTAAG
Organism: Chloranthus sessilifolius; assembly: GCA_021018995.1. NCBI lineage: Eukaryota > Viridiplantae > Streptophyta > Magnoliopsida > Chloranthales > Chloranthaceae > Chloranthus > Chloranthus sessilifolius. Next base: position 130,676,669 of record CM037586.1, on the reverse strand, counting down.
GGTGTATTGAAGAGCTTTCTGTGCATCCAGGGGTTTCTCTATTTTTTGTGCAATCAAACTCTGGCAAACTGAAATCTAGGGTATATTATGGGGGTTTGGAACCAGTCGGTCCAGTAGTCTGCCTGAAGTGACTGAATTGATGGTTTGTTAATTCGATATGTGACATTCAAGTTCTGATTTTTTATTTAAACTGAATGAAAGCTGTTGATTCACAAAATTTTGTGGGATTGTTTTCTCGGATCAGTCCTGATCGGAATTTCTTGGTCCTTCTCTTCCAAGTGACGAGATTTGATTCTGAGTTGTTTTTGAAGAGATATCGTGATTTATTTCTCAATTACATGTGACGGTCATTGCCGCTTTTTGTGTAGTAATTGCTATCTACCTGATCAGTGGCTCAGTATTTTGTCAATTTTGTCATTCTCGTGAATCTTTCAAGCAGTAATGTCTGTTGTCTATTTCTTTGCTTGTACCGTTGGGTGTATTATGGTAGTAATGATTGACTGATGGAGTGTACGGTGTTTGTTGATTCTGGATGTACCTTCCATAATTTTCTTAGATATATGTAAGATTCTTTCATTAGATTGCCTCAACTGTAAATCGAAAGATAATAAAATTTGAAGCATTCAACATTTTCAAACTAACCAAATTGCTTTTTGTTGTTTCTATTGCATCCTGCCATCACTGGGTTGGTTTTTTTCTTCTCATGACATACTATCAACTTGGCACTCTTCCCAACTAACGTACCTACTTTCTAGGATGCTGCATGTAACTTCTGGACCTTCTTTGCCCACACACATCTATGTTGATGTGGGTGCCTTAACTTACTATATGCAAAAATTTGACATTGTTATTGATCATCGCTTATAAGGAGGGGTGCCCTAGCCAATCCTTACCTATTTCTCACTTCAATTGGGTTCCATTATAGCATTTGTAATAGGTCTCATCATAGGCAATTGATGGGTTTCTTTCTGCTGGCTGTCAACTTACACTAACCCTTTTCCTTTCTTATCCGGGCATGGGAACGACAATGACGGAATTAAACCGCTGGGTGTATCCAACTGCAGCCGAACTGTGCCCAACATTTTTGTTTTGTTCCTCTAAATCCCCAAAATCCAAATGTAAGTTTCAAAAAGCATTGATTCTCCTAAATGAAAGTAACTACTATGCCCTTGTTCGATTCAGTAGAATAATGAGTAGCTAATTTTTTTTTAAGTTGAGGAATCCGATATCAAAGATCGAGTATGAATAATTAATAGTTTCTTAGTTTCCTGAATTCAAGATTATAATTGGTTAATGAATATGAGTTTCAAAACTTGTCTATGAGTTTTGAAATGTTTTCACAATTTCTATAATTTCTCAATTTGTTGCCGTTGTTGTCCTAGGATTGAGATTACTAGACTTCTATCACCTAACTATGTTGCCATTGTTGCCTTAGTTTCATTAACGATATTCATGCTAGAAAGATTTATGTTGCCGTTGTGTCTTAAATTGATCTTTTATTCTTCTTATGTTGCTGTTGTCGCCTTTAAGATAATTACATGGAATTCAGAGAACGGAGTTACAATTAATTAGGATTGCAAAAATTTGCCATAGGGAACCTAAAATTAGTCATTAAAATAGTTTTATTTCAATCTCAGCACTTTAGTTTTAAACAAAAATCATTTTTTATTCTTTAATGACAAGTAGAAGATTTTTAGAGTTTACACCTTCCATGAGGATCGATACCTAATATATGTGCTGCAATACCATTGTGCGCTTGCAATATGATAAGACATAGTATAGAAAAAGTTCTATCAAGTTTTTGGCGCCGCTGTCGGGGACGTGGAAAAATTTCTGAAGATTTTATATTTGTCTTTTATTTTTTATTTTTGTTTTCTAATTCTTTATTTTTTTCAGGTTTGAGTGCGGAGCTGCATATCAAAGTCTCAACATCATTCCACAGATTGAAGCTAGAGGCCTTGATTTGTTCTCTCTTAACCTTACCATTCTTTGAAACATATATAAAAAAAATTATATTCTTTTTGGTTTATGTAGAACACTCGTTCCAAATCTATAAATATTTTTGAGTGTGTAGTGCTCTGCTGCCCCATTATACACGGAGATAATAGAAAAGGAACAAGTGTATGCATTTCACCAGAGTGAGTAGGGTAACACGTATAACCCGCAGTGGAGAAACCGTCCTGCTTTTAATTATGGCTCCACTAGTGGCCAACAATAAGGACAATCTATTGTTCAATCAAGATATCCTAAGACACAGAATTTCCAACAGCCATACCCTCCACCCATATGAGTAGCAGCAATACAGGCCTCCCCAGAGCAGCGGATTTGATGATACAGTTGTTCAAATCCTTAGTGATCTAGTACAACAGTCGCATTCCAATGATTTATCCCACTTGCTCAACTCTGTCAAATATTACATCCACATACCCATTCCATTACGAAACTAGAAGCTCAAATCGGACAACTAACTACGCAAATGGTGAAGAGAGAGAATGACCAGTTACCAGCACAACCAGTGAATAACCATTGAGGACAAGTTGTTGTGAGAGAAATATTGATTTCTGCAGAACATGTTCAAGCTGTTCACCTTTTACGAAGTGGCAGAGCTGTGGATAATAAAGTTGAGATTCCCACAACTGTGGATGTCCTAGAGAAAGGAGAGGATGAGCCTCAGTGAAACAAGGAAGTTTCTAAACCAGAAAAAAATAAAACTGAACATCAAAAATATAATAAATACGATAGTGAGCCTATTATTCTGATTGAAGTACCAAACGCATTTATTGAGTATGAATATTTCATGGTTTATACGGTGGATGAGATTGTTGAAAGATCGGCCTAAAAAAGACTCAAGACCTTAATTGATGAAAAGGGTAACCAAAACATGCTATATGAAAAACCTTTTTGCGTACCTCTCATAGTTTGAGGTGGTCCGGCTGAAGATCGAAAACTTAGCGCTCATTGGGAGACAAACATGTCCCATGTTTGTACTATATTAGTTCAATTAGGTTTGGTTTTGTTTAGACTATTTTTAGAGTAATTAAATTCGTTTGCTAATTTTACTAGGTATTTTCTATAAATTAAATTTTTTTCAAAAAAAAGAAAAAAAACACAAAAAAACCCCGAGAGCTGCTCCCTTTTTTACAATGCGGACATTGTCCGATTTAAGTTTCGGGGTACACACTGTTGTGCATATATATATATATATTTAAAATGTATAAATTTTAGGTTTGTTTTACTTGTCTAGTTTAGTTTAGTTTGGTTATTAATTATGTTTTGATTTTTGTAGTTAACCATTACACGTGAGTAGAAAGTATGATAGAATTTGATTATAGAAATATAGTTACCATCATCCTTAGAGGAGTTCATAATCAATGATAGGATGTAGTTGATATTCATGCTTAGTCTAATTGCACACTTGTACCAAAACTGAACTTTTGAAACTATAAATTGCTTTGAATTGCAGAATTTAGATTTTAGTTTCAGAAATAATTTAACCAGTGAGCATGTGGAATCATATCTTTTCATTGAGAGAGAATGCAATGCCAAATATTTCCAATTTTCGTTGAACTTCTTGTTTGCCATTGAAATCTCATATTTTGCTATTTGTTATTCTAGAACTGTTTGTCATAAGTGTTGACACAATATGACAACGATACTAGTGAACTTGGAAATGAGAAGAGGCCATCATTTGATAAGTCTGAGCCATAAAAGCCAAAAATCTCTTTTATCTCACCTCTTGAACCCATATTTGTAGCCTGAAACCGAAATTTTTTTGTACCCAAATTATGTAACCCCTAACCAAATTTACATCCTAAAATTTTTGGTCTTTTACCCTTGGACTTATGAGAATTTAGAACAAAGGGAAAATAGGAGAGTGGAAGGTGTAAAAAAATTGAAAAGGGAAAGTTCGAAAAATGGGTACTTCTGAAAAAGAAAGAACAATATTGAATGTGGAAAGTACGAGAAAATAAGAAGAAAAATGAAAAAGATAAGCAAAAAGGCTTCCAACTGTTGAAAAGAAAGAAAAGAAACCTAGAGAGTAAATCAAAAGAAAGAAAAGGGTTATAGATGAGAAATTGGGAAGAAGTGATCCAACTTTTTGGATCCTTATTGAAAAAGAATAAAAAGAAACAAAAGAAAGAAAAGGGATATACATGAGAAATTGGGAAGAAGTGATCAAACTTTTTGGATCCTTACTGAAAAAGAAAAGAAAAAGAAGAAGAATAGGTTGGAGTTGAACTGAATTCTTAGAAACTTTGAATCCTCTTACCCTTTTTTCGGAACCTTTAACCCAAGCCCCATTACATACCAATGAAAGACCTCTTTGATCTAAGAATCACCAAGTAAGAGCCTAGTAGAGATGCTTATGATAAGTACTATGAAATCTGATAACATCAGAGTTGAATAGATGGATTATCCTTCTATGAGACTTACATTTTCATATCCTTAAATTATTCATCATATATATCATTTTTAGAGAACCCAACAACTTCAGTATCTTTTGAGAGTGTATGCCACAGTGAGATTTGAATGAAAATGTTTTCTAAATTTACAGTTTAGAAAAATCTATAATGAATAGGATTCTGTCATTGGTACACACACTGCACACTTTGCATGAGTTGAGACTATTGAGAATTTGATAAGGGATAACTGCTAGGATGGGGAGTAATTTATGGATGGAATCATATTTTTGAATTTTTTTTGCAACCATGTAATGATTGGCTAAGTGTACTATTATAGTTTAGTGAATCCAAAAAGATTTGACGTTTGTAGGTACCCTCACTGAAAATAAGAGAGCCTTAGGCCCCCAAAATGTCAAGGCTTGCCTTGACTGTTGCTGAATACCAGGAAAGAAAGATTTTCCACGATTTTAAAAGAGAATTCTAAACGAAGAAGGATATGTATTAGGTAGTTTAGTTTTAAGAAAAGTCCTAAATATGTAGTTTACTTAGAATAGAGTCCTACAATTTTAATTGGCCTCCTATGCATCTATAAATAAGAGCCTGCGTTTAGGAAAAGGCATCCAAGGAGTTCTCAATCATAACTGACAACTAGGATTGGAAAATCGGAAGATCAAAGTAGTGTAGTTTTTATTTCAATTTTTCATTCACTCCTTAGTCCATCCAAGGAGCTTCGCTCTTAATTGACATCTAAGATTGAAGAACCGGAAGATCAACATAGTATATATTTTATTTTTGTCTTTTAATTCCAGTTTTCCTTTTAATTTTAATTCCTATCTTTTAATTTCTGTCTTTAATTCATCTTAGGAATTCTTGATTTTAATTAATGACTAAGATCTAGAGATTAGTAGTTTAGATTTAATTTTAGCAATTTAAAATTCAGTACTTGTAATTGTTTTTCGATTCAATAGAATAATGAGTAGCTAATTTCTTTTTAAGTTTATGAATCCGATATCAACGATCGAGTATGAATAATTAAGAGTTTCTTAGTTTCCTGAATTCAAGATTGTAATTGGTTAATGAATATGAGTTTTAAAACTTGTCTATGAGTTTTGAAAGGTTTTCACGATTTTTATAATTTCTTTCTCTTTGTTGCCGTTGTTGCCCTAAGATTGAGATTACTGGACTTCCATCACCCAACTATGTTGCCTTAGTTAGTTTCATTAACGATATTCATGCTAGGAAAGTTTATGTTGCCGTTGTGTCTTAAACCGATCTTTTATTCTTTTTATGCTATTGTTGTCGCCTTAGATAATTTACATGGAATTACGAGAACGAAGTTTTAATTAATTAGGATTGCAAAAATCTGCGATAAAGAACCTAAGCCCTGAGGATCGATACACAAACCTTTAACATAAAAATCCCACCCATGATGTATAGGAAAGATTGTTGTTGCTTTGAGTGGAATTTGTCTCGAGACAAAGAATTTGCCTCTACTGTTAGTAACCGAGGTGCCCCTTTCTTGTCACAGTTGATGATCCAAATTCTAGGATAGTTTTCATGTCTGAATATTTTTCTTTCATTTTACTCCTGGTGATGCATATCATAAGATGAGAGAATATGGTGGAGATATTATAAGAAGTGCTACGATGTTCAAGGATATTATATATGCATTGACATATTTATTATCTCTGACAAAGTTGCTGTTATTAAAATTTGGAGTCTTAATTTTCACTATGTAGAAGTTGAACCCATCCCCAAGGATATTATATATGCATTGACATATTTATTATCTCTGACAAAGTTGCTGTTATTAAAATTTGGAGTCTTAATTTTCACTATGTAGAAGTTGAACCCATCCCCTACACTTCATTGTCCAAAGTTAGAAACGAGGAATTCCGCGAATTGATCATAGGTAATTTAGACTTTAAGTTTCACTTAGTTGAGTATAATGAGAAATTATATGTTTGAAGTTATGAGATAGGTAGAGGGAAAGTATCTCGGAAATCGTATTTTTTTCTTAGATAATTACTCAATTTTACATTTGATGATCTTCAAGGAAATTCTATATGTTTAGTTGGTGAAGGGAGATATTTACAAACATTCAATTATCGAAGCAAATTATTAAAATATCAGTTAGTTTCCATAGATTTTGTTAGTGCTATCGATGGCCGTTGGGATGTTGATTTTTGAAATTATTCGGTGGTTGTGCCTTTTTACTTATTTGGATAGAGATAGTGTTTATGTAGACAAAGTATATGCAGCTGATGTGGCGCGATGCAATTGGCTAAAAATGCGGTGTGGCTTAATTAATGAAGGTCGGTGCATGTTAGAGGTTGTTCTAAATAAACTAACTGCATTTTTTTTTGGCCGAACCATCTGATACACCTTTTTTATATTAAAAAAAAAAGACATTTTTTATACTTTTCAGTTCATATCTGATACATAGTGGTTTATTATATGATACAATTTGGGGCCAACAAAATCCTTACAAAATTGACAAGTTTATCTTATAATCCGATACATCTTTAAGTTACAACCTCAAGTTTGCCACAACAATGTAGATGATATTGTAACGACATCCTCAAGTTTGCCACACAGAGCATATGTTTCAAATTAAAATATTAGTGTAAAAGATTAATTATAGGGCTGCAAAAATGGGCGACTCGGATCCTACTCTAGAACCACTTGATTAATCTCGACCCGGATTCAATCAAATTAACTCGATTGAGAATCAGGTGTGCCGTGTGGGTTTGGTACACGGAGGAGACCCCGGCCTGCCTTGAACCTGATTGAGTCCCAAATGTGTGTACTTTTTATATTATGTTTGATAGAGTTTTATAGGATTTGTATATTAGTTTTCCTTTTCGTAAATTACTTGGCCATTTGATAGAGAATGAATATGATCCAACATAATTGTAAGGAAAAATGTTGGATCATATTCATTTTCTCTCTATAATTGGCCGGAAAGGAAAACTAATGTACAAATCCTATATAACTCAATCAAACATAATATAAACAAGTACACACGTTTGAGACTCAATCGGGTTCAGGGCAGGTCTAGGTCTCCTCCGTGTACCAAATCCATACCTGATTCTCAATTGAGTCAATTTGATCAAATCCGAGTCTAGTTTAATTGGGTGGATCTGAGTCGACCTTACCCATTTTTGCACACCTATAATTAATTCTTTATACTAATATTTTAATTTGAAACATTGTGTGCTCTGTATGATAAACTTGAGGTTGTTGATAGAGTGTCATCGAGGCTTTAAATATTGGCCATATCCAAAACTTATCGGCGTACCAGATTATACGATAAACACTGTCGATTTTGTAGGTAGTCAAATAGGTCAAATAGCCCCACATTGGGTCATATAAATCACTATGTATCAGATATGAACTGAAAAATGTGAAAAATGCTTTCTTTTTTGTATTATTATTTTTTTCAATATATAATAAGTGCATCTGATGGTTCGGCCAAAAAAAAGTGCATCGATTGTTTTATTTTCTCATTAAAACAACCTCTCTGACGTGTACCAACCTACATTAATTGAGCCACACCACATTTTTAGCCAATTACATCATGCCACATCAACCTCCTACACTTTGTCAACATTAAAATATGTGCACCATATAATACTGTCCTTATCCAAATAAGTAAAAAGACAACCGCAAAACAACCAAATAATTTCAAAAATCAGCATCCCATTATAAATGGTTTAGTACTATTATCAAATTACATACACACATAGATGGTTTAGTACTATTATCAAATTATAGACACTCAAAATCTATCAAAGAATTCAAAATTCATCATCCATCATTCATCCTTTGGTATTATCATCGTCTACCTCATACATGACGATCGACAACACTAACAAAATTCATAGAAATTAGCTGATATTTTGACAACTAGCTGTGATAATGGAATGTACGTAAATTTATACCTTCACCAACCAAACATATAGAATTTTCTTGAAGATTTTCAAACGCATCCTATGAAGTAATCGTTTAAGAAAAAAATACGGTTTCCGAGATCCTTTGCCTCTTCCTATCTCATTCCTTCAACATCTCTTTGGTAAACTACTATAGTCTCTAAGACAAGTAGTTCCCGACTGTAAATTGCATAAGTAACATATAATTCCTCGTTATACTCTACTAAATGAACCTTAAAGTCTGAATTACTTATGGTCAATTCGCGAAATACCCCATTACTAACTTTAGACGATGAAGTTTAGAGGATATGTTCAACTTCTACATAGTAAAGATTAAGACTCAAAATTTTAATAACAACAAATTTGTCAAAGATAGTAAATGTGTAAATGTATATATGGTGTCCTTGCACATCTTGCACATTGTGACACTTCCTATAGTATCTCCACCATATTCTCTAATCTTTCAGTATGCATCATTAAGGTAAAATGAAGGAAAAACGCTTCAGATATGAAAACTATCGTGGAATTTGGATCATCAGGTGTGACATAAAGCATTTATGAGGGGCCTCGGTCACTGGTAGTGGGGGTAAATTCTGTCTTCCTCGATACGAGATTCCCCAGAAAACAACTACAATCCTTCCTATCCCATACCATTAACGTACAACACTTTGGCCTGTTTGATCATGATCAAATGAACGCATTCAATTCCTGCGAGTCTGATCCTTTGATAGACCGAGCCTTATGTCCTCAACAAATAACCGTTCGATTACGAGTATTTGGGATTTGAAGAACAAATGGACTTTGATTTGCAGATGCTGTTAAAAAGCTTGTTTCTTTCTTTCCAAGCACTCCACAAGGTCACAAATGGAAGCAGCCGATCAATTACTAGTATTTGGGATTTGAACAACAAATGGACTTTGATTTGCAGATGCCGTTGAAAAGCTTGTTTCTTTCAAATGGAAGGGGAGAGACCAGCTGCTCGATCTTTAACACTGAATGTGAACGAATAGATTAGAGACTGAACATGGAAGAACCCATATTATAACGAATACCTCAAAGAATCACTCCTGAGGTGAACCGACATTGTAAGACTATGTAATCAATTGACTTGTCATCTTGGAAATCTGTTTGGAAACATAGATAACATATGTCTGGAAACTGAAAACCTCTATGGCGGAGGTGATTGACAGTGACCAACTTATCAATAACACATTGCCATACAAGAAAAAAGGAACCTGAGCTGAAGCCTTAGCCTTCCATATCCAATAGAGTTACATAACGTGACAACTCTTCGTCTATGTTGTTCACAAGAAAAGTTCCAACCTTGCCGGTTTCCATATGAGATGATCCAACATTTGCGGCCTCAAATGAAGATCTTAAAGGTTTATAACATCTATCTCGTGATTGCATAATCTCTTTTTAGCAAAAACTCTCCACTGTGGGGTTCCAACCTCTCTAGGATCTGCGATATCTAATAATGTTACTCGTGGAGAAAAAATCAATTAAAAATTATCCTTAAAAATGAATTTTCAGAGGCCCAAAACCTTCCCAATTGTCTAATAAAAAACAGATGTTCACGGCAGTCGACTATTATCTGCATATGATTTGTGAATTTTGGATAGAACTTTGAAACCACTGTCCAGAAACCAGACGCATTATGAGAACTAGCTGGTTTAACTAGCCACCTGCCACCATTCGATCCGTATTTTTGGAGTAGGATCTTCCGCCAAAGAAATTTCGGTTCATGGCTAATTTTCTAATGCCATTTGATTAATCTTTCTAAGAACAAAAGACTGGCTCCATCTGCTTCTTTAGGCCTTGTAAGTAGCCCAATCTGCCCAGTGGATTCCACTTGATTCAGTACCTTTGAACCATAGAAAAATTATGCTCTAACTTCTAAAGCCTTTGCATCACCTAGATTGGGCATGTGGACAAATACATGAAATAGAAGCGCGGATAAAACGCCTAGCTTTCAACAAGTGCTCATGAAGACCCTCTGCCACGGCAAGAAATTGGAAGGGTAATACAGGATCTCCTTGTCAAAATCCATTTCTAGCTGGAAAGTACTCATATGGAGCACCGTTTATTAAAATAAATTGATAGAAGAGATGCATTCAAGAATCCAATTTCTGACACCTGTTGTCCAATTCCATTCGCTCCATCATATAATCTAAAAACCCCAATCTGCAATATCTTATTACTTTTTCAAAATCAACCTTAAAGAATTAGACCTGGTTTCTTATCCTTGTGCTTTGATCCACGTATGCAATCGAAATCCCAACCAAAATTTCCTTGAGGCAATTGACCAACACCCTGCCAATTATTATCTAATCCGTAGCCCAAACTGATGGGCTGAAGTTTTTACCTCGTCCGCGCCATGAGCTTTTGGAATCTGCGGAATGAATGTTGATGGATTTCTTTTCTAATAATTCCGGTTTTGTAAAATCCTCTGAGCACCGCCATTAAATTCTCTTTAATGAAGTCCCAACATTTTTGGAAAAAAAGGATTGGAAACCCATTCTACCTGGGTTCTTTTTCAGATTTGAGCGCCGTAATTGAGAGATGGTGTGAAATGTGGTTGATTCTCCTTCTAGGAAAATCTTGTAGTGAAATGTTCTACACTTCTACTATCGTATAATTGATTTCCTGCAGATTTGTCATAACTCTATCGTCCTGTTTTAAGGTGGAAATGTGGTTGATTCTCCTTCTACTATAGTTTAAACAGTGAAAGAATTTGGTATTGGAGTCACCACATTTTATCCTATTGTCTCTAGATAACTGTTTCCAGTATCTCTCCTCGTTCAACTGTGGAATTTTTTATCTGATGTTAGATCTTTAATTTAATTCTCTTTGCCCTTCCGATAAAGTTTTCGATTCCTCCTCCAACGTATCCAAAGAAGAATGATCTCCAGTGTTTTTAGGTTGGAAAAGATGTTACCGATTGTCGTCTTGTTCCACTTAATTAGTTCTTTCTTGACATTCCTTAACTTCTTCATAAAGACTTGACCCATTGTATCTTCATCATTGACAGCTGACCATGCATCTTTTGTTATCGTGAGTGACCCGGATTTCGTCAGCCAAAGGGATAAAAATCTGAATGGTCTTGGAATGTTTGATTTTGTGCTTGTGCTCATCTTGAGTGGACAGTGATCCGATGTTGGCCTGGTTAATAACTCGACTTTGAAATCTTGACATATCTCGTTCTAGTCGGTGGTTACCAGAAATCTGTCAAACTTTGATAATAAAGGAGGATCATGGCAGCATGACCAGGTGAAACTGCCTCTTTCTAGAGGGACATCAAAAAGGCAATTTCGATCAATGAATTTGGAAAAATACGTCATCGCATTATCACTTTTGAACTGGCTAATTTATCCCAAATAAAAAGAATATGTCCAGCCGATCCATTTGCATTCAAAGTTTCCCTTCAAGGCATAGTTCTTTTCTCTCTGCTGAATAAAAAAGAATGAGGAAACTATTTTATGATAGCAATTGCTACCTCTGAAAATTCTTACCTCACGCAGAAGTAATCCAATTTTGCAATTTTCTATTGATATTGGTGTCGTTGAGTCGGCCAGCAAGCAATAATCTTGGATATTATATTATCATGCCAGCCAGGGTATCTGGAGGTGCTCTTAACCATCTCTGATCTTGGACGCTGGCGCATTGGAATCTTTGAGGGATTTCAGACTGGCTATATTTCATCCTTCTTTTGATTCAATTACTTGGGGTTCAGAAATAGTACAGCCTTTACTCTTCATCTTTGATTTTAAGAAAGGTTTTTTCTCATGACAACTTGACGAAAAACAACTATTTCTGAAACGGAAGTTAAGGAATAGACGGTCCCATAGAAAGCTTGAAATAGGATATTGAAAGAAACCAGGAGACCAAAAAAGCTGTGATACCCACAAGACTACTCCGCCTTCGAACTGGCTTATATAACTGAGTGATCCTAGTGAAGGAATAAAACCTGAAAAAAGCTACACTTAAATTTTTTTTGTGGGCACGCGCAGTTCATGGTAATGCCATCACATGTAAGAATCAATTAATATCTAAGAAAGTACATTTTTTTATTATAAAAAAGTATGATTTTGGTGTAAAATTATTGTTTGGTTCATTGTAAAATATGGTTATAAAATCCACTGTGTTCTTTTATTTGTTACTTCTAAAAAAGTACGATTTCGCTGTAAAATTGCTGTTTAGCTCACAGTAAAATATGGAGTCTAAATTCCACCTCGTGTTGTATCACTTTGCACTGAATTGAAGCAGCCGTGTAAAACTCGCTTTATGGGCTATGCATTTTTTAAGCTTTACAAGTCCAGACCTTGTAAGTTGAAATATGTAGACTTTACTTGTCATAGCACAAGATTGCACGTAATATTGCCGTATTTAATTGGAGCGAATGTACCCGATATTATTATTTCGTATTATATTTTGTAGGCGATAAAGGAGTCAATATATGGGCAATTTTGCTCCTTGTCTTCCAGTGGCATTCAATATACTTTTTGTAATCTAGGTGTTTGTTATTACCCTTGCTATTTCTTGAGCAGACAACAAACTAATTAATCGGGAACCATGATGACTGTTGTGAAGTCGGTAGGCGCTGTGACTCCTGCGGAGGGTTAGTCCAATAAGATGTACTTTATTTATGTTTATTACTGCATCAATCTATTTAGTTGTATGTGATGTAAGAGAAAACGATACTATGATTTACCTTTTGCAACTCTAACTGGACTGGACTGCAGAGTTGTCGCAACGGAAAATCAGCAGCACTTCTGCACACTATGATTCAAGGGCAGGAGTCCCTCGCCTTGTCCCTATGTGACGCGTACCTCCCACAATAAGTATGTTGTGGTCATTTGTGACCCACGAACAAAACGATTAAACTAGGTCGGTATGATTAACTAGCTTATTTTCTGACAATAATATGCTCAAACTAGAATTTTAATAATCTAATTTTCATATGATGTTTACCCTACCTGTAAAACTCATACATTTTATACTATTCAGTATATAAATATATAAGTCCCAATTTATATAAATTAATAATTCATACTTTGAGTTGTATGATGAATACGATTGAATTTAATCATACTATTGAAAGGAATTGCACAAAATGCGTGTGTATTGTGAAATATTGTTAGGAATCATTTTTCCAGTAGATTTTATTGTAAAACCCTTCTTTTAATTATCAATTAAAAGAGCTTTTTTTTTTTTTTTTTCTCAAGGCATTTAACCAATTGCTTTATTTTTCAATCCAAAATTTTGTAGCTTTTTTTTTTTTTTTTTTTTTGAAAGTACAATTATTTGATACACATTTCTTCTTTTTTATGTTTTTATTAAATCTTTGTGAATGGAGCAAATAATCATCTGTAATTAGGATATTTGACTTCTAATGGAGATATTATTAGAAACTTCTTGCACCATTTTATTAGTTTTTTTAAAATCAAATTAAGTATAAATCTCATTAAAAGAAACCGGGATACAATAAATCAGGTAGGGGAAGCGAGAAGTTCTCGCGAAAGGGAAAAAACAACCAAAGAAACAAGTGGAACAACAAAAAGATAGAAAATGGTACAAAAAAGGGATCACATGAAGCGCACTCTTATGGAAATGAAATAAAGGAAAGTGATGCAGGACAAAACACTAAAATCCTAGTCATGCAATTTTGAAATTAAGTTGATATTTAATTGAGCAGTGGAGATATAGAAATTAATCCCTAAACACATAAAATATTTAATAACTTTATTAGGACATTTAATTGATTCAATTTTTCCGATCTAACAATTAGGTCTAAAGATAGACTCTTGTTCGATCTAGTTTTGGGCATAATCATCTATAATTAGGATATTTTACTTCTAATGGAGATATTATTAGAAACTTCTTGCACCATTTTATTATTATTTTTTTAAAATCATAGTAAGCATAAATCTCATTAAAAGAAATCGTGATACAATAGATCAGGTAAATCTCATTAAAAGAAACCGAGATACAACAGATCAGGTAAGGGAAGCGAGAAGCTCCCACAAAAGGGAAAAAACAACAAAAGAAACAAGTGAAAAATAAAAGATAGAAAATGGTACAAAAAAGGGACCGCATGGAGCACACTCTTATGGAAATGAAATAAAAGAAAGTGACAAATACAAAAATCCTAGTTATGCAATGTTGAAATTAAGTTAATATTTAATTGAGCAACAGTGATATAAAAATTAATCCTAAAACACATAAAATATTTAATAAGTTTATTAGGACAATTTAATTGATTCAATTTAGCGTCCGTTAGCATATGAATTTTCCCTATCTTGAAAATAGGTCTAAAGATAGACTCTTGTTTCGATCTAGTTTAGGGTACTAAGCGACAATCTCGATGTTGTCTCTTAACTGCTAGGGTTTGAATAATTTAAGGCTCAAAGGGTTTGTAATGTTCAAAAGGGAATCACAAATTAGGGTTGAAAATTAGAAAAGAAAAGAAATTTATATTGTATGCATTTGAATTTTGAATAGAAGAAATTACTTGACAATAAGAAAAGATAAACATAAAAAATGGAAGATTCAAATAATCGCTTCAAGGAAGATAATTGACTTCACACCAAACCACACGCGGAAAAAGAATCACTCTTCTAATGAAAACTCATCTCAAGTTCTTTAAATTTCGCACATAGAAAAACTCGTAAATTTAATTAATCATCAACTATCTCATAAGAGATTTACAATATGTATTTATAAGCAAAGAATCCAAAGAATATTACTATAATTAAAATTCCTAATAACCATTAAAACTTTATAATCTAATGGTCAGAATTAATTTCACCACTAATCTCGTCCTTTTATTATGTGCCCACTTTTGAAGAGTCAAATGATGTCCAATTGACACGAAAGTAGTCTTGTTTGAAAGCTTATTGAAGTAGCTTTTCAACAAGACAAAAATCACGTAATTTCGACATATATTGAAGGAGTTATGACACTTTTTTAATGACTGCACTGAAAGTGCGAAATTATTAGTCACATATATGTGCCTGACCCTTACATATTTCAAATAAGGAAACTAATCCTAAATTAAAAGAATACTAATGAAAAAGGAAACTAAACTTAGACAAAATTGAAAAAATAGTAAAACTCGGGACAATCTCGTGCGCGTCTCTGATATGTTAGATCTTCACACGTGTGGCGTACACGTGCACCACCTTTCCACAAGTTTTGAATTTCTTTTTACGCTTCTTATACACGTTGTTGCCTTTGATGTCCCCATGGGTTAAAATGCCGGAAAATCAGATGCATCGTCGTAGGTCAAAAAACCCAGCGTCGGACGATACGCATGGAACGATGATGTCGTCCCATTATTTGCAATACAAATGAGCGATACGGTACATTTAATGTACCGTATCGTTCACGTCCCCATTAGAGAGGACCATGGAGGTATGATTTGTTGCTAATCTAACAGGATGCCAACTACCAAGCATGCCCACTTGAGACCAGAGATACATCACCGCCATAAGTAATTCATAATCGCACTTTTGAAATTTTTGAGCGTATGAAATTTAATTTAAAAATTTCTTAAATTCTTATTTTCAGATTTCCCAAAGAATGGTAAAAGGCCAAGTATCCCAAATGAGTCCCACATTTCTAGTAAAATGATTCTCTAGCTAACCAAAAGAACACCACATTGGACACCCCCAAGCAGCCAACTAATCCTGAGCCAACTCTGGAACCCATCCTATTCGTGATGCATCTTAGGAAGATCAAACTTGTGAGTCCATCCATAACTATATCTTATCTAAGACGCAACTTGCGAGTCCAACCACAACAATCTCTACCGTATTTAATCCATCATGCTCTTCACCTTATTACCACGGCCGTTTCCCCAACAGAGCTAGTCTGTGGTACAAATAGATTAGATACTGAATCTCCCCTCTTCTTTGGAATGCCTCACCATCTCCCAATTTTATCACCTGGATCTTCTCACGAGGGAAAAAGTTCCTTTGAATCAATTCGAATGTCTTCGCTACCGCTCTAGGTCATTCAAATATTGACATGAAGTATTGGCACATTGGCAGATTGGAGAGTGTAGATTTAGTCAAGGTAAGTCTCCCCCTTTGGATAGCGAAGCTCCCCCTTTGGATAGCAAAGCTCCTGTCCAACTAGCGAAATTTTCATCAAATCTTTCACTTGGATCCCATTGCCTTATAGATGGTTTTGTCGAACACAATGAAGGCCCCAAGTTGTTGGGAGACTTCATCCACAACCAAAGACATCAGCCAAATCCGTCATATGTCACTCTTCCACCTTCACCCCATAAAGCATAGATGTTCTAGATTTTAATCTCTTCTCTGACACAACTTCATAATCAACCTTACGTTACAAATTTGTCTCGTAGATGCATCACAAGGGTTATTGCATCATCCGCATATTGAGCATGCAAGATGGGTGGCTCTTATGCTAATCATAAAGCTACTAATCAGACCTACTGCTATGACTTTCTTCATGACAAAGACCCCTAGGATGTGTTTGGGATTGCTCTTTCGAGGCAAAGAGCCACTCTCTGCTCTAGTGCAAAGCACTTTAGTCCGGGAATGTGTTTGGTTGGTAAAACTCTTGAACTCTTTCGTGGAGTGAAAGCAGAATTTGAGTCTCTTTAAAAGGGCCTTTTAAACATGCTCTTTTAAGTGGCTGCTCTTGACCTCCAAAGAACAATCACAAACACAACCCTAGAGCACTTAAATAGAACCCTTTGTAGCACCATTCACAAGATAGGCACTCCAAATGCCACCTCGTATCCACTTCCTCCGTTTTTGACAGAATCCGAATCTTTGAAGCATGGTTGTCAATCTAGAAAATGATGTGTCTATGATTGTGTATCTTTTTTTAGTCGTATCTTACGATGTATGGTATAGTACAATGCGATATGTTGTGATACACGATACTAGTGATACATTTAATTTCGATTGTAACTACTTTTATGTTTAAAAAATTCACTTGTATATTCCAACTCTAATTTAAACAATATTTGAGAAAATGAACGACAAGAATAAAGAAAGAAGAGGAAGTTGTCTGTGAGAAGAAAGTGAAATAAGAAAAAAATGATAGTTTAACTGCTAGCGAGGATGTTGTTGATATTGGGGGTAACGATGACGAAGGAAGACTTCGGATTTTTTATTTTTTACATTTTGAAAAAAAAAATTAGGATTATAAACCGATAATGTCAAGAAACAAGTTTAGAATTTTCTTAAAGTAGAATTTGAGACTTGAAAGACACATCATATAAATGTATAATATAAAGTATAAAATACACACACCATGCTTTATACTTGCGCAGCTATAATGTTTCGTTTTATCTAGTGAAAATTGAGAAGTTCATGATTTTGTGATTGGATTTTTATCTCCACTTTGTAAATCAATTCTGATTTTTTTTTTTTTTTCAATTTACTTGTTTAAATTCTATTTTCTTATCTAAAAAATGATCCTGGATTGTTATGTGTGTGTGTACACACACACACACACACATATATATATATATATATATATATATATATATTATTTTTCTAACTTCGAGCAGAATGCAAATGAGCCCCTCTTCAAAATTTCCTAGAAATATTTGATGAATCTTAAAGTGAAGCCATGAAGATTGCAGGATGACCTCTTGCCTCGTGGGTTGTTTTTAATCTCATCTTCCTCAAAGGGTCTTTCCTATAACCCCTGACCAGCTTTATAATTGATGTTGAATTCTATAACATCCACAGTAGTCAGACCCATCTCGTGGGTTGTTTTTAATCTCATCTTCCTCAAAGGGTCTTTCCTATAACCCCTGACCAGCTCTATAATTGACGTTGAATTCTATAACATCCACAGTAGTCAGACCCATCCCTCATACAAAAATGAACCTTGATATTAATATGAGTCTTTTCAATCCTATTTAGGTTTGAACTTTCTCATCCTCAATTACGGAGGCCTCGTTCAGGTGTTTCCTAGTTTTCTGAGAAAAGCTTAGACTCCTGGCAACCTCAAATTCCCCGCAGATTCAGGTTCCTTGCTTTTCCCAGATGCGTTTTGAAGTCACTCTAATTCTTGGTTTCCCCCTAAATAACTCAAAATCTTATCGCTCTTAAGTTCATCTCAAAAAAGCTCAGAATCGGTTCAATGGATGGTTGTGCTACGACCATATAAATGTTATTCAATTATCGGGTTATGTGTCGTACTCGGATTTGATTCAAATTTTATGGGCTGCTAATCCATGCGAGATAAACATACTTAACAGATCTTTTTTTTTTCAAATAAGATTTTATGAAAGATAATTGCCAAAACATCGCATACACAACGAATTTAATACAAAATCTTCGAATTTAATAATTTTGGTATCTTTTCTAAAAGGGTGGCGTTATTTGCCCCCGTTTTTCGGTGAAGAACAAATACATTTCCACCATAAAAAATCTTTGATTGCCTTAAATTAGATGATCGAGATCGTTTTTCGTCCCCATCTCCCACCCAATAGATCTTGAGCTTGCGGTCACCTATCAAATAGTCACATGTGGCACACATATCCAAAAGTGGCCGTGATCATGGGCACACCTTGAGAAAGGGTTCTCATGTGTCACTTTGGGGGATGTGCCACTTTGAATCAAGATTTGACCGTCTGATAGGTTCTTCATGATCTCAAGATCTATTGCATAGAAGATTGGGATGAATAATGATCTCTATCATCTCTATTGTCTATTAGACTTGCTATCTATTGATGACATTGCGAGATCTAAGGGAGGAATGTGGTTAACTGCGATCCATTCAGTTGGATTGATCATAAGTGTATGTCCAACCTGACCTGACTTGATTTTGACTAGATGGGTCAAGGATATATGTCCGACCCGACTTGAATCCAGCCTCTGTGAATTTCTTGGTCACTACAAAAAACCTCTATTAGGGTAATTATAAGAAAAATAATTTGATAGATCACCGCAAACTACAAAAAACGGATAATTATAAAATGATCAAGTATTAAGGTACCTAACCCAAATGATCAAGCCTTGGGAGGCACACTGCTGATTTGGCAATCAAAGTCATCGGATTCAACAAAGGTTGTCGGTTTGAGATTGAACTGTGTGCCGCTGCAGGCACTTGGGTAGGTACCTTATACTAAGACTTAGAAAATATATTTTTTAATCTTTCAGTTGGGGCTTGTAGAAAAATTAAGTGGCACAAACTGGGCTGCTCAGCCGGTTGTGGGTTTGTAAGGTTTACTTTTTGTTGTAGAAGAGGGTGACAACATTCCTAACTAAGGTGGAGATTTGGGCCGCGATTCTTAATTCCTTCGGTATGGCGTGGGTGATATCTTTTGACATTCCTACCCTTTTTGTATCCTGGTTTGGCGCTGAGTTGGAGGGCCAGCTGTTGGACGTATCTTCTGTAAAAGGGGTCGTCCGGTAGGACTGATTTTGAAGGATATCTTACAGTTGATGTGTCTTTTGGTTACTCTAGTGAAGCCATATCTTCCCAGCTTCTTGCTGGTTTTTTACTGATATATATATATATATATATATATATATATATATATATATATATATGTGTGTGTGTGTGTGTGTGTGTGTGTGTGTGTGTGTGTGTGAGAGAGAGAGAGAGAGAGAGAGAGAGAGAGAGAGAGAGAGAGATGCTTTTATCTATAAAAAAAGAAACATTCCTAACTAAGGTAAGATTTTTGTTGACCGTACAGTTGATGTGTCTTTGGGTTACTCTAGTGAAGCTAGGGACAATCGATCCCCTCCAGTTGTTTGATTTTGGCTAGCTCGGGCGCCTGCCATGAGGCTTGGGTTGTGGGGAGGGTGCTCCCCTGCCTTTTCTATTTTCCCTTATTCTTTGCGTATATAAGACTGTTTGGTCGCCTGTCTTGAGGCTTGGGTTGAGGGGAGGGTGCTCCCTCGCCTTTTCTATTTTCCCTTATTCTTTGTGTATATAGGACTGTTTGGTCCTCCTGTATCTTCTCAGCTTCTCGCTGGTTTTTTACTGATATATATATATATATATATATATATCTGTGTGCATGATGCTTTTATCGATCAACAAAAAAAAAAATTCCTAACTAAGGTATGTTGTATCTCTTGTATCTAAGGTAATCGTTTTTGTTTACAGTAACATGATCTCTTATATCAAAGCCTTCTTTACAGAGGGATCCTTTCTCCATAATAATTTATAGACTCTCGAAATTTGATCATTATGATTTATGAATGCATCTATTATTAATTTGGCATGTCAGTTTGTGTTTTGATTCTTTCTGTTGGTAAAGAATGCAAAAAAAAGTGCAGAAGGCAAAGCTGGATTTGATTGTTGAGGGGTGAAGGCAAAGGCAGATAGAGAGAGAATTGGATAAGAAGCAAGGAATTGTGTTGAGAGGAGGGCCCCCGGAGCCTTTCGTGGATTTTACCCCGCTTGCTTTTACTGCTGCTGAAGCTGCTGCTGCGCCTATTCCCGAAAGATACACCTCTGTGCGTGAAATACTTGGGGGGCTTGCCCTCTAGAATTCCTGCCGATGCTGTTGAGGCAAATATCGATAGAGTGTAGTCTAAATAGAGGCACTATCGATAGAGTGTAGTCTAAATAGAGGCACTATCGATAGTGTGTAGTCTAAAATACACTTGGTTCTTGGAAGAGGACGACGTGGCATTCATTTGTTGGAACTCTTTTTTTTTTTGGGTTATAGTCACGTAAAAAATTCGTCCTGGAATAAAGGTTGACCATATTATTTTAGGAGCAGTGTGCTTTTTGGTTCTTAAGATGGTGGAGTTATTACAACATTCAAATGCTAAAGACTTTGTAAAAACTGAAGTTGAGGTTTATCAATATTGCTATTCAAGGGGCACTGGAGATGAACCTCAAAAGAATTTAGGTGGAGTGCACAGGACAAAGAATTGACCATATATGGTGCACTATTGAATTGACAGAATCGAACCCCTTCAAAATCACATAATTGGTGAGTCTATAGGTTAGTACTCTTATAACTCCCCCAAAGAGAGATGTGGTTTGTTGTGGAACACGTTTCAACATTTGTACAACATGATAAAATGGCCATGCGTCAAATTTGCCATATTGCATTGGACATATAAATGAATTTATGTCGCTATATTAGTGCAATTATGGACCTTGGAAACTTTGAATTGGGTAACGCAATCAATTTTTTTTAGCTTATCAAGTTAAATTTACATTGAACATGGTAGAATCAAAAATTTCAAAATTCATAAACCCAGATGCCACGAAGTTTAAATATCCAATGGGGTAGTACAAAAATTAAATATTAAACATTTATAAAAATATTATTCATTATTTAAAATACTAAAAGTTCATGAATTTCACCTAGATGAATGAAATTTTGGTGACTTAAATAACCAAATTTTCTTCCAAAGTTTTTGTCAACCCTTGTTTCATTGAATTTATGAGAATTTCGGAGAAATTTATCACTATGCCATTGACTTTCGTTTTTTTTAATAATACTTAAACAATAAGTAATTATCATGATTTATTTTGCCTAATTAGATTTATTTTTTCCATTCAATAACACAGTTTGTCCAATCTCATTGAACGCTTTCATTCCGTGGCCTCTTTATTGAAAGCGCGCGTTGTGTTGAGTGCTAATGCATGCATTCAGTAAATGGGCGGCGCTTTCATTAATTTTGTGGGCACGGATAGAGGTACCATTTGCGGAATGACATTCGAGATATAGTTTCCGATTGGCTTGAAAGCCCGCCCTCATATTTCTTTTATAGGTCTTGTTCTCATAAAATTAGGGATGGAGACAATTTTGTTAGGGATGGAGACAATTTTATTTTTATTTGTTTTATAAATTTGAGGGATATTTAGTTCTAGTATATACTACCGACCTAAGAAAAAGGTTTAGTGCTTGATTTATGGTTTACCGATTGAAAAAAATTATAGGTTTAACATTTTTGTTTCTATTCAAGTCCAAGGTAACTCAATTTTTATTTATTTATTTGCATTTGTTAAATGGATCTATAAATTTTTATTTATTTATGGGTTTTTTACAAATACCCTGTATGTTATGCTAAAATTGCATAAAACCCATGCCTATTTACACTGCAACCCCTACTTTATGTTTCCTTTACATGCCCCTTCCGTTAGATGATAGCTAATTAGGCGTCATTTTTTCAATTAAATCGTCATTGTATTTTTCTCAACTTTGACTGCATTTTAAACAGTGGATAAGCATCGGATTCTGTCCAAAATTTTTGGGCGAAACATAATTGATCTCCTCTAAGTTGTCGTGTTACCTAATTTTCGATTTGGGTATCCCTGATGCTCAGTTGATTCGTAACGTTGGTAGGGTCGGGTTGGTACCAACGGGGGTAACATTTTAGCGCTACTCATGAGTCAAGTGAGCGTCATGGACACCCAAATCAAAAATCGGATAATACGGAAACTTATAGGAGATCAATCACGTTCCACCCAAAAAAATTGGGCAGGATCTGATGCTTATTGACCGTTTAAAATACGATCAAAGTTGGGAAAAATACAGTGGCCATTTTGTATATAATATTAAGTAAGGATAAATGTGTCATTTAATTGAAGAAATGACGCTTAGTTAGCTGCCATTTAATGACAAGGGGATTTGTAAAGGAAACATAAAATTAGGGTGTGATTCAATATTTGTAAAGGAAACATAACAACTCTTTGTACATGCTGTTCACAAGAAAAGTTCCAACTGAGCCGGTTTCCATATGAGATGATTCAATATTTGCGGGCTCAAACGAAGATAAAAAAATCTCCACTGTGGGATACCAACCGCTCTAGGGTTTACGATATCTAATAATGTTGCTTGTGGAGAAAAAATCAATTCAAATATATCCTTAAAATGAAATTTCATTGGCTGAAAACCTTCCCAACTGTCTAATCAAAAAGAGATGTTCGTGGCAGTCAACAATTATCTGCATTTGATATGTGAATTTTGAATAGAACTTTGAAACCACTGTCCAGAAGCCAGACGCATTACGAGAACTAGTTGGTTTAACTAATCATCTGCCACCATTCGATAGATTAGGAAAGAAAAGTGACTATATAAGGAGACCACCATCCCCTCTTCCTTGAGGTAACGTAGACTCGAATTCTTTGGCGGAGATCATCGATTTTATTAAGGAGATCGCTGGCGCGACAACCAGATAATAAATACAAGGTATGTGTGTTCTTGCAAAGGTATATTTTGATCGTGTGATTCGAGCTTAGATCTTAAAATTTCTAACAATTGGTATCAGAGCATCAGATAAGGCTCGATTTTCGATTAATATTTTTTTTGACGAGAATAATTTTATTTTATTTTTTTATTTTAACCACCACCGCCTCATCTCATTTTTTTATTGTTCGGATTGAGTCTTGTATTTTTGAGATGAGTTTCCGGAATCCTATAAGAGGGTTCTTCGGGAAATTACCTAATCGGCCATGTCAGATACGCCTTTTACGTTAGAAGCCCTGTAGTTTCACCTTTACCCAAACCAACCAGCTCCAAGCCTAGCCGACCCTAAGGAGAGTAAAAGGTCCAAATTACCCCCTTATATGACTTTCTTTAACTAACAAAGCATCCTCTTCTTCCTCATTTTATCCTGCAAAAAAGTTAGAGGTGCAAAACCCTAGACGACGTCTCCTTCCTTAGTCTGATATGCTCCGATCTACTATTTTGAAGAAGAAAACAGAGACTTGGGAGAAGAAGCCCCTGCATTTCTCCATTGTGGCAAGAAGACCCTGCAGTTTGTCCTTGCGACGCGAGGTATCCTACTTAAATCTCATTTTCAGTTTATTAGTGTCTCTTAATGATGCAGTATCTCCTATTCGTACAGTATAAGAAAGTCTTTATATCCTTGGATTGTTTTTTTTAAAAATATATCGATTGCAAATACAATCGTCATCGACTCCATATAGAGTTGATATCGATTGTATATAGAGTCAATAACGATTATATATACAATCGATATCGATTGTATATATAATCGTTATCGACTCTATATACAATCGATATCGACTCTATATACAATCGATATTGACTGTATATGTAGTCGCTATCGACTCTATATACAATCGACGAAGATTTATAGTCGTCTTTTCTCTTTTATTTCATTAGTCTTATAACCCCTTTCTTCTCATTCTTAAACAGACGATGACGGACGTGAGGATTCCTCTTCTTTATCACTATGATGGCCTTCTTGTAAACGATGATGACTTGTATGAAGATGGCCGGTGGAGGGTTATTAACATTTCAACTGATATTTCTTATGAACAATTCATAAGGCGAATGTCTGCTGTCAGTTTTGCGAAGGCGGATGAAATAGTTTCCATAAAGTTTCATATGAAGATAGTGAATGCGCCTGTGGTTGCCGACATTTTGGACTCTGATGATTTGGCCACCTTATTTACGTTTTATAAATCCACGGTGGACGTTATAAAAGTATTCATCATTAAGGAACCGTCATCCTTCCCAGTCGAAGCTGAACAAGTAGATCTCGGCGGGACTGATTTTGTGAATCATTCATTTCAAGCATGTAAGTTTGAGGATGAAACTGTATACGATACCGTCCCGTTAGGCGATGACGGTTATATTACGGCGAACAATGGCAGAGGGAAAGCAACTTTTGATTTAAACGATGCTCCGATTGAATCGTATGATGACCCAATAAAATATATGCATGGGTCACAACAATATAGTCAATGGTTAAACTACACTTCAGAAAGGGTGGTGGATACCGAAGATTTCAGTCATATCTTCCCCGGTGGATGGACAACTTAGTTTGCTCAAGAATTATGTTCTACCATGCCATCGATGGGAATTATCGGAGAAACTCAACCCTATGTCCATACACATGAGCACCCCTTCGGTGAAGGGCCTAGCCAACCACGCCATTATCCATTCGGTGAAAGATCCGGTCAATCACATAAGAACTCCTTCGGTGAAGGATCTACTCAACAACTCGAGAACACCGCTAGTGAATGGCGTAGTCATCCTCAAGCCACTAATGAAGATACCTTAGAAGAAGAATATGAAAGCGAATCAGATAGTTTATCAAAGAGGATCCAAAAATTTTTGTGAGAGACATTAACAATCCCCTAGTAGACGGAGATTACGAAATGTCAGAGACATCGGGCGACTCCTCCGATGAAGAGGTGGAAACTGAATATCGGAATTGGACGTTTAAAATTAGAGAGATCTTTCAAGACAAACAAATATTTCAAAGAGCATTGAAAGAGCACGGGGTGGAGAAAAACTTTCAAATTCGGCTTTGAGGACCGCTAGTTATCGAGTGACAGCCGGATGCTACGAACCTGATTGTTCATGGCGAATACATGCGTCTAAATTGACTGGGCTTGATTCTTTTTAAATCAAGACATTCAATAGTACTCACACATGCGGAGCCACTAAGATCGGACCGCACAGTCACCGTAATGCAACAATCTCCTTCGTAGCGAACTATGTACGGGATAAACTTATTGAAGGATTCGACTACACACCGGCGTTAATAATGTTTGATATTGCAAAAGCTTATAATGTGTAAATCTCATATGCAAAGGCTTGGAGGGGAAAAGAACTTACCCTTAATGATATTAGAGGCAGTTGAGAAGGAAAATTTATTGATCTACCGGCCTACGTGAAGGAGATTGAGAGGGTAGATCCTAATGTACAAACATCCTTTCAACTTACGCTTGACGGTAAGTTTTAAAGATTTTTTTAGAGTTTTGGCCCATGCATCGGAAGCTACCGCAATACACTTCGTTATATATTGCTTATAGACAGCACACACCTAAGAGGACATTTCGAAGGGATCCTACTTATCGCTTCTGCGCAAGACGGTAATGGTCATATATTACCGTTAGCATTTGCCGTGATCGAGTTAGAAGAAGAGGATACGTGGATGTGGTTTCTTGAACGGGTAGGTGCATTCGTGATTGGTGGGTTTAACGAAGATTTTGTATTTATCACGGACAGGTCGAAGAGTTTAATAAATGCGGTGAAACGTATCTTCTCTAATGCATATCACAACTACTGCATGCGGCATATAACACAAATTTGCAACACAAGTATCCCAGGAACAATGTGAAGGGTCTATGGTGGTGCGGCGCGCGTGCATATTCGAAAGAGAAATTTGATTATTTTATTAACGAAATGAAGAAAGATCCTGCTAATCCTCGAGCCGTAGAATATATTTTGAAAATAGATCAGAAGCATTGGGCACGCGCACATATGGAAGGAAGGCAGTATGATTCCCTGCCTATGAATATTGCCGAAAGCTTAAACAGCGTACTAAAGATAGCTCGAGAGAGACCAATTATCGACTTAATCAGAACTACTAGAGAGAAAGTCGCCGATCATTTTCAAAAACGCATAGAGATATATGAGAAATGGACTACCCTTCTCTGCCCGAAAGCAGACACGCACATGAAGAAGGTGTTGCAATGGGTCGATAGAAAGAGAGCTCAACCATACGGGCGCGATCAATTCTAAGTCAATTTCAGAAATTTCATTCATCACGTCGACTTGGAACACAAGACCTGTAGTTGCCGCCGTTGGCACATTCATGACTTGCCTTGCTCCCATGCCGTGGCGGCCATCAATCGAAGAAGATACGACTATCATAACTTTTGTGAGAAATAGTTTTTCACCGCTTGCTTTAGACAAACATACGACGAGCAATGGGTTCCCACCCTCGATAAAAGTCAATGGGAGTTCCAAGCAGAGCATCTCTCTGAAAATATGAAAGTGAGACCACCCTATTATTATCGAAAGCAAGCCGGTCGTCCAAGGAAGAGAATGATAAGATCTAAGGGTGAGGTTAGGGTACTACAGTGTAGCAGGTGCAGTGAATATGGTCACAATCGCAGGAGCTGCACGACAGTGGGACCGATAGGTTGATAGTGTATATTTTTAATCATGATAGATTGAATGTAAACGAGAATATATATTTGCTAAGAAATTCAAAATTCATATTTTTTTACTGTAATATAGTCTTTACCGATTAATCATAGAGTTGTCATCGACTATATACATAATCGATATCGACTCTATACAGAGTCGCCATCGACTATCTATAAAATTGATATCGATCACTTATGTAGTCGATGACGACCCTATAT
Source organism: Chloranthus sessilifolius (assembly GCA_021018995.1). Taxonomy (NCBI): domain Eukaryota; kingdom Viridiplantae; phylum Streptophyta; class Magnoliopsida; order Chloranthales; family Chloranthaceae; genus Chloranthus; species Chloranthus sessilifolius. Next base: position 130,649,236 of record CM037586.1, on the reverse strand, counting down.
AAAGTCGATATCGATTGTATATAGAGTCATTATCGATTATTTATATAAAGTCGATAGCGACTCTATATAGAGTCGTTATCGATTATGTATATAGTCGATGACGACTCTATATAAAGTCGATAGCGACTCTATATAGAGTCATTATCGATTATGTATATAGTCGATGATGACTCTATATATAGTCGATAGCGACTTCATACAGAGTCGTTATCGATTATTTATATAGTCGATGACGACTCTATATGTAGTCGATATTGGCTGCGATTTCTACTTTTTAATCACAGCTACATAAAAATAGTGCAATTATATTTAAATTTTTTCATTAACAAAAAATATTAAAATACAACCACACTACTGTTGCGCCCCCTCCTTTTTGTCGTCCTCCGCCAGTACTCCTCTGCCATCGCCTGTGCATGTAGCCAGTGAATGGCCAAATTTTGCCCTGATCCTATCCATATCTGATTGCACGAAGTCAAATTTCTTTTCCATCATAAAGTACTCGACATACTTCATGATAAACACTCCACAATCACACGAGTTGATCTATCGGGGGAGGGCTTTGATCCGGCAGTCACTAGATGACCAAGGATAGTTCTTCACGATCAGTGCAGTAGAGTCATCGTACGAACATAAAATTGTGAGAAGGTATTGGGTCTATTTCGAAATAATAAAGAGGAGTGTTAGATATGCTAAGCTAACAATGATAAAAGATATGCTAAGCAAAATATTTTATCAGCGCTTGTAATTGGAACACATATCTTTCCTTGGAGGGCCTATTAAATATAGGGTCGATGATCATTATCGATCGTTCGACTACCTTCACGATCGCAAGCGCCCAGTGTAATGGTTGTTCTGAATGTATTGGCATAAATATCTATAAAAAAGTAATATAATTTCAAAGGGTATGATAGAAAAATTAAAAAGAATAATTATAAAGAGGATAAAAGCATACTACGCTGCATTCGTGAGCCCACAGATTTTGAAACTCATTGAAGAAGAAAGTTTCCATCAGCTTCTTCCCTTCGGTCTGTTCTTGTCTATAGGTAGCCTACCGTTGAACTTAAACCTCGAACGATTGTTCGTATAATTTTTCAGCAAGCAGGAACTTGTTGAAATCTCTCAGTTCATAGCCCATGAACGTCAGCGCGGTAGGGTCCATAAGAAAATTTTTGAGCTTTTTATCAGGATGAATTTTATCATCAATTACTTTCAAATGTCTTCGATGCTGATGACTTGAAACCAATGCAGTTAGAGTTAAATACATAATCGTTATCGACTCTATAAGTCATCGATGCTGATGACTTAAGTCATCGTTATCGACTCTCCAATGAATCGATATCGATGAGTTACAGAGTCGATAACGATAAAATAAGCCATCGTTATCGACTCTAAAAGCCATCAATATTGATTAATTTGAGAGTCGATAACGATGACGTAATTCATCGTCATCGACTCTATAATGAATCGATATCGACTCTATTTCGAGTCGTCGACAGCTTTAACTATTCTTGTTTTTGCCTACAATATGTTAAACTTACAAAGTTATGCAGGAACTGTGTTGCCGCCAGACATCTGAAGGATTGCACCACCAGCTTATACTTGCCGACAGTCCTTTCATAGTCGCTGCATAAATAATGGCCAACGTAACTAATCTTCATAATAAATATATAATAATAAAGTTAAGGATTCATAGTAGAATAACTTACTCGTCCACCTTCAGAGGCTTGTTCCATATGTCTAGCACATATTTTTACTCCGCTGTCAGCTCAGGTGGAAGCTCAGCAGGAGCATCTTCAGCAGTAGACCCAGGACCAGCGGTAATGAGTGCCACTGGTCTAGGCTCAGCAGTTGGTCCTTCACTGGCATTCTCGGTAGGCTTCTTTACAGCCGCTACCCTTCGCTGTGCCTTAGGTCTGACGGCAGTTACTATGCTGAGTTTCCCTTGCCTAGGTCTTAAGCGAGGCTCAGCTTGTTGGTGAGGCAATTGGAAAGAGGTTTCCTCTTCACCAGCAGGACCCTTATCAGTTTGAGTCTCAGACTGCTCGTCAGCAGCTGTCGTCACCTCATCAATGGGAGGAGGAGGAGGAACCTGATGCACATGAGCTGATGGTTTCTTATCGACGGCTGTGTCGCACACCTTCTATATCAGCTCCTCAATAGCCACATCCTGTACATCGAAATAATGGTGCAAAATAAGAATTAATTTTTGGTCCCCATTTTTAAAAGTTCAAATCGATTTTAAATATAATCGTTATCGACTGTATATATAATCGATATCGATTTTATATATGATCGTTATCGACTCTATTAACAATCGTTATCGATTGTATATAGAGTCGATATCGATTGTAAATATAATCAATATCGACTCTATATATAATTGATAACAATTGTATATATTATCGTTATCGACTCTATATACAGTCGATAATGATTGTGTATATAGTCGTTATCGTCTCTATATACAGTCGATATCGATTTATGTTAATAAAACTGAACATATAAAACCAGATTTCAACACATACCTTAGGTCTCGCCTCCAATAAATTTTCAAGGAGTTCTTTTATATTCGACTGACCCTTTCTGACCAACGAGTTGTAGTGATTTAACTTCTGCAACTCCGCATCCCTTGAATTCAGTCACTCTTTGAAGGAGTTGCATAGTTTCTCTACAGAAGCGCAACGTTTAGCCAGGGCCTTATTCTCTCCCTCAAAATCGCTCACTCTTTGGGTGAGCTTCAAGTTCTCCAGCGTCAAATGGTTGACCCTCCTCAACAAAGAATCATTGGAGGTGAACGGTTTAGCAGGGCTATCTTTCACTGCCAGGCTCTCCTTGGTAGCCCCCCTAGTTCTTGGCCGACCCTCTCCCACATGGACGGGGCTCTTTTTCGAGGGGGGTTCTTCTTTTGACGTCGATGCGTCATCTCATTCTTCCTCTTCAATATTCTCGACCAGAATGTAATTTCTTTTCTTCTTCGGTCGCATCTCTTCCACAACTTTCTTGACCGGTTCTTTCCTCTTCCCCCAACCTCCTTTTGAACCCGTAGATATTCTCTTAACACGGGTATCTCTAATTCAAAGCCCTGAGGCACGAGGGGAGCGCGAGCCTTTTAAAAGAAAAGGAAACATGGTAAATAATTTATTTAATGAATCCCAGACGACTACTTAGTAAGTCGTTATCGATTTCGAAATAAATCGTTATCGACTTACTAAGAAGTCGATACCGATTCTGTACTGAGTCGCTATCGACTTCTTAAAAAGTCGTTATCGATTCTGTAATGAATCGTTATCGATTCAAGAATGAATCGGTAAGTTGCTTTTTGAATTGGCAATAGACCTCATACCTTGCTATCTAACATCTGTCCGTGAGTGTAACCTTTGATCCTTGACTGCGCCCTGTCCGACCATTTCAGCAGTCGTGGGAAAGGGTCCTCAAGGCCTAGCTGGGATGGCGATATATCGGGCAGGATCTCATAATCCCACCATTGAAGTACACATATGCATCCATATGTGTTGTACGTCTTCAGGGCTTTATCCATCTCCGCAGTCTTTCTATTCACCGCGCCCTTCATTATATACTTGATCAAGTCTTGGTAGACGTGCAGACCCCATGGAGTTCGGTTAAAGTTCTCCACATCATCGATGAGGTCGATGTGGTCTTTCGAAAGCTGATGGTGGGACCCGGGGAAGAGAAATATGCACATCACAAATAGAAGGGACAACTTTACGAAGTCCTCATCACTTTCCGCTCTCCAAATTGCAGCATCTATATGAGACCGGAGAATTTTTCTAGGAGGCGTTCCACGACAGTATTCGTATCGAATGGTTTGTTCTTCCGATGAATTAACGGATGTGGTATACTTTTTTGGGCCAACTACGGCAAGGCCCAGTATCAATGTAATGTCTATCTTCCAAAGATAGACATCAGTCTTCCCAATTCAGAAGTAGTTTTTTTCAACCCAAAATGTCAACATCGCATCCACCACATCGGAAAGAAATCCCACACCCTTAGGCATTTGAATTATTCTACCAAAAACTGAATCTCTCAGCAACTTCTTCCGAGCTGGGGTAGCATTTTCGTAGATATTCGAAATGGCACTCGGCGAACACTTGGCAACAGCTCGGTGTACAACCATCTTGACAGCCTTTTGAAATGAACTGTAATAAAAAAGAAAGGACTGAGCCCCATACTAATAAGGATAGTTTAAATGTTGAATGAAATGTAATATATAAAATCGATATCGATTATGTAATCGATATCGACTCTAGATGTAATCGATATCGACCCCATATGTAATCGATATCGACTCTCGATGTAATCGATATCGAGTTTAGATATAATCGATATCGACTCTAGATGTAATCGATATTGAGTCTAGATGCAATCGATATCGACTCCATAGTCGTCACCGATTACATATGAAATCGCCATTGACTATTTATACAGTCGGTATCGACTCAATATAAAGTCGCAATGATCTCAAAATGTTTATTTACATTGAAAATATTTAATTTACTGACTCAAAAGATTTCATGAAATCGCCATTGAATCAAAATGTTTCATTTACTTTCAAAAATTTTCAATTACATTTATAATATTTCATTTACAATTAAAAATGAAAATAAAATCTTGCAGCAACGTCCTAAGGAAGATTCTTTAATAAAAGCGGTCCTCCGCTTCTAACTAAAATTTAGGAAGATGAATGAAGAGCAGGTGGTGGATGGGGTGGAGAGACGGGTGGTTCCGTCTTAAGTTTCTTTTTCTTTCTTTTATTCTTTTTCTTTTCTTCCTTCTTCTTTTTCTTTTCTTCCTTCGCCAAAATTTCCATTACTTCATCGTACTCGTCCCACAAGAACTGCAGAGGATCTGATTCTGGTGGTGGTGGTGGGTCCCCCCATACAGGCTCGAACTTGATTGGGTTATTGTTAGTTTTTCCTTCGTCGTCTGACATTGAGAAAAATATGGGCTGGTAGGGATGATAGGTTTGCTAAGGACGAACTAAACCTGTATTTAAAGCTCCTAGATGGTGGAATATGAATCGTTGTATTAAATTTTCTCATTCTTCCAAGCTTACTTGCCATAATGGTTTTACAAAAGGGTAGTTGACAATAAATTGAACATCGGCTGAGATAAATATAAAACCTCGTATGATTTATTATGGGTTATGGCATCGAGGGTAATAATTATAAGGAAATTAATTCATATGATGGGTATTAATTATATTCATAGAGAGTCAATATCAATTTTTTATAGAGACGTCATCGACTATTTATATAGTCAATTACGACTACATATGTAATCATTATCGACTCTACATGTAATCGATAGCGACTCAATATGTAATCGGTAACGATTACATATAAGATCAATATCGATTACATATAAGATCGATATCTATTATCTATGGGAAAACCTTAAAAAATTATGTCAAAATGTGCACCAAAGAGAGGAGAAAAAAAAAATCTAAAGCAATGGAAGGTAATTTTAATTCCAACTTACAGATTTGGTAGCTTGAAGATTGTAGATCTGAACGTTAGCGTCTACGAAGCGACAACGACTCTCCACCGACTTCGAACGAAAAAGTAAAAAGTAAAAAAGGTAAATATTAATGATTTGAAAAGAGGATGGCTATTTATTACATTGGGGGTAGTTTGGGCATTTCCTAAAGGCAAGCGTCGGCTCGGCGCGCAGCGGGTTTGTTTGGGTAAAAGTGAAACTACAGGGCTTTTGATGTAAAAGGTGTATCTGACAGGGCTGGTCAGGTAAACTTCCTGAGTTCTTCCCATAAAATTTCGAGATAGATTTTTGACGGCTCATATCCTCCTCTCTTCGATTAGATTAGTTTTTTATATATAGTTGTATATCCCACGAGATTTTGCTGCATCGTTGGACACTTTGATTGCTCTGTAATTCTTTGTGATTTTTTCAATATTTTAAAGAGATCACTAAAGACTAAGGATGTTATACTCCAAATTTGGGAAAAGTACAAGGATCCTTTGTATCTATTATTTTATTTTACTAAGCATGATCTTAGAATGAGATGGAAAGAGGCTATTAAAACTTTGAAATCCTAAATTTGAAGATTGCGACAAGGACAAGGTCGTCTTTCCCCATATGACATATGACATGATCCAGCCCATGGTTTGGTCCGGTCCATCACTCAACTTGGTCTATGGTTCATGATCCAATTCGGCCCGTTAGAATCGATCCGTGTACCCTTGAGGCCTAATTTTGACCCGTTTTATTCCTTATTTTTTCGGGCCATTTCTGAGCCATCTATAGGTCCAATTTTGAGGCATTATATATGAATTTTGACTTTCTTGAGTATTTAGGATCTGTTTTTGAGGTCAATTTTTAAAAAGGAGTTCTCTGTTATGACTTTTTCATGACTTGACGCCTTTTTTACAATTTTTAATTGGATAATTATTGTATATTTGAGTATTTTTAATTAAAGTTAGGTTTTGTGAGGAAATATAGGGTTGAGTATTGAAGGTTGTGCTTTAGCACCAACGCTGGTACTTACATAATGTTATCCATGATTATTATTAATTTTGGCACTTACCCACCACATGAGTTAGTTTTGACTACTTTGAAAGATTCTTCTGCCCAACGGTGATGATCTTTTTTAATGTCGCGACTTTTATAAATGAGATTTATTTTTATTTGATTGTTCTCAACTTATCATATTCGATTCAAGGTAAATATCATGTGTGTTTTTCAATGTTTTATTGTCGATGTTGACTAGATGTGACATGCATGCCCACATAATTATAGTTTAATGATTATAGATAATTTGTTCACTTAATGCATATGTATCTTATAAGTGTTTGATTTTGATTAATTTGTTCATGTAATTGCAATGAGTGGCATTAATTTATCTTTCAAAAATAGATTAGTTAGCAATATATGCATGTCTAAAAATAAGGTTTTGAAACCTTGAAGAAGACTTGATAAGGTTGAATGAAATTTAGGTCGTACCTTAGGGATCAAGGTAGACTGGTAAAACGATCGTTCGAGAGTATGTAGTTGAAATAGGCCGAGGTCTGACCAAATGTGACCACCTATGTAGGTTGCGTAACTTTTGAATCTTGATACTTGTATCTCATTAAGATCGAGTTGGCTCATGCTTCTATGAGGTTTTTAACTTCTGACCAAAACTGATTTAAAATTTTCCTAAGTAGGGTGAATAGAATGGTCATCAGTGCGTAGGGGAAAGAAGGACAATCTTTCTGGCCAAAGCTGATGGAGAGTCTGAATCAAACATACGGTACGAGTGACTAGGTCCATGCGTATTTTCTCAAACACGGTCTTGAAAAACAAACTATATGTTAAAGTTTTTGCCCAAAGGTGATGCTGAGACATGACAACTGGTTGTCCCAAAGAGTGAAAATTGCTCATAGTTGACACTTCAATTAATTCAGATTTGACCCTAAATCAGAATTTAAATCTTCGAAGAATAGTTGGTGACATACGGTCATAGTTCATGGTGAATATTTAGTGACAAATGATCATAACGTAATCTTTGAGGACATATGATCATGACGTATATTAATTAAATCGTTAGTGATATATTGTTAAAATAATTGATAAAAATTTAGATGCATAATCGGCATATTTCTTTATTTTGCTAGTGATATATACTATTTTATTTCTATATAGAGTCATAGACGGATCTATTATTCATAAATAACTAGCAGGTGTTGAGCCACTGGACGACTCCAACTATTCATCGTGGCGTATGGCCATTGATATATCATTAAGATATATGGACTATGATTTTGTCCTTATTGAAAATAAACCTCCCACACGCACTATGAGTTCTACAAATTAGAGAATAATTATTTTGCTAAATGGGAAAAAGCTAATCGTATGGCCATGATGATGATCCATTCATCAATTAATCAGACTGTTAGAGGTGGGTTGAATCCTACAACTACGGTAAAAGAACTCTTGCAAAATATTAAAGATCAGTTTATGGGTACACGAATGTCTCTAGAGTACTCTTACCTTACACAATTAGTTAACATGAGATATGATAGAAATGGAAGTGTGCGTGAGCACATTTTAAATATGTCAAAGTGTGCTATAGGGCTCAGGGAACAAGAGACTGCTTTTGGTGATGATCTAGTTGTTCGCTTAGTTGTCTATTCGCTTCCGCCTTCATTTGATACTTTTAAGGTGAACTATAATGCTCAAGAGACAAAGTGAGATATTAACCAATTAATTTCTCTATATGTGACCGAGGAGGAGCGTTTAAAAGCGATTAAAGTTGAGTTTGCACATCTGGCGATGAGTGGGTCAAGTCGAAAGACTTTTAAAAAGAATCATAATCAGAACTTCAATCGAAAGTAAGTTGGAGCAGAGAATTCAAATAAGAAAGTCAAACCTGAAAATTTAGAATGTTGGCACTGCAAGAAAAAAGGACATCTTCGGAGAGATTGCTATATATTTAAAGATCTGTTGAAGCAGGTCAAAGGAAGAATATCTCAACTCGAGAAGTCTCAAAACTAAAATCACGCTTCTGTCATTTATTTATTTATTTATTTTTGCAAGACATTAGTTAGTACTTTGACATTTATTTTGATAGACTTGGTTTGTATAAGTTTAATTAAATGATTATAAATAGTTGATGTTAAGTTAATATTGTTGTTCATTGATTGCTATTATGAATGACCAAATCAGTGGGAGATAACTTACTTAGATTGATGAGTTTTTTAAAATATATATTGTGGCTGACTCATCAGGTGTTAATGAGGGTACATGTGATTGCATTATGACCATCTGCATGAGGATTGTATCACATGGCAGAGTGGTGGAGTTAGATATCATTTTGCCTAATATGCTTGGACTAGATGTGATTAGGTACCACACCGATAAACCTTTTTTCTGTTAGATTGGTGATGTGAGTCACAGGCGGAGAGCCAGTAAGATATCAGAAAGACATACCCTGGGTTATGAAGTTTGACAAATATAGGAACAACATATGTGTACATTGATGTATAAATTAAGTTGTACTTGCAAGTGCACGATTCGTGATGTAGTCAGTGGGTGCAGAGTACGAGATCGTTCCCACGAGGATTGGTTAGAAAATTTAAAAGGGAAAATAGTAACCAATTACAAGAACAAACACAAATTTACCACAACAACTAACAATATAGAATTTTGAGAACTTTTGATAAATGAGATAAATACTAACAGATAAATACTAACGGAATTTAACAATTAATGAAAGATAAGGATTGGGATGCTAAATCCTCCCATCGTAGGTTTATCATTTACAGAATACCAATCTGTGGATTGAGATATGAGATCTTTAACAGATTTCTCAAAAGAAGTACTGCCCCATATACACGTGAGTTCTAAAATATAGATCTGAGATCACGGAGATGTATGATTAGCATCTCATGAGTGTATGATTAACACTCACATCTCGGACAACATTTAGAACCCAATCTCTAGGGTAATTTCTAAAGTACAATCTAAAATCAAGGAGATGTATGATTAACACCCCATGAGTGTGTGATTAACACCCACACCTCAGATAATGATTGAAACTCACCACTAGGATAAAGTCATACTATCAATCAGAAATCAAGGACATATATGATTAACACCCCATGTGACAGCCCGAATTTTGGCCTCCCCGAAACCCGTGCCATCAGCATGATCATCTTGACCATGCCCCTCAACTCTACTTGGAACACTGGTATATGAAGCACAATAAACTGAAGTCATATAATTAAAATGCGGAATTGTACAATATATCAAAAGACAGTTCTAACTTCACGCCTCTGCATGAATGTAGAACCGATCTGAACCATCGATGATAGCCAATCATCACAGATGGTTCGTCACAAAAGAATGATATCCTCCATTAACTACATTGTTCTAAAAAATAAGGCCTGACATGCCCAGCCATACCTATCAAGCTCACAAATCTAACTCTACACGTCTGCACAGCAGAGTCCTCTAGAAGAAGTCTTCGGTAGGTGGATCTAACTGGTCTCCAGTGCTGGATCTGACTCACCAGGGTCAACGTCCCCTGAAGTCTCTGCACCTGCTAGTAAAGGTCCTGTGACATATAGTCAAGAGGGTGAGCTACATCCTAGCTCAATAGGGAACAACACACAACTGAACATATAAATTATAACTCACATATATTCCATGATATTCATGCATGATGTGACTATGCAAAAGCTGATGAAAAACAGTTTTAAAAGAAACGCATTTTCATTGAATTTACACGTGTCTTTTAGTTATCATGAATAACACTGAATAGGCCTAAAGCAAAGGAAAACTTAACCTTTCAACTTAAGTAGTCCCCGAGCAATATAGCATCGAGCCCCGACGAGATACCCTTCATCGTCATCTATATAGACAATTGTAAAAGTATTCGAATACAAAATATAGTACCCAGCCCTCTCCCCGGGATTGGTGGCGGGTTTCAATAGTCTCGACATCCACAGGATGTCCTCATGCAGATAAGCCTCACTGGCCCTACGGATTCGGTATCAGTCGGCCACGGATATTCTGCCGCGTCAGTCGTGGTTATCCCGCCACGTCGGTGGGGTACCCTATCAAACCTCAAATAACAAAAATATCGTGTGCTTTACATATAGTTATTCACCGTAAGAGTGCTATCTTATATCGCTTAGGCCTTATCGACTTTATTCAATCTTGGACACATCCCTGGGATGTATCCATGTGTTTGCATCACACTTGATGCTCTTATTACTTCCTCATCCCCTGGGGATCTTTCTATTTTCATATAACTACTTGTTCTCAATTGCTTGCATCGCACCGATGCCTTATCATTTTCTCATCCCTGGGATGTCTCACCCTACATGCTTACTTGGTATCACACACACCCATATCGATAAAAGTTTTTATGATTTAACACACTTGCATTTCTTGGTGTATTTCTCACACACACACACATTTGGATCTTGTAGGGTTTTCACGAGGTTTTGTACAACTAAAGCAGTTTTCACTTTAAATCTTATATCACTATTCACATTTTTCAAACACCTCAACTTACATTTTTTAAACACACCTCTTTTCCCCAAGTTTTAGAAATGCTTTTAAATTGGATCTTGAGCAATGAAATACTTGAATAGAATTGAGTTCTAAAACATTGAATATCATTTGAGCAATAACATGGAATCAAATTTAATTCTAAAAACATTTGAAATGAAGTCTATATCACTACATACATGCTCTTGTAAAATAAAGTACATGTTCAAGGTGTTCCCTACCTTAGGTCTCTATCGATTCAATGCATCAAGGTCCCACTCGGCTCCTTGTGCCCACTTTCATACGTATCACCTATGATACCATTAAACACACTCGAAACGTCACTAAAGATGTAATGAATAAGTCTCAAGACCCCCCTAGAGTCTTGAAGTAAGAATCAAAAGTCAACAAAAACTAAGTCAGTCGACTAGTCGAGTTCCTGGTTCGACTAGTCGAAATCCAACTCGACTAGTCGATTCTCAAAATCGATTAGTCGAGATCCACTATTAATCGATTCTCCAAATCGATTAGTCGAAATCCTCGCTCTAACCGGCCCAATTTTTCCTTAAATAATTGATCATACAAAATCGACTAATCGAGTCCAATTCGATTAGTCGAAATCCTTACTCGACTAGTCGAAATCCAATTTCGACTGGTCGATTTCCCTTAACCCATTTTTACTCCTCCTTTGGAGCTCTCAATGACTAGTCGACACCCAGCTCGACTAGTCGAAATTCAAAGTCGACTAATCGAAATTCAATTCGATTAGTCGAATTCGTGGTCATCTGACTTTTCAATTTCTTGGCGAATTTCGACTAATCGAATCCCAATTTCGATTAGTCGAAATCCCCAGATTCAGCCTTCTTTGGCTGTTCTTCCCCAATCCTTTCTCAGTTATTTTCTAAGCAATATCCTTACAATTTCCACCCATTTTAACCACAATTTACTCTATAAATCTACACCATTTATTTACAAGAATCTCACCTTAAATCAACCTCAATTTGATTTAAATGTAGGGTTGGAAGGTTAGGGTTTCCAGCTTTTGTCTGAACAGATCCTCCGCGTCGAATCCGGCGCTTTGATCGCAAGAAATCCCCTTCCAACAACTTGCAATAATTTCTCACTAGCTCCTTTACTCCTCTCTTTCTTTACTCCTCTCAACAACCAAAATATGAAAATTAGGGTTTTCAACCCTTTTATCTTATTTCTTCTCTCGGTGTGGCGCAGATACACACCCATCGGTGTATGTTACTCTACACACTCCTCTATCTCTCCACTCTTCTACACTGGTTCACACATCACATCCGCTCATCTCACCTTAAGTTCATCAATGAACTATCTCATGGTCAGACCTAAGACCAATCGGGCACGGATCCCGAGGTCCTCGTTTGACGTGATTTTTCGGGTTATTACATCCTCCCCACCTTGGGAATTTTCGTCCTCGAAAATCACCCAAAGGTGTGGTGGTCTGCACTCTCCCCCCCCCCCCCCCCGCACACTCGGAGGTGAGGTGGTCTACCACTTAGCACACAAGCAAGGACAGTTACATAGACAATTAATGAAACATATATAACAGTAACAAAAATTGTATATTATAAAATAAAAGTTACAATAGTTACTGAAATGGGGACCACAATGTAAAAGGTTCACCCCTATACAAAAGATGTACAATGCACAAAACAAAAGCACTGGTGGATCAAGCTGGAGCAGCTGTTGACTGAGTCATGGATTTGCCACGGGTGGCTGGATGGCTGGTGGCGGTAGCGGATGAGAAGTCTCTGTCGGCGGCGGCTGTGGAATCTCAGTCGGCTGCAGAGGTGGAATGGTAGTGGAAGTATATGGTGGCTGCGTCGTCGTCGTCGTCATCGGTGGTGGTGGCGCGGTGGAAGTAGAAGCACCCCAGATCATGTAATCGCGTCATAAAGACCGGGCCACGATGAAAGGTCAGGTGTCCATTCTTCCTCTCGGGCCAGCATGTCCTGGTAGGTGTGAGGGTAGATAAACTTGAGGGTGTGAAACATGAGGAAATCAATCCTCCTGTTCATCCTCTCGTTATTCGCTTCCATTCTGGCCTCGAAGCGGGCCAGAGCCTCCTCAATGGTGGTGGTGGTGGCTGGGGCGGGTCGGCGACGTGAAGTAGAGGGGGTCGCCGGTGTAGGTCGAGGTGGTGGTGGTGTAGCTGTTGGTGGTGGTAGTGGAATGGCTGGCTGCGGTGCAGCTGGTGGAATGACTGGGGGTGGTACTGCGCCATCTACGGGCACATGTGGCTGTGGCTGTGGTGGAGGGGGTGGTGGTGGGATTGCAGCTGCGCCAGCTGGTGGTGGTAAAGTCTTCTTCAGGAGATTGTAACTTCTATTCCATTCGGTGTGGGAGAATGGTTTCACCGGATCGGGCCGTCACCGTGGGTGAGACAAGATAGGCGGGGTCGGATGAATATGCCTCTAGAATGCTAGAGATGATGCCGTGGGGCATCCCATCCCTAGCTCAAGGTTGCCCTTCATGAGCTTCCCTTGATGTACCTCATCCTTCGAGGATGACCATGGTAACATCAAACCATCGGCCGTTATAGGCCGCATAGAACTGTTGCACCAACTCGACACGCCGGCCGTGGCATGGGGTAAAGGTTGGCGTGAAAACAGAATCGAGCATCCACATATAATGTGGAAGGTCAACCCTCTTAGACGAGGTGCCCGATCCCTTTTTCCCTTGGTCATGTCGGCAAGGATGTCTTCGACATTGGCGGCTCGGGAAGGTGGTAGTAATGTGGTCTCGGGTATATAGTCCAAGTAGCACTCGATCGCTTCTTGGACATGACGGCGTGTGATGAGGTATTCACGACCCTCAATCGTGGTCTTCACCACGTCGTCAGTAGGGCCATCCTTGAGGCCCTGGTAAAATAACCTAACCAATCGCGGATAGTAGAACTTCCGGATTGGTTTGAGGAGGAAGGTGAGACCGGCGTTGTTGAGGTAGTTTAGGGCCCATATGGTCTCACCTTGGACCACATCCTTGTCAAAAAGAGTCTTGTCGAAAATGTGTTCGACTTCAAAGACCTTGGCTGCCCACCACCAAAGGGGTTGCTCAGGTTGACGGTGGTGGTGGAATAGGGCTTGCGTCTTGTGAAGATGGCCACGACAATGTAGTGTCCGATGTCGATGGTGAGGGTGTCCTCACAGGTGAAGGGGTTGGTGGTGCGGCATTCTTGTGCCGTATCGGCAGTTTTGAAGCTGCCTTCTTCGATGATAATCGAGTTTTAGGCGGCATTTTCGCTAAAATGCAAGGAACTGGGGTTTCTTATATGCAAAATAATGAAGAAGAACAAAGATTAGGGTTTACCCAATCTTGAGAAGGTGCGTGAAGTCAAATCCGGTCGAGAATGGCCGGAAATGGTGCAAACCCTAGGTGGTTGAATCGCCGGAGAAGAAGAAGAACCGGATGCCCAAAAACTCAAAAGTCGAATGGTTTGAAAAAACCCCTTTCACATATATATATTGGTTGGCTCGACTAGTCAAATTTCTCAGTTCGACTAGTCGAATTTCAAACCGAAAGGAACTCCCCGAATTCGATTAGTCGATTTTCCTAATTCGACTAGTCGGCTTCGATTTCGACCAGTCGAAATCCCATTTCGATTAGTCGAAATGATTAGGGTTCAAATTTCTAACTTTGGAGCCCACTGGAAGGACTCAGTCGACTAGTCGAAATCTAATTCGACTAGTCGAAATCGTGTGCCCTTTTTAAACTTCTACAACTCCCTCCATAACTCGATTAGTCGAATTCAACTTTCGACTAATCGATTTTCCCTTTATGTCCAATTCGATTAGTCGATTTCCCTATTTCGACTAGTCGAATTGCCTACTTTCAGAAATTACTTTTAGACTCTTTAAGTAATTCGACTAGTCGAAATCAATTTTCGACTAGTCGAAATTGCAATTTCAACCGCGCGACCGCTCTCGCGGGGTTAAATTTCTCTGTGGTTTCGAAGCTCGCGGGGTTGTGTCTTCAGTGCCTCGTGAGGTTCAATTTGACACTCGCGGGGTTGAAATGTCTCTAGCTCGCGAGGTTCACTTTTAAACGCTCGCGGGGTTGGATTTACCCTTCGCGAGTTTCAAAAATACTCCTCGCCAGGTGAAAAATCTACGCATTGCTAGGTTAAAATTGCACTTCGCGAGTTTGGAGTTTACACATCGCGAGGTTGGTTTTCGATTAGTCGAATTCACATTTCGACTAGTCGAAATTCCAAATTCGATTAGTCGAACCCTAGTTTGACTAGTCAAAATTTTCTAACTTATTTTTTTTTGAACTCTGGCTCACTGGCATAGCCAGTTGATTAATCGATTTTGACTTTCGATTAGTCGAATTGTCAATTCGACTAGTCGAAATGTCTCAATTAATCGAATTTTCAAATTTTTATTTTCTCTAACTTCTCCTTCACTGGTTGATACCAGTCGACCAGTCGGGCAAAACTCGACTAATCGGATCCTCAAATCGATTAAATCGATTTGGGAAATTCGATTAATCGGTTTCATTCCGACTCCTCGAATTGGCTATCTTCCTTTATACTTGATTTCTATTTGAAATTTTAAACTATGAAACTGTCCGAATTCTCATTAAAGACCTTTGGCCAATAGGTCATCATTAATCACCTGGACAGTTGAGAGTCCGCAAACAAGCTTGCGGTGTTACGACCTATACTATCTATACTATCCAAGTAACAAACAACATACAACAACAACATATACTATCCATAAGGTTGTCAACCCACAACAGTTTAATTCATGACTCGAAATAGGTGTCACTTGTCTAGGAACGAGATTTCACAGACACTCATTGTCTGATTCGGAAACGCGGTAAGAGAAATAATCAAAGCGAGACAAAGCCATCACCAAGATGAGATAAAGCCATGATCAACATGAGGCAAAGCCATCAACAGATGAGATAAAGCCATCACCAAACAAGGTAAAGCCATCAGCAAATGAGATAAAGCCATCACCAACATGTGATAAAGCCATCACCAAAATGAGATAAAGCCATCATCACATGAGTACTTCTAAACCTTTCGTAACGAATCTTGAAATCCTCAAACTTTATGCCCTTAACCAGTTTTACGGTACACAAATTGCGTACCGATCCTACAGGAAGGGCAAAAGTGTGACACATTTTGGCTTTCATTTTAAGGAAATGATTACCAGTGATTTCTCTCGAGTTCTTACCATTTGGGTGCACCAGGATGGGGTCGTACATAACTTCCTAGGCATACTTATTGGACTCTTCATGTGTACTGCTCTCAACACACTCCCAATACTAACTAAGTCTCCATATAGTGCCTGTACATTGATAATGAAAACGGCGCAATTCTTCGTAATAAAGATCCACCGCTCTCTCATGATATCCAAAATTTAAATTTTTTCTATCCTCTGTCAATTTCTTACCTGATTATCCTAGGTTATCCTAGATTCTCGGAAATACTTCCAGAGTAGAGTACAGTGATTAACAACCGAACCCGAGTTTGAAAAATGTATTTAGATACACCATAATCATGACTCCTGACCAATGAGTTACTTCAACTTCGTTACCCTCATTACTCATAATGTCAATTTAATTTCAATTGTGTACCACCTATCCGTAAGTAATTTCACCTACCCTACTGTGAAGATTTATTCTTGTCTAGTCTTTATATTGTCAGCTATTCAATTTATCCTTTGAAATTTAACTTCGTTTATGTCATAGAGGTGATTTAATCGGATGCACGTATGACGGTATTATGATATTCCTCAAGTGTCAAGAACAACTAAAATTTCTAATAGCATTCATCATCTAGAACTTTTAGGAAACATCTCGTTAATTGAAAATAAATCTATACCTTGGGAAACTTCATAAGTCATCTGGGCATTGTGCATTGTTGTTTCACTTGTAGGACCTTGATTCGTAGGGAGGGTCGGCTCAGAAGTAGACGTCAAGGTTAATCGCTTCGCCTTCTACGTTTATTTGGACAATCCTTGATGTAGTGTCCTTTCTCACCGCACTTAAAACATGTTCGCAAAACTAACCGACACTCCTCCGTCTGGTGGTGTTTCCCACAATGTGCACAGATATTCCTCGATGTAGATGTCGTTGCAACTTTTCCCAGTGCTGGACAATGTTTTATGAGGTGTCCCATTCGTCCACACTTGAAACATCCTCTCATGCCTCTCCTACAGTTCGATGTCTTGTGTCGTTTTCCACATCTTGAGCATGACTCAACCTGTGTCGATGGAGAGATGTGAGTCGTCTCTCTCAACCTTGTCGTGAATAATGAGGTCAACTGAGCCATTGTGTTGATCACCGTCTCTAGTAATTGCCTATTCTGCTCATCTTCTCTGGTGCATTCAGTCCTTGCTCTTTTGCGTGGTGCCATTTCAGTCTGTCAAAATGAAACAGGGTCCCAATTAATAATGATCGTGGTCACCACGACCCTAACTTCCAACAAAATCTAAAACTTCACTTCGTACACTAGCCAACTTCTTTCGCTATTCGTCACAATCATCCACTGTATCCTCGATAAGTAATAATTGAAATTCCATTGCCCAAATCCCAAAACAAAACCTACGATCACGACTTGGGACTTCATGAACCTAAAGCCTAACGTTTCCACTCACTGAGATAAGGTCCTAATTGACTCTCCTACACCCTAACAAAATTTACTGTAATAATCTTTGGTCCCAACAAGTTCTAAACTTTGATATTGGCCGCCCCTAGGTCGGCCTCTCCCTCTAGAAGACACTAACGGCTGCATTTGAAATTTAAATTTTCATTAGCAGAGGTCCCTATGATCTGACAAGGATTGTCGAATTGCTAAAGAAAATAGCTCGATACCAACTGATCAATTTTGGCCTCCCGAAACCCGTGCCATCAAGATGATCATCTTGACCATGCCCTCAACTCTACTTGGAACACTATATGAAGCAATAAATCAAGTCATATAATTAAAATGCGAATTGTACAATATATCAAAAGACAGTTCTAACTTCACGCCTCGCATGAATGTAGAACCGATCCGAACCATCGATGATAGCCAATCATCACAGATGGTTCACAAAAGAATGATATCCTCCATTAACTACATTGTTCTAAAAATAAGGCTGACATGCCCACCATACCTATCAAGCTCACAAATCTAACTCTACACGCACGTGCAGTCCTCTAGAAGAAGTCTTGTAGGTGGATCTAATCGTCTCCGGTCGGATCTCGACTCACGGTCAACGCCTCAAGTCTCGCACCGCTAGTAAAGGTCTGTGACATATAGTCAAGAGGGTGAGCTACATCCTAGCTCAATAGGAACAACACCGAACATATAAATTATAACTCACATATATTCTATGATATTCATGCATGATGTGACTATGCAAAAGCTGATGAAAAACAGTTTTAAAAGAAACGCATTTTTCTGTTAATTTACACGTGTCTTTTAGTTATCATGAATAACACTGAATAGGCCTAAAGCAAAGGAAAACTTAACCTTTCAACTTAAGTAGTCCCCGAGCAATATAGCATCGAGCCCCGACGAGATACCCTTCATCGTCATCTATATAGACAATTGTAAAAGTATTCCCTGGGAATACAAAATATAGTACCCAGGCCCCTCTCCCCTGGGGATTGGTGGCGGGGTTTCAATAGTCTGGATTAGCATTGTATCGGTCACGGATATTCTGCCGCGTCAGTCGTGGTTATCCCGCCACGTCGGTGGGGTACCCTATCAAACCTCAAATAACAAAAATATCGTGTGCTTTACATATAGTTATTCACCGTGTAAGAGTGCTATCTTATATCAGTTAGGCCTTATCAGACTTTATTCAATCTTGGACACATCCCTGGGATGTATCCATGTGTTTGCATCACACTTGATGCTCTTATTACTTCCTCATCCCCTGGGGATCTTTCCATTTTCATATAACTACTTGTTCTCAATTGCTTGCATCGATGCCCTTATCATTTTCTCATCCCCTGGGGATGTCTCACCCTTACATGCTTACTTGGTATCACACACACCCATATCTGATAAAAGTTTTTATGATTTAACACACTTGCATTTTACTGGTGTATTTCTCACACACACACACACATTTGGATCTTGTAGGGTTTTCACGAGGTTTTGTACAACTAAAACAGTTTTCACTTTAAATCTTATATCACTATTCACATTTTTCAAACACCTCAACTTACATTTTTTTAAACACACCTCTTTTTCCCCAAGTTTTAGAAATAACACGTTTAAATTGGATCTTGAGCAATGAAATACTTGAATAGAATTGAGTTCTAAAACATTGAATATCATTTGAGCAATAACATGGAATCAAATTTAATTCTAAAAACATTTGAAATGAAGTCTATATCACTACATACATGCTCTTGTAAAATAAAGTACATGTTCAAGGTGTTCCCTACCTTAGGTCTCTATCGATTCCATGCATCAAGGTCCCACTCGGCTCCTTGTGCCCACTTTCATACGTATCACCTATGATACCATTAAACACACTCGAAACGTCACTAAAGATGTAATGAATAAGTCTCAAGACCCCCCTAGAGTCTTGAAGTAAGAATCAAAAGTCAACAAAAACTAAGTCAGTCGACTAGTCGAGTTCCTGGTTCGACTAGTCGAAATCCAACTCGACTTCGATTCTCCAAATCGATTAGTCGAAATCCCCTGTTCTAACTGTCCAATTTTTCCTTAAATAATTGATCATACAAAATCGACTAATCGAGTCCAATTCGATTAGTCGAAATCCTTACTCGACTAGTCGAAATCCAATTTCGACTGGTCGATTTCTAACCCATTTTACTCCTCACCGAGGCTCTCGATCGACTAGTCTGGACACCCAACTCGACTAGTCGAATTCAAAGTCGACTAATCGAAATTCAATTCGATTAGTCGAATTAAGTGGTCATCGACTTTTCAATTTCTTGGCAATTTGACTAATCGAATCCCGATTTCGATTAGTCGAAATCCCCAGATTCAGCCTTCTTTGGCTGTTCTTCCCCAATCCTTTCTCAGTTATTTTCTAAGCAATATCCTTACAATTTCCACCCATTTTAACCACAATTTACTCTATAAATCTACACCATTTATTTACAAGAATCTCACCTTAAATCAACCTCAATTTGATTTAAATGTAGGGTTGGAAGGTTAGGGTTTCCAGCTTTTGTCTGAACAGATCCTCCGCGTCGAATCCGGCGCTTTGATCGCAAGAAATCCCCTTCCAACCACTTGCAATAATTTCTCACTAGCTCCCTTACTCCTCTCTTTCTCTCTCTCTCTCTCTCTTCTTTACTCCTCTCAACAACCAAAATATGAAAATTAGGGTTTTCAACCCTTTTTATCTTATCTCTTTTCTCGGTGTGGAGCACATACACACCCATCGGTGTATGTTACTCTACACACTCCTCTATCTCTCCACTCTTCTACACTGGTTCACACATCACATCCGCTCATCTCACCTTAAGTTCATCAATGAACTATCTCATGGTCAGACCTAAGACCAATCGGGCACGGATCCCGAGGTCCTCGTTTGACGTAATTTTTCGGGTTATTACACCTCATGAGTGTGTGATTAATACTCACACTTCAGATGACAGTAAAACTTCACCCCGAGATGGGTAATAATTAGGATAAAATCATTATTACAGATCTGAAATCACAGGGCATGATTAGCTCCTAGATCTTAGACTAGAATCAGATTTCACCATTTTCAATAACAATATTAGGGCCTTAAAAAGTATCTGACATCTCAATCATATAGATTTATATTAATATAAATGAATACCACGGATGGGGTTCATTAGATCCCCCTCCTTAATGAAACTAGCCACACATAGTAAAAGTAAATAACATGGTTGAAATGTAAATAGACATTAACATCAATATTTAAAATACTGTAAAGAGCTTTAATATTATCCACAAAAATATTTTATCCAAAGTACGTACACCTCCTTCTTAAAAATGGATCCAAATAAGAGAAACTAAGATTTATCTTCTCCTCAAAATGAATATTAAAAAGATAGTTCAAGAAACTGGGACTCAATGCCCTTACACTTTGAAACGCAGAAAACTAAAACAGAAGAATGCAGAAAAATGAAAAACTTCTCCTCAAAAATAGAAGACCTCGAATGAATATAAGTCCAAGAATATATTTCCCCCTAATCCCTAAAACGGAAGCCGCTTTTTCCTCCTTGAATCCAAGATTTTATTCCTTGAAAAAATACCGAGATTCTCGCAGCTAAACACAATTTCGAACTCAAATTCAAACTTGGTCGATTGATCGACTGAATATGGTCGATCAATCGACCAGATCAAATTTTGTTTTTAATTTTCAAGTCCTCCGGATTAGGTCGATCGATCGACCAAAAAGGGGTCGATCGATCGACCTCCCAGATTTTTGTGAATTCCCGCTAAACTTTGCATAAGATACTGCCTTAGTATTTCGGCCATAACTTTCTATTTCGAAGTCAGATTGAGGCAATGCTTATAGAGTTGGAAAGAAGACGACAAGCTCTTCAACTTTGGTGTTTTAACCATTTCGTGAATCCAGTGTTTTAAACGTCAAAATTAAGCTCCAAGTCAGGATAAGTTCTGAATGATCCAAGGTAGCACGAATTTGACGTTATATTCTGAACTTTTGGGTTATTTCATGCTCAACGCATCTCTAGACCTGTAAATCACTAAAACTATATAAAACATGTTAAATGGCTTTCATTAGGTAACTAAATGTAGGTCTTTGAGGGTAAAATATCATCATATTTCACTGCACATCATACCCCCAAACCTACACTTTGCTAGTCCTCGAGCAAAGGAAAGGATAAACAAAACTGAAGAGTAAACTAACAACCTAAGAAAATAAATGCCACTTTCGTAGGGAGCACGATTGCATTTAGGATATGTAACAAGCCTTTAAACCGCTAGGTGATCCCTAGTGGAGGAGTTTTATCTCCTGAGGGTTTTCAGTGAAGTTACCCACAAACTTCAAAGTATTGATTACTGTGGAATTTGTTAATTAATCTCATTATGCATTTCTTCCACAAGTACTATGCATGCCATGTCATTTCCATTGATGCTTAGTTAAGCTAAACTAATGCTTCAATTTACAGATAAATTTTTCACCCATCTTTAGATGTTTCAATGTGGTCATCAGATCAAATAATTTTTATTTGAGAATTTATCTTAGTTGTAAACTGCATAGATTTCTGCTTTTATTCAAACCTCACAATAGGTGTACTTCTCAAACTAAAATCACTCTGATGATGGGTAAGTTTTTGCACACATGTGAGAGATCAATACAATGCAAGCAAAAAGGTCTCATATGATAAATGAAGCATGATGCAATCAATGAACAAATATAAATCTCATAAGAACAGATACTTGTATATTCTAAGCATGTCATATCAAGTTCCATAGGTATCACATATTTGCTCTCCACCAGGCAGTTACCAATACAAGATCGGATCATGGAGGTCTTTTATAGGGTTGAAATGGGGCTCCGGTAAGGGTAAGAAAGAAATGAAAGTTTGTATTCAAGATTTCTGAGAAATTAAGAAGAAAACTAACTTTTGATTTTTCTATTTCTCCTATCTTTTTTTTTATACTATTTCTCCATTTTTCTCAACTTTCTTTTCTTTTCTCCCTCAATTCACTTCTTTTGACTTTTTGCACCTCATATTTTGTATTCTTTTTCAAATATTTCTTTTTCTTTTTCTCCCTTTCTTTTTACTTCGATATAACTCCTTAGTGAACACTACTACTTGGTATCTCTCCACTTACTTTCTTTTCGTTCGTTCTCTTCCCTAATTTCTCATAAATATGCATGGGAAAGTTGAATTTTTTTGTTGCCGGTAAAGGATTAGAGGTAAATGTGGCTTACCAAAGAAATTTTAAAGGTAATTTTCAAATGGGCTCAAAGGGGTACTAATACGACAAATTTATATGAGGTGAGGCATTTTAGGCACAATCGAGCCAAAGATGGCCTCCAATCATGTCCTCAAAAGATAGTAACTCTGCCTTTCTTGTCTCGAACAAACACATAAGACGTTCTAGGACAATGATATAAAATTAATGTCATGCAAAGTTACAAGTCAAAACAAAATATATGAGATTATACAGAAATAATTCGTATTCAAAGACAACTCCGAATTTATGTAAGCACTCATCAAGGACGGGAAATTGACGCTAAAACTCACCGGATTTTAATCTCCACTAAAATCCTTACAGTTCACAATTTTGATAAATTTTCAAGATTTAAACTCTTTGAACTGGGTCAAACACCAAAAACTCCTTAAGAGCGGGTTTAAGATTTATATGCCAATTTCACCTTAGCTCTTCTCTCCTAAGAACAATGAAACGAAATTGCATTTAATATCCGTTTTAGATTGCATAGTTTATCAACATTTAAATTCCACACAAAACATCACTGTGCTCAGTCGATCGATTGATCAAGAAGGGTCGATTGATCGACCAAGCCCGAATTTTTTTTTTTTTTTTAAATGTCAGAAATAAGAAAGACTACACCCCCAAACCTATTCTGTGCAATGTCCTCATTGGACCAAAATTAACGGGGGCACCCCCAAACCTGCACTGAAAATGCTCAAAGACCAAACATGCAAAGGAAGTGAGACGCATAAGTGAATCTGAAAGAAAATTGATTGAAGAAAATTACTGGAAAGTACACTTATGAAATCCAAAAATATTAAACCTAAAGCTACCTAAGAACAGAAAATAAACAACTAAAAATTTAATCCTAAACTTCCTAAAAGATCCTAAATGTTGTAGAACATCCTAAAAAGTCTTTGATATCGACACTCAAACATCCGCATCGGTCCTCGATCGTGGCTTCGGCGTAGGAAAAGCGAAATCCCACATGGCGGCGGATATACGCCCCAGATGTAAAGAATCAGGAATCACATCTGGGGGCGGTGGTGATGATGGGTTTGGCGTACTACTCGAGGCCAGATCCCGAAGTGTAGGAGCCGGATACAATTTCGCCCAAGTCGCAGATGGTATGAGATCAATAACCTCCTTGGGGATTGATTTAGGGATTAATGCAA
This sequence comes from Chloranthus sessilifolius, assembly GCA_021018995.1. Lineage (NCBI taxonomy): Eukaryota > Viridiplantae > Streptophyta > Magnoliopsida > Chloranthales > Chloranthaceae > Chloranthus > Chloranthus sessilifolius. The sequence continues at coordinate 130,625,155 of CM037586.1, read as the reverse complement.
CCAATGTAGTAGGTGGTGGTATAGATGGTGAATTTGGGATAAGGGGCGGTGATGGAAGCGCATCCAAATCAATCATCTCGATATTGGTGGAGAAGGATGGGGTGGATTTGACGAAACGATGCACTCTTTTACGTGCTGGCTCTTTCCCAAAACTGAAGAGGGATAGGGTCCATATCGACCACATTAACGTTGGTAAGATCCAACGGAGGGTGTGTTCCCGAGACCCGTTCCCGTTTCCTTGCTGGTTCATTCATCTTCCTTAGAGTGGACCTTGTAAAGTAAGTTTTGTCGGCCATTAATGAAGTATGAGAAGGAGGGAGTGGATGAATAAGGGATGGAAACAAGGATCCAGGGAGTTTGATATAAATAGAAAAGGAGTGTTTGAGATTGGATGTAAGATGTCTACAAAAGAAAACAAAGAATCCTAAAATACTAAACAGTTTAAAATTTTTGGAACTCCTTTTTTTTATCGTTTTTTTTTTTTTTTTTTTTTTTTTTTTTTTTTTTTCTGAAGCCGATCAGTCGATCGATCGATTAAGAAGTGTCGATTGATCGACTAACCTAGTCAATGAAAGTTGACTTTATATAAGTGCGATTGATCGACAATGGAGGTCGATCAAGCGACAGATGAATACAAATAGAGAGTCATCGAAAAGAATTTTGCAAAGTCGATCGATCGACCATGAATGGTCGATTGATCGACTGATATTATTGACTCAGAAATTAAGAGAATTTTTTTTTATATTTTCATTGAATTTTTTTTTTTTTTTTTTTACAATTTTTTTTTAACCTAATAAAGACGAAAAAGAAAATCTATTCCTAAGATACTAAGAAATCAAAGGAAAACAAATTAATACAAATAACGCAAAAAGATATCCTAAATCTAATCATCATCTTCATCTTCTGCTTGCCGTGCACGAGCCCTCATCTCGTCATAGCCATCGGGCCACAGATGTTGACCGAATTGATGCATAAATGACTGATCATATCGGCTACGACGGAGATTGCGATTATATTGCCGCTGTTGCTCATCGATCAAAGAATTGATCTGAGCCTGTATTAGTTCGAGGGAAACTCCCTCATTGCGGGCCGGTTCTGGTTCTTGCTTTGGCTCTGGCGCCAGCTCAGCGGCTTCCTCTTGGCGCACTCAACAATGTTGACGGGTAGGGGGGGCAAGCGGTGTATCCACATTGCCCAACATACGCATGCTCCGATTCCACTGTGACAACCCATAGCGATAAAATGCCAAGTTCCCAATATTATCATCAAGATAAAAAGGGAAACCAAGGTGATGCAGAAGTTGCATCACCCGATGGGGGAAGTAGATGAGGGCGGCGTCACCAGCAGGAGGGTTGACAATTTCATCGTGGCATCGCCACATCGAATCGTGCAGAAACCACGGGATATTCAGCCATGAGCGCTTGTAGCCACCATATAGGGCTTTCACCCGAGGACCAGCTTTTTCTGAGGTATGACCTCGTGGGCAGAGACTACAAGAAACGACAATGTCCCACAATAGGATGTCACGCGGGAGAGCCGATCGTTTAGTAGCAATTCCTCTGGGGGCATAGACACCATTGCACATATCATCGATCATTGGGCCTTGCTCAATGTCGAGTTCTTCGCCAAGGGGGTGGTTCATGGGTCGCTCAGCAACGATTCCAAATACATCCGCGATCGTGTGTGGATAAATTCTTCTCTGCCAGCCATCGATGGAGATGGTGAAATGGGCTTCGTCATTTGTTACCTCCGAAGCACTCACCCATTTCATGTTTTGGTAAAACAGGCAGACTACCCACTTCGAGACGTTAATTTCGGGTGGATTCATCAGGAAATGGAGGTTGAGCGCAGCGATATACGCAAGAGAGATGGCGCACTCGGGCATTACTTGGAATGCCGGTAGATTGTAAGTGTATTCAGAGGACATCTCCTTGGTGGAAAAACGACCTTTGGGTCGTTCTCGAAAAACTCCATCAGGGCGCTGTGGAAGTCTGGCAGAAGAGGATGACGCCATTACAAAGAAAGTCAGAGGGAATATCAGAGACCTTTGCAGAGAACTTCGAATGCTAAAGGGGATATGGAAGAGGAAGGACGCTCGGTCCTTTAAATAAATACAAAGGCACCCCCTCTGTTTGGACACGACGTATAGGTCGATTGATCGACAGATGAGTTGAAAAGACGCGCAATCAAAGTACGATTTCCTAATAAATGTCGATTGATCAACCAAAGAAAGTCAATCGATCGACCCTGACATGCATCGTTTCCCCAGGCGTTGGAACAGTGCGCGTTTTGATTTTTTGAGAGGGTCGATCGATCGACAGCGGCGCATGCAGTAATGTGAACGGCCACGTCATTGAATTCAATTTACAATGTTCAGAGTCAATCGATCGACTTGTATGGAGATTGATCGATTCATAAGGATAAATCTAAAAATCCGTTCTAGTGATTAGTGCCCTCATTCAATTGTCGATCGATCGACCAAAAGGGGTCGATTGATCGACCATTTGTCTTATTGTCGATCGATCGACTGTTTAGGTCGATCGATCGACCAAATTTAAATTTATTATTATTATTTTTTTACATAAACATCATGGGTTGCCTCTCAAGAAGCGCTAAGTTTAATGTCGCTAGCCCGACATTTCAAAATTTTCAGTTTCATCCCGATTGATCGGGATTTTTCAACACAATTTCATCAATCTTGTTAATAAAATTATCCAAAAACGGTTTTACCCGTTGACTCGAAACGCACTTTCATTTCGCAAATTGCGTAGCTCAACTGCTCCGTTTGAAAATATTCGATTGACCAAAAAAGGACCGCTCCATCTTGTTTTGAACTTTCCGGGGAACAAATGTAGTCTTGAGTTATATAATAACACCTTCTGTCCCACAGTGAATGATTTCCTAAAAATAGATGGATCATGAACACGCTTCATGCGGTCCTTATAGGATCTGGCACACTCATATGCATCAGCTCTCACTTCCTCTAATTCTGTAATTTCTAATTTCCGCTTCTCCCCAGCTTTGTGCAAGTCGAAATTCAAAGACTTAATAGCCCAATAGGCTCGATGTTCCAATTCAACAGGTAAATGACAACCCTTGCCAAAGACCATTCGATAGGGGGACATTCCTATGGGAGCCTTGAACGCTGTCCGATATGCCCAGAGTGCGTCGTTTAATTTTAACGACCAATCCTTCCGATTGGGCCTTATCATTTTCTCTAGAATATGTTTGATTTCTCGATTTGAAACTTCGACTTGTCCACTAGTTTGAGGGTGGTATGGTGTAGCCACTCTGTGTGTGATCCCATACTTCTTCATCAGCTGAGCGAAAACTTTATTACAAAAGTGCTTTCCGCTGTCACTAATAATTGCACGTGGAGTACCAAATCTTGAAAATATCTCATTTTTAAGAAACTTAACCACAACTTTGTGGTCATTGGTTTTACAGGCCAGTGCTTCCACCCACTTTGAGACATAATCCACTACAACTAAGACGTATAAATTTCCAAAAGAATTGGGGAAATGCAGTGCTGATGACAATCTTTAAAGATTGTAGGCCAATAAAATCCACATTGGAGAATCTTCGTTGCAGTCTTCCTTGAGCTAAAATGTCCTCCACAGGACGACTCATGACAGAATGATATGATTTTTTATTGCTCCTGTTCTGGAATGCACCTTCTGATGATCTGATCAGCACAATATTTGAACAGGTACGGGTCCTGAAAAAAATAATGCTTAGCTCGTGCTAGAAAAACAGCTTTCTCATTTTTATTCCAATGCTCAGGTATCTGATCTATCACTAAATAGTTCACCAGATCTGCATACCATGGTAGATATTCAACAGCGAGCAATTGTTCATCAGGAAAACTTTCCAAAATCGGAATCAGATCCTCAAATTTTTCAACAATGATTCGAGATAAATGATCAGCAACCACATTTTTTGATCCCTTTTTGTCTTTAATTTTCAGATCAAATTCTTGTAAGAGTAGAATCCATCGGATTAATCGAGCTTTTACATCTTTCTTTGAAAAGAGGTAGCGAAGAGCTGCATGGTCAGTAAACACTACCACTTTTGATCTCAACAAATAGGATCGGAACTTGTCCAAGGCAAAGACTACTGCTAGGAGTTCTTTTTCTGTGGTAGAATAATTCAATTGTGCATCATTGAGAGTGCGACTTGCATAGTAGATGACATGCGGCACTTTCTCTACCCTTTGTCCAAGAACGGCTCCGATCGCATAATCCGATGCGTCACACATGATTTCGAATGGGAGCTTCTAATCTGGTGGTTGGATTATAGGGGCTCTAACCAATTCTGCCTTAATACTTTCAAAGGCATTCGTACACTTTTCATCAAAGATGAATGGGGCATCTTTAGCCACTAGGCTGCACAATGGTTTTGCAACTTTGCTAAAATCCTTTATTAAACGTTGATAAAAATCGGCGTGTCCGAGGAATGACTTTACTTCTTTGACTGTTCTTGGTGGTGGAAGGTTTGAAATCAGTTCTACCTTAGCTTTATCCACTTCAATCCCTCGGGATGATATAATATGTCCCAGAACAATACCATTTTGCACCATGAAATGACACTTTTCCCAATTCAAAACTAGATTTTTCTCTTCACATCTCGCAAGAACAAGAGATAGATGATACAAACAATCACCGAAGTTGTCTCCATAAATAGAAAAATCATCCATGAAGACTTCCATGAACCTTTCCACCATATCAGAGAATATACTCAGCATACATCTTTGGAACGTAGCTGGAGCATTGCAAAGTCCGAACGGCATTCGACGGTAAGAAAACGTTCCAAAGGGACATGTGAATGTTGTCTTCTCTTGATCTTCTGGTGCAATGACTATCTGATTATACCCAGAATAGCCATCAAGGAAACAATAGTATTGGTGCCTGACCAATCTTTCTAGCATTTGGTCAATGAATGGGAGAGGAAAGTGATCCTTTCTAGTCATTGAATTCAACTTCCTGTAGTCAATACATACTCTCCAGCCAGTTTGAACTTTCGTTGGTACTAGCTCATTCTCCTTATTTTTCACCACTGTAACTCCAGACTTTTTGGGTACCACTTGTGTTGGGCTCACCCATGTGCTATCGGAGATTGGATATATGATCCCAGCATCTAGCAGCTTAATGACCTCATTTCTCACCACTTCTTACATTATTGGATTCAATCTACGTTGTGGTTCTCTTGAGGGTTTAGCGCTTTCTTCCAAATGAATTCGGTGCATACACACCGTTGGACTGATTCCTTTAATGTCTTTGATAGACCATCCGATCGCACTCTTGTGGTCTTGAAGGACTTCGATGAGCTTTTCTTCTTGATCTTCATTTAAATTTGTCGAAATAATTACTGGGTCAGTTTCATCTATACCCAGGTATGCATATTTCAAATCCGCAGGGAGGGGTTTTAGTTCCAGCCTTAGTTTCTCTCCTTCATTTGATCGATGCGATTCTTCTTCGCTATCTTCTTCCATTTTCTCATCTTTCAGTTGACATTCATATTCTCCCAAGAGTGGTGTTGAGTCTAGCATCTCATTAACCTCGTGTATCACCTTATCCACATCGAAGTCTTTACCAAAATGTGCTAAACAGGCCTCTAAAGGGTCCTCATATTCTGAAGCAAAAAATTTATTTTCCACAATGTTATCAATCATGCAAACTTGTGCATGTTCATCATTTTCAGCAGGCTGTTTTGCAATGTGAAAAATATTCAGTTCTATAGCCATGTTCCCAAATGACAAATTCATTATCCCATTTCGGCAATTGATTAGTGCGTTTGATGTTGCCAAGAATGGTCTTCCTAAAATTATGGGAACATTATTTCTGTGTTGAGGAATGGGTTCCGTATCCAATACAACAAAGTCAACTGAAAAGTAGAAAGTGTCTACTTTGATCTGGACATCCTCGGCTATTCCCCCAGGAATCTTAATTGACCTATCAGCAAGTTGAAGGGTCATAGCTGTGGGTTTTAGTTCCCCCAACTCAAGTTCCTTATACACATAATAGGGTAACAAATTGACACTCGCTCCAAGGTCTAGGAGTGCTTAATCGATGCGATTCTCCCCTATAATAATTGAAATTGTAGGACATCCAGGGTCCTTATATTTAATTGGAAGTCTCGCCTGTAGAACTGAGCTTACCTGTTCTGCTAAGAAGGCTTTCTTCGGGACATTAGTCTTTCTCTTGATCGTGACCAAATCCTTTAGAAACCTAGCACCTGTTGAATGGCATCTAAGAAGAAGATATTTATCTTCAGTTGCTTAAACATTTCAATGATTCCTTCCTAATCGCAATTCTTCTTCGGTCCCACTAGCCTTTGAGGGTATGGGGCCTTGGGTATGAAACTCTTTTCTCTCTCACTCTTATCTTCCATCTTCTTCTCTTTCATTCCTTGTTTCTCTTCTTCTCTTGCTTCCTTGTTCATCTCAATTTTGACTTCAGGTTCATGCTTTTCCTCCTCTTCTGGCATTTCCACTTTGTTGTCGATTTGCTTCCCAGATCGCAATGTAGTGATGGCCTTGATCTGTTGTTGGCTCTCCTTCTGAGATGAGGTCGAGGCATGCTCAATAGCCATTTGTCCTCGTAGATTTGGGACTGGTTGGCTTGGGAATGATCCCTTCTCCCTTTCACAAAGGAGCGTTGCCAATTGCCCTAATTGCGTCTCTATCCTTGATATCGAAGATGTATTGGATTGGATGAACTTCCACATGTCCTCACTTTGAGGGTATTGATTTTGGTGCTGACGTGGCGCAACGTTTCCTTGTTGATTATTGAATCCTGGTGGAGGGAAATTTTGTGCAAACCCCTGTTGACTTGTTGATTGTGAGAACTGATAATTCTGATTCGATTGCACATTTTGATTTGGGTAAAATTGGTTTCCTCCTCCATAGTGATGTTGTAATTGTCCTTGACCAAACTGTTGTTGTGGTCCCTGACTGAAATTTTGATTTGGGTATAAATTCATCCCTTGACCTCTGCCTTGGGGTCTTTGATTTCCCTATTTCCATGAGAAATTCTGATGATATTTCCAACTATTTGGATTGTTTTCATTGAAAACATTTCCCTGATTCCGCCCATAAGTGTTTAATGCATTCAATTGTTCACTAGGATCTTCTGAGTAAGTTTGCAGTGACGGGCAACCGTCGGATGTGTGCGTTGGACTCGCACAATATGAGCATGGATCTGGTTGTACATTTACAACACTTAAATTTTTCTTCAATTTCAATTCCTCAACTTGTTGAGTGAGGAAATCTATTTTTGTCATCAGGTCTGGTGTTTCTTTCAGCACATACAATCCTCCTTTCTTTGATGAGCTTCCTGCTTGATCTCGATTCTTTTTCGGCTGATCTCGACTGCTAGAGAAGTCCCATTGTTGTGAGTCTTCCGCTAACTTTTCCAAGAATTAATAGGATTCATTTTCTCTCAGTCCCAAGAATCCTCCACTGTTCATGGATTCAATCAAATGTCGATTAGCTTGATCCAATCCATTGTAAAAGCATTGGACCAATCTCCATTTTGAAAATCCGTGGTGTGGACATTTCAATAAGATATCCATGAATCTATCCCAGGCCTCATAAAATCTCTCATCATCTTCTTGTATAAAATTGGTGATTTCACGTCTTAAGGCATTAGTCATAGCCATAGAAAAGAATTTTGACAAAAATTTCTTAACCATTTGATCCCAGGTGGTTATGGATCCAGCTGGTAAAGAGTTTAACCATGCTTTGGCCTTATCCTTTATAGAGAAAGGAAATAGACGTAGTCTCATAGATTCTTCACTGAAATTTTGATATATTGATGAACAGACTTCAACAAAGTTTTTGATATGTTGATATGGATCTTCTCTATCCATGCCATGAAAGATTGGAAGGATTTGAATCACATTTGTACAAATTTCAAATCTGCCACCAGGTGTAGCAGGATATGTGATGCAGGACGGAGTATTAGTAGTAATTGGGGCAAACAACTCCCTCAGAGTTGGTTCCTCCTCATTTTCATGATGTTGATTTTCACAGCCGTTTGCATTCATTTCGAATAGAATTGATGTTTCGGTTCTCACTTGTCGACCAGTTCTAACTTCTTTTCGATTTGAACGACACGTTCGCTCAATCTCAGGATTCAGAGGTTCTAAAGGTTTATCTCTAGATGACCTTGTGTGCGTACACAAAGTGCGAAGATTTTTCTTCCGTAGACTCTTGTTCGATTGATCGACTGTTTAGATCGATCGAAAGAATAGGAATTTTGTTTTTTTTTTCGATTGATCGACTGTTTAGGTCGATCGATCGAAGATTCAAAATTTGAATTTTTTTTTTATTTTTTTAATTTGAATTATTTATTTATTATTATTATTTTTTTTAAATTCGAAAAATTTGGAATCCGGAGATTACGAGCGAGATTTTTGCAAATTCTGGAGAGTCGATTGATCGACTATTCTGGTCGATCGATCGATACTCAAATTTTTTTTTTTTTTTTTTTTTTTTTTTTTTTTTAAGTTACTGAGTTCAAACCTACAAAGATTCTTAAAATTAATTTCCTATTTCCCAAAAGTTTTTAATTTTCTACGCCCAGATCCCCGACAGCGGCGCCAAAAACTTGATGTGTAAATTAAGTTGTACTCGCAAGTGCACGAATCGTGATGTAGTCAGTGGGTGTAGAGCACGAGATCGTTCCCACGATGATTGGTTAGAAAATTTAAAAGGGAAAATAGTAACTAATTACAAGAACAAACACAGATTTAACACAACAATTAACAATCTAGAATTTTGAGAACTTCTGATAAATGAGATAAATACTAACAGATAAATACTAACGGAATTTAACAATTAATGAAATATAAGGATTGGGATACTAAATCCTCCCATCGTAGGTTTATCATTTACAGAATACCAATTTGTGGATTGAGATGTGAGATCTTTAACAGATTTCTCAAAAGAAGCACTACCCCATACACACGTGAGTTCTAAAATATAGATCTGAGATCACGGAGATGTATGATTAACATCTCACGAGTGTATGATTAACACTCACACCTCGGACAACATTTAGAACCCAATCTCTAGGGTAATTTCCAAAGTATAATCTAAGATCAAGGAGATGTATGATTAACACCCCATGAGTGTGTGATTAACACCCACACCTCAGATAGTGATTGGAACTCACCACTGGGATAAAGTCACACTATCAATCCGAAATCAAGGAGATGTATGATTAACACCCCATGAGTGTGTGATTAACACTCACACTTCAGATGAAAATGGGTAATAATTAGGATAAAATCATTATTGCAAATCTGAAATCATAGGGCATGATTAGCTCCTAGATCTTAGACAGAAATCAGATTTCACCATTTTCAATAACAATATTAGGGCCTTAAAAAGTATCTGACATCTCAATCATACAGATTTATATTAATATAAATGAATACCTCGGATGGGATTCATTAGATCCCCATCCTTAATGAAACTAGCCACACATACTAAAGTAAATAACATGGTTGAAATGTAAATAGACATTAACATCAATATTTAAAATATTGTAAAGAGCTTTAATATTATCCACAAAAAGCTTTTATCCAAAGTACGTACACCTCCTTCTTGAAAGTGGATCCAAATCAGAGAAACTAGGATTTATCTTCTCTTCAAAATGAATATTAAAAAGATAGTTCAAGAAATTGGGACTCAATGCCCTTACACTTTGAAACGCAGAAAACTAAAACAGAAGAATGCAGAAAAATAAAAAACTCCTCCTCAAAAACAGAAGACCCAGAATGAATATAAGTCCAAGAATATATTTCCCCCTAATCCCCAAAACGGAAGCCGCTTTTTCCTCCTTGAATCCAAGATTTTATTCCTTGAAAAGAGTACCGAGATTCTCACGGCCAAACACAATTTCGAACTCAAATTCAAACTTGGTCGATTGATCGACTGAATATGGTCGATCAATCGACCAGATCAGATTTTGTTTTTAATTTCCAAGTCCTCCGAATTAGGTCGATCGATCGACCAAAAAGGGGTCGATCGATCGACCTCCCAGATTTTCGTGAACTCCCACTAAACTTTGCATCAGACACTGTCTCAGTATTTCAGCCATAACTTTCTATTCCGAAGTCGGATTAGGCAATTCTTACGGCGTTGGAAAGAAGACGACGAGCTCTTCAACTTTAGTGTTTTAACCATTTTGTGAATCCAGTGTTTTAAAGGTCAAAATTAAGCTCCAAGTCAGGATAAGTTTTGAATGATCCAAGGTAGCACGAATTTGACGTTATATTCTGAACTTTTAGATTATTTCATGCTCAACGTATCTCTAGACCTGTAAATCACTAAAACTATATAAAACATGTTAAATGGCTTTCATCGGGTAGCTAAATGTAGGACTTTAGGGGTGAAATATCATCATATTTTACTGCACATCATGCATTGCCTGATATTACTAAGTAAAGACTTAAGTCCATTAATTATGCTATTTTTGTGACCATTGATTGCCTAGTGTCGATTAGTAAGATAGAATACTGTGTGCGCCATGATCCTTTACTGGTATTGCTATTGAATTTGGGTGGTTGTTACGAAGCATTGAGGTAGTGGGGGTCAATGATTTTTTAAAATATAAAATGAATGACCATTCGCTTTTCAGAGTTTATCAACCTAGAGAGTCATTTTTTTTTTTTTTAAATTATGTTTAAATGAGTTAAGGTGTAGACCAAATGGGAGAATGTTGAATTTTTGTGATCAACCCCTTAACCCATCTTTGAGTTTCCATTAAAAACTGGGTTGGAATTTTGACCACATGTATCTCGAGGCAATAGGAAGTTATTTCTTAATATAAGTGATATGTCTCCACTCTCTTTCCTTGATGGGTTACAAAAGACAAGTGACTATATAAGGAGACCACCGTCCCCTCTTCCTCTAACCCTAGCTCATTCCCATCTAGAGGCTAAACTTAGAGAAGACGAGAGGTAACGTGGACTCAGATTCTTTGACGGAGATCATCGATTTCATTAAGGAGATTGCTGGCGCGGCGACTCGATAATAAATATAAGGTACGGGTGTTCTTGCAAAGGTATAGTTTGATCGTGTGATTCGAGCCTAGATCTTAAAATTTCTAACAAAAACCACTGCAATGGCTTAGCTCCACTACTTTCAACAAGTGCTCATGAAGACCTTCTTCCATGATAAGAAATAGGAAGGGTTATAAGGGATCTCCTTGTCAAAATCTATTTCTAGCTGGAAAGTACCCATATGGAGTGTCGTTTATTAAAATAGATTGATAGAAGAGACACATTCAAAAATCCAATTTCGACACCTGTTATCCATTTCCATTCACTCCATCATATAATCTAAAAACCCCAATTTGCAAAATCTCATGCCTTTTCAAAATCAACCTTAAGAATTAGACCTGGTTTCTTATCCTTGTGTTGTGATTCCATACATTCGTATGCAATTGAAATCCCATCAAAAATTTGGCTACCGTGGATGAAAACCGATTGATTATCTGAAATAAAATTTATCCAAAATTTCCTTGAGGCAATTGGTTTTTGATTTATGATTAGAAATTATCCATAATAATTTCGGTTTCGTAAAATCCTCTGAGTTGCGCCATTAAATTATCTTTAATGAAGTCCCAACATTTTTGGAAAAAAGGGCTTGGAAACCCATCCTGCATTGGTGCTTTTTCTATTTTCTTTTGATTTTTTTTGTGTGCTTTTATGTGTTTTTGTGTATTTTTTTTCAATTTTTTTGTCTGCTTATTTAATTTTATTTTTTTTGGCGGGGCTTGATTCTTGAACTAAGTATGGCTGAACTCATTGACTGCTTTGAGGGGACATCAGAGATCATTTTTTGTTCCAATCTTTCCCACAATTGATCTTGAGATCATTAGAATACTATCATTCATCAGATGGTCAATTTTTCATCCCAAAAATTAATCTGTGATCATGTGTGCCACATAGAGTTAAAAACTGACCGTGGGATAATATGTCCATGCCTGACTAATATTTACTCTCTATTTATTGATATTTGTTTATGCATGATTAATTAGTTGAATTTTTTTCATCTCGTAAAAATATATGAATTATAAATTGTAAAAAACTAAAAAAAATAAATATTAATGATTAATAAATAAAAATATATTTTTAAAAAAATTATAAATGATCTCGCCATGATATGACAAACCTCTTCGCCATGACCTCGCCACAACGCCTTAACTACCTTGATCAATTCTAATATCTTTACTACCATCATAGGGCATTCAAATATTGACTTGAAGTATTGGCACATTGGCAGATTGGAGTGTGTAGATTTAGCCAAGGTAAGTCTCTCTCTTTGGATAGCAAAGCTCCTGTCCAACTTTTCAATTTTCATCAAATCTTTCACTTGGATCCCATTGCCTTATAGATGGTTTTTCCAAACACAATGGAGGCTCGAAGTTGTTGGAGACTTCATCCACAACCAAAGACATCAGCCAAATCCATCATATGTCACTCCACCTTCACCCCATAGAGTATAGATGTTCTAGATTTTAGTCTTTTCCCTGACACAGCTTCATACTCAGCCTAACGTTACAAATTTATCTTGTAGATGCATCACAAAGGTTATTGCATCATCCACATATTGAGCATGCGAGATGGACGGCTCACTTATACTAATCATAAAGCTACTAATCAGACCTGAGCATGCGAGATGGATGGCTCACTTATACCAATCAGACCTACCTCTACGGCTTTCTTCATGAACCTACTGGATCCTTCTCTGACTAGGTCAAATCGGAGAGGGGACAACAGATCTCCTTGACAAAGACCCCTATGCTATGTTTGGGATTGCTCTTTCGAGGCAAGGAGCAGCTCTCTGCTCTAGTGCAGAGCACTATAGTTTGGGGGTGTGTTTGGTTGGTAATACTCTTAAACTCTTTCTTATAGTGAAAGAGCATAATTTGAGTGTCTTTAAAAGAGCAATTTAAACTTGCTCTTTTAAGTGGCTGCTCTTTACCTCCAGAGAACAATCCCAAGCACAGCCCTAGAGCACTTACATAGAACCCTTTGTAGCACCATTCACAAGATAGACACTCGAAATGCCACCTCGAATCCACTTCCTCCATTTTTTACGAAATCCAAATCTTTGAAGCACGGTTGTCAATCTCGTACGATACTCGATATGATGCGTGATATGATACAAGATATTATAGAAAATGATATGTAGTATGATTTGTATCTTTTTTTAACCGTATCTTACGATAATATATGGTATAGTACAATACGATATGTTGTGATACACGATACGAGTGATACATGTAATTTTGATTGTAACCACATTTTTGTTTAAAAGTTTCACTTGTTTATTCCAACTCTAATCCCATAAATATTAAGAAAAAGAACAACAAGAATAAAGAAAGAAGAGAAACTTGTCTGCGAGAAGAAAGTGAAAAAAGGAAAAAATGATAAGCTTATAATTAACTACTAGCGAAGATGTTGTTGATATTGGGGATAGCTATGACTAAGGAAGACTTGGGATTTTTTATTTTTTACATTCTTTTAAAAAAATTTGGACTATAAACTAGTAATGTCAAAAAACAAGTTTAGAATTTTCTTTAAGTAGAATTTGAGATTTAAAAGACATGTACATCATATAAATGTATAATATAAGTATAAAAATATACACTCACTACAAAAAATAAGACTATTAGCGGCAGCTAAAAACTGCACTATTAACAAAAAATTGCCGTTAATACCCTTGTTGCTAATAATCTTGTTTTTTTGTAGTGACTCATAGCATGCTTTATATTTGCGTAGCTTTAAAGTTTCGTTTTATCTAGTAAAAATTGAGAAGTTCATGATTTTGTGACCGGATTTTCATCTCCACTTTGTAAATCAATTCAATGAAATTTTTTGTTCAATTTACTTGTTTAAATTCTAACTTTTTAGGTGATAGATGATGGAATGAGTGTCTTTGACATGTAATATTTCAAAAATGATCGTAGGTATATATATATATATATATATATATATATATATATATATATATATATATATATATATATATATATATATATATATATATATATATTATTTTTCTATCTTAAATATTTTATATATGTTTATCTATTTTTTGTATATATGCTTATAAAAGTCTAAGCATATCCTTACGATACTTGATATAGTATGATCCATGATACAAAACTTCTTAATTACGGTACACGATACAATACATGATTTGGGAACCTTGCTATGAAATACATATGCACAAGTTTCCAAATGAATCTATCAAGGCATCTAATTTGCAAATCACCTTAAGGATCCCATCGATATGTCTGGCAAAAAGTATCTGTCGATCATGCACAAAGGCACTATGTTTGGATCCATAATCTTTCTTGAGACTAATTCAAATCTGATTTGCTAACAATTAAAGTTCCAATATGCTTCCAACAAACTAATCAGGTTAAATTCTTTCAATATCTCCACACCCCCGTTTTTCTTCCGAATTACATTGATATAGTTTGGGGTGCGAATCCTCTCCCCCCCTTGAGGCCATCCTAGAGATTTATAACTTGTGCTGACCGGACATGTGCTGAATTTGGGGTGTGCATATGCCCCTGGGATTAGGCAGGTGCTCTAAGAGGCCTGAATACCCAAATTATCAAAAAAAAAAAAAAACATTGAAATAGTTTGCTTTGATACAATATCCCACTTCCCCTCTCACGTGGAACTTGGAGCAAACTGCAAATAAGCCCTTTTTCAAAATTTCCTAGAAATATTTGATGAATCTTAAAGTGAAACCATCAAGATCGGAGCACGATGACCACTTGCCTCGAGGATTGTTTTTAATCTCATCTTCCTCAAAGGGTCTTTCCTATAACTTTCGACATGCTCTATAAATGACGTTGAATTCTGTAACATACAGAGTAGTTGGACCCATCCCTCATACAAAAATGAACTTTGATAATAATCTATTAGTCTTTTCAATCCTATTTAGGTTTGAACTTTCTCATCCTCAATTACTGAGGCCTCGTTCAGGTGTTTTTTTGTTTTCTTAGAAAAGCTTAGACACCTGAAAACTTAGATTCCTAACTTTTCTCAGATGCGCTCTTAAGTCACTCTGATTCTTAGTTTTTCTCCATGTAACTCAGAAGCTTATCGTTCTTAAGTTCATTTTAGAAAAGCTCAGAATCATTTTAATGGATGGTTGTGCTACGACCATATAAATGTTATTCAATCATCAGTTATGTGTCGTACTCGGATTTGATTGAAATTTTACTGGTTGCTAATCCATGCGAGATTGAACATATTTGACGAATTTTTTTCAAATAAGATTTAATTGCCAAAACAACACATACACAACGAATTATTACAAAATCGACGAATGTAATAAATTTGATATCTTTTCTAGAAGTGTGGCATTATTTGCACCCATTTTTTCGGTGAAGAACACACATTTCCACCATAAAAAATCTTTGATTGCGTTAAATTAGATGATTGAGATAATTTTTTGTACCCATCTTCCACACAATAGATGTTGAGATTGCGGTCACCTATCAAACAGTCACATGTAGATTTCATGTGGCACACATCCAAAAGTGACCGTGATCATGGGCATACCATGAGAAAGGGTTCTCAAGTATCTCATTGGGGGATGTGTGCCACGTGGAATCAAGATCTAACCATCTAATAAGTGTTTCATGATCTCACGATTTATTATGTAGAAGATTGGGACGAAAAACGATCGTCTAATTCAAGGCAGTCAATGATCTCCATTGTCTATTAGACTTGCTATCTATTGAAGACATTGTGAGATTTGAGGGAGGAATGTTGTTAACTAGTTGTAGTAATCATATAGAAATTATAAAATATATGTCGTTTTCAAGTGATCCATACACTTGGATTGTTCTTAAGTGTATGTCCGACCTGACTTGATATGATTCAACCAAATGGGTCAAGGATATATGTCCGACCTGACTTGAAAAATTGACCTGACTTGATTAACTATTTTCCTTATTTTTATATATGCAATATCGGTTTGGGTTGGGTCTGATTGATCTGACCCAACCCAACTCAGTTTTAGTTCGACCTAATCCGATCTAGGCCAGAGCCAACAAACCTGACCCAAACTCACTATACAAAATTGATATATATATTTTTTTTTCATACAAAATTTAGTGGCTAATGAAGCGGTTCAACAAGAGCCTTTAAAACCCCAAACATACCATGCGTCTTGTTCAACTTCACTACTTAAGCTAAAGAGAACCATAGATTTGGGAGAAAGTTTGTGTGCACCCCTCATACACCCATTCTCAAAAGGTGGCTTCCCATTGGCCGAATGATTTACTTGCTAATGCAAATCGAACCTTCCGACGCCCAGTCATAGACTAGAGTGATCGCCAGGGCTTGCCGCATTCCGATCCCCTGCCAGTGACCATTAGAATTGCCACATAAGGTTTGGTAAAATTAGTAAAAATCATTGAAATAGCTAATGACGATAGATGGGAGATGATCGTTGGAAGAAGGAACTGATACAGTGTATATATTTGAGAGAATTACATCGCCTTGTACTCAAAATCTGAGAGTTTCCGAGCCAAAAGCTCCGACTTCCTCTTGTCAGAAAGCTCTTCTCCCTAGGCAAACTCACGAACAGAGGAAAATCCTGAAAAACTTGGAAAATGGCCATTTTCTGAGAGAAAACTCAGAATCTGGGTTTCTATAGTCTCTAGGCCGAAGTGTTGATTGGCGTTCACTCACTTTCTAACGCTTGCCATAGCATGGAGGAATTCTTGTTTTCATCTCCCTCTTTTAACCATTTAACCTTAGATCTTTGTTTCCAAAGGATAGCCTCTTACGTTATTGTTTTTTTGCATACTCCTTTTGAAGTTTAGACCTCTCCAAATCCTCCTGACTCGAAAAACCATGCTCTTCTTCTTTCTAATATATTGAGTGAATATCTTTTATGATATTTTCCGTTGCAATCTTCACATTTCCAAACACCTCCTTGTTCCCCTTGACTTGTTCCCTCGAATATCCCAACTTCCATGTCAATATCTCTTGGGCACTACCACCGTTATCATATGCAATCATGTAATTGCTTATGCGATCGCATGCCATTTTTGGTCGTAAAATCGCATATGCCATAATGACAATACACTTTAATTTTCTCGTTTTCTATTGATTTGAGAATTGGAGATTGGATTTGTTCTAAGTGCAGAAATGTTAATTTCTAAAGGAGATAAACCAGTGATATCCAACCACCAAGGGATACCTGAAAGATGGAATATTGGTGGTCGTGTGTTGAAGGGAGTTGCTGCATTCATTCACTCTCAAAGTTTTGACCGCATTTAGTCATACAATAAACATCATGTTCCATGCCAATTTTTGTACTTATGATCTTTAGATCATGACCTTGAAATCAGACGGCTGAGATGATATTTTCATATGGCGTGTTCAAAATACCAAGTATTTCTTTTAAACTATGTTCCATGCCAATTTCTTTTCGCGATTCGAAGCCTATGCAGAATAGAGTGCTATATCCAACTAGAGAAAGAACAATTGAAGAAGAGATGGTTATGGTCTTCTCTATGGAGAATAGAGTGCCATATCTAACATAGGACACATCGCGATGGAATAATAAGGCCTATTTTACCGACATTGTCAATGGTAAGAAGTTTTCCTTGGATGGCAAGCCAAGCACAAAAGGCTTGTTTAGGAATTTTCTATGAGTGCCAAATGAAAGAGTTCCAAGGTACAATAGAAGAATCCGGTTTGAAGCATTTCCAAGCAACTTTGAGAGAGAAATTACGAGATGCTGTAGATTTCCATATATGTCTTGGGTGTTGGCCATCAAGAGAGGGTGCCAAGGGGGCCAACATCTCTACAAGTAATGGCTGCCTCTTTTATATCAATGATTCTACTCCTGAATGCAACCTCCATAAATTTCTTGGTCGCTACAAAAAACCTCCATTAGGGTAATTATAAAAAAATTAATTTGATAGATCAGCGCAAATTACAAAAAATGGATAATTATAAAATGATCAAGTATTAGGGTACCTAACCCAAATGGTCAAGCCTTGGGAGGCACAATGCTATTTATGAGCAATCAGTGAAAGATCATAGTTGATCTTTCACTGATTTGGCAATCAAAGTTATGGGATTCAACCAAGGTTGTGGGTTTAAGATTGAACTGTGTGCCGCTGCAGGCACTTGGGTAGGTGCCTTATACTAAAACTTAGAAAATATAATATTTTGATCTTACAGTTGGGGCTTGTAGAAATATTATGTGGCACAAACTGGGTCGCTCAGTAAGGGTTTACTTTTTGTTGCAGAAGGGGGTGACAACATTGATTTTTTTTAAATCAGGGAGTATTGAGTGATTTAAAGGGGAAACAATTAAGCATTCGTAACTAAGGTAACATATATTTTTATTGACAGTATGTTGTATCTCTTATATCTAATCTGAGGTAGCATTTTTGTTTATAGTATGTTGTATCTCTTATATCTAAGCCTGCTTTACATACGGATCCTTTCTCCATAAAAATTTTAGACTCTCTTCAAATTTGCTCATTATGATCTATGAATACGTATATTATTAATTTTGCATGTCAGTTTATGTGCTTTGATAGTTTCTGTTGATGTTTTTTTTTTTTTATTGCAGTGGAAGAAATGGTAAAAAAGGACAAAGAAGCTCATAAGGCAAAGCTGGATTTGATTGCTGAGCTGAGAAGACAAAGGCAGATAAAGGGAGAATTGGATAAGAAGCAAGGAATTGTGTTGGGAGGAGAGCCCAAGAAGCCTTTACTCCCACTGCTTTTCCGCAGGGACTATTTTTTGGGTTATAGTCACGTAAATTAGTCCTGGAATAAAGGTTGACCATATTATATCAGGAGCAGTGTGATTTTGGTTCCTAAGATGGTGGAGCTATTACAACATTCAAATGCTAAAGACATTGTAAAAACTGAAGTTGAGGTTTATCAATATTGCTATTTAAGGAGAACTGGAGATGAACACCAAAAGAATTGAGGTGGAGTGCATAGGACAAAGATCCATGATAAAATGGGCATGAATCAACTAATATCCCACATAATTTAACGAATTAACGAATTTATGCTGCTAGATTGGTGCAATTGTGGACCTCAGAAAATTTGAATTGGATAAGGCATCAATTTTTTCAGCTTATTGAGTTAAATTTGCATTGAAGATAGTAGAATCAAAATTTTCAAAATCCATAAGCCCAGATGCCACCAAGTTAAAATATCCAAAGGGGTTAGCCTCTGCTAATTATACCGAAATGCACCAACTAGAGTAGTGACTAATTTCATTTTCGACAATATTTAAGTAGAGGGATCATTTCAGTTCATTTTAGATAAATTTTGGGAAAATTTCGAAAAACTTCTCGGTAGTACAAAAAATAAATATTAAACATTTATGCAAATATTATTCATTATTTAAAAATACTAATCATGAACTTCACCTAGATTAATGAAATTTTGGTGATTTAAATAACCTAAATTTCCTCGAAAGTTTCAGTCGACCCTTGTTTTGATGAATTTATGAGAATTTCGGAGAAATTTGTCACTATGCCATTTACTTTTATTTTTAAATATTACTTAAACAATTAGTAATTATCATGACTAATTTAGTCTAATTAGAATTATTTTTTCCATTCCATGACACAGTTTGTCTAATCTCATTGAATACTTTCCCTCCCACTTAATGAACTGGCGTTGTGTTGACCGTTGAGTGCTAATGCATGCATTCATTAAATGGGCACTTTCAGTAATTTTGTGGGCGCGAATGGAAGTACCCTTTGCAAAATGACATTAGGGATGTAGTTGATCACCCGACCCATTAGGCCCAGAAAGGATGATGGTTCCCAATTGGCTATAAAGCCCGCCCTCATGTTGACCATGGCCTAGGAATTTAAGACCTAAATTTAAACATGCCAAGCTTGAGCTTAACCTCTAGGTTTAGGGGCCTATATATAAGAGATATATATATTGAGTTTCACTTTTGATTTATTTAAAAAAAAATACTCCTAAAGAGCTACTTTCCTTGTAGAGATGGGTTTGATTCTCGTCCTCCATGTTGTTTCCCATCCTAGTTTTTACAAGGTGTGGGTTGGGTTCTGTTGTTAACCATCACCATAGTTGATGCTCCCTCATGTTTCTCCGCAACTGTCACATGTTGGGGGATTGGGTCCTCATGTTGCTCCGCAACTGTCACACATGCATGTTGGGGGAATGGGTGTAAGAAGTTTCTATTTTGGTGGCCATCACTATGGTCAAACCCGTTGACCAGTGAATGGTATAAGATCAACCTTAAGATGAACAATTGCTATTCTGGTGAGTTTGAAGAGAATAGGCAACTGCTTATTGAGTCTTTCAGTTAAAGTATGATTGTGATTTCTAATCACACTACAATTAGCAATTTCAGTCCTTAATGGGATAGGACTCTTTGGCTATAAATATAAGGGGTGCCTGGTCCCAACGATAGCTCGACGTAATTCAATCCTCCCTATTGGCGAGAGCATCCCCATTGTGCTAGGAGACATTGAACGCGAGAACATCGTTGAAGATCGGCAACCATCAATGGCTAACGCTCAAGGTACGCATATTTATAGTTTGTTGGTTTTTGATTGATCATGCGCCTAGATCTTTAGGCTTAATTTTGGATGGTCGGATCGTCAGATCCATTTAGATTCCATCAATTGGTCTCAGAGCCATGATTGGCGTTATGATCGTCAAAGCTTTAAAGTGAATTTTTTTTTGTAATGGTCGCTTTATATAAAAAAAAAAAATTTTTTTTTGGCCGGCGGTGGTTCTCCGCCACCGAACCGCATCGGCCAACTTCGGCGTGAGGCCGACCGTCCCGCCTCGGACTGTGGCGCTGGTCACCCATCGTCGCGGTAAGCCCTTATACTGTTGCATGAACTTCAAAAAAAAAAAAAAAAAAAATTTTTTTTTGCTTCTTTGGGTCAGCCACCGACGCAGCAAGTATTTTCCTGACATAAATGGCACCCGACGGCAAGCACTGGGCTAACCGACCAGCACCACGGACCTGCCACGGTGTGAGCGGGGGGCGGTGAGGGCATTCTTGTAACTTCAAAACAAAAAAAAAATTTGGGATTTTTGTGGCCGATCCCGCCGTGGACATTTTCCCACACCGGACTGGTACCGACGACTTCCTGCCAGGCTAATCGGCGGGTGACCGGCACCGCAGTCACCGGTGAGGGCGTGGGTTGGCCCGAAGTGGGTCTGCTGTAACTTCAAAAAAAAAAAAAAAAAAACTTGAAGAAGAAGAAGAAGAAGAAAGGGGATGGGGCGGGTCCCTAGCCGACCCACCGCCCCTGGCCCTTGTGGCTGCCCTGACCGCCTGGCCCTTGTGGCTCGCCTGACCCTGGCCCTTGTGACGGCCCGACCTGCCGACCAGAGGACTGTGGGCCTACTTGGCTGACTGATTGACCCATGCCCAACCGTCTAGACCTGGCCAGCCTATTTGGCCCCAGCCGACCTGCTTTGGCTCCAGCCCCTTTGTCTAACCGGACCGACCCACTGGGCCCTAGCCCCATTCTCTGGGCCTCTTGACCCACCCGACCCACATGGGCCCGCATGGCCCTCTGGATCACACCCACCTGTCTCGGCCTATTTTGGCCTCTGGCCCGATCTACAGGGCCCTAGGCCTACTCGGCCTTTGGCCCATGGCCCGACCTGCACCCTGACCACAGGGCCCATTGGCTGAGGCCCATGGCCCGGCCCGATACCCGGCCCAATTATGATCTTTTAAATTTCTTATTCTTTTCGGGCCTTTTCTGGGCTATTTACAGGTCCGATTTTCGGACATTATATATGCATTTTGACTATCTCGGATATTTCGGATCCGTTTTTGAGGTCTATTTTTAATAATGAGCTCTCTATTATGATATTTTCATGACCTGATGTTATTTTTTCCATTTTTTAATTGTGTAATCAATTTTTGTTCAAGTATCATTCATTAGAATTGGGTAGTAGAGATTGTGCTCTACCACCATGGCTGGTACTTACACTTTATAATGCTCGTTTGTTGTCTTTTTTGACACCTCCTCATAACACGTTTTGTGATCATCTAAATTATTATCAAGCCTAATTTGAAAACATGGCTTTGGAAAGATTCTTCTGCCCAACGGTGATGATCTTTCCTAGTGCCGTGGTTTTCATAGTGAGGTTTAATTTTTATTCAAAAACGTGTTACAAATCCAGTGTAAATGTGTAGTGAACGTTGGCGTTACAACATAAGCGATTCTTCTGCCCAACGGTGATGAATCACTTAATGTTATATGATGGTTGTGTTTCACTATTCATTATTTTGTGTGTGTGGGTACTGCTCGCGTGTTGTGACTCGACCCAACGGAGGATCATAACGACGCAATTAGTACCACCATCATTAATATAGATTGAGGAAGCGGCTAGTGTGTTATGACTCGACCCAACGGAGGCTCATAATGACACAAATTGTTTCTCAATAAAATCACATTGATTTTAATTTTTATATTCCTTGACATATTTTAACCTTCGCGTCACATACTATAATTATAACCTTGTGGAATTGATAGTTACTTCGATTGTATGTGGACATAATAAAACCCTTAATTATTGTGCAAAGATTGAACCTGGCCTATCATAACCCGATGATTGGTGGAATTGAACTTTTAGTGGATCAAATTATAAGAAATGGAAGGAACAAGTTGCAATTGTTCTAGCATGGATCTTGACTATGCTATACGATCCGATAAACCCAAGGAGCTCATCGATACCGGCTGAGGATCTGGCAGTGAACCATACGGATTTAGAAAAATGGGATAGATCAAATCGTATGAGCCTCATGATCATAAAGAGTTCCATTGCTGATGCGATCCGGGGAGGTATTCCTGACTCGCACACTGCAAAAGAATACATGCAAGCCATTAAGGAACAATTTCAAGAGACTTTTAAAGCTCTTGCCAGTAGTCTAATTGTTAAAATGGGAACCATGAAATATGATGGTCATAGCGGCGTCCGGGAGCACATTATGAAAATGAGTGGCATGGCCACTCAATTGAAAGAACTGGACATGGGTTTTTCTGAGGGTTATCTTGCTCACTTCATTATGACTTCTCTTCCTGCGCAATTTGGCCCGTTCAAGATCAATTATAACACGCAGAAAGAGAAATGGAAGATGAACGAGTTAATCGCTCACTGTGTCCAAGAAGAAGAACGACTTCGGGCTGAAAAACCTGAAAGTGCCCATTACACCGCTCTTGGCCCATCGAAACGAAATTTCAAACGAAAACCGGGACAATATAAAGGAAAGAACGTGAAAGCTCCTCCACCGGAAACCAAACAAGGAGAGGCTAGCACATCTACTTCTGGCATCAAGTGTCACTTACATGAAGAAGAAGGGACACATTAAGAAGAATTGTCGAAATACGTAGATTGGCTAGTTAAGAAAGGTAATGACCTTGCTTGTGTGTTTTGAATCACTTTATGTTGATGCTCCACATACTTGGTGGATAGATTCGTGCAACTATTCACATAAGTAATTCAATGCAGGATTTCGATCCAAAGAGGAAGCTAAGTAAAGGCGAAGCGTACCATCAAACTCGAATGGAGTAGAAGCGTACGTGGAGGCCATTGGGACTCTCCGCCTCATTTTAGATAGTGGTTTCATTTTGGATTTAGTTGATACTATTTATGTTCCCGGTATTACCTAGAAACCTTATCTCAATTTCTAAATTGGATTCATTAGGTTTTGAATTTAAATTTGGACATAATATGTTTACTCTATTATTCAATTAGATATTGTGGGTGGTGGCATTAATGGGCAATCTTTATCATTGAACTTGGATTCATCTTACGCCCAATCTTTAGTTTCTATGCATGTGAATGATAAAATAAGTAAGAAACGAAAACGAGCACCTCCATTTTATGGCATAAACGCTAGGCCATATCTCTAAGGATAGAATGAGAGGTTAATTAAAGATGATATAATCGATGCTCGATTTCTCGATTTCAATACTTGTGTTGATTGCGTTAAAGGAAAACTCACAAAGACTAATAAGAAAGGGGCTCTCAGAAGCACGAGTTTGCTGGAAATAGTCTACACTGATATTTGTGGACCGTTTCCAACTCCTGCTATTGGTGGTCAAAAATATTTTATTACCTTCACTGATGACTATTCTCGTTTTGGTTATATATTTTTAATTCATGAGAAATCTGAGGCCCTGGATATGTTTAAAATCTATAAAGCTGAAGTTGAGTTACAACTCAATTCGAAGATTAAAATTGTGAGATCTGATAGAGGCGAGAGTACTATGGTAGATACTCCAAAACAGTGTCGCAATCCAGACCTTCACCAGATTCTACAAGAGCATGGCATTGTCGCTCAATACACCATGCCGAACACCGAACAAACGGGTGTAGCCGAGGCTAAATCGTACTCTTATGGATATGGTGAGAAGCATGTTATGCAACTCTCGTTGCCTACGTTCTTGTGGGAGAAGCCTTAAAACAAGTGCATATCCTAAATCGAGTTCCTAGTAAGGCGTTCCCAAGACTCCTTATGAGCTATGGGTAGGAAGAAACCGACTTTAGGATATTTACACATTTGGGTCTGCTTTGTCAAGCAAAGGTGTACAACCCACAATTAGGAAAATTAGACCCTAAAACTATAAGTTGTCATTTCATTGGTTACCTGATAGATCAAAAGGCTACGATTTTATTGCCCCACCATAGTACCCGGATTGTTGAGACTAGACATGCAAAATTCTTTGAGGATCGTGAGATCGGTGGGAGTATAGAGCTTAGGAAAATCACTTTGAGGAGAATCGGGTTATAATTCCTATCCCTTTTATCCAAGAAAAGTGGCACCAACACCAGCTTATTCAAGCCGGTGTTGATGCACCTGGCTATACCTATTGACACACCCCACATTGAGGAGGCTCTTGCTCCCATGATGGCGGCCATCGATCTACCATTGTAGATCGAGAGAGCAAAGAAGTCGCCATTTCGATGACTATATAGTTTACCTAAATGAGAGTGAGTTTGATTTTGGAAAGGAATCGAGATCCTGTTTCCTTTAGCCAAGCTATGAAGAGCGACAAATCCACTCAATGGCTCAAGCCATGAAAGATGAGTTGGAATCAATGAAACATAACTCTGATCTTTGTGAGTTACCTAATGGAGTCAAGCCTCGACGTAAATGGGTATTTAAAACCAAGCAAGACTCCAAAGGTAATATAGAAAGATACAAGGCCAAAGTTAGTCGCTAAAGGTTTCACTCAAAAGAAGGAATAGACTATAAAGAGACATTCTCTCCTGTCTCTGAAAGGAATCCTTCGGATAGTCATGGCATTAGTAACTCATTTTGACTTAGAATTGCATCAAATGGATGTTAAAACCGCTCAATGGCGACTTGCATGAAGATGTCTTTATGACACAACCTCAAGGTCGTGTTGAGGGGAGTCATTTAGTTTGTAGACTCAAAAGGTCTCTATATGGTTTAAAGCGGTATCTCGACAATGGTACTTAAAATTTCAAGTCATTTCAAATTTTGGTTTTAAAGAAAATCGTGGATCAATGCATATATCTTAAAATCAGTGGGAGTAAGTTTATCATCCTTGTTTTATACGTTGATGATATCTTACTTGCGAGTAGCAATTTGGGCATGTTATATGAGACAAAGAACTTTTTATCAAAGAGTTTTGATATGAAAGATCTTGGTGAAGCTTCCTACGTGATAGGAATTGAGATTCATCGAGATAGAGTCCGTGGCCTATTGGGATTGTCTCAAAGAGCTTATATTGATAAAGTTCTTAAAAGGTTTAACATGCACAATTGTTCTGCTACTGTTGCTCCTGTCATTAAGGGTGATAAATTTAGTCTACTTCAGAGTCCCAGGATCGATCTGGAGAGAAAATAGATGGAGACAATTCCCTATGCATCGGCAGTTGGAAGTCTCATGTATGCACAAGTCTGTACTCGTCCAGATATAGCGTATATAGTTGGCATGCTTGGCAGGTACCAATGTAATCCTGGTTTGGATCATTGGAAAGCAGCTAAGAAGGTTTTTCGCTATCTACAAGGGACTAAAGGACACATGCTCACATACAAAAGGTCGAATAACCTTGAAGTTATTGGTTATTCAGATCTTTGACTATCTTTGGGTGTCAAGACACTCGTAGGTCCACATCGGGTTATATTTTTATGCTTGCAGGTGGACCTATATCTTGGAAGAGCGTTAAACAAACGCTGACTACTTCGTCCACTATGGAAGCAGAATTCGTTGCATGTTTTGAGGCAACATGTGAGGCGATTTGGTTGAGGAATTTTATCTCAGGGCTTCGAGTTGTTGATACTATTTCAAAGCCACTGAGAATCTTTTGTGACAATTCCGCTGCGATTGCTATCTCCAATAACAACAAGATTAGTGGGGGTTCCAAATATATTGATATAAAATATCTTGTTGTGGGAGAAAGTTCGTAATCAAATTGTATGTCATTGAAAAGATAAGTACGACACTCATGTTGGCTGACCCTCTCACGAAAGGTTTACCTCCCAAGCTCTTTTTGGAGCATGTTGCGCGCATGGGGTTAACGGATAATTTTGATAGCCTTTGAGAGTGGGTATATGCGAGTGAATACATTTGTTTAATTGATTCAGAAATAAAATTTATTTATTTGCTTTTCCTTTTTTATGCAAATAACTTCTTGGAACATATGGTGCCAGTAGATGGCAATAAAGTAGGACCAATATTAGATTGCGTTTACATGTAATCACCATTCAGTTATGTAAACTTACAATCTATGTGAAATCATACTAGTTGGAATCTATGTCGGTGATGACTTCCAATACAAAGGATCGATGAGCGTCATATATCGATGATATGATATATTGACTACATTGATTCGTAGTTGAAATTCTCCTTTGGACGACCGATAATAAAGACTTTGATTGAGATTGATTGTGACTTACCATTCAAAGAAAGTTAGCTAACATTGGGTAATCGGAGTTTATTGACATAGTTTGGCCAAGTGGGAGACTGTAAGAAGTTTCTATTTTGATGGCCATCACTATGGTCAAACCCGTTGACCAGTGAATGGTATAAGATCAACCTTAAGATGAACAATTGCTATTCTGGTGAGTTTGAAGAGAATATGTAACTGCTTATTGAGTCTTTCAGTTAAAGTATGATTGTGATTTCTAATCACACTACAATTAGCAATTTCAGTCCTTAATGGGATAGGACTCTTTGGCTATAAATATAAGGGGTGCCTGGTCCCAACGATAGCTCGACGTAATTCAATCCTCCCTATTGGCGAGAGCATCCCCATTGTGCTAGGAGACATTGAACGCGAGAACATCGTTGAAGATCGGCAACCATCAATGGCTAACGCTCAAGGTGCGCATATTTATAGTTTGTTGGTTTTTGATTGATCATGCGCCTAGATCTTTAGGCTTAATTTTGGATGGTCGGATCGTCAGATTCATTTAGATTCCATCAATGGGTCCTCATGTTGCTCCGCAACTGTCACATGTAGGGGGGGATTGGGTCGTGGAATGCTGAAGTGGAGGTTAATCTTCTCTCCTAGTCTAAATACCATATCGATGTTGAGGTGTTGGATGCGGATGAAAGCATAAGATGGAGATTCACAGGCGCTGTAGGGCGACTTTAATGATATATTTTTCCCTTACGAAAAAAAAATGGTGGGGCTCAATCGTCTCAAACCTACTCAGATGAATTTCGGGGTGCGAACTCATTGATTTGGGTTTTTTGGTTACTTGGAATAATGAAGGGGCTAAAGCAGGTGAACTCTGCTATGGCTGGGGCTAGCAGGGAGCTATGCCTTACGCAGCCTTACTTCCTTGTTTCTTAATATTTTTGTGTCTTGGATCTTGGTATTTTGTATTGGGCAAGAAATTAAGACGCCAAATTTTATGAAGAAACCCTCTCACTGAAGATTTCGGGATTATTCTATATATAAATTTATTACTTTAACATCTGTTGATTGCTCCAATCCAATCTTATATATAATTACAAAATGCTTGACAGATTTATGTTTCTTGATGATGTATGCAGTGGAATCCAAATTTATGTTTACATTGTTTCTCTTCGCCGATTCGCACAGCCGTTTCAAAGATCTGATCATCGGTTTCTAGAGAAAACTCGATGTCTTCTTCATTTGGAATGCTTGATCTGTGATGGATAGAGGACAGGGGTATGATTTGGTAGCTTCTAATTTGGTAAGCTCTCTTTCATATTTTTCTTTATTTATTACTTTATCGTTAATGGGTCAGCATGGACTGGACAACTGAACCTAATAGCTCCAATCATACCACATCTGGCTGCTGGTCTAGTCAGATTCATACTACATCAGTTTAGACAGTTATGGTTGTGTTTAACATTAATGAAAATCTTATTTCTAATAAGTTTTAGCAAGTACAAAATCCAATAACAGATTTTAAACAAACAAACAAACCCCATCTTGTTCTAATTATTAAACCAACACAAATAATCAATAAAATTGCGTACACGGTTTCTCTGTCCACCTAATTTAAAAAAAGTATGACATAAATTTATTTTGCAAAACATGGTGAAAGATAAGAATGGATGTATATATATACCAACTCCTAAATATAATTCGTTAGGTATTAGTTATATCAACAATCACTGATATAGGCAACTTGCAATTTACAAATCCATCAATATGCTGCTTAGTATCAATCCAATATGCAATTTGCAAATCCACAATAATACCATCAAGAGGCAGAAAAGTCGCAGGAAAATTTTCTTATGGATACTCTATTCTTCTTTTCTTTGTGTTAAAACTAAGTCATTTTCTCTTATGTGTAGTAATGTGGCGTGAGAATTTGAGGTATTGATGATATTCCTAATCTCTCTCATCTTCCTCATATTGAACTACAATATTGTTATCTTAATGATTTTAAGGGTGGAAGATGACTGCTCTGTTACCTTTTAATTTTCATTTAATTTCATTCTTCTTCAATTTTCAACTGAAACATGGTAACACTGATTAGGTGCTTGGGCCTGAATAGCAGTGGTGTGATCTGGACACTCTAAGATGAGCCTCATTGTTTGATCCAGAGTCTTAGTGAACTATTATTTTATAATAGGAGTGATATGATTCTAAGGAAATGGCAACACATCTTTGACTAATTCAATTGAGGCATGTAATGTTGACATATATTTTTTTCTTGCAGGCCTCATCCATTTCAAATTCCTTCCAGCCGAAATGTTGGTAGGAGTGTTGATGTGCTTTTGAAATCATTTTCGTGTTCAATGATTCCAATTTCCAAGGTAGTCTTTAGTAATGTTAGTCACAAAAGCATGAGCTTTAATGAGTTATTGCTCTACCTATACAAGGAACCTCAATTTCTTGAAAGAAACTATTTGTTATTCAATTACTGTAACAACCGAGGTTTAAAATATTGTTCATATCCAACGAGGAAACATATAAAGATAGTTGATAGCTGCTAAAAAAGTTGACTTTACAACCCGGTAGAGTTCGATCGAGGAGGAAGTTGATGGATGGACTTAAATGTGACTTTGTGGTTAGTATGATGCGTGATTGTGTGCTTGTGATTGTGGTTGATTATACATGGGAATTTTACTCGAAACCATGGAGATTAATTGATTGATCATAATGATTCAACTATGTTGCTTAGTAGTTTTTTCATCAATTTATGCATTAATTTAAAATCGAATTTAAATTGTATCAATCTTCTAATAAAAATAAAATCTATATTATTGTTCCCGAACTTCCCGAATTTGGCCGGATTTTAACTTTTCCGAATTATTATCGAACTCCGATTTTGTGACTATGGTGTTCCGTGGACGAATAGAAAAATAAGAAACTGCGACAGTGACAATATCAATCCCGAAAGCCACATTCCTACAATAGATGCTTGATCTATGCTTATTACTATGATCGGAATGGGTATCCAATTGCACAACCAAAATAAAATGCATGATATATGCTTATTATTGTGATCGGGGAGGGTATCCAACTACACAACCGAAATTTTGTAATTTTTTTATTAATAAACGCTGAAGTCTTGATTAATTCATGTATTACTCTTTTTTTTTTTTTTTTTTTTGATAATGTGGGTATCCGGGCCTCTTAGAGCACCTGCCTAATCTCAGGGGCACATGCGCATCTCAAATTCAACCGGGTCAGCACAGGATATAAATTCCTATGGTGGCTTCAAGGGGAGGGAGGGGATTCGAACTCAGGTCTCCTACGTTTGAAAAGCGGTACCTGACCAGCGCCCCTAACCCCTTGAGGTAATCCTTGTACCACTCTTGGTGCATTCCTACAATCTTTTGTGCATTTATACCCTGAGATATGTCATATTTGCACTTCGCTCCACGTGTTTACCTATTTATATTGCGGCTTTTGCTTTTGTGTTTCCTTTACTTATTATCACCTTCGACAAAATAACCTTTTACTGCTTTGACTCAATTAATGGAGAGAGTTTTTCGCCTCGATTTTTTATCTATTGGATCTTAAGATTTATGGATACAAATAGACGGTGAGAATTTGATTCACGTGGCACATATCTCGAAAAGTGATCCAAGAATCATATTTTTTGTACACCCATGATTATGACGTGGAATCAAAATCTGATAATTTGATGGCAGACTTTTGAGCTCAAGATGTACTAAGTAGAAGATTGTGTTGAAAAAGGATCTCTATCATCTAATTCAGAGGTAATAAGTAAAAGAAATACAAAAATAAGGGATCCTAGTGTAAATAGGTGAAACATAGGGGCGAAGTGCCAAAAAGGCAATTCGGAGGTAACTGCAAAAAACCAGCCAAATTACTTGATTCACATGTCACTTTTTGAAGAACTTGGTACACAGGTTCATCAGGTGCCTTGTGAACATCCTCATTTGAAGATTTAGCGTTAAAAAATAACCATATCAAAGATTCGAAAAGACCAAAGACTATTAAAGATTTACAGAGTTGAACATGGGAGCCATTAATTTTAGGTTGCCATTTTAAAAGAGTACCTTTAAATCCACTCACCGAATCTTTGAGTTCACCTATGCTGAAACACATTGACTTAGTAGAATCAGATGATGGATCTTGAGATCATGGGCCTATCATCAGACGATTAGTGTTTTATTTCTCTCGATATACATCTCAGAAAAATGACCTTAACATTACATGCACGCTTAAAATTGATTTCAATGTCACTTTTCTGGGTTTGTACCATATGAAATAAAAAACAGACCGTCTGATGGTACGATCATGTTCTCAAGATCCATCGAATAAAATATTGGGATGATAAACAATCTCCATCGTCCATTTCAATATAATCAATGTGTTTAGCGTGAGTAAACTCAAATATTTGGTGGGTGGATATAAAGGTACTCATTTTAAAAAGGAAACCACTTGGTGCATGCGAGCAATATAAATTGTTATTTCTAGCACAAAATCAATTAAAGTTCGAAATCCCCTTTAAACTTTCAAAAAAATATATAAAAAAATCCCCTTACTTTAAATGTTATAAATAGTTACATTTCAAATTTTCATTACTTTGAATGATCCCTATGCCCACTTAACAAGGTTGCACAGATTTCTAGGGTTTTAAGTTGTGAAAATTTTTAAAAATTACAAACGTGTGAGCTAT
Organism: Chloranthus sessilifolius; assembly: GCA_021018995.1. Taxonomy (NCBI): domain Eukaryota; kingdom Viridiplantae; phylum Streptophyta; class Magnoliopsida; order Chloranthales; family Chloranthaceae; genus Chloranthus; species Chloranthus sessilifolius. Next base: position 130,593,503 of record CM037586.1, on the reverse strand, counting down.
CATGAAAGAATCAAATGTCTATCTTGCACTTTCTTTAATTGTGAGCTATTTTGTAGAATCCAAAAACGTCGGCTTCTTCTCCGACGAATAAGCTCTGGCATCAATGAAATACAGATTTCTAGGGTTTTAAGTTGTGAAAATTTTAAAAAATTACAAACGTGTGAGCTATCATGGAAGAATCAAATGTCTATCTTGCACTTTCTTTAATTGTGAGCTATTTTGTAGAATCCAAAAACATCAGCTTCTTCTCCGACGAATAAGCTCTGGCATTAATGAAATCGGCCAAGTTAAGCTCTGACATCGATGAAATCAGACTGTTTAAGTTCTAGCATCGATGAAATTGGCTTCTTCTCCGATGATAAAATCGGTTTCTTCTCCGTCGATGAAATCGGACTGTTTAAGCTCTAGCATCCGATGTGATGCAATCAACATTTTTCTAAGAGTCTGAGATGTAGGCGCTTTCAGTAAATAGGTGAGCACCAAGATAGGTACCTTTTGAAAAGGGTGGCTATTTTTTTTTTGCTTTATTTTATGATTGGATCTTAAAGTCTTTGACTCTCATACTTTTTATTTTTACTTTTATAACAAACTTTCTAAGAACTTGACTACAACACACAAGTTAGCAGTAATTTGGTTTTTTATTATTATTAGCTATACCTACCATACCTACTACAGTTCTAGGCTAGTTTTAGATATAATCCCGGACGCCAATCCGGTATAAATCTCTTTCATGCAGTGAGAGGGGCCTAAATGGCAAAGAGTGACACACTGATATGTATTGGTATCAGTTGATTTTTTATTCCATAGTTTGGTTATATATGGATCCTATCATGCACTATTTCTGGACTGCTTTATTACGTATGGCATTATTTTTTAAAAAAAAAAAAAAAGCCTAAGTGCCAGTTGCTAAGTAGCGTGACTATTAGCGGCACCAAAAATTGCCACTGCTAACAAAAAAAACTACTTGCTATTAGTCTTATCGCTATTGAAACAATAAGATTTTTTGTTAATAGCAGTAATTTTTTGTGCCACTAATAATCTTATTTTTTATAGTGTTTAGTCACGACAACCTCGAGAATCGAGGAACAAGTACACATACACATGCATGTGACAGTTGCGAATGAGCGTAAGAGAGCACCAACTATAATGGTGAGGATTAACTAATAGAATCCAACTCATACCTTATAAACAAAGGAGTGAGAAACAACGTGGAGGACGAGCCATAATTCGTCGCCTATCTTCTGCCTGAAAGATTATTTATTTCTAATTTGATGTTTGAATGGCAAAACTTGACTTGTTTCGAAAAATTATTCTTGAAAAAGAAAGTCAATTTTTATATATTTTTATTTTAGGCATAAATCAATTCAACCAGTGAGATCCCATAGTTCGTATAAAAAGGTCATTTTTCATATTCTTTTTCAAACAGACTAATCCAAGGAGAGCATAGTGATAAATTTCATTTTCAGTAATTTTTCGGTGGAGGGGCTCTTTTGATACATTTTGGATTAATTTTGAAAACTTTTTGGAAAAAATTCAGTAAAGTTTTGGGAATTAAAAATATATAAAAAGAATATTTAATTTTTTAAAAAGAAACTTACTAAATTACTAACATATTTAAAATAATAAAATAATAAAATAAAATTTTTAAATATTAAAAAAAATAAATTATTGAAATTTCACCGAAAAATATCGAAATTACCAAAAAATATCAAATTTTTTATTTAACCCATTTTTGGTGAATTTCACAAAATTTCACCGAACAGCTAATCAAAAGCAAAAGAAATTATTACCTGGAGAATTATTTTACAGCAAATTAATTTCTTTTCCTTTTTAGAGTGTCCTGCTATCAACAAGCCGTGCACCTTTAGAATTAGACAGCAAATTAATTTCTTTTCTTGTTTAGAGTGTCCTGCTATCAACGGCTTAGATTTGTTAAAAAAAAGTTATTCCATTGCGCCTAACTGCTATTCTTATACGAAGAGCCCTCTACCTTTTGTTCACCATTTTATCAATAGTAGATTATATATATATATATATATATATATATATATATATATATATATATATATATATATATATATATATAATTTTAAAGAAATTTACACTTTCGACCGATATCTTAGGATAGTCTTACACTTTCGATCGATATCCTAAGATAGCGGTCGATATCTTAGGATGACCTTTAACCAACTAATTTTTATTTTTTAATATTATAGCGCTAAGTCAAGTATTACTCTTTTAACTAATCAATTTTTATTTTATAAATATTATAGGTTGAAATAGATGTTCCCCTTTTTTGTCATTTTGATTTCGTCCGTGTGGGAGATAATACTTACAACGAAGGACATCGGAGGATTGTCACTGTCATGGAGAACATATCATTTGATGAGTTTATGGAGAAAATGTACAAGGTCAGTAGGACACGACCGGAAGAACATTCTATTACACTAACGGTTTCATTACGCATAAGGAATGAGCTTGTGTTTGTCGAATTGTCTGACTTTGATGATCTTACAAACTTATTCAGAGCATATCGTATTGGTGATGGTGTGATAAATATTTATATCGAAAAATCATTAGTCACTATCGTAGCAGAAATTTTACCGTCTTTAGAAGCATTTCAATCATTCCAGGAAACAAACGAAGATGATGATGGTGTGAGAACAGAACATTTGATTAAAAATCAAGAAATACGATTTGAAGAGGAAAACATCGCTGCATCGATGATAGTCGAAGATGATAGAAATATGAATATAGGATTTCGCCCCTACCGTAGGCCTCTGGAACAACTCTCTTCAGACATTCTAATGAGTGAAGGCGATAAAGATCAAGGATATTGTCATCAAATGAATCTGATGCATGATACATCTCAGTTCAACTTCGATTCGGTAAATCAGTGGGAAACATTTTTAGTCGACCTTAGTCTATATCAATGGCCTTCCGAATCAATAGCTTCAGAGCTAACGATAATCGAGCATTTAACACAACAGCCTCTCGTACATCAAACATTCCCGCATCGGCCAACATCAATCCAAACAACTGCACATCAATCAAACGTACATCGACGGGCTCAATCTCAATCACGTAATAATCATCCAGTCGATGACGGTGATAGTGATCTTGAAAATAATGAAGCACCGTCGTCTCTCACTTCGCGTATTCATACTAATAGGGGAATTGATCAACCTCTGGTGGACGAAGACTATCAGCTTAATAACTCCGAAGGAGAGTATATAGATTCGGATGATGAGGAACTGTATGAAGGGGGACCAATTACCATTGGTCAGGCGTTTAGAAATAAGAAATCCTTTCAGAAAGCTCTTAAAGAATTTATAATGGCAAATAATTTTCAGATTAAACCAATAAAAACCAATCCTCTTCGAGTTACGACGATGTGTGTTGAAGTAGGGTGTACTTGGCGAATACATGCATCGAAATTAGTAGGTGTGGATATGTTTGCTGTGAAAACTTTTCACTCGGAACATACGTGCGGAATGTCAGCTTTCAGAAGCGGACATCGCCAATGTACGACATCGTGGATAGCTTCATTCGTGAGAGATAAGCTATTAAAAGGCTTTGACAAGACTCCTGCTTTAATAATTTTTTATATTGAAAAAAAATATATAACAGTAGGTTATTGGAAAGCATGGAGAGGAAAAGAAATGTCGTTGAATGGCATCCGAGGTAGCTGGAAGGAGCAATTTAAGATGTTACCGTCATATGTCACCGAATTACTGTGGGTCGATCCAGATGTACAGACCGAATTGTGTCTCGAGCCTGATAATGCATTTCAAAGATTCTTCGTGGCATTCGGACCTTGCATTTGAAGCTTTCGTAATACTTTACGAAGAATAATTGCGATAGATGGAACACATTTGCGTGACGATATAAGGGAGTATTGTTAATAGCTACGAGGATAGACAGGAATAGACATTTATTTCCTATAGCGTTTGGCGTTATACCGAAAGAAAATGAAAATCATTGGACATGGTTCCTTGATCTATTAGGGAGACGTGTAATCGGTGAATTTGAATAGCAGTTTATATTGATATCAGACAGGCAGAAAGGTTTGATGGAAGTTGTGGAAAAAGTTTTTCCTAACGCCTTTCACAGCTACTGTATGCGACACCTAGCTCTAAATCTGTTTGATACATATAAGGATATAATCTCTAGACTGCTTTTCTGGGTTACTGCCCGTACATTTTCGGAAGCAAAATTTAAAAGAATTATGCGAAAAATAGAAGACGACACCCCTCCGAAATGTACAACATGGATTAAAGAAATTGGTGATCATTTCTGGGCGCGCGCTTATTTTCAAGGGAGGCGTTATGAGATGCTGACAACTAATATAACTGAAAGCATAAATAGTGTGTTGAAAATAGCCAGGGAGGAATCGATCGTGAGCATGTTAGAAACTATTCGCACAAAGGTAGCCGAATTTTATTTTCGTCGTTAGGAGGAAGGAAATAAAATGACACATGTGTTAACACCGATGGTCGAAGAACACATAACATGAAATTCAGGATGGGCCCGTCGAAAAAATGTTATACCATATGGTCGCAATATATTTCAAGTTAAACGTGGTGATTACACTCACAGTGTCGATCTAGATAAGCGAACATATACATGTAAACGTTGGTCTATTCTTGGATTACCATGTTCACGTGCGATCGCCGCATTATCGCGTCAAAATAGAGAAAGAGAGATCCCCCAATTTTGTGAACACTGGTTTACAAGTAACTTATTTAGGAAAACTTATAAAGAACACTTTGTCCCGACCGTTGACAAGCGCCAATGGATTTCGCAAAGATACGACATTCAAGTTTTGCCTCCGCACAAAATACGTCAAACCGGCCATACGAAGAAAAAGAGAATAAGATCTAAAGTCGAAGTTCAAACCACTACGATGTAAAAATTGTAACAAATACGGTCATAACCGTCGCTCGTATAAATTTGTTAGAATTTGAAATTAACTTATATTACTTGTGAGTACCGTAAGCCTTTATTTCTACCCTTATCGATATCGATAACATTTCATATTTTATAAAGGGAGCCGGTTAGGTCCTCAATTGGAAGACGATGACCATCCTCCAAAATATATTTGGAGCTCCACGTGGCACCCAAAAGAGTATTTGAGTGTCACGTGGAGCACAAGTGGACGGAATAGATTAATATCAAACCCATGTGGAGCAAAATCGAAAAAAACTTTTTAAACCCACAAGTCAAAGTTTGACATATATCTTTGGTCCACATTTCACGATTCAAAATAAACTGCTTTGGATTAGATGAAGGAGACCATTTATCATCATTCATCATCCAAATAGATTTTGGATCATGGCCCTACTATCGACAACTAATTTTTAGCAAAAAATCAGCGGCCGATGACTTAAGTTAGCGGCCGATGATTTAAGTCATCGGCTGCTAACTTAAGTCATCGGCAGATGATTTAAGTCCTTGGCCGCTAACTTAAGTCAGCAGACGATGACTTAAGTCATTTGATGATATCTTAAGTTATCAGACACTAAGTTAAGTTAGCACCGCAGACTTAAATCCGCGCCGCTAATTTATGTTATCGACTGCTGACTTAAGTTAGCGGCCAGTAAGTCAGCGGGCATTGTGAAATCTGAACGTCAAATACAAGTCTTTTTATGATGTTTATAAAGAATTGTTAGATAATTAGGATAAATTGATAACAACTAAAATTATATAAGTTGATATAAAATATTTAAAATTTTATCAAAAATATTTATAAAAATCTATAAAATTTTACAAAGATATGAAATATAAAGTTTAACTCTTCCCAAACGTGCACATTAAATGTCCGATTTCGGCTCTAAATTGTTGCATTTGTTTTTTTTCGAAATCAATAGTCCGCCGTTGGGAGAAGTATTCTATATACTTCAAAACATATATACCACAGTCCCAAGCGTTTCTTTAGAGCGGGAGATCGATACTGTTGAACGCCGATACCTTCCACTGTTGATCGAAAGCTGACTTTAGACCGACAGCGTAAAGAAGACACGGAAGGTGATGCAATAGACATCCTTTATGCTCTTCGAACCTCCTTGAGCACTCTCGGTCTACTGGATTTATTAACTTAATTTCGTGATCAACTAATGAAATTATAGCCAACGCCCAGTGGCAATATTTTTAGCTATGCATTGGAAGATAAATCTGCACAGAAACGAAATTAAAATTTTAAATAATTAATTTTATTTAAAAGCCGTTAACGTTAAATAAAGCGAAATGTAGTATTAAAAAACGTACCGTTCCACAGTCGATCGCGTGAATTCCGCGTTCATTATTTATAAGTAGTGGTTCAAGCAACTTTAAATTGTTACGAACCTTCCACTCGTCACAGTAAGCCTGCCACTTATCGAAGTCGCTAAGTGCTGCTAGACCTTAATTATCGATAAATTTTTCATATTTTTTCTCATCTGCTATAAACAAGGTCTGAAACAGAATTATATAGTAAGTAAATAAATTAAAATAAGTGTGAATGAAAAGATAAATAAATGAAACAAACGAAACAATAAATAGTTGAAACCTTACCAGGGCGGACGCAGAAGCGAACCAGCTTTTTTCGGCATTTGCCGTAAACGTTGAATTGTTGATAACTTCAAGGACTCTCGAGTACGCGTCGATAACTTCATTGTCAAGCCACGAGCGTCCTTTGGGAACCTTTAAAAGACCAACTGTGATGTCAACACCCATGATAGTATTGATGATCACATTGTCCCCTCCCTCCGGCCGGCTCCAAAAACTGAGCATATATTTGTGCTCCATTGATTTTGGCTCATCCTCCTCCTCCACAACCAATCTTGGTCTTTTTATAACGGCTTTACTTATCAGAGTCTTTCTCTTCTTCCGAGCACGCAAGTCATATCCCTCGGTTTTACTTTTTCCAATTGATAGTTTAACTAAAATTGATTTTAGGGATGCCGGCTGTGACTCACGAGAAGGCTGGGTAAGAGGAGCACCCTCATCACCCACTTCCACCAAGGGTTGTTTAGTAAGAGGTGGAGGAGCTTCAGAAGTTTTGAGAGCCGTGATTTGATGGGTAGGTTGAGGAGCAGTGCGTTTTGGGCCAATGGGTTTAAGGGCAGAAGTTCGGGGGGCAGTGGATTGATGGCTTGGTTGAAGAGCAGTGGGTTTAGGGTCAGTAGGTTTAGGGGAAGAAGTTTTGGGGGCAGCTGATTGATGGGTAGGTTGAAGAGCAGTGGGTTTTGGGCCAGAGGGGCAGAAGTTCGGGGGGCAGTGGATTGATGGCTTGGTGGAGGAGCAGTGGGTTTAGAAGATGTAGGATGAGTGGCAGTGGGAACGAAGGTTTCAAATAGAACAGACGAAAGAATATTATCCTACATAATTACAAAATAAATTAAAAAAATTTATTATTTTATAAAAAAATAAAATTATTTGGGAACAAGTTAGCGGCCGCATTATCGACCGATAATATAAGTTAGCAGTCGATAATTTACATTATCGTCCAACAATGTAAATTATCGACCGCTAACTTATATTATCGATCAATAATGTAAGTTGTCGGACGATAATTTACATCATCGGACGACAAGCGTATTTGACATTAATCTTTAAAAACATATATTTTTTTTAAATTTAAAAGGAAATGGTTTAGTACCTTCGTCAAATGAGATGTGACTGCATCAAGGTCCTTCTGTATTGAGGCATTTCATTATGTTAAATTTAGAACCTGATATTTTAGTGACCATACTTCATTTTGTAATGACCCAACTTGCTCTTTGAGGGTCTTCTTTTCTCTCTCTAGCTGTTCAATTTTGAGTGCTTGCCCTTTAAGCACTGTAAATGCACGTCGAAAGTCACTTTTCATCTCTTTTACAGTCATGCGGAGCGTCTTGTATCCTTTTCTAAGCTCTGTTACTTCTTTGGTTAGGTTAGGTTGCCTAACCGGCTGTTCTCTTATTGGCTGGGGCCTAATCTCTGGTTTTCCTTTGCCCTTTGATTCAGTATGCTGACATACAACGACTTCATACTCGTCGTTTTCGTTGCTGTCATTATCGTCATCCTCATCGTCGTCATCGTCATCTCGGCTTTTCGGCTCTTTGGCTCTTTTTGGAGGACGTGTCTTGTAACTTAAGACATCGTTGTATTCATATATAGTTTCTTCATCACGAGGCTCCTCGGCCTTTTCCTGCTCCCTTTCCATCTCTCTTTGCATAAAAAAGAGTCGAACCGATCTATACTGCAATTCGTACTTTACAGCTTCAAGCTCTAAGATTACTTTAAACTTAAGAAAATTTTCTCGATATAAATTAGGATTACGGCTGAATTTCGGGCCTTCCCATTTCATTAGCCTAGGAAATGGATCTTTGAGCTCAGTAAGAGCGGTGGCGACTCCAGGAAAGTGCTTAAACGCTCAAATCTGTAAGGCGATAGTACATCCGTAGATGTTGTAATGCCCATTTTCTGACGTATGCTTTTGATATGCTATCTACTAAATTATTGTAAACTATCTGGCCCCACGAAAACTTGTTGAACTCTTCAATGTTATCTACTAATACTAAGTACCGTGTGTCCACTTCCTGCTATGTGTCCGAAAGTAAAAAATAATATAAGAGAAACAATAATGATAGTTTCAAAAATTCATCGTTGGATAAATCAGCACTATCAACTAATTCTTCAATACGAGGTCTTTTAGCCAGCTTCCCCCGAAAGAATTTATATCGAATAGTTTCTTCCTTTGGCACGGCCACCTTCTTAGACTCAGGTTCCGTCAACATATTCAGGCCTAAAATGAATGCTATATCGGACTCTTACAGCAGTACATTGGTATTTCTAACCTTGAAAATATTATCTTTAACCCAAATGCTTAAAATAGCATCAATCAAGTCTCCAATGAATCTTAATTTCTCATTTATCCTAAATAGATGACCGAAAATTGAATCATCTAAAATCTTCTTCCTCTCTTCGTTACAGTGCAAGTAAAATTTTTTGACACCAACTCCAGAACATTTTCCGAAGGGCTTTAGAGACAGTCATTTTACAATCACTTAGTGGGAACTGCAATATACATAAAAATAATTAATTAACAAAATAAGTGAGGTTGAAAAACTACCGATAACTTACATCATCGTTCGACAACTTACATTATCGAACGTTAACTTACATTAGCGGCCGATAATGTAAGTTAGCGGTCGATATTGTAAATTAGCAGCCGATAATGTAAGTTAGCGACCGATATTATAAGTTAGCGGTAAGTTAGCGGATTGTTGAGAAACATAACGGATGATTGAATGTGTTTAAATATAAAAAAAAAAATTACCTGAAAATTTGCTGTGAGCTTTTTTCCGCTTTCTCGCCGATAAGTCGCCGCCCTCTCAGTTTTACAGAAAAGTAATCATTAAAGTAAATAATAAACAATGAAAAGTAATAAAGTAACGGTTACTTTTATACTTTAAAAGTTATTTTAATATAAAAGGCGGTTGCTGACGTGGAACCGGCTAGGCTTGGAGCTGACCTCTTATGCATTGATTGAAACTATAGGGCCGTTTCTGCAAATACGCAAACTTATAGGGCCGAAAGTGTAAATTTTCCTAAATTTTAATAAGGACATTTTCCAACAGGGATCTAGTACTTGCACGCTAGATTTTTATCGTGACACATGCTTAAAAATAAAGACATTGTTATCTTTTAGATTTGTGTCATGTGGAAGATCATATAAGCCACCTGATTTGAAGATCATGGTGGAAAGATCTTTGATCGATTTCAAAGTATGACACCAAATGGAATCTCTATCATCCGATTAAATACAGTCAACCATCATTTGATTCAATGGTTGAATGTGGGAAATTTAATGATAGCTATAATTTTTCATCTCAATTTTTCCCCGCATAGATCTTGCCATCATGGTGTTCAAATCAAACGGTGGTATTCCACGTAGCACAGATCCCAAAAATAATAATCTTTCTTTTTTACCATGTGCCACGGTATGAATCTCATATGCAAGTTTTTGCTCCCTTTCCAACATCCCTCAATCAGAGAGTGTTATATGGAGGACAGATTTAATGCAGATAAAGTATAAGCGGCAGGAATTGTACGAGATGTACCGACTTGTATTAATTGAGTCCACCGCACTTGCACCCAATTACGCCCAATTGCATGATGCCACATTAGTCGTTTGCACTTTGTTCTCAACAAATCTGTCCTCCGATTCCCTCCAAAACAATCGCTCAAATACCCTGAAACTTTTCGTTTAATTAGATTGGCAGAGGCACCAAAGGAAAAAACCTATTATTCCCTCGACGCAGTTACAACTTACAAGTTTAAAAACAGATGTTACTTTTCACTTTTTACAGAGCGGTCTATGCAGCTGATTGCTGTTTTTGGGTGATTACCGAAGATTGCAATCAAAGCCACAAAGGTGTGTTTGGCTATTTTTATAGGGTAGCTGTCTTCGCACCCACAGGTTCTCTGACAGCACTCACAAATGCAACCCCTCAAAAATAGTTGATTGGATCGGATCAGACCATGGAGATCGATTTTACTCTAATCTTCCACACGATGGATCTTGAGACTGTATCACACCTATCAGACGATCAATTTTTTATTGCACATGTCACATAGCCCAAAAACTATAACTTTTGTGCAATGGCACACATTACACTCAAACATAATTTTAGGGTCGTATTTTGGGGATCTGTGATATATAGAATAAAAAACTGATTGTTTGATATGTGCAACATGATCTCAAGATCTGTTGTGCCAAAGATTGGAGTGAAACACAATCTCCATCGTCTGATCTGACACAATAAATGAGTTTTAAGGGAAAGCTTGTGGCAAGCTTATCAAGACCCATTGCGGGTTTAAATCAACTGTAGCAGTCACAGTTAGCAAGCGGCAGACTACTAAAAGACTGTTGCAGTTCAAGGAAACCTGCCTAGTGGATCCTACAATAGGCTAACGGAGTCCGTTCTGGTCTATATATATATCAGCCTCCTGTCTGGGGTCAGGTGGGGACCCAATTAGTAGCCGGCGCAGGCTCCATTAGCCCAACATGGTGTTCACTAGCCTGTCACTGGCATACCTAAACCAGCGCCAGCTTTTGTACCATGTGGTAGGATCCATTAGGTATGCTTCATTAAACCGCAACGGCCCTTTAAATCCGTCGCGATCTTGAAGAGCTCACGCGAGCTTTCAGCTAGTGCAGCGAGGTCTGAAGAAATAAGAGTTTGGAAAGGGTAGGATAAAAAAACTGACAATCAGATAGCCAGATCCTATGCCATGATCACAAGATCCCTTATGTGAAAGACTAAAGCGAAAAAACAATTTCCGTTGTCTAATTCAGGGCATTCAATGGGTTTTGGGGTAGGTGCCCTCCAAAATTCCATGGTTGTTAATGAAGCCACCACTTGGTAAAATGTCCATTTATCAATATGGTTTTGTGAGGGATATGTTACATAAGTTCAACCATTGAAGAAGCTGGTTTCAATCACTTCCATAACTTTTATTTTGGTTTTCACCCTGAAACATCACTTTTCAAGCAAGAAATATTTAAAACTGATACATATAATGTACATCGGCTGTGTTCCAAGAGACAGCTGGTAACATCACATATGTTCTGGTTGATATTACAATCCTCACTTCTTGTTTTAAGAAATTAAAATTTTATATAAATAATTTTAATAAATAAATAGCACTTTTGATATTATGTTAGATTCCTATTAGCTCTATTGACACCTTTGATATTATGTTAGATTCATATTGGCTCTATTGACCAATATCGTCGTATCATAGTAACTATCGGCAATCGTGCACAGTTTGAACTCGTAGAAACCTCACCGGCTTATTCAACGCTGACTTGATCACTTTTGAGCTATCTTCAATTTCTTCTAGGTCTGCTGTACATAATGGTGCCTATAAAATTTTAAAAAGGGTAATTTACTTGATCAATCCTGTCAGATACACCTTTTTCGTCAGAGACCCTATATTTTCACCTTTACTCAAATCGATCAGTTGCAAGCCCAATCGTCTCTTGCCTTTACGAAATGCCGAAATTACCCTCAATGTAATAAATAGCTGTCTTTTATTCAAATCATTATTATTTACCTTTTTTACTTTTTACTTTTTCGTTCGAAGTCGGTGGAAGGCGAAGTCACTTCAAGCTCGGTGATGCTCGATCGTTTAATCTTCAAGCTACCAAATCTTTAAGTTAAAAATCAAATCATCTTTCATTTATGTAGAATTTTTTCTTTTTTTTCGACGGTCCATATTTTGAATTAATTTTTTTTTATTCTCCTATTATAACGATCGATATTGATCGTTAATACAGTCAACACAGTTCATTTAAGCAATCTATTTTAGTATGGTAGTCATTCATTTCAATTTTATTATAGTTCATTTAAACAAACCCTCAAGATGGTCGCACAGTGTGTTGTTGGCAAATGTTTCCCTACTGGCATTTTCAAGCTCTACGATGACGTTAGCCCAGAGCGGAAGGAGTTGCTGAGAATATCTGTTTTCGGTGGAATATTCCAAATGTCAAAGGGTATAGGTTTTATTGGAGATGCCGTCGATGGGATGTTAAATTTTTGGGTTGAAAAGAACCTCTTCCGAATCGGGAAGAGAGATGCCTATCTTTGGAAGATGGACATTGCTTTAATACTGGGCCTTGCCGTAGTTGAACTCCAACAGTATACCCCTTCCATTAAACCACCGAAAAAGAAAAAGAAACGATTCGCTACAAATATTTTTATGGACTGCCTACCGGAAAAATTATTCGGTCTCATAGAAAATCGAATAAGGCTAGCGCAAAGTGAGAAGGACTTCGTTAAGTTGACTCTTCTATTTGTGTTGCATACATTTCTTTTTCCCGGGTTCCCCCATCAACTGTCGAAAGAGCACGTTGAACTCGTCGATGACGTCGAGAACTTCAAACAAACTGCATGGGGTCTTTGTGTGTTCCGTGACTTGCTGACGTATATAGAGAAGGGTGTAGCGAATAGAAAGTCCACCAATAAGGATAAAGCCCTTAAACCGTATAATGTTTATGGCTACATTTATATTTTTCAATGGTAGGCCTATGAGATGTTGCCAGAAATCTCACCTAAGAGAACGCCCCTGAAGAACCCTTTCTCACGATTGTTGAAATGAGAGGATAAGGCGCAAACGAGGACGAAAGGCTACACTATTGGGAAGATACTGAATAATATGGTATGATGTCTATTTACTTCAAATTTCTAAGGACTGTAAAGAGTACCAATGCGCGTATCGACTTCCTACACAATCGGTGTCGACTGTTAACACAGTCGGTATCGATTGTTTTAGCAGTCGATATCGACTATTTTAGCAGTCGATATCGATTGTTTTAGCATTCGACACCGATTGTATTAAAAGTCGGCATCGACTATATTAGCAATCGATAACAACTGTTGTAGCAGTCGATAACGACTATTTTAATAGTTGATACCAATTGTTTTAGCAATCGATAACGACTATTTTAACAATCGATATCGATTATGTCTTAAGGCAATACTCGCATTGGTACTATTTACAGTCCGTAGAAATTTGAAGTATTCTTTAAAACCCTTAGAAATTCGATTGAGTAAGAAGTCGATATCGACCCTGTTAGAAGTCGATATCGGTTGTCTGTGAAGTCGATACAAACTATTTAAAGAGTCGATATCTTGTGCTAATATTCTATATTCGATTTTCAATTATATATATTTATTTTAGTATTTTTGATATTTATTTGTTTCCCATTTTCTTCTTTTGTAAAAGGTTTGCACTCTCCCAGAATCGGTTTCCTACGAGTTGGAGATACCCGTCGTAAGGGAATATCTGTGGTATGGAAAGGGTGTTTGGGGGAAGAGAAAAGAGGTGATGAACAGCTCAAGAAAACTGTGGAAGTGAATTTGAGGCCGAAGAAAAAAAGAAATTACCTTCCGATCGAAGATATTGACGAGGAAGAATTTGAGAGCCAATAGACGTCGGACGGAGACTCGTCCTCAGAAGAGGGCCTCGTCTAATTAGAGAGGCTGAGAATAAGGGAGGTCACGAAGAATGCGAGCGGCAGTGCACCATCCTCCTCTAATGAAGTGTTGTTGAGGAGGATTGACGAGATGACGCTTGCCAACTTGAAACTCACTCAAACAGTGAGCCATTTGGTGTAGAAAGTTAACCATTTAGAGCAAGAGAATGTGCCCCTCCAGACACGATATAACTCCTTGGATTACCGTTTCACTTCAAGGGATGTGGAGCTGCAGACGATGAATCACTTTAATAAATTGATCAGAAAGGACCAAGGGTTTCTGAAAGAACTCCTTCAAACGATTTTAAAGGTTACACCTAAGGTATGTGTTGTAATATAGTTTGTATAAGTGAATATAATTACAACTTTCTATCTAAATAAAAAAAGTTATAATTTTAAAAAGATAAATATAATATATATATATATATATACATATATCCGGGCAGGGTGCAGGCCGAATGTTGCAACACTCAACCCAAGCCGGCCCGAATTTATCCGAGTTGCAACATGCTTAGTCAGGTCTGAATATCGGGCCGGGTTTGCTTAATAAAAAATACCACTTTTTCGGGCCGGGTGCGGGCCAAAATTCGGGCTGGCTCAACCCATTGAGAGCCCTAGGTCGGACTGTGGGGAGTTTGTATTAAAGTATGTGGAGTACTTTATGATAGGGAAGAAATCCGACTTTATGCAAGAAAATACGAGTCAGATCATAGCAGAAATTGGCCAGACACTTACCTCATTCATTGCCGATAGAGTGGAGGAAGAATGTGATGAACAACTTTCTACAAATGCACCACCCTCGTAGATTTTTTCAGATGTAAATTAAATATTAAATTGTATTTAGATGTACTTTTTGGGGTGAATCTATAAATTATAAATTTGTAAGTACATTCGAAAGCAAATAATAGGTATTTGTAAATTTGTAAATCTGAAATCTCATATATAAATATATATGCACAAATATATCGGGTGAACATTCAAAACAAAAACTAAAAATAAATCAATAAAATATATGTGACTTACATAATAGGCAGGCTTTCGACATGTGAACAACTGTTTGCAGTCGATATCGTCATCGATTGTTAATACAATTGATGACGATTGTTAATATAGTCGATATCGATTATTAACGCAGTTGATATCGATTATTAATACAGTCGATAACGATTGTTAATATAATCGATATCGATTGGATAAATAGTCGATATTGATTGTTAAGACAATTGAGAATAACTGTTTAGACAATCGAGAACGACTGTTTAGACAATCATTAATAGGTTGCATGCACAGACCTATTGCGGAAGGTTATGATAAAATATACTTTTTGGCATTTTTAATATTAGATTCAAACCAATAATCGAATTTTACATTCTAATTTTATGAGAAAATGTACATTCTCAAATGTTTAATCATCGTAGTTATTATATTCCAAATTTATAACTATTAAAAATCGAATTTACGGCCAAACTTTTCCTCGTGACATTCCTTGCATGATCTAGCTGGCTTTTGTACTATTTTTGGATGCGTTCTATCTTCATCCACCGCACATGAATTATAATCATATCATCTATTGGTAGATTACTTGTGTCAAATCTATACCAAGGTGCCCTATTTTCGGAGGATGGCTGTATATCGGAGGTTCCTTCTTTATTCATGAAATTTAAAATAGTTAAGAAGACTATCATATAATATAAAAAAAGTTCACATAATAAAAGCGGTACCTAGTGGTAGTGAAATTAGTCTGACGGTTTCCTCCGTTCATAAGTTTGAAAGTTTCAGTGCGTAAACATCGTCTTACCTCCGCCGGAGGTGCAAGCCCACAATTATCAATTGGCTTGCATTTCGGGACATGACGTACCTTCATAATGGAAAATAGAAACAAATCTTCGTCAATAACCAAGTTGCCAAAAAAAATCACATAGATAGAAAAATGCAAGTAAAATGCAAGTGATAGGAAAATAAAAATCTCATGTTACGAAACTCTTAAGAAAACTCTAAAATAAAAATCTCATATTACGAAACTCTTATTACTAGGATTAGAGAGTGATTTACTATATAAAAGAGACGCGTATTGTATCAATCTATCGGTCTCACTGTTGTGCAACTCTTACAATTGTGACCATACTCAATACAGCTGCCACACTATAGGGCTCTAACTTCACCCTTAGAACGTATCCTTCTCTTCCTTGGACGGCCGACTTGCTTTCAACAATTATAGAGTGGTCTCACTTTCATATTTTTCAGCAGTTGCTCAGCTTGGATTAGCCATTGGCTTTTGTTGAGTGTGGGGACCCATTATTGGTCGCATGTTTATTTAAAGCAAGCGGTAAAAAATTATTTCTCACAGAAGTTATGATAATTATAACTTCTTTGATTGATGGTCACCACGACAAGCGAGCAAGGTAAGCCATAAATGTGCCAACGATGATAAGTACATGTCTTGTGTTCCAAGTCGACGTGATGAATGAAATTCTCAAAATTGACTTATCCATTATAACACCTTCTTTATGTGCTTGTCTGCTTTCGGCCAGAGGAGGGTACTCCATTTCTCAAATATCTGTCGACACTTTTGAAAATGATCGGTGATTGTCTCTCTAATAGTTCTGATTAAGTCGATAATTAGTTTCTCTCGAGCTATCTTCAGTACGATGTTTAAGCTTTCAGGATTATTCGTAGTCAGGGAGTCGTACTGCCTTCCTTTGAAATGTGCGCATGTTGGCAATTTCTCAATTTGTGCTTGCTTTATTAGTTGGTGGTAAAAGTAATTTAAAAATCAAAGAAAGAGTAAGACAGGGGATGGAATCAGCACAACTAAGAAATCCTAGACCTGCAAGATACAAGGTCCATTGTGGCAAGTTTTGATAAGTAAGAGTTTGTCCCACAGGGAAAGGTGATCTACAGCTCCAAAGGAGCCGTCATTAGTAGTCCCTCCAGATCTGACTACAGATCTGGCAGTCCTAAAAAGAAGGGGAGTTTAAGGTCACTTATTCTAGGTATTCTAAGGTAACCTAATATCTACACTACAGAAAGGGGTGAGAGGATGGATGGAGTGTGGAAAATAAATATAAAAGAGTGAGAAGTAAGTTATTGAGCCAAGATCAGAGGAGCTTTGTAACTCAGATTCAGATCTGATGTTATAGAAATCCTGTCCAATGGCTACGTTATCACCACTGAGGAGAAGGGATCCAACCCATCTCTCTACCATGATTCAATCCCTTAAGGTTATAATATATCCACTCAAATGGTCACAGACTATCCCATAGGGGAACCACAATCCAGGGATGAGTCAAAACAAAATAAGTTAATCATTGTAGGCACTATTTCATCCAGGCTACCAGCTCAAGAATCCATAGGGAACCTCAACCTCTAAAGCTCTATGTGTGAGGCTAAGGCTGTATAGGATCATGATAGCCCAGACAGATAGAACCAACAAGAGATTGAGTACAACCTTCGATCTAGCTGTCCATTGCTTGAGTGAGGCTACAATGGTCCAGTCACAAGCCTACAATCTCTATAACCAGATCAAATCCAACATTTGATAGCGGACCTATACAAATATAGGGGAGTCTGCCTCCGTACAATCTCCCACCAGGCTTCTACACGCTCAGGTGTAAAGAAGAAAGATCCATCTTGGATCGGTGGATTAGAATCACCCTAAGGCTATAACCCGTCCACTCAAATGGTCACAGACTATCCCAGAGGCTATCCTCCTCACGGAGCCCAAGATAAAACAAGAATATCGCCACCACCCTACCAAATTTCAAGCTCCCATGGGGATTTCAGATCTAGTGGGTCCTGTGGTGGGGCTAAGGCTGTATAGGACCATGATAGCCCAGACACACAGGTCACTTAGATCTGAATGGCCCTTAGAGTCAGTCCTCCATTGCTTTGAAACACAGCCAAAGCAATGACGGATCACAAGGCAGTAGCCTTGCACAAAGCATCTCACATTCAAACACAAATCTTACAGAGTACAAATCCTATTACAAAACTTCCATTGATCTAGTTCAAAGAGCATACAAAGACATAGCCAGCAAGTGCTGGACTATGGAGAGAAGGAAAAAAGAAAAAGAAAACTACTTACAGCTATAAAAAGAAAAGCAAAACGACCTCAGATCAAGTCTCCAAGAAATGAGATGTGTTCCCAGCTATTCCAGGATGTAGAAAGAAAAGATGGTCCAAGCCCCCCTAAACCTAAGCTAAGTATGGGTTTTTATAGCAGTGGTGTGGTGGCGCATTAGGGTTAGGAAACCCTAATTTTAACGATGCCACGTGGCCGAATAGTGATCCTTCGATGCCTTGGGGCGCGTGCACAGACATTTGAGCGTGAGAGTGCGTGCCCTAATCGCTGGAAATTCCCAGAAGGTCCTCTGCTAAAGAGATGGAAGTTTGAGGTTCAAAGCTTCGCTAGATAGCCATTATTTCCCAAACTTGTCGCGTGGTAGCTTTTGCTCTTCGCTAGGATGATTTGATATTGAAACTTCAACTGTCGCGAGGTTGGCTTGGTTTGCTCTTCAGGCAGTCGCAAGGTTGAGTAGACATCAAAGCCTCAGATGTCGCGAGGTTGGAGTTCAAGCAGTTGCGAGGTAGCTGCGCGATCGCTGGGTTGATCTTCGCGAGGACAGATTTGAATAGAGCGAGAACTTCGCGAGCACTTCTCTTCACTAGACTTCGCGAGTTATCTCGCGAGGCTTTAATGAGTTCTGAACTGTGCGAGGTTTCATGTCTTAATTGATCTTCGCGAGGATGACTTTGACTTCGCAAGGATGCTTTCTTCTTGAACGGCGCGAGGAGTTCTCTTCTGATAATTGCATCCCGCGACGACTGCGCGACAGCTACGCGAGGAGTCTTCTGAAGCTCTCTCTTCTCAGCCGTTCTGAGTGAACTGCGCGAGACTGTGCGATGTGTTCTACTCTTAAGCTTCGCGAGAGCTGCGCGAGTTTGTGCTTCTGAAGCTCTTCAGTCAATCATCTGCGCGAGAAGTTGTTGTAGAGTCTTGGGATGCTCAGTTGGACTGCGAGAGGCATATTTCTCTTGAATCCTCTAAAGCTTGGGTCAGCTGCGCGAGGCTCATTTCAAGTCTGAATTCAGAGTTCATCCTTTTGAGGGACTTCTGGTGGTAAAACCGGCTCCTTAGCAGGATTTTTGGCCTTATTTCACTGCTGGTTATTACCTACATAAAACACTTTACAAGAACTTATTAGGTGGCTATGGGTCTAATCAAAGGTTAAGTTAAGGGGTGAAAAGTGGTACTTTTCAGGTCTTAACAGCGCATGCCCAATGCTTTAGGCCTATTTTTAAAATATACTCTACGACCCGAAGATCAGCAGCATCTTTCTTCATTTTATTCATAAAATAATCAAATTTCTCTACTGAATATGCACGTATAGCGCTCCACCATAGACCAACCACCCCGTTCTTTAAGTACTTGTGTACCAAATTTTATGTCATATATCGCATGCAATAGTTGTGGTATGCATTAGAAAAGATCCGTTTCACTATATTTATTAAACCCTTCGACCTATCCGTGATAATAACGAAATCTTCGCTAAACTCACCGATCACAAACGCTCCTAACCGTTCAAGAAACCACATTCATGTATCCTTTTCCTCTAACTCGACGACGGCAAATACTAACGATAATATATGGCCATTGCCGTCTTGTGCTGAGAAGATAAGTAGGATCCCTTCGAAACGTCTTTGTAAGTGTGTCATCTACAAGCAATATACGACAAAGTGTATTGTAGTAGCTTTCGATGTACGGTCTAAAACTTCAAAAAAATCTTTAGAATATACCGTTAAGCGTAAGTTGAAAAGATGTTAGTACATTAGGAGCTATCCACTCCATCTCCTTCACATAAACCGATAGATCCACAAATTGCCCTTCCTAACTGTCTCTAATATCATTCAGAGCGACTTTCCCCCTCCAAGCCTTAGAATATGTGATTTACATATAATAAGTTTTTATAATATCAAACATTATCGGCGCAGGTATGTTATCGAATCATTCCATAAGTTTCTCCCGTATATAGTTGGCTATGAAGGAGATTATTACATTACGGTGACCGTGCGGTCTGATCTTAGCAGCCCCACATGTGTGAGTACTATTAAAAATCTTGATTTCGAAAGAGTCGAGCCAAGTCAATTTAGACGCATGTGTTTGCCACGAACGATTGGGTTCATAGCATCCGGCTGTCACTTGATAACTAGCGATTTTCAAGGGCCAGATTTAGAAGTTTTTCTCCACCGCATGTTCTTTCAATGCTTTTTGAAATGCTTGCTTTTCTATGAAGATCTCTCCAACTTTAAACGTCTAATTTTGGTATTTGGTTTCCACTTCTTGATCGGAAGACTCGTCTTATGTCTCTGACACTTCATAAGCACCATCTATTAGGGATTATTAATGTCTCTCACAAAATTTTTTGGATCCTCTTTTATAAACTCATCTGGTTCACCATCATAATCTTCGACGTTCTCTTCACTAGCTGTGTTCTAAGGTGGTTAACTAGATCCTTTTTCATCGAAGGGGTTCTGATGTGGTTGACTAAGCCCTTCACCAAACTGGTTCTGAAATGGTTGACTAGCCCCTTCACCGAAAGGGTGTTCATTTGTATGGACATGAGGTTGAGCTCCTTCGATAATCCCCATCGATGGTATGGTAGAACATAATTCGTGAGTCAGTCAAGTTATGAATCCACTGAAGAAAATATAACGAAAATCATCTTCATCCCTCACTTTTAGAGACATGTAGTCTAACTCTTGACGACAATATTGTGACCCATGCATATGTTGTAGTGGGTTATCATATGATTCAACTGGAGCATCGTTTAAATCAATAGTTGCTTTCCTGACTGACATGTTCGCCGTAAAATCACTGTCATCACCTAACCGAATGGTATCATATATAGGTTCATCCTCCTCAAACTTACATGGCTGAAAGGAATAGTTACTCACAAAATTAGTTCTGGCAAGAGGTACTTGTTCAGCTTCGACTCGGAAGGAGGACGGTTCTTTAATGATGAATACTTTTATAACGTCTAATCCGATTTTATAAAATAAAAATAGGGCGGCCAAATCATCCGAGTCCAAAACGTCGGCAAGCACATGGGTATTTACTATCTTCATAGAAAACTTTATGAAAACTGTTTCATTTGCCATCGCAAAATTGACAGCGGGCATTCGCCTTATGAATCATTCATAAGAAATACCCGTCAAAATGATAATAACCTCCAGCCGGCCACCTTCATATAAGTTATTATCATTTACAAGAAGGCCATCATAATTATAGAGAAGAGAAATTTTCACCTCAAACATCGCCTGTTTAAGAAAGAGAAGGAAGGGGTCATAAGACTGATGACACAAAGGATGAATGGCATATTCTTAGCATATCAATTGTTTATACAGTCGATATCAATTGTTTCAACAATCGAGAATGATTGTATAAACAATCAATATCGATTGTTTATATAATCGTTATCGTCTTTAATTATGATTTTAATAATTTTTATAAAAAAAAAAAAAAAAAAAAAAGTCAATTTATGACTAATGCAACACGAAGTGATAAGTTAGGTATTTTCCTAAATAAATTTTTTTTTTCTCTTCTCACTAAGTATTTGTTCAAACTAACTTCTACTTTTATAAAAGTAGAAAATATATGATCTAAACTTAAAAACTCATTTTCAAAGATACTAATCATACAAGAGAAATCAATTTTTAATGAAAGTCATTTCTCAAACATACTAATCAAACAATGAAAAATCTATTTTTAGAGGAAATCACTTCCCAGGATATCAACTAGGAAATTGATTTCATTTTCTCTTTGGAGTTTCATTGCTATCAAACAGGGCCTAAAAAACAAAGTACTGATTGTGTTGACTTCGACATAGATTGGAGATAAGTGGATGTGAACCATCCAATTGATGAATTTTAATATTAGCTATTTAAATTAAAAACAACATGTTGATATTATAGTCTACAAACTAGATGGTTTTAATCTTCTTAAAATACCAATTTTGGGCCCACAACATTTCAATGTGTGATCTATCATTTTAACGACATGGATCAGCCACATATCAAACCATTGATGATGTCAGATCACTTAAACAACAGTTTGATATTTGAATGACTGTTGAGAGTTGGGTCTAATCTTATAATGCTAACCTTATGTAAATTTCCCCATCTAGAAAAAAATATATGATCTCCTAATACGAATGATTTTTCTTTAGATTCGCCGCCATCTACATAAAATTTATTAAGACATTTTCATCTGGCAAAACCCTTTCACTCATTTGGATTGGAGAAATAAGAACAATTAAGGAAATATTACCGTAACTGATACTGTTTGGAAAATATTGTCAATACAATCTCTTTTGGTAAATGCTTAAAATCCATCTCAATCCACTCCGCATTCCACATGTCGCTATGACCAATTTGAACAGACTTTCAATGCATGGAAAGCCATGCAAGTCACTTAGTCATAATGACATGTGACTATGTGGACTGTGATATCCACTCATGTCTACTTATGATGAGTGGACACATATTATAGACTAACTCTTTTCCAAATTTATACATGTTTTGGTAAATTTTCCAACAAGCTCATTAAAATAGGCAAAAGGAAAAGCGTGTAGATGTGAAGCATTTTAACCTTGCACACCTATGCTACATCAAGTGCTATATGGCAGGGTTAAATCACATCGCAGGTTATGTAACATGCTCTTTAGGTTCACCACATTAGGATTTAATAAAAAAAAAAAGAATAAGACTTTTTTCTCTTCATTAGTAGGTCAACCTACAATATGAATTTTCCATCCCCGAAATACTGTCATTGAAAATTTTACCTTTAACAATAAAAATTAAAGGTAGTAAATCACTTTTTTATGAATGTTTTAAATGGCCATTAAGCACCCTCAACCATGGGCATCAGACCTATTACTATTGGTTGTATAGTGTCCCAAGCTGCACAACTGCGTGCAGCCCTGCGCCATATATATATATATATATATATATATATATATATATATATATATATATATATATATATATATATAGTCACCAAATCAGGGTTCAACAATAGTTCGGCGAGGTTAAAATTTTGGCAAATCCGGAAAATTTGAGGAAATATTTGGAGGAAAAATAGGTGAGAAATTTTTAAAAAAAAATTAAATGATTTAAAATTATCAAAAAAATTTTTAAAATTAGTAAGTCACAAGTTTTGAAAATTTCGGGAATTATTCGCGAATTTTTGTGATCAAGAGAATTTTCAAAAAATTTGCAATTAATTCGGTGGATCTTAAATTCACGAATTTAAAAAAAAAAAATTGATGATTTCTGTGACTTTGGTTGCTTTCTACCTTCCTTACATGTAATTAGTTTTCATGACTAATGCTCATTGCTCATAAGTAATTGGGCAGTGGCAGAACCACGTGATTGGATTTCTGTGACTTTGGTTGCTTGCTACCTTCCTATGTTCTCTCTCTCTTTTCTCTCTCTCTTTTCTCTCTCTCTCTCTCTCTCTCTCTAAACTCCCAAGTCGCCCGAAGTCCTCTTGGCCAATCTTCCTCTTCTTCTTGGCTCGCCCGCCTGAATCCGACGCCGACGACAGCTTTGCTGGTCGCTGCCCTCCTCCTGCCGGCCGCCACCCTCCGATAAGCCCTTTCTTCTTCTTATTTTCTTCTTCTTGTCTCTCTCTCTCTCTCTAGATTTAGGATTTTATTCTTTTTTATTGGCTGAAAAATGATAATGAAATAATGATTAATTTATGTTTAGGATGATGGGGTCATTTTATTTGTTTTGAACCTGTGAGTAATTGCTCTGCTTTCGGATTTGTAGAAATAGTATCGGCTTTAGGTGTGCGAGCTTATGTAATCATTAACAAACCACAAAAATTCAATGAGATTAGAAAAATTTAATTGGGCTAAAATAGTGTTCCTTTGTATCGTGTATCTCGATTTTTATAAGAGGGTCCTCAGAGGAAGCAATGAGGTCACTTTGTTTTTTCGTCTCCAATTCAGAGGTCTCAACAACAGAAATCTGAGGGGGGTTTCTGCTTTTCTGAGCTCTGTTGGGGTGAGATTGGAAGGATTTCTCAATGGATGAGAGAAAGATATCGAGTTATTTGTGGTGCAAAGAAAGTTGTAATGACCATAGAACTGTGAAAATATATGATACTATTGACGCACCTGGTTTCCTGTGCTGCCAAAGTTACATCTTTGGCATTACACTCTATTTTCATAGGTGTCTGTGATAAGATGAAACATCAGAACCGAGTTATTGACAACATTGTTATGATAAGCTAACTTAAATAAACTATAATTGAGATTGACTAGGACAACCTGTTTGAGATCTTATATGTGGGTTTGATATGTCGTTGGTGGGCTAGTATTAGACTGATTTAGATAGTGGGTTACTTTTTGGATATTATTTCATCAATTGTGCTGTAATTTGACACTACAAAAAGTAAGACTATTGGAGATGGCTTTTTGCCGTCTCCAAAGATGTCTAAGCCGTCTCCAATACTATTGGAGACGGCTTCCATGCAGTCTCCAATAGCTCCGTCTCCAATGTCTTTAGAGACCAAACATTGGAGACGGCTTTTGGCCGCCCCCAATATTTGAGCTTATTGGAGACCGCCATAAGCCGTCTCCATTGTCATATCAACGCATGTTGGAAACGACTTTTAGCCGTCCCCAATAACAATATTCTACTATTGGAGACGGGTTCTGTGATAGCCCGGATTTCGACACCCCGAAACCCGTGCCATCAGCACGATCATCCTGACCGTGCCCTTTAGCTAAGCACGGAACACTGGTATATCAAGCATTAAAAAGTATAATAAACGAAATTGCGGAATTTAAATCTATATTAATTAACTCTCCAAAAGACAGTTCTACCCTCATGCCTCTACACGAATGGAGAACCGATCCGAACCATCGATGATAGCAATCATCACGGATGGTTCGTCCCAAAAGAGAAATCCCAACTCCATATATACATGATTTTAACCAAAATAAAGGCTTGACATACCAAGCCGTACAAAACTCTCTGTAAAAATTCCTCAAAGTGGCACAACGGAGTCCTCTAGAAGAAGTCCTCTAGAGGTGGCTCCAACTCTTCACGTCAAGGTCCAGGCTCATAGTGGATCTGTCTCGGGTGAGCTACATCCTAGTTCAATAGGGAACAAACACGGTTGAACATATAAATTATAACTCACATATATTCCATGATATGTCATGCATGATGTATCTATGCAGTTGTAAATGAAACAGTTAAAAAAGCATTTCGTTTTACTGTTGATTACTTATATTTTCATTTACTCATGAAAAATGCTGAAAAGGCCTAAAGCAAAACTTAAACTTTCAACTTAAGTAATCCCCGAGTAATATAGCATCGAGCCCCGATGAGATACCCATCATCGTCATCTATATAGACAGTTTTAACCGTATTCCCTGGGAATACAAATAGTACCCAAGCCCCTTTCCCCTGGGGATTGGTGGCGGGGTTTCACTTTTCTCAATCAACACCCCTGGGGTGTGCTTACTATGTACGGATAAGCCTCCGCACTGGCCTACGGTTTCGCCGCCGTATCGGTCACGGATATCCTGCCGTGTCAGTCGTGGATATCCCGCCACGTCGGTGGGGTACCCTATCAAACCTCAAATAACAAAAATATCGGTGCCTTACATATAGTTGTTCACCATGTAATTATGCTATCTTATATCAGTTAGGCCCTATCAAACATGATTCAATCCTTGGATACATCCCTGGGATGTATCCATTTACTTGCATCACACCTGATGCTCTTATCTCTTTACTTCTTCATCCCATGGGGATGGCTCATTAGATTACTCTTATGAATGTCACACACACACTTTTCACAATTCTTTAGCAAAGAAAATATTTGAATTGAATTCTATATCACTACATACATGCTCTTGTAAAATAAGGTACATATTCAAGGTGTTCCCTACCTCAAGTCTTCATTTGATCAATGCATCAAGGTCCCACGTGGCTCCTTGTGCACTAGTCCACACGTACCACCTATGGTACCACATAACAGGTGAAACACATCACAAAGATGCGATAAAGAAGGTATAAGACCCTCCGAATCTTAAAGTCAAACCCAAAAGTCAATATAATTTATCTCGGTCGATTAATCGATTTCCAAATCGATTAATGAAGAATCAATATCGATTAATCGAAGTAATTTGATTAATCGAAATTCTCCTTTACATAAAATCGATAATCAATTCGAGCGATCGAGCTTTCATTCGATTAATCGAATCAATTTCGATTAATCGAAATTCTCCTTCATAAAGTAGACTCACGATTCGAGCGATTCGAGTTTTCATTCGATTAATGAATCTAATTTCAATTAATCGAAATTCTTCTTTTATAAAGTCGACTCTCGATTCGAGCGATTGAGTTTCACAAGTTGATTAATCGATCCCAAATCGATTAATCGAAAACTATCGATTAATCGAAATCCCATTTCGATTAGTCGATTTTCCTCAACATTTCCTCCAACCCACAGGGTCCTTTGAGAGTTCCCAGTCGATTAATCGATCCCCAAATCGATTAATCGAAATCCAAAGTCGATTAATCGAAATCAAATTTGATTAATCGAAATCGGGGTCCTCTGACCTTTCAACTTCCTGGCCAATTTCGATTAATCGAAACCCAATTTCGATTAATCGAAATTGTCAGATTCAGCCCCTTTCGAGCTGTTCTTCCCAGTCTTCTTCCATACTTTTTTTTTTCCTCTATTTCTCTAAGCCATTATCCTATGATTTCACCCACATTTAACCACAACTTAACCCCTATAATCTATGCATCTTATTCACAAAAATTTTACCTTGAATAGATCTCAAATAGATCTCAAGTTGATTTCAAATCAAATGGTTGGAAGGCTAGGGTTCCAGCTTTGGTTCTAACGGATCCCTCGCGTCGAATCCGGCGTTTATTGCTTGAATCTCTCTTCCTCAACTAGCATTCACTCCTTGCATTAATCACTCTCTTCACTCTCTCTCTCTTCTTTACTCTCCTTCAACAACCAAAATACACATCTAGGGTTATTAAACCCTTTTATCTATCTCCCTCTTTGTGTGTTGAGCACATACACCGCAGTAGGTGTAAGTGACTTCTCATTTACATCACACTCAACATAATCACTCAAACTATCACATCTCGTCCGTTCATCACATTCTATGCTAACTCATGATCTCCTGATTGGTCAAACTTGTGACCAATTGGGCACGGATCCCGAGGTCATAGTTTTTGCATGATTTTTCGGGCTATTACAGGTTCAAGCAATCTCCAATAAGTTTTCTTATGTTATGGAGACGGCTACAAGCCGTCTCCAATAAGCTTTACTCTATTATCAATAAAAAAATTTATTTTTTTTAATGCTATACTTTTTTTTCAGACATCATATTGTCCAGCAGTAAACATCTATAACCTGTAAATAATATAAAAGAAATAATTATTCTATTTTATATTTAGCACATCCAAAATATTCAAAATTTTAGGTAAAAATATAAATTACATTTTTATGAGAAGCAAAATTATTTATAAAAAAAACCAAAAAATAGTAACAGGTTTTTTGCTTAGCTCCAACCACAACCTCAAATTTTCAACTGTTTTAAAAAAGGAAAACAACTACGCATTCACATGTTCCATATATCCAAGACAGTTAACTGGTCATGGCTCCATCTCCAATCACAAAGATAACATGGTTGTCCTCCATCAATATACTTTCCGCATTCCATTGTCCTTCCTTTTTCAACTGCCTTTTGTATTTAATCCAGTCAATCCCTGAAACACAGAGAATTCCAAGAAAAAGGAATCAGGTGACCAGTATATCAATTTCTAACCCTGCAATTTAGGCTACAACATCATCAGTTTTATTTATTCCTTACCGTCTGATAGTAATATCATGGTCTCAAGATACATCGTGAGATAATACAATACTCTTTTTTTTTATATAATATTGAGTACAGATTGCCACTTGGTGTGTCTGAGTTCCTAACACTCTCCGTACTCAACGGCATCATCCAAGGATTAAAGTTGTGCTTGTTAAGTTCATATCCAACATAAAACCACTCATGGAGAACAAATTGAAATATTGAATAAAGAAAAATAGTTATGATCTTTTCTTTCCATGCCTGAGCCTTGTGTTAATATCAAAATTGCACAAAGATGATAATAAAAACAACAGATTTGACCATCATGACCACCTTTATATAAAGATAGAATGTGAAGATCAAAGAAAATATTGTTACAGCTTCATTGTCGTAGCTACTTTGGTCGGAAACATTTGAAACGCTACCAATGCCACTTGAAACTGCTGAAATGCCATAAAAAAATAGCACAACGAAAATAAGTATTACAAGATTAGAATGGGGAAAAAGATTAAATGAATGCAATATGATTTTGACATACCGGGTTGTGTCTGATTAAAGTTGAAAATGTTAGAGGCACCTGATGTTTGAAGAGGTGCAGTGAGTTGAGTAGTGACAAGTGGAGGCTGGGGATCAATAAGTGATCGATCAAACCACGTGAACATCAGATTATAACCAAAACAACAAGCAGCCAAAAAAAATTACACAAGCACAATCGGTATGCATATAGAACAGAAAAAAAATGTTTAGTATTTGGTGTGAGGGGGTGTTTGTTGCATCCCCTATGTTTGTGAAGGTGGAAAAAAAAGTTTTTAATTACCTGAATTGATCCGAGTGAAGACGCTTAGAATTGAGAGAGTTTGGGTTGAATAGAGAATTCTGAGGATCACTCGGCAACTTCAAACCTCTCTTCCTCATCG
Source organism: Chloranthus sessilifolius (assembly GCA_021018995.1). Taxonomy (NCBI): domain Eukaryota; kingdom Viridiplantae; phylum Streptophyta; class Magnoliopsida; order Chloranthales; family Chloranthaceae; genus Chloranthus; species Chloranthus sessilifolius. Next base: position 130,564,680 of record CM037586.1, on the reverse strand, counting down.
CCGCCAAGAGAACCTGAACTAGGCTCGTAAATGGGCTCCCTTTTGGTGGCAACTTCACATGGAGCCTCGAACCCATGAAGCAGAGGGCGCAAGAAAAGAACATTAGAGCGGCCGGTATCCCAAGCCCCCCCATTGCCCCAACGCACCTCATCTTGCACCCACACAATTAGCGTCAACGCAATCATGGTAGCGAAGGTGTAGCTAGAGAAATACTAGTTGAAGAAGTTGTCGATGCCCTTTTTACCAGCTTCCGTTTCTGGGTTGAATTGATCTGCTCCAAAGGAAAGATTACATGCTCTGATCCCACCCGCGCCTACCACTAAGATCCCGAACCTAGTCAATAAGACACCCATTTGCAGATGGTTGGGCCCCACGCACGGTCCTGGTTCCACAGTTGGGTGGGTGCAGTTTAGTTATTGCAACGGTCAACATGACTAATAGCAAGCCCTTCACAAAAAAGAATTGACAAAAGTTTAGTTTTAAATTTCCAATAGACAGCTACCGAGTCAACTCAGTAAGTAATAAGTACCAGGAAGGAGGCAATGGTGGTGAATCCCAAGGTCTTGTAATGGCCGAAATAGGTGTCGGAGAGAAAAGCGCCCACCAGAAGGGGGAAGTTGGTGGTGTCGTTTAAGACGTTGATGAGGGTGGCTGCCGAGGCAAGCTTCATGTTTAAGATGGTGGTGAGATACACTACCAGATTCGCTGTTGCGCCGAGTGATCCTAGCTTCCCGAAGGTCTCATTTCCTCTGTAGTGAATTAAGCTTAGAAATCCATAATAAAAAATTTAAAACAAAGGTAGGAGATGACACTGAGAGCACTTGTTTCTGTTCTATATGCATACCAATTATAAATGATTGGGTGTTACTAGAGTTTAAGCTAGGACCAACTGCTGGGCTTGTTCCTAGTGGTGACAGAGAAGCAAATGATTTGAAGTAAATATCGAAGAAGCATAAGTTGTTGAAATTGGTCCAAACACTAGAGAAGTTTGCTATAGCTAACATGTTTAAGCAAGTCAATAGATGAATGAGGAAAAAATAACACACGTTCATTAAAAAACATATGCAACAGTGTAGATGTTGCTACACCTAAGTCAAAAGCTTCGATAGAACAAGCCAACCTCTGTAACTCCCATATTAATTAAAATGGCTGACAGTAATCTTTGCCTTGGTTCAGTTTTCTTTTGCAGCACAAATGTAGTGCCCTGCACTATATAGAAGTTTTAAAACATCCTTAGCCAATAACAAACCGAATTGAAGATTTGGAAGTTCTTTCAATATATTTTTATTTCCGACATCATAAAGTAATCAGTCATTATTATAGCACATATCGAGGACCGGACAGAGAGAAAATAAAGGCTGGTGTCACTACCATACCACTTTATGTTACAACCACCTCACTTGAACAAAGGAAAAATCTGTCGACTGCTTTGCATCGTACGATAGAGATCATTTTTCGTCCAAATCTCTCACACAATAGACCTTGAGATCATGGGCCTACAATCAGACGGTTAGATGTTGATTCCACATGGCGCACATGCCAAAAAGTGATCGTGATCAATGTACCATCAAACATTGTTCACATTCACTTTTTGGGATTTCTAGGTTCGAATTTATTTGGGCGCCTGGATTTCAAATCTCTGTTTGGAAACGTTATTTATACCTTGGACACACCATAACTAGCAAAAGAGTCAACCAACTCATTAACCTCTCAAAAGAATTGTTGAAAAGGCATTCGTGGACCATTGTAGTGTTTGTACTTAGTAGATATTTTTTAGTTTATATGTGATTATTTGCTCTATGTTATGTTAAATGGGTGGTTTAGTCATGTTATATTGTAAGGGTAACTTAGTCGTGTGTTCAGTTTATAAGGGTAGTAGTCTAATTAAGTGTATGGTTATAAGGGTAAATTAGTCTTGTGTTCAGTTTACTTCATGAGTAGGCTGTCTTGGCTCACGCGTTAGGTCATTGGAAATGTGATCAAAGTGTTTGGTTACATTCACAAACATTCTTACACTAGGAGCTTATAGTGTACCCAGTAAGTCATTTCTTTAATGGCAGTGCATAATTGAATATGGGGTTTCAATGCCAACCTTTGATTCTTACCCTAAATGATTATGCTGTTCACAGGACTCAGTGGTTTGATTGATCTTTGGCCCCATAGTTCTGAGGAACATGATGAAACTAGCTAAAATTAATTATTTTTTCACTTTCTACCCAATTACTTTCCTCTATATTGACTGGCATCCCCTGCCTCATGGTCATCTTCTTTTCATGTCCTATCAAGAGGTGGTCATCTTTGTCGTGATGAAACTAGATAGAGGCTGCCCATTCCTTTCGGATCAACTTAATGTGGATGCATTTTTGGGGCAAGCTCGTTCAACATCTTTCTTTTTAAGGATGATAGTGAAATTATTCGCAGCTAAACAATGTTCTAAATTTTACTTTAACCTAAAAGTCAGTGAGGACCTCACATAACAGTCAATCACTGTACCAAATTCATGAACTAATCATTGAATTAAATTCATGAACCAGTCATTTGGACTGTCTAAACCAAATTTATGAAACAATAACACACTAAACTATTAAATCAAAGAGGCCCCATAAACCCCAAAATGCATTCTTCTCCATTCCCATGTGGGGCCATAAACCCCAAAATGCATTCTTCTGCATCCCCATGTGGGCCCCTACTACAAAGTTGGGTGGGCTGGGAGTTCTTCGCTGAATCAACAATAATAATAAAATATATGTAACAAAGCAAGATAATGACAAAAAAAAAATCTGAAATGAACGGTCAAGAATTAGTCCCAAAAGATGCATTATTCAATCAATAAGAAAACATTTTAAAACTCAACCAAGCTTGTAAAGGAATTATCAAGTACCAGCCAAGCAACACTGAGACTCTAATCCCAACCTCTTTCCCTTCCCCTTTTATCTTTTTCATGTTTCTTTTAGTTGACATGTCTTGAACAAATTTCATTGAGCAAGCTCGACAGTCACATTTTGTTCATTTACTGAAACATTTTGTTCATAGCCGAAAATTGGATGATACATATTATTATAAACAATACAAACACATCGGAAGAGATATATCTAGAAAAAAACTCTAAAATCTCATTTTACCTTATACAACCTTTTTTTATAATCCATGACGGGAGCCTGGGACAGGTTACCCAAGGCATTAGTTGATCACAGGCAAAATTTTGGAGATATGTTAATCTCAGTCATACTGATTTCTCTATTCTACATTTCATTTTGAATTTATCTACAAAGAGGTATTGGAGTCTTAACAAGGCGATATCAGGCTAAGGAGAGACAGGAATTTGTTAAGATCTCATTTTTAGGCTCACTAGATCAATTACCCAAAAGCAATATTCAAAACTTGAAAGAGATCCAATCACATCCTCCTAAGCAGTAGAGTAAAACAAATGATATAATAATTTCAATTTAACACACAAAGTCCATATTTAAATTATATTGCAACTCCATGTCTCACTAATTGATTAATTTGATATCTCCAGTTTGCATCCAAATTCAAGGAACGTGGATATGGAAATGCAGTTTACACAATAATCCTATCAAAGCGCAAAAACTCCTCGTCTCTCCTCACTTTCAATAGGAGAAAAAGAAATCAATTTGGCAAGCCAATAATTTCCTCAATTAAATTTGAAATTATTGGCTTGCCAAATTGATATCCCAAGTTTGCATCAAAATACTCCAATCCAAGATTGTCAAAAAAAAATAAAAAATAGTAAATACCTTAGCCAGATTAGATCGAGCACGAAGAATGCAAGAACTCGGCTGCAGAATTGATTGAATCGGACGACGTTTTGAAGATCGGATTAGAGACGAATGGGATATGGCGAGATTTTGATTTCGATCTTCAATGCCAAACGATTCTATGGAATCTCGATTTCGATCTAAAACCTTCAATGGAATCTTGTTGGGCTCAAACCGCTTCGCACAAACCCAATCGATTAAGCTCAAACTGATTTTGATCGTTTCAAACCCTAGCTCAAATGCTTCTTCTCAAACCCTAGCTCACAGTCTCAAACCCTAGTAGCACAGATCGAGGTAAAAAATGATGAAATCTCTGTATCAGAGCACGGATCGAAGTGAAAATACTCAGATCTGAGTTGAGAATAGAAGCAAATCTCAGAATTTTCGAGTTTATTCAGTTTCTGGGGAAGAAAAAGGAGAGATGCTAGCTGAAACGACAAATGACTTCGAGTTTCTCTCTCGGACGACATGGCTGAGTGTTTTCTGATTTGGTAATTTATATAGGAAGAGAGGGACAGATAAGGGCACATTTAGAGAGAGTGAGAGAGCGCTCATCGAGAGGCTGCGGTCGAGTGAGACTCTCTATTGATCTCAGTGACACTTTTAGAGACCGCTTTTCAAGTTGACCTTAAAGGTTCCACCCATTTAAAACATATGGAGATGGTCCAAGTGATATGGAGACGGTCCAAGTGGTCTCCATATATCATTTTATACCGGGAGACTTCTAGAATGCAATTATTGGAGACGACTTTTAAAAAAGCCGTCTCTAATAAGAGGTTATTGGACACTGTCTCTAAAAGCCGTCTCCAATATCCGTCTCCAATAAAAGGTTTTTTTGTAGTGTGAAGATCAATGTAAATATGTAATTTATATCTAATTATTGCCTATAAATTAATAACTCAACCAAAATATTTTTAAAAAATGCCATTTGTCTATAAATTAAACCTGTATAGAACTTATTATAAGGTACCATATAAAACTTCTAGCCATGTATCATTCAATATGGAGGATATGTATCTATTTTCGAGTTGGCTGATATGTGCTTGGAAACCCGAGATTTTGAGCCTTGCTAAAAACTAATTTTAGTGCTTACATGACTGTCAGGAGAGTTGATCCCTTTACTTAAAAAGTTAAGATCCTGTAATTTCTAAAGCCCTTTCTCAATCTCGCATGCCTAAGTCCTAAATTCTAATTCGCTAAATCGGAAATCCCAAAACTTAAAGCTCTAAAGAGACAAATTTGATATTTTGAGGTAAGTTGGGGCTTAAAATATAGATATGTCATATGTAATGAGGATATGAAGGACGGATTTGCATCTTTTATTTATTGACCCAGTAATGTACGAATATTTTAAGAAAACATCTGAACTAACGTCACCTTCTGCGAGAGAGAAATCATCTGAACTAGCGACGCCTTTTGCGAGAGAAAATAAAGTTTGTGATACAACCTCACACACAACATAGAAATGTTGAAAGTGGTGGAACTACATGTGCGCCAGTGCAAGCAAATATAGATGTTGACTTGACAAATCTTCCAGCAGATCCGGGTGTGTGTCCTAAGATTTCAAGTTATCATCTTAATGTACGAGAAAAGATAAGAAGAGCTTATTTACAGAAGGGTCCTTTTCAACTCAAAGGACATAATTTTCCTCGAACAAAATTTTCAAATGGGTTTCTTCGGTTTAATCCCGAGTGGTTTGACAACTTCAGTGGTTGGTTAGAATATAGCATAGAGAAAGATGTTGTATAATATTTGTGTTGTTATCTATTTAAATCGGATACAGGACAAGGGGTGGTGAGCAATTTGTTAGTGAAGGCTTTAGAAGTTTGAAGAGGAAAGAGAGATTAAGCACTCATGTTGGAGGACCTAATAGTGCTCATCATCAAGCTTATGTGATGTGTGAAAATCTTTTAAATCAGATACAATACATCGAGACTATTTTTTAGAAGCATACTGAACAAGAAAAATTAGATTACAAAGCTTGTTTTTAAGCGTCGATTGATTGTGTATGATTTCTCATTCGCCAAGGGTTGACTTTTCGTGACCACTATGAATAAGAGGAATCAATAAATAAAGGAAACTTTATTTAACTGCTGAATTTTCTTTCCATTCATAGCGAAGAGATTAAGAGAGTTGTGCTGAGCAATGTTCCCGGAATTTACAGTTAACGTCACCTAAGATTCAGAAAGAGATTTTTCAATTATGTGTAATTCAAACTATAAGAGTGATCGTCGATGATCTTGAAAACGCTTTCTTCTCACTTTTAGTTGATGAGTCTCGTGATATATCCATCAAAGAGCAGATGGTTGCTGCGGTACGATATATAGATAGACGAGGTTTTATGGTTGAGCGTGTTATAGGATTTGTGCATGTTCTTGAAACCTCTGCTATAGCACTTAAGAAAGGAATTGAAGAACTACTTTTCAAGCATAACTTGAGTATTACAAGAATACATAGTCAAGGATATGATGGCGCAAGTAACATGCAAGGTGAATTCAATGAACTCAAAATACTTTTTTTGAAAGAAAATGAATCTGTATTTTACATCAATTGTTTTGCACATTAACTTCAGTTAACAATTGTCACTATTGCATAAAATCACAAACTAGTTGCAACCTTCTTCGAATTGGTCACTCTTATAGTGAATATAGTTGGCGGGTCATAAAAACACAAGGATCTTCAAGAGAGAAACAAGCTGAAATGTGAAGAAAGCACTTGAGAGTCCCAAAACCTCCACTGGAAAAGGCCGTAATCAAGAATCCAGTCTTAAAAGGGCGCGTGAAATACGTTGGAGCACACATTTAGGTATGTTGCTAAACTTAATTATCATGTACCCTGCCGTGATTAAAATACTTGAGTTTATCGATGAAGATGGTGAGCTTATATAATAAAGAGCTAAACAAGTTTTCTATTGGATACCATGTACACTTTTGACTTTGCATTTACTCTATATGTAATGGAGGAGATTTTGATAGTCACTCGTGATCTATCAAAGGCTTTGCAACGAAAAGATCAGGACATTGTGAATGTCATGCATTTTGTTGAATTAACAAAGCGAAGATTACAAGAAATTAGGGATAATGAATGAGATTCTATCCCCATTCATGTTTCTATATTCTGTAATGAGCATGATATTATTGTTCTAAATATGAATAAGAAGTTTGTAGTGCATGGACGACCACGTCGTAGAGTTGAAGAAATCACAAATCTACATCACTATCTGGTTGAGTTTTTCTATACTGTCATTGATATGCAACTTCAAGAGCTTAATCTCTGTTTTATTGAAGTAAATACTGAATTGCTACTTTGTATGCCTTGCATAATTTTATCCACTTGAAGTTTTAGAAGTAGACCGATTGGTTCTTAGAGGTCAGTTTAAGACATTTGTTATGGACATGCGCTCAAACGAAAAATTGTTTTATTTGAAGGGTATTAGTGACCTTACAAAGAAGCTAATAGAGATGAAAAAGCAAGTTGTGTATGATTTGATTTATGTGCTCATAACTCTGACATTAGTTCTTTTAGTCACCACTATTACTGTTGAGAGAGCATTTTCTGTTATGCATATTCTGAAGAATAGGTTTCGTAATAAAATGGGAGATGGATTGATGAGTGACTATTTGATTACATACATTGAGAAAGATATATTTGATAGCCTCGGTAATGATACAATTGCTAATTACTTTCAGAAGATGATAAATCGTCGAGAACAATTGCCTTAAAAGAAATTTTCTTTACAGTTGGCAATGGATTCAAAGTTTGATTTTTTTTTGTAGATAAATGATATATAATTGTCAATGTCTTATTGTTAAAAAAAAAAATTATGTAATTTTAATAAAAATTATATTTTATAATATAAATTAGTTTAAATTTATATTCACTGTACAAAATTTATCTCTAATTCATTTTGCGCCCCGCCTAGATGAAAATCCTAGTTCCGCCATTGTAATTGGGTACATGTAAAATATGGGTACATATGTTTTACTACTCCAAGCCAGAGCTTCGACTTTTTATTAGTTTTTGCAAAATTATAAATGGTGGACAATTTTTTATAGATAATTTTACAGACAACTTACGTGGAATGACATTATTGGCTGGAGTGTTTGGCCCCATCATATGTGCAACCAGTCACGTCACATAAGCTGCCTGTAAAATGGTCTATAAAAAATTGTCCACTGTATAATACTGATCATAATTTTTTTATGGATACCGTCATTCACATCCCACATATTGTTTTCTCACCCTAGTAAAAGAAAAAAAACAAAAATAAAGTGGGGTTGTGAGTTTTGAAAGAGTCTGTTTTTAGTGGTTTTTTCAACACTAGTACTGGGTAGAGCAGTCTCAAGGAGTGTGAAATCCGAACCTACCTGACTAAACCGAACATACCGAATACCGAACCGAACCAAATTGAAAACGGTTCGGTTTTTAGTTTGGGTGGCTCGAATCCGTAAATTGAGGGGGTAGGATGAGTAAACTGAAAAAATTGAAAAAATCGAAAAACTACGTATTTTACCCTCGGTGAACCAAACCGAACCGAACCAAATCAGTTTCGGTTCCAGAAAAATGATGGGTGCACTGAAACGAACCGAACCGAAAACCGAAAAATTTGGGTTCGGTTCGGTACACCAAACTTGCATCCCTACTAAACGCCCAAATCTATGGGCGCCCTCATGTATTTTAAAATTATTATTACCCCCCACCAAAGTATATATATATATATATATATATATAATGCTTCGTATCCGGTACCAATCGAGTACTTAAGAGTTTAAAATAAACTTGTAGTTTATATAACGTAATTGAATTTTGGGAGCCATTACTTACACTCGGAAATTTGGCCCTTGACTGAGTTTAAAACAAAGACTTGAAAGTTTGGCAGCCTCTCCTACATGAAAACACCATTTAAACTGTTTGATTTGGAGCCAGCCATTTAAAGATATTTATTGCAAAATATTAGCACGAAATATAATCTTCATCATGTGATTAAACATAGTCAAAGGCCATTATTTGATTCAACGGTTGACTACAATAGATCATATGATAAATATTGTGTTTTGCTCCAATCATAACCACTAACAATCTATAGATCATGAACTTTAAATCAGACGGCTCAGATTGTGTTTGCACATATCACATGTTCCTAAAATATAAAGTCTTTCTTTAACTTGGGTGCAAGGCCAAATTTCCGAATTTTTCATTGAAATTAGTAAGTTGAACCTAATAATAGAATGACTTAATCCTTAATTTCTATTCTTTACTTTACGGGAAATTGATTCAAATGACCAAGTGCCCTGAATCGTGCAGAGTTCGAAGAAGTGAACACAACCCAAGCACATATCTTCACTGATAGAGCTAAAAATGCCCAATTGATCGTTGTAGCTTTCCGTGGAACGGAACCTTTCAATGCTAAAGATTGGCCAACAGATGTCGACCTCTCCTTTTTTTCCATGGGAAAAATGGGAAGAGTCCATCTGGAATTTATGAAGGCTTTGAGCCTTCAAGACGACAAGTATGCAAACACAGGTTGGCCCAAGAAGTTCACTGGTGATAAGTCCATGGCTTACTGCGCCATTAGAGAGAAGCTCTACGAATTGCTAGAAGAACACAGTGAGGCAAAAATAGTAATAACAGGTCATAGCTTGGGTGCTGCACTTTCCGTTTGCTTTACTTCGGTTCTTATGTGTCATGAGGAAACTGCAATCTTGAATAGTTTGTTGGGATGAGGATTTCGGCAGTTACTTCGAAGCACAACTGAACCCAATATATTAGAGGTACTCTAGAGTTACTTATCGGCATGACATTGTTCCGAGCATCCACTTCCATAACTGGTACAAAGGAGCGGTATGAGTTTTGCAAAATATTTCTTAATTTTATTAGTTTAATGGTATGGGGGAATTAGAAGAGACTTCATCACTTGAGGAGCTTAACCACTTGTGCTTTTTAGAAACAACTGGCCTAGCTACTTGAAAACAGTTTTAGGCTATTATCCCACTTCAAATAGTTTTACAAAAGGGGGGGGGGGGGGGGGGGGGGTGGGTTTGTTTGAGGGGATAATAGCTTAAAACAGATTTTGAGTAAGCCATTTGTTTTCGAAAAAGAGCCCCAAGAATAATAAGGCTGAGGTACTTACTAATTGTTGTTTTTAGCTTTTAATTAAGGGTTCTTTAGTATGAAATTTATGTTGGCTTTTCTTAATTATTCTTGACTTGTATTTCCAATGTTGAACAACAGTTTAGAGAGGTAGAACCCAACAAGACTATTTCGCCCCCCTCTACATTCCGGCATTGTACTTCAATGCTTGGCTAGACCTCCTAAGAGGCTTGACCGCAGGCATAAGGATTGGGAAAGACTACAAAGAGGCCCTGTTTCAATTCTCTATAGGGCTTTGGGGCTCATCATTCCTGGATTCGCCTCACCTAGCCCAAGGGACTAAGTTAATTCAGCAAGGCTTGGGGAAATTACTACTCAATATAAAGAAATGGTTTGATGTGTAGAGCTCATTTCTGCTAGGTGGAGCTTTGTAAGTTTAATATTAGTTTCCTTGCAAATTTAGTTGTTTAGATTATTAAATAAAGAATGCCCTGTAGCATCGTTATTGTGTAATTAAGCTTTTCCAAAAGGAAGAATTGATCATCTATGACTATTTATGCTCCATTAAGTATCAATGGTGGACTTTCTATTAATTATCTTGCATCATATATCTATAAAAAATGGATATAAGTACACAACACCACCATAGTGCTACATATTCTTCTCCTAGTGATTCTCTTGGTAAATTGGGTAAGTATGGACGGCCGCAAATGAATTTTTATCGGTACTGTTTCAGGATTTCCATGATTTTGTGATTTGATATTGCTAATCTTGGTCCGCTTGATCATCGAACTATCTTTCTAGTTTATTTTGAGCCTATGAGATTCACAAATAGTATCAAATAGATATGTAGAATTGCGTTAGCAGAAATTATTAAAAGTTTATATTTTGGTGACCGTCACTATAGTCAATACATTGACCTGTGAATGGTGTATGATCAATCTTGAGATATAATAGTTGTTAATTCGGTGAATTTAAGAGAATAAACAACTAATAATCAAGTCTTTTAGTTAGGGTGTGATTGTGATTTCCAATCACAATATAATTAGTAATTTAAATCCTTAATGGGAAATTACACATTGGCTATAAATATAAGGGATGCTTGGCCCAACGATTGCTCGACACACTTTAACCCTCCTTAGTAGCAAAAACATCCCCATTGTACTCGAAGATATTAAAAACGAGGAGATTGTTGAAGATCCAAGCGACAACCCATCTTTCATAGCTCACGCTCTAAGTTATGATTATATGTAGCGCACACACATATCTTTTGTTGTTCTAATTGGTATCAAAGCTATGTATTGGCTTTTGATCAATTAGAACAACGAAAGATATGTGTGTGCGTTACATATAATTATAACCTACAAAGAAGATTTCATTTCGTGAGACTTTGTGCCTCGTCTAGTCCATATGGACATTAATAAACAACAATCGATAAGCTTGAAAGTCGAAATGGACCAGCCATGTCATTGATTGCCGCCTGAAAACACCTTGTCTCGTTGGGTTTTTGGTGAATTTTATTGGCCAATATTTATTTTTTCCTTCTCGTTTCGTTGGGTTGCTTAAAGTAGTGATGGAAATAAAATCGTATGCTAATCTATCATTGGAACATTCACACGGAGTGCATGTTGTTCCTTTAATGTTATAAGCAATATGTATTTTATGCTATTTTTGTCCCATCACAGATCATATGCTAAGGTGCTAAGCCATTTAACTTATCATGCATACTTATGAGGTTTTTAGAGAGTAATTCTCTCTGCTTGTGCTGACGTGGGTGAAGAGGAATTAGTTTAGGTACTCGGATCAATCAAATCTCCATTCTTTAAACGACGGGCCAAATGGGTCCCTTGATCGGCCCATGAGTTTAGCCCATGACCCGGCCAGTGAACTGACCCGCCCACATGCCCAACCCGGCTCATGAACCCATATTAGCACATGACCCGACCCATTTGTGGTCCAGTCTAGTCCATCACTCAACTCGGCTCATAATTCATGACTCGATTCGGCTTATTAGACACGATCTATTTGCCCTTAAGGTCCAATTTTGACTCATATTATTCTTTATTCTTTTTAGATCATTTTTAGACTATCTATAGGTCTAATTTTTTAACATTGTATATAAATTCTGACTTTCATGGGTATTTCGAATCTATGTTTGAGGTCTGTTTTTGAATTGGAGCTCTCTGTTGTGATGTTTTCATGACCTGATATTCTTTTGATAATTTTTAACTACGCTACAAACCATCAAACTCAAAAATAGAGTAGAAACAGACGTGGAGGCCATTGAGACTCCCGTCTTATTTTAGATAGAAGTTTCATTTTAGATTTAGTTGATACTATTTACGTTCCAAGTATCACTAGAAATCTTATATCAATTTCTAAATTGGATTAATTAGGTTTTAAATTCAAATTTGGACATAATGTTTTTACTATATTATTTGATTCTGATATTGTGAGTAGTGGCTCATTAGTGGGTAATCTTTATAAATTGAACTTGAATTTATCTTTCCCCAATCTTTAATTTTTATGTATGTAGATGATAAAGTTAGTAAAAAACAAAAACAAACAATCGGTAACTCCTCCATTTTATGACATAAATGTTTGGGACATATATCTAAAGATAGAATAGAAAGATTAATTAAAAATAATATAATTGATGAGCTCGAGTTCTCTGACTTCAATACTTGTGTAGATTGCATTAAAAGAAAACCCACGAAGACTAATAAGAAATGAGCTATCAGAAGCACGAGTTTGTTGAAAATAGTCCACATTGATATTTGTGAACAGTTTCTAACTCCTGTTATTGGTGGCCAAAAGTATTTTATTACTTTTACTGATGATTATTCTCGTTTCGGATATATATTTCTCATTCATGAAAAATCTGAGGCCCTGAATATTTTTAAAATCTATAAAGTCAAAGTTGAGTTACAATTCAATTCAAAGATTAAAATAGTGAGACTTGATAGAAGCGGAGAGTACTATAATAGATACTCTGAAACAGGTCGCAACCCAAGACCATTCGCCTTGTATCTACAAGAGCATGGCATTATTGCTTAATACACCATGCTGGGAACACCTAAACAAAACGGTGTAGCTAAGCGACGAAATCGTACTCTTATGGATATGGTGAGAAGCATGTTATACAACTCTAAGTTGCCTATGTTCTTGTGGGGAGAAGCCTTAAAAATAGCAGTGCATATCCTGAATTGAGTTCCTAGTAAGATTGTTCCCAAAACTCCTTATGAGCTATGGGTAGGAAGAAAATTGACTTTAAGATATTTACGCATTTATGACTGTTTAATTGAAGCAAAGGTGCATAATCCGCAATTCAAAAAATAAGATCATAAAATTATAAGTTGTTATTTCATTGGTTATCTTGATAGGTTAAAAGGCTATAAATTTTATTACCCCACTCATAGTACTCGGATTGTTGAGACTAGATATGCGAAATTTTTTTAGGATTGTGTGAACAGTGAGAGTATTGAGCCTAGAAAAATCACTTTTGAGGAGAATCGGATTTTATATTCCTATCCCTTTTATCCAAAAAAAGGTGACACTAACACTAATTATTCAAAAAAATGTTGATGCACCTGAGGCTATACATATTAAAAAATCCCACATTGAGGAGACTCTTGCTCCTATGGTGATCACCAACAATCACTCATTGCGTAGATAAGAGAGAGCAAAGAAGTCAATCATTTCTGATGACTATATCGTCTACCTTAATGAGAGTGAGTATAATTTTAGAAAGGAAACGAATTATATTTCTTTTAACCAAGCTATGAAGAGCGGCAAATCAACTCAATGGCTATGAAGGATGAGTTGGAATCAATGAAACATAACTCGGTCTGGGATCTTTGCGAGTTACCTAAAAGAGTTAAGCATGTAGGCTGTAAATGGGTATATAAAATCAAACACGACTCCAAAGGTAATATATAACGATACAAGGCTAGGTTAGTTGCTAAAAGGTTCACTCAAAAGGAGGAAATAAACTATAAAGAGATAATTTCTCTTATCTTTAGAAAGGAATCTTTCATGATAGTCATGACATTGGTAGCTTATTTTGACTTAGAATTGCATCAAATGAATGTAAAAACTATTTTTTTGAATGGTGACTTGCATGAAGATGTCTTCATGACACAACTTGAAGGTTTTCAGATTGAGGGGGAGAACCATCTAGTTTGTAGACTCAAAAGGTCTATATATGGTTTAAAGCGACATCTCGATAATGGTACTTAAAATTTTACGAAGTCATTTCAAACTTTAGTTTAAAGAAAATATTATGGATCAATGCATATATCTTAAAATCAGAGGAAGCAAGTTTATCATCCTTGTTTTGTATGTTGATGATATATTACTTGTTAGTAGTAGTTTGAGCATATTATATAAGACAAAAAAAAAAAATTTATTTAAGAATTTTGATATGTAAGAATTTGGTGAAGCTTTCTACGTGATAAGAATTGAGATTTATCGAAATTGATCCCGTGACATATTAGGATTGTCTTAAAACGTTTGTATTGATAAAGTTCTCAAAAGGTTTAACATGCATAATTGCTCCGTTATTGTTGCTCCTGTGATTAAGGGGATGGAGAAAGCAGATGGAGACAATTCGCTATACATCGGCAGTTAGGAGTCTCATGTATGCACAAGTCTGAACTCGTCTAGACATAGCGTATATAGTTGGAATGCTTGGTAGGTATCAATGTAATCCTGATTTGGACCACTGAAAAACAGTCAAGAAAGTTTTTCACTATTTATAAGGGACAAAAGGGCACATGCTAACATACAAAAGGTCGAATAACCTTGAAATTATTAGCTATTCAGGTGTCGACTATGCTGGGTGTCAAGACACAAGTAAGTCCACATCAGGTTATATATTTATGCTTGCAGGTGGACCTATATCTTAGAAGAGTATTAAGTAAACGTTGACTACTTCGTCTACTATGAAAGCAAAGTTCGTTGCATATTTTGAGACAATATGTGAGGTAATATGGTTGAGAAATTTTATCCCAAAGTTTCAAATTGTTGATAGTATTTCAAGGCCACTAAGAATCTTATGTGACAATTATGTTGCAATAGCTATCTCCAATAACAACAAAACTAGTGGAGGTTCCAAATTGTATATGTTGAAAAGATCAATATGATACTCATGTTCGCTGATCTTCTCACTAAAGGCTTACCTCTCAAGCTCTTTTCGGAGAACATTGCGCGCATGAGATTAAAGGATAGTTTTGATAGCCTTTGGGAGTGGATGTATAAGAGTAAATACATTTGTTTAAATTGATTCAAAAATAAGAATTATTTATTTGTCTTTCAATTTTATGCAAATAAAATTTTGAAACATATGATGCCAATTGATGACAATAAAGTAGGACCAATAATAGATTGAGTTTACATGTAATCACCATTCAGTTTATAAACTTGCAATTTATGTGAAATCATGCTAATTAGAATCCATGTCAGTTATGAATTCTAATACGATAACTAATAAACAGTCATGTCTTGATGACATAATGTATTGACCATATTGATTCTGTGTTAGTATTCTCACTAAGCCAGACTGATTGTAAAGACTTTGATTGAGATTGATTAAGATTTGTCATTCAAAGAAAATTAGCTAACATTTGGTAATTGGAGCTTATTGACCTAGTATGGTCAAATGGGAGACTGTTAAAAGTTTCTATTTTGGTGGTCGTCACTATGATTAATCTGTTGACCGGTAAATGGTATAAGATCAATCTTGAGATGTAATAGTTGATAATTTGGTAAATTTGAGAGAATAAACAACTAATAATTAAGTCTTTTAGTTAGGATATGATTAATCACAATATATTTAGTAATTTAAGTCCTTAATGAGAAATGACTCATTGGCTATAAATATAAGAGATGTTTGGTCCTAACGATTGCTCGACACACTTCAACCCTCCATATTAGCAAAAGCATCCCGATTGTGCTCGGAGCTATTGAGAACGAGGAGATCATTAAAGATCTAAGCGACAACCCATCTTTCATGGCTCATGCTCAAGGTGTGCACATATATTTTAATTTATGGATTGTTGATTTATTATTTTGATTAATCATGCACCTAGATCCTAGGGCAAATATTTAGATGATCAGATCGATAGATCCATCAAAAACACCTGTAGCCAACCCTTGTCTTTTTTGGATGTGAATGTCTCCCTCATCAGCGTCCGATCCTTTCACAAGCAGCTCTTGATTTTCCCATACAAATATGTTTACCCATGGTAATTACTATCCTTCTTGAAAATATGGAGCGTTTTACTTTTCTGTAGTTCAGAAATTTGGGGATTATATGTGCTCAAGGGAAATTGTAGGTCAGACAGATTTGTTAGAGGATAAAGCGCATAGCCAAGAAAAGTATATTCTCTAGAGGCAACACAATAAACTTTTAGCTATGTAATCTAATATGATTTTAATGACGTTTAGAAGGGCCTTTTAAACAATGAAATTCACCAAAAGCTTACTTTAACAACTTTTAGTGCCTCACATGATTGTATATAGTTTTCAACAGGATTTAATTGTTGGATGCCTTTAATTTAAAAATGAACAAATATATATATATATATATATATATATATATATACTAACGGACGCACTTAATCATCCTTAAAGTAAGGCTAAAAAAATTTCCCCTAAGCTACATAATCTATTTTTAAGATGGATTAGGTGTTATGTGCCACATGATTAATTGTAGACCACATCCTCTAAGAGTTTAGCCAATCTCTTATCATGTTTATCTTTACTTCTATTAAAAATACAAATAACTCGGCCAATTTTGTGTTTCCACACTTTTGGAACAAAATAGCCCTTGTGTACCTAATATGTCCCAAGATAACTTCTTAAGGCAATCTACCCCTAAAATAACTCCTTATATATCCCTATAGTTTAATAAAGGAAATAGAACACCAATTCTATTGCAAGACATTTTATTTTATTTCATAAATATCTTCTAAAAACACTCTACAATTTTATTTAATATCTCCTCAAATCTCTCCTTTTTAAAATTACGACGTTTAAGTAGAAAAAAAATAGATTTACCATAAGAATTCTACCATTTCTCTCCTACTGCACATCGAGAAAATGAGATCTTATTAGTCACATTGAAAATTTTTAGACTTTACCTAAAATCATATTGTTCAAAAACATTATAATTAATTTTGTTTAGTCGAAGCTGATCTGTTGGACATGTTAGAGCGTGGGTTCATGACACCTAACTAGCTGGTGGCAATTTTTAAATAAGTGATCTAAAGGTAAGGTAGTTTTAAATGCACCCACCAAATCTTGTTGGCCACCTATATTCAAAACCAAGGATTGGTTTAAATCAAACGATGAAGATCATTTTATCTCCAATCTTCAACACAAGGGATCATGAGATCAAGTATGGCACAAATATAAAACGATTAGTTTTCAATTCCACATGACATAGATCCCAAAATCATAGTTCTAAAGTCACCTTTGAGCGTGATGTGCGCCATGCATAGTCATCAAATCGGGTTTTGGCAATAGTTTGGCGAGGTTAAAATTTGGGAAAATCTGACAAATCCAAAAGTTCGGAGAAATATTCGAAGAAAAGATCGGTGAGAAAATTAAAAAATGAAAATAAAAAAATATTTAAAAAATTAGTAAGTCATAATTTTTTTTGAAAAATTTGGGAATAATTTGCAATTTTTTGTGATCAAACGAATTTTTGAAAAAATTGCCATTAATTCGGAGGACTTTAAATTCACAATTATTTTACAAAAATGGGCAATTTTTTGTGACTATAGTGCAATGTGACTTTAAGGCAATTTTGAGATCTTTGACACATGGAATAGAAAAATGACGGTATTATAGGAACATTTGATTTAAACCAATTAGTGGCTTTTAGCGTAGGTACCCACTCACCAAGATTCGGTGGGGGCATTTAAAGCTACCCGTAAAAGTATTATGACCTGATATTAGGTACCTGACTAGTGCACCACTCTCGGTGCTTGGGGCAATCTCGTCCAGCCAAAAGGAGCAAGCCGCACCAATTACCAAGCTATCTATGCACAATAAACCAATAAAAGAACACTTTTACCCTTTGACTGAGTTCGTGCTCAGAAAATATCTGCGCATCTTCGAAGGTTGGCGAGGAATACTGACCCGAGCACACAGTTGGCAGTGCTCTGTCAGCTGCCCAATAAAAATCATTTATCAAAAACAATTAAAATTAAAAAGCTTCCTAATGCAAATGAATTTTAGCTCCGTCCATTCCTGCGTACGCCTTTACTAAAAGCGTCATTCGTCCTAAACCCTCCAAACTCATTGATTCTTGAGAATATGATCTTACGACTATACAGTCCCGTTCTTTGTTCCAAATGTCACAAATCACAAAAACAAATGCCTAAAATCTAGCTTGAGCATGAGATATGTTATATAATTTTACGTACATTTTTGGCATCAGTGGTGCCCATCGTGTCAAAAACTTAATGCCGGATGGTACGCACAGGATCTCTCAATTGATCCATTGAGTGAATGATTAGGGTGAAAAACGGACACCATTCTAAAGTAGTCAATGGATTTGAAGGGGTTTCGAACGTAACTTTCACTAAACCTGTAGCCGCAAATGGGTATTGTTTTAGATCACCTGCCATGCATGCAGCATGTTATCCGGAATTGAAATTTACGGATTCATCCATGAATTCTAACCACCTGCAAAGATAATTTATCTTCTAATGTTCAGGATTAGAATACACGGATTCATCCATACATTCACGATCACGATATCAGAAGATAAATTATCTCACCTACGAAGATGATTTTACCCTGGTCATTGCCCCTAATATTTGTAAAGGATAAATATTTTACAGAATATGACATCTGTGGGAAAAGCCCGTCCCATTGGACTATTGCTCATACTCGGCTGATCAGATGGTGTAGATGAAATGGTAAAGATAAGAAATAAAATGGACGAGGAATATAAAGGTTCTTTTTGAAAATTGACTAAGTATATAAAGGTAGAGCAAACAGAACATGATTTTAATAAAGAAAATTATTAGTGTAGAATATATTTGTTAAAGAAAAAGTGCAAACGACTGAAGTGGCTCGGTGTAATTGGCTGCACAAACCTGCATTAATTGAACCCTAAAGTACTTGTAGCCAATTGCATCGTGCCACATCAGCAACCTGCACTTTGTCTTCATAAAATTTGTCCTCTATATAACATTGTCCTTTTAGCAAAGCATGGGTAAGTTGAGGAGCTTGCACATCATGTGGGCTACAATTTTACTCTGATATTTTGAAATTAGTCCCAATCTAGATTGACTCAGATCACTGATTTGATAAATGTGCAGGGATTTACGCCGGTTCCTCAGCCGATTTATATAGCATATGCATATATTTAATTACTTTTTTTTTAAATATTGAGCATATAAAATAGGGAGCCATTACTTGCACTCGAAAATGTGTCTTTTGCACCGAAGTTAAAAAAAGACTTTGTATTTTAGGGACATATGGTATGTGAAAATGCAATCTGAGTCGTCTGATTTGAAATTCATGATCTATAGATTCATAGTCACTGGCATAGCCACATAGAAAGGTGTGGAGGCTCAAGCCCCCATTTAACTCTAGAGTTTCTATTAAGTATGGTTCTTATACAATCTTTGTTTGTATATAAGGCCCCAAATCTATATGATGTAGAAGCCCTCAAATCCGCTCAAGCCCCCATTTAACTCTAGAGTTTCTATTAAGTATAGTTCTTATACAACCTATGTTTGTATATATGCCATTAAGCCCCCAAATCTATGATGTAGAAGTCTTCAAATCGATGGTAAAATAACTACTAACATTATATTCATCATTTATAGCCCCTACCAACAAAAAATCCTAGCTACGCCTCTGTCCATAGTGGATCAGATTGGAGCGAAATATGATATTTATCATATAATCTATTGTTGTTAATCGTTGAATCATTTAATAGCCTTTGACTTTATTTAATCACATGATGAAAATTATATTTTATACTAATCTTTTGCACTTATTATCTTTAAATGGCAGGCTCCAAATCAAGCTATTTAGATGAAGTTTTCATATATTAGAGGTCGCTAAATTTATGTCTTTATTTTAAACTCGGTAAAAGGGCCAAGTTTCTGAGTTAAACTAACGGTCAGCTCATATGGATTACATATATGTGCCGAATTGACAAGATATGAGCAGATATTTGAATTGGTTGGTTGATATGTCGTCATATTTGAATTGTTTGATATGATATTTAACCACATATCGAGGATTTATATGGTATAAAATGCGGTGTAATTGGGTACATATTGACTTATACGCATCAGAGATATCCGATATTTGACACCGTGTACATGTGAAATTATTTATTTCGTAACGTGAAAGCTGTAAAGTGGCACTATTTCTCATGCTCGAATTGAAGATACACAAAATGTAGATTTTCTATGCTCGAATTGAAGATGCACAAAATGTAGATTTTCTGATTCAAAGCACTCAAGTGCCTTTAGAATGAAGGGCTAAAATAAATTAAGAGATTTAAGCTCCATTTAGCATAGCTCTTTGTTAGTTCCTGTTAAAGCCAAAAATACATGTTTTAGCAGGCCCTCATCTCCTTGCGAACTCTCTTCAAAGCAGTATTTACTTACTTTGGCAACTACCTCCCCTACTCTGTCCTAAGACCCTACTAGAGCTAATAAAATTTGCTCTGATAAGGAGTGAGCATAGAGTAAGAGAGAATTGTTGGAGCAGGTAAATCCTACTCTACATGGAGTTAATATGGAGAAAAGGGACATATTAAAGCAGGTAGCAGGAATTTAGCAAAAAAAAAGGGAACTTACTAAAGTAGATAAACCCTGCTCTCGCAAAAAGCTAGTAGAGAGCTATGCCAAACACAATCTTACACGATAAGTGTTCATTTTGAAGGGATTTGACTATTTTAAACCAAAAGATGGTAGGACGACCATTGTATGAATTTAGCACAGAGAAAGGAAATCCGGCCAATGATAACTAAAGTAGGTAAACTCTACTCCTCTCTAGGGGTTCCCGGCCAATGAAAACTATCCACATGTCTGTCCCTAGGAAACTTTTCGACTTGTCACTACAAAAAATAAGACTATTAGCGACACCAAAAACTACCATTCTTAACAAAAAAAACTAGTTGTTTCAATAGTCACAGGACTAGTAGCGACAGTTTTGTTGTTAGTAGCAGCAGTTTTTTGTCCCGCTAATAGTCTTATTTTTTGTAGTGTGTCTCTCAATCATTAGTACACATGCGTCTCTATTATCAAACGCCTAGCCAATCAAGGACCGACAACTGGCTAAGCTTCTACCACTCCAGATGACGGAAGACTTCCACTTGACTCTCTCTAAGAATTGATAGTTGTATTCCACATCGCAGTTTTGATTCAGGTGACAGTTGTACGCCATTTTGGCTATCTGACTCAGATGAAAGCCCCATGCCACGTCACTTCTAGAACCTTCATGAAAGTTCCTCACGTTGGCAATCCAAGTAGGACGACAATTGTATGATAGTAATTTATACCGATTGATCGATCTAAAATAGTGGTTAGTTATCAAAGCTAAAATAAAGGAATATGATTTGTACCTTGATTGTACGTATGCCATAGATGGTGTTGAAGCTTGATCTTGCCTCGATGCTCGATCTTCAATGCTCTTCTCCTCTTGGCTCGCTCTACTGCACAATGAGGATGCTCAACCAACAAGGAATCGTAAAACCTTATGAGCAAATGTTGGGACCCACTACAAAAAGAAGGTGTATTAGCGGCACTTGTTATTAAGACAATTTTTTGTAGCGGCAAGACTAATGGCGACAGTTTTTGGTATGATAGGACTAATAGCAGCAGTTTTTTGTTAAAAAAATTGCTGCTAATAATCTTATTTTTTGTAGTGACCTTGCCTCCCTTTATTATTCTTAAGTTTAGTCCTTCCCATAATAGGACTTAACAATTTTAGTTTCATTGTGATAAGGAATCACAATCGTACGTTAATCAAAGACTTGCTATTATTATAAGTTTCACCAAATTAGCAATTAGAAGAGGATTGATGCAGAGTCATTCACTGGTAAGAAGTTTGACCATAGTGACGATCAGAAAGCAAAAGATGAAAAAAAATAATAACCTTCGACTTGGCCACACTATGTCAATAATCTTTGATTACTAAATGTTAACCCACTTTCTTTGAATAACAAATCTTATTCAATCTCAATCAAAATTTTTATAATCAGTCTGCTCCAGTGAGACTACTAATACATAATCAATGTAGTCAATGCATCATCTTATCAACACATGACGATTCACTAGTTACAGTATCAGCACTCAACACTCACACGGATTCCAACTAGTAGGATATATCATAGATTACAAGTTTGCAAAATAAATGGTGATAACAAGTATATTCAATCTATTATTGGTCATAGTTTATTGCCATCTATCAGTACCATATGTTCCAAATATTTATTTGAAAGAAAATGAGAAATAAAAAATGATCTTTATTTCAGAATCAATTAAACAAGTGTATAAACTCTTTTAAATCCACTCTCAAAAGCTATCAAAACTATTTTTTAATCTCATGCGCGCAACGTGCTTTGAAAAGAGCTTGAGAAGTAAGCCTTTAGTGAGAGAGTTAGCTAACATGAGTGTCATACTAATCATTTCAATAGATGTTGTTAGATCTTAAACTTTCTTCCTTACAATAAAATATTTAATATCAATATATTTGGAATCTCTATTAGTCTTATTATTATTGGACATAGCTATCGCAGCAGAATTGTCACAAGATTCTTAGTAGCTTTGAAATACTAATAACAATTTTAAGTAATGAGATAGAATTCCTCAACAATATCGACTCACGCGTTGCCTCATAATATGCAACGAACTTTGCTTTCATAGTAGACGAAGTAGTCAATATTTTATTGACACTCTTTCAAGATACAGGTCCACCTGCAAGCATAAAAATATAATTCGATGTTAACCTACGAGTGTCTTGACACCCAACATAGTCGACCTCTGAATGACAGATAACTTTAAGGTTATTCAACCTTTTGTACGTGAGCATGTATCCTTTCGTCCCTTGTAAATAGCCAAGAAACTTCTTAGCTATTTTTTAATGGTCCAACTTAGGATTACATTGATACTTACCAAGGATAGCAACTAGATATACTGTGTCTGGATGAGTACAGACTTATGCATACATGAGACTCCCAACTGTCATTATATATAGAATTGTCTCTATTTGCTTTCTCTCTAAATTAAACCTTAGACTCTGAAGTAGACTAAATTTCTCACCCTTAACCACAAGGATAACAATAGTCATGCAATTATGCAAGTTAAATATTTTAATAACTTTATCAATATAAGCTCTTTGAGACAATCCCAATATGTCGACCGGCCCTATCACGATAAATCACAATTTCAATCACGTATGAAACTTTATCAAGATTTTTCATATCAAAGTTCTTTGACATAAAATATTATTAGCAAGCAATATATCATCAATATACAAAACAAGGATGATATATTTGCTTCTATTGATTTTAAGATATATGCATTGATTCACAGTATTTTCTTTAAAGCCGAAGTTTAAAAATTTAGTACAACTGTCGAGATGCCTCTTTTAAATCATATATAGACCTTTTGAGTCTCCAAACTAAATATTTCTTTCTGTCAACATGAAAACCTTTAGGTTGTATCTAGACAAGGAGAATGAAAATTTTGTGACGATCTCTTTTTCTCATGTATGGAGTGATGGGAATGCTTGTGTGGACTTTTTAGTGGATCGAGGACTTAATGTAGTTGAAGTGATCAGATGGAATTTTGTGCGACATGATATATCTAATATTTATAGAAGGGACTAATATTATTCTTTTAATCGGTTGTAATGCAGTGCTTGGTTCTTTGGTTCTGAGGGTGATGGCAATGTTAAAGCTCTCAATGCTCTTGTCTTCCTTGTGCCCTTTTCTTTGTGTTATTCTGTCCTTTATTTGGTTTAATAAATAGGTGAGGACCATCCAACCTCCTGCTTACTGATATAAAAAAAAAAGAAGTTTCCAATTAGTATTGTGCATGGCCTTGCAAAAGACTTCAAGTTTTAGAAGATGAACTCATGTGAAAAAGACACAAGAACAAGAGAAGGTTTTCTCTTCTCTTTCAAAATTACAATTACTTATTAGGCACATATACCCATGAACAAAATTTACCTGGTCCTAATTCGAATTCTTGGATCTGTGATCCAACAATCAAAATTATTTTCTTGCGATCCAGTCTTGTGGTCAGTCGAAATGTCAAAAAACAAACTATAAGATAAACTAGGTGCGTACTATAAGAAGGAGATTGTGAATTAACCAAAAATGTGAATTGGCCAAAAATGTGCCAATGGGGTACATATTTGTGGCTAAGTTTGCATTGTATGATAGTGAATTGACCAAAAATGTTCCACATGTGACACAACATGACCTAAAAGTGTGCTAGTGAGAGTGTCATTTATCAATGTAGGTGACAAGAGTTAAAATTAAATTTATTAAGACCAACCCAAAAAGTGGTTAAAAAAATCTCATCAACTACGTACATACATAACCTTTTATTAAAATGTTGTGTCACTTATAGAACACTTTCTATGAAAACTACACCTGTTAAGTTGCAATAAGGCCTTTTTTTTTTTTTTTCTTATATGGCCCTTCGACCGAGATAGCCTTGAAAACTGAGGAGCGAGCATGCATATGCATGTGCACAACAAGTGTGGCCGGGAAACAACATGGAGGACGAGAGTCGAACCCACAGCCTAGTCCCTCACATTGGAGAAAGTGTACCAATTGGGCTAATCCATCTTTGGTGCAATAAGGCCTTATTTGATTACTTGAAATGAAAACTATTGGTGGGAAAAAAAGTATTTTTCATATGTTTTTGTTTGATAGCAATCCAAAGATATGGAAATCACTCCATTTAATATTTAAAAAAAGATTTCTATTTTCAGTCTTAGAATATTTAAAGCTGAGCAATTACTCACCTTTATTAATGATTTGGAACAAGTTAGGTTTTCTCGCGGACATCTCGGTTTCCTCCTGGCATAGGTTTTTTCCCATTTTCTTTTGGGTTTCCTATGTCTCCCTTGGTATCTATTTTGATTTTCTCCGGGAGGTCTGATTTTTCAAATAGCATGCCTTGGCACTAGCATGAGTTTTACTGGTCATTTCGAGACTCATGTCTAGCTTTCTATATTTAACGTAAAATAAGTATAATATTAAAACAAAAAGAGATTTTTTATTTTTAAATATTTTCTATTGGATTTGTTGCATGTTTATTGATACGAAGTATTCTCAAAGTAAGTGGGCCCCATGCGTAAACTCGGCTTCTATAAAACCCATTTTAGCCGAAACGAAATTCAATTGTGCATTGGTTGAAACTAAGTTTCTAACTAACTCTAAGAGTTTTTTGTCATTTAATACTATTTTGATAAAACATAAATAAATAAAAAATAAAAATCCCTCTTCAAATAATAAAGGCTAGGGAACGACTACTTGCACACAAGAGTTCGTCTATTGCACAAAGTTTCAAAAAGAAAGAGTTGGTATTTTCAGAACAAGTGTAACATGGACATCAACTAAGTTGTTCAATTTGAAGACCATGATATAAAGATATTTGATGCCAAATATTGGCACGAAGCATGATCTATATCATCTCCTTCAACAGTGCATTCAAAACCCATCACTTGATGCACTGAGTGATTGTGATGCATCGGAGGATAGAGATTGTGCTTCAAACCAATATTTGGCATCGGAGGATAGAGATTGTGCTTCAAACCAATTTTGGCACCGAAGATTTTTAAATCATGGCCTTCAAATCAAACAACTTAGATGATGTTCCACATGTCATAGGTCCCAAAATAAGTCTTTCCTTTAGTGACAAAAATCTCGTGTGCAAGTATTTTCACTACAAAGATAAGGGGTTTCAACGGCACTTACTGTTAAGGCATTTTTTGGTAGCGACAGGACTAACAACAGCAGTTTTTTGTAGCGACGAGACTAATAGCAACAGTTTTTTGTTAGCAGCAATTTTGGGCTGCCGCTAAAAGTCTTATTTTTTGTAGTGTTTCTCCATAATTAACAATGACAAGCTTCCAGAGGTCTACATCAAGGTTGCCCGCTATCTACGTACTTGTTCGATACTGCAAATGAAGGCCTCACTTTTATATTTTAAAAGGTAGAACGTGAAGGCAATTAAAATCGTTGGCTTCTCTAATCCTTGACGTTGTTTAAAACTTAACCTTCTTGAATATGCGGATGATTCCTTCATTATCCATGATGGAGATCCCCACCAAATCACTCAAGTTTATAACCTTCATAAATTTACGAAGAAGTGTCTAGGCAAAGAGTCAACTCTAAAAAAATATAACATAGATGATTTAAACGTTGAACAAAATTCCTTGAATAATTGAACTAGAGACTCTAATTTGGTGATGGCTAAACTACCTTTTCATTACCTTGGAATACCTATTGGGAATGGAGAACTTAACAATTCATATTGGAGCAGGTTATTACTAAAGTAAATAGCAGGCTGAATGGGTGGAAGACAAAATTACTCTCAAAAGGTAGAAGGCTAACCTTAATTCATCCTTTCCTTAGCTAGTTCCATTCCCACATATTTCTTATCTCTATATAAGTGTCCGATCAAATTGTGTCAAGAAATTGAGAAACTTGAAAGGAATTTATATTTCTTATTTCTATGTAAGTGTCCAATCAAATTGTGTCAAGAAATTGAGAAACTTGAAAGGAATTTCCTTTGGGATTATCTTGGCGATAGCAGGAAAATTCACCTTATTAGTTGGGACAAGGTTACTAAACTTAAAAGTGCTCGGGATTTTGACATTAGACCCATTGAGTATATGAATAAAACAATATCGATGAAATGGTGGTGACGGTTAGGAGATGATAGTGTCTCTTGCTGGAAAGAGATCCATGTTAACAAGTATCGGGCTTGTAACAAAGAGCAAGAAATCAGCAGTTGCAAATATAAAATTTCATCTTGCTAGTGGAGAGGATTCCTCGTTGTTCACAGGGAATTTCTAAAGAATGTCATCTTCACTATTAGTAAGGGTGACTACATTCACTTGTGGACCGATAAGTGGATCATTGGGGAAAGAAGTTTAAATCTCAAGTTTCCCAATCTTTTTAACTATGCTGTCGACCTGAAGGCCAAAATCTCCAATATATTTTGTTCAGATGACACAAATCAATGGCACATTAGTTTCAAACGGCGATTTGATCTGTACATAGGAGAATGTAGTGAGCTATCAGTAGCTCTCGAAAATGTTAGGATTAATAGTGCACGATTTGATAAAAGACTCTAGATCTGTAACAAGAATAAGACTTTCACGAAATCCCTAATTCTTGAAGATCACATGGTCGACTCGACATTCATTTGGAAGTTTAAGATCTTATCTAAAATCATTTTCTTCCTCTAGTCAGTCTTCTAGAATAAGATAGCTGCTATTTCCAGCTTCTAGGGCATGCACATTAATAAAAAAATGTTTTATCTGCAGGAATGAGGAGGAAGATTTTGAGCATCTCTTTCTTCGTTTGCACAATAATATTGTTGGTTTGGGGCAAATGCGTTGGGGATATCTACTTGCCTTCATAGCATCATTTTTGACGTCTTTGCTTGTTGGGATAAATGTCAGCTGTAAGGGGTTCAAGAAATGGAGTTGGGATCACATTCATACCTCAATTCTTTGGAACATTTGGATAACTAGAAAAAACATCAGATGCAAAACTATAATTTTTCAAGAAAATAAGTTAATACGTGATTGTATCTTCACTATCTGGAACTAGGATATTGTTGAAGGTAAAGGAAATCCATTGATATTCAACCTAAAAAGTTTCAATTCCAAGCAGCTACTTTCCTTTCTCAATACTTTGTAAGGGGGTTTTCTTTATATTTTAATAGGATCTAGTCCTATTAAAGGGGGCCTTCTATCTTGTAATTATTTTCGATAGTTTTTGCTTGGACATTTCAATTTCCTTTTGATGGAGGTTATTTTTCAGTCCAGTTGGGTATCCTGCATCATCTCAAGTAATTATTCTGATTTTTTCTGAGTAGTCTGGTTTTCCAAAGAGTAATGCTTGTGGTGCTTGCTAGTATATTACTCGGACTCTCCGAAGCATTAGTCAACCTTTCTTTATATAGTACAAAAGCAATTTTCAAAAAAAAAAGTAATTGCTCCCTATATGCTATTATTTTACTATTTTTGATAAAAAAGAAAATTTCAAATTCTTTTCCAAACAAAATAATCAAACTAAGAGAAGTTAGTTCCTATGAAATCATTACTCAGACAATCTAATTAAATAGGAAAATTTTTATTTGGAAAGAAAATCAAGTAAAAAATTGATGTCCTTTATTGTTTGGAGTTTCGTTGCTATCAAACAAACCTTAATATAAACTGTTTGGCAATTTGTCGGAAAACATAGGAAATGGATTTATAGATCCAATAGATTCCAGCTCTTTGGGAATTCATAAGAATTTCTTATTTTCCAATGTTTGGATTGAGTAATTACACCTAGAAAATAGAAAAAGGAGTACCATTGTTGGCATACATCTCACACCCAATAAATCTAACTTTCTATTGTGAGGGAGATTTCGTGAGAGAGAAAAATTAAGAGAAAATCAAAGAGAGATTAGGAGAGAGAGAGAGTTAAGAGAACGATAAGGGAGAAAGAGAGTGATTCGGTGAGAGAGATCCGTGAGAGAGGGAGAGAGATCAGGAGAACGGTAAGTAAGAGAGAGAGACTGGTGAGAGAGAGAGATTCAGAGAACGGTAAGTAAGAGAGAGAGAGAGAGATTTAGTGAGAGAGATAGGAGTGAGAGAGATCGGTAAGAGAAAGACTGGTGAGAGAAAGATAGGTGAGAGAGAGATCGGTGAGAGATAGGAGAGAGAGAAATCGGTGAGAGATAGGAGAGAGAGATATTCAGTGATAAAATAGCCTAGGATCGTCAGAGAAAGTACATCAACTCCCACCGTCATAACTTGGAGTTTGAGGTAATACATTCTAAATTATGAGCTTTGAATTTCATTACAATCGTGCTCATATATGAACACTGAAATCATTCTAATAGGTTGGCGAATGAGTATTCATTCGCATCTCCCCGACAAAAGGTGTTATGCCCTTTGGAAAATGTGGGAAGCTAAGCCCAGATATGTAGGGCCTTTCAAAGTCACGAAGCGTATTGGCGAGGTTGCATATAAAGTCACTCTACTGCCTCAGTACCTGAGAATCCATGATGCATTCCACGTATCAATGTTGAGGAGATATATTTATGAACCCTCACATATAGTGGAGATCGAACCCATGGACATCAAGGAGAATCTCACAACCATTGCAAAACTGATCAAGGTTCTCGATCGAAAAGTTCAAGTCTTCAAGAATAAAATGATGACATTGGTGTTGGTCTAATGACAACATCACACGCCAAATGAGGTAACCTAGGAGAATGAAGATGGCATCAAAGAAAACCATCCTGAGCTTTTCGAATAACTGGTACGTAATTTTCGGAGACAAAATTTTAATTTAAGGGGGAAGAATATTATGACCCGATTTTTAGTTGACCATAGTTAATGGTGATAGGTCTGAGAAGCGCCAAGTTTGATACTTATGCGCACACCGTAACATGGCCCACACTTTTAAATTTAGAAATTTCTTTTATGATTCAGTTTACACAAAAATAGTAGTTGAATCCTAAGAGTCCTACCATAAAACAACTAAGATAGGTAGTTTAATTCCATTAATTATGAGATTTGATTTAGAAAATTATTTTAATTCTAAAAGGACTTTTGCTAATTTATACTAGTCAAACTTTCGTAATTAGATTCTTTCTCTAATTTCCTAATTAGACTTCTTTTCTAATTATCCTCTCATTATAAATAGAGAACCTAGAAAGAGATTTAGAATTATATCACATTTTTTCTCAACCATTTCTCTCTATTCTCCCTTCTTTGTAAAAGCTCCGGCAGTGCCATCGTTCACAACTCCTCACCGCATCTCCATCAATTTTCACGACGGAACTACACCGTGGGTTCCAATCTTATTGGCGACTCGTACATCTTATTCTGAAGCCTAATCTTCCACTATCGAATTCTTCATCGTCGTGATCGATTTATCGCAAAAAAAGAGTTCTCACGAAAATACTTAGGCATATCGTCTTTCGAATCTGATTTTCATCAATCCAAATCATCGTGGGATTCGAATCACGCTTTAACAGGTGGGTATCTCTAAATTCATCTTAAATTATTTAGTTATTTTTTAAAAGAAAATTATAATTTTCCCCTAATTTTGACTAATCTCGGGTCTTAAAAATATAAAAATTTGGCTAAAAATCGATAGGATCGATTTTCTCAGAATTTATGAAATTCGGCCAAACTCTTCAACAGATACAACCTTAGTATTTTGGTCATAACTTTTTACTCTAAACTCGAATTGACGCGATTTATACGACATTGGAAAGAAAACAACGAGCTTTACAACTTTGGGTGAAATAGCAATTTTATGAATTCAATATTTTAAAGGGCAAAATTAAGCTGTAAGTCGGAATAAATTTTAGATGATCTAAAGTTACACGGATTATTCTATGAACTTTTGAGCTATTTTATGCTCAACTTATCTCAAGACCTGTAAATCACTGCGACTACGTAAAAATATTAAATAGCTTTCATCGGACAATAACCTAGAAGTTTAAGGAGTCAAATATTAACGTTTTTCAATATTTTTCATCCGTCACCTCTTTTAAGGCTCATACAGCCATTGAATGCATACGTGTGCCCCTTTAGGATCCAAAACATGTCTAAATAATCCCCAAGTTTTATAGACACAATTAAACCTCAATGAATTGTATTTTTGACTAGATCACAAAATAAATATAGTTAAATACTTCTTATTCTCTATTTTATTTAAATGCTTCATGTGTTATGCTCCATATAAATTTTCTTCAAGAATAAGAAATACCTAGGGTGCATATTATAGTTTTCTTCTATATATGTTCATATCATCATATGACACGCAACATGTAAAAAACTATGATAGAACATGAGCAGAATAAGTTAAGAGTAAGATATGACACATGATATAAACTTTCGTCAAGGTGAGATTTCTTTCATGGTCATGTAGAACTTGAAATGTAAGCGTTCATATATGGATGCAACTCCTCTATGTTAGTATGTGATGCCACACGAAGTATATCCAGGTTACTACGGAACCCGTCCCTTAGAAAGCGTGATTTGTAAAGTCTATCGTACTGTGACCCATTCTAATTAAGGTTAAGTAAATATGAGAAAGGAATATGCTAAGATACAACATGAAATGAAATGGGGACGACGATACGTAGTGCCCATGTCAGGAATAAAATCAGGGCGGAGGCCTAAGCCCAGAACCAAATAAGGATATGACACGTTAAAACATATTGTGGAGGCCATCTAAATGCAAATTAAGATTAGTAATAATAAGACTTCTACTATGTCGTGTATGTTAAGTTGATGAGACAAATAGGAAAAGAAATAAGAAATAAAAGCATTATGAACGTTTTCATTCTATGTTACATTTTTCAATTATGATATAATATGTTATAAGGTTTTGGATATTTTTGACATCATGTATTGCTTGATTTATTTCAAAATACACCACAACTCAAGTGATTGTATACACGATCACCTGGGTAAGTTATAGTGGATCGATTGTGTAACCCACTGAGTTTTCGCGACTGAATAAATTTACTCCCCTCTCAAAACCTAACAGTTTCAGGTGAAGACTCTAACCATCCTACCTATGATGACGTGGAGGCAGCTGCACCCGAAGCGACTTATGTAGACGAAGGAGTCAACTACCACCCTGATGATAGTGTAGATCCGACAGACTTTTATGAGACTTGAGCGTTTCTTAATTCTAGACTTTTTATTTTTATTTTTTTGGGAGATATTTTATTTCATGTCGGTTATTTAAGACTTCTTATGAGTTTATGCTTGGAATAGTTTTATCCTACGTGAAACTTCAGTTTTACATCCTAGATGCGTGATTAGGATTAGTTACTTCATTAATGGTCAATTACGCTTTCCATTGCTATTTTATGAATCATTTATCATTAAATGCAATATTTTAAATGTCTCAATCCATATGTTAAGTCGAATTATAAACTATGTGTATGTTTGCTTATCGCCTTAACAAGTGTGCAGTGTCATAATACGGAATTCTAGGCCCTCCAGATCGGGCAAAGATTCTGGATCGTGACATATGCACTAGCCATTCATAGCATGAAATTAAATGACAAAGATCATATTTAATCTCAATCTTGATTTTGAGACTATGGACTTACTATCAAACGATCAATTTTTTATTCACAGATGACAAAACGTAAACCTAAAATTAAGGTCATTATAATTTGTATTACAATCAAAACTTAATTGAGAGCCATTACTTGCACACGTTTTTCAAGTGATTGCACCGAATTTAAATAAATACTTAGTATTTTAGGGATATGTGATTTATAAAAATGTAATATGGTCTGTTTGATTTGAAGTTCATGATTAATAAATCTCTGGTGCATAAAATTGAAGCAAAACCCGATACTTGTTATATAATCTATTGTAGTCAACAGTTGAATTATATAATAGCCTTTGACTCTATGTAATCAAATAAAAATTATATTTCTTCTAATCTTTTACAATTGATATTTTTAAATTATGGCTTTCAAATCAAATGGTTTAAATGGTGTTTTCACATAACAGAGATAGCCAAACTTGCAAGTCTTTCATTTAGATTTGATGTAATCACTTGAAATTATAGGGAGCCAAACTCCCATGGCTCCCAACTTAATTATAGATTAAAATTTGGGAGCCCTTAATTGCATTCGCCTTTCAAGTGATTGCACCAAAGTAAAAAAAAGACTTTGAGTTTTAGGGACTTGTGACATGTGAAGACACAATCTGAACTGTCTTTTGAATTTTAGGGACTTGTGACATGTGAAGACGTAATCTGAACTGTCGATTTAAAATTCATGATTTATAGATCCTTAGTGAATAAGTTAGGATTATAAATCCTTAGTGAATAAAATAAGTGCGAAATATAATTTGCATCATGTGATTAAATATAGTGAAGGGCTATTATTATATTTAACGGTTGTATATCATATGATCTGATAAATATCGTGCCTTAGCATAGATGCATTGTCTTGCGACTTGTTGGCGAGAATCACCAACAGCTGGAAACGTGCGGGATACTCCATGCTCTACTAATATAATAGCGTGTGGGCCGTCCCTCTCTTTATTTCGTTGCATCTAAACGCCTTCCCTGTGATTATTGAAGAGCTTCTTCTCCTAAGGTACCTTAGTACCTTCTCTTAATTTATTTATTGGTTCATATATATATATATATATATATATATATATGATTTTATATTTTTAATATTTATTATTTAATATTTTAGTCAGTGTCACATTTTTAGGGTTTTGTGGTTTCTGAAAAATTAGGGTTTCTTTGGTAAGTCTTGTTCTCATACGATTAGGTTTTGCGACGATTTTGTTTTTATTTGTTTTATATCTTTGAGGTGTATTAAGTTCTAGTGTATACTACCGACCTAAGAAAAGGGTTTAGTGTTTGATATGGATTAGGGTTTCAAATAACTTGGTTTACCGATTGAAAAAATATAGGTTTAGCATTTTTGTTTCTATGCAAGTCCAAGGTAACTCAATTTTTGTTTATTTATTTGCATTTGTTAAATGGATCTATAAATATGGACTGTATATTTTTTCTTTTCTTTTCCTAGTCAGTAACATATCCGGGGTTTATGTTGTGTTATTATTATTATTATTAATAAATGGACAATTCACCCTTTAAAAGAAGGGGAAGGATAAGTTAAGTGCAAGGAACTCATAACCACCTTCACAAGATCGCAAAAGCAAAAGCTTTACCAGAGGGATCTACCCTGCCTCCGTCCTTCTCTAACCTATCATCCCTAACATTACATGACCTAGGAATATAACTGAAAGAGACGGAATATCCCCCGATTTTACTCCTAATATACTCCTCCACCTGCAAAAGATTCCATGGAAAGGGAGACTTCCCCGATAACCAGCTTATCATGACCTCCAAATTGCCTTTAATTATATTGTGAGTTGCTGTTCTAGCTAGAAGATAATCTATACCTTGCTTGGCCACCAGCAATTCTGCCTCTCTGTTGGTGCATGTATTGAGAATTGTACTAAAGAGGCTAAAGTATTTCCATCAGCATTAGAAATAAATCCACCTTTGCCAGAAGGTTCCTGATTGTCGTTAGCACAACGTTCAACGTAGAGCACTTTGGCTTGTTTGATCCTGACCAAATGAATGCATTCAATTCCTTCGAGTCTCATCCTTTGATAGACCGAACCTTATGTCCTCCACAAATTACTAGCCTTTGGGATTTGAAGAAGAATAAATGGACATTGATTTGCAGATGCCGTTTGGAAAACTTGTTTTTACTTTCTTTCCAAGCACTCCACAAGGTAGCAAATGGATCAGCTGCTCAATTATTAACGCTGAATGTGGAAGAATAGGTCAGAGACTGAACGTGGAAGAACCCATATTATAATGAAAACCTCAACCAATTACTCCTGAGGTGAACCGGCATTGTAAGACTACATAATCAATTGACTTGTCATCTTGGAAATAGATAACATCTGTTTGGAAACTGAAAACCTCTATGTCTCAGGTGATTGACAGTGACCAACTTATCAATAACACATTTTCGTACGAGAAAAAAGGAGCCCGAGCTGAAGCCTTAGCCTTCCATATCCAAACGCATGGGATCAATGGAGTTACATAACATGACAGCTCTTGGTACACGGTGTTCACAAGAAAAGTTCCAACTGAGCCTGTTTCCATATAAGATGATTCAACAGTTGCAGGCTCAAATGAAGATCTGAAAGGTTTATAACATCTAGAAAATAAGAAAGTTGGATTATCTCGTGATTGCATAATCTCCTTTTAGCAAAAATTCTCCACTGTGGGGTACCAACCTCTCTAGGTCTGTCATATCTAATAATGTTGCTCGCGGAGAATAAATCAATTAAAAAATATACTTAAAATGAATTTTCAGCGGGCCCAAAACCTTCCCAATTGTCTAATAAAAAAGAGATGTTCGCGGCAGTCGACTATTATCTGCATTTGATTTGTGAATTTTGAATAGAACTTTGAAACCACTGTCCAGAAACCAGACACATTATGAGAACTAGCTAGTTTAACTAACCATTTGCCACCATTCGATCCGTATTTTTGGAGTAGGATCTTCCGCCTAAGAAATTTCGGTT
The DNA here is from genome assembly GCA_021018995.1 of Chloranthus sessilifolius. Lineage (NCBI taxonomy): Eukaryota > Viridiplantae > Streptophyta > Magnoliopsida > Chloranthales > Chloranthaceae > Chloranthus > Chloranthus sessilifolius. The sequence goes on along the minus strand of CM037586.1, from coordinate 130,529,476 downwards.
CATGGTTAATTTTCTAATGCCATTTGATTAATCTTTTTAAGAACAAAAGGCCGGCTCCATCTGCTTTAGGCCTTGTAAGTAGCCCAATCTGCCCAGTGGATTCCATTTGATTCAGAACCTTTGAACCATAGAAAATTATGCTGTAACTTCTAAAGTCTTTGCCTCACCCAGATTGGGCATGTGAACAAATAGATGAAATACATTGGAAGCGCTGATAAAGCTGATTTTATGAGTGTCACTGTCCTTGCTGGTGATAGAAGTTAGCCTTTCTTGCACAACCAAATGTTTGGAAAAATTATTAACCACCGTTGGATGCAATACCCATTAACTTACCTACTTTCTAGGATGCTGTATGTAACTTCTGGGCCTTCTCTGCGCACACAAATCTATGTTGATGTGGGTGCCTTAACCTACTATATGCAAAAATTTGGCATTGTTATTGATCATCGCTTATAAGAAGGGGTGCCCTAGCCAACCCTGGCCTATTTCTCACTACAATCAGGTTTCGTTATAGCATTTGTAATAGGTCTCCTCATAGGCAATTGATGGGTTTTCTTACAGCTGCCTGTCAACTTACACTTAACTCTTCTCCTTTCTTATCCGGTCATGGGGATGGCAATGACAGAATTAAACACGCTCAGAAATCCTTATTCCAAAGATATAATAACATTTATGACTCAAGTGTATCCAACTGTAGCCGAACTGTGCCCAAATTATTGTTATGTTCCACTAAATCCCCAAAATCCAAATGTAAGAGTTTCGTGTGCTGTTATTGTTTTTTGCCTATTTGTCCCTGTTTTTTTGTGGAATAAAAAGCATTGATTCTCCCAAATGAAAGTAACTACTATGCCCTTGTTCATCACACCTCACTATAGCAAGCTGCACCTTTTGTGTTATGCATTAGGAAACAGTTACTTGTGTTTTGAAAAATAAAATTATTTTTCATTCTTCTTTCCGTTTTGTTGTTTTTTGTTTGGCAAACTTTTGCTTAATTGGTTGCTAAGAAAGTTGTTTTCGGTTTTAAAAGGCTGGGTATCTAGATTGAATTCTTGTTGACTTTAGTTTTATGGACGAATACTTTCCATGTTGTCTACTTCAGATAATTTACTTCACTCAATTGAAGACAATCTTATGTGGGCTGATACAATGAGACAAGGTGGAAGAAGCCCCCAAGGTCAATTAAATCTGCTATTTTGCCTATTCTATAAACAAATACTTGTTAGTTTTTCTGCTTTATAATTATATTTGTCATATTAACTGCTTCCGTATAAAATGCTAACAAAAACATAGTGTCATTTGTCTAATCTTGGTGCAGGCGGTACATCTTAGTTGAGTTGGATATACGCCAGCTAATAAATGAAATGAAATTCAGTTATGTCACTTCTTTCTAATATGTTACTAATGTTGGACCGTTAATTTGTTTTGCATCTGTTTTAGGCAATGTACTTCACCGGTTTGTAAATTATTAGTCATATGAAAGTTGTACATACCCTATAACTAGAATTAAATGTTTAATTTGAGAAATCAATCATCAAATATGAGATATGTCGGTCGATGTGTCTCACCTCTTGTCAAAATTTACACTCTGAATAGACATTCAGTGTTTATTTCGGACTTAGCAGAGTGCGGGATTATGAAGAAGACCAAAAACGAGCCAAAAGATAATTTTCTAGGTGTCATATTATTACCCATTTGCATATATGACACACCGAAAATAAATAAAGATGCATTCTTGCATATATATATATATACCATATGGGATGTTATATACAGTTCTTGTCATAAATGTATACTTTATTAAACATGTTGCATTTGTATCGAACTATTTTTATTTATTTATTCTTGTCTTGGTAATCCTATGGAAGAGTTATGAATTTATGAAAATTAATGATTTCTCAATGGTTGCCAAAGGGGGTGCTCGACAGAAAATTATATATATCATTTGCTTTATGGCCGAGCACTTTCCATTTGAAGTTCTATATCATCTATCCATTCAATTTTGCTTATTTTGTTACGAATTTTTTTGTTTTCATATATTAAATATTTTTATGATTGATTTGATTTTTGGTTTGCTCAAATTCATGTAGTAGAGTCTTTCTTTGCTTGCTTGATGGTCCGACTTGATGCATATTTGGATACCTTAATACCAGTTATTTTTATTGTTCTCTTTGATTTTCAAGGTTAAAATTCTAGAAGACAAAGCATCACGAACCCCATGTTGCGTTTTTCTTATATTATGATTGAGGAGTCCCTTGTTGCTTTTTTCTCATATTATGATTGAGGAGCAAGTACATACATTCTATAATATATAGGGAAAGTAAACCTTTAACATAACAATTCCATCAATGATGCAAGCAGAAATTTACATCTGCTTTAATGGCCTCATAATGGTATGAAATAGGTAGGATTATAGCTACTTTACGTGGAATCCTGTCTCGGGAAGATGAAGAATTTACCCACACGGCTAGTGATCGAGACCCTTCAAAAATGCTTTCTTGCCACACTTAATGATCCAAATTTCAAATTCCAAGATAATTTTCAAGCATTTTTTTTTCTGATGATCCAAATTTCAAATTCCAAGATAATTTTCAAGCATTTTTCTTCATTTTACCGCATACTCTCATAAGGGAATATACCGAAGGTTTTCTACTTATTTGGTGGTTGTGTCTTTTTACTTATTTAGATAGTGATAATGCTATATGACAGACAGATTTTATGCAGACAAAGTGTAGGCGGCTGATGTGGCGCAATACAATTGGCTAAAAATGTGGTGTATCTCAATTAATGGAAATCGGTGTAGCCAGTCACGTCGCGCCAGGCATGACCCAATCGCATATGCAAATCATATATGCGATTGTGCCATTTAACAACATTACCAAAAGCGCCTTCTTTTTTGTTTTGTTTTTTGTTTTACTATAAAAAAGTTCATTTGTCTGCATAAAATATGTTCACCATATAACACTGTTGCTATCTAAATAAGTAAAAAATACAAAACTATCAAATAAGTAAAAAATCGCAAAACTATTATCCAGATGGAGTAGTAATCTTATAATAGTACAAAAAAAATACGGTTTTTGAGATTCTTTATCTCCACCCATCTCATCCCTTCAACATCTCTCTGGTAAACTCTATGCAGGTTTGGGGGAGGAGGCAACCAGGATGAGACTCTTTCCTTTTTCATTGAAGGATAGAGCCAGGACCTGGTTGTTCATGCTTCCACCCAACAACATTCAGTCCTGGAGTGACCTTCAATGTCAGTTTTTGGCCAAATTCTTCCCCATGTCCAAAACAAGCCAGTTGAGGAAGGGCATCATCTCATTTTCCCAAGATCCAACTGAGGATTTTCACCGAGCTTGAGAGAGATTCAAGGAACACATAAAGAAATGCCCCCACCATCAAATCCCTGAATGGTAATTGGTTCAAAGTTTTTACCAAGGGATTGATTCGAAAAGCAGAGACATGGTAGATGCTTCTTGTGGTGGCACCTATCTCCATAAAACTGCTGAGGAGGCCTGGGAGTTGTTTGATATCATCAGTGAGAACTCCATACAGAGGGAGACCTTGTCTAGGGACCTAGATCCTCCTAAATTGGTGAAAGAGAATACCACCAGAGGGAAGATGTTTGAGGTAAATGTGTAAAGTGATTTGGAGAGGAAAGTGGACAGCTTGACACTGAAATTTGATAAACTCATGGGAGCAATGCAGTCACCCATGGTTGCTAGGGTGGAGGAGACATGTGCTATCTGCCAGTCCCCTGCTCACTCCCTTGAGGAATGCCCATCAGCTATCCAGTTTTCAGATTTTGTTACGGAGCATGTGGCTGCCACTCAGTCCTATGGGTAACAGCTTGCTGCTGGGTATCAATGGAGGAACCACCCCAACTTGAGGTGGAGACAAGATGCCTACCCAAACCAGCAGCAGCAGCAACAACAGCCCATGCCCTACAAAAATGCTCAACCCTACCACCAAAGTTATGTTCCCAAGCCTCATTACCAGCAACCCGTGATACCCAGCTTGTGGGCCAGCCTGTGCAGCAACCTGCACCCCCTCCAGCTGTGAGATCACTTTCTTTCGAGGAACAAGTTTTGGCCTCACTGTAGAATTTGGGTCCCTTAACTCAAATTGTGCACTCTCACAACCAAAGCATTAAAAAATAGAAGACCATCTTGGTAAGATGTCTAATGCTTTGACTAAGAGAGAGGGAGGTTGCCTAGCCAACCACTGGATAACCCAAGGAGACAGTATGCAGTGGGTGAAGTCTCCTCCACTTATGAGGAAGTCAAATCCATTACTACATTAAGAAGTGGAAGGCTGGTTGATAACCATGTTGGCTGTGAGGCTTTTAGAAATTTTGAAAAAGGCAAAGAGGTGATTTTTGAAAGGACACAACAAGGGCCACCAGTGGTGGACATGAAGGAGCAACTAGATGAGAATAAAGAGGGTAATGATGATCCTCAAGAAAAGAGAAAAATAAAAAAGAAAGTTGACCAATTGGCTAGGCTGCAAATGAGGGAGCAATCCCACATTTGCCATTTCATAAAGCATTGCAAGCACCTTCCTCTTTCGATAAAGGGCAAGGTAAAATAGAGGAAATAATGGAAACTTTTAAGCAAGTAAAGATCAACTTGCCTTTACTTGATGCAATTAAACAAGTTTCAGCCTATGCTAAGTTTCTGAAGGAATTATGCACCCATAAAAGATAGTCTAAGATACACTTATCCAAGAAGGTCTTTTCAGCAGAAAAGGTAAAGCAAATTCTGTCTATTGCTACCCCCACAAAACTCCAAGACCCTGGAGTGCCCACTATCCCCTGCATCATTGGGGATCATAAAATTGAGAAAACCTTATTGGATCTGGGAGCCAGTGTGAATTTACTGCCATATGCAGTATATGAGAAGCTGAGCTTAGGAAAGTTGAAGCCCACACATGTGGTCTTGCAATTGGCTGACAGATCTGAAAGGAAGCCTGTGAGGGTCATTGAAGATGTCCCGGTGGGAGTTGACAAGTTCTTTTACCCTGCTGACTTTTTGGTGCTAGATATGGAGCCAAGCAAATGCGTTTCTTCCATACCTGTGATTCTAGGCAAGCCCTTTTTGGCCACTGCTAATGCTTGTATACAATGCAAGTCAGGATTCATGGAAGTCTTCTTTGGCAACATGAAAGTAAAGTTGAATGTGTACAACACAGCTCATCAACCTCCTCTAGATGAGGCATGTTTTTCCATTGATGTATTAGAGGAGGCTGCGCATGAAAATCTACATCCGCTGATGCAGGGCAATGTTTCACAAATAGAAAACAGCACCAGGGAATGGATATTTGCTGCAGAAAAGATCCACGAAAGGTGCCAAGTTTGATGAACCTGAGGAGACCGTAGACCTTTCAGATCCTCCAGATTAGCCCCTGAAGTTCAGTATGTATCATATGTACCATACTTTACTTTTGTTTTAGGTGTTTACTTTGTTGTTGATTGATTTTTTTCTGCAATAAAAAAATTGCCATGCTAAATACTAGGCCATCATTTCAATATCACCAGCTGTCCTGAGATAATGGGAGCTTGTCCACAAGGGAAACAAATTGTAGAGCAGCACAGCAGAAGAGCCTGCTGAGTGCTGAGGCTGAGAGTGTCCAGAAACGCAACCTCATTTGGTTTTTGGGAGCTTTCGATAGGTCAAGTTCACTTTTCGATTAGGTCACTTGGTGATTTTGACAGGATATTTGATGGTTTCGATAGGTACTGAGGCCTATCGGAAGAATGGTTCCACCTATCGGGATCCTATCGAATCATCCCTTTTGAAAGCTTTGTCAGCTAAGCTTTCGACAGGACGCATGAACCTATTGAAACCATCCAATGCACCCTAGCTCTCTTCCTCTCTCTTTCGCCTCCCTCTTTCTCCACTAAATCCTCGCAGAACCCTCGGCTATTCAGTCTGCCATTTCGTAAGTGCATTGAGCTTGCGCAGAGAAGCATTTTGCATCCGATTTTGGAGAAATTGGAGTTGTGTATTGCGATATTTGTTAAACCCTAGGAATTTTGGGGTAAGTTGCCTTCCCACCACCAATCTGTTGTTGTTCTAATTGTTAACCTCTGAATTCCATTACAAGTTGGTGACTGCGCAATCCCTGAGAGTAAAATGGCCGAGCTTGAGGAAACCCTAGCAAACCTACTCCGGAGACCAGCTGCTTCTACCCCTAAATCTTTCAAGAAATCGAAGCCAGTTTGCAAACCACCTGTTAAGAGGAAGCTCTCTGAAGAGACACCCAAGAAGGCCCCTAAAGCCAAGAAAGTCAAAGCTGTCGAAATTCAGGAGCCTGAGGTGGAAACACCCTTAGAGAGAGTTGCTCCTCCAGTAGAGCTTCTAGCTGGGTTAACTACCCCCAATGAGTTTTTAGCGAATTTGAGTCTTGTCCCTGAGACAGACTTTGATCGGGCATACTTTGCCAACATTGGGGAGTGCCAGGGGATATTGGAATATTTGAAGAAAGAAGGTTTGTTGCCCCTGCTTTCACCCTTGAAGGAAAATGTGTACCCCCGGTTGGTGAAATTGTGGTATCAAAACCTAACAAAGAAGGTGGTGTCTGGGGCTGAGGATGTACTAGAAATCTTGATTGATGACTGGCAGTTGATTGTCGATTGCAGAGACATTGGGATGGCTTTGGGAGTCCCATATCAATTTGACTCCATAGATTTGAGGGAGCACCTATTGGGGCCACATTAGGGAAATGGCTAAACAGCTTACTAACGGAATAGTAGGCTCTGGTGAATCCCTGATGAGAAGAGACCTCCATCCTACCCTAAGACTCATTGATACCATTTTGAGGAAAAATGTCTGTCACTGGGCATTTGCAAGAGAGAAGGGCCCCATTAGTGGATGCCCTATACTACTGTTCAAAGGGGCAATTCGTGAATGCACCTAAGCTGATTTTTGAAACAATGGTGGACATCAATGACAAGGTGCTGAAGAGACAAGCTTTTGCTAAGGGAGGAGGTCTGCCCTTCTGCAGACTCATCACATGTCTGTTCAAGATTGGAAAGTATGTGATCAAGAGAAATGAGCCAATGGAGAAGCTGAACACGAAAGTGTATGGAAAGCGGGAATGGTCCACCAGCCTCACCTTGATTAAAAAGTGTAAGCCAACTGGAATGGAGGAGGCTGAGAAGGTACCAACTACCGTGGCAGCAGATCTTCTTGCCGTGATACCCTCATCCATCCCTTCACGTACCATTCCTGTCCCATCACCCACACCTCCACCCACGCTGCTTTTTCCCTTTGTATCAGTCCCTCTTCCAACAAACCCCTTTCCACCCACCTCTGAACCAGTTTTACCTTCACCCACCACCCAGGTCTTCCAACCTGAAGTCCTTGAACCTCTCACATTCTCCGAGCTTACCCCTACCATGTCTTCTCCACCCATTACCCAACCCATTTCTGAACCACCCCCTCCCCCCCCCCCCCCCCCCCCCCCCCACTCAACCCCCTCTGCATACACAGGGTGTGGACTAGTTCACTACTACTGGGTTCACTGCCCTCATGATTTCAATTGTGGAGGATGTGGCTCATGAGTACACTCCACTTCCTGACTCCCCACACCCCACTCCTCATTTTAACCATGCACCCTCCTCTCCTTTCCATCCCATTCCAACACCTGTCCCCTCTACCCCCACTAAGCCTGACACTTTCACCCAAATTCTCTCACTCCTACAGTCCATTCAATCTCAATTAACCATAAACACCGACAACCAAGCCCTCATGAGCTCCTGCCTCCAATCAATTCAATCCACCCTTACCCCATCCTCTCCAGCTCCTCAACCCCCTCCCACTTCCCCTCTTTCACCTATCCACGTACCCATACATTTATCTCCTTCACCCATAGCTTCACCACCCCTTGCTGCTACCTAGTCTGTGGAGGTAGCAGCCCCATCTCTCCCTTCATCACCACCATATGTTTTCCCTTCATCACCAGCTATAATTGCTTCTGCAGTGGCTGAATCACTCATCACCTACTCCCCCCTTTTCTCTCCACCTGTTTTCAAAGATGCCTCCACCCAAACTAATCCATGGGAGGATCTGGTCCTCTCCACCCCCTCTTCCTCCACTACACCCCTATCCTTGCCCATTGTCCTTAGACAAAACATGTATATCCCCCCTTACCTCACCCTGCTGTATGCCATGAGGGACAACCCTTACATCCAAAGGGATGTCATGAGAGGTATGACTGTACTCCGAGCTTCCCTTGAAGCCCTTTATGAGGAGAGGATTGCCAACATAGAATTGGAGCACAGAATCAAGCTTCGAGATATCTCCCAAGGGTGGACTGAAATCCTGACTCTTTATGAGTCAGTAAAACAGTTGGCTGCTTCTGAGAGTCTAATTGTCAAATATGAGAAGAAGAATTCTGAGCTTCTCAAGAAAAAAATTAGCCAATGCTCAGGAGATACTCAAGGCCACCAAGGAACTCTCTGATGCCAACCTGCTCTATGCTGCAAAACAAATTGACATATTGGAGAAAAATGTTGCTTCCTTTACCTCTCAGCCCTTTCAACCTACCCCTCTAGCTACTGTACCTCCCACTGAGCCTCCCTCCACTCAAACCTGTCCCCCTTCTACCACTCAACCTCCTCCTACCCCACCTGTGGATGTTCACCCTCCTCCAGCCCAAAAACCTCCCCCTACTCAACCTGCCCCTTCAAAATCTAAAAGGGCTCCCACCAAGAAGAAAGTTACTGCCAAAAGATCTACTCGCTCTGCTGCTTCTGTCAAGAAAGGAAAGAAGCCTGCTACCTAGTCTAAAGAAGCTCACCCCACCAAACCCCCAACCCAACCTAACACCTCTTTCACGTTACTTTCTAGGGAGGAAAGAAGGAAGGCTGCTGCGGCTCTCGGATTGGACCCCACTGCCCTTTTTCCTTCTGATTTAGATTCAAGTTCTGTTGCTGTTATTGATCCAAAAGGAAAACAACCAGCTACCCAGTCTGAGGAGGCAGCAAAGAACTCGCAATGGAAAGCAAAATCTAAAGGAAAAGCTCCTTTATCTAAGGGTGAGCTGAAAAACCTGGCTGACCTCTATGGTTGGCGAGATGATGCCTGTAAATAGATGTGGCAGTTCGTTGTTTTCGTTTCTTCTTCACTTGTCTCATGTATATATTTAACATATCAATACAAATTTTGTCTTCATGTATTATATTTTTTTTACTGTGTAGATATCTTCTTACCATGCCTCTCTCCTGATTTCATAGTGTACAACAGTGAGGACACTGTTTAGTTTAGGTTTGGGGGTATGGCAGGTATGCCAGTGAAATGAGTTAATGATAGTGCAGCTAGACTAAAAAGGAGTGTTTGAAATTAGAGTAAATTCTCACTTGAATTTTTTTTGGAAAAGAGGAAATTAAAAAAAAAAAAAAAGTTGAAATTGAAATAAGTTGTAGTTCAACAGGCTTCATGAGGCAAATGTCAACAATTTTCGAAAAATAATTTTGATGTGTAGTAAACCTGAAATGAGAGAAGATTGTGAAGATACACCATTGAAAATTTGATGGAAGGCCATATCCAGTGAGATTTGGGCCTGAGAATTTTTCTTTGGAGAGTGTCTTGGCAAATTCTTCTACTCTAAGGACTGATTGAACTCAATTCTGCTCACTAGAAGTTAGGCAAATCCAAGTTGAAACAGCTCGACAGCACTCATGACATGGAGGACATGAAGTAAGGCCATCCCTTGGACAGCTTGAGCTTAAAGATCCTACCCTTTGAACTGCCCTTGATACACCCACTTTGAGCCTTAAAGATCCCAGTTTCTTTGATGGAAACCAGAAAATTCAAACCCACAAAACATTTTTTTTTTACCTAATGCAGCTCCCTCACTTTGAGAATTCAGAAGGTAAAGGTGAAGAAATGGAAGAAGGTAGAGTTGGTGTGATTTTTGGTTCAGAAAGAGGAAAACCCATTTGGTGGTGTTGTGGCATTCCGGACCATAAAAAAAAAAAAAAAAAAAAAACAGAGCAAAAGGATGAGAAAGAGAAGTCACTTCATTTGAAAATCTACAAGAAGATAAGAAGCTAATGAAGCTGATCACTTCAAGTCTGAAAATTCAAAAAGAAAGTGAAGAGGTGCTGAAATGAAGAAGGTGAGTGGGAAATCACCTCCTTACCTTTACTGACTTCTCAAATTTGAATCCATTTTACCCTTTCATTCTTTTACAAACCTCATCCCTAAGCCACATTGCAACCCAATAAAAAGTCCTTATTGATCTGAAATTTGATTGAGCTGTCATGTGGAGATGAGGATTTGTGTAATCTATGGTGAAAAGAGTAGAGAATTTCAAGAATTAGAGCAATGCCTATACTCATGCTTGCAGTCCTATTTGAGGGCTGTAACTGATCTTGAGCTGTGTGAAATTCTACACCCTTCATTTTTTTGTTGTTGTGAGTGAACAGTCCTGGTGAGACTTGGGCCTAAAGTCTAATTTGATGGGGTAGTATCAAAATAGAATTCTCAAGTGAAAGGTGAGCCATGCATTAATTTTTAGGAGAAATGCCTTGACATGAGCTGAGTGATGGTGAAGGAGTACAGCTGACTTTCAAGTTTTGAACTGATGCTTTTACTGTTGAAATTCCTCTAATGAATTGAATGGATATGGTGTGAATTTATTTTATTTACTTCAACTCTGTTTTAGCAGGATGCACTAATATTAACTAACTTTATTGGAGAAGTTTGTGGGTACCTTCACTGAAAGCCCTCAGGAGACTTCACTCCTCCACTAGGGATCACCTAAGGGTTTAAAATGCTTGATGCATACGCTAAATGCATCCGTGATCCCTACGAAAGTGGCATTTTTAATTTTCTTTGTTTCTCATTTGCTCAGGGACTAGCAAAGCTTAGGTTTGGGGGTGTCTTTGGGACAAGACTACATATTATGCATCACCGGAGTAAAATGAAGGAAAAAATGCTTGTAAAATGAAGGAAAAAATAGGAAAAAATGCTTCGGATATGAAAACTATATCATGGAATTTGGATCATCAGGTGTGGCAAGAAAGTATTTTTGAGGGGCCTTGGTCACTCACAATAGGGGCAAATTCTTCGTCTTTTCCTAGATGGAACTCCACGCAAAGAACCTACAATCCTTCTTATCCCATACCACTATATGGCCATTAAAGCATATGTAAATTTCTGGTTGAATCATGGATGAGATTTTTATGTTAAAGGTTTGTTTCCCCCATACATTATACAATGTATGTATTTGTTCTTCAATTATAATATGAGAGAAAAGCAACCAAGGGGTTGATGATGCTTTGTCTTCCACGATCTTTAACCTCAAAAATCGAAGAAAACAGTAAAAATAATTAGTATTAGGGTATCTAAATCTGCATCAAGTCGGACCATCAAGCAAGCAAAGGAAGACTTCTACTACGTGAATTTGAGCAAACCAAAAATCAAATTTATCATAAAACTACTTAAAACATGAAAATAAAAAAATTTGTAACAAAATAAGCAAAATTGAATGAATAGATGATATAGAACTTTGAATGAAAAGTACCCAGCCATAAACTAAATGAGTCGGGCACCCCTTTTGGAAAATCATTAATTTTCATAAATTTATAACTCTTCCAAGGATTACCATGACAAAAGAATAAATAAAAACAAATAGTTCATTACATGTGCAATATGTTTAATTAAGTATACGTGTATGACTGATAGGCAAGCATTTATACACGTATATATGCAAATACGATGTAAAGATTGTGTAGAGTAAGAACTGTATATAACATCCCATATGATATATATATATATATATATATATATATATATATATATATATATATATATATATGCCTATGCAAGAATACATCTTTATTTATTTCCGGTGTGTCATATATGCAAATGGGTGACAATGACGCCTAGGAATTACCTTTTGGCTCGTTTTTCGTCTTCTTCATAATCTCACACTCTGTTAGGTTCGGAGTCAACAATGATCGTCTGTTCAGACTGTAAATTTTGACATGAAGTATGACACATCGATTGACATATCTCATATTTGATAATTAATTTTCCAAATTAAACATTTAATTCTAGGTATGTACGACTTTCATATGACTAATAATTTACAAACCGGTGAAGTGAATGATCAAAACAATTGCAAAACAAATTGATGTTCCAACATCAATAACAGATTAGAAAGAGGTGACATTACTGAATTTCATTTCATTTGTTAGCTCATTTATATCCAACTCAACTAAGATGACAACCAGCACCAAGGTTAGACAAATGATACTAGGTTTTTGTTGGCATTTTATACAGAGGAAGTTAATATGACAAATATAATTTATAGAGCAGGAAAACTAATCTTTGTTCATAGAATAGACAAACTAGCCATTTATTTGCATTTGTTAAACGGATCTACAAGTATTGACTGCATATCTTCTTCCAACGATCAGAGGTGAGAAGTATATCTAATATCAGTAACATATTTATTTCCCAAGTCCAAGGTTCTTTTCTTTTCCTAGGCAGTAATATATCTAGGGTTTATGTTGTGTTATGATCTGTATTATTATTATTATTAAATGGACAATTTCAGTAATATTCCTAGGTCATTTATTATTATTAAATGGACAATATAACTGAAAGACACGGAATATCCCCTGATTTTACTCCTAATATACTCCTCCACCTGCAAAAGATTCCATGGAAAGGGAGACTTCCCCAATAACCAACTTATCATGACCGCCAAATTGCCTTCAATTAATGTTTTGAGTTGCTGCTCTAGGTATAAGATAATCTATATCTTGCTTGCCACCTGCAATTCTGCCTCTCTCTTGGTGCATGTATTGAGAAATGTACTAAAAGAGGCTAAAGTATTTCCACCAGCATTAGAAATAAATCCACCTCTGCCAGAAGGACCCAGTTTGTCATTAGAACAACCATCAATGTAGAGCACTTTGGCTTGTTTGATCCTAACCAAATGAATGCGTTCAATTCCTTCGACTTTGATCCTCTGATAGACTGAGCCTTATGCCCTCAACAAATAACTGATCAATAACTAGCCTTTGGGATTTGAAGAACAAATGGACTTTGATTTGCAGATGCCGCTGAAAAACTTGTTTCTTTCTTTCCAAGCACTCCACAAGCTCACAAATGGAAGGAGAGACCAGCTGCTCGATCATTTACGCTGAATGTGGAAGAATTGATCTAGGACTGAACGTGGAAGAACCCATATTATAACGAATACCTCAACGAATCACTCCTGGGGTGAACCGACATTGTAAGATTATGTAATCAACTGACTTGTCATCTTGGACATAGATAACTTCTGTTTGGAAACATAGATAACATCTGTTTGGAAACTGAAAACCTCTATGGCTGAGGTGATTGACAGTAACCAACTTATCAATAACACATTGCCATAAAGGAAAAAGGAACCCGAGCTGAAGCTTTAGCTTTCCATATCCAAACGCATGGGATCAATAGAGTTACATAACGCGACAACTCTTCGTACTTGGTGTTCACAAGAAAAGTTCCATATGAGATGATCCAACAATTGTGGCCTCAAATGAAGATCTGAAAGGTTTATAACATCCAAAAAATAAGAAAGTTGGATTATCTCGTGATTGCATAATCTCCTTTTAGCAAAAAATATCCACTGTGGGGTACCAACCTCTCTAGGGTCTGTGATGTTTAATAATGTTGCACACGGAGAAAAAAACAAATAAAAAATATCATTAAAAAAGATTTTCCAGGGGCCCAAAACCTTCCCAATTGTCTAATAAAAAAGTGATGTTCGCGGAAGTCGACTATTATCTGCATTTGATCTGTGAATTTTGAATAGAACTTTGAAACCACTGTCCAGAAACCAGGCGCATTATGAGAACTAGCTGGTTTAACTAACCATCTGCCACCATTCGATCTGTATTTTTGGAGTAGGATCTTCCGTCGAAGAAATATTGGTTCATGGCTAATTTTCCAATGCCATTCGATTAATCTTTCTAAGAACATAAGACTGGCTCCATCTGTTTCTTTAGGTCTCGTAAGTAGCCCAATCTGCTCAGTGGATTCCATTTGATTCAGAACCTTTAAACCATAGAAAATTATGCTCCAACTTTTAAAGTCTTTGCCTCACCCAGATTGGGCATCTGAACAAATACATGAAATACATTGGAAGCGCTGATAAAACTGATTTTATGAGTGTCACTTTTCTTGCTGGTGATAGAAGTTTGCCTTTCTTGCACAACCAAATGTTCGGAAAAATAACTAGCCACCTTTGGATGCAATACCATTAAAATGGATTTGGATATGTTTATACGAAGCCTTGAGACTGCTTCAAAACATATCAGCACTTTCTTGATGTTGTTAAGATTCTGTAGATTGCTGTTCAAAAAAATTATCACATTGTCTGCATATGCAGAGGAGCAATATTCCTCTCTTTGGGATAAAACCACTGCAATGGCCTAGCTCCTCCGCTTTCAACAAGAGCTCATGAAGACCTTCTGCCACGATAAGAAATTGGAAGGGTAATAAGGGATCTCCTTGTCAAAATCCATTTCTAGCTGGAAAGCACTCATATGGAGCGCCGTTTATTAAAATAGATTGATGGAATAGACGCATTCAAAAATCCAATTTCGACACCTGTTGTCCATTTCCATTCGCTCCATCATATAATCTAAAAACCCCAATCTGCAAAATCTTATGGCTTTTCAAAATCAACCTTAAGAATTAGACCTGGTTCCTTGTCTTGGTGCTGTGATTCCACGCATTCGTATGCAATCGAAATCCCATCCAAAATTTGGCTACCACGGATGAAAACCGTTTTGATTATCTGAAATAATTTTGCCCAAAATTTCCTTGAGGCAATTGGCCAACACCTTACCAATTATTATCTAATCCATAGTCCAAACTGATGGGCCGAATTTTATTTACCTTGTCTGCGCTATGAGCTTTTGGAATCTGCGGAACGAATGTTGGTTGATTTCTTTTCTAATAATTCCGGTTTCGTAAAATCCTCTTAGCACTGCCATTAAATTCTCTTTAATGAAGTCCCAACATTTTTGGAAAAAAAGGATTGGAAACCCATTCTGCCTGGGTGCTTTTTCAGATTTGAGCGTGTAATTGAGAGATGGTGTGAAATGAAATCCCATCCAACTTGGGTTGAACCATGTTTTCTAAGAAAATCTTGTAGTGAAATTTTCTACTATCATAATATTGATTTCCTGCAGATTTGTGATAACTCTATCGTCCTGTTTTAAGGTGGAAATGTGGTTGATTCTCCTTCTAGTAGAGTCTAAACAGTGAGAATTTGGTATTGGAGTCTCCACATTTTATCCTATTGTCTCTAGATAACCGTTTCCAGTATCTCTCCTCGTTCAACTGTGGAATTTTCATCTGATGTTGGATCTTTAATTTAATTCTCTTTGCACTGAGTTTTTCTCTGATGTTAGATCTTTAATTTAATTCTCTTTGCCCTTCCAATAAAGTCTTCGATTCCTCCTCCAACCTATCCAGAGAAGAATGCTCTCCACAGTGTTTTTTTTTGTTGGAAAAGATGTTACTGATTGTCTTCTTGTTCCACTCAATTAGTTCTTTGTTGACATTCCTTTACTTCTTCATAAAGACTTGACCCGTTGTATCTTCATCATCGACTGCTGACCTTGCATCTTTGGTTATCGTCAGCCAAAGGGATAAAAATCTGAATGGTCTTGGAATGTTTGATTTTGTGCTTGAGCTCATCTCGAGTGGACAGTGATCCAATGTTGCCCTGGTTAATAACTCGACTTTGAAATCTTAGACATATGTCATTCCAGTCAGTGGTTACCAGAAATCTGTCAAACTTTGATATTAAAGGAAAATCATGGCAGCACGACCTGGTGAAACTGGCCCCTTCTAGAGGGACATCAAAAAGGCAATTTTGATCAATGAATTTGAAAAAAGACCTCATCGCATTATTACTTTTGAACAGGCTAATTTATCCCAAAGAAAAAGAATACGTCCAGCCAATCCATTTGCATTCAAAGTTTCCCTGTCCATATTGTCTAAGAGATCCACATCTCTAGCAATTGCTCTAGAGAAAGCTGGTAGCTTTGTCTCCTGCAGTAGAGTTATCTTTGCCTTAACTGAATTGATTAGTCCCTTAATTACAGCCCTCTTGTCTGGTCTTCGTAGGCTTTGAACATTTCATGAAAGCTATTTTATTGAACGACGACACTATTAGACCTCCCTTGTTTGTCGTAATTTACTACCGTAGAGTTCTTTTTCCCTCTGTCCCAGCTTTGGCTTTGAGACTCTGCTTTTCCTTTTCTCTTTAGCTTCTTTATTGATAATGAGGTCAGAAAGGTCAAGTATGCTCTGTTCCTGTCCTTCAACTCCCATTGATTTGCCGTCATCAAGAAACATCTGAGCTCTATTTTCCTCCTGAAAAGTAGATTCTTGAATGGAACAGTGATCCCTGGTTTCTGTTCGAGATGAAAAGGTGCTTCTTTATCCTTCTCTTCCTGTGTCTGGAGATTGTCTATTTCGTGATCTCCATCCACGATAACATTGAAATCCTCAATTCCTTGAGGTAATTCTGGGGAGCTGTTTTCATGGACCAACTCTCCTGAATTAAGACCAGTGCATTGGGAATTGATGAAGAAATCTTCTTTTGACCTGTGAACCTTAGAACAACTGGACACCTTTGTGCCTTCAAACTTTGAATTTGAAACTGCATACGCATGCTGCCCTGGTCTATCATAAACAAGGTGATGATCTGGTGTGTTGCAATTTGCGACCACCCAAATCTGTATGGTAACAGGTAACCTTTCTCTCATCACATTCTCCTTCAGAATCCTTGTCTGCACATGCCTTCTCATTTACTGC
Organism: Chloranthus sessilifolius; assembly: GCA_021018995.1. Classification (NCBI taxonomy): domain Eukaryota; kingdom Viridiplantae; phylum Streptophyta; class Magnoliopsida; order Chloranthales; family Chloranthaceae; genus Chloranthus; species Chloranthus sessilifolius. The sequence goes on along the minus strand of CM037586.1, from coordinate 130,512,641 downwards.
CAACTTGGTAGGAATTTCCTTTTGTGGTACAGTTTTATCAATGGACTATTCCTGGACCTCCTTTTGGATGAAACACGATTCTCAATTTTCTCAATCAGATCTGTGATGTTAACCTGGCAAGCGAATCTGGAATCTGAGTCTTGCTTTGCAGCTTGATCTTTGGATCAGAGAGAAAATCCAGTTGAAGTGATTGTTCATGGAGTTCGGCGAACTCCAAAAAGGTGTTTTCAATTGATACAAATGTACCAAGATTCCTGCATGCCTGAAACTTTGATCCATTTGGAAGGGAATTTAGGTGGAGAGGACGTTGGTGTTGCGAGGTTCAACTCTCGCAAAGTTACTTTAAACTTATGTGGCATCTTATGTAGTTTCCCTTCAAGGCATAGTTCTTTTCCCTCTGCTGAATAAAAAAGCACGAGGAAACTATTTTATGATAGCAACTGCTACCTCTGAAAATTTTTACCTTTCCATGCTGAAGTGATCCAATTTTGCAATCTTCTATTAATATTGGTGTTGTTGAGTCACCCAGCAAGCAATAATCTTGGATATTATATTATCAGGCCAGCCAGGGTAGCTGGAGGTGCTCTTAACCGTCTCTGTTCTTGGATGCTGGCGCATTTGAATCTTTGAGGGATTTAAGACTGGCTATATTCCATCCTTCATTTGATTCAATTACTTGGGGTTCAAAAATAGTAAAGCCTGTACTCATCATCTTTAATTTTAAGAAAGGTCTTTTCTCATGACACCTCGAGGAAAAGCAACTATTTCTGAAGCGGAAGTTAAGGAATAGAGGGTCCCATAGAAAGCTTGAAATAGGATATTGAAAGAAACCAGGAGAACAAAAAAGCTGTGATACCCACAATACTACACGGCCATCGAACTGGTTTAAAATACTGAGTGATCCTAGTGATTTTGCCATATTTAATTGGAACGAATGTACCCGATATTATTATTTTGTATTGAAATTTGTAAGGATATATTATAAATTTTGTAGGTGATAAAGGAGTTGTTGATATATCAGCCATTTTGGTCCTTGTCTTCCAGTGACATTCGATATACTTTTTGTAATCTAGGTGTTTGTTATTTTCCTTGCTTTTTCTTGAGCAGACGACAAACTAATTAATCGGGAACTGTGATGACTGTTGTGAAGCCGGTGAGCGCTATGACTCCTGCAGAGGGTTAGTCACTCTATACTTAGTTTTTTCTCTGGGCTGCTTAAGTTCTAATTTTTTATCTGTTTAGAGTTTTTCAATTTACTGTTATTCTGTTTTAAAAGTCACTAGCTTTAATCTTTATAATCAGTTGGCTAATTTTGTATCTGCTTAAACATGCTGAGGGTTAGTGACTCTGTAATATAATAAGTTGAAGATTGACACTGCAATATGATGTACTGTATTTATGTTTATTACTGCATCAGCCTATCTAGTTGTCTGTGATGTAATAGAAAACGATACTATGATTTACATTTTGCAACTCTAATTGGACTGGACTGTAAGGTTGCCACAACGAAAAATCGGCAGCACTTCTGCACGATATGATTCAAGGGCAGTAGTCCCTCGCATTGTCCCTATGTGACGTGTACCTCGCACAATAAGTATGTTGTGGTCATTTGTGACCCACAAACAAAACTATTACACTAGGTCGGTATGATTAACTAGCTCATTTTTCGACAATAATATCCTCAAACTGGAATTTTATTAATCTAAATTTACTCATACATTTTATACTATTCAGTATATAAATATATAAGTCCCAATTTATATAAAATTAATAATTCATAATTTGACTTGTATGATTGATTTAGATTGTACGATTGAATTTAATCATACTATTGAAAAGAATTGAACAAAATGCGCGTGTATTGTAAAATATTGTTAGGCATCATTTTTTCAGTAGATTTTATTATAAAACCCTTCTTTTAATTATGATTTAAAAGATCTTTTTTTTTTTTAATTGGATTGCATTACCATATAAATAGGGTATATTTTTCTTAGGGCATTTAACCAATCGCTTCATATTTCAATCCAAAATTTGGTAGCATGTTTTTTTTTTTTTTGTGCTGTAAGTTGAATTATTTGATACACATTTCTTCATTTGTATTTTTTTTTTAAAATCTTTATGAATGGAACATATAATCATTTGTAATTAGGATATTTTACTTCTAATGGAGATATTAGAAACTTCTTGCACCATTTATTAATTTTTTTTAATCAAATTAAGCATAAATCTCATTAAAAGTAACCGAGATACAACAGATTAGGTCGGGGAAGCGAGAAGCTCCCACGAATGGGAAAAGACAACAAAAGAAACAAGTAGAAAAACAAAAGATAGAAAATGGTACAAAAAAGGGACCACATGAAACGCAGTCTTATGGAAATGAAATAAAGGAAAATGATGTAGGACAAAACGCTAAAATCCTAGTTATGCAATTTTGAAATCAAGTTAATATTTAATTGGGCAACGGAGATATAGTAATTAATCCCAAAACACACAAAATATTTAATAACTTTATTAGTACAATTTAATTGATTCAATTTAGCGTCCGTTAGCATATGAATTTTCCTGATCTAGAAAATAGGTCTAAAGATAGACTCTTGTTTCGATCTAGTTTAGGGCACCAAGCGACAATCTCGATGTTGTCTCTTAACTCCTTGCTAGTGTTTGATTAATTTAAGGCTCAAAGGGTTTTTGAAATGTTCAAAAGGGAATCACAAATTAGGGTTGAAAATTAAAAACAAAAATCCATCAATAATATCTGAGAGAAAAGAAATTTATATTGTACGCATTTGAATAGAAGAAATAAATTAGGTAAATTTCCCGACAGTAGGAAAAGATAAACAAAAAATATGGAAGATCCAAAGAATCGCTCCAAGGAAGATAATTAATCATCAACTTGAGACTCATAAGAGATTTACAATATGTATTTATAAGCAAAGAACCCTAAGATTATTACTAAAATTAAAATTCCTAATAACCATTAAAACTTTATAATCTAATGGTCACAATTAATTTTACCACTATTCCCGTCCTTTTATTACGTGACCACTTTTGAAGAGTCAAACGATGTCCAATTAACACGAAATTAGTCTTGTTTGAAAGCTTATTGAAGTAGCTTTCCAACAGGACAAAAATCGCGCAATTTCAACATATATTGAAAGAGTTATGACCATTTTTTAATGACTGTATTGAAAGTCACATATATGTGCCTGACCGTTAAATATTTCAAACAAGGAAACCAATCCTAAATTAAAAGAATCCTAATGAAAAAGGGAACTAACTTAGACAAAATTGTAAAACTAGCAAAACTCAGGCCGATCTCGTGCGCGTCTCTTATATGTTAGATCTTCATGTATGTGGCGCACACATGCACCACCTATCCACAGTTTTGAATTTCTTATTGTGCTTCTTATACACCTTGAAGCCTTTGATGTCCCCATCAAAGAGGACCATGGAGGTATGATTTGTTGTTATTCTAACGGGATGTCAAACACCAAGTATGCCTCAGTTGAGACCAGAGATACACCACCAACATAAGTAATTCATAATTGCACTTTTGAAAATTTTGAGCGTATGAAATTTAATTTAAAAATTTCTTAAATTCGTTATTTTCAGATTTCCCAAAGATTGGTAAAAGGCAAAGTATCCCAAAAGAGTCCCACATTTCCACTAAAATGATTCTCTAACTAGCCAAAGAAGACCACCACATTGGACGCCCCCAAGCAGCCAACTAATCCTCAGCCAACTCTGGAACCCATCCTAATCGCGATGCATCTTAGAAAGATAAAACTTGTGAGTCTAACCATAACAATATCTTATCTAAGACACAACTTGCGAGTCCAACCACCACAATCTCTACCATATTTAATACATCGTGCTCTTCGCCTCATCATCATGGCCGTTTCCCCAAAAGAGCTAGGTCAGTGGTACAAATAGATTATATACTGAATCCCCCCTCTTCTTTGGATTGCCTCACCATCTCCCAATTTTATCACCTGGATCTTCTCACGAGGGAAAAAATTCCTTTGAATCATTTCCAATGTCTTTACTACCGTTATAGGGCATTCAAATATTGACATGAAGTATTGGCACTTGGCAGATTGGAGAGTGTAGATTTAGTCAAGGTAAGTCTCCCCCTTTGGATAGCTAAGCTCCTGTCCAACTTTTACCAAAATTTCGTCAAATCTTTCACTTGGATCCCATTGCCTTATAGATGGTTTTTCCGAACACAATGAAGGCCCCAAGTTGTTGGGAGACTTCATCCACAACCAAAGACATCAGCCAAATCCATCATGTCACTCTTCCACCTTCACCCCATAGAGCATAGGTGTTCTAGATTTTAGTCTTTTCCGTGACACAGCTTCATGCTCAGCCTTACGTTATAAATTGTCTCATAGATGCATCACAATGGTTATTGCATCATCCACATATTGAGCATGCGAGATGGATGGCTCACTTATACTAATCATAAAGCTACTACTCAGTCCTACCTCTACGGCTTTCTTCATGAACCTACTGGGCCCTTCTCCTACTAGGTCAAATTGGAGAGGGGACAACAGATCTCCCTGACAAAGACCCCTAGGTTGTGTTTGGGATTGCTCTTTCGAGGCAAAGAGCAGCTCTCTGCTCTAGTGCAGAGAACTTTAGTCTGGGAGTGTGTTTGGTTGGTAAAGCGCTTGAACTCTTTCATAGAGTGAAAGAACATAATTTGAGTCTCTTTAAAAGAGCAATTTAAACATGCTCTTTTAAGTGGCTGCTCTTTATCTCCAAAGAGAAATGGCAAACACAGCCCTAGAGCACTTAAATCGAACCCTTTGTAGCACCATTCACAAGATAGGCACTCGAAATGCCACCTCGGATCCACTTCCTCTGTTTTTGACGAAATCCGAATCTTTGAGGCATGGTTGTCAATCTCGTACGACACTCGATATGATATGCGATTTGATACACGATATTATAGAAAATGATATGTATCTTTTTTTAACCGTATCTTACGATGTATGGTATAGTACAATATGATATGTTGTGATACACGATACGAGTGATACATGTAATTTTGATTGTAACTACTTTTTTGTTTAAAAATTTCACTTGTTTATTCCAACTCTAATCTAAAAAATATTGGGAAAATGAACGACGTTGATATATTTTGCTTTGATACGATGTCCCACTTCCCCTCTCACATGGAACTGGGAGCAGACTGCAAATGAGCTCCTCTTCAAAATTGATTTTTATTGCAGAAGAGGGTGACAACATCGATTTTTATTAAATCAGTCAGTATTGAGTATGATTTAAAGGGGAAACAATTTAGTATTCCTAACTACGGTAACATTTTTATTGACAGTATGTTGTATCTCTTATATCTAAAGTAGCATTTTTGTTTACAGTGTACGTTGTATCTCTTATATGTAAGCCTGCTTTACGTAGGGATCCTTTCTCCATAAAAATTTAGACTCTCGAAATTTGCTCATTATGATCTATGAATGCGTATATTATTAATTTTGCATGTCAATTTATGTTTTTTGATTGTTTCTGTTGATATTTTTTTTTTGTTGCAGTGGAAGAAATGGTAGAGGATGAAAAAGAAGCACATAAGGCAAAGCTGGATTTGATTGCTGAGCTGAGAAGGCAAAGGCAGATAAAGAGAGAATTGCATAACAAGCAAGGAATTGTGTTGGGAGGAGGGCCGTCGAGGCCTTTAGTGGAATTGATAAAGAATTGACCATATATGGAGTACTGTTGAATTGATAAAGAAATGAACCCTTCAAAATCACACAATTGGTGAGCCCATAGGACAGTACCCTAAAGAGATGTAGTTATTATGGAACAGTCTCAACTTTTGAACACCATGAAGAAACAAGGATCCATGATAAAATGACCATGCACCAAATTCGCCACATTGCAATGGAAAAAATCCACTAATTTCCCACATAATTTGCAAATAAATGAATTTATGCCGCTAGATTGGTGCAATTATGGACCTCAGAAAATTTGAATTGGATAAGGCATCAATTTTTTTTAGGTTATTAATTAAATTTCAATTGAACGTAGTAGAATCAAAATTTTCAAAATCAATAAACCCTGATGCCACCAAGTTAAAATATCCAAAGGGGTTAACTTCTGATATTTATACCGAACAATGTGCCAACTAGAATGGTGACAAATTTCATTTTAGAGAATATTTAAGTAGGGATCATTTCGGTTCGTTTTAGGTAGATTTTGGGAAATTTGCAAAAAACTAATAGGTGGTACAAAAAATAAATATTAAACATTTATAAAAATATTATTCATTATTTAAAAGTACTAAAAATTCATGAATTTCATCCTGAATTTCACCGAAATTAATCAAATTTTGGTGATTTAAATAACTAAAATTTCTTCGAAAGTTTCAGTCGACCACTGTTTCGATGAATTTCTGATAGTTTCTGAGAAATTTGTGACTGCCATTTACTTTCATTTTTTAATATTACTTAAACAATAAGTAATTATCATGATTTATTTAATCTAATTAGATTGATTTTTTCCATTCCATAACACAGTTTGTCTAATCTCATTGAGTGCTTTCACTCCGTGGCCTCTATACCGAAAGCGCCCACTTAATGAACTGGCGTAGTGTTGTTCACTAATGCATGCATTCCTTACATGGGTGCTTTCAGTAATTTTGTGGGCGTGAATTACTACCGGCCATGGACTAAGGCCATAGAGGCGGCTGCCTTGGGCTCCCGAAATTTAGGGGGCTTCAAACCTGAAATAGCAATTTTTTTAATTGATTTTCGCATTTGAAAATATTTTTAGAGGGGCCCCATGCCCAATTGATATGAGCCCTTTACAATGCAAATTAAGGTTGGGCCACTTAAGCTTTAAGCCTTTAAACGAGAAAAATAAATACCCACTCCTCTTTCAATTGCCCCCTATTGAACTATTCTCATCTCCCTCTCTCTCCCCCCCCCCCTCTCTCTCTCTCTCTCTCTCTCTCTCGGCTCTACACCACCATCGCGGTCCCACCCACCACTTGGTGGCCCTAACACGAGAGGGAACATCGCATTTGATATCCTCGGGCCCTACCCTGGCACCCTCTTTGGCTCTTTCATCGGCTAATCTCAAATTAGGGTTTTTATGATTTTGAGGTTTTTTTTTCTCTCTCTATCTTAGTTTCTTTGATTCTATCTTTTTCTCTCTCTTAAATCTTGGTGATTAAATTTATTTAATTAAATATTAATTTAATTTTTGTCTTATTTAGTAATTAGGGTTTTTTAAGTTAAGAGGGTGTCGCAGTGTAAGGCCCTTATATACATGACGATTTGATATCCAAACTGCATATTTGCATTTTGCATTGCAGGGAGAGTTGAGAACTTATTTAAATCATAAACAATTAAAAAGGCTGATGTTACCACTACACAACTTTATGTCACAACCACCTCACTTTAACAAAGGAAAAAATCATTGATTGCTTCAAATCAGATGATGGAGATCGATTTTCATCCTCAACACAATAGATCTTGAGATCATGGACATACTATCAAACTGTCAAATTTTGATTCCACGTTGTACACATTAAGTGAATGTGAACTGCGTTTAACAGTAAGCAATTCACATTCACTTTTTGGGATGTTTGACATTTGACTGTTTTGTGGAAGGTTGAGGTGTAAAACAATCTTCATTGGCTAATTTTAAAAATCCAACATATTTTCCCTTTGTTGAAGTGAGGTGGCTATAACACATTTTTGGTAGTATCACAAGCCGTAAAACTTGCTTGCTACCAACCCCTACCAATTTAATAAAGGGTACCTTTAAATGCACCTACCTAATCTTAAAATGTGCCTACGCTATTGATTGCTTTAAATCATACACTGGAGATCGTATTTCACTCCAATCTTCAACACAAGGGATCTTCAGGTCTTGAAATTATCATGAGACGGGTAGCTTTTTATTCTACAAATCATAGATCTAAAAAATATGGCCCTAAAGTCATGTTTGAGTGTGATGTGTGCTTAGGATCTATGACATGTGAGATGTGGGATAAAAAACTAATTGTCTGATGGCACATTCATGGCCTCAAGATCCCTTGTGTGGACGATTGGAGTGAAACACGATCTCCATCGTATGATTTAAAGCAATCAGTGATTTTTGGGGTGGGCGCATTTCAAGATTCGGTGAGCGTATTTAAAGGTACCCTTTAATAGATAACTCTTATTAATCGTTGATGGCATTAAACCGGATGATGAAGATAGTTTTATGGACATATTATCGGACAGTCAGGTGACACACATGCCAAAAAAAAGTATTCCAAAGATACCGTGACCCACATAGGGTAATGGTTAGGTCCAACTAGTTCATAGAAGAGAATCTTGAATTAAGTCATGATTCTCTTTTATCCAATGGCTGAAAATCTGGTTGAACACGAAATTAAGTTTAACCAGTAGATGAAAATTGATAGGTCATTTAAATAAATTCTTTTAGGTAATTGTATAATATAATTAGTATTTTTACAGTTATGTTTATATTTTTCTAGAACATAAGACCTTATTTTTTTTTCTTTTCGAATGCAGATGAGCAAGTTTGGAGATGCCAAAAAGTTATTACTTGGGTTACTTAATCCATCAGGCACATTCTACTATTTAGCTTTACTTTTTTTTGTATTACATTTTCTTTTAATATATATCTTCATTATATTGTTAGTTGCATTTTCAAATTATACGTAGTTGAATAGAATATACAAATGTATCTAATTTAGGAATACGAGTATTGTTTTATTTGTCAAAAAATAGTTATTGTGAATTTTTTTTTTCAAAATAATATTAAAGAGGGGTTCCATCTTAGGAACTCGCTTTGGGCCCCTAAAATCTCATGGCCGGACCTCACATGAATAGAGGTACCCTTTGCAAAATAACATTAGAGATATAGTTGACCACCCGACCAATTAGACCCAGAAATGATGATGGTTCCCGATTGGCTATAATGCTCGCCCTCGTGTTGAACATGGCCTAGCAATTTAAGACTTAAATTTAACCCATAAAAAAAAAAAAACCTAAATTTAAACATGCAAGCTTGGGATTAACCTATAGATTTAGGGGCCTATATGTAAGAGAGATATATTTAGTTTCACTTTTGATTTATTTTTAAAAAAAAACTCCTAAAGAGCTACTTTTAATATATATATTTTTTAACTTTTAAATTTCTTTACCAAAGAGGCGTTAGTTTAGTTGGTATGCTCCCTCTAATGTGAGAGAGAAGGTCGTAAGTTCAATTTTCGTACTCCATGTTCTTTCTCACCCTTGTCTTTACAAGGTGTGGGATGGGTTCTGTTGTTAACCATCACCGCTATATTTGATGCTTCCTCATGTTACTCCCTAATTGTCACATGTTGGAGGATTTGGTCTTTTATGGAAAGAGATGGAGATTCACGGGAGTATGCGGTGAATATGATAAATCTTGCGACTTTAATGATGTCTTCTTCCCTTCCGAAAAAAATGGTGGGGCTCAATGGTCTCGAACCTACTCAGATGAATTCCGGGCAGCCATTAATGAGTGCGAACTCATTGATTTGGGTATTTTGGTTACTTGGAATAATCGAGGGGATAAAGAAGAATTTATAGAAGAACGCTTGACTGAACCTTCGCTAATAGCATGTTTATTACGGCAAAAGAGTACATGAATTTTAGACATCCCTAAGGAAGAATATCAAATTGTATCTTTTCTTGATCTCTTGTAGAGAAGAATTGATAGTGCACATGAGAGTATATGAATTTTAGACATCCCTAATGCCTTGTTTGACAGCAACAAAACTTCAAAAAAGAAATGAAATTAATTTCCTAGTTGATTTTGTGTAAATGATTTCCTCTAGTAATGAATTTCTCACCGTTTGATTATTATGCTTAAAAAATTACTTTCATTGAAAATTAATTTCTCTTGTTTGATTAGTATGTTTGAAAAAAATTTGAAAATGAACTTTTAAGTTTAGATCATATATTTTCTACTTTTATAAAAGTAGAAGTTAGTTTGAACAAGTACTTAGTGAGAAAAAGAGAAAAAAATTTATTTAGGATAATACGTAAAGTCAAATATTAACCAATAATTTTTTTAATGATATTCTATTATGTTACAGATTAACACCATAGTAATCACTATTTATTATCAAATTACTTAAGTAAAAGGTTAAAAAGTCAAACTCAAATAAAAAAGTCAAACTTTGATAAAACTTAAAATTTTGATCAATAAAAATTTTAGCTAGATAATAAAGTTGTAAATGCTAATATCTATTATAAGGTTACACGTTGAAAGGAAATTAAATTTTTATAAAAGTCCAATTGTGAATTAACAAACAAGTTACAAACGTCCAATTGCCACTACAAAAATAAGGTGTTTTACCGGCACTTGCTGTTAAGACAATTTTTGGTAGCGGCAAAACTAATAGTGGTAGTTTTTGGTAGCGACAAAACTAATAACAACAATTTTTTGTTAAAAAAACTGTCGCTAATAGTCTTATTTTTTATAGCGTGTGAATTAATATAACAGTATTCATATACTTCGTTAGCTTACACTAGTCAAAATTTGATCAAATATCTACATTTAATAAAAGTCAAACTTTGACCAAATGTAAAACTTTGATCAATAAAAAATTTTAAGACTAAAATAAAGAGTTACATAGTAAATGCTAGTATGTACTGTAAGGTTACATGTTGAAAGAAAATTTAATTTCTTTAAAAATGTCAAGCTTTGACCAATAGAAAATTCGGGAATGTACCGTGAAGCTACAAATTAATACAACAGTATTCATATCTACCTCTAGGTTACACTAGTAAAAAATTTGACCACATATCAACTTTTTAAAAGTCAAACTTTGATCAAATGTCAAAAAAAGTAAAATAAAATTTGGTAATTTACCAAAAACTAATAAATTAACAAAATGATAAACTCATTGGGGCTACAAATGTTCGAAAAAAATTAAATTAATGTCATAAAGACAATTTGATCAAATATCAAACTTTTATTGATAAAAATTTATATTGCCAAAATACAAATAACATAGTAATAATCACTATCTGCTGTCAAGATACACTTATCAAATTTTGCATAAAATCAAAATTTGAATAAAATTCAAACTTTGACCAATAAAAATGAGGCAATGTATTTTTAAGTTACAAATTAAAATAATAATAGATGTTTTTAATTATAATATTTCACTATTAAAATTTATAATTTTTTATAGAAAATTAAACTTTGATAAAAAGTCAAACATTGCCAATGAAAAATTGCATTGACATGGTATATATTTATATAGTAGAAGACTCTATCTATGAGCATGTTTAAAGTTTGACTAAAAGTAAATTTTGTGTAAAATTTGAAGTTTGACCAAAAGTCAAAATTTGACTAAAGGTCAAACTATTGACTAATAAAATTGAGAATCTAGGATCACATTATAGATCAACACGACGATATTCTTCTTTCACCATCAAATTATAGGACTCCAAGTTTAATAAAAAATAAAATTTTAATTAAAAGTCAAAGTTTGACCTTAAAGTCAACCTTTGACCCTTAAAAATTTGATAATCTATTACTAACTTACAAGTTATTATCATGTTTTTGTAGTCAAAGTTTGATCAAAAGTCAAAACCTTAAATAGCTTACAACTTCTGTTAAAGTTTGATTAAAATTTAAACTTTGACCAAAGTCAAATGTTAGCTATAAAGAGTATGATGTAGATAAAGTAGTAGTCATAGTGATCGTGCCAGTATGATGGTCATAGAAATGGAAGTTTCTTTTTAAAAGTCAAAAGATATTTTTTTGCTTTTAAGTTTTTTATAAGTAACTTTAGAATTGAAATGCCAAAAAATTATTATTTTGTTAGTGGGAAACTCAATTTCAGCCACTTAAAAGGCTGAAATGGTTTCCTTATAAAATGACTTATTGTATGCAGATTCAATTTCTATGTGGGGCCCACTTAATTTCATTTCCATCTCCTTTCGCAGCTATCAAATAACAACAATTGAAAACTAAATTTCATTTCCACATAGTAATTACATTTTCATGTTATCAAATAAGGCCTACGGAAGAATTCTTAGTGCCCATGAGAGTGCATGAGTTTTAGACGTCCAGAGAAACAAATTCTTCTGACAAAACAATGAAGAAGGATAGAGACAGAGAGTTTAGCGAGAGAGAATAAAAAATTAGGGAATTATCAGATGATTTGACGGAGAGTTTAGCGAGAATAAAACATTAGGGAATTGTCGGATGATTTAACGTAAGAAGGTTGGGTGCTTGATATTGCAGTTCTAGAAATGCCTAAACGACTACTTTAGACAAACGAATTTTCACACTACTTCATCGAGGAATGTCGTTGCTAACTTTGATGCACGACCTGCTAGGGTGGAGTTGGCCGTGGCCGATGAGAGTGACCGGTTTGATGAGGTGAGCCAAAACATCTCGGCTCTCGAGGCGGGACTTGACAAGCTACGTTGGGAGATGCAACGACACATCAACGTCATAGTAGTTGAGCAACGTGAAGAGTGGGAAGCATGGAAGCCTTTGGATTCAAGGTCCATGAATCCAAAGGCTTCTTGTGTGGTGGGTTACACAAGGCAAGGGAATGCCCAAAGAGAGAAGCTCTAATGGCCCTTGCTGTAACATTGGATGAGAAGGAAAGTATTGAGGATGCAACAATGGGATCGTTGCAACTAAATACTATCGAGCAGCAACCAAAGACCTCGAAGCAACTTGAGATGTCGAAGCACACAAACGAAGGGCCCATGTTTGCGGAGGTAAAGGCAACTCGTGCAATGGTGGACACAAGTGTCAGGCATAATTTCGTCTCGGTGGAAGAGGCAAAGCTATAGGGTTTAAAGATGGCTAAGGAGCAAGGGTGGCTTAAAGCCATCAACTCAAAGGCGAAGCTCATCCATGGTATGACGCCAGGGATAGCGCTAACCGTGGGAGCTTGGATAAGGACTCCACACACCATTCCTATAATTAAAGGAACAACGACAGGTACAAAGAGGTCATCTATCTGACTAAAGGAAGTACAGAAGGGTGAGTCTACTACACCGAAAAGGAAGAGGATGTCCGAAGAGGCTAAGTACATCTCATTGAGCGAACAACAAAGTGGAGAAGAAAATGTCTGTACACAGACTACCTCATGAAATGGAAGGGTTTATCTGATAGCGACGCAAGTTGGGAGCACGTCGACATGTTATGGAAATTCGAGGAATAAATATTGTTCTTCGAAGGAGATGTGACGAGGGCGTCGTCAGCATAGGTGGGGGAGAGTGTCATGCACCGCGCAATATTAGATCTCTCTCACTGTATTTATATATCACTACAAAATATAAGACTATTAACGACAATTTTTTGTAGCAAAAAACTGCCGCTATTAACAGAAAAACTATTAAAGATTATTAAGACTATTAGCGGCAGTTTTTGGCTGTCGCTAATAGTCTTATTTTTTGTAGTGTATACAGTATTTGTATAATATTGTGTACATAGAGTACTTAAGAGACTTTAGAATAAGGAAGAGTCTGAGAATATTATGAAGGAAGTGGACTTGAAAAGGTGGAGAAAAGTCTTGGAAGTGTATAGAACTAAAGACTAGTGTGTAAACTTCTAGAGAGAATTCTAGAATGTATGACATGTGTATAGATCTATTATCATTCATTATATACTAGGAACTCTATAAATAAGCAAGAGGACCTCATTTGCAAGGCACCTCAAAAATCTCAAAAACCTCAAAAATCTCAAAACTTGTAAGCTCTCTTGAGTAGAATACACAAGACATTCTTTCTTTCTCTTGAGGGTTCTTATCCTTCTACTCTCTCATAGTCTCCTTACTAGTTTTTAGAGTTAGGCTGATTTTGCGAAGCTAGGGAGCGAATAAACGCAAGAGCCACATGGATAGTTGAGGGGCGACGCTAGGTTCATGACACACTACAAACATAAGGTGTTTTAGTGGCACTTGCCGTTAAGGCATATTTTGGTAGCGACAAGACTAACAACGATAATTTTTGGTAGCGACATAATTAATAGCAGCAGTTTTTTTGTTAATAGCGACAAATTTTGGCTGCCGCTAATAGTCTTATTTTTGTAGAGACAGTTGGTATCAAGAGTTTATTCTAAGAGACTATAATATTAACATTTGACCACTCTGTATGACGCAATAGGGCCAAGTTAATCTACTACTTAATGACCCATTACACTCGATCCGTTACATCAATAATTTGACCCATTTGACTGAGCTAGTTTTGGAGGTAGGACTGAGATCTATATCACCACTACTTTCGGCATTCAACCTATAGGAATATCCATTTAGTAGAAATTAAAGTAATTTATAATGATGTTAAGAAAGCTAGGATACATTGAAGACTTTGATTGAGATTTATTAGGATTTGTCATTCAAATAAAGTTAACTAACATTTGGTAATCAGAGTTTATTGACTTAGTGTGGCCAAGTTGGAGACTGTTAGAAGTTTCTATTTTTGGTTGCCGTCACTATGGTCAATCCGTTGATCAGTGAATGGTGAAAGGTCAATCTTTAGATATAATAGTTGCTAATTTGGTGAATTTTAGAGAATAAGCAACTAATAATTAAGTCTTTTAGTTAGGGTATGATTGTGATTTCTAATCATAATATAATTAATAATTTAAGTCCTTAATGGGAAGGACTCATTAGCTATAAATATAATGGATGTTTGGTCCTAACGATTGCTCGACATATTTCAACCCTCCTTATTAGCAAAAACATCCCCATTGTGCTAGCAGGTACTGAGAGCGAGGAGATCCTTGAAGATCCAAGCAGCAACCCATATTTCATGGTTCACACTCAAGGTGTGCACATATATTTTAATTTATGAATGGTTGATTTATTGTTAGCATGACCTTTTTGAATGACCAACCTTCCTTCTAGGCAGCTTTGAAGGGGTACTTAAAGCGCGTCGACGGAACTGAATAGGGGAGGATGTGACGGGGGCATGGGTCGTGGCTAGTCACAGGGCCACTCATTATGCTTGTGTCTCGCGTGGGGCATTGGTGGATCAAAGTTGGAGCATCATAGGCATGTCACAAAGCGATGAGGGTTTCGTCGTAAATACTCCTAGAGCTTCGGTCGTGGGCTATGAGGGCACACGATATGGTGGCATGATGGGTTCGCGATGCGGTCGCATGGGAAAAGATGCATAGGACGTTGGGGTGTATTGGTGTGAAGATGACACTGTATGCCATGGATAGAGGGCCGTGTGCCATGGTGGAATGTCAAACCAATATCTTTGAGGTCCTCCCATTCCTTTTTCCCATATGGTGTTAACCCATATATATGGGGACATGAATTTAACAACTATGTGTCATACTACTGGACGTGTCGCTAGCCTAAGTGTGTTCCCTACCTAAACACGTGCGTGCACGTGCATCTAGGCCTTACTTCATCGGGTGCGTTGCTTGGTCGCTCTTGGGCACTTGTGGTATGCAGCTAAGGGCCATCACGTTTAGGGTGGTTCCGAACGCGGAGCGGGTCAACTCCGAAAGGAGGTTGATCCCATACTTCTCACTATGCATCGCATTCATAACCCAACATTACTTCATTTTGTGAGAGTTTTTAGGCTGACCTAGCTTGCGAAGGTGCCGCACGTGAGTCCATGTCGCAACGAGTGACTCTGTGACATGACGCCTCATTTTAGGGGAGCTGGCGTCTCTATGTTAAGGTGTCGGCACTTTGCTTAAAAAAAATAAATGTGGTGTCGGCGCCTCGCTTCAGGGGTGTCGACACCTCTAAATCGAGGCTTCGACACCTCTAAATCGAGGTGTCGACGCTTTGATTTAAAAATAACAAAAAAGGGGTGTCCACGCCTCGTTTAAGGGCTCCGACGCCTCTATATCGAGGTGCCGACATTTTTTTTTAGCAAAGTGTCGACACCTCCGACGCCTCTATATCGACGTTGGCACCTTGGCTCTGAGGTGCCAGAGCTTCACCGTAGGGGTGTCAGCGCCTTGCAATCGGGGAGCCAGCGCTTCGCTACCGAGCGCTCACATTTTTTGAATAAAATATACTTTAAAAAATAAGTCTAACACTTTTTTAGAAGAAGAGAGAAAAGAAAGAGACTTTAAAAAGACTTCTAAAAAGTTAAGAATGACGGCTGAAAGGAACTATAACTTTTAAATTATTTTAAAAGTTTAACTCTGATAAGTAAAGTGGGTCCCATGCCACCCATCACTTTACAAAAAAGGCACTATGTGTCGCGCCCATATTAATTGGCGCAGAGATATCTTTACACCCGGGCGCATTTTCCCCCTTGCTATATATATATTCTCTCCTTTTTGTTTTACTTTTTATTATAACTTAATATAAGGTATATGTCCCAAGTGCCAGCTGCTTTGATTTTAGTGCAAATAACTTTTAACACTAAAGCAGTGAAAGGTCAAAAGTGAACTTTCATTGACAATGCACCCTCTACTAAGTTTGTTGATGCTCTTGTATTAGATTGGTGTTAGTGGCACCAACCATTATTACTGTTGTTTGTTCATGTTATTTAAGTGACATTAATTGGTGTAGGCATGGTATCAAATATCGGCTGATATCGATATGTATTGGCGATATGTATTGGCTTTTTGGCAAACCGATACGTATCGAGTATCCAACTCGATATCGATAACGGCTGATACTTGAATTTTTAATAATAATAATTATTATTTAAAATGGGCCGATCCGAATTGGTATTGGTCGATATGTATCGGTCCTCCAAGGACCGATACCCATACCGAGTTTGTTACCTTGGGTGTAGGTAAGCCCGTACCAGTTCAAGTCTTCATCACTTATGGAATATCCATTTGTGTTGAATTTAGTCTAACATTGGACAATCATAGCCTTGTCTCTCCTCTTATAGAGTTCCTGCACTATTCCACTCATTGCCAACTGGTTTCAGTTGGATGTCCAAATTTATCATAGTATCATAGTCAACTTTTTTTCACTCCACATCACCTTGTTGTTTGACTTAATCCTAGGGTGTCCTAGGCCTCTCCTCCCATAGCCAATTGATTTTGAATTGAATGTCCAAATTTATCAATCTGAAAAATTATAGCTTAGTTTATGACTGTAAATAATCATGGAAATAATATGAGTTACTCTAACATTTATGCAAACATTATCCATAGGTCTTCAAATGCACCATGATATAGTATGTGTTGATTAAGTTCAAAATATATAAAAATTGTTTTTTACCTCTTATATTTGATAGATCTCTTAACATGCACCTATTTTTCCTAAGCATTTGAGATTGTTATTGGGCTCATTTAACTGAGACATTTTTATGTTTTAATATTCTCTTCTAACTTATTTATTATATTCTGAAAAATAAAATTATAAGTACTCATGCACATGTATGCCAAGCCACCAAATATCAAGTTTTGGCTAAAGGGCAATATTCAAAGAAAAGACGATGATTCGAATCAAGATTTCTTTGGTACCCTTTACCAAAGTTAAATAACTACCAACCCATAATGATGGAATTAACATACTCTTAGGGGTCTCTGATGTGGCTTCAACATACGGCAATATGAGTTACAAATAATAATTATATGGTGAAAACCCAAAAGAGCATCACAACTAAAAATAGCAAACCCATAGGGCTTGAAGGTTTAGACTAATTACAAAAATAATGAAGATAGCGTCCAATGATTTATGACACATGCCATCCTATTTAATCAATCATACTAATACCTAGTTTTCAACAACAACAAAAAATAAATAAATTATAAAGCTCATGTTTAAAAACGAAAAAAAAATTAAAATTAATTTATTTTGTCTTTGTGCATATATTTCATATTTTCTCAAAATAAAGAAAAAAGTCAAAAAATTTGATTTTACTTTATAGCTTTGTTGAATTATATTTAGAATAAAAGATAATTGATGTGTTTTCTACAATGAGCATGAACATGAACAATTTAAGGCCCCAAGTCAGGTTAGTAGGTGCTCTCATCTCCAATAATTTACTATCTTCGATTCAATAATTTTGTCGACTCTCACTTTAATTAAAAAAATACAAATAAATAAATTTTTTTTTTTTTCTCGTCTCATTCACATACTTTGGAAATAAAAAAATTGTTGCATTCAATTTCATATGCTTAAAAAAAAATTCTCATTATAGTCGTATATCTTTAAAAAAGAAATCTTTTCCTTTTCTAAAAATATTTCTACTTATTCTAAAAGAGGCATCTTAGAATTTAATTTCTTTTGGTGTTTATATGACACAATAGTATCAATATTTGATTTGAGAGCTTTCAAGGCCCCAAATGCGAGACATTAAGCACTTGATAGATCAGGTGTCTAGAGGGTGCCTCATAAGTGATGTGCCGATCAATGACTCTGATATATAGTATCTATTTAATTAATCACTTCAAAGATTCATAGTATTTGGACTTTATTCGGGCAACTTCTAATTAAACTTATCGACCATCCATAAGCGATTTGTCTAAAAAATTGGACACAATTAGTCCAATTTTTTGGTATGTAACTTGTTAAATGAACGTCATTGAGACCATGTGCGTATGCACTGATGTTCCCACCTACATAGTAACATAATGTGTTATGATTGTAAATCAACCTGTAATGTAATTATACCATTGATCAAAAGGGATATGATATATTTCAGCCATTTTAAATCATAAATTGGTAAGTAAAAAAGATAATTTTTACTTAATGGTCTTTTCATCAAATAAAATATGAACGTTTTATACCAAAATAAGACTGCTAGAACAAACTCATAAAGTTGGCTAGAAAGGTTCGGTAGACCTCATGGAGCATCATTAGCTTCTTACTATTTGATATCATTAAACACAATATTTCAAATTAAACAAGGTTTACAGGCATGCTATGACTATGCTCAGGTTGCAACTAAAGCAATCTTCATTCTGCCGTTTGAATTCTAGAAACAATACATCATTTTCATTAAGGATTCATTAAAGATCGACCTCACCACAAAATAAATGAATTCAATGCAATAATTAAGAATTAATTAAAAAATACCATCATCCACCATTCACAAAGTGTGCAGCCTTCATCAAAGCTCTTGTCAGTACGAAAACCTATATAAAATAAAAAGAGAGAATGCATTTTAAAATAATAATTAGAATAATGTTCATAAAATTAGAACCCTAAAGTGACCTAATGAATAACATAATTCCATAAATAATTAACAATATGATGACAACCCTACCCATAAAGCAATGTGTTGGCATCTTGCTCCTCGCGACCAAGCGAGCCATGCATTGTCTTGTTACATGTCTAGCATATGCCCTACAAATCCAAAATGGAAAATATCCTCTTACTTTCTTCTTTTTATAAATGATAAACGAAAATTGTGTTACCAATTATTATTTTTAAACTAATAACAACAATCACGAAAAATATAACTTTTGTAAGCTTATCTATTGCAGAGGAACCTTTTTAATTCACTAAATTTGTAGGTGTATATCATATATATGGAGGCATCCCTTAGGTGTCTCCTAAGAACTTGAACAATCAATGCTCTAACTAGAAGACAACAAAAATGCAGCCAAAACGGTGGTTTCTCAGCCTTGACGCTTTCCTTTCTTTGGTGTAATACAACGATAAAACCCTCACTGCAACCCTTTCTCCCCATCTCTTTGAAGAACAAGAAGAAGAAAACATTTCGGTTCGGGAACCATGTTTTTCAACCCGATATGCCAGGAAGAAAGGAATAGCAACATTTCTATCTCACTTATAATATGGCGTTGTTGATGGTTCTGCAGGGCCGTAAACGGGTTGGACGGACGCGATACCAAATCCGCCACATTCAATCGGGTAATGGTTAGGTCTAACTGGTTGATATCTGGACCCGTTGGATATGAATCCTATAAATTGGAAATCATGGAAGTCAATATTATCTCATGTCTAATGGTTGCAGATATGATTTATCACAAAATCAGAATCAATCAACTTGCTGCCCAGAAATTATGTTTGAGTGTGATGTGATATAGATGGAATAAAAATTATCCATTGAGGAAAGAAATCTCTATCATCTCAAAGCTGTTTTTCACGTAGGTGCCTCAAAAATTCTGTGGGTGCAAATAGAGGTACCCTTGTTTTTATTTGATCGTTCTTTCGAGTATTCCTATAATTCAAAGCCTAACTTAGGGTTTTCTGATAATGTTCTCCCCCTTCCACAAAGAGATGAAAGGCGAGAGGAGAGAGAGAGACGATTAAACAAACAAATAGCTAAACATGGTACGGTCGTTGTATCCATGCAAAACCCTAATTCCCTTTCAGAAAATTTTCTCTCTTTCACTCTCTAATTTTATATCTCTGTTGTTTTTTTATTGCCATAAAGATTTGTTCTTTGAATAAACTAAGCTCTAAAACAGTTAGATTGCTAAGGGCTCGTTTGACACTTTCTGCCTAGAAACCCATTTTCTGAGGAAATGGCTACCTCCATTTTTGCCTAGAAAACAAGTTTATAAGGAAAGTCACTTTCCGAGTGGGTTATTCTTGTGTTACTCATAAACCCATTTTCTTAACATTTTTTACATTTTCTTATGTTCTATACTTTCTTAAAAAAATGTCAAGAAAGTGCATTGTGTTCTTCCACACTCTATAGCCATACGTATTTATGTCATTCATCTAAGCGGTTATAGTAATTGGATGATCGTCAAAATTTATATATTTTAAATCAATAATGTGTTTAACACTTTGGTCAGACAAATTCTCGACATGTTGTGTTAAACGTGGATTATTTGATGCGATTGTTAGTATGTTAAAAATATATCGCAAATATGGGTGAATAGGAGGCTAATGTACACAAACTATAAATACAAGTTTTCGCGTATTTGATTATGCCACTACAAACAAAATTATGGCATGATTTAAACGGACATTAAAAACACGTTTTACAAAAGTGAAAACTAGTATACTACCGCAGAGGAGGCATCATCATCATCCTCCGGGATGAGTGGGTGGAAGTCGCTCTGTGCTTGATAGTAAAATGATTATTTTTTAAAGATAAGGCTTACTCCAGAAATCAAATGATCACTTTTTGAGAAGGTCAAGGAATTATTCAAATATTTTAGGGAGCCATTACTTGCACTCGCTTTTTAAGTAATTACACCGAGGCTAAAAAAAAACTTCGCATTTTAGGGGCATGTGACATGTGAAAACGCAATTTGGATAGATCCTTAGCGGATAAGATTGACATAAAATATAATCTTCATCATGTTATAAAATATAGTCAAAGGCTATTATTTGATTCAACAATTGATAACAATATATCATATGATAAATATCGTGTTTTGCTCTAATCTTATCCACTAAGGATCTATAGATTATGAACTTTAAATGAGACGACTTAGATTGCGATTTCATTTGTCACGTGTCCATAAAATACAAAGTCTTCCTTTAACCTCGATGCAGTCACTTAAAAAGCGTCAACAAGTAATGACCATAGTGACAAATTTCACAGAAATTCGGCGAAATTTGGCAAAAATAGTCGAATTGGGGGTCAATCGAAAATTTCAAAGAAATTTCAACACTTTTCGGTAATTTCTATATTTTTCGACGAAATTTCTAAAATTTCAAAAAATTCGGCATTTTCCCCCCCTTTTTTTTTAATATTCCGAATAAATTGATAGTTTAATTAGTGAGCTAGCACACAGCTGCGTGGGATGCTTAACTAGGAATGAAACCTCTTATATAGGTGGGTAAAGTGTGGAGGTTTTTTCTCTTAAACCATGTGTGACTAAAATAGTTTGTCAAAAACTGTAATTCCCTTCTGCTTAGTTGCTTTCTCATCCCAACTTCTTCAGCTGGTAATCATTGGCTATTTTGAATCTGATGGTGGAGGTCATTTTTCGTCTCCATCTTCTTCAAATGGATCTATGGATTGTGGGGATACTATTAGACGGTCAGTTTTTACTATACACAACACACATCTCAAAACTGACCCTAAAATCATATGACCCCCATCTCGCTCAAGCATGATTTTAGCGTCACTTTTTGAGATGTGTACCATATGTAATAAAAAAGCGATCGTCTGATGGTATGCTCATGATCCATATATTCACAGTGCAAAAGATGAGGATGAAAAATGACCTCCTCCATTTGATCAAAGGCGGTTAATGCATGCCTAGTGGAGGAGGTGGGGTGAAAAAGCAACCTTTGGATGAGTATAATTGTACCCTTTGTCAATTTGTCTTTTATAGTTCTATGCTTGAGTTTTGTGTTAGTGCTTGACTATTTAGATCAATTGCTATTTTTTTTAAAAAATATTAAATATATTTTTTATATTTTTTTAATTCCTCAAATTTTTCTGAAATTTTTTCAAAATATATCGAAATTAATCTGATATGTACCGAAAGGAACCCCGCCGAAAAATTACCGTAAAAAAAATTTGTCACTATGGTAATGACCATTTTTCATTCAATAATAAGAAAAATTAAAATTTTATTCGAAATTTTCAGGTAATAAAAAATCAATTTTCAAATGAAATTAAATTAACTGAGGTCAAGGTCCTCGCTACAGGACAAAAAACGAGGGTCACCCACTTCACCCAGCTCCTTCCCACAGACGCCGAGACGCCGAGACGCCGAAATATGCAGACTCTCGCGACGAGGAGAAACTTGGCTTGAAGTTTCTCAGAGTTCATATCATTTTCCTCTTTCAAGATAGGCTCGCTCATCAAATTCCTCTTTCTCTCTCTCTCTCTTCATCGCCGTCGTCGGCGACCGCCAAACACAATTTTCATCGCCGCCATCGACGACCGCCAAATTCGTTGTTCATTTGCAGTGAACCAGTGGTTAGGGGTTTATAGATGAGTTATATGTTTTCCGGCGAGTTGGACTGGTTGTTGGATTTAGGGCTTCGATTTTTAGGGGAATTTTGTAGAGCGGGCGGTAATCAAATGTGGTAGGTGGAGGTAGAGAACAGCGAAATACAAAATAAATGGCAGTAAACCGTTGGCTGGCGCCGGCGCTCGTTTCCTTTGGAGGATCGATCCGGTAAGTCCCGATGGTGTCCTATAGTTCTACAAGCTCAGTTTCTGAGCTTTCCTGAGCAATTATCTCCGAAAGCAATCTGTCGCTTTCAGCAGAAAATGCTCGGAAAACACGCAGCCCCATACAAACTCAAGAACAGAAGAAAAGCTCCGAAAATGCTCGGAAAAGCCAATTTCTGCAGAAAATGCTCAGGAAATATAGTTTCCTGAGCTTTCGAACGGGAAGACACGGGCTCGAGTTCCGAAAGGAGCCACTTTTTGTGTAAAAAGGCAGAGGTTAGGTCTCTATAGCGAAGATTTCATTTGTATTATTAAGCTTTAACATATTTAGAAGAAAGAGTTTCCTATGAATATTACTATGTTCAACCGTTTTTGGGGTTCTTGTTATTTCTCATTAACGGAGAAGTCGCAATCTCTCAACTGGGAAACTGACCTTATAAACTTGTTTACAGATGGATGCATTGATTTGGGATTATGGTTATTGAGAGATTTAGCCAAAGTTGTAAAATTGCAGATAGAATGAAGATCAGTGAAAGTGTGAGCTGTTTTTAACATGAATTATACATTTCTGTTTGGTCAAAGGATCGCTCGTAGATTTTTTATATTTCGTCGGATCTCTAGACCGATATGTGGTCGTGGTTCAATGGATAATAATGGCAGTGGGAAAAAGTTAAGTGAAGCGAATGAAGAATTTTCCAACGGGAGCTATGAAACACCGAATTTCAATTGTCAGAGACTTCTTCAAGATGAAACGATTTTAGGGAGTACCTCGGTGGAAATGCTCACTGATGATGAAAAGGGTCCATCAGAGGATTCCAATTTTACTCCTCTTAGGAAATTGAAGAAACTTAGACTGGAAGCTGATCAGATCTGTGATATCCTCCGACAAGATGGGCCAGGTTTTGATGCCAGATCGGCCCTCGATGAAATGCATCTGCAGGTCACTAATCCTCTTGTAATAGAAGTCCTTACGCGGGTATTGAAATCCATAAGCCATATGAATAAATCCCACAGTGCGAGAGTGGGTTACAAGTTCTTTGTATGGTCTGGTTGTCAGAGCAATTACCACCACACATTTAACACATATAATGTCATCATGAAGATCTTTGCCGATTCTGATGAGTATAAGGCCATGTGGCGATTACTTGATGAGATGATTGAGAACGGGTTTCCCACAACCGCACGCACATTCAACATACTAATATGCACTTGTGGCGAGGCAGGAGTTGCAAGGAGATTGGTAGAAAGGTTTATAAAGTCGAAGACATTTAATTATAGACCATTCAGGAACTCTTTCAATGCGATTCTTCATTCACTACTTGCAATAAATCAATACAAGCTGGTAGAATGGCTTTATGAAAAGATGTTACTTGATGGGCATCTGTCAAATAGTTTAACTTATAATGTAATAATGTGTGCCAAAATTAGGTTGGGTAAGTTGGATCAGTTCCATAGATTGCTATACGAGATGGTCAGTAATGGATACGCGCCAGATCTGCATACATATAACCTCATCCTTCATGTGCACGGAAAAGTGGACAATCCTAGAGCTGCACTTAATCTTTTGAATTACATGGAAGAGACTGGTTTTCATCCATCCGTTCTACATTTCACGACATTGATCGATGGGCTTAGCCGGTCAGGGAATTTGGAAGCGTGTGAGTATTTTTTCAATGCGATGATTAAGAAAGGTTGTAAACCCGATGTGGTATGCTACACAGTAATGATTACAGGATATGTTATGGCAGGAGAGCTAGAAAAGGCTCAGGAAATGTTTGATGATATGATTGTTAATGGGCAGCTCCCAAATGTTTTTACGTATAACTCTATGATCCGTGGGCTTTGCATTGCTGGGAAGTTTGAAGAAGCGTGTTCTATGCTTAATGACATGGAGTGTAAGGGATGCAACCCAAATTTTTTAGTGTACAGTACTCTCGTGGGAAAGCTGCGAAATGCTGGAAAGGTTTCCAAAGTGCATGAAATAATAAGACAAATGGTGGAAAAGGGGCATCATATCCATCTGATTTCAAAAATTAAGGGATATAGGAGATGCTGAGGTGGTGGGTTGTATTTTAGCGAAGATTTGTAAACATATTGAGAAATGGAAATGACTTATTCTAATCCAATTTGGCTTAGATGGAACCTTGTTCTTTCTATACATTTTAAATGACACAGAAGCAATTGGAAGAAGAAAACGGGCATAGAAGCAGAAAAGAGTGGTGCTCACCAGATGCAGTATGTAAGATTTGGATGACTAATTATCTTCCTATTATTTTCTTTGCTATACACTCATATTCTTATCCATTACCAAAAAATTAAATCATCTGGATTTCTTTGAATTAGTATCAATTTTTTTTATGGAATACAATATATGGTGTCTGATTACCCAATTTAGTGGCATGTTGCTTGTAATGCATTTGTATTGCTACATGATCTTGGTTGCATGATTTTTCTTCATCCATTGTTGCACCTATGTTAGGATCTCGTGGTTTCTAGATGCCTCGTGCATTTAAATTTCTAATCGTCTATTTCGGTTCTGCAATGTTTCCTGTTTTGTTTTGAATTGTTGTTTATCAGTATGAGATCTGTAGGATTCCATAGAATTCTCTCGATTACATATAAATACAAATTGTGAAAAAGTGGCATAAGTACCCGTAACAACTCTACAATATCATGAATGAACATAAATATGGTTTGTACAAGAATAGAATTTATATAGCTTGGGGGGGAGGGAGTTTAAAAAAGCAAATCATGAAGGACGAGATTCTTAAGGCTATTAGTCAGTATGAAAGTGGGGGACAAGACCTGAGACTGGAAAATTTTCCAATATGCTTCTTTAGAGAATTTTGGGGGTTATAAAAAGAGTCAAAAAAAAATTTCAAGGAGTTTCATAGCTGTGGAAAGCTTCGCGGGGTGATGAAGTCGTCATTCATTTCACTCATAACAAAATAGAGTGGAGGAAGTTAAGGATTTTCACCCTCTTTGCTTATAGTCTGCCTTTACAAAATTGTGGTTAAGGAACATCATGGAAGTCATTATTATCCCACCTTACGAAGGGGTCTCCATGAAGGGAAGGTAAATTCGAATCCAGTGGTGGGGCCAGGATTTTTTTGATGGGGGATCCCTGATAGTCGTAAGATAGAAATAATTTTGTCACACTCGCTTTTATCAAACCCTAATCAGAAAATAGAAATATTGTAAAAATTTGTAGAAATTAGGGCTTTTGGATTCTAATAAAAATTATATAATTTAGGGCTTTAGGGATAAGAAACATTATAGATTAGGGCTTTAAAAATTATATATATGAGACCGACTCTCGTGATTGTCATTTAAACAACAAACTAGTGTTTAAATGATTGTATACCATCATGGTTTAAGATGGGGTAATCCACACTGTCGAAGTGATAGATCATAGTTTGAAAAGCAATCTGCCAAAAAACCAAATTTTTTAAAGTTATTAACCATCCGTTCTGTGCACTCTACTACCAACCGTTGTGCTTAGCTTTGATGGCTGATATTAAAATTCGTTGATCGGATGGTTCACATCCACTTATGGGCATGATTCTTTGGCTAAAACATTTTCTAGTAATGAATTCTCACCTGGACAATTTAGATTGATGATAAATGTGTGCCACATGTCATAATAGTAAAGAACACTTCAATGGTGTGAGATCAAAATTTCTAATTTAATGGTAGAAGATTGTTTAAACACTATTTGGTGTATGATGTCTGCCAAGAGCCGTTATCCCTAAAAATAATTATACTATGAGTAATAAATTGGGATTTGGAGGGTCCTTGTTAAGAGATCTTGCGGCTCAAAAGATGGCACCTTAAAAGGCTTTAAAAAAAAACTAGCAATGGGGGATCCCGGGACCACCCCATTGGACAACATGGCTCTACCACTGTTCGAACCTCTAGCTGCAAGATAAATTCTTCATAAGGTACTAATTCTTAAGTAGGCGCACCTGGGTTTGTTTGCAAAGTGGATCTTGAAAAGGTGTTTGATCATGTTGATTGGGAGTTCCTAGACGGCATGATGGAAAGAATGGGGCTATGAAAGGAGGAAATAGTGGATGAAATAATGCTACTTAGTCAAAATTTCGATCTTGGTCTGTGTTATTAAAAGCCTCACCTTGCCTAGGTGGGGCGAGGGGCTTATTGGCTTGCCTACCTAGGCAAGGTCATGGACTGGAGTAGAGTCATGAATAGGCCTCGCCTAGGCGAGGCCTTGATTATATAGATATATAATCGATGTTGTTAGCAGCCGGCCTGCCTAAGTTAGGTGAAGTCCCTTTGATAGGCTTGCTTAAGGCTTTTTAACAACATTGATGTTGATCAATGGATCGACGTATGGTTAGTTCGGAAGTTAATAGGAGACTTCGCCAATGGCTTCACTATTATGGCGGAGTGTTTTATTAGATTGATGAGGAAAGTAGAGTTATTTAGTATAATTGAAGGATTCAAAGTGGGAAACTTCTATTTCCCACCTTCAATTTGTGGACAATATAATCATTTTTTTTGTGCCCTCTCCTAGAATCTTTTCCTTAAAAGCATTCTCCAATATTCAAGGTGGCGTCCAACCTTAAATTCGACTTGTTTAGGAGTTCTGGCATGGGAGTAACAGTGGATAGGGTTGTCCTCAACAAGATTGCTATAAGAATGGTGTTTAGGGTGGATAATTTTCCTATCTGATATTTAGGGTTGCCTTTGAGACTTGGTTCAGTGTTGAAATTTCTCTGGGAGCCAGTTGTTGAGCATTTTGAAAGGAAGGCTAGCCATTAGGAAAGGAAGTACTTGTCGTTGGGAGGGAGAACATGTCTTAATAAAGCTACCTTGGCAAACCTACTAATTTACTATATGGTCATTTTTCGAATCTCAGTGATAGAGGGTTTGAGAGAAAAAACTCTATTGGGGAAATGGCTTTGGACATATGGAGAGGAGCAAGAGGGCTAATCCCAGTCTGGTTGATCAAAGGGTATGGATCCTGAGGCATGATGGGCAGTTCAATGTTAAGATCCTTTACCGTTGGTTGACGCAGCATCCGTTGATCAGGTTTGAAGGCAAATGGCTATGGCGTGAACCTATCCCTTTGAAGATCCGCTTTTTTGTTTGGGCGCTGTGCAAAGATAGAATCCTTACTAGAGAGCAGCTGGTCAGGAGGGGTAAGGATGTATCGACCTCGTGTGTGATGTGCCATGTTGGGGTGGAATCAGCTGCTCACCTCTTCCTCCATTGCAGTGCAGCTGCCAGGATTTGGAGTGTAGTTTTCGATTTCTTTAAGATTTCCTGGTCTATGCGTGAGACGCCGTATATGCTTTTGCTTAGCTGGGACGCGGTGGAGGGGGAGTCAAGAGTATGCTGGAGAGCTACTGTTTTCGCCGCTTTGTAGAGCATTTGGTGTGAGAGAAATTGCAGAATTTTCGAAGGAAAGAAGAACCCAGTGGGTATGGTTATTCTGTCGGTTTCGGAGTTGGTGAGGTTTTGGGTAGCGAGAGGCGGGATTGGAGATAGTGTTCCTTCTTTCCTCTGGGACCCCGGCTAAGTGGGCTGTTATGTATGCTCTGGTGGTTATTTTGTTTTATTTCTTTTGTTTGTTACCCCTGTATCTCGTGGGGTGACTCTTTTTGATTGGTAAGAGGTGTGGTTGTAGTGTGTACAGCGTCTTGCTGTTTTTTAATAAAATCCCTTATTTACTGATCAAAAAAAAAAAAAAGAGGGCTAATTGGAGGAAGGTCAGAAAAAGCTCTACAATGAAGAAACTTTAGGTTGGGAATGTAGGAATAAGTGAAGAACCAAAGGGGTTGGAGATCAAGCATGTGGGGGTCATTAGTAAGGTCAAATCTCCATTTTTCAAAAGTTATCATAGTCACAACGTCAGGATGCAACACTTAATTGTCAAGGGGTTAATTCGGGAAAAATCAGAAAAGTTCGGAAAAGTTTGTGAAATATAATTTTACATATAAAGAATATATCATAAAATATTTCAAGTTGGAAATAATATTTCTAATAAACAAAATAAGCTACAAGGCATTTGTTGGAAGGCACATATATAATTACATAATCCATGTAACCATATAAATCCATATGCATGATTCGTCTAAATTAGATTTAGTAAAAATGGGAAAAGAAATTAAAAAGATACCGACTAATCGATGGCTTGTCGAATCTGCCAATTAATCTGTGATTTATTTCGCCTGGCCTTAATTCAAAGATATTGGTGTTTTTTTGAAACTTTTGTGACTATGGAAGGGATTGTGTATAAGCTTTTGGGGGGGGAGGGGGGGGAGGGGGAAGTAGGGTTGTTTGAGTCATCATCTTTAGGAGAAATCTTAAGGATGATGAGATTTTCTCGTATGTAAAGTTATTAGT
Source organism: Chloranthus sessilifolius (assembly GCA_021018995.1). Taxonomy (NCBI): domain Eukaryota; kingdom Viridiplantae; phylum Streptophyta; class Magnoliopsida; order Chloranthales; family Chloranthaceae; genus Chloranthus; species Chloranthus sessilifolius. Next base: position 130,483,296 of record CM037586.1, on the reverse strand, counting down.
GTACTTTGAAATGTCCTCTACGAATAGGATGGTTAAAAGAAATTTGAAATAGAATGTGAACGATATCTTTGCAATTAACAATTTTTTCAAGTGTATTTCCAATGAACCATCCGATCATCAATTTCTAAGGCATGGCTAGGCCCTGCTCCGTGCATAGCGTGAAGGCATTTGTGTGGATGGCTTGTGCAAACAAAATCCTTACCATCGGCAACCTCCGTTGAAAGATCTGATGCAAGATGTGGAAGAAAGAGAAGAAACAGTATGTCATTTAAGAGTATGGAACTTCTTCCTTCTCTATGGGGTGGAATGAGTTCAACAAAAATCTTTAGTGGAATTATGATGGGAGGGGGAAAGGGATGCATGGCAAGAGAGCACGAATACTTTGGTGCAACCTACCCTTCGCTCTATTGTGGTATTGTGTGGAAGCAACATAATAGGCATATTTTTTTAGAAAATTAGAACTTACGAATGTGATCATGCATAAATCAAGAACACTATCATATATTGGGTTCAAGCAAGGAAGGACTTTTCAGGATTCTAACCTTTTTGGCATGGTCAATGAATGGAAGAATATATACCTATAAAAGCAAATTAAAAAAAGATAGCGAGTCAATGGGAGTGCCGACCAATGGCGGTGCTCAAACTCAATATTGCCGGGAAATCAGATGATTGTAAAGGAGACGTGATATTAGTCCATTATGGATTGGTTGGAATCAAGGTTGCTCATGAAGTGTAACTAAGATAGTCTTACAAGATATCCAACTATTCAAAGAGCGATTGGGAGGTCCGATGATGAAAGCGAATCTGGAAAATGTAGTAAGCTAGCCTCTTTGAAAGACTGGTGGACCATGGCTCTTATTGTTGTATTGAGATCTTCTTGTGGGCCTTGACCTCTTTTTTACACCATATAGGAAGTCTTCTTTAATCTCGTAGTCCCTTGTAACAGACATGTGTATATACTATATATAAGAACAACTTTAGGGCTTGGAGATTAGAGGTTTAAGCAGGTTGTATTAGTGTAGTAAGGTGGTTTTAGGTTTAGGGTTAGAAGAAGGGAGAAGGATAGAGAGAGAGAGAGAGAAAGAGAGAAATAAAGAGAAGGCTTAGTGTTAAGAGGGATCCTCACTAGCATTTATGTTAAGATGATAATGTTACATTCACACACACAAAACTACTATATGCACACGAATATCCTAACATACTACACGTCCACCAATCTACTAACACTCTCCTTCATGTTGGGGCATGGATATCCAACATGCCAAGCTTGACAACCACATCGCAAAGAGTACTAGGTCCAATGACCTTAGTTAATATGTCTGCCCGCTGTTGTGAGGACACCAACACCAACGAGCTCCCAAGGCCTACCTCAAACCTTTTCCATAACAAAATGGATGCCGACTTCAATATGTTTCGTCCTTGTAATACCACATCTTAAGCAATCTTCCCGGCTGCTTCATTATTGCAGTGGAGCGGTAATGGGGCTGTTGATAGAGAATCCAAATCGAACAAAAGGGAGTGCTGCCATAAAATCTCACAAGTACGCAATACTTAGTTAACACTAGACTGAGAGACCACTAGCTGTTTTTATCCATGCAACTAAGTTGTCTCCCAGAAATACGCAATAACCAGGACTAAACGTGATCTGTGACAGAAGCAGCCCACATTGCATTAGTGTATACTGAAATACTCATGGGAATAGTCATGTGGCCATGTGATTAATACAACAGTCCACAACCTGGGCTATCCATGAGATACCGGAGAATTCGATGGACAATCGCAGATGAGGAGTGCGAGGTGATAAACTGACAGACTATGCTAATGACAAAAGTAATATCCAGTCTGGTGAGAGTAAGATAAATCAAGTGGCCCACAAACGTTGATATTCACGGGGATCAGAGGGAAGATCACCTTCACTCCCCTGAAGAAAGCCTCTGGTCTATCGGAGATGTAACTGGCTAACAGTCAAGCATCCTTGTATTACTGAGGAGATTAATAGTATACTTTTATTGATCACTTTTTTAGAGAAAGCCACTTCTAGTCCTAAAAAGTACTTCAAATTGCCCAAATCTTTCACTTCAAAGATACGACCAAGCTGACTTTTCACATGGGAGATAAACGAAGAGTAATTTATAATGAGAATAATATCACCCACATAGACAGAGAATCATACAACCATTGGGAATAAAAAGGGAATGGTCAAAATGACATTTCTGAAATCCTATATTAATAACCACATTGCTAAAGCGATGAAACTGGTTGATAGTCAAGCATCCTTGTATCACTGAGAAGATTAATAGTATACTTTTATTGAGTGAGAAATATCGCTTTTATAGAGAGAGCCACATCTAGTCCTAAAAAGTACTTCAAACTGCCTGAATCTTTCACTTCAAAGATACGACCAAGCTCACTTTTCATATGGGAGATAAACGAAGAGTAATCTCCAGTGAGAATAATATCATCCACATAGACAGAATCGTACAACCAGCGGGACCCGAGTGAATAAAAAGAGTGTGACCAAAATGACATATTTGAAATTCCATATTAATAGCCACACTGCTAAAGCAATGAAACCATGCTCTGGGTGACAGCTTCAATCACAAATTGAGTTTCAAGTCTGCAAACTTTCCTCGTGGAGAGTCCATATAAATCTCGTTTGTGAGATACTCATGCAGAAAAACACTCTTCACATATAATTCGTTAAGGAGAAAATTTTAATTGGTCAATAGATAGGACAACTGTACAGACGTCAGTTTGTCCACCGGAGCAAAGTGGAATCATTGTTAGTACCATAAGTCTGCGTGCAATGCAAGCAACAAGGCGAGCTTAATATTGTGCAACATTGTCATCAGGGTTGTGCTTTACTCTAAAGACCAAGTTTCATTCCCCAGTTTTCTTCCCAGGAGATAGAGAACTCATGTTCCAAGTATGATTACTCTCAAGGACATTCATATCCTCTATCATAGCGGTTTTCCATGAAGGATGAGAAGGGGCAACATGTACAATACGAGGTTAATAACAAAATCAATAACATAGTGAACGGCCGGGTAAGAAGATGACACAACATGATAACAAAACTATTTGGCAAGAGGATAAGGGATAGTACACTAATAAACACTTTGCAAAGAGAAATAGATAAATCTAGCTCGGGCACATAGCAACCTCACCTTGGGTGGCACACGACATTGCCGAAGTAACGCCCTAGTTCAGACCTAGGATACCACTGTGCACCCTCTAGTGCATAAGGCCCCATGTGCATGAGAGTAGCTCCACAACTCCCCTCCCATATATATGGTTTAAACACCACCTTAAGTCAAATAGCAGGAATACCTCAAACGTATTGGTTTGACATACTGGCCAATGCACACAAGACCCATGCAACACCAACACATGCAAGTCAGCTATCCATGCCCAGGCGTGTCTAGTCGCCACACTATCACGCCACCTAGCTCGAGTAGCCATCTACGCTATTGCACGCGACGCAAGGCCCCATTACTCTGCGCTCGCGCATCACACACCTAGCTCCAAGGCCCACACGCCTTCCTGCTAGCCAACCAACTAGCTCCAAGGCCCACACGCCTTCTTGCTGGTACCCAGAGTAATGACCCCGTCACATCCTCCCCCACTCCATATGGTCAACGTCCTCGTTGACGCCATATTGCAAGGGAATGACCATGCCACCTCCTCCAATCTGGTAATGTCAACACCCATGCTGACACCAAAACCCTGCATCAATTCCTTGACCTTTGTCTTCACCCCATGCCAAGTCTCCACAAATACCTAGCCCCAAGGTTTGACACCTCCTCGCTAGTGCAACTTGGTCTCATCTGCACTCTACTTGGCATATGAACAAGAAACACATTGATTCTTCACGCGACTCCACACCAGCGCTATCCATCACCATGCCATTCGCCAAGCATTTGTAACCACAACTTGCTCTAGTACCTCAACATGAAATGTCTTCACCCAAGAGTCTGCCCACTAAATTCTGCCTTCGAAACACCTCAGTACCTCGCCATGCCTTCACCCCTCTATTTCTCAATCTCTCCTTCGGCTCAACCTAGGTACAAGGTCCTTACACCTTCCTGCTAGCCCATCAAATGTACATCTCCATGCACTAGGGTTGTGACCACGTCACATCCTCCCCTACTCAAATGCGCGGGCCCACGTCGACACCCGAACTCCTGCGTCAATTCCTTGACAAAAACTTCAGTCTTCACCCAAACACAACCCGCATTTGAACTACAACGACTATTCACTGTACCCATCTGCAATTCTGTGTTAGTACATCGACCATTCTGTTGCCCTTCGACCCATGCAACTCTGTTAGTTCCTCGACTACTATCATTCGTCTTCACGCAGTCATCATCACAATAGCCAAGTGACAAGCAACACTCATAAAAATCAAACTGCATTTGCACCAGAACATCGACTATTGTCATTCATCTTCACCCAGGCACATTCACAACAGTTCTTCGCGACGAGCTACTTGCATCTTCACCTCATGCCTCTGCATCACAGCTCAACCATTTTCTATGTCTTCACTCCACACAATGTTCTGAAGAACTTGGCATTGTCTATAATTCACCAAAGTATTACCACATACCAGTTCCTCATACAACTAGAAGCAAACTGATCCTTTATATCATTCATGTCAACTGCCCGAATTGACTGTCAAAACCAAGCAAACCACGCCTTTGATGTTCCCATCGTTGGCTCCAAGTTCACGCAACTCATTATGCATCGTAGTCCTCTAGTTTCTCAACATTCTGTCTTCACCCAGGAGACTAACTTTCATCTGAACTGTTGAACTCTAGCACCTCAACACCTCTATGTTTTCTCCCAAGAGTTTGACCCTCGTCTGACTCATGGGTTAAAATACGAAACTGCACGCATCGTCCGATCAAAAAAACTGGTATGTCTTACAGACGTACGATAAGAAAAACCCGGACGATACATTGAATGTATCGTCCGGTATTACAGATATAAAAGGGTGATACGGTACTTTTAATGTACCGTATCGTCCACCTCCGATACCGATACGTATCGTCCGATACGTATCGGTATCGAACGATATTTTGATCCATGGTCTGACTTGTAGACCTCTAGTACCTCGACGTATTTTTTCAACTACAAGTCTGCTACCCAAGTTGTCTCAGCCTATTCCAATTTTGCAGTGCTCTAGTACCTCGACCATCTGTCTTCACCCAAGAGTCTGCCGATGAGCTACCAAGCTCATCCCAACGAAGCACTTGCCTCACATTACTATAGTCCGCAACATTGCTTGTATTTTTCGACTGTGGCATCCAACAGAATCTAGTTTTCTTGGACCTTTAGACTCGATCTCCATCACAAGCCCTCAATTGTCCTGTAGCGCTCTAATACCTCCAACACCACTGTGCCTTCACGCAAGAGTCTGCCACGAGCAATTTCCTCAACCAACGAAGCTCCACACTTCTTGCACTACTGTAGTACCTCGACCTCTGTCTCCACCCATAGCGTGTCCCGAGTCACCTCTTGCAACCCGATTTACGGTTTAATTTGCTGCCTTGGTGCATGCTTCTAGTGTCCCAATGAGTGCACAATGCCTTCACTTTCTAGCGATTGTCATACCCACTGTTCTGAAAGTCACTAGGGGCGGCTACTCGGGCAACCACCCGGGAGGCGGACCGGATTTGGGGTGTCCGCCCAAGCCGCCTCGTGCACGCCCAGGCGACTGCCTCGCCCCAGTCTCCAATTTCTTTAAATTTTTTTTTTTTTTTTTTCACGAGAGCCATTACTTGACAAATTTTGAAAGGGCCCTTGCACTCGGAAAATTGACCCTTGCACCAACTTTAAAGAGAGACTTGGTATTTTAGGGACATGTGACATGTGAAGACCATTGATGGCGTTAGATCAGATGATGCAGGTCTTGTTTCACCCCGATATTCCACAAAACAGATATTGTGGGTGTTCTTGGGTGCAATTAATGCCACCCTATGCTAGAAATTGGGGGCAAATAAGCCAAGAACACTTCTTGGGTGAAATTAACACAACCCTAAGTTATAAATCGAGTGCAAATAACTCAAATAACCCATCCTAAGTTGTAGGGTGCAAATAACTTCACAAGAAGATGTGCAAATAATATACATATATATATATACACATAGTGGCCGCTTGGATCTTGGTGCGTCACCCAGCGATTTTCACTCGAACATCCCCCCTACCGCCCGAACCTGCCCACCGATTTTAAGAACATTGGTCATGCCTTGGTACCTTGGACAGTGATCTCTTCACCCCGAAACATAACATACCTGCCTCGAACTGTTTCGATACTCTGACCACACTGCTTTTGCCATGCTCAGAAACTGCTTTAGGCCCTTTATCGTAGACCAAAGATCTCAACGATCACCTGAGACTCGCTTCCTCTGAAGATACCCATCTGGCTCTCGCATCTACTTCCTGTGAAGCTGCACTGGATCACTAGTCTAGCCATCCGTCTCTCATGGATAAACAATGCCTTGTCGTCTTACAACAAAGCAACAAGCTACTGACCACTTCTCCGGTTCAGCATAGCTCATTTCAGTTCTTGCAATATCTCGCTTAACCGTGCCCTCGATCTTGGCCCATCGCAACACACTGATCTTTCACACTGCCCCATACCAGCGGTCTCGACCATCATGTCATGTGCCAGTAACTGATTCAGAAATCTCAGCTTCCTTATGAAGTGAGAATGGAGCATCCTCCTTGCTCTATGCCATCCATGACAACAATGGTTAGCACCTGTGTGATCCAACATCTCATGTCAGAAGTCACCAGCGTCCATCCACCTCGGACCGACCCGTTTTCTCAATGTGTGGCCCTCATGGCCAACTAGCTTCGAGCATCATCAGATTTCCGCAATAGCGTATCCCAGTAGTAACATCTTTACGTGCGACCAAGCTCCGAAATTCACTACAACAGAGTGCATCTCAATCGCATCTTAACCGCATCTGTGCAACTTGGCTTTGATACCAACTGTATCAGAGCGCACCACAACTGCACATGAGTAACTTTGTCTCTGATACCAATTGTCACGGGGGCACAGCTCGACACCGACTGTTACACCCGTGCGACGCCTTGCTGCCACAACAACAAGGCCAGCCTAACCCTCCATCAACTCTTATACCACCCGCCTAGCGAACGGGAACTCCTGTACATGGTTACCTTCTCACCAAGGCCTACCATACCAACGCATCACGCCTTTTACGACAGACATGCCAGCACCTCCGTGCCTCACTTGGCTTGCTCAAGTTTCACCCTGTACCATGCACTAGTATCTCGCCCACGACAATAGCATGTAGCTCCTCATGCTGTCCCATTCCAACATGTCTCGTCGTCAAACCGAACCAAGCCCACCATCTTATGTGGCCCGCGCGACCAACACACATCAACATCCGACCCTGAACCAATGTACACCACAGTGTCCCACGTAGCTCACGAGTGTCTCCCTCATAGCCAACCTATTTGCGCCGTGACGCATAGCTCGGGCACCTAGCAACCTCACCTTGGGTGACACACGACATTGTCGAAGCAACGTCCTAGGCCCACCCTTTCAGGCCTAGGTGACCACTGTGCACCCTCTAGTGCACCATGTGTATGGGAGTAGCTTCACAGCTCCCCTCCCATATATATGGTTTAAACACCACCTTAAGCCAAATAGCAGGAATACCTCAAACATATTGGTTTGACATACTACCCATGACACACGATTCTTGTCCATGGCATATGAGACCCTTGCAACACCAACACATGCAAGTCAGCTATCCACGCCCATGCTCGTCTAGTCGCCACACTAGCATGCTACCTAGCTCTAGTAGCCATTTACACTAAGTATATAGGGAGCACGCACGCGATGCAAGGTCCCATGTGACGAGGACGCCACTTACATGGACATTGGATTCGGACCGCATCGTTTCTACCGGCGTAGAAAGAAGCAGCGTAATGGAAGTCAAAGCTAAGGAAAGATGGAAATTCTGGAGAAAAGGACGAAAAGAACTAGCGAAATTTCGATTTGAAATTTTGATCGATCGAATTGACATTTCGATCGATTGAAAGTAAAATTTCGATCGAACAAAACTCGGCGGCGATATTTTATATGTTTGAGAATTTCGATCGAACGAATGTCAATTTTTGATCGAACGATTTTCAATTTTGATCGATCGAAATTGGCGCCGAGCAGTTTTAGTTGCTTTAAACTTCTAATTTCGAACTTTACACTTTAGGGGTTTAATTGTCTTTATTTAATTTTCGTTTTAGGGATTTCTTTTATTGTGAGACCTCCTATATAAGGTCTTTAAACAATGTAATTAAGGGAGTTGATTGATTATTGAATGAGAGCTTACGCTTCGTGAAGAGAGAGTCTTCTTCCCTGCGATGGGTTTGGTGTGAGACCAAGGGAGTGATTCCATATATTTTCCTTATTGTTTTTATTGCTTTGCGTGGTTTGCTTGATTATATTTGCTATCTAAATCTTTGCGTGCTTCTCTAGCCATAGCCTAAATCCTTCCTTGTGATCCCCGGAACCCTAAACCCGTTTTGAAGCCTAAAACACACAAGCCAACATCCTTTCCAAAACCATAAGCCGATCTAAAAGCTATAAGCCTTTCACAAACCCTAATTCCATTCTACAACCCAATTTGGAATCCGTGAATCTACATCGGACCGAAGACGAGCGCCTAATCCTAGAAAAGCTAGAGTACTATCTTTAGGCCGATCTCGCTTCGACTCTAAAGTACTTGCGCATCGGACTGGACCCTATCTGGATCTCGTATGATCTATCCATCTGAATTCTGCAAACCCTAAGGTATCAAAGATAATTTTGCGATTAAACTTGAATTAATTTATTTAATTTCGGCAAAATTTTCATTAAATCATATTCCGCATTTTAGGGTCGTTGTCCCGCATCACCATGCCTTTGTGCTAGTGCATCACACACCTAACTCTAAGGTCCACACGCCTTCCTGTTAGCGAACCAATCAGCTCTAAGGCCCACATGCCTTCCTATTGGTACCCAGAGTAATGACCCCGTCACACAGTACTGGATTAAAGGCTCTCAATTGGATCTACTTGCTCAGATGGCTGAGGTAAAGGCCTGATAGAAGAGGATTCATGTGTGTGTTCGCAAGCATAAGTGTGAAACTGCTTTTGTTGCTGCAAGAGAGGCTGGGTGGGATGTGAGGTGCCAACAGAGTACTGTACAGGAGGCAAAATAGGAGGAGGTTGCTGTGTAGTAGTGGAGGGAGGAATGGGAGAGTGGACTGTTGGGTAGAAGTGTTGGACGATACTGGGAGTAATGAAGACATTGAGCCAATAGGTTGACGAATAGGGAATGGATTAGTGACAGGCGTAGGGAGATGAGAGGACTTGGACTGATGAGAGAAAAATTGGGAACATGCTCATCCAAAGAAGTAAAAATTTACAAGACTTGGGACCATAACACCTATATCCCTTAGATACCCCCGAGTAACCAAACCAATGAAGACACATTTAATAGATCGATCATCCAACTTTGTTCAATTAGGACGGAGGTTCTGAACAAAGCAAGTACAAACAGACACCCGAGGTTCAATGGGAAACATAAAATCAGTAGGGCGAAGAACCATCAGGAGAGTCTGGCCATCAAGAACCCTTGAGGGAGTACTATTAATTAAAATCTGTAGTAAGTATCACCATTGACCAATAGGTCTTAGGCACAAACATAATCCTCAATAAAGAACTCGTACTCCCAATAAGATGCCTATGCTTACATTCAGCAACACCATTTTGAGGAGTGTAGAGAATTGGAAATTGATGAATAATTTCATGTTCCTTAATATATTGAGCAAAAGAATGGGAGGTATACTCTCCACCGTTGTATGAATGACATGTTTTAATCGATGAAGAATACAGAGTCTGAACCATTGAATGGAAGTCCTGAAATTTTGTTCATCTTTTGATTTTATGAGGCAGACCCAAGTGATGCAGGTGTAATCATTAATGAGAGCAACATAATAACAGAACTCCTCTAGAAGTAACTAGAGAAGGACCCCACACATCCAATTGCATCAATTCAAAAAGACCACTGCACCTGTGCATGTGTGTAGGATAGACAGTTTCGACTTGTTTGGAAAGGGTACGGACCTCATATTGAAATTTAGAAGACAGAGAAACAGTTTGAAATGATGGAATCATGAGCACACAGTTTTAAACCCAACATGCTCCAATATGGCATACCACAGGGAAAGAGTATCATCATGGTTGATTTTGATAGGAAAATGAGCGGAAAGATAAAGGAAGGAATTAGCAGCAACAAGCACTTATGGTCAACATCAAATAGTATACTTCGTTTTTCGATGCTCTTACCACCAACACTCTTAATGATAAGATTCTGATAATGCAATGAGAGGAATAAAATGTAATGGAACAATTTAAATGTTTAGTAAGACTACTAACACAAAGTAAATATATAGCTAAGTGAGGAACATGAAGAACATGAGACAGAAAAGGGAGATGATACCAGAATGGCGAACACTGATAGCTGGGGTAAATGTACCATCGGCCAACCAAACCTGTGCAAATGCAGAGAATATTAGGAGAAGCCTCGAGTACCGCTAGTCATATAGTTAGTCGCTCCAGAATCAATGACCCAACAAGAAGTGGGCGAGGGAGCGGTAGCACAAGCGAAAGTACTTGGAGTACAAACCAAGGTTCAAAATCTCGGTTTTCCAGTATGCATAAGCCCACTCCAAAACCGATATGTATCAGACAATATGTATCGGTTTTAGATGATACATTGGTAAGTATTGGTCCATACCAATATATATGGGTCAATACATTCGAATGTATATATACGAATGTATTGACCTGGTAGCCAATAAAACCAATACGTATCAGCACGTACCAGTATTGGACGATATGTTCGACCATGGTACAAACAACAACAATATCAGTAAGCTACTCTGACAACCGTCTGCACCCTCATTCAGGCCATTATGGGTAATCAGTACCCTGTCCACTGATTTGATGTAGAATCGTAGATCATCCATACTGAAGAGACCAATAGTCAGGAACAAAGAACAACTCAACAAATGGGAAGGAACCAGAAACAGCCCACTGAACAAAGCCATTAATTCTCAAACAACCTCACAACGAATATCACCAATAAGGGAGCACATTCATATCAATATGCAGCCCACCTAATCACCAATAAGGATCTCTTTTAATCACCATAAAACAGATCCAGCCTTTTAACATCAACCTGATCTCAATTACCTATGAGCTGCTGTAGCATCTCGACATAGGTATCACGATATATGTACAAATGTCAGCGGAATAAATAAAATTTATGTATAACATATTGAACAACTGCACGAGATACAGACTACTGGAGCTGAGAAGAGTCATCGAGGAGCAAAGGTCTGAGCTCACGTTCTATGCGACTAGCGATACCAACAATCACCACGAGATTCAACATGACACACTCCAATCTCAACAAGATTCAGTCACATGTGACTTAAACAATTCCTTGTTGAAATCTGATACATGTCTATGCCACTTGTCCTTGCATTACATCCCACAAAATGTAGGGCCTCGAGAAATGTGAATCTGCGACTGATAGATTGCAACACACAAGAACACGAATATCTTTTTTCAGGTCTCAACAATCTTCAACAAGATGGGATTCAAAGTAATCCTTAATCAGATCTGGACTAACCCCATGCAGTTTTCTATAAATTTCATCTCATGTATGGTCATACCCTTGGAAAACATGAAATCTGGAGGATATATAGTGAGACTTCTTCAAAAGTGTCATATAGAGGCTTTAAAAGACTTTCGACATTTAAAAAAAGCATGAATTTCAAGAATTATTCGCGAATGGCATGAATTATTCGTGAATTTCCAGAAAATTTCCGATTTTTTCTATTTTTTGTATCTTCAGAGACGAAGATCAAACCGATCGACCAACAATGCTTTTTCTCTGCCACTTCATTTTTCTAACATTGATCGATCTCAGGCCCGGCAGAAAAGAAGAAGCTGCGATTCTGTCTGCCAGTAGAAACTGTCCATGTCGGCAGCAAGGAGGCCCCACCATGCAAGAACAGCCCTTCTATTTTGTAACTATATCCAATTAAGTCAGATTTGACTATTATCGACCAATAAATGCATTTAGAATCCAAATTTAATATTATTTGTCTGTTTAATTTATTAGTTGTTTCTTGCTAGTTGTGAGTTGTTATGTTACACTTTCAAGCTATAATTTTATATGATTATTGATGCGTAATCAGTAAATAATCATGTCTTTGTCTTATTTTCTATTTCACTTATTTATCATTTATCATAGAACCTTTATAGATTATAGTAATAAGTAAAAAATAATAAAATAATATTATTAGGCCACACCGCCTTGGTCCCGCATAGCTTCAAGGAGGGTCTACCGCCTACCCCCGTCCGACTCTTTTAACAACTATGGCTACTGTTAAAATATATACACGTCATCCTTGTAATCTTGAGGGACGCCCCTTGCCATGATCAACAGTAACTGAGTTTCAAAGCAACAATACCCATTTTAGCAGCATATTGAAAAAAAGATTGAACAATAGCTTCAATAGTTTATGAATGGCAATGAGGAAAAGAACGGATGGTTCTTATGAGAAATCAATCAAACTATATCAGAATTGAGACCTAAATTATAGCAAATGCTCGGATTGCATGAGAAACTATGAGCAATACTGATAAAGAAACCTCCACTATGAGTTGAAGAAGCTGTCCTAAATACCTTCAAAATAATAAACTTATTGCTCTAACTCGGATGGAAGAAATTCTTACCCACAAATGTCCTCAGTGCCAATTAATGACTCCTAGTTCACCTTTACTAACGTCAGCCCTAAAGGTGAGGTATCAACAGTAATGTATCAAGTAGTTGGGTCTGATACCAATACTAATATAAAAGTAAGAGGTGCAGTTGAGTTAACAAAAAAGAAAGGAGAAGAAAGAAGTGAGGAAGATGAAGTTTGAGAAGAGAGGAAGAGATTTGGAGAAAAGAGTTTGGTAAAGATGTGATAGGGTTAGAGAATGTCTATCCCACTAGTTATATTAATAGTTCAATACAATTACAAGATTGCCCATATTTTAGGGGCACACTGATTACAGATAATACACACCAATTACATACATAAATCCCAATATTAAAGTATGCCAATACTAAATTTATGGGATATTGTGACTGACTGAATGGAAGGAATGGTGATTGGCACGTGTTACAGTAACAGAGGATGACATCGGAGAGGACCAGTTTAAATAGAAGCTAAATTTATTGAGCTTTTTTTGAGTCCAACTAAGAAGATATGAGTCTTAAATACAAAATAGATTAGGATTTTCTTTGTTCTTTTATACATTTGTATACTACGAAATTGAAGAGACAAATTGGTGGAATAAGAATTTTAATGTGTTTTTTTTTAGAACTATCATGAGTTCTAACTTCCAGTTTGTGGCTTTTGAACCCATGCAATTACTGGTTTCGAGGGTTTTTGAACCCTGGTGTTTCTATGAGAACGTCAATCTCTTCAGATTGATTGAGGCGAGCCATTATAATATAAGTCGCATGCTAGCTACCTAGTGTTTTTTATCAGGCTGCTATAAGCGCGCTAGCGCGCGTACTCTTTTATGGAGTCGCACTCCACGAGCCTTGTCTTCCCTCCAACGACTAGCTACCTAGCATTTTTTAGTAGGCTGCCATAAGCGCGCTAGCTCATGTACTCTTTTGTGGAGTCGCACCCCACGAGCCTTCTCTTCCCTCCAACGACTAGCCCTCTTTTCTTGTTACATCCAACAATGGCCCTTCTCCTGTCGTGCAAAGGATTTCTGCCTGTGGGTTTTGATATATGTAGGGCCTATGCAATTGGCCTAATTTTGGGCCAGATATATGGGTTTATTGGTTATGGGGTCATGAGACATGGTTTTTAATTCATCCTTTAGTGACTAATTATATTATTTAGCATTACTAGGATATTCAATTTTTAATAAGGCTTTCAATTCTTATAGTTCAATTAGAAGGTGTACAATGGCACTACATTGAGGTCAATCCCAGCTTCCCTAACAACATTATTCATTAAAATTCTTATTTTTTCAAAGAGTTTGTTGTTAATTGGACTCCCAACACAAGTTTTTGAAATCGTTGGTATTATGCATTATATAAATAAATGGGAAAAACCTCATGAAAATGAGACGCATCTTGTACTACTAATAAAAACATAGTTGTTGCTTTCTATTTTCCCTTGAAAGTTGAAATAAAGGCTTAATGTTTTTGGATCAACTGGATCACTTCATGTAATATCACATGAATGTTATATTAGAGCAAATTGATTTGTGAGATCCTTTCCAGTCTATAATGCTTGTTTGTGTATAAATCCATGCTAGTTGCATGTGAAATTGTAGGTTGAGGAAGAGGGCACAAAGGATGACAACAATTCTCTTGTGCAAATCCAAGAGCAACCACTTCTTTGCCATTTAGATCCAAAGATGTGACACATTCCACATCAATCTTGCGATACTGTGAGTGGTCACAGGTCTTATCAAGTGTGAGAAAAACCTCCTTTAAATGTCTACCAGGTTAATGTTATCGATTTAGGTGAGGAAGAGGCTACTTGGGTACTTGAAGCAAACTGATTGTAAGATTGCATAATTATTTTTACTATTTTCTATTGTCTTTATATCATGTACATGTTCACTTGTCATTTCTTAGAAGGTTTTATAACTAATGTGATTAGTTTTGTTATTTTAAGTTCTGTTCTTGGCTTTCTTCTGATTATTTAGGATATGTTTCTGTAATTTATGTCATAATTCTTTGCTAACACATTGGTTGAATGGAAGCAATGGTGTATTTTATGTTGGAATCTTGGTATGTAAAACCTAAGGCCTGTCAAGAGTTGCAGATAGTTTTCAAAAGTGAATCTTAATAGTCTTTTCTGTGTCTCCAGGCCTAGCTACTAATAAATCGATTTGCTAAGTTATCGTGATTATATTTGTAACATGTAATGTGAAACTGGCTAACTCTGTACAGGATATTGGCCATAAAGAAATTTGTTTTAACTTAATGGTTAATATAGCTTTCTATCTTGATAGAATATATGCAATTTGGAAGTAGAATCAACCATTCTCCTCTTTTTCAGTTTTAAACTTAAAAGTAAGTTTGGCATCAACTTAGCAATTTTTTTTTTCAGAATAGACATAATTTTTTTTCTTATCCACATGCATTGCTTGTGCTCCACCACTAGTACAGATATATGTTGGAGCTATTTTATTTTCTTCTAGACGAGCCATGAAATGGAAAAATTGTATTTTTATCCCTATCCTTTAACCAACTTATTCTTGACTTTTGCCCCCAACTAATTTCGCAGATTCTTTTAATTGACATGTTCCTTTAATAATTTACGTCACTCTTCTTATTCTCTTAAATTCATAATTTCCTCCTTGTCAATGTTAAGTATTTCTTAGCAATTCATTCTTCTTCTTGGAGATTGAGCTAAATCCGTCGGACGGATAATGCCGTCAAGGAACTGATCATCATTAAAAAATGTCTTGGGGTTTGCAGTGAAAGAAAGAGCCTAACGGTCAGCTCCTCATTCATAGACGAGTGTACAAATAGAGGGACCAACCTCATCGTGGTGATTGGAGGACTCCTGTGATCATTCACTTCTAGAGTGTTCCCAGTTATATGATCAATGGGATTTTCGATATATAATTTTTTTGTAGGAGCCTGCAACTTTTTCTCCAATTCTTTGTTCAACTCGTACGCCATTTGCACACAAATGCTTGAAATTTTTTTATATTTGTAGATTAACCATATGATAGAAAAATTGTATTTCTATTCCTGTCTTTTAACCTTTGAGTTTTTCCCTAACTAATTCTTTAGAATTTTGTTTATTTGACATGTTCTTTAATAACTTTCATCACTCTTCTTGTTCTCTTAAATTCATAATTTTCCTCCTTGGAGATTGAGCTGAATATTTCGACGGGATACTGCTGTCAGTCAGCTTTAAGAAACTTCATGGGTTCGCAGTGACAGAAAGAACCTGGTATTCATTTCTTCATTCTTAACCGAGTCAACTAAAAGAGGGACCAGCCTCATCATGGTGATTAGAGGACCCCTGTGATTGTTCACCTCTAATCTGACACGTTCCCTCCCAGTTATATGATCAAGAGGATTAGTCAGTGAGTGGGGTTATTCTTCTATGAGAGTGGCCTTCTAATTCCACCTTTTAATATCCTTTCCAATTTCTTTAGCTTTGTTGAGAAATTTTGCACTCCAAAACACCTTTGTTTCCAGCCACGTGTTAAGTGCGAGCTACTGTTGTCTCATGTATACTTCAAACATATAGGGAAATTATCCATGATTGGCCAAGGTGGACTAATAGGAGGTTAGGGAAATGACCACCACCAATCAGGCCTAGCAGAAGAATCTATACTATTGACAGTGAGTGGGGTTCTCTTACTTATCCTAAAATTATCTCTATCTGGAAAATTTGTTTACTCCCAAATCACTGCCAATGCAATACGGTAAGAACTATTCTGGCTAATTCTTTCAACTCCTGCCACAACAGCTCAATATATACTCTGCTTGTTTGCTTCTTGCAGCATGATAACCGTCAAGTCCTGACTTCTTATCAGGAACCACTTACCTTTCTGTTTCCTTAGCTTGTGACCTCAGATGCGGTACCTGTACATTTATTATTGCGTCTGAGTGATGTTTAAAGACTTAATTGATCTTTACTGCTTTAGGTTTATCGCAACTACAAAATGAACTCCTCTTATTACTATCTCATTATCCCTTCCCTGCAATTATTATAGCAGCTTTGAGTTCCTCTTTGCAGGCTTCACACATCAGTCTTAATGATTTACCAATTTCGACCATCTTAGATTCTAATAATTGGAGTGACGAATTCTGTGTCTGTCAACAGAGACTCAGTTCCTTCTGATTTGGTCTTTACAAAATCGCCGTCTGGATTTTCCACAATTTTTTTTACAGATTCAATCCTCCCCCACCTTACTAGTACACTATCGATTGCCTATCTCTTCATATCATTATCTCCAGCCTTCTCTGTTATGTTTTGGACTATGTCAAGTATTAGAAACTGCAAAATAACTTCTATCATCTCGGATTAGTGTTTACTTGCTGCAATTCTCTGTTACATTTCTCTTTAATATGTCTCTCATATAGTGATAATTAAACTATAAACAGAAATACTCAATAAAACTAAAAAGCACTCATACTGATGTATTATAGACTATATAATGTGCATCTTCAATTCCACTTTTCCATGAAAGTGACAAACTAATTTGAAATAATTATTCGACCTATCCCACCAGTTGTTTGATAACTATTAGTCTATGGCAAACACTATATTAATAAGACTTGATAGGTGTTAAACTCTTGCCAGACCTTAGTTACCGGAAACGGCATGAAGCGTGTGGTAGGTTGGGAGCGGGAGCGTCATCAAAAGCTCAAAGTACACTATTTTATGGTCGGAAGTGGGTGCGGGAGCGAGATTCCGAAGCGGCTCACTAATTAGAAGCTTCCTACTACTAGGTGCCAGACTAACCTTCCACGGCAGAAGAAAAGCCTAGCGATTCGTGGGGACATCTTTCCTTTCCTAAGCCATGTCTAGTAATTTCCACCTCATGTAGTGATAATTAAATTTCTAATAAGAGATGTCAATATTTTTAAAAATCACCATTCAATCATCAGAAATCTAAGTAATGAAGCACATTTTTTAAAAATCGTTTCAATCATAACAGATCTAAGTAATCAAGCATATTTTAAAATCAACATGAGTCCATTGGGCAAAAAAGAAGAGGAGGTTCAAGTATGTCAAATTGTAGTTTATGAAAACCTAAATCCTACTTCTTTCGGAAGGTAGTGATAAGCACCCTTGACCCCACTAGCAATCGCATAGATCACCTTGTGCTCAGTCATCTGAGCTAAGGTTTTCAATGATTTGCCGCACCGTCCACATGTAGCTAGATAATTTTCCAATGGCTTCTATTCAGTAGGCTTTGCATTCGATTTCTTCTTCTTTGGCGGATGCCTCTTGTTGTTCCCCATTTTCAAGTAATTTGGGAGATTTTCAGTGAATGTCTTGTCTCTCAACTTTAATGTTTATAAGCAGGATGACAACGGGGCGGGTTAAGGGACGAAGAATATCACAAAAATAGGGGGAATATACTATAGATGAAGGTATGTGTTGTAGATGAAGGTGTGTGTTGCGTGGGTTGAGTGGTCTCCAGATTGGGGTCAGGTAAGTGGCTGAGAGGATTATGGTTAGGGGTGCAGAAGATCGGAGATGTCGGTTCCATGGATGCTCTTCTTTTGCCATAGGTGTCCCTGCAAAAATTCCCACAACCCAAAGAGAGACTTAAGCCGTTAGTAACAAAATGTGGCCCATTGGGCCTACAATTGGAATTGAAGGAGGGATCCAAAGTAAGAGATAGATCTGGGAGAGAAGAGGCATGTTTACTAGACCCGTTAAGGAGAGGACTTGCTGGTCCCATGGAGCGATGGTCTATCTGGTCTGAGTGTGCCGCTTGGGTGTATCGCCAGTCACGAAAGATGGTGTCCGTTATAGCACATGAGTGCCATCTGTCATCAGTTGCTGTTCCTCCATAGTGCGGCCGTTCAACTGCAGTTCCGGTGAGCTAGTACGCAGAGGGTGTGTTGACTAAGGGGTCTGAGCTGGCCATCAATGGTGGTGTGGCACAAGTGGACCCATGGGGACAGTTTGGAGTGCCCACATGTTTGAAGGTTGCCAAATCCGAAAAGGCTATCCCAATTCTCTTGCTGATGTTAGGTTTCTTGATCTCCGTAGCCTTAAATGGGAGATGACAAGTATCCGTAACGCAACAAAATCGTTTGAGGCATTTAATGTTTTTGCCAATCGAAGAGGGGAAGCCGGATTTGACATGTTAGGTGTCCTCATCTCACGCAAACCATGTAACCTAACGTCGTCCGTTGAAGAGAAACAGCTGGTATTCGAAACGTGGGATACTGAAACGACATTCCTTGTGCCAGAGAGAGAAATCTTGCCGTCCCTTCGAGATCCAAAGTACTCATGATGTTTCCCTTTCCCGTCTTTTACCAGCTCGTCTTCCTCCTTTATAAAAGGCAACCCCTCTGAAACCGACCTCCCTAGGTTAAGAAAAAGAGTTGGTATCTCCCTCCAACTTCTCTATCCTCCTACTTGTACCACCCACGTCATCATGCCCCGCGATCCCCGCCCGCGACCCTATGATCGAGCCGCTTGCAACCATTTGTATGCCAACGAAGCCATCCCCATGATGTTGGAGCTGTGGGAGTTGAGGCGGGGTCACGAAGCCCCCGTATCCCGTGAATCTTCTGAGGATCGCTGAGCAGCATTCCACGAATATCCCAACGCGTTCTCTACATGGCTGAACCTGATTCTCTCGGCCGCTACTTCGCTGTTATCTCCGCTGGTTATCCATTCCGGCCGCTCCATTTCCATGAAGCACTTGTACCTGTTCCCGCCAACTGTGGCATTCCCTGCCTTGGGTTGCCGTGCCCATCTGCTCTGGCTACGCGGATGCAAGCACTTTGAGCATCCGTAATGTCGATGGTCCACCTGTCGACTTCGAGGAGTCCACCGCAATGGCGCCCGATCCCGTTGAGGACCTCCATGGTCCACAAGTTCCGAGGGAGATCAAAGTCTCGTAGCCAGGCGTCGTTGTTGGAGTTTTCATTCCAGAAGTAGTTTTTTTGGTTTTTTTTTACTGTTTTTTCACCTCCTCCCAACTATGAAGAAGAAGGGTGTGATCCTCACTTAGGCCGAGGTTCATTTTGTGAATTTGTCCACCGTTTCTTAATCTCCCGGTTTGAATATGAGGAGGTGATTTTTGTTTAATTTGGAAATGGTGTAGTGTGTATTTTCTTCCCCCCGTGGCATGTATAAAACATTTAATGGAACTGGCCAAGATATCCTACTTTAATTTCTCTTTGGCAAACCAAAGGTGGGTATTATCGTATTTAGCATACATATATTGCATGATCTTGATCGAGAAAGACTCTGCAACTGTAACGTGATCCGGGTCAGTTTGAGAGCTACGAGTGCCATTAATGCTGCTGTGTTGAACCGAGTTATTTCGTTCATTAATGGCACTTAATTGTAGGTAGGAAAGCTTCCCTGCCTTTTGAGGAAGCGTGTGGGGCCTTTAATTAGCCAAATAAATACCCTTAATGGATTTTTGAAGTCTCGGTGGACTCCTAAGATCGGAATCTCCGTCTGCATTCACGACTTGGCCACCTCTTACCAGCAATGGACCAACCGTCTCTGAGATCTCTCTTGCTGTCTGGAGATGAAAGTTTGTGGTTGTCTCTTGAACCACTCGCTGGGAGGGTAGTTAACGCAGTGGTTGATGGTGACGCCGGTGCTCCAATGAGCTTCGCAACTCTAGCTGTGAGTTCATGCATCTCTTGAAGTTGAGATTATTGTATTTGTTGTGAACCCAGTCACCTTTTCTTACTGTAATCGGTTCCCCCCCCCTTGGGAAGGTCGTCTTTGAAAGAGCTTCGCAGCCCTGGCTATGGCATATCATGCATCTCTTGAAGTTGAGATTATTGCATCTTTCTTGATTCTTCACGACAACTGATCAAACGTGAATGTTTCCGTTAGTATTTATCTTCCCTAGTCTCCAACTCTCATGTCAAAACCACATCTGTGTCCAATACCCTTGAGTCCATTTCCAAGTTATCTAGGTATTAACTCTCCTTTTTTTCCCTAAGTCGAGGAAAGTATCCTATAACCTTGATATGAGATGCTAAGGACCTGTTTGAATAAAAAGCTCTTTCTAAAAGTAATACTTTTAATTTATGTTACTTTAATACTTTTGCTTTCCCACCCATCAGTCGCTTTCATCTTGTTGATCGATATCGCTTTAATTTGTCACGGACAAACCCATTCCTACATCCACGTACACCAACTTAATAGGAAATCTACGTATGCAGCAACACTCTCTCTTAAGTAGGCACATAGATACGTATCATACAAACTCGGAGGTAATGTCATACAATCATTTTCCTTGCACATCTCTGGGAAATACATCTGCTAGGTGAATTTCTGATCTCTCTTGAGGTATAAACACACTTTCGAATCAACCTATTCCATTATGAAGTGGCACTTCAATATGCTTCGTCCTTTCATGATACACTAAATTTTTAGTGATGCGAATAGCTGCTTCATTATCTCTATACAGATCCGGAAGAATGAACCAGAGCCATATACCTCCTGGTGCTCCTTGTGACATAGCACAATACTTGCCTTAAGTACTAGAATTCGAGATAAATTAATGTTTTTTACATTTGCACGTGACCAGATTTCCACCTGCAATTCTACAGTAACCAGAAGTAGACCTCCTATCATTTAGTCAACCGGCCCAATTTGCGTTGCTACAAATTTTAACATCTAGGTCCCCTTGGTTGTTGTAAAGGAGGCCCTTTCTTGTACTTCCTTCCAAATACTTCAAAACTCTATAAACAACATCCAAGTCAGTGGTGTCAAGAAACTTATGTGCTGGCTCATGCTGCTTGCTCTTCATACGCATGATATATGTAATATTTAGACGAGCTATAGTTAGGTAAATGAGCCTCCCTACCAGTCGCTGATACAGACATCTTTAAGGATTTCCCCTTCAAGTAACCGCAGGTCTCTACCCCAACATCACAGTTTATATTAATACGCCAGGAGTGCATTTCCTTTCAGATCTAGCGACTTGGATGTATCATGCTCTTCTTTGATCTAGCCACTTGAATCCCCCGAAAATATTTCAGTCGGCCCAAGTTTTTTATATCAAGGACTTGACTTGAATGGCATTGTAATTTTAATAATTGCTCGTTTTTGTCACCCTTAGCTATGATACATCCACATATACATCAAGTGTTGTAATATGCGTGCCTCCCTCCACAAACAATGTGTGGTCATAGTGACTCCTTTTTGACGCGGGACAGAAACCCTAAAATGCGTGACTATGATTTTATGCAATTTTGCCGAAATTAAATAAATTAATTCAAGTTTAATCGCAAAATTATCTTAAAATACCGTAGGGTTTGCGGAATTTTGATGAGTAGATCACACGAGATCCGAATAGGGTGTCCAATCCGATGCGCAAGTACTTTCAAAATGGAGGCAAGATCGGCCTAGAGATAGAACTCTAGCGTTCCAGGATTAGGCGCTCGTCTTCGGTCCGTTGTAGATTCACGGATTCCAACTTGGGTTGCAGAAGGGAATTAGGGTTTGTAAAAGGCTTATGGCTTTTAGGTCGGTTTATGGTTTCGGAACGGGTATTGGCTTGTGTGATTTAGGGTTCAAAGTCTAGGGTTTTGGGATCGAAGGAAACAATTAGGCTGAGGTTTAGAGGAGCAAGCACAGATCGAGAGATAGCAAATATGATAGAGAAAATAACAATGGCTTTTGGGAATCACTCCCTTGGCCTCCCACCAAACCCATCTCAAGCAAAGATTACTCAAGCATAAAAGTATTCAAATAATCAATCAACTAATTAAAAAGTTTTTACAAGCCTCTATATATAGGCTATCAATAATTAAACTCGAAATAAGAAAGTTCTAATATTAGTAAAACACTAAAAGGCAACTTTCGCATAGAAAAATAAAATCTCGTCTGAAATCGTCGGCGGCGGCGCGCTGCGACACTTTGACAGCGCGCTGCTGTCACGATGCGCTGCGGTAGAAGTCGTGGCGCGTTGTTGTCCTGTATCTCTCTTTCTCCTTTCTCCTCCGGGCTTCCTCTACGCTTCTTCCGACGCCGGTAAAACTGATGTGGTTCGAATCCAATGTCCATGTATGTGGCGTCCCCGTCACTTTTTCATCCAAACCTCATAACTGCGTCACTTTACTTTTGGAACCAAACTCTAGGTGACTGTTTTCTTTCTTTACTCTGCAGACTTTACCTTCCTCTCCTATAGAGAAAAATCCAGTGGGAATATCTTCTATACTTCTTCATGTAATCTCCATGAAGGAAGACATTCTTCACATCTAGCTCGTACAAAGGTCAATTTCGGTAGGCCGCAAGAGACAATAGAATGGGAATAGTATTTGGCTACTGGGGAAGAGGTTTCTTGGTAGCTAATGCCATGGGTTTGTGTGAATCCCTTTGCAACCAAGTTGGCCTCGTACCTCTCCACCAGGCCATCTACTCTATACTTCAAAGTGTAGACCCAATTGCAGATGGTTACCTATTTTTTCAGTAAGGAGTTCTGGCTGCATACCAAATTTTATCATGTTCTAATGCATCCATTTCCCATATCATGGCTTCTTTCCACTGTGATCACGATAGAGCATTATTACATAATGAAAATGTAATCTAAAGTTGATACAAGGGCGTCCTGAGAAGTTGAGAGATTTTGAAATCACACAAACTTGCTGATGGAGTACCTTGGTTCATCTAACCTTTCCATTAGGTCTTCTGGGATACGGTCAAAGCGAATCTCAGGAATTTCATTGCTGGTCTTCATCATAATGGCATGCTGGGGAAGGCAGTAGGACCAATTTAATTGTTCTTATCCCAAAATTTGCAGGTGTCGATAAGGTTTCCAATTTCAATCCAACTACTCTGTAAGAGGTCTTTACAAATTCGTCTCAAGCTTCATAGCCAATCGCTTGAAGTCACTAATGGACAATCTAACCAATGCTTATCAGAGCGCCTTCATTAAATGGGGATCAAATATTGGATGGAGTGGGGCCCAAGAGTGCATTCAGTCTTGACATGCCAGCAATATCTTTGCCATTATTTGTAAGATCTATTTGGAAAAAGCGTTCGGTAGAGTCAATTGAACCTACACTATCTCTTCAAGGGGATGGGTTTTGGGCCCAAATGGTTAATTTGGACATCAGGCTTGCCTTTCTTCTGCCTATTCTTGTCAATGGAAATCCGTAGGGTTTCTTTCAAGAATCTAGGGGTATTAGACAAGGCGACCCACTCTCTCTTCTATTTCCAACACTGTGGGGTAGCCATTACTCATCTCTGTAAACATGGATCCGACATCGGGCTCTTGCATGGGTTACAAATCACCAATGACCTTGAGCCCGTTACTTAGCTTCAATTCACTGATGACCTGTTGATTTTTCACAGTAATTCTAAAGAGGAGCTATTTAACTTGAAGTTGATTTTTGTTGCTTCAAATTGTTGCCCAAACAAAAGTTTAATGTACACAAAATCCCGCATCATGGGTATCCAGCTTAGCCATGCTTAAACGACGGAGGCTGCCAAATACTTTGGTTGCATCGGTGGTTCACTGCCTCAAAATAATTTGGGACCCTATCGTTGCAAGGATAGAATCTAAACTTGTCATTTGGTAAGGGAGTTTTTCTATCTGAGGCTGGGTCTCATTTTCTTCAAAGTTGCGCTCTAATCTCCTAGTGTGCTGCATCTCCCTCCACCAATGTCCTGCCTCCGGGATCCAAACAATCCACTCTTATGAAAATCTTGTGTAACGACAATAATTAATGCCCAAACATAAGTTTAATGTTCACCAAATCCTGCATCATGGGTATCCAGCTGAGCCATGCTTAAACGATAGAGGCTGCCAAATACTTTGGTTGCATCGGTGGTTCACTGCCTCAAAATATTTTTGGTTTACCTACTTGTTTACACAAACCTTTACATCATCTTTGGGACCTTATTGTTGCAAGGATGGAATCTAAACTTGTCACTTGGTAAGGGAGTTTTTCTATTTGAGGCTGAGTCTCATTTTCTTCAAAGTCCGCACTCTAATCTCCTAGTGTATTGCATCATCACTACAAATTGTATCTCTTTTACCGGCGGCCAAAAACTGCCGGTGAAGAGTGCCAAACTGGCGCTAACTTTTTGTCGGCAGATTTGAATATGCCGAGGAAAAAACTGTCGGTGAAACATTCACCGGCGGTTTTTATCCATCGGCAATAAACATCTTTTCCCAGCAGTTATAAACCGCCAGGAAATGGTCAAAACTATGCTAGCAGTTACCATTAGAAAATGTTAATGGCGGCAGTTTAAAACTGCCAGTAATGTATTTAATTTTTTGATTCCCAACAGTTTAAAACTGCCGGGAATTATCATAATGATAATATTTGCTCGGCAGTTTAAACCGCAGGCAAAGAGTATTTTATTTTAAAAAAAAAAAAAAAGGAAATATTACCCCAAATTTCCCCAGATATGGGTTGTAGCTTTTTTAGCAAACAGCTTTTAAAACCGTAGCATTAAATCATTCCAAACCTGAATTTTTTTAGCTTGTTGCACTTTTTTTTTAGCGTGTACTTTTTAATTTTGAATCTGTAGAATTTTTGTAACCTCTTTTTAGCCTGTAGCTTTTTAATTTTAAACCTGTCAGATCGGGTTTGGGCACTTCATTCCAAAAATGCCCATTATGAAATTAATCAACAAATACATTCTGGAACACTAAAGGCCAAGTAAAAGCATACAACAGTATTTGATCTAGGTCATCTTCAGTTGCCAGTATTTTTGGTTAATCCAAAATAACTACATTAAAGATATAAAAAGAACAGAAAAAGCAAAGTAAAATCTAGATCAAGAACGAGTGCCTGATACGAATTAAGTGGTTCGTGCCGATATGAATCCCATGACCTGTCAGATCGGGTTGGCTTCTCAATTTGGCTGCGCCCATAGTTGCGTCCAGTATTCCGTGATCTAGAGCTGGCATTCCAGGCCCCCTCTCTGTCATTGAGATCATTCCGGGTGTGATTATAATTACCTTTGTAGTTCCTTGTGTTTGAAGATCTTTGGTTTCTGAAAGCAGCCTTCTGAAAAATTCACAGGAAGTCAGCCAGTACTCGGGCAAAAAATATTGAGACAAAATAAACTAATTGGTAAAGGGAAAATAATTATGGAGACAATCCAAAGATCATTGATTATAAGCTATAAAATTAGTCAACTGTTTTTAAACCAACGTGGAAGAGAATACCCCTAGTAGTGATGATCCAACTGTGAAATTTCAAAGTCAGGAATTCTATCCAAGCTTCTTATTAACTAGGAGATATTCATTGCTCTAAGTAGCCAATATTATTTCTGGGAAACCAACCAAAATATAGTTTGAAGTTTTTTATTATAAGTTGTATAAACTTGAAAATCAAGCCCTGCATGCTAGTCTCAATACAGCTACACCCCAGAACCCCAACCTGCAAAATCACTATCCACCTACTGTATCATCAGAAAGTGCATTCAACTGCTGTGACCCAAGAGTACTTCAATCATCTTGCAGGACAGTCAGGTCTAAAGAAAAAAAAATGAACTATTAAACCAAAACAACCACCCAGTGCCATAGGGTGCCACCATTTGTCTCTGTGTCAAGCTTTTTATCCATGACCCTGCCTCTATATGTTAGGTAGGTGGTCCCATATTTGTAAGATCAAAAAGTGTGAGCACCACAAGGTCAACAAATGATCTTACACCATTAATTGAAATTTTGATTTTACATCATTAAAGTATAATAATCTATACATTGTGTATAGCATATCTATGGTCAATTTAACTTGTTCTTATTTATAAACTTTAATATCAGCCATTAAAATTAAGAACAATGGTCGGCATTAAAGTATACAGATCTGATGGTTTAAATCTCCTTTAAAAAAAGAGTTTTGAACTCTTTCCCTTCAATATAAGATTTATTACTTTGACGATACAAATTATTCAGATCTTAAACTATTAACAGTGTAAGATCATTTTAGTGTTTAAATCAAGGTAACCAGTGTGAGGTCCACAACACAATCCCAACCTCACTTGTTGATTATATTTTCTCGAGCACCCAAAAAGCAAGGTGGTGGAGAGAATCTACAAAAACACCAGTTTCTCTCACTTCCTCAAAAATCCATTTTTTTAGCCTGTAACCAATTATTTGCTCTTAAAAGATGGGAAAACATAAAAAGTGTAGTTTATAGAGTCCATTTTTAAGAGTATTATCAAAAGCTAGCATTTACTATATTTCTTATCACCGGTTACTTGCTCTACTAGATTTTCCAATACTTCAATTATTGTCGATGGCCTGCAAAATAAAAAACAAACAATTACATCTTTTAATAAAGCCACAAAAACTATGAAATTTTTTTCAGAATAAATATTTTAATTCTTAATTTGTAATAAATCTGTTACAACTACTGTAATAAAAAATAATTATGCATGTCTGCAAAACTAGCATTTGAACAATTGGCTCTGCATTTTACCATTTACACAAGCCACTTCGGCATCTCTCCGAGCCCTTTCGACCTCTTTAAGCTTCATCTGCTCCTCCAGTTCTTTCACTTTCGCTTGCATTCTAGCAAACACATCAGTTGAGACCCTGCTATGGCCAGAAGACGAGCTCCACAACCTAGTGGGGGTCATGCCCAAGCCATAACCTCGGACACGGCCAAGCTTTTCCTTTCCAAAAGACTATAGAGATCGGATCATTTTGAGAGCTTGCATCCTGTGTACCTTCTTGCGTGTTGATGATGTGTTGCAATTGGCTCTGCATTTTACCATTTAATTAGGAAGGGACAAACGGAAGTATATCATATGATGTGAAGACACCGCTAAAGTCTTCCCGATAGTATAAAGTGTAGATTCTCCAAAAGTACTTACGATCTAATATGAAATCAAGACTTCAAACTGTTAATGGAACTTTTATAACTGGGTTATTGTATAACCAATGCATGTTTGTGATTTGATTCTGTCAAGATAAATTCATTAATACTTGATTTCTAATTTAAATTGAGCATAAAGTAAAAGGTGATAGTATAATTTAACCTTTATAAATTCTGCTTTATAATAGGTGATAAACATAACTTGTAAAGTGAACTTTATAAACTGAGTTGTGCTTGTATAAGTTGTACTTCCTTAAATAAACTTGTAGAAACTGCTATAAACTTGAGCTAAACAAATGTGAAATGAGCTGGAATTGAATAATATGAATTTTTCTTATATATTTTACAAAGCTGAGCTAAACTTGAATTGTATAAGGTGAACTTACATGAGTTGAATGGGTTGAACTTATATAATCTGAATATTCTTTAAAAATATACAAAACTGATCTGAACTTGTAAATTTATAAAGCACAGTTCACCTGACATTCCGACTTATAAGCACACCAAACTGAACTGAGCTGGTGCATGAGAACTGAGATGGTATGATAAAATATTGAATTTGTGATGAATTTTATCTATTCCTTGAATTAATTGTAGCAAATTGCTTTTTTTTTAGTAGATTTCATTTGCCGCAGTCTCTAGTGCTTTTATCTATTCCACAGTCCATGACACTCCCTTCAGATTTTTTTTTTAAACGTTTCACCATTCATTTTCAAACCATTAACCACCATTAGATCGACAATGTTTAATGTTCTTCTAGATTGCTTTAATAGGCAATAATGGACTGACATTGGGACCGTGGGCTTGAGTCTGTGGTGCACCAAAACTTGTGTTTGGGCACCACATGGCACTCATTTGGCTTGGGTGCAGCATTTGATCACTGCACTAGTGTCCCTGCGCTCGGTGTAGGGAGTTTTTCATAAAATTTAAATAAATTTACCATATTTTCATAATATAAGAAAGTCTATAAAGTATTTTCAACATATTTTTCATGATTTACTTATATACAAGGATAATAGTAGGGCTGTCAATGGGTCGGGTCGGCTCGGGTTGTACCCGGCCAAAATTTTTGCTCCTTCAATGGTCAAGGGTATATATATGCCCAACCTAAATTCATGGTGCACTCTGAAGAGATCAGCCTACAAAATTGGCTATCAATCACTAAAAGAGATCAAGATGAAGATAATTAGTTTCAACAGTTGCTCATTCAATCACATTTGGAGAGAAGTTGAACCTAAACAGAATTGGCGATTCGATCGTGATTTGAGGATGTAATAGGAAGAATTTCATAATTTTAGGCTGGTGTTACTACCGACGATTGTGAGCATATTTTAGGTTGGTAATTACAGATCATATATACTTATAAGCATATTAAATAAAAAATGTTATTATAATGTTAAGTAATATTACCATCTTATCTGCAGCTACTTCATTCACTGCCGAGTCATCTTTTCGGGTGTATGCCATAAAAACACATCTGAAGTCGGGTAGGAGAGGCCTGTGTATCACTATTTACTCGTTGTACCATTGAAGAGTTAAAAGATATGGTAAATCATACTTATAAAGAGAAACAAGATAGATTTATACACATAAAAAAGAGAAACAAATATGCATACCTCCTCCTCTTGTATCTTTGCAAAACTCTTTGACCCAGCCGTATGGGGCAAGGTCGGGCAGGAGCGATTCCTTTTGTTCCATTTAGTTGCCATCTGTATTAGACTAATTTAGCCAAAATTAGAAGTTTTTAAGTAATATATATTTCATAAATAGTAATTCAAAAACTCATTTATACTCTCCCTTCTTCTGAATTCCAATATTGCACAAGAGCATGCCATTGAGTGGACACTACTCCATTGAGAGGAATAGCGTAATGCTTCATATCAGTTATAGAAGGGTCATAATTTTTTTACTTCAGCTCACACTTAAAGTCCCTTCACTTCTTCCCGACAGATTGCATTATGAAGTACCGCAACCCCTCACTGACATCAAACTTCTCCTGCACCACAAAAAAAGAAAAATTATTTGTATGAATTTTAGTCTACCATGTGAAGAAAAAGTAAGAATCAATATCAATAAATAATAAATTTACCTTAACGTATTCCCATACGTGTGCCTTTGCAGCTTTATCAATGCCACGCCACGTTGGGCAATCAATGCGCAACTTCATTCCATCTCTTGCTAGAATTTCACACAAATTTGCTAATTTACTGGTGTGTTTTCCAATTGGTTGGTTATTTCTGACTAATACATTAAACTTTTCTCCCTTCCGAAGCCGATTCAAGGTATGGCCCTTCGTAAAACCTCGGCTAGTCTTTTTTTCTTAGATGGTGTTGAGCTTACTTTACTTGATGGTGCCATCTATTTGGAAAAAGCAAAAGCTTAACATATTAATGATGGAAAACCCTACATGCTCAAAGAGAAACTATTAGAGCTACTTTTGGTAAGTTATAACGTGCAAATTGATGTAGACTAAATCAGTAAAGTGGATCTCAGTCAAAATCAGATCCGTTGCAATAGAAAAGGATACAACCTTGGAAAGCCATAGTTGCCCATTGCCTGTAATACAATGTGTGTGTGTATATATATATATATATATATATATAAACAGTACACAGTTTCAATTAAATTAATGGAAGTAAGCAAACCCTTGCATCACCAAAAAAAATGATCAATAAAAAACAATCAAAAACAAAAAGAGAAGTGGGCAGTGACTAGTGACTAATATTTTATAACAATAGCTCTTGAATGCACTAGCATGACACTTATTAACAAAGGATGCCCTAGCCACAGGTTTCCACCAGTTTACATGTAGAGTAGTTGAATATAAGTGTATATATCCCAAGAAACTTGCCCTACAAATTTTTAGTTTTCTACGGAAGTTAAAAACAGGCTGATTTCTTAAACAAGCACGAAGGAGATCTCAGTCAAATTCACACACTTTAGGGAATTTTTTGGAGTTTGGAAACAAACAAAGAAAAATCATCTCCATGCCACTGTCAGCCACTGATGGCTCTCTGGAGACATCTTTGAATCCAGTTTACTTTTTCTCCACACCTTCAATTACTGGAGAAAGTCTCACCTGGTTCCACATTCTGCAGAGCTGGATATAAAGCTTGCAGTTGATGGGACAAAAGCAGCAACTAGCTTGCAACAAGGAATGCAAAAGTCAAACAAAATAAAGAAAAAATAGAGCCACTAGGCATGAGCAAGGTAGTCATCATTTGAAGACTACGATAGAAATTGAGGTTTGGTAGATAGGCTAATGAGGAAGAGAAAGTTATGTAGTTGCTAAATATAGAAAATAGAGGCATTAGATTGTTTTATTGTCATGCTTTGATAGATAAGTCAATAAGCCATACATAGGTCTCTAATTAATAAGAAAATGTAACAGAGGAAGAACCAACATATTGCAAGAGCACTTTGTCACTTTAAGCCTAACATGTTGACTAAAAAAAGCATCTGAGCCAATGGGCATTAATTACAGCAGTAAATTTTGGTGCACTAATTACCAAAAACACACACACATACACACTCCTGACATTGAACCAAATCAGCACAGAATTTCTTTGCATACCTACCAATCCTAAACCTTGGTCTATAACCATAGTATTATAGCAATGGTAAATATAATTGGAATATTCAGTATGAAGCTCTCTATAAGTCAGATCTCATCCCTATATATTAATTGTTTGTAATTTGTATATTTTGAGGGTTGTAATCCTGCCCTTAAAACTATGTAAATATATGTACTATTTATGTCAAAACAATCCTTCCCATGAATATTTAACAACTAAAGTAACATATCAACACACCTTACATCAAAGATTGGAGAAGACAGCAGTAATGTCGTAACACGTGTGACGATGATCAATAACAGTAATTGCAGAATATTCAGTGAAGAGCAGCAACAAGAATTATAGGAAATAATAATAGTAGGGTCAGATTTTAACACAGATGATCAGCAGTACATATGTATCATTCTGTCCAATATTATATTCACATCTTATAGCATTAAACCCACAACAACAGTAATCAGATAAGAACACAAGCCAGCGCACTGGATCATCAAGTGTCAATGATCTAGATATGTCAATTTAGATCACTAGAGCAATAACATAGAGAAGCAACAAAACAGTCACAAAGTTGAGAACTTTATAGACAAAAAAAGGGAGAAAAATACTTAGATATAGTCACCATCTCACGAGTCGAATTAGATTCAATATTATTTCTTTCAAAAGAAGAATTACACACTTCCATCTTCGGTAAACAAAGCATCATTAATCTGATCCATCTCCATCGTCAATGACATTGACTGAAGGATATTGTCGTGCACAACTTGAGTATGCGGAGGTGCATCAACAATTACACTAGACACATTTTTCCTCACCCAATTGACAACATCATTATCGTCATTCTCAATGTCATTTGGTAGTTGTTGTCCATAAGGGTCTCTATCTAATAATGAATCATCTTGTGCACTCATCTCATATAAGTCCCTAGGTCTATTGTTGACGACGACATGCTAATTTGGTTCAGTTGGATCTTATACATAGAAAACTTATTTAGCTTGAGATGCCAACACATATGGTTCATTGATCACTTGATTTTCAGGGAATAATAATCTTAAAAAATTTATTAATGTGAATCCTAATTCGTCGGTCTTAATACCTCTGCTTTGTGTTGTTACATCAACCCAATTACACTTGAATAATACGTACTTGAATTGTTCGGAATATGTCAACTCAATTATGTCTGTTAAGCGACCATAATAAGTTATCTCTCCTGCCACGGAGCTTTTATCTTTTGCATTGGAATAGCTCATAGTAGTTGCAGTGACCGCAACATTACTATTTTGGGCTTTATCACCATTTTCCTTATCAATAGTTCAAAATTTATAGTTATTAATGGTGTAGACGGTCAATCTATTAGCAAGGGAACGTGGTCCTTCCGCAAGGAAAACAACTCCTTCCGCCAATGTACTATTTGACGCGTTCAACATTCGAACATATTTGACATTTGCAATATATTTGACATTTGCAAGTAGGTTAAATTACTAATCAAGATTCATCAACTAAAAAGGTACCTAAAATGCAAACTCTCATAACTTACATAATCCTTAAACCAATCAATGAATTGTTTGCGGTGCACTTTTTATCTTTCATGGGGACTTGCTTTGCGTTGCTTCAACCAAAGTATCCGATTGTGTTGCCTGCATGAATTTCATGTCATAAGAAACTCTAACACTAAAAACAATTGTTAATCACATTTAAAATTTTAGTGATTTAAAGGCTTACTCTAGATAATCTTTAACCTTAACATCGTTGAACAACACATAACAATGTGCCTGGGTCCATTCTATTTCACTAAATTTAAATGGCATGGCACACCTGATCTCATTTACGTCATGATTTCTTGCGGGTCGGTTTAACCTTTTCTCAATGTCGTTTAAGTATCTCGAGCAGAATGTTAGACATTCTTCTGCAACATATCCTTCAGCAATAGACCCCTCGGGTTGAGCCTTATTACGCACATATGACTTCAGCGTAAACAGGTATCTACATTGAAAAATATTTCATTTACGTGAATGAAATTATAATTATTTTCAAATCCATAAATAATTTCAAGTAAAATGAGTCATGTCTTTCGATAGGATACATCCATGGATAATGGACAAGTCCACCCAGTTGTGCCTCTGATGCCAAATGTATGGGAAAGTGTACCATAATGTCAAAGAATGTAGGTGGAAAAATTAGTTCTAATTGACAAAGCAACACTTTAATGTTATTCTCAAGATGTCTTAAATCCTCAATTCGACAAACTTTCGAACATAACTCACAAAAGAAGTTGCTCAATTCTATTAATGGATAAGTTATGCTCTTGGGTAATATTTTTCGAATAGCCAATGGCATGAATTGTTGGATTATGACATGTGAATCATAACTTTTAAGGCCATATATCTTACACTCTTTAATATTAATGCACCTTGCAATATTTGACGAGTAACCTTCCGGAATCTTCAAACTCGTCAATACTTTGCAGAACATCTCTTTTTCTCCTTTGTCCATAGTGTAGCATGCAGATGGTAAATAAGTTTTACTTTTACCGTTCTGCCATTGTGGGTGTAGCTCATGTCTCACCTCTAAGTGGACCAAGTCAAGACGCGCTTTCAAATTATCCATTGTTTTACTTTCAATATTCAACAAAGTTCCTAGCGCACTCACACATTTTTCTTAATGTGCATTACATCTAAATTGTGTTTCCAATATGACAATTCAAAGAATATGATCGTCTTCTTCTAGTTACATGGCATGCTGACCTCATCCATAATTTTTAATTTTTTCTTGGCAGATTGTTTTCCAAATACACGTGTACTATTTTGTAATTGATTCATCACATCTGATTCAGATATAGGAGTTGGAGTTGTTCTGAACTCACACGTACCGTCAAAAGAATGTTTATATCTTCAAAACCTATGATTCGATCGTAAGAATCGACGATGACCCATATAACATTGCTTCCTCCCATGGATCAAGTATCTGCTACATGTGTCCTTATTGCATGAAGGACATGCCAACTTCCCTTTCGTTCTCCAACCCGACCACATAGCATACCTTAGAAAGTCACTAATTGTCCAAAGTAAAGCGACACGTAATTGAAATACCTTATTCTTTGACGCATCATATGTCTCTATCACAAATTCTCATAATTCTTTGAGTTCTTCAATCAGAGGGTTCAAGTAAACATCAATATTATTTTCAGGGCCAGATGGGCCCAATAAAAGCAATGACAGTATTATGTTTGGCTTCTTCATGCATAACCAGGGTGGCAAGTTGTAAGGAATTAATGTCACAAGTCATGTACTGTGTGCAACGCTCATTGTGCCAAAAGAATTGAAGTCATATCTTGCTAACCCAAGTCTAACGTTGCGGGAATCAGATGCGAAGGTTGGATTGATGATGTCAAAATACTTCTATGCTAGAGAATCAACAGGATGTCTTAAAAGTTCATCTCTACTGTGACATTCGGCATGCCATCTTATGTCAGATGCAATTTTTGACGACATGTACAACCTTTGTAATTGTGGTTTCAAGCGGAAGTGACGAAAAATCTTTGCCGATCTATTCTTTCTATCCCCTTCTACATGATCATCATGAGACTTCCATCATGAAGTACCACAAACATCACCTGATTGTTTGCCAGGGGACTCTTTTCAATATAGCATACAATCATTTGAGCATGCATCAATTTTATTGTATTCAAGTCCTATGTCAGAAATAATTTTTTTTATTTGTAAAAAAGAATTAGGAAACGTTGAAACCTCAGGGAGTACCTTTTCTAATAAATCAAGCAACATTATAAACGATTTGTTACTCCATCCACTAATGCATTTAATATTTTATAACCTAACAATGAACGATAACTTTGTATGTGATTTACACCTTGAGAAAATATCTTGGTCGACATTGTGCACCAACTTGTAGAATTTAGCAGCATCTGTATTAGGTAGATGATTGGTTCTTTGTGTTATACCATCTGAACCTCCTTTTGAATTCTGGATCTCAAACACATCACACAACAAAGCACTCATACCGTCACCTATCTGATGCTCATCTGGTCCACTATCAACCAAATCAATCCTCATTGAGCTTGTCTGAGATATGTCTTCCCCATGAAAAAATCATTTGGTGTAAGTTTGAACAAACCCGTTGTATACCATATGATCGTATGTCTTTTCTTTATCTTTATCTTGATATAATTTTTTGTTGCATCTGACACATGGACACTTCAACTTGCCATTTACAGTTGCTCTACGAGCTATTGCAAGCTCGATGAATCCTTTCGCGCCTTGAAGATACTCTAGAGAAATTCTACTCCATCCAGATACAAAAATAGCATTTTTATTTAAACAATATACCAACATTCGAGCTACTCAATACACGTGAACATAAAGGAAAATAAAATACCTAGGCTTTTGAATCTAACCTTTATCCATCATGTGGGAGACTAGATATACAATCTCCAACTTCTTTGTTGTTAATCTCTAGAAATCATATAAAACAATTACAAGAGATAAATAAGTTTATTTTGTTATTGATAGATAACAAATAAGAAATTTTATAACACAAAATGACTAAAGACTTGGAGGGAAATAGTAAGAAGTAACTTAAAGAATTGATGGGTAACAACATGTATAGCACTAAGTAAAATATCAGAGAGTTTAGCACTAAATTGATGAGGCTTTTGGATGGTTATAGTAGCGAAAGTCTTCTCAATATACAAGACTCTAACATTGAAGAGGTATTGGTATTGAGAAGACTAGCTAAAGTCTTCTCAATTTACAAGACTTGGAGGGAAATAGTAAGAAGTAACTCAATATATATATATATATATATATATATATATATATATGTGTGTGTGTGTGTGAGAGAGAGAGAGAGAGAGAGAGAGAGAGAGAGAGAGGCTGTCTCTCTGCACTAGAACATGCATATATAAGTGGACATAAGGTATGGTGAAATCATATCAAGCGTGAATTTTAGAAAGAAGGCTTACTTGTCCCATCATACAGGGACTTTTTAACCTCGAACATGGCGAAGAATATAACGACCCGTATATATTAGGCATCAAACCCGAACCCGCCTATTAAACAGGTTGGGTTCAGTTTGACGTTTCTAACCCATGCCGAACCGCCTTGACTCGACTCCCTCTTATTTTAAACACCGACCCGATATGCACCCCTAGCAAGAAGGGGTAAGCTATTTTTAAAAAATATATATAAGATGACAGCCCACCAACTCATTGTATGGGTTACCTCCAAGCATTTGGATAAAATTCCTTACTTGATAACTAGGAAATTCCAAATATTGGTGGAAAAGAAATTCAGTTCCCATATGCAAGAGAAGAAAATTAAGTAAGAGACGGTTGTGTTTGGCATTGCTCTTTGGAAGCAAAGAGTAGCCCACTTAAAAGAGCAGGTTCAAATTGCTCTTTTAAAGAAATCCAAATTCAGCTCTTTTACTCTTCGAAGGAGGAACACTTACAATCAAACAGTATCCCACACTTAAGTGCTTTGCACTAGAGTAGAGAGCTGCTCTATGCATGGATCAAAATACCGGAAAACCGGTACGTATCGTCCGGCCAAAAAATCGGTACGTATCGGAATTGTAAAGTATCGGACAATACATTGAATGTATCATCCGGTATTATATATACAAATGAACGATACGATACTTTCAATGTACCGTATCGTTCTGGTCTGATACCGATACGTATCAATATCGGACGATATTTTGATCCATGGTTCTATGCCTCGAAAGACCAATCCCAAACATAGCCTTAATTTTCATAGAAAGAGATGGTCCTCAACAGTTTTTGGACAGACACATGGGTGTCTGAGATGCCCCTTAATGTCAAGGTTTCATGTGATAGCCTAATTTTCCCGTTTTCACAAAATCATATACAATATTTTTTTTCTTTCTTACTTCTGAATCTCAGAGAAGACTAGACTGTCGGATTGCACTTCACAATTCAAATACAGCAATTACTTAGTATACCTATAAAATATAGAATCAAAGCAAAGATACAAATGGCAAAATAAAGGTTTCTTCTATACATAACAACTAAACCAAAATGGCTCAAAAGAAAATATCGGTGATGACCGACCATTACCTAAACAGTGGCTTACCAAAACATATTTACAAAAACTGACAGAGTCATTTTATCTGATTAAAACGTACCAAAACCAAATCCAAAAGTACACAAACTAAACCCAAAGTGCCCCTAGTCCAACGCTAGCACCTAGGGTAGAATTTTTCAAACTGGAGATCCCGATCTCTTCTCCGGTACCTGATCCAAATTTACACCTGTGACGTATAGTCGAGGTGAGCTAACAGTCTAAGCTCAATAAGAAAAAGCTCAATGTAAATTCACATTTCATCATATAGAAGTATAGACTCAATAATAGAATTGTAAGGTAATTCAAAAACGGAGTTTCACGGAAATAATTGGAATTTATATCAAGACGGAATCTCAAAGAAATTTCAATAGTCTACGATGGTGTTTACATAAATATCACAAAGTGTTGTCTGATTTCTTGCTCACTTGCGTGTTTCACATGCAACATGCAACTTATCATGTTATGCACAACTTAACACAATTTTAAAGACATTTGAATTTAAGCAAAACTGATATTGAATGTAGGTTTCAAAGGTATTCACATGATTTCTAAATCTTTTCTCATGACACAAAGAAACTTAAATTGATCACTTAAATACAATCTCAAAGCATATATAGCATTGAGAGCCACGAATTTTCCGATGGGATTTCCTAACCATTGTCGCTCAATTGAATACTTGCAGACTTGCCCAAGCCCCTGCGTTATGAGGGGTACTTGGCGAAGAGAAATTACCATTGGCCGGTAAAATTGTACGGATATCTCGCCGTATCGGTCACGGATATCCCGCCACATCGGCTACGGATATCCCGCCGCATCGGTAGAGTATTTATCCACATTAAACCTTAAAAAGAATGCATATGTTAACACATAATACTCAATAACTCACGAAAAAATCTTCTTTTCATATGCACAACACAAGACTTATATGCAGAGCTTTTTTTCCAAAGCTTTCATGATAAACATACAGATTGTCACAAACATGTAAATTGTCACAAATCCAAAAGCAAAATGAAATACACATATTGCAAACTACGAATCAAGAAGTAGTACAAACGAACATCATACTAGCTACGAGTCAAGAAGCGAACTGAAACAAATATCAAAGACATCTATGAATCAAAATTAAAAGTGTACATGGACATTGAATTTCCCCTACTTTAAGTTCGAAGTCGTTCAAAGCGATACCTAGGTCCTTATCGATGGCTTCCCGGTCCCAATTTATATCATACACACGATGATGTATTAAGGACTAATTCTAATTACTCATAATTTTGATGTATCTAAGTGTTTTCTCAAAATCGAGGTGAAAATAGGTAAGTTCGTGCTAACTCAGAAATTGACCTAACTTTTTCATAAATTTTGACCTTTAAAACTTTGGATTCACGAAATTGTTAATTCATAAAAGTTGTAGAGTTAGTTGCCCTCTTTCCAACGCCACGAAAATACCAAGACAGTGTCAATCCTACTGTCACAGTCGCACTAACGACTTCAAATGTCGCGTGAGCGACTTTCCAAACTCGCACGAGCGACCGTTTTCAGCATTTTTTGGGTCTGCTTTCTTAAGGCAGCTCGCTCGCACGAGTTTCCCAACTCTCACGTGCGTGACTGGGCGCGATTTTGTGCGTTGTGGGGATTTTCAAACCCATTTTCTTCCCCAAAATTTGATCTTTTTAACTCTAATCTTTTGCAAACTCTTAAGCAACTTAAATCAAATCTAATACATGAAAGATTTGTGCTATTTACCTCTTCTTCTATCGAAATCCTTGAGTAGATCCGAGTGAAAAATCAAACCGGAAGAGAGGGTTTCAAAACGGATCCAAGGAATTGTTTGTGGAGTCGGATCTCTACTTCTCGTTCACGGATTTCTTCCACGTGGAAGATTGACAATGACAATCTCCCCTAGAATGAGAATTCTAGCACTTCATGCTGACATGGAGTTTAGGAATGCGAGTAATCGGTGGATTCCTTCTTCTCTTCACAATCTCCTTCTCTTTCTCTGTCTCTCTCTCTCTCTCTCTAATTTCTCACACAACATAAGACAAGGGCAAATGGGTGACTCACATGAGGGCCATCCCCACTTATCCACAAGGCTTTTACTTCCTTATGAAGCCCACACACATTCATGTGTGTATGTTCTTTTTCACATAAATTGCTCGATGTGAAACACATACGCACCACTTGGGTGTTCTAGCTCTTATCCAAGGAGTTAGGCTTGGTGTGAAGCTTGCACACAAACTTATGCATACTAACTCAATCCAATTAAGTCCGCCCTTAGTGATTAGCGTGTATACTTAAATCAAATGTTAACCATCATTCAAAAATGCTTTGTTTCGATGTGAAGCGCACACACACGCACACACGTGTTTGCCCTTATACCCGAAGGGTTCCGGTTACGTGTATAGTCCACATACTAAAGTCGGTAATTGTTATATACCTAAAGGTCATAACTAAGGCCTAAGGGCGGTCCAAATAGTCGGCCCAATTAGTCCAATAAGTTTGAATCATTATTAAACTTTCATTTTCTAAAAATTTTACCTCTAGGTTGCACACACGCACAATGTGTTGTCCGAGGCACGCGCACTTGGTCAGTGCGTGTAGATTCGAAATTTGGGAATGTTACATTCTTCCCGCCAATTATATTAGGCTGACTAATTGGGCCGACTATTTGGATTGCCCTTAGGCCTTAGTAAGGACCTTTAGATATGTAACAATTACCGACTTTAGTGTGTGGACTACACGCCTAACTGGAACCCTTCGAGTATAAGGGCAAATACGTGTGTGCGTGTGTGTGCTTCACACCGAAAAAAAATATTTTTGAATGATGGTTAACACTTGGTTTAAGTATTCACGCTAATCCCCAAGGTCAGGCTTAATTGGATTGAGTTAGTACGCACAAGTTGGTGTGCAAGCTTCACACCAAGCCTAAGTCCTTGAATAAGAATTAGAACACCCAAGTGGTGTGTATGTGCTTTACACCGAGCAATTTATGTGGATAGGAACAAACACACATGAATATGTGTGGGCTTCAAAAGGAAGCAAAATCCTCATGGATAACTGGGGATGACCCTCACATGGGTCACCCGTTTTCCCTTGTGTTGTGTGAGAAATTAGAGAAGGAGATTGTGAAGAGAAGAAAGAATCCACCGATACGTGCATTCCTAAACTCCATGTCAGTGTGAAGTGCTAGAAATCTCGTTCTAGGGGAGATCGTCGTTGTCAATCTTCCTCATGGAAGAAATCCATGAACAAGAAGTGGTGATCCGACTCTACAAACAATTCCTTAGATTCGTTTTGAAACCATCTCTTCCGGTTTGATTTCTCACTCGGATCTACTCAAGGATTTCGATAGAAAAAGAGGTAAATAGGATGAATCTTTCATCTATTTGATTTTATTTAAGTTGCTTAATAGTTTGCTGCCTTCAAAAAAATGCTGAAAACAGTCGCTCGTGCGACTATGATAGTAGGACTGACACTGTCTCGGTATTTTGGCCGTAACTTTCTACTCCAAACTCAAAATCATGCAATTTTTACGATGTTGCAAAGAGGACAACTAGCTCTACAACTTTTGTGAATTAATAATTTCATGAATCTAAAATTTTAAAGGTCAAAATTTAGG
Organism: Chloranthus sessilifolius; assembly: GCA_021018995.1. Lineage (NCBI taxonomy): Eukaryota > Viridiplantae > Streptophyta > Magnoliopsida > Chloranthales > Chloranthaceae > Chloranthus > Chloranthus sessilifolius. Next base: position 130,442,376 of record CM037586.1, on the reverse strand, counting down.
AAGAAGTTGGGTCAATTTCTGACTTAGCACAAACTTACCTATTTCCGCCTCGATTTTGAGAAAACACTTAGATACATCAAAGCTATTAGTAATTAGAATAAGTCCTTAATACATCATCACGTGTATGATATAGATTGGGAATGAGAGGCCATCGATAAGGACCTAGGTATCGCTTTGAACGGCTTCGAACTTAAGATAGGGGAAATTCAACGTCCATTTACACTTTTGATTTTGATTCATAGATGTCTTTGATATTTGTTTCAGTTCGCTTCTTACTCGTAGCTAGAATGATATTCGTTTGTACCGCTTCTTGATTCGCAGTTTGTAATATGTGTATTTCATTTTGCTTCTGGACTTGCGACAATTTGCATGTTTGTGACAATCTATATGTTCATCATGAAAGCTCTGGAAAAAAAGCTCTACATATAAGTCTTGTGTTGTGCATATGAAATGGAGATTTTTCCGTGAGTTATTAAGTGAGTATTATGTGTTAACATATGCATTGTTTTTAAGGTTTAATGTGGATAAATACTCTACCGATGCGACGGGATATTCGTGACCGACGCGACGGGATATCCGTGATCGGTATGACGAGATATCCGTACAATTCTACCAGTCAACGATAATTTTGCTTCGCCAAGTATCCCTCATAATGCTGGGGCTTGGGCAAGTCCGCAAGTGTTCAATTGAGCGACGATGGTTAGGGATTCCCATTGAAAAATTTGTGGCTCTCAATATTATATATGCTTGAGATTGTATTTAAGTGATCAGTTTAAGTTTTCTTTATATCATGAGAAAAGATTTAGAAATCATATGAACACCTTTGAAACCTGAATTCAAGATCAGTTTTGCTTAACTTCAAATGTGTTTAAAATTGTGTTAAGTTGTGCATGACATGATAAGTTGCATGTTGCATGTTAAACATGTAAGTGAGCAAAAAATCAGACAACACTTTGTGATCTTTATGTAACACACCATCGTAGATCATTGAAATTTCTTTGAGATTTCATCTTGATATAAATTTCAGTAATTTTCGTGAAACTCCGTTTTTGAATTGCCTTTCAGTTTAATTATTGAATCTATGCTTCTATATGATGAAATGTGAATTTATATTGAATTTTCCCTTACTGAGCTTATACTGTTAACTCACCTCGACTATACATCACAGGTGTAAATCTGGATCGAGTACCGGAGAAGGGATCGAGATTTCCAGTTTGGGGAATTCTACCTTAGGTGCTGGCATTGGGTTTAGTTTGTGTACTTTTGGATTTGGTTTTGGTACGTTCTATAATCAGATAAAATTACACTGTCAGTTTTTATAAATATGTTTTGGTAAGCCACTATTTAGGTAATGGTTGGCCATCACCGATGGTTTTCTTTTGGACCCATTTGGTTTAGTTGTTATGTATAGAAGAAACCTTTATTTTGTTATATATATCCTTGCTTTGATTTTACATTTTATAGGTATACCAAGTAATTGTTGTATTCGGATTGTAAAGTGCGATCCGATGGTCTAATTTTCTCGGAGTTTCAGAAGTAAGAAAAAACATATATATATATATATATATATATATATATATATATATATATATATATATATATATATATATATATATATATATATATATATATATATATATTGTATAGGATTTTGTGAAAATGGAAAAATCTGAGTGTCACAAATATAGAAGTTTTTAAGGGTACAATCTTAGGCTGTTATTTTGGGTGGGTGATCATTGAAATGTCGGACTCCATAGAAATCATACTATGGAATCCCATGACAATGGGGACGAGGAATCTACCTAAATTAATGAACGATACTCTTGATTTCCGCGTATAATTATCTTCTCCACACGACTTGTTTTGCACAATTTTCTGTTTTTCTCCCGGTAACTGTTACCATCTTGAGCTTGGTGGAGATGAATGAAAAAAACACAAATATTTGCATTGATTGGTTTGAGGTAGAGGGAGTTTCAGGTAGTACCTATATTCAACCTATCACTGTATTCAGACTTAAGAGAAGAAATACATATAAGGATAAACTAATCTCATTCCTCATATAAGAAGAACGTAGTTACTAGTAAAACCCATTGAAAGGTTTCGTAGTAGCCCAAATATAACTGCTACAATTCTTCTTCGTCATTGTGCTGTTGAAGTTGAATGCTTCTCTCATGGAGTGGGAGGTCACTGAGAACTTAAATAATCAGTCAATTTCTTTATTCATGCTTTTACCACACATGAACCCAAATTACACTTATTTTCATTAAAAACATAATCATCATTATTTTATTTTTTTGCTTTGGGGCGTCTACCAGACAACGTTAGCTCTTAACATGGATGATAATGGTAATGACCATTCTATTTTTCAGGTATACAAAGAGTGAAGCAAACTTTAAGGGTCTGTTTGGGTAGGGGGAAAGAAAAAGAAATCATGGGAAAGGAAAGGAAATGTGATACTTTCCTATGTTTGGCAACAAAGTTGTGTCACTGAAAATCATAGGAAAATTTACAATTTTCTTTTCCATTGGAAATCGACAAATCCCTCTAAAATAGGAGGATTTCATCGGAAAACTTTTGCCGATTTCTCTCTTTCTCTGTCCTCTATCCCTCACTCTCTTTTTTAATGAATAAATTGAAACAAAATCAATTATTGAAAAAATTACAAAAATTAAACTAAAATAATACAAATTTAATTTTTTTTAAAAAGGAAAAATAAAATAAAGATGAAATAAAAAAAACAAGAATAAAAATAACAAATAAAATTAAACTTTAAAAAAAATAATAATAATAATTTTTAAAATAAAATAAAAATAATAATTTTTTTTAAAAATAAATAAATAAAATTTTAAAATTTTAAAAATTAAAATAAAATAAAAATTTTAAAATAAAAATTAATAAAATTAATAAAATATAAAAAATATAATTTTTTTTAAAAAATAAAATAAATAAAAAATAAAAAATAAGTAAAAATAAAAAAATAAAATACAAAAATTTTAAAAATTTAAATTTAAATTTAAAATTTTTTTAAAATTTAAAATTTTAAAAATATTAAAAATACAAAATAAATAAAATAAGATTTAAAAATAAATAAAATAAAAATACAAAAAGAAAACATAAAAAAATTAAAATTAAAATTAAAAAATTAAAAATAATTTTTTTTATAAAATAAATAAATAACTAATTAAAATAAATAATAATAATAATAATACAAAATTTTAAAAAATTATAAAAATTTAAAAAATAAAAAATAAATTTAAAAAAATGAAAAATAAATTAAAATAAAAAATAAAAATGTAAAAATTAAAAAAATTTAAATAAAAATACAGAAATTAAAATTAAAAAATTAAAAAATTAAAAATTAAAAAAATAAAAATAAAATAATTTTTTTTAATAAAATAAATTAAAATATAAATATAAAATTTTAAAAATTTAAAAAAATTTAAAAATAAAATAAAAATACAAAAATAAAATAAATTTTTTAAATAAAATAAATAATAAATAAATAAAAATAAAATTAATTTAAAAAAAAAAATATATATATATATATATATATAATAGTTAAATAATAAAATAAAATAAATAAATAATAATAATATATAAATAATAATAATAATAATAGATTAAATAATAAAATAAAATAATTATTTTATTTTATTTATTTTAATTTAATTTATTTATTTATTTATTTTATCAAAAGAAAGAGAGAGAGAGAGAGTGAGAGAGACATAGTGATTTTTTTTTTTTTTATTTATTTAATTTTTATTTATTTATTTGAAAAATAAAATAAAAAATAATAAAAATTAAATTAAAAATAAAATAAATTAATAATAATAATAAATAAATAAAAATTAAATCTCTCTCTCTCTCTCTCTCTCTCTCTCTCTCTCTTTCTCTTTCTTAGCTCTCTCTTATTATTCTTCTTTTTATATGTCTCTTTTTCTGAGTCTCTCTCTCCTAAAGTTTTTCTTTGTATATATTCCTTTTAATTTCTCTCTCTTAATTTTTTTCTCTTCTCAAATTTCCCTCTTTCTTAAACTCACTTTTTATCTTTCATAATTTTTCTTTCTCTCACAAAATTTTCTTCATAATAGAAAATTAAATTTATTGAGTGTATGAGATATATTATCGATAATGGTCATTTTTTATTTTCTATGTGCCAATTACACAATCCAAACACCAAAAAATAATGAATTCCTATGAATTTTCAAAGAGCTGGAATCCATTAGATTTACAAAATCTTTTCCTATATTTTTTGAAAAATTGCCAAACAGACCCTAAAAGTAATAAGAAATTGAAAAATCGAATGAACATATTAATGCCAAGTATATAAAGAAGTAATAAGAAACTGAAAAATCGATACATGTGGCATTAACTAACTATGACAAACCAGATCATTAGTTCATTACCATTACCATCCATCCATGTTATCATTCTTGTTAACAGCTAAACGTTGTTTGGTAGACGCCCCAAAGCAAAACAAATATTGTTGATTATGTTTTGATAAAAATAAATGTAATTTGGATTCATGTGTGGTAAAAACATTGGTAAAGAAATTGACTAATTATTTAAGTTCTCAGTGACCTCCCACTCCATGAGAGAAGAAGACGAAGAAGATTTGTAGCATTTATAGTTGGGTGGGTGGGTTACGGCCTGGACCCATGGAATAATGTTGTCTGAGTTTTGGCTCACTATCACTTATGTGAGCAGCAAATAACTCCTCGTTGGATTCTACTAAGAAACTATCACCACTTTTAATGGGTTTTACCTGTAACCACTTTATCTTTATAAGAGGTATGAGATTAGGGCGGATTTCTATGACGCCAAGAAATCATAGAGTTTTATCACATGTATTTCTTCTCCTCATACAATCAATGCAAATGTTTATTTTTTTTCATTCATCTCCACCGACCTAAAGATGGTAATAGTTACCGGCAGAAAACAGACAATTGTGCAAGGCAAGTCGTGGAGAAGATAATAATACGTCGAAAGTTACCGACAGAAATATAGATAATTGTGCAAGACAATCTCTTTGCTCTCAATACTTCCGAGCACAATGGAGATACCTTTGCTAATAAGGAGGGCTGAAGTGTGTCGAGCAATTGTTGGGATCAAGGATCAAAATTTCGGCTGAAATAACCGAAATTTCGGTCAAAATTATCGGTTTCGGTCCTCACCGAAACGATAATTTGGACCGAAATTTCGGTCCAAATATGTATGGGATTCATATTTTCAGTCAAATTATCGGCCAAAATTTCGATTTTCGACCAAAATTTCGGTTTTCGGTCCCCTCCGAAACCAAAACGAAATTCGAAATTTTGATCTTTGGTTAGGATCAAGCACCCCTTATATTTATACCCAAAGAGTCATTTTTCATTAAAGACTTGAATTACTAATTATATTGTGATTGGAAATCACAATCATACTTTAACTAAAAGACTTAATTATTAGTTGCTTATTCTCTTTAAATTCACTGAATTAGCAATTATCACATCACAAGATTGATCTTATGTCATTCACCAGTCAACGGATTGACCATAATAACGGCCACCAATATAGAAGCTTCTAACAGTCTCCCACTTAACCACACTATATCAATAAACTCTGATTACCAAATGTTAGCTAACTTTCTTTGAATGACAAATTCAAACCAATCTCAATCAAAATCTTTATAATCAGTCCGGTCTAGTAAAAATGCTAATACAGAATCAATGTAATCAATATATCATGTCATCGACACATGACTGTTCAACAGTTACCATATTAGAATTCATTACCGACATGGATTGCAACTAGTATGATTTCACATAAATTGCAAATTTACAAATTGAATGGTAATTATATGTAAACTTAATCTATTAGTGGTCCTATTTTATTGTCATCCATTAGCACCATATGTTCCAAAATTTTATTTACGTAAAAATAAAAAAATAATCATTATTTCCCAATTAAGTCATATGGAGAAAATAATAATACACCAAAATCAAGAGAATTGTCTCTCATTAATTTAGGTAGATTCCTCGTTTCCATTGTCATGGGATTCCATAGAATGATTTCTGCGGAGTTCGACTTGTAAATGATCGCCCACCTAAAATAACAGCCTAAGATTGTACCCTTAAAAACTCTTATATTTTTTTCATAACAAGGCATATTTCATAAACTATAGAAGTGTTGACTTCCATTTTCAAGGTTATCTAGTGGCGCTTCCATATTTTTCTTATTTAAATCAATGGGAGGAACCTATATAGAATTGGAATCAATTTAGTAAGAAAATTAGTTACAACAATTAATTATAGTTAACATTAAAATAATATCAAACATGTAAAAGGTCACATGAAAGCAAATAATCTTAGGCTGCATTTAGGAATAAGGATTTGGATTTGGGGATTTCAAATTCAAGTATTTCAAATTCCGGCATTTCCAATTTAGAATTTGAAATATTGGGATTTGCAAATCTGTTGTTTGGATGTTTAAGCATTGCCTTAAGATTTGGCCTAAGGATTTATGGATACTTCATTTGGTTATGTTTTTACAAAAACAATTTATATTTCATTAGTTTCCTTCATTCTATGTAGGTAGGGATGCAAGTTTTGTATACCGAACCGAATTCGATTTTTTCGGTTTTCGATTTGGTACACCACAAACCGAAATATATCGGTTTCGATTTCGGTACATCGAATTCCTCCAACACATAAACCGTTTCCGAACCGAAACTGAATCTTTCGGTATTCGATTCAGTTCGGTTTGCTTCGGTTTGAGTGGTTCAGGGGAAAAAAAAAAATCAAAAATAGGTGCAACCTTCAATTTCCTGATTGCACCCAAGGTTCACTGTACAAAGGTGGGCTACAAAAAAATGAAATGAAAAAAAAAAAAAAAATCCCCAAGTGGGTGCAACCAGTAATTTCCTGGTTATGCCCAAGGTGTACTGTACAAATGTGAGCCGCAAAAATAGAAACAAAATTTTATTTAAAAAATCGAAAATGGGTGCAACCAACAATTTTTTAATTGCACCCAAGGAGCATTATACAAAGATCAGCTGAAAGAAAAAAAAGAAAAAAGAAAAAAATTGATAATGGGTGCAACCATCAATTATTTAGTTGCACCTAAGGTGAATTGTATAAAGGTGGGTTGCAAAATTAGAAATAAAAAACTAAAAAAATTGAAAAAATGAGGATGGGTGCAACTAGCAATCTCCTGATTGCACCCAAGGTGGACTGCAATGGCCATAAACTAGCCATTGCTGCCCAATGTTTTCTAGCCATTGCAGTAACTAATTAAGCTTGAGTTGGGTCAGTTCAGGTCAGGTCGGGTTTGGTTTGGTCTAGTTCCTGTTCAATCTGATCCATTTACCACCGGTTCATCCTGATTTGATTCGGTTTAATTTGAAATGGGTACCATCAGTTCGAGGCGGTTACGGTATTAGGTCAAACCGTACCTATGATAGCACAGGACAACAACTTTTTATTCACTAAACATAATCAATTATATGTTGGTGCAAGATTTGGATTTTTAAATAATGCCTAGGAGGTGTTATTTATAAATCCACGTTTTTACAATACAGCTATGGATTTCTAAATTCTGGTGGATTTACCAAATCCAAATTCAAACACAAAAATGACGAACCAAAAGATAGATTTGAATTTAGGAGATTCAAATCAAAATGTCCAAATCCAAAGCTAAGTTCCCAAACGCAGCCTTAAGTTATTTCGACAAGGCAATTTTTAGTAATATATATTGTGGCCATAATTTGGTTGTGGCTGAACTGTAAATATTAATCAATCACGGTGAGTTTTTGGAGTTGTGCCAATTGCCAATACTTAGCACATTAATCCTTCACCATATGCAACTACCTTATAAGACCATTACTTAAAATATAGGAATTATAAGACGGTATTTTACCTAGAAAAGTTGGCATGTTCTCGTCTAGCTGATTGAGCCAGGCCACAAGATCGACTACTTTAAACAACTTATAAAAGTAACTGAAAAAATATGGAGTCGTCACTAAGTTTAGAGGAGAATCTTGGGGTCGAAAAATAAGGAAATAAAGCAACTTTTGACTTAAAGAAGTCCACCACTTTAAGCAACTCGGACATGGGCTTTATTTTAGAGATTTGGAAAGGCTTTTGAGCACTAGGTCCACTCAACTTGACTAGTCTTATTTATGGGTATTTCGTTTTTTTTTTGTTGAACCAAAGATTGAAAGAAAATAACTTAAATAAGCATAAAAAGTTTTGGATAACTTTGATGTCAGCTACTCAATGTGTTACTTACCAACCTAATTGGAGGCTATATGAACTACTTCCTATTTTAACAAAAAGAAAATGATGATAAAAATGTAATGAATGTAGCTCCGGGTAGTGTGGGTGTGTGTGAGGCAAAAATAAATGCTAGACTCAAACTCTATAGATGATGATTGTTGTAGCACTTTCTAAAACTGCCACATTCCATGCTTGCTATCATTAAGAGAAAATAAAATAAGATATAGAGAAAGTAATAAAAGAAAATATGCAATGACAATTATTTAATGAGAAGTTGATGTGAGATAAACTAACTTCTTAGCTTGGGAATAAATAATTAAAAGAGATGCTAAACCGGATCCCATGTTCTAGGAAAGATCTAACATCTTTCAAGACAAGTTGGTAAAACTCTTATGGCTAGCATGTAAAGCTAATCTAAGAAATTATACGATATAATTAATTGGCTACAAAAATTAATTGAACTCTTAAGCCTAAGCCTAAGTACCTTCTTTCAAGCTCAACGCTCTATAATTCAAGCACTAGTCCCAGTAGAAGCTTGCAAAGTGGTATCTAAGGCACAGAAAGTGTGGGCCTAAATAAGAGATTCGATGGTAGGATGGTGTGCCAAGTGGACCTTATGGTCTATTGATGGATGGTTGCAGATTAATGGGGTGACTGAGAGTAGGTGGTGTGACTAATAAATTGTAGTGTGTGAGATAGAAGTAAAAAAAAAGCTGGGAGAATAATGAGGGTATAAATGGCAAAAGGTAATATTCGAGATGGTTGCAGATTAATGAGGTGAGTGAGAATAGGTTAGAGTAGGTGGTGATCATAAAGTGTGGCTAATAAATTGTAGTGTGTGAGACAGAAGTAATAAGAAACTGGGAGAATAATGAGGGTATAAATGGAAAAAGGTAATATTTGAGAGAAGTGTGAGATGTAGAAAATAAAGGTGATGTCTAACTTACCAAGTGACATAGTTAATGTATGTTAGCCTGTATGTCGTGTTTCCATGATTATAATGTCCTCAAATTCCGTTAAAAAGCGAGATCAATGATCCAAAACTGAGATTCTACAAAAACACACTAGTTATTAACCATCAAACCTAGATGATTATTGGACTTTTCGTGAAACACCAGGATTAATGGGATGTTATGATCATATAATGCACTTAAATGGGTAGATTTGCATAAATCACATAAGTAAAAGAGAAGTTGCTCTCCTTGTCACAATTTACCATTTCAATATTTAAATGATTTTTTTACCGTTAAGATTTTAGATGTGAGCAAATGAGAGATCATATCTAACTGAAGTCAGCCTGAAAATCCACATTTTAGAAGGTATAAAAGAGACGAACTTTGCAATTTGTTTGAAGTCACTCCTATTCTGTTTATGGTCAGTATTAAAGTTGATTATGCAAATGGTTTATATTCGATGTGATTTTTTGGTAGAGAAGTGCCAAAGAGCGAACTACTAGTTCAAATATTTGGTAGAGAAGTGCCAAAGAGCGAACTACTAGTTCAAATATTTGGTAGAGAAGTGCCACCATTCCCAGCAGCGATGGCAGATGGATCTTCGTTTAAAATTAACATTGCGACATCATGAACAAATCCAGTCGTCGACCCTAAGAACAAGGACGGGTTGCCCATCAGGAGACTTACCTTTTTAACCACAATTCTTTAATGATGTTTTTCGGTCTATGGAGGGCATAGTCATAACTTGTTTTCTTTCATCCTCCGTCTATCACTTGTTTATTCGATTGCTCCCATCGATAGGCAAGGTTTGGCCATACATTTTCGTAATTTACTATTAAGAACAACCCAGTTTGCTTATAAGAGGTTTCCACCTTCCGTATTTTCCCTTTCCCCTGGAGCCGGATCTTCTTCTTCATCGGTTTCCTCTTCCGAGAGGGCCGTCCTGGATACCACGGAGACCTCGTCTTCAGGAACTTCAGATTCTTCTATAAGTGAGGAGCTTCCTCTCCGTTCGATGTACTGCAACGAGAAGGGCTGCTGGGTGGAGTACTTGCCGGGATTGGATCCTCCTGTCCCGCTCACCCGAAGAGCCCCCACCCCCGATCGTGGGAACTGCTCGGAGCTAGGGGTCCTCGATGAGATCATAGCCTTTGGGAAGGAACACGTACGGGATGTCATTCTCTAGACCCGATGAAGCATTACGGGAAATCTTTAGATCTATTTGGAAGGGGCGTTTCAAATCTACTGCCACTGTAAAAAAGAAAAAATCGGAGTCAAGGGAATTGGCCGAACTGGAGTGGGGTATGTCGGATGGGGTTAGGATCTCTGTGAGACACTTCCTGGCGGTCTAGTTTTGCTCCTGTCCTTATGAAGGTTATATCGTGGAACATAAGGGGCATTTGCAATTCGAAGAGAAGATCGGGGGTGAAGCAAATCATTTTATCGTTGAACCCGGCGATCATTACCCTCCAAGAGACGAAATGGGGAGCTTGCAATAACTCTAAGGTTAATTCAGTTTTGGGCGGCAACATATGGTATGGATCGGAGTGGACTCCATCAGGGCTTCAGGGGAGATCCTCCTAGCTTGGAACTCGCTTCTATTCCAAAAGGAGGATGAGAAACTTGGCCGCTTTTCCGCCTCGATCAAACTTACTAATAAGGACAAAGGTAAGAGTTGGGCCTTTACCGGCGTATATGGGTAAAACCAATGCCTACAAAAAAGATGATTTTTGGTACGAAATGGCCTCGTTGGCAGCTAGATGGGATGTTCCATGGTCGGTGGGCGGAGACTTTAATGCCTTGTGCTACCCACATGAATCGTCGGGGGGATATCCGAACCGGAGAGACATGACCAACCTTAATTCTTTCATCAATGATTGGGCTCTTGTAGATTTGCCTATATGAGGTGCCTGTTTTACTTGGTCTAACCTACAGCACGATGCCCCATTCAACAGTTTTGAACATTTTCTTTCTACCACAGACTAGCTGAATGTGTTTCCCCATGCTTCTCTATAGGGCCTTGCTAGAGCGGTCTCCGATCACCGGCCTCTGCTTCTCGATTGTGGGCCTTTAGGCGGAGGCCCTACCCCTTTCCGATTCGAAAATCAATGATTAATTAACAAGGAATTTAAAGGCTTGGTCCCAATTTGGTGGAGGGAAACCAAGCCTCACGGGTCGACCGCTTTCCGTTTGATCTCCAAGCTGGGGCACCTAAAAGGTTGTATCAAGAACTAGAACCGAGAGGTTTTTGGGCTGTCTCATGAGTGGAAAATGACCATCCTTGATCGCCTTAAGGAACTGGGCCTCATTGAAGAGGATAGGGTGTTGCAGCCATCGAAAATGCCGAAAGACTTAACCTCAAGATAAGGTTTAGTGAGAGGAGTCTTCAAGAAGAGATGAGCTGGAAACATAAATCCAAAGTGTATTGGCTAAAGGTTGGAGATAATAACACCAAATATTTCCATATGATTGCGAACTCAAGGTTCAAAAAGAAGTTCCTGACTAGAATCGTGGTGAACGGGATGGAATTCTCGGACCCGGACCAGATTAAGGTGCAAATTTCAAACTTTTACCGCAACTTATTCCAAGATGAGGGATGGGCCAGACTGCAACTTGATGGCCTCTCTTTCTCCTCTCTCTGCTCGGACGACCACAATGGTTAGAGAAGTCATTCTCTAAAGCAGAGATCTGGGATGCCATTAAGAGGGGTGGGAAAAATAAATCCCCGGGTCCTAACGGATTCAACATGGAATTTTTTGGTTGCTTCTGGCCCTGCCTAAAAGCCAATATCCTTGATTTTTTCAAGGAGTCCAATTCTCAAGCTACCATTTGTAGAAGCCTTAATTCGACATTTATCACCCAGATCCCAAAGAAAAAGGGCGCTTCTGATATTCGAGACTTCCATCCCATTAATCTCATCAACTGCCTCTACAAAATTCTCGCTAAGGTGCTGGCTAACCACCTCAAATTGGTTTTGGGGTCTATTATATCTGAGACGCAAGGAGCTTTCGTTCAGGGTCGCCAGCTCTTGGACATAGCGGTCATGCCCATGAGGTGGTTCACTCGGCTTTCTTTGCTTACTCACCGGATTTTGTTTGGAAAATTGATATGGAGAAGGCTTACGATAGGGTAAATTGGGATTGCCTTGATTATATGTTATAGTGGTTCGATTTTGGCGATATCTGGAGAAACTAGATGAGAACTTGGATCTCTTCGCCCTGGTTCTCGGCGATTATCAGCGGCTCGCCTGTCGGGTATTTCAAAAGTTGTGGGGATTGAGACAAGGGGATCTCTTATCTCCTTTTCTCTTCAACATGGTGGGGGAGGCTTTGGGGGCACTTATTAACAAATCTCATGCTCTTAATCGGATTGCGAAAATTTCGGTGGGCAACAATGGTTATGTCGTAACCCACCTTCAATACGCCGACGACACGATTTTTTTCGGTAAAGTGGATTAAGAGGAAGTTTCAGCTTCTGCCAACATTCTATTGGCGTACGAAGCAGTCATTGGGCAAAGGGTTAACCTGCAGAAATCTATGATATTGGGGATTTATTCGGACCCAATGGTGATTGAGGCCTTAGCTACTACGAGGCAATGTGTTCTCGCTCCTCTCCCCATCCCTTATCTGGGTCTTCCGCTGGGCACCGATAAGCCGAAGGCCAGCGATTGGGAGGGGGTCATACAGAGATTCCAAAGAAAATTGGCCTCTTGGAAGGAAAATTTTCTTAGCATGGGTGGGCGTTTGTAGCTGTTGAACTCGGTTATTTCTAGCCTTTTGATCTTTTTCATGTCTATCTAAAAATGTCCAATGGCGGTCATTCATTCCCTTGAAAGAATTGAGAGGGGTTTTCTGTGGGAGGGCGCGGGCTTGGATAAAAAATATCACTTGGTGGCTTGGGAGATATGTCAACTCCCTAAATGTTTTGGAGGGCTAGGTATTCGGAACCTTCACCAACCAATATCGCGCTTCTTGGCAAATGGCTTTGGCGGGCTAGATCGGCTTCGGATCAGAATAGGCTATGACTGTCTATCCTTACTCAGAAATATGGCTGCGCTCGGGAATCTTGGGGGATCAATGTCAACCGAACTAAAAACGTCTCAGCTTGGTGGAAAGATATCAGCTCTTTATGGATCGAATTTTCCCGTTGGATCCGATATAGCTGGGGCGACGGTTCTCAGATATCCTTTTGGGATGACCCATGGCTTCTCCTTTACCCGCTCAGACTGTTGTTTCCTTCCATCTTCAATTTGTCCATTGCCCCGCGAGGTCTGATCACGAACTTCCTATCAACTCATGGTGAGGCCCCGGTGTGGGATGTTTCTACTAGGAGGGCTATGAGAGAGGATGAGTCGGAGCACTACCTTAGGTTGATGGCTGCGATATATAGCTCGACCCCGAACTGCCACCGCCAAGACCTAAGGACTTGGTTGTGTAGCAAAAATGGGGACTTCTCGGTCAAGTCCTTCTATCGAGCCCTCACATACAGACCGCTCGTTAGAGTGGAGTGGTTCTTCATCTGGAAGACACCGATTCCTCCTAAAGTTAGATTCTTCATTTGGACAACGATGAGAGGTCGCATTCTAACGATGGATCAGCTAATCACTCGGGGCAAACACCTTCGGAATAGATGCCCAATGTGCCTTCTGACGGAAGAGTCTATTCTCCACCTGTTTATTCATTGCGGGGTGGCTACAAAAATTTGGGGCACTATCTTGATGTCCTTTGATCTCAGATGGGTTGTCCTAGAAAAATTGCCAGTGTTTCTGGTTTCGGAGGGTGGGGGCTTACGCGGAGTGTTTTGGAGGGTGGGGGCTTACGCAGTGCTATGGACTACTTGGCTTGAAAGGAATGCTAGAGTTTTCAATTGCAAACGTCGACCGATCGGGACCATCATTAACCTTATCAAAGAATTGATGTGCGGCTGGGTCGTGTTGGACAAATACGGGGGGCAGGGATTAGGAGATCTGTATTTTTGAGCCCCTTCTTTTACCGCTTTTGGGGTTGGGGTGTGCTCTTAGCTTGGTTGGATGTCTCTATTTTTTTCCCTAGTGTGTTGTTTTTGTTTTTGTTTGATCCCTCCTGATGCACTTTACCAGCTCCTCGCTAGTTTTTTTATGGAATGATATCTTTGTTACCGATGACAAAAAAAAAAGAGAGGAAGGGGTTATGGACCCCCTACCCTTTTATGGGTCCCCTCTCCTAAGCATAAAGAAAGGCTCACAAATTGATTAGAACAAACATAACTTGAGGGATTAATTTATCGGGTGATGGCTTCCATATTATATACAATACTCAAGAGAGATTTTTTGTGGGTTGAGATGTTTGAAAAATTTCTAGAATTCCTTTCTCTATTTAGTGATCGGAGCTTATACAAAGACTCACATGTAGTAAGTACATTATTTCAATATAGCATGTGGTACGTGTGGCTGTGATTTCTATTAGATTAGGAGTTGGTATTTTGACCGTTGAAAGACTCTCACTCTCCGATCAAGAAGAATCTTCAAATGGATGGCACTTAATTCATAATTTTGTATGCTTACCCATTGGTGTTAATTAGCATATTCCTTAATAATTATTATGTTTTAATTAGCGTGCATTGCAAGGGTTTTTCAATGGTTATAATTGAATTTTTTTATAGATCTTATAAATTTTAACATTCAAATTTGAATTAATGTGTGCGTGATAATTGGACAGTGATTATTTGTAATGCTTAAATTTTAATGGTGATTAAAGTATTCAATGTGTACTGCATGGTGATTGAAATATTATATGATAATTGTTATGGGCAATGTTTAATTTGATGATTGATTAGGGTGCGTTTTTGTAAAATGAATATAATTTGGAGTGATCAATTTTTATCTTTTTAAACTGGTAAAGAAATGGGGAAATTTTTTCATGTCTGTATATTTCGATATGGATAGAGATGAAAGTAACAAAGGGAAGGTTTAGGTGCTATGTGTGCGATGTAACATGGTAGGGAGTTACGAGTTTGAGGGATCATAGCTAAGACCTAAGAGAGAGCAGGATTGAGGATCCACTGATTTTTTATGCCGCAGGTGATTTCTCATATATATATATATATATATATATATATATATATATATATATATATATATATATATATATATATTTTTTTTTTTTTTTTTTTTTTTTTTTTTCATGTAGCATCATTTACCATTTTTTGCATAATATTCTAGCTATTGACCCTTACAAATTTTCAAAGGCTGGAACAGTATGTTAAACGGTTCTATCGATGAGCATTACAAAAATACTCTACTGATGTAAACTTGCAAAAGACCAAGGTATGAAAACCATTCTTCTTGTTCTTTTTTATTTCTTTCTTGGATAGGAAAGCTGGATATTACAAAAAAATTCTTTAACTGATGCAAACTTGCAAATATCGTTCAAAAGAGTAAAAAGAAACTGCAAACTTGCAAAATACCACAGTATGAAAACTATTCTTCTTGTTCTTAATTTGCCTTTTGGTAACTGATGATTTCCAGAAATAGAGATACCCCCAATGCTTCATCCTCTTATACAAGCCCGGAAATTGATCAAGAAGATTGGAGGGCTAACATAACTAATCCTGGCATGAGATCCCAACACTAGGCAAGTTTCACATGGCTATAATAATATGATAGTTCCAATTAAAGTCCACTGAAAAATGTATTGTAACTAGTGACCGTGCCTAGTTCATTTCAAATATTTGTACAATTTTTATTACATATTTTCTGATCATCAAATTACCCTAAGAATATTATCCATTGCACCACTATTGATCAAGGATTTTTTTTTTCCTTGCAAGGAAAAATATTCTGTAGAGATTGTAGAAGTGGGAGCAAAACAAGAATTTCTCGGGGATGAGAAATATGATTTCAGAATACCCGAACACAATTTGAGAACTCTTACAGGAGCTTCGCTATGGGCTACATAAGAGGTCCAGAGTATCAAGGGTTGTTCTTCCATCTACCAAAGGTTTTCTATGGATAGTCACAACATGGGTGGGAAGGAGTTCTGATGCAATGTGTAAATTTGTTTCATGTCATTTCTACAGACACCATCTGTCTGTATTCTGTTGTAACTTATTCATATCATTACAACAGTTTGAGACTTTCTTGTTCTGTTAGTTCTCAATGCAGCTTTGTTTTTGTAATCATGTCTCTATAGTTTTGTTACCCTTTTCTATCAATAAGATGTGAAATTTACTAAAGAGAATTTTAAATTATCGAAATATCTAGACCGTGTTAACGCCACTAGTATAGGTCTATGTATGCCCTAAAATGTCTAATGCGATCACAGACCTATTATTGCATCTGGACCTTGTTCATGTCGAACAATAAAATTGAACCAAGTAATAACTGCACTAAACCAAGATGAGTTGCTTAGCTAACCAGAACCTTTTTGTTCACTTCTTACACTATGAACTCCAGCATATTTTGCTAACAAGTTCTACAATTACCCAATACCCCACTGCATCATTGCTCATTTTATAATTTTCTTGACTCCTTTTAAAAGTCTCTCTCAGATTCTTTATGCCTACACGGCTACCTCAACCACTTTCTTGGTCCAGAGTTTTTTTTATTGAATAGGTAGCTTGTGAAAAACGGATATGACTAAAGGGTCTGTTTGGATAGAAACTGGTAAAACGTGGTAAAATTGTTATGTTTTTACAATGTTTTACAACATATTCCTAACTTGCATTGATGAATATCTTCTTGTCCCACCCAATTGGGTATAGTCCTCTCATTTCATTTCTGTTCAACTCTAAAAGCCTCTGTAATCCAATTCATCCATCCTTATATATATATTTCAGTTTCTTGGTCCACTCAAGCAAATCAGTAAAAAACTTGTCATTTCATAATTCTATAGTTGGATTCTACCCAAGCCCAAACAAACTGAGTGGAGTCATCCATATTCTGATTCGATCAACTAGTTTTTGAATGCCAGCTACTAATTATAATTCAACGGATGCCATAGTAACGTTCTTCGAAATGAATTTGAATGGATCAAATACATGTAGAATTAAAAATGAAATCCATGCTTGAGTTAACAGCGCAATACTCTGTGCACAAAGCTTCCTGGAAAGAGCAGCACCCTCCATGGAAGCCAAGTACCTCTGCTTTGTGTGACTCTTCTCTCGGAGATCTTTGCAAAGGATGGCATTGTTCACAACAATGGTACCTGGTTTGCTTGGTTCACATTGAGGTCGCGGCTCGCCACTGCCCAAATAACCCCATCCAACCCAACTTGATTCAATTTTACCTTATTACGGCCCACATAATATTTCACTCAGTTGTAATTAAAATTTGAGCTCATACTTACCATCCATTATAAAATCATACATGTCCTACGGCAGGAGAATGTGACATAAATTTAGATGTGCCTCATCTACACCACCATTATCAATCCTATCGGTGGGTCAAAACTGAACATAGAGCTATTTGTTTCCATTTGAAACAAATAGACTAAACTAAACTGAATATAGGTATTTGTCTCCGATAGTATTGAATCTCACTTCCCTCTCATGTGAAACTTTAGGAGTTTGGCTTGAAACTCTTGCTCATTTTAAATGATGAGCATAAAACAGAAGGCAGACCTTATTGTGTCAAAATCTACTTAGACAAATCCACATTCAACCATTCGAGGGAGAAAAATACAATAAGAAAAGAAGAGTAAGTAAAAACGTTGAACTTATATCTTAGTGTAATCTTTCAAAATGGTGGAACACATGCGTAAACAAATTTGTACAAAGGATATAAAAAGTTTGATTTCATAAATTTCTATGGTAGAACCAAGTCCTAATTATAAAAAAGGAATCTATCCCTTTTAGTATATTTCCATACTCCATGAACCAACAAATTAAGACATTCATAGATGTAACAATGAGACTACTTAAAAAAATATTTGATATTCCATATGATGCCGACTAAAGAGTTGCTTTTGTAAGCTCATTCCCGACCATTTAGGTCCTCTTTTGGCAACTATTTTCTAAAATGCACTTTATAAGTGTTGAAAAGAGCATGGATCAAAATCTTAGAAAATTGATACTTATTGTTCAGCCTCAAAACTGATACGTATTGGTACCGGATAATACTTTCAAGAATTTTGCCAAAAAAAAAAAAGCGCAAACAAACAAAACGATTATTTGAAATTATCGGACAATACATTGGACGATACGGATGATAATTTGAACGATAATTTGACTGTTTTTTAAGGAGCCCTGTAAAAACTCATTTTATCGTATCGTTCACATCCAAAACCAATACGTATCGGTATCGGATGATATTTTGACCCATGGTAAAGAGGTGTGTTATATGCTACTTGTGAAATATAGCTTCTCTAGAAGGTCTATCACAATGCTGAAAAATGATGTTGAGGTAAAAGCAGCATGGGACTACTTCTCAACATAACATTTTCTCTTATAAAAAGCAACATGTGCTTTTTACCTAACATTCCCCTCCCCCCAGTAAAATGCTATTTAGAAAAGGGTTGCAAAATACTGCCTTAGCAATCTAGAAATTCCCGCTCGCTCTGCAAATAAACTAGAGATGCAAGTTCGGTGTATCGAACCGAACCGAACCTAAAATTTTCGGTGTTCGGTTTGGTACACCCCAAACTGAAACCGAACCAAAATCCATTCGGTTCGATTCGGTTCAAATTTTTTTTTCTAAAACCGAAACCGATTCGGTTTGGTTCGGTGTAGGTAAAATACCTATTTTTAGGGTTTTTTTTTATTTTTTCCCAATTTTTTCGGTTTACTCAACCTACTCCCTTGGTTTTTGGTTTCAAGCCATCTAAACCAAAACTGAACCGAATTGGGGTTTGGTTCGGTTTGTGTCAGGTTTCAGTGCGATTTGATCCGGTTCGGTTCCCTCGAATTTCGGCTCGGTTTCGGTGTTTAGTTCAAAACTTGCATCCCTAAAATAAACACACCAAATGAGATATAAATTAATCATTAAATAACAATTAAGCCAACTAATTTCCTTCAGTTGGTAGAAAAAAGTATTTAACTTTAGATTTAAAAAACTCATATACCTGATTTTAAAAGGCGTATGTAAGTGAAACAAATATTAGAAGATTTTTAGGATATATTGCCCATACAAGAGACACCTCCACAACCATTCATTTAGATATCGGATACGCTAAAATAAATAAAAAGAGTTGAAAGCAACAAAGAAATTGGAAGTAAAAAAACAAAAATTAGGCCATTGCCCATAAAGAGGCACTCTACAACCATTTCACCGAAGTGCAGAATGGCCAAAATATTGGATAAAAAACAAAAATCGGACATGTAATAACCCAAAATTTTTGAAAACGTTGAATCGCTGACTTGTGACCAGAATGTGACCTTTTGACTGATTTGACTCGAGTAAAATCATTTAACCTGGGTAACGTGGCCTTGAACATTTGTTATAGTTAGAGGTACGTGCCAAACACATTTAAGCCCAACCCATACCCTATGTAGAGTGTATGCGTGTTTGTGCATATTGCACACAAATCTGGGCCCAATTTTCAAACCTGGGCCTCTACCCGACTAAGCCAACCGATTGGGCCGACTATTTGGGTCGACCAGTTGGGTCGACTAAGTGGGCCGACTTTGGGTCTTAACTTGAACCTTCAGATGTGTGACAAATACACAACTGGGTGTTAGAGCTTCACATTGAGTTAAAGCAAATGGATAAAATTAATACTTTGCTTTAGTGTTATAGCTTAGCACCGAACCCAGTGGAAAAGTGGTTTGGGTGTGCGAGCCTCACACCGAACCAAAAGTTTAGTTGTATAATAGTTAATACCTTGTTTAGGTTTATGTGCTTAACACCGAATCAAACTAATACGTTATTTTGGGTGTGCGAGCTTCACACCGAAATCACCCCCACGTTATAAGCAAGCCCCACCTGTGAGTTTTCATTGTCTTGCAAAAGATTTGAGAGAAGAGAAAGAAAGAGAAAGAGAAGAGCTTGAGAGAGAAAGGAGGAAATCCTCTTGCATTTTGGTGGATCCCACCCTCAAAACTTTTTCTTCTTCGGTTGATTTCGCAAGAGAAACGTCAATCATTGACGTGGGGATGAATTGAAAGCAAGGGAACCCGTTTCTCCCAAACCCTCTTTCATTTTGAAAACCAAAACCCTGTGGATCTCGCTCTAGATCATCCTATTTCGCTCAAGGGAGCCACTGAATAGTTGGGGGGTATCGTGGAGATTGAAGAGGTTTGACCTATGCTTGCTACGATCAAAGGAATTTAAGGGTTTTAAGAAATTGAGCGAAAGTGGAGAGTAGAAGTCGATTCTTCAATTTCGATTTCAATAGGCGTTGGTAACATGAATTAGAAGGTAAGATTTGGTTCAAATAGATTGAAAGTATGTAGCTAAGATATATGCAAAAGATTAGAATAAAAAAGGCTGAATTTTGATGTAAAAATGAGTTTTAAAAAGCCCCAAAACGCACAAAATCGCACACAGTCGCTCGCCAGAGTTGGACATGCCGCTGAGACTCGCTTGCGCGACCTTGGAGCTTGCTCAAGCTATGCAAATTCGCCCATGCGACGGATGTAATCTCAGTATTTTGGTCGTAACTTTTTGCTCCGAACTCAGATTGACGCGATTCTTATGACATTGGAAAGAGGACAAAAATATCTACAACTTTTGTAATTTAACAATTATGTGAATCCAAATTTTTAAAGGTAAAAAATGGGTGAGATGTTGGGTCAAGTTCCAAGTGTTCGATTTTGACTGAGTTTGCCAATACTACCTTGGTATTTTGGCTGTAACGTTTTATTTTGCACTCCAATTGACACGATTCTTAAAGCGTTGGAAGGAGAACAACGAGACCTATAACTTTCATGAATTAGTAAATGCATGAATCAAGATTTTTAATAGTCAAAATTAAGCTAGAAGTTCGATTTTGAGAAAGCACTTAAATATATCTAAGTTATTAGTAATTAAGGTCAATCCTTAATACATCATATATTTATGATATAGATTGAGGGCAAAAAGTCATCGATAGAACTTTTCTTGACTTCACGTAACTTTGAGGTTAAGGTAGGAAAAATTCATCATCTAATTGTATATTTTTTTTTTATTCATAGATAATGTGATATAAATGAATGATTTGTAACTGTTTTAGAAAATATGAGAGCTTTGAATTATGAATTTGTAATTGAACGCATGTGTGTGTCCGTTCCGTTTATGTGTCAGTTTCCGTTCAGAATCCATTTGTGATCTGTTCCGTTTTCGAATATGTTTATGTTTCCGCTTAGAAATTTGAATTGAGAACTGTGTGAATCTAAAATCAAGTGGAAAAGGGAGGTTGAGTCCTGAGAGTCTTTACTTTGTTCCCGCTATGAGATGCTTTGGCTCAATGATATGTTATGTTTCATGATGTATTCTATCTCCGATATGTTTTGTTCCCCGCATACGGGATGCCTATGTGATTATGCTTTGGTTATATGAGGTTTGCAAAGAGGGGTTGAGTCCCCGAGGTTACGACCTTATTCCCGCTATGAGATGCTTGGGCCTTCTGATATATATGTGTTTCTGTTCCCCGCTTACGGGATGACTTGGTTATACTTTGTGTGCAAAGAGGGGTTGAATCCTCGAGATTTTTACCATGTTCCCGCTATGGGATACTTTGGCTTTCGGATGTGTATGTTATGTTCCTTAAGACGTTTCATTCCTTGTATGTTTCGATTTGATGATATGTTGTTCCGTTTTATTGTGTTCTCATCATGATATTTCTCCATTTCTAACATATTTCTGTTTTCATATATTCTGCTTCTGAATTGCTTCTGTTTCCAGTTATATTTCATTTTTTATAAGTATCCTTATTTTTCAAATATATTACGTTCTCGATGTATCTATTTTCCGATATGCGCTGTTTTGATCTATGTCTATTTTCGATATGCTCTGGTTTCCGCTTCGTTTTGTTTTGAAAATGAAAATGTAAAACTTCCAACTTTGTTTGATATGAAATTATTTTGAAATTCTATCACCGAACCTATGCATTTCAATGATAAGATGTGAATTGTGTTTAAATTTCTTTTACTAAGCTTGGATATTAGCTCACCCCGACTATACGTGACAGGTATAACACTTCTCAAGACACTGGACTTGTGGATTGAGAACTTGAGGATTGATAAGAATTTCAAGATCGTGAATTTTGGTAAGTTTAGGCTTGGTACATTGTGCTATTATATAACTATTGTACACCACTGTTTGGTGATGATTGGTCATCACTGGTGGGTTGTTTTAGTTTACTATTCATGTTGGACATTAGAACCATGGATCAAAATATCGTCCGATACCGAAACGTATCGGACGATACGTATCGGTATTGGACTCGAACGATACATTGAATGTATCGAACGATACATTCAATGTATCGTCCAATATAGATCGGTACCGATACGTATCCTCCGATACGTATCGTTTTAGAGCTCGGACAATACGTATCGGTAACCCGATATTTTAACCCATGATTAGAACTGAAAATTTTTATATTGTCATATGTATTATTTGCTTTGAATTCTGCATGTATGCGGATGTACCAGGTAAATTCTGTATCAGATTGTGATCTATGATCTGGCGGTCCAGATTTTACCATTTAGTTTCGATATAAGTAGAAAAAAATATATATATCTCAGAAAATTGTGTTGGAAAAATCCGGGCTGTCACAGGACATCAACAAAAGTGAGTGGCTAGATTTTACTAAAACATTTTGCAACCTTTTGGAAGCTCATGATTTGGTCAAATGAATACTAAAGTTAGGTCTTTAATATTTAATATTCGATTCAATAGTCGGTATTGAATGTTTAATATTCTATATTTCGATCCTCTTCAATATCGTTATTCCCGTAATTTTTTCAATATTTTCGGGTTTAATTTCATATCAGTATTCTTTCAATATTATTCGCCAATCTTTTTTCAACGGGCAATTTACTATTTCAAAGTCAATTTCCAAGTTAATCTCAAAGTATATCAAATATATACAATTTAATTAGTCTTCGGATTCAATCCCAATCTATATCAAAAATCAATAATTCAATCGATTTTCAGGTTCAATTCTAATATACTATGGTTCAACAATTCAATAAAGTTATGGGTTTAGTCAAGGATTAACAATCTAATTAGTTCAAATCCTAGAGTTAGTATTTAGCATCGATAAAATTAATCATTATTAATGTTTTTGAACCTATATATACAATAGGATCACTACGCATATTGATTTCCTGAATCAGTTTATACTATACTTATTGTTATCATTAATTACAATCCTTTGGAGACTTATATTTCATAAATAATTTAGTAGGGTCTATCTCTTCAATTATTCCGAATCTAGTTCAAGTACTTCAAATTCAAGTTCGAATCCAAATTCTAATTTTTTTTCAAATCTCATTTCAAGTCCTAATTCAATTTCAGGTTCAATTTCGATTTCAAGAGAGAGTAAAGTAGGACTCTCTTAGATTTCTACGAGTGTCCATAACAAAGGGACCACATAGTTTAATGAGGATATCAGGTCCTCATTTAACTTATTATGGATCTTTTAGATCTCATAAGTTGGGCCTAATAGGGCCTTATTTATAATTAATTTAGGTCCTTAAGAGTTTTCCATAATTTTTGATGTGGGTGCTTCTAAGTTTCAATAGGGTGCCCATAGCAATATCCCACTATGTTTCGAGTATGGAGTTGAACAATTTTATTAATTATCTTCGACCACATATATCAGGCCAATTTGGGTTTAATGTCTAAATAAATTCGATTTCCTAGAGAATTTCACATTTAAGTGTGGGTGCTCCCTAGTTATGAGGTGTGCCGATAGTAGCATCTCATTTAAATATCCCATAAGGACATCAGGTCCTAAAATTTATCTTAACCCATTACCATGGGTCCATGGGTTGGGCTAGTTCAGGTTCTTAGCCCCTAGTTGGTCAAATATGTGGTCAAATGTGGCGTCTAAGGGTCCAATTTTGATAGGTCAAATATGTGGTCAAACAAAGGTTAATAGAATCAAAGGTCCTCAATGGTTACTGAGAACACAACAGTGATCATCAATGATTTCTTTATCACGGAACTCGAGGGAAAGTCAAAATTTTGACTTTATCCTTCAATACTAGTTATTCCAATAAGAGTTTGGGACCTTTGGTCGGTAATCGGGTCACCATTTTCAACTCTGATCATATTTTTCGGTGATTCCAAAACTCGGTGAAAGACAACTACGAGCCTCATCTTCACAAGTAATGGCACGCAAAAGTGTGATCATACGTAATCACAACCATCAATTTACAGAACATGTTTTTAACCAATTCGTGTATCAAACCAGATTTTGAGGTCTCTAGTAATCAAGTTGTAACTTTCATTTTCGAAATCGGAATGAGGTGAATAAGAGCTTGTTGGAAATATCTTTAAGTTATCTACAATAGTATTGTATATTTCTAATACTAAAAACGTCTATATCATAATGGTATCAGGGTCATCTGATCGGATGTACAACAGTGGTCATAGAGTGTGCCATGTGACATATCTCACACCCTCGTTTTTCGGATTTTATACCGGTCAAACCAGATCGATTTAGGAGCTTAATTTCTATGTGAAGTTAATACACTTATAATTCTATGTTCTCTAATTTTTATAAGATTTATGGAGGTCAAATTTTCACATGAAATGATAGCCTCAAGCTGAGCTATTTTTCTGTCTATTTTAGGACAGTTTTTCACCATTCCACTCCGGAATTCAAGCTAGTCAAACTAAACCAGATGTGTGGTTGAGATTTTTCAGAGGCATAATATACTCCTTGACACATCTTGGGTGATTTTTATAGAATTTTATAAGTTTATAGCTTAGAAAATCAATGGTCTTAATTTGACCAAGAACACAGATTTTTGACAGTTTTCAAAATAGTGAATAGGGTGAAGTGTGCTTGGAGCACATCTATCACCCCACATCAATTTTATTAAGACTAATATGACACTTATCATCTACCAACATATTTCAAAGCATATAATACCATCATCAAATCTTCTATTATTTCTATTCTAAATCCAATTGTGACAATATGATCAAAATAGCCAATGTCATAAATTAGTCTATTATTCATTGGTTTATAATGTACAGAGTCAAAATAACTTAATCTATAATATCAAGCATTAATTATTTACGTCTTTCTATTATCTAACATGATACATTTAATCAACACTAACAAAGGTACATCAAATCTATCAATCAATTATAATCTAACACCACTAATTTGTATGATCAATATTCATAAAAAGCATCAAGAACTTCAAAATAACAGCATTCATGTGAAAATAAAATATGATAATTTAATCATATAAACAAAGAGTTTGTACAATAACTAAACTATACCAAACCATCAAAAAACAGTGAAGGCACTATGGCCAGAAATTTCTTCATTCAAATTCATATTTGTTCAATCAAATCAAATCATCTATAGATTTAGATCTTTTTATATCAATCAAAAGAGATATTTCAAATCATTTTCAAGATCAATCAAAATCAACGGTTCCAAATCACTTATCAATAATTTTTAGCATCAAATAAATCAAAATCAAGCCTTCAATATCCAATCTACACCATCAAAACAATGTCGATAGATGGACCAAGAGAATGCATGATCACTAATGTAATCCATGCACTTAGAATAGCCGATCTACATCACACAAGTGGATGGATGTCATCCATTGATCACAATGGTTGATGACCATTGATTTATATTCATTGATGGTCATCCATGATCATTAGGATCACATGCAAAACCATCTTATACCAATCCTTTAAAATAAAATAGGAAAAATAAAAATAATTTGATTAACCTATAAAAAATAACTAGAGTTCCATAGAGGAACCTAGTCAATACCTTAGCAATTGAGCTCAAGCTTGCTGACTTTGGTCTTTTGATCAAGTGGATGGGCTTAGATCAGTGTGTGCTCACACTATATGGGGCTATGGGCTAAGGAAAATCAATCTATGGAAGTGGATTGATGTTCTAAGGGTTGGATGGTGAGTATCAAGTTTGGGGGGTCTCTAATGGAGATGGCTAGAGGAAGAAGAAGATAAAAAAAATTAGGTGTGGCTCTCACTTTCATCCTCTTCTAGCCTTTGTTTGGTCTTCTATTGGATTTTGTAAGCCCTTGTTGTCCTACTTCCAAGGAAGCCAATATTTTACTAAATCTTGTGGTTGCATGCACTAAGGTATATTTCTTACATTAGATTTCCCCTAGGTAAATCCAAGGGTCTAAGATGGGGTCAAGGTTGGTTAACTCCATCAATGGCCAAGATTGACTAGAACCTCTAATTTTAATTTAATTAAAATTTGATTTCATAAAAATTATATAAGATAGTCTTTCTTGTTTAAATAAACTACAAGATTTGCCACTATCCCATATTAAACAATTATCACTTAATTAGGGTATAAGTACATCTTAATCTCTAAATAATAAGCCAATTATTTGACCAACCCATAGATGGCCCGTCGAATGGATATCATCAAACCACCTCCATTGATAGTGATCACTAGATCATCACCATCGATTTTGACTAAACAAATAGGACTATTAGGCTCCACTTGACATAACCAGAGGGTGGGTGCTTTTAAGGGTTTTGAAAATAATTGTGGGTGCCCTTAGAGGTACTATTTATATAACTAATTAAATGTGGATCCCACATAAAATTCAAATGATGTGGTGCCTCCTATATTGGGGTACCCCAAAATTTTAATAAGTGTTGACAATCAATATTAGTGCCCATGTTTTAAAGGTGTCCCGATCTCGGGTCTCTTTAGAGGTCAAAGGTTTGACTAGCCCGAGTTTTCAGGGGCAATTGTTATAATCATGTACCACTAATGATTTTTTGATCTAATTGGATGCACTCCAAATCATGGACAGATCAGTCATGAGCCTTGCTCTTGGATCGGTATCATTGCATGTAAAGAAAGATATAGTAAATTAGATGAAGATTTAAATGTTTTTTTGATTGTTTATACGAAACCTATTTGGTATTTCGAGTCAATTTAGTTGGCTATTGACTTTTGAATTATCGATTTCCGGCGGTATTTAGTCACAAATACACCAATTTTTTTGAGTAACATGCGATTTTGAGGTTCTGCAATTTAATTGCAAATTATTCGTGAATTTTTTAATATTCGTTTTTATGTAAATTCAAAATTTTCAAAAATTTGCAATTAAGCCACAAATAATTTGAGACCTATTTAATAAATCACAACTTTTTAATATTTTTTGAAATTTTCAAACTTTTTTTTTTAGTGATTCTTTGCCGGACTTGCCGAATTTTGCTGAATTTTTTCGAATTCTAACCTTGCTGAACCCCAAGTTGCTGACTATGGCCGGCATCAAACTTGAACAGTACTTTATATTTAGTCGATATACCGTATTGTTCAATATATTGTATATACCGGTCGATAAAAGCAGTGTATTCTAGTATTTTAACAATTTATTACTGTTGCTATTTAAAAGTTAAAATATCGATGTACCTACTACCTATACATACTGGCATATATACAAGCCGATTTTTATGGTAAGAAGGAGAACTACAAAAATAAGGTGTTTTAGCGGCAATTGCTGTTAAGACAGTTTTTTGTAGCAACAGGACTAATGGTGGCGGTTTTTGATAGCGACATAATTAATAGCAATAGTTTTCTGTTAATAGAGGTATATTGTATATACCGCTAATAGTCTTATTTTTTGTAGTGATCATATCGTAAAGATTATAATACAACAACTACGATGATGATGATGATGAGGACTACAGACAACTACAAAAATGACGACAACAGCAAGAGTTCATCAAAGAACTTTTGTATGAGGAAATCTACAATCATTAGAGCTTGTGTTTGGGTCTGCAGTGTAGCAAAAATTTCAAAACTTTGGCTTCCAGAGGAGGACTAACAGGTATGGGCTCTTCATAAAAAGGGAAGATGACTAGGTTGTTAGGCCGAACAGGGACTGAAAACCAAGCACTGACATGAAGGCGAAAAGAAATAACTGAATTAACTATGACTTTGGCCAGTTGATCATCCATTTGGGCGGAGAAGGTTTCGGACCTCTCAGCCCTGGCCTCCTTCCTCTGAGGCATGATGATGGGAATCTACAGAACCTTATAGCACACATAGGATGAAAAATTCATCATTTAATTACCATTGTAATTGATCGTTAAAATTATTTAATGATAAATTATCCTTGGTTGTTATGCTTGTTTAAATGCAATGTAGTTGATCTTTTTCATTAGGGAAAATTAGAAAAAGGAAGGTCCATTTGAAATGATTTTAGGCTATTACTGTGAAAAAAAATGTTTTAGGTAAAAGGAGTTTCATGGAAATTGGGGGTTCTAAGAGATGTGAGATCCCAATATTGGCACGTATATAGGGTTAGTCTTGTTTTTAGGAAATGACATCACTACCCTCTTAGAAACCGAACCGATAAGAAATCGATAATAGGGTATTACTTAGTTGCATACAAAAATCAGTTGCAATTAAAATTATCTATTTTAAAACCTAGTTAAAAAATAAGGGATAAACCTTAAAACTTAAAACAAAAAGTTAAAAACCCTTGTTGTCTCATATCTCATTCGTTTCCACTTTCCAGTTTCCACCGGCTACCGTTAGTCGTTCACCATCCGTCGTCCTTTCACTCGCCGTCCATCACAAACCCATACGGCCACACTCCATAACAAACACTCTCTCTCTCTCTCTCTCTCTCTCTCTCTCTCTCTCTCTCTCTCTCTTTGTTCCTCTCTTTATTCTTCAGTGTCTCTCTTTTTTTTTCTTTTTTTTTTTTAATTTTATAAATAGGGTTTAGTTTTCAATATACATAGGAGTTTCAAAATGTTTAGTTTTCATTGTCTCTCTCCCTCTCCCTCTCCCTCTCATTGTATGTTGGATTAATTTCCTTAAAATGGATTAAAATTTCTTGCTAATATAAATATTATAAATAAAAAAATTGAGGTTTAAAAATTGAAAACCGATCGAACCAATAACTATCGGTTCAGTTTCAATTTGAGAAACTAGAAACCGATAGTTATTGGTTCGGTTTTGGTTTAACATGAAAACTGACCTGATAACACCCCTAGCTATTCTCACCCATTTTCGAAGTAAGTACCACAGTTTTCTTGGACAAAAATCATTGACTGAATTGAATCAAATGATGGAGATTGTTTTTTTGTTCCAATCTTCCCCACGATAGATCTTAAGATCATGGTGCTCTTATGAGACGGTCAAATGTTGATTCCACATGGCACATGTCCCTAAAAGTGAAGGTCAATTCATTTCCCCATGATTTGTCACTTTTCAGGGATGTGTATTATGTGAAATCAACATTTGACCGACTGATAGGAGTGTCATGATCGTAAGATCTATGGTAGGGATGATTGGAACAAAATCCAATCTCCATTGTCTATTTTAATTTAGTCAATGATTTTCGTCTATAAAAAATGTGTCATACTTATTTTGAAAATGGGAGAGAATAGCCGTACCCTTATAAATTTCTCCTTAAAAAAATTAGTTGCAGATAACACAACTCTCCAACAATTTTACAAAATATGAAAGAAAAAATTTAATATTTCCATCCCTTTCTTATGGTCCCTTTGGACAGTATATACAAAGCTATTGCTTTATAATGTGTTTACTTTATAATATATCATTGGGCAAAAAGTTGACTGATTCCCATGTGAAGTGGACCATGTGGTTGAGTTTGATTGTTAAAAATAATTAGTGACTATAAAAAAATATATAATATTTCAAATTTTATGAGAAAAACTAAAACGAGTCAAATTTGGGTATCAGTATTTATAATTGAAGATTCTGCCTTTCCAGGATGAGATTTTCATAGTTAAAGACATGGTTCAAAATTTCGGCCGAAATGACCGAAACCGAAACAATAACTCAAATTATTGGTTTTTTTATGTTGTGTTGAAGTTTTCGGTCGAAATTTCGATTCAAAATT
Source organism: Chloranthus sessilifolius (assembly GCA_021018995.1). Classification (NCBI taxonomy): domain Eukaryota; kingdom Viridiplantae; phylum Streptophyta; class Magnoliopsida; order Chloranthales; family Chloranthaceae; genus Chloranthus; species Chloranthus sessilifolius. The sequence goes on along the minus strand of CM037586.1, from coordinate 130,412,198 downwards.
TCAGTTTCGGTCCCCACCGAAACCGAAACGAAAACTGCAATTTTGATCCTTGGTTAAAGATGTTAGTTGATAAAGTTTATTTTTGTCTCAAATCTTGAATATAATATATCTTTAGATTCTGGCCCACCGATTGGATGATCAAATGTTGATTCCACGTGAAACGCATCTAAAAACCCTGCTTCGAAAGCCAATGTAAAAATAATTACACATCCATTAGAGATTAAACTGCTTGTAAACTGCTTGCAAAAATAATAATCTATACTACTTATTTTCTTATTGTTTTCATACAAAAAATACTCTTTTTTTAATCTACCCTTAAACCAGTCATGAATGAAGCAAAAGTTAAACCGAGAGGTTCTTACACATGGCAAAGTATCATGTCCGCACAGGAGGTTGTTGAAAAAAGAACAATTTGGCGAATCAGTGATGAGGAAAAGGTTAATATATGGAAAGATAGATGGATACCCCGTTTGTCTACATTCAAGGTTATCTCTCAGGCCCCAACAAATGCACTGACTAAGGTGGCTAATCAACCCATGTAATCGAACGTGGAATGGACCATTGATCATATCTAGTTTCAATGAGGAAGACACTGCTGAAATCTTAAATATCCCAGTACCGGTGTTTCCTTATGCAGATATGAGAGCCTAGGCGTACACTCGTAATGATAAATTCTCAGTACGAAGTGCTTATAATCTTGCTGTCAGTCTATCCAAGCCGGAAAAACAGTGCGAAACATCAAATTCCCTCCCAAACTCTAAGATTTGACAAGTTATCTGGAGGTCCAACATCCCAACCAAGGTCAAGATCTTCTCTTGGAAGGCATGCAAAAATATTTTACCAACCAGAGCCAAGTTTCATAACAAAATTCCTAAAATCGAGCCACTTTGCAGGATTTGTAGAGAACATACAGAAGATATTACCCATGCTCTCTTTCGATGTGATTGGGCTGCTAAGGTGTGGTTCCTATGCCTTCTTGCCATTTGTATCCACCTTAACCCTTCTAACTCCATTCACGGCTGGATTGAATTCATCATCAAACATATCAGAGAAGATCATATAAGATTGGCTTTAACCACTGCATGGGCCATCTTGACGGGGAGAAACAAATTAAATTCATATTTGAAGGTAAAAAGTTGAACCCAATGGCTACATCTACCTTTGCTTTAGACCAGTTTCAAGCTTTTATGGAGGCAAATGCAAAACTTAGAAATCCTAGTCAAGCAATTGAAGAGAAAAAGTGGGGCCCACCTCTCACAACGATGACCAAAATCGATGCAGATGGAGCATGGAAAGCTGACCCAAGAAAAATCGGTATTGGCGTGATTCTTCGAAACCAAAGGGGGTAAGTGATATGTGCGAGTACTAAGCCTGGACCAGGGGGCTCTTCTCTAGAAATCAGTGAACCTGCATCTATTCTATACGGTTTGCAGGTAGCAGAGGCCGAGGGTATTAGATCTGTTATCGTAGAAAGTGATTGCCTATCTGTGGTGAACTTGATCAACGACTCCGAAGAAGACTTATTCGAGAAGGGACTAATCATAAAAGACATAACTCGTATCTTCCACAGGTTCCACCAAAGCAGCGTTACTTATATCCGAAGACCGGCAAATTGTGTTGCTGATTCGCTAGCAAATAGGCCTTAAATCTAGATCAAATTGTCTTTTGGAGGGGGAATGTCCCACCAAATATCTTAAAGCTTGTTTCTCTTGATATTAACCAATGAAATGAATTTGTTCTTTTCCTAAAAAAAGTATATAAAATAATAATACTTTTAGAGCAAAATATTATTTGCTCCTAAAAATTTATATTATCGCTGAATCATATCTCTTGATGCCCTAATTTTTTTTCTCTCCTTTTATATCCCTTACAACTTTTAAACAAAGTAGAGCTTTAGAGGGGTAACCTACCAACATAGTTTTTCTCTCCTAATGTTTCTTCTCTTATACCTTTTAATTAATTATTTATTTATTAATGAACAATAATAAATAGGTAACTTAATTAATATCTACGGGATCTTAGATCGACATAGGACAAAACCAATCGATTGCTTTGCGTACCATGTAGATTGTTTTTCGTCCCAATCTTTCAAATAAGAAAACTATAAGAGTACCATCAGACGGTCAATTTTTATTTTATGTGACAGAGATCCAAGAAAAGTGACCTTACGATCACATGACAAACATCACATTGAAACATTATTGTAGCGGCATTTATTTGGAATCTGTGCCTCAAGAGATTAAAAAATTGACCGGATGGTGGTACACTCATGATCTGATCCCAAGAGCCCTTATGTGAAAGATTGATGGCGACAAACGATTTAGATCGTATAATTCAAAGCAATCAAATGATTTGTTTAGATTTAAAAGGGTTTTTTTAAAAACCAAAAATACCTTATTTTATTATAGTGTGATTTGACTTTAAGAAAGGTTTTCCTGATTTTAAGGTTTTGAAAATAATAATACACTATTTAGAGAAATTTCCCAAATTGATCCTATCAAATTCACCTTTTCCGTCAGAGACCCTATATTTTAACCTTTCACGTAACTGACCAACTCTAAGCCAAGCCAGTTCCAGCTAGCAGAAAAAGTCTCAAATACCTTTTCTTACACTTTTGTTCGTTCTATGTAGTTTAAAATTCTAAATATTTGCACTATTTTATATTTATGCGATGTGAAACAATATCTAGGTCGTCTGATTTGAAGGCCACAATATAAAGATCGATGATGCCAAAGCTTGACACGAACAAATAGCGATACCACCGGTTAAATAAAATAAAATCGATTGTTTAAATAGTCGATTATTTTTATTTATTTTTTTAATAATTGATGACGACTGTTTAAATAGTCGGGATCAACTCTTTAAACAATTGATATAAACTATTTAAACAGGCAATATCGATTGTTTTTTTTTTAAAAATATAAGAAGGGGTATTTGAGACTCTTCAATCTTTGACACCATCGATCTTTATATTGTAGTCTTCAAATCAGACGGCATAGATGTTGCTTCATATCGCGCAAATATAAAAAAGTGCAAATATTTAAAATTTTAAATATGTAAAACGAAAAAAAAGTGTAAGAAGGGACATTTAAGACTTTTTGTGCTAGCTGGAACTGACTCGGCTTAGAGTTAGGTGAAAGGTAAAAATATAGGGTCTTTCATGAAAAAAGTGAATCTGACAAGGTCTGTTTGGGAAATTTTCCCACTATTTAATTATAGTACCATTAAATCATATTTTAAATAACTTTGTAGCTTTATGCTAATTATTTTCTCAAAACTACTCTCAACATTCACCTTAAATCGATCGAGCTAATAAAGATCGAGAAAGTATCTCTAGTTTTATCCATGATTTCCCTTATGTCAAATTTTGTATTTGGGAACAAAGCTCATTGAGATCAATTATCACTTTGTTAACCTTATATCCATAGTGGACCAAATAGCGGAATCATCTTTAATATTTAAATATCTCCGTAACAAGCTCACCGTCCCTTTCACAGGGAATACAATTGCATTTAATTTGTTGTAATCGTTAATATTTCGACATAAATCAGACGGTAAATATTTGATTTGAATTTTTCTTTTATTTTCTTATAAAGGTCTTGATTAGATAATTTAGATGTGCTGTAAATTAAACTATATAATAATATATTTTTTAATTGGAACCTAGTCCCTTGACCGTCATTTAAGCACCTAGTGATGTCTAAATTAGTGTACACCATTTATAGGCTTATGATCTTGGAAATTCATACTATCAAAGTGATATATCATCAATTGGAGAGTCATGGGAAAAAAAATCACACTTTTTTAGAGATTCGAACCATCCGATATGTGCACTCCAATATCAACGATTGTTCTTAATTTTGATGACTGATATTAAAGATCTCTGATGGATGATTTACATCCACTTAGAAGCATGATCCTTCGGTTGAGACATGTTCCAACGATAAATTGCCACTTGGGCAATTTAGATTGATCATGATGTTTGCCACATGGTACAATGATAAAACACATTTCAATGGTGTGAGATAAAAAGTAACATTTTATTAGAGGAAAATCATTTGAACACCGTTTGCTCTTTAAATGTCGGTCAGAGCCATTATCACTTCTTAATTTTAGTTTAGTAACAAAGGCTCTTTAGTATAAATAGTAGGTCATTAGTTCCTTCTTTATAAATGGATTAATATCCTTTATTTTTTTTTATGAGGAAATAAATGTATTAATATCAAGTTGTAGATTAGTGCATAATAATTAATATTTATTTTATTCATAAAAGATGATAGGACAAATAAATTAATTTTTAAAGTAATTATTTTGACTTTTTTAGGATATCTAAATGCAACGTATGCTTTTTTAGAATATCTAAATGCAATGTTTGTGCATTTTTCATAGGTCTCTTGAAAAAATAATATGCTAATGCAAACAGGGTGGAGCAAGGATCAAAATAGTGGTTTTATTTTTGGTTTCGGACATGACCGAAATTAAAATTTATGGCCGAACATTTGAATTTCGGCCGATAATTTTCGCTTCATATATATTTGGACTAAAATTTTGGTTCAAATTATCGTTTCAGTGGGAGACCAAAACCGAAACGATTCGGCCGATAACTTGAGTTATTGGCCGAAATTTTCAACCATGGGGCGGAGAGTAGGGCTGTCATTGGGTCAGGTCGAATTGCATCGAAAGAAAATTGCAAATACGTGACACCCGACCTGACCTGATGGTGCACTCAGGCCAACCTGTCATGACCCGAAAACCAGATCTGACCCAACACGTTTGACTTGAGAACTTGACCCAACTCGATAAAAAATCCTATTTTTATTCTTTTTTATATGTGAAATATCAGGTTGGGTTGGGTTGTCCAAGCCCGAACTGGCAAATACCCGACCCACCCTACAAGAGCTCTTGGTATTGAATGTCTCATCACCGAGTGGACCCGATCCGACCCGACCTGAGCTGAAAAATCAAGTGGAGGAACCCAACCTGATGAAATATAGTGTTAGTGGGGTTGGCTATCGGGTCGGTCGGTCCCATTTACAGCTGTAGCGGAGGCTAGGTTTCCTAAAACAAAAAGTAACCAAAGCCTCTATTTATTTAACAAACAAATTAAAGTTGTTTTTATTTAGGGCTTAAAACTTTTGTTTCTAAACAAATTCCGGCGAGAGCCCTTAAACTCCGGCGACAACTTACGAAAATCTTCGATTCCGTGGAGTTTTTTGGAAGGGGTATTATTATTAGTTGATTTTTTCTTTGTTTTTTTAAATATTTTTTACTTTTGCAAATATTTTACAAATAGTTTATTCGGTAATGGTTGTGTTTTATATCTGCATTAGTTTTGATTATGTATGCTCTAATTTCTTCTTCGTAACTTTCTCTGATCTATTCTAATTTAAACAAAAATTAGTTTGGTCTCCTCCTATTTTTGTGTAATTTTTGCTTCACTAAATATTTATTGATTAATATGTTCTAGTTATCCTTTTTTGTTTAACTTTATTTTATTATTGATTCATTGATTGATGTGATTACTAACTTTCTCATGATGTCTTAGAAGTAGTTATTTAGTTTCTCTCTCTCTAAAAAAAAGTAGTTATTTAGTCTCATAGTGACAAATCTCTCCAATATTCTCCCAAATTTCTCGGAAATTCACTGAATAATGGTGGGTGGAACTTTCAGAAGATTTCTCTGAGATCCCCTAAATTTAATTAATTTTTCGGCGAAGTCAATATTTTTTTTAAATCCGAGTCGTTTTGAAATGATAAATAGGATTTTTTAATTTCCGAAATTGACTGCCATAAATCAGACATGGAGATTGTTTTTCATCCCAATCTTAAATCCTATCGGACAGTAAGATGTTGATTTCATGTGGAACACATCTCCAAAAGTGAACCCGATCACAGTCACTTTTGGGGATGTGCACCACGTGGAATCTGGCCATGTGAGAGGTGGGTCTCAAGATCTATTTTAAGGAAGATTGGGATGAAAGATGATCTCCTGATTCAAGATAGTCAACATATTTAATGATGTAAACTCTTGGTCACAGGGAACAAATCTCTGATTGTAAATATAAGCACTTAAAAAGAAATTAAAGTGTATTCTGTCAAACTTGTGTAATTTTTCAGAGGACAGTTTATTCTGTCAAAATAAGATAGAGATCTTCTTTGCCAATTGCTTGCATTAAAGATGTTTGGATCATGGCTTTGAAATTCAGTGGCTTAGATTAGATGGCTTTTTCACACGGCACAGATCCCCATATCTTTCTTTTAAATCATTGGGGCATATTCCTTGAACAGGACAAAGCTTCCTACTCTGATTAAGTTGTTATTGTAGGCTGTGTTTGGGATTGTTCTTTAGAGGCAAAGAGCTGCCATTTAAAAGAGCTGGTTTAAAGACACTTAAGGAACAAAGGGTGGTGGAAAGTAGTTTATGTAATAGAAAACCTTATGGGAATTGTTGAATTAAAATTTGTGATGCAACAATCAAGTGCATCAATATGGAGGTTGAAAACACCTTATACATTTTAGAGATATTGGAGCTTCATAGTCTGCCTAATTCAAGGACTATGTGCAAAGAAGTCATGCCATGTGGCATCCTTACACGCATCAAGGAATTGCTTATAAAAAATGGCATAAGCTGAACAATTGGTTACCTATTGAGTTATTGTGCATTAGGAGGAGAGGAAGAGATAAGAGAAGCAAGTATGTGTGACATCACACTACCAATGTTAAAAAGTGCTGGACTTGACAATTTTACTAGAGAATTTGTAAGAGAAAGTAGTTTGCAAAATTTTTTTCTTCTCCTTTTCCTTCTCAGCATGCCAAGAGAATAGACTTGAAATTGAGCCTTGACCAACCAGCCTGGCCCTAATGGTTGTGCTTGAGCCCAAAATTTATTGGCTCTGAGTCATTAGCTTGTGTCGGTGCTTTACAGGCCTCTGTTGAGCTGTCACAGCCGCATATCTACCCCATCCAAGGTATTGCATTACTACGAGCATTAAAATAGACTAAATAGATATATAGACAAATTAAAGAAGTAAAAGATCAGACCGTGCAAAGTAATATGGAAATAAATGATAATGTTAATGGTATACGTTCTATGACGTTCAATGCAATCTATTGATCAGGGAATCGATGGTGCGCTAATGGAGGGGGTTTTCTCTATCAGTAGGTGCAATTGAATGATTGGGCGATAAGTTTTCTCTGTCACCATGTGAAATCGACGACTGCGTAGTGGGTTTTCTTTGCAATTGATTTCTCTAAGATGTAGTGTTAGTCAGCATTTTCTCTGCCACCAAGTACAGTCTTATGATCATGCAATGGGGCTTTCTCTGGAAATATCTTACCTACAAATAATTCCATTGATCTGCGTAGAGGCACGCTAATGGTAGATGGCACTAATGGCAGATCGAGTTAGAGAGAGAAAGACAGTGGGATTTTATTTTCTGCGCGTTTCTCTAACTTTGATTCTCTTCTCAAGCAGTGTAAATCAGCGTTGTTCCATCCTGTTAATGCAACCAACCCAATCAGGCAACCGTGCTAACTATAGGTCCCCATGTTGCTAGACGAAGGTTTGAGCACACGATCCAAATATGCATTTGAACTCATTCTGTTTTTTTAGTAGATCTGCATATATTTTATAAATGTGTGTCGAGTTTAAAGACTCTCCTTTATTAGATATTACAGAATCACAAATTACTAAAGTGCCCACATCACCATCATCCCAGTAGATTGGCAAATTAAGCTGGTGGTAGTCAAGAATGCATATCTTCATCAAACAATAAGGAAAAAGCAGGAAGAGAGTCTCTATCAGTCCATCGCATAATAGTGCTTGCATCTAACGTAGACTTAGTAAGATAATCTGCAACTATAGTCGTCTCTCTCCATATACGCTTTAAGCTAATGCTGCTCTACTGTTTAGACCAGTACCTGATATATTCCAGCGTTTTAATGTATCTTCAAGGAACTAGACCTACCTTGAATTGAATAAGAGGAATCCTGGAATCCGATTAAGCAGAGATGACTTCAAAATTTCTCTCGATCCAAATAGGGTAAATAGTGGCAGAAGAGGCTACCTGCACATGAGATAGGCACTCCGACTATTCCCCACTACTATGTTCTTTATATCTCCCACCTCTTGAGAAGATGATCCAACCTCATTCTTATGATTTCAAGTCTTGACTTGATCAATCTTCAGATCCAGTCTAAAACATTACATTTGAAAAAGTAGATATATTCATGTCCTTCTGCTTCATTTCAAAATAGAACACAACAGGACTGAGTACTAAGGCCCCTTGCGCATGAGATTATTAGACATCATCAGTTTGTTGATCACTAACTAAGTGATGAAACTATGCTTCAGTATCCGCATCTTATATCGTAGGATTTTAAACCAGCCTATCTTAGAGTTGTGATCTCTTACCGATGCCATACTGATTCTAATGTGAATGTTTGCATTCCAGGCTATTCTATCCCCATAGAAGCATTAAATCCAATTTCTTTCCACGGTTGCTCCATCTTTTGAGTGCTGGGTAGAAGAAGTAACCAAAGTTTGGCCTCCATCTTTCAATGTTGTCATCCCTGTACATCCTTCCTCTATTGGTTTTCAAACTACATTCCAACTTACTCAACGCATCGGATTGGGTCCTTTCGAAGACTTAAAATTTTCTTGATGATAGGAAGACTTATACTATAGGAAAGTTTAGAAGAATAAAACGGTAGGCCCAAATATTTCATAGGAAGTGCTCCAGCATCACGATCAAGAATATTACAAATAGTCAGCTTTATCTCTACAACTTTCTTCAGCAAACTTGGTATATTCCGTAAAAAACACACCAAGTTCATCAAGAACAAGAGATGAGACATTGGGATAGCAAAGGGATGGCTGAATGATAGGGATCGAATTGTTATGGATTTCATAAATATTATATGTGAAGGCATCCATAACAAGGGTAAATAATAATGGAGCCTTGGAGAATCCACATTTCTTATGGAAGAATCCATATGGATTTTCATTCTTTAGAACAAAAAAATGAGCAGTCCAAGAGCACCAAACATCATTGAGGCCTAGTTGTTTGAGTATGTCCATAATAAAGTTTAGACGACCTTTATCATTGGAATACATCAAAACATATTAGGACCGATTTTAGAGTGAAAATGAAGAACAATCTCCTGGGATAATAAAATATTTTTATGATATTTGTCACGCCCCCTGCCCCTGACTTCGTACACCCATACATCTGTCCTGTCCAAGTGTCCCGATTCACGGTCCAGACATGTGACATATGCATACCTATTTCAAATTCGATTGTCAAAATGCCAGAGAAAATACACAATATGGTCAGACACATTTTACTTGTTTAAATCATTGCGGAAAACTTCACGATCCAACCCGTTTTCAAAATCTTACTTCCCAAAATTCAGTAGAGATCCATGTGGTTCTTTAAAACTTTTCAATAAAACTCAATTAATAGATTCGAATCATTCTTGATCTTACTAAAGGATCCTTTTCCACCCTCGAGTTGACTAGGTCGAGCTCAGTAAGAATGAATTAACTCGTTGAATCACCATGGGGATATAAATTGATCCCTCAAAAAAATACTTCATTGAAAATATTAATAACTGAGATTACCTTAAACTGAAAGAGTGTCAAAAATACATACAATACCAAAAAATCAGAAAACTTTTCAAACAGTTCATTTAAGACTGGTTTACAAAATAGTACATTTAACAAAACTAAAAGAAAAGAAATCCAGTTCCACAAAGTCATGTGGTCTACCCACATGTGTGTTGGTCAGTTCTAAGGCAAAATGGTTCTGATCACAACCAGCTCTTCGTCAAACACCTAGATTTTCAACCCTGCCTTTTGTCTAACTTTAGCTGGACTGGTCCGTCCCTGTCTGTGGATTTTTTGAGTCATGAAAAGACCAAAGTTCAAACATATGACAATTTACAGGTCTAATACAAATTTTTACAACTTTGGATCCAGATAAATATTCAATACAGAATTGAAACAATTTCTTACCAGACGAAATAATTGCTGCCATAACAATCAGTTGGTAATCAATCTAATCAGAAACAAGGTATTCGAACTTTTGAAGCCACACGAGTTATTCTCAAACTTGTCCTATTTCAAAAAATTCTTGAGCGTTTCAAAATCAAGGGTCCAATCATCGAAGCAATCAAGTTTATATCTGTGGTCCTATCTCGATACAATGTATGCATATTGTCACCTAGTTCCTTTAAATTTCTAAGTCACCTAAAGGTTTATTTAGTGCCTTTTAATTTTGGTGCGATACCAACACCACCATGGTTTGATTTCGATTTCAATTGCCAATGTTGCACGGACAAGAGCATGGCACTCTTCACCTATTTATCCAATAAAAAAGGATCAAGATGACCCTGTTAGTCCATCTTGGACACAAACCTCCACTGGCATTTTAGACCATTCTGAATTTGGGCTGGTTCATTTTGAGCATGTCTGTATCATGGTATCATCTTTCCACTTGATCAATTTAGTTCCAGCCTCTAAGGTTTCATGTTGAAGTAGATCGGATCAAGAAAAGCTAAGGTTTATTCATTTTATTCAATATTATGTTCCCCTTAAATCTAATAAGTACAAGGGTTCAGTTCAATATGAGTCTCGTGGTCAACTCTTCGACAAGTTAGAGTTTCCCATTCAAATTCAATGACTTCATTCGGTTCAAATTCCAATATCAGATCAGTCAATTCAGTTCAAGTTTCAAATGTAAATCAATTCAATTGGGTTAAATTTTCATTTCAAATCCCCATTGTACAATTTGGTACCATTTTGGTATAGATGTAGGTCAAATTTTAAGACAATTTCAAATCAGGTCAAATATCACTTTATAATTTTTAATAGTCATTTTACAGTTCACAATCATTGATTGGTGAATTGGGGAACAGTTCATCATATATCATCTATCTGTTCTCACTACTAGGCTTGGACTCTTCAGTAAGGCACAATGTATATTTCATCCTTTTCAGGGCATTTTACAGACTTTTAGGCATGACTTATAAGAGTCGGCCTATGTTCTGAAGTAATAATTACTTCATTTACAAAGGTTTCAATTTCCTTGAGCTAAACCATCTAGGGTTAGGTTCAATGATTCCTTTACTAGGACTTTATAATCAGTTATTAAGGCAACTGTGTGCCACGGGGAAATTTTCGGTATCTCATCTTCGAGATCTAGTAATCGGGCTAATTTGTTACACTAATTAGACCCCTAATCTAACTTTATTAGGACCGTAGAAGCCCCTTAGATATTTAATTAACATAATTTTATGTTTGATATAAGTAAAAAGGACTTAAAGGAAGAGCATGGCTATAAAGAGGCTGATTCCTAGTTTTGGAAACTTATCTTGTCTTACAACTCAATTTTTACCCCTTAAATGTAAAGAGGGTGATTCCTATTTTAGGAAACTTATCTTGACTTACGACTCAATTTTTACCCCTAAAATGTTAGATGGTTTGATTTCTTATGTGATTAATATTCTCTTATGTGATTGCATGATGTGAGTACACTTAGTTTTTAATAAATTTATTTGTGTACATGAGTTATTGAATTAGTTTTGTAGATGGTTTGATTTCTTATGTGATTAATATTCTCTTCAGAAATAATACCTTGTGGTTTAGGGACATTCATGCAATGGTGCTTACGGTTGCGTTAAGATAACATTGGATAGATCATACTTAGATTGAATCACTCGTATTTAATTTAGTGTAGAAGGTTTGTTGAAGATGGTTTATCCTCAGAGTCCACTTATCTTTTTATTGATCAATCGTGGGCTTGTAGCGATGATTGATCCTAACCACCGTTCATAAATATAATAATTAGGATTAACGTAAGGAATTGAGTTACGAAACTAGTGGTGAATTCTAAACCCCTAAATGCATATCTTATTGATATCTTCCCTCCTTTTTTAATTATTATAATTTAATTAGTTTAATTCTACTCTCAACTCTTTCAATTAATTAGAAGAATAGCATAGATTTAGATATTTAATCCCAACAATCCTCGTGGGTTGACACCCTCGTACTTGCCCTAGCTTCAAACACTTGAACACTTGAAAGGTTTTAGTATTTCAACGATCAAGTTTTTGGCGCTGCTGCCAGGGATGGCCTTTAGCAATTGAGTACCGAATTTTATGTGATTTTTCTGTTTAATTTTTTCTTTTATTATTGATTTAGTAGTTATTTATTATTGTTACTTTTTTGTTTTGTAGGTTGAGAAAAAGCTTGAGGACTTTCCAATTGTAATGATTTAATCAACTCAATCAAAGACCTTAGGTTTGCTTTCAATTTATAATTCGTAGTTTAGGCTTAATTTTTATTTTTAGTTCTTTTATTTACTTATTTTTAGTTATTTTTTAAAAATATTAATTTGATCTCAATCACTAGAAATATGACTATCGAACAGGAGGACCCTCCTCCTAAGACGTTGAGGCAGTATTTCACACCCACCACTGCCTATACGTCTTGCTCATGTATTATTCTGCCAACAGTGACTGCTGAGCACTCTGAGATTAACCTCGTCATACTTCAAATATTACCATCATTTAATGGGTGTGTCAATGAGGACCCGTACAGTCACCTCAATAATTTCTTGGAAATATGTACTACTTTCAAATTACAAAACCTTAATGAAGATGATGTTAATCTGAGACTTTTTCCCATCTCGCTCAAGGATGGAGCCAAAGAGTGGCTCATGTCCTTAGCACCTGGTTCGATTACCACCTGGGCAAAGTTACAAACTGAATTCCTGAAAGAATATTTCACACCCATTGCCTATATGTCTCTCTTATGTATTACTCTGCCAACAGTGAATGCTGAGCACTTTGAGATTAACCCCAACACAATTCAAATGTTACCATCATTTTATGGGTGTGTTAATGAGAACCCGTACAGTCACCTCAATAATTTCTTGGCAATATGTACTACTTTCAAATTACAAAACCTTAATGAAGATGATGTTAATCTGAGACATTTTCCCATCTCGCTCAAGGATAGAGCCAAAGAGTGGCTCATGTCCTTAGCACCTGGTTCGATTACCACCTGGGCAAAGTTACAAACTGAATTCCTGAAAAAATATTTCCCGATTGATAAGACAATCCAGATGAGAAAAGCCATTACAAATTTTGCACAATTCAATAATGAGCCATTTTATGATGCTTGGGAGAGACTTAAGGACTTAATTCATCAATGCCCACACCATGCGGTCCCTAAGTGGCAATTAGTGTACAGTTTTTACGAGGGATTGACGGAGTGTAATCGGCAGATGGTTGATGTTTTTTGTGGAGGTACATTCATGATGAAGAGTGAGGAGGAGGCTTGGGAGTTGTTTGAGAACCTTAGTGACAATTCATTATATGACATTGGTCTGTGTCGCAATGAGGTTGGGGAACCTTTGAATGTCACAAAGAAAGGTGGTGTTCATGAGGTAAACCAGATAATGAATTTGGCGTCTATAATCAGCACTCTAAGCAAAAAGTTAGATCAGTTAATGAGTGTTATGCAACAGTCGGTACCGCACATGCACGAGGCTTGTCCTTTATGTTCAAGTCAAGCCCATTCTATTACCGATTGTCCATCTGCGACACAGTATCCTGAATTTGTTCAGGAGCATGTTAATTCTACTCAATCCTTTCAACAATCAGAAAATAATTTTTGTTCGAATTCTTATAACCCTGGTTGGAGGAATCGCCCTAATTTTGATTGGCGTGTACCAACATTCACGCAACCTCCCAGACCAAATATCCAGAGTCAACCCTCCGATTACCAACAAGCTAACCAGTACCCTCAGCCCGCTCGGAGCTCAGGTTTTGAAGAGAGAGTGTTAAATGCTTTAGAAGGGCTCCAATTACTTCACTCAGATACTCAAATCTATTACGAAAATTGAGAATCAGTTAGGGCAGTTGACTGCTGCAATCAGTAAGAGGGAAGAGGGGAAATTACCAAGCCAACCAGTGAGGAAAAGGGTAGAGGAAAAGTTAACTGTGAGCAACCATTTGTACCCTTGAATGAATCGGGTGGTCTGGCTGAAGACATCAAACTTAGCGCTTCTTGGGAGGCAACCCATGATAGGTTTAGATAGCTATCGATAAGTTTATTAGGAGTAGAGGATAGTTAAGTTTAGAGATAGGTGTTGTGTTTAGGTAGAATCTTAGGTTTCGTTTGAATTTTTTTTATTAAAATTTCTCATGTACTAAACTAATGATTTTTTAGATCTTTATGATTTTTTTCTATACAATTTGAATTTGAATTTCTTATTATTTTTAGTTTGTTTGGCTTATATTAGCTTGTTCTACTCATTTTTTGTTTGTGATTGATGAGATCTATGAGATGAGAGATACAGCTCCATACAGGTTTGGGGGAATTTCTTCTCTTATGATTCCTGTTTATGTTTACAACCAGTGAATTAGGCCAGGTTTAAGGTAATAACCCTTTCATTCTCTACATATTATTATTATTTTCTTCTCTTTATTTTTTAACATTGAGGACAATGTTGCACACTTTCAATTTGGGGGTATGTTTTCACTGATTTTATTTTTAAAATTTTTTTTTCTAGACCTTTAAAATCACCTTTAAAAAAAAATTAAAACCACATTTTTGCTATAGTTTTCAAACTTTAATCAATGATGCATGTGAATTAGATATTAAGGAGTAAACTTCATATTTTCAATGCAAATATCCATGATTATAAAATCTTGATTGATAATTTGATAGTGGTTGAGAAAGTCATGCTTAGATTCTTTTACATCATTACCAAGTTAGAATTTTAAAATTGATAAACTCTTTTGAATCTTAAGCTTAGGGATCTTAGTGGAGACTAATCGGGTGAGCTTTAGAGCCTTTTTCCTTTCTTAAGGGAGAGATACATAAATTTGGAGTTTCTTTGATGCAAAATAATTCTTTCTATTTCTTTGTTGATGATCTCATGTATATTTGTTTGACCTATGACCAAGTAGGAAATAAAAAATCTATATTACTTTGTTAGACCATGTTATAGATTTACTTGAAGCAAATAGGCAACATTACCAATGATTGAGGATATGATTGAAGGTCATCTTTAAATCGTTTGAGCTAAATGACCTACTTGAACTGATTTTACCTTTCTAGTACTCTTTTGAGCCTTTTTAATGTTTATCTGTTTCTTTGATACACCACATTAACTTATATACCTTGCACTATTTATAAAATTTAGCCGTAACGTTCTTATTTATGAGAAATTGGAAACGAGAGATGAGATAAATGAAAAGAGAGTAAGTGATGGAGATGTATTGAGTTGTGGTATTTACATAAAAAAATGAAGGTGAAGAGGGAGAAATAAGTATTCAAAAGGGGTAGTTAAGATATTTGATGATTGAAAAAAAAAGGGTTATTGGGTAAAAGAAAAAAAGATAGAAAAGAAAGTTGCATAAAAAAATGAAAGAAAAAAAAAAGAGAAAAGTTTTTGAATAATAATGAGAAGTTAGAAGCAGAGATTGTGGTGAAAAGAGAGAGTTAATATCCTTAGATTTCTTTCCGATTTCTCATAAATATTTTGAATCCTAATTTCCTTTCTTTTGGACCCTTAAACTAAGCCTCATTACAAGCTTGAAAAGACCTTCATGATCCAATCTCAATTGGTAATTGTCTTATAGAGAGTAAATTTATAATATCTATGGTAATTAATGTAGCATGCTTGGGATATATAGATGTCTTTCTATGAGACTTATATTCTTTGAATTCCGTTATTCTTTTGATGTGAGAATCATTATTTTCTCTAAATTATTCTCTCACATATGTGTGAAAAATTATACCATTTCATCGGAGTGTTTGATATGAAATGAGTATGATTGATATGAAATGACCTCTTTGATTGATGGCAAACATGTTGAATTGATTAATGGTTTTGAATTTTGATTATTGATATATAAGAACTATGTTTTGAAAACTTGTTTTAACCGAAGGTTTGAAAAAGTTTTGAAGTTTGTGGGTAACTTCATTGAAAACCCTCACGAGACTAAATAGGACCTTAGAAGCCCCTTAGATATTTAATTAACATGATTTTATGTTTTATGTAGGTAAAAATGACTTAAAGGAAAAGCATGACTAAAAAGGGGATGATTATCATTTTTGGAAACTTATCTCGACTTGTAGCTCAATTTTGACCCTTAACAACATGAAATTCGTGAAATTTCTCTTTCACATAAAGTTATAAAGATTTGCGTTATTTC
Source organism: Chloranthus sessilifolius (assembly GCA_021018995.1). Lineage (NCBI taxonomy): Eukaryota > Viridiplantae > Streptophyta > Magnoliopsida > Chloranthales > Chloranthaceae > Chloranthus > Chloranthus sessilifolius. The sequence continues at coordinate 130,395,969 of CM037586.1, read as the reverse complement.
TCTACCTCTAAATCTCACTTTGAGGGCAAGTTTTCAAGTTTATCTGTCCTTAGAAAGGGTTATGGTGTACTTAGTAAGTTTTGGGGTGCCATTAGTAGTTTGACAATCCGGTCATAGTAAATTTTGATGGTTGCACTCAACAATCAATATCTCTTAATTCTAATTCATCCCTAATTGGGTTTTATTTAGTTCATGTTACGGAACTAAATAAAACCAACGTGGCTATTTACCAAAGTAGCCCTTATATGGCTTAGTGGTATTTAACTGTGAGACGGGTCAAATTACACAAAATAGCCCTCATATAGCTTAGTGGTATTTAACTGTAAGACGGGTCAAATTAGGGTCCTAGGTCAGTTAGTCGGGTCAATGAGTCCAAGTTGTACACATTTTATCTCAGTCACACTAGAAAAACCAACGTGGTCTCACTGGCCAATGACTCGGGTGACTCTTCTATATAAACTAGCTATGTAGTCAGATTTTCAGTTCTGACCTTTGCCCCCTAAAATATTTAAATCTCAGTGACAGGTGACTCATGTCATCACCCAACAAACCTCGAATCATCCCAAAATTTGTTCGGGAGTGATCAGGGCCGTCAACGCAAGTGACCTCAATTTTTCTGCCGTTTGCAACTGGCCAGATCAAAGTCAATCCTAAATTTAGATCTACCCGTTGAAAATGGACAAATGAGAAATCTCATCAAGTCCTCCAAAATTCATTCTTCTATTGCAGTGGCTGTTTGTTGATAGTTTGATCAGCATCAATAGATTTTCAGTCAGGTATCTGACCCCATATCTGTTGACATGAACAGTCAAACAAATTGGCTTATGTTCACTTCAGATTTTGTGTAGATCAAACCAGTCCACATCTTGGGCTGAAATTTTATATGGAAACTCTACATTGATACTTTCATAAAAAAAATATTTATGCCCATAAAAAAATTTCAGTGTTTTTTAAATATGTTCATATAAAACAGTTGACCAAAGTAGAGCAAATTTCAGGTTTATACTTTTTCAAAACAAACTGAGTCTTTCTAGCTATTTTTCAAGATCAATCTCACACCATCCATATATGATCATCATGCATCAATATTTTAATCATGGAAATAGTATATTACAGTGATCATGCAACGAATAAAACATAGATGTGATCATTGAAAGTCAAACACAAGTAGATATTCTATATTATCTAAGTACATATATTTATATATCATGCCCATATCATCATCAAATCATTCCCATTCATCTTATCACCCATCATCAAAACCATCTGTTATCATCATCACATTTATATGATCATGCATGCATCTCAGCCATCGTGTCACATCATTTTGATGTCCTATGGGTGCATGCATGCCCATACAGATGATCTCATCTCATTTTTAACTCTTTATCTTTAGAACTTCTCATCATGTGATCATCATAGATCATCCTATATGATCTAGCATCTAGGGTAAGATTCTAAGTATACAATGCATGTGACCCTAGGTCCATGCATGGCCTGAAAGCTCTATTTAAAACAATAAAGAGACTGAGTTTCGAACTCTACTTTAATGGCTTCATATTCCCTTCTAGGCTTCAAATTCATGTAGATTCTTGGGTTGAGCTTCAACTGTTTTAAAATACACCGTCTAAAATGAAAGTTTTCAAAATCGTATGGCCAAAAATGAAGAATGCCTAGTTCGTACAAGCTCCATTCACTATAAAAATAAGGTGTTGGAGACTTTCGGTGGCACCCAAAAACTGTTGCTATTAACAAAAACGAAACTGCGGCTACTAGTCTTATTCTTTGTAGTGATTAAATCTAACAAGTGTTAAATAGTAGCCTCTTGTCTAATACGTAAATTAATCTCTATGCTATTTACTGCATTAACGTGACCTAAATGTCAATACCCGTTACCTTTCCATCCATTTAAATTATTTAATGTAAATAAGAAATGCTCTACATTTAAATTCATTAAAATATGTTTAAATTAAATTTTGAAATAATAAAAAGTTAATTTTTTAATTTTCAATTTTTACTCTTTTATCAAAATTTTAACTTTCAAGTGCCAAACTTTAGATACAAATATATTCCCAATGGTGTTTGAATTTATCTTCACGCCTTAATTCTTCTAAATTTTGGTCAGCTTGTGGATGAATTCTCTCTTGTTGGATACTACGATCATGGAAGTTGTTGATGATAATGACAAATTCAACCTCAGTTCAATTAATGAAAGATATGGCCCTCTTATTGCCGAGTCATATCACCCATAAATTCCTTGTGCGGAACAAGGATCAAAATTTTGGCCGAAATGATTAAAATTTTTGTCTAAAATTTTGGTTTTGATCCCCATCAAAACCGAAATGAAATTCCAAAATTTTAGTCATTTAGGTCCCTTCTGTAGTTTTCGGCTGAAATTTTGGTTTCGGTCCCCACTGAGACGAAATCTGGGATTTTGATCCTTGGCGCGGAATGATAAAGATTTAATTGTTTGGAAGCCTTCGAAGGATGGGTTTTTCTCCTTCAAGTCTGCATGGGAAATTTCGCGGCAAAAATTTGTGAACCACTCCCCATTTGGAAGGAGCTTTGGAACCCGATTATCCCATCTAAAATTCAGTCTTTCTGCTAGAATGGTGGGATTAACGTTACTCCAACCGATGACAATATTAGGAGATCCGAATCCCTCTGACCTCTACGTACACCCTTTGCAAGAACAACTAAGAAATTGTGCAGCATATTTTCAATCAATGCCCCATTGCTAGGGATATTTGGTCGTTTTTACGCAATGTGACTAACACAGAGTTACACGTGAACTCCATATGATTTGTGAATTTTGGAAACACGAGACTTTGTCCCAAGGTAATTTAGCCCGGCAATTGATTCCTTACCTGATCCTTTGGGAATTGTGGATTATTAGGAATAGATGTATGTGTTGATTTTGTCATAAGAAAACTCTTGAATTGGATTCAAGAACTTTTTCCATGCTTGAATCCTAAGCAAGGTATCAAAATCGGTATCGGTTTGCCTGAGGCCAATACGACTCGGTCGGTTAATACGTATTGCCCTATTTTTTTTAAAATCAGTCTCAATCAAAACTGAGACATATCAGCCGATACGGTATCTGTTTGCCTGAAAACCAATGCATATCACCAATACTTATCGGTATCGGCCCACGTTTTATACCTTGACCCTTAAGTCTCCATCGTCCGCCATGGATAAGGATTCCGTATTAGAATAAATTTCTACCCTCTATTGTTGGTGAAATGGCCGCTCCCTCCTTCTGGTGTTCTGAAAATCAATATAGACGGTTGGACTTTTGGAAACCTGAGTCCCTCAGGAGCTGGAGGTGTGTTTCGCGATCATCTGGGAAAGATTATTCGAGGTTGCTCTTTATTTTTTTTGGAGATGGTACCAATATCTCGGCCGAATTTCAAATTCTCCAAGAATGCCTTTGTCGGGTTCCTCGATGTCAACCCAAAATTATCATCCAATGCAATAAAGGAAGGTTCTCGCCATTGGTCTGTTAGACACATTATTTACTGAGCGTAGGTATCTTCTTGAGCCTTTAGATTGGTCCATCAGTCGTTGTTACTGGGAAGCTAACCGAGTTGTTGATTTGCGAAGTAGGCCAAGGATCAAAATTTCGGATTTCATTTCAGTTTCGGAGGGGATCAAAACCGAAATTTTAGAATTTTCAACCCCATACAAAAATTACCAATATTTTGGCCCCATATTATCATTTCGGTGGGGACCGAAATCGATAATTTCGGCTGAAATTTTGATCCATAAAGTAGGCTATTACGCACCATGACTCATCCTGGCTCTTGGATTGCTTAGACCTGCAGCTTCTATTTTCATGGGCCTCCCCTTTTTCTAAACCTTTAAAACTTGTAAATTTTATTAGTAGAAAATTGCTTTAAAATAAAAGATTGATATAATTGGGGCTTGCTCCTTCGCTATTGTCTCTCCCATTTGAAAGTCAAGATGTGAGATTTTTTTTTTTTTTTAATTCTTTTGTGTTTTAGTAATATTTTGACATAATAAATTTCTAAGTTTCGAAAAGAATTTGGCTTTTTAAGTTAAAATTTTGGCCAAATCGTTCATATTCGAATTTTATTTTTTATTAAAAAATTAACTTTTTATTTTTCTAAAATTTTTATTTGAAAAATATTTTTATTAAATTCAAATGGGGTTCTCTCATATTACAAATTGGTCTCATCTTTATAAGACAATTAGTCACATTATAAGACTAATTCATCTATTTTCAGGATTGAGTGGTGATGGAATCTATATGGATTTATCGATCCGACCATCCAAATATATGCCCTAGGATCTAGGCGCATAATCAATCAAAAATAATAAATTAACAATTTATAAATTAAAAATAAGTGCGCACCTTGAATGTGAGCCAGTAATGGTGGATTGCTGATTTTCAATAATCTTCTCGCTCTCAATATCTCCTAGCACAATGGAGATGCTAATAGGGAGGATTGAATTGTGTCAAGCAATCGTTAAGACCAAACACCTCTTATATTTATAGTCAAAGAGTCCTTTCTCATTAAGGATTTAAATTAGTAATTATATTGTGATTGAAAATCACAATCATACCTTAACTAAAAGACTTAATTATTAGTTGTTTATTCTCTTCAAATTCACCAAATTAGCAACTACACATCTCAAAGATTGATCTTACACCATTCACCGGTCAACGGGTTGACCATAATGACGGCTAGCAAAATAGAAACTTCTAACAGTCTCTCACTTGGTCACATTATGTCAATAAACTCCGATTATCAAATGTTAGCTAACTTTCTTTGAATGGTAAGTAGTCTTAATCAATCTCAATCAAAGTCTTTATAATCAGTCTCATTCAGTGAGAATTTTAATACAAAATTAATATAGTTAATGTATCATGTTATCGATATATGACCTTTCATTAGTTACCGTATTGGAATTCATCACCGACATGGATTCCAACTAGTATGATTTCATATAGATTACAAGTTTACAAACTGAATGGTGATTACATATAAATTCAATCTATTATTGATCATACTTTATTGCCATCTACTGGCACTATATGTTCCAAATTTTTATTTGCATAAAAATGAAAAAGTAAATAAATAATCATTATTTCTGAATCAATTAAATAAATGTATTCACTCTTATATATCTACTCTCAAAGGCTATCAAAAATATATTTTAATCTCATGTGCGCAAGGTGCTCTGAAAAGAGCTTGGGAGGTAAGCCTTTAGGGAGAGGGTCAGCCAACATGAGTGTCGTACTGATCTTTTTAACAGATAAAATTTGGTTATGAACTTTCTCCCTTACAACAAGATATTTAATATCAATATATTTATAACCTTCACTAGTCTTGTTATTGGAGATAGCTATCGCAGCAGAATTATCACATAAAATTCTCAGTGGCCTTGAAATACTTTTAACAACTTGACGCCCTGAGATAAAATTTCTCAACCATATCGCCTCACATGTTACTTCAAAACATACAACAAATTCTGCTTTCATAGTAGACGAAGTAGTCAGTGTTTGCTTAACGCTCTTTCAAGATATAGGTTCACTTGTAAGCATAAAAATATAATCCGATGTGGACCTATGGGTGTCTTGACACCCAGTATAATCGGTATCTGAATAACCAATAACTTCAAGGTTACTCGACTTTTTGTACGTGAGCATGTGCCTTTTAGTCTCTTGTAAATAGCGAAAAACCTTCTTGGCTATTTTCCAATGATCCAAATCAGGACTACATTGATACCTACCAAGCATGTCAATTATATTCGCTATGTCTGAGCGAGTATAGACTTGTGCATATATGAGACTCCCAACTGTTGATGCATAGGAAATTATCTCCATCTGCTTTCTCTCCAGATCGATCCTGGGAGTCTGAAGTAGACTAAATTTATCACTCTTAATGGCAGGGGCAACAGTAGCGGAACAATTATGCATGTTGAACTTTTTGAGAACTTTATCAATATAAGTTCTTTGAGACAATCCCAATATGTCACTAGCTTTATCTCGGTGAATCTCAATTCCTATCACGTAAGAAGCTTCACCAAGATCTTTCATATCAAAACTCTTTGATAAAAAAAAATTTGTCTTATATAACATGCTCAAATTATTACTCGCAGGTAATATATCATCAACATGTAAAATAAGGATAATAAATTTGCTCCCACTGATTTTAAGATATATGCATTGATCCACAGTATTTTCTTTAAAATCAAAATTTGAAATGACTTCGTAAAATTTTAAGTACCATTGTCGAGATGCCTGCTTTAAATCATATATAGACCTTTTGAGTCTACAAATTAAATGACTCTCCCCCTCAACCTGAAAACCTTCAAGTTATGTCTTAAAGATATCTTCATGCAAGTCACCATTCAGAAAAGTAGTTTTAGCATCCATTTGATACAATTCTAAGTCAGAATGAGCTACTAATATCATGACTATATGAAAAGATTCCTTTCTAGAGATAGGAGAAAATGTCTTTTTATAGTCTATTCCCTCATTTTGAGTGAACCCTTTAGCGACTAACCTGACCTTGTATTTTTCTACATTACCTTTTGGAGTCTTGTTTAATTTTATATACTCATTTACAGCCTACAGGCTTAACTCCTTCAGGTAACTCGCAAAGATCCTAGATCGAGTTATGTTTCATTTATTCCAACTCATCTTTCATAGCTTCGTGCTATTAAGTGGATTTGTTGCTCTTTAGAGCTTGGTTAAAAGAAACATGGTATGTTTCCTTTCCAAAATTATACTCACTCTCATTGAGGTAGACGATATAGTCATCAAAAATTGCTGGCTTCTTTGCTATCTCTGATCTACGCAATGATTGATCATTGGCAGTCGCCATAGGAAAAAGAGCCTCCTCAATATGGGGTGTTTCAATAGGTATAGCTGCAGGTACATCAACACTATCTTGAATGACATGTGTTGGTGCCACATTTTTAGATAAAATGAATGGGAATTATAACCCGATTCTCCTCAAAAGTGATTTTTATAGGCTCAACATTCCCACTGTTCTCACGATTGTCAAAGAATTTTACATATCTAGTCTCAATAAGTCAGGTACTATAAGTGGGGCAATAAAATCTGTAGCCTTTTGACCTATCAGGGGTAATTAATGAAATGGCAACTTATAATTTTATGATCTAATTTTTCTAATTGTGGATTATACACTTTTGCTTCAGCTAAACAACTCGAAATGTGTAAATATCTTATAGTCGGTTTTTTTCCTACCCATAGGTCATAAGGAGTTTTAGAAACAGCCTTACTAGGAATCCGATTCAAGATATGCACCACTGTTTTCAAAGCTTTTTCTCACAAAAACATAGGCAACTTAGAGTTGCATAACATGCTTCTCACTATATCCATAAGAGTACGATTTCATCACTTAGCTACATTGTTCTGTTCAGGTGTTCCTGGCATGATGTATTGAGCGACAATGTCATGCTCTTATAGATACAGGGCGAATGGTCCTTGATTGCGACCTGGTTCAGAGTATCTACCATAGTACTCATCACCTCTATCAGATCTCACAATTTTAATCTTCGATTTGAATTGTAACTCAACTTCGGCTTTATAGATTTTAAACATATCCAGGGCCTTAGATTTCTCATGAATGAGAAATATATAATCGAAATGAGAATAATCATCAGTGAAGGTAATAAAATACTTTTGACCACCAATAGCAGGAGTTAGAAACGATCCACAAATATCATTATAGCCTATTTCTAGTAAACTTGTGCTTCTGATAGCTCTTTTCTTATTAGTCTTTGTGAGTTTTTCTTTAACGCAATCAACACAAGTATTGAAATAAGAGAAATCGAGCGCATCGATTATATCATCTTTAATTAACCTCTCTATTCTATCATTAAATATATGGCCTAAACGTTTATGTCATAAAATGAAGGAGTTGTCGATTGCTTGTTTTCGTTTCTTACTAATTTTATCATTCACATTGATTGATTTTAAAATGTTACCCTTGCAAGTACACAAGATCGGTTGTAGCACGGTGGAATCAAGGGTATCGTACCTACAGGGAAACGCAAAATTTAATTAATTCTTAAAGAGAAAAAGATACCCAAGGAAGTACCAAGGGTGAAAGTTTGATTTGCCAAATAATTACCACATTATTCTAGATGCAACAAGGGAAAAATAATCTATGCAAGAATAAATTTCGATAAATAAAATGACAATTTAAAGGAATGATCAAGGAATTTCCTACCCCAGATTTATAATTTTTCTACCATTACACCCACAATTTCATAACACATCAATCACACCATCATTTATCTAAATGAAAAATGAATCGTAAGAAAATACAATTATTGATTCGGCATACCCTATCTAAAAACTATGACTCAGCCTATCATTACGGTATGAATCATGTAAAAAGCATAGCGTATATCAAAATTCTTAAATCACGGCAATAAGCAAATAATCACTCTGCAGCCTAGATCGGCCTGCAGGTACAGATTTAGAGATTATGGTCGTTAAAAATCGCAATTAATGGCCATAATAAAGTATTCAGAGATATTCAGTTAAACACACTGTTTAGCAAAATGAATCAATGATGAAACTAAGAAATTATGGAGTTAATAATAAAAATGCTACTTATCTGAGGATCGCATCCTCCTTGAACAAATGTTTTAGCCGCTCATCATTGATGTGCAATCTTGTTGTAAACTCGAAGTCATTCTCTTAAATATATGTTTTTTATTTATCACCAAAAATCTCTTTACAATGCTTTTCCTAAATATAATATATGATTCCACAAACTGTAAAAGAAAAGAATTGTAAAAGCCTACATACAATCTACCCAGAGAAGAAGATCCTAAAGGAGATAAGAGAGACTAAAAGAGAGAATAACCCTAAAAAAAATAGAACCTCCAAAGAGAGCCCTCAAAATAAAGCCGTAGCTTTATTTTTATAGGAGCCGATAAGACAATTTCCATAACAGTCTCAATCGATTGAGAATCTTTTCTCAATCGATTGACTCTAAATTTTTCAAAATTCGAATTTTAAGTAGAGGGAAAAGCTGTCTTTATGGTCAATCGATTAAGAATTGGTTCTCAATCGATTGACACATAGGGGTAAGGTCTTCCTTCTTTTGATGAATGCTTAAACCAATCACTTGCTTTCACGGATTTTGATGTTTCTGTTGACCTCTTGGTCCACTGTTCCTGTGTAACCTTTAATTATTCTCTTTTATGCTCTTTGAAGATCCAACGGTCAGAAACACCTGCAATCACTAAAACTATATAACAACCATCAGATGTTTTCATCGGATAGCTAAATATAGGAATTAAGATGCGAAATATAATCACATTTTAGGACCGATCACACCCCCAAACCTACACTTTGCTAGTCTTCGAGCAAAAATAATAACTAACAGTTTAACAAATAAAATAAATGTCACTTTCGTAGGGAGCATGATTGCATTTAGCCTATGCAACAAGCCTTTAAACCCCTAGGTGATCCCTAGTAGAGGAGTTGTATCTCCTGAAGGTTTTCAGTGAAGGTACCTACAAACTTCATAAAATAATAAATTTCAGAATTATAGTCATGCCCTTAAATGGTCAAATGTCCATGAATACCTTTAAGATGCATCTAGCCATACTCATTTTATTAATGCTCATTCAATTCAATTCATTGTTTTTCTAATAATTCATGATTCCTGCCCAGAGCGTCATACTGCTATCACTGCTACAATTCTTTCATCTGAGAATCAATTTAAACTAGAAACCTTTAGATACCACGTCTAGACTCAATCCTCACCATAGGTATGCACTCAAAATAAAATCGCTCCGATGAGTGGTCTATATTTTCATCTATTATGTGAGATGGAGTTGTAACACAAAGTAGAAAAATCTCACATGTTATAAGAAGAACAGTGCATCAACGAATTGAAAGAAATCTCATGAGAAAAGATATTTGCATCCTAAACATGCATATACCGAGCACCATAGATATTGTGCTATTACTCTCCACAAGGCATTTACCATTCATGATTGGATCATAAAGGTCTTTTTTTTTCAAGGTTATAACGGAGCTCGGGTAAAAGTTAAGAAACAAAGGGAAAATTGGATTCAATTTTCTCTGAGAAATCGAAAAAAGAAGCACAATTGATTTTCTGATTTTTCACTCTTTTTTTTCGAATTTTTCAGAACATTTTCCTTTTTATAACTTTTCTCCTTTTTTCTTTTTCTTTTTAACACAACTTTTACATATTTTTCTACCTCTTGCACAAAGATATATTTTTTTCTTCACTCTCCTTTTTATTTTTCTGTCATATACTCCTTACAAATAATATTGTCATAACTCTCTATTTCCTTTCTTGCTCTCATCCCTCTTTTCTAATTTCTCAGAGATTGAAGGGTAAGATTTTTTCAAACTGGTGTGGGGTATATGATTGATATAGCTTAACAAGGAATGATTTAGGGTAAATTCTTTCAATTGAGGCTCAAAGGGAGTGCAACAAGATAAATCAATATATTGTGGGATATTTTAGGCACAAACGAGCCAAAGATGGCCTTTGATCATCTCCTCTCATGATGGTAATGCCTTGAGTTTTCACACAATAATTTCTAGTACAATAATATAACATATGCGAAATCAACAAATCGAGATAAAATATATGAAATTTCAATAATTAAGAATGAAGTTCAAAGATACTCTGAAAATTTTCAGCACTCATAAAAAATAAGGACAAAGTTTCAAAGCTTACTAGGTTTTAGTCTTTCTTTGGGACTTTAGGATTTCAAAGTTTTAGACTTAATTATCATATTTTGGAATTAAAGCATGTGATGGTACAAGATTTCTAGTCATGCACCATGAACATCATTATTCAAGTTTAAAATTTATGAGCATTTGTAAAACAACCATGGTGTGAAGGCAATTTCTTTATAAGTTTCTGGTCATTAATAATTCAAGGGCATGAGACCATAATTCAGAATTTTTGAGTTTATCAGTCAATCGATTGACAGTCTTTCACCTGCTGGAAGAAACTGGGCTGATGGCTATTGGTCGATCGATTAAGACAAAGGTCTTAATCGATTGACTGCTACTCTTTTTAACTTCCGAAAATAGCCCTTAAAAAATATATATATAATCTATATTTTTCTCAATGGTCTTCTTCTTCTTATTTATTTATTTATTAAACTAAACATAACTCTAATACAAATACAACACTCCCAAACCTGAGTTTTCCAATGTCCTCATTGGATTGATTGTTGGAAAGTGTATGAGACCCCCAAACCTGTTAAATGCAATCGAGGACTAAGAAGGCTGACCAGGTGAAAGGTATTGTGAGTTGAATAATAAAATTCAAGAGAGACACATTTAACTAAATTACTTTTATTAAAATGGCAGTTGACTACATGTAATGAAAAGAGAACAAAAACTTAATTAAAATAACCTAATATAAAGTCAATCGATTGACATCATCGGTGTGCCGATTGGTCTAGCACACACATGTTGAGATGAGACGATGATGATTTGAGATATCAATCGATTGACAGTGCAATTATCAATCGATTGAGCATTGTACAAGGTCAATCGATTAACTTTTCTCAAGTCAATTGATTGAGAAAAACTCCCTATTTCTATCACAAAAAATTAAAACACACTGGGTTGCCTCTTAGGAAGCGCTAAGTTTATGTGTCGACAGCTCGACCGTTTGGTTATCACTTTTCCGGGCCACTAAGGTACATCGCTTCAATCTTTATCTGGGTCATTGGCTCAAACATTGGTTTAAGTTGTTGCCCATTTACTTTGGAAAGTCGATTGTCCTTAGGACTTCTAACGCTAATCGCACCATGCACGGTAGTGGATATAACCTGAAATAGTCCTTCTCACCTTGATTTCAATTTTCTTGGATGGAGCTTAAGTTTGGAGTTGAACAACCAAACCTTTTGTCCGATGTGGAACTCCTTTCGAGGAATTGATTGATCGTGCAACTTTTTGTACCGTTCCTTGTACATCTTTGAATTTTCAATCGCATCACAGCGTAGCTCTTCTAATTCGTTCAGTTGTAGCCTTCGATTGGACCCTGCCTCTTGCATGTCGAAATTAAATCTTTTTATAGCCCAAAAGGCTTTATGTTCCAGTTCGACTGGGAGATGGCATGCTTTCCCATATACAATCCTGAATGGCGACATTCCAATCGGTGTCTTGAATGCAGTACGATATGTCCAAAGAGCATCAGATAATCAGTTTGACCAATCTCTCCTATCTGGTCGTACAGTCTTTTCTAAAACTCGTTTGATCTCTCGATTGGACACTTCTACTTGACCACTAGTCTGCGGGTGGTACGGCGTTGTCACCTTGTGGGTGACGCCATATTTTCTCATTAAAGTGGTAAAGTGGCTATTACAAAAGTGTGAACCGCCATCACTAATGATTGCTCTTGGAATCTCAAATCTGTTGAACACATTTTCTTTCAAGAATTTGACCACTACTTTATGGTCATTTGATCGGGTTGTCACAGCTTCTATTCATTTGAAAACATAGTCGACGGCCACCAGAATGTATAAATAACCGAACGATAGGGGAAAAGGACCCATGAAGTCGATTTCCCATACATTGAAAATTTCAACAACTAAACTTGGGTTCCGTGGCATCATATTTCGTCTTGAAATGTTTCCGAGCTGTTGACATCGTTGATATTCTTTCCAAAATTTTACAGTGTCCCAAAAGATGAAGGGCCAATAAAATCCGCTTTGAAGAACTTTATGTCGATCTTTTGTCCTCTAAAATAGCTTCCACAGGCCCCTGCATGGCAGAAATTTATGATACTCAGTTGCTCTTCTTAAGATACACATTTTCGGATGACTTGATCTGAACAGACTTTGAACAATTGTAGTTCATCCCAAAAGTAGTATTTTAACTGGGAGAAGAAGAGATTTTTATCATTTTTATCCCATTGCGTAGGGATTCTGCCAATGACCAAATAATTCACGATACTAGCAAACCAAGGAACTTTTGTAGCTGTAGCATCGATTATCATTAACTGCGCATCCAGAAAGGTGTCATGGATGGTCTCAAACATAGATGATTCTTCAGGTAAAATTCGTGACAAATGATCAGCTACAACATTTTCAACCCCCTTTTTATCTTTAATCTCAAAGTTGAACTCTTGGAGAAGCAAGATCCATCGGATCAACCTTGGTTTCTTGAATTTTTTTTGCCAACAGATATTTTAATGCAGAGTGGTATGAAAAGACTACTATTTTCGATCCGAGCAAATAAGAACGAAATTCATCTAATGCATACACCACAACTAGCAATTACTTCTCGGTGGTGGTGTAATTTAGTTGTGCATTAATCAGTATCTTACTGGCGTAGTAGATCACATGAGGTAATTTGTTTATCCTTTGCCATAAGACTGCTCCAATAGCATAGTCCGATGCATCACACATGAGTTCAAAAGGAAGCGAATAATCTGGTGGTTGGATTATCGGTGCATTTGATAACAACTCGCACAATTTTAGGAAGACTTTCATGCATTCCTCATCAAATTCAAACAGAACATCTTTTCCAAGCAAGTTGCACAATCGCTTAGTGATCTTGATAAAATCCTTAATAAATCTTTTGTAAAATCTTGCATACCCGAGAAATGATCGAATTTGTCGAACATTCTTTGGTGGTGGCAAATTAGCAATTAAGTCGACTTTTACCTTGTCGACTTCAATTCCTTTCTGGAAACGATATGCTTCAACACAATTCCTTGTTGAACCATAAAATGGCTCTTTTCCCAGCTTAAGACAAGATTAGATTCTACGCAATGTTATAATATCTGTATCAAATGGTTAAGACAAATTTTAAAGGTCCTCCCAAAAACTGAGAAGTCATCCATAAATACTTCGATGAATTTGTCAACCATATCCGAGAATATTGCTAACATATAATGCTGAAAAGTGGCTGGTGCATTGCAAACTCCGAAAGGCATCCTTCGATCTGTAAAGGTACCAGAAGGGCAAGTAAATATTATCTTTTCTTAATCTGATGGAAATACAGGCACTTGATTATATCTCGAATATCCATCAAGAAAATAATAATATTCTTGTCCTGCCAACTTTTCTAGAATCTGATCAATAAATGGCAAGAAAAAATGGTCCTTTCTCGTGACAGTGTTCAACTTTCGATGATCGATACATATACGCCATCCAGTGGTCTCACGTGCAGGCACCAATTCCCCTTCAATAGTCTCTTTCACTGTAATTTTTAACTTTTTGGGAACTATTTGAACTAGGCTTACCCATTCACTATCAGAGATCGCATAGATGATTCCAGCATCGAGTAACTTGATAATCTCTTTTAAAATGGCTTCTTTTATTTTAGGATTAAGTTGCCTTTGTGGTTCCCTCGATGGTGTACTATCATCTTTTAGATGTATTTTGTGCATACATACTGATGGATCAATTCCTTTAAGATCGATTAAAGTCCATTCGATAGCTTCTTTGTGGTTCTTAAGCACTTTCAATAATTCATTCTCTTGTGTTTCCGATAATGTTGATGAAATTATTACTGAAAAAGTTTCTTTAGGTCCCAAGAAAGCATATTTGAGTGACTCAGGCAGTTGCTTCAATTCAACAGTTGGTGGCTACCTAATTGATGGTGTCAACTTATCCTTTGCCTCAATCGGTAACAGTTCCATCTTATTCTTAGTCTCGTATGACTTATCATCTTGACTTAATGAATTCATCATCTTATCTTTTGGTTGTTTCTTTTTAGTTTCTTTTTCCTCATAGATGGCCAATAATGCAGTTTCAAATTCTTCTTTGGTCAACATTGACGACAAAGCTTCGTCCACCTGATCGATGTAAAAATAGTCAATCTCATCCTCATTGGAAAAATGATTCATCGCATGAAATATATTGAGTCTGACTTTCATGTTTCAAAAAGAAACATCCATGACTCCATTGCGACAGTTGATACAGGCATTAGCGGTTGCGAGAAACGGACATCCAAGAATGATTGAGACTTGATTTGTTGATTTAACAGGTACTTCCATATCCAAAACAATAAAGTTCACTAGAAAGACAAATTTATCTATTCCAATCAAAACATCTTCAATAATACCCCTAGGTCGTCTTTCTGACCTATCAGTTAGTTAGAGTGTAACTGTCGTGGGTTTCAATTCACCTAGTCTTAATTTCTCACACACTGAGTATGGGATTAGGTTGACACTTGCTCCCAAATCCAGTAATGCCTTACCAATTGATTGCCCACCTATAACACATGGAATAGTTGGAATTCCAGGGTCCTTCAGTTTCTGTGGTGCATCCAATCACAATATTGAACTAACCTGATTAGTCAATAACACCTTCTTAGACACTTGAGTACGTGCCTTTCTTTTACGGGTGCTGAGATCCTTGAAAAATTTAGCATACTCAAGAACTTGTTTGATTGTTTCAAGCAATGAAAGATTTATCTTACTTGTTTGAATATTTCAAAAAATTTCTCCATTTTTGATGGTCCTTTCCCCATTTTAGAAGGAGGTGTCAAGCACTCAGGATATGGTACCTTTGGAATATAAGGATTTGATTCAAGTTCTGGTTCTTCTTCAGGTTCTTGCTTGATAATTTGAGGTGACTCTTTCTCTTTTTCTTTTTCTGGTTCTTTGTCTTTTGCCGCTTCTTTTTTCTACTTCCATTGGCATTACAACTTGATCATCAATCGCTCGCCCACTTCTCAACACGGTAACAGCCTTCAATTATTGACTATTCGATGGTCCTTCATCAGGTGATGCTTGACCTCGAGGATTGTTGAGGGGTTGACTAGGAAGCCTACCTTTCTCTCGTTGACTTAATTGATTAGTCAATTGGCTGACTTTGTTCATTATCATTTGCTGGAAAGCTTGCATATTTCGCATAACCTTCTCTTCCAAATAAGAATCTTTCGAAGCGGTAGTATGAGATTGATTGAAATTCTAATTTTTGCGGAACTTAGAGTTTTGATGATAATAAGGAGAATTCTGTTGAAAATTAGAATTCTGTCGTAGACGAAAGTTTTGTTGTCCATTCATTGAGTTGGATCTATACTACTGGTTCACTTGTCCAGTTTGGTTTGATCCTCCCCATCCTAAGTTGGGGTGATTTTTCCATTCCGGACTGTATGTGTTGGAGTACATGTTTTTACCCTGTCACTGATAAGATTCAGTCACATTCATCTGCTCTTGAGGAGTAGGTTCATCAGGAAAGAATGACAGGGTAGTTGGACATTCATTGGCCATGTGATCTGGGTGGTCACAAATCGAACATGCAGTGGGGGTGATGGGAGTTTTAGCTTGCTTGGTTGCAGCTATCAACATGTTAGTTTGTTTGGACAATATATCAACTTTTTTTGACAGATCTGAAGAATTATTATTGATATCGTAAAGTCCATCTCTCGTCAACTCATGAGTTTTGGTTGCCACATTCAGGTTGGTTCGTCCCAATGTCTCATTTTGTATTGAGGTTTGGTATAACTTCTCAAACAATGCCCATAATTCGTCAGCCTCTTTTGTGGCATTTGATCCTCCACAAGAAGCATCAATCATGCGCCTCTCTTTTGGAATCAGTCCATTATAAAAACTTTGGACTTGTTACCACTTTAGAAGTTGATGATTAGGGCAACTTTTGATCAATTTCTTAAAGCGCTCCCAACATTCATGAAATATTTCTGTAGGTTGTTGGGAGAATAACTGTATCTTTTGACGCAACTCAATGGTTTTGGTCATGGGAAAATATTTTTTTAAGAATTGATGGTGTAGCTCTGCCAAACTCTGGATAGATTGTGGTTCTAAGGAATAGAACCAAGTTTTTGTCATCCCTTAAAGAAAAGGGAAAAAGTTGTAACTTAGCTATCTCGTCGATGACATTATGAACTTTGAACATTTTACACACCCTAGTAAACTCATTTAAATGAACATGTGAATTTTCATTGGACAATACATGAAAAATCGGTAACATTTGACTCATCGCAGATTTGAATTCATAATGGTTTCCTGAAATGGGAGCATACATGATACTATCCTGATCTTCATAAAAATCAGGATCATTGAAATACTCCATTATTCTTGGGCCCTCATCATGATTATTATTTTCATTATTTTCATTATTAATATTTTGATTGTTCTCATTCCTCTCGTGCCTTTGATCTGCCATGATTTCAGTATGATGATACTCAATCCTTTGGGTTCTACATTATCTCTGCAAGACCTTTCAATTTCACAATTCAACGGTTGTAGATGTGGGTGATGAGATCGAGTAAAGCTTATGCACCAACACTCATGACAAGGATTAATGGATCCACAATAAACTCACAAATTTCAGATTCAATCGATTAGGGCAGTGGTCTCAATTGATTGACACAAAATACGCAGAAATTACAGCTGAAATAGCATACAACAGAGGTCTAGTCAATCGATTGACAGAGAAATGTCAATTGATTGATAGAGTCCCAAAACTTTCACAGTGCATGCTGGCAAATAATATTCCAGTCTCAATCGATTGACAAAGAATTGTCAATCGATTGATTTCTAAAGTGAACAGCAGCCAGAAAAAGAAAATTAATTTTTTTTTTTCAACAATTCAAAGTTCAAAATTCAAAAATTAAAAATTAAAATTTGAAAAATAAAGTTTAAATTTCAAATTTCA
Organism: Chloranthus sessilifolius; assembly: GCA_021018995.1. Taxonomy (NCBI): domain Eukaryota; kingdom Viridiplantae; phylum Streptophyta; class Magnoliopsida; order Chloranthales; family Chloranthaceae; genus Chloranthus; species Chloranthus sessilifolius. The sequence goes on along the minus strand of CM037586.1, from coordinate 130,378,326 downwards.
AAATCAAACTTAAAATTTAAAATTTAAAAATAAAAATTTAAAATTCAAAATTCAAAAATCAAATTTCAAAATCAAAATTTGAATTTCAAAATTCGAAATTCAAAAATAAAAAATCAAAATCAAGAAAAATTTAAAATTTAAAAATCTAAAAATAATCCCACAAAATCCTATAAAATCTTACCTAAAAGAAGGAGGGAAAGAAAAGATAATCTTATAAATCTTAAAAATCCTCTACTTCCTAAAGGAACTCCACAAAAATTCTACCAAAGAAATGAAAATAAGAAAAAGAAGATTTTGCAAATCAAAATCAAAATGCCAATTTCCAGATTTCAAAATCAAAATTCTAAGATTAAAAATTAAATTTCAAATTTCAAACTTAGCAAAATTGAAATTCCAAATTTCACACTTTCAAAAATTCCATCATTCAAATTTTAAAGATCCACAATTCAAATTTTCAAAATTCAAAAGTCCAAAATTCAAAATTCGGATTTTACTGTGTTATAATTTTATAAATTAAAACTCAGAACAGTTGATTAATTGATACTTTCAAATCAATCGATTGACACATCAGCAATCCACAACCACAGAACATAGTTAATCGATTGAAGAAGAGTTCTCAATCGATTGACAGTCAAACAAAATTCACACAATCTCTTTCCGAAGTATATAAATTTCGTCGATTCCCAGGCTACGACGCCAAAAACTTGATCGGTTTTAAAGTATTACCCTTGCAAGTGCATAAAATCGGTTGTAGCACGGTGAAATCAAGGGTGTCATACCCACAGAAAAACGTGAAATTTAATTAATTCTTAAAGAGAAAAAGACATCCAAAGAAGTATCAATGGTGAAAGTTCGATTTGTCAAATAATTACCACACTATTCTAGATGTGACAAGGGAAAAGTAATCTATGCAAGAATAAATTTCGATAAATAAAAGGGCAACTTAAAGAAATGATAAAGAAATTTGCTATCCCAAATTTATAACTTTTCTATCATTACACCCACAATTGCATAACACATCAATCACATCATCATGTATCTAAACGAAAAATGAATCGTAAGAAAACGCGATTATTAATTTGGTATATCCTATCTAAAAACTATGACTCAGTCTATCATTATAGTATGAATCATGTAAAAAGCATAGCGTATCTCAAAATTCTTAAATCACGATAATGAGCAAATAATCACTCTGCAGCCTAGATCAGCCTCCAGGTACAGATCTAGAGATTATGATCGTTGATAACCGCGGTTAATGGCTATAATAAAGCATTCAAAAGATATTCAGTTAAACACACTTTTTAGAAGAATGATTCCATGATGAAACTAAGAAATTATGGAGTTAATAATAAAAATGTTACTTATCTGGAGATCGCATCCTCCTTGAACAAATGTTTTAACCGTTCATCCTTGATATGCAATCTTGTTGTAAACTCGAAGTCATTCTCTTAAATATATATATTTTATTTATCACCAAAAATCTCTTTACAATGTTTTTCTTAAATACAATCTATGATTCCACAAACTGTAAAAATAAATAAATTATAAAAGCCTAAATACAATCTACCTAGAGAAGAAGATCCTAAAGGAGACAAGAGAGACTAAAAGAGAGAATAACCCTAAAAAAAATAAAACCTCCAAAGAGAGCCCTCAAAACAAAGCAGTAGCTTTGTTGTTATAGGATCCGGTAAGACAACTTCCATAACAGTCTCAATCGATTGAGAATCTTTTCTTAATCGATTGACTCTAAATTTTTCAAAATTCAAATTTGAATTCAAATTTTAAGTAAAGGGAAAAGCTGTCTTTATGGTCAATCGATTGAGAATTGGTTCTGAATCGATTGACACATAGGGGTAAGATCTTCCTTCTTCTGATAAATGCTTAAGCCAATCACTTGCTTTCACGGATTTTGATGCTTCTATTGACCTCTTAGTCCACTGTTCCTATGTAACTTTTAATTATTCTCTTTTATGCTCTTTAAAGATCCAACGATCAGAAACACCTGCAATCACTAAAACTATATAACAACTATCAGATTCTTTCATCGGATAGTTAAATGTAGGAATTAAGGTGCGAAATATAGTCACATTTCGGCACCGATCACACATGCATAGAAAATAAATATTGGACGTAAGATGAATCCAAGTTCAACTGATATAGATTGCCCACTAATGAGCCACCACTCACAATATCGGAATCAAATAATAGAATAAGAATATTATGTTCAAATTTAAAGTCAAAACCTAATGAATCCAATTTAGAAATTGAGATAAGGTATCCAGTGATACTTGAAACATAAATAGTATCAACTAAATTCAAAATGAAACCACTATCGAAAATAAGACGGGGTCTCAATGGCCTCCACGTCTCCTTCTATTCTATTTTCGAGTTTGATGGTTCGCTCGCCTTTACTTAACTTTCTGCTGGATCGAAATTTATGCATTGAATTACTTATGTGAATAGTTGTATCAGAATCTATCCACCAAGTACTGCGTTGAGCATTAACATAAAGTGATTCAAAATACACAAAGACTAGGTCATTACCTTTCTTAACTAGCCAATCTCTGTATTTCTGATAATTCTTCTTTATGTGCCCGTTCTTCTTACAGAAGTGACACTTGATGTCAGAAGTGGATCCGTTAGCTTCTCCTTGTTTAGTTTTTGGTGGAGAAGCTTTCATGTTCATTCCTTTATATGATCTCTTCTTTCACTTGAAATTTTCTTTCGATGGTTAAAGAGCGGTGTAATGAGCACTTTCAACCCAAAATCTTTCTTCTTCTTGGATACAGTGAACGATTAGCTCGTTCGTCTTTCATTTCTCTTTTTGCGTATTATAATTAATCTTGAACGGATCAAATTATATAGGAAGAAAAGTCATAATAAAGTAAACAAGATAATCCTGAGAAAAACCTATGTCCATTTCTTTCAATTGAGTCGTCATGTCACTCATTCTCATAATGTACTTCTGTACGCCACTATGACCATTATATTTCATGGTTCCCATTTTAACAATAAGACTACTGACAGGTGTTTTAGAAGTCCCCTGAAATTATTTCTGAATGACTTGCACGTATTCTTTTGCATTGTGCGAGTCAAGAATACCTCCCCGGCTCGCATCAGTAATAGAACTCTTTATAATTATGAGGCTCATACGATTTGATCTATCCTATTTTTCCAAATTTGTATTATTCACTATCAGATCCTCAGCTGAGGCATCAGCGATGAGCACCTTTGGTCTATCAGATCGTATAGCATAATCAAGATCCATGCAGCCTAGAACAATTGTAACTTATTCCTTCCATTTGCTATAATTTGAGCCACTCAGAAGTTTAATTTCACAAATCATATTAGTAATAGAAGACGGGTTCAATGCTGCATAATAATTAAGGACTTTATTATGTCCGCATATAACTATAGCAACGATCCATTTCACAAGGATATATTTTAAATTATTTACTTATAATAAGGAATATAATAAAAAAAAAAAAAATCAATGTGATTTTATTGAGAAGTAATATATATCATTATGACCCTCCGTTGGGTCGAGTTATAACACACTAGTCGCTTCCTCAATCAATATTATTGATTGTGGTACTAATTACATCGTTGTGACCCTCCGTTGGGTCGAGTCACAACACGCTAGCAGTTCCCACACATAAAATAATTAATAGTAAAACACAACTATCACATAACATTCAGTGATTCATCACCGTTAGGTAGAAGAATCCCTTAAGTTGTGACGTCAACGTTCACTACAAATTGTCACTGAATTTATAACACTGTCTTTTACAAAAATAAATTCCACTTTGAAAACTACAATATTAGGAAAGATTATCACCGTTGGACAGAAGAATCCTTTCATGTCATGTTTTCTATTTCGATTTGATAATATTTTAGACGGTTACAAAAGTGGTTAAACAATGATAAAAAATAAGTCACTTAAGATATGCAAGTAGCCAAATCTAGCTCATGTTGTGGGTAAGTGTAAAAAATTAATAATAATCATAGGTAACATTATGTAAGTATTAGTCTTGGGCTAGAGCACAATCTCTAATACCCGACTTTAATTAAAAACACTCAAATGTACAATAATTATCCGATGAAAAATTATCAAAAAGATATTAAGTCAATAAAATGTTGCAACAGAGAGCTCATTATAAAATATAGACCTAAAAAATAGATCCGAAATGTTCGAGAAAGTTAAAATTCATATATAATGTCAAAAAATCGAACCTATAAATAACCCAAAAATGACCCGAAAAGAATAAAAAATAGTACGGATCACAATTGGGCTCTAAGGACAAACAAGTCGTTTTTAATGGACTGAATCGGGTTATGAATCATGAGCCGGGAATGGACTAGATCGGACCATGGACTAGATAGGGTCATGACCTCAGTCCGTTATTAATCGGGTCGGATCACAAAACGGGTCAGGTCTTAAGCTTATATGGGAAGCACCAACTTTGGTGCTCCCATTACTCATGCAATAAAAGCACTTAAAGGCACCTACTACCTCTCAAAGAAAAATACCTACCTACAACTGCTGTAGGCGTCTTCTCCAAAATAAAATTAGGAAAGAATCCTTTATTTAAAAGAATATTGCATCTCACAAAATAAAAATAAAAAAATAGCATCATGGAGAGGATGGTATCTTAGCAGCATGGAACAAAAACACCACCACTATAGTGCTTGACAGCACCATAGAATCAGTCACTTTATCAAGGACCGACTGTCCTTACAACCCTTCTAATATTGGATCGAGTTTTAAATTACGATCTACAAGCCGTTATTAATTCATATTAGGATAGTCATGGCATCCTTTCGCCTTCTCCATATAGCAACAATTTATTAGCCGTTATTAATTCTTTGAGACTAGCATTAGGCGAAAAGAATATCAAATGGAGATTTGAAATTAGATATCCGAATCTAGATCCATCTAAAATCGGAAAAACAAAATTGGCTTTATCATGGCATCCTTTCGTCTTCTCCATATAGCAACAATTTACTAGCCGTTATTAATTCTTTAAGACTAGCATTAGGCGAAAAGAATACAAGTTGGAGATTTGGAACTAGATATCCGAATCTAGATCCATCTAAAATTAGAAAAATAAAATTGGCTTTATCATGGCATCCTTTCACCTTCTCCATATAGCAACAATTTACTATCTGTTATTAATTCTTTGAGACTAGCATTAGGCGAAAAGAATACCAATTGGAGATTTGGAACTAGATAACCGAATTTAGATCCATCTAAAATTGGAAAAACAAAATTGGCTTTATCATGACATCCTTTCACCTTCTCCATATAGCAACAATTTACTAGCCGTTATTAATTCTTTGAGACTAGCATTAGGCGAAAAGAATACAAGTTGGAGATTTGGAACTAGATATCCGAATCTAGATCCATCTAAAATTGGAAAAATAAAACTGGCTTTATCATGGCATCCTTTCGCCTTCTCCATATAGTAACAATTTACTAGCCGTTATTAATTCTTTGAGACTAGCATTAGGCGAAAAGAATACCAGTTGGAGATTTGGAACTAGATATCCGAATTTAGATCCATCTAAAATCGGAAAAACAAAATTGGCTTTATCATGACATCCTTTTGCCTTCTCCATATAGCAACAATTTACTAGCCGTTATTAATTCTTTGAGACTAGCATTAGGCGAAAAGAATACCAGTTGGAGATTTGAAACTAGATATTCGAATCTAGATCCATCTAAAATCGAAAAAACAAAATTGGGTTTAAAGCAGTTTGGTTCCAAAAATCAAACACCAAAATAAAACTCATATACTGATGCTTTGATCGATCAAACAATAATCATAGCTCTGATACTAATTGATGGAATCTATATGGATCTATCGATTCGACTATCCAAATATATGTCCTAGGATCTGGGCGCATGATCAATCAAAAATAATAAATCAACAATCCATAAATTAAAAATAAGTGCGCACATTGAATGTGAGCCATTAATGGTGGGTTGCCGATCTTCAACGATCTTCTCGCTCTCAATATCTCCTAATACAATGGGGATGTTTTTGCTAATAGGGAGGATTGAATTGTGTCAAGCAATCGTTGGGTCCAAACACCCCTTATATTTATAGTCAAATGGTCTTTTCCGAATAAGGACTTAAATTACTAATTATATTAAAAATTACAATCATATTTTAACTAAAAGACTTAATTATTAATTGCTTATTCTCTTCAAATTCAATGAATTAGCAACTACAAATCTCAAAGATTGATCTTACACCATTCATCGATCAACGGATTGACCATAGTGACGGCCACCAAAATATAAACTTCTAACAAGTGGGTTTCAACATTTGTGAGCAATAGTCTCGAAAAGAAACTGATTGATCTCATTTCAAACTAACTGATCTTTATAGGAAGCAAGGGTATTATGATAATTTTAAAAATGTCAAAAGATGTAAAACGCACATACAAATGTGGGGCATTTTCGTCGAATTAATTTATTCACTACAAGCTATATGTCTTGGCCCTATAAATAGTTAGAGGATCTGGCCCGATTAACTAAATAAGTTTTAAATTGACCCTTTAATGAAAATATAATAGATTTTGACCATTTCATACCTAAGTCATTTTCCTGTCATTATTAGTTTTTCAATTCAAACTATGATCTTAATTGAACTTAGGCTTGATGTTACAACCATTTAGAGAATTTGAGCCATCCCAATATAGTTTAACATCCACTGTTATCCGCATCTACTGTAGGGTCCATAAAGAGACTACCGTGTTTCGGGTGATAAATGTGCACCACGTGGCAACCGTGGCTGCTCTACCTATGTATGGGCGAGTATTTTCAAATGAAACTTAAAAAAGAGTACTATTGTATTTTATGGCGAAGAGCAACTCTTTTACTTTTATGTTTGGTAGCACAGTTTCTCGCCTCATTTATCCTGATGGAGTGCTATTTTAAGTGATAAAATTGCTCTATGCTAGAGCGGATTTTATCTGCCCTGACAGAGTGCAAAGAGAGCTGCTTGTCCTCTTATAAGAGCTAACCCAATCACAAGATAATAAAGTTTGAACCTAGAACTTAACTTTCACAAAGTACTAAGTCTACTACTATAACAATTCACTAAGATATGTAAAGAGCATAAAAAATTTAATACATACATAATTTTAAAAAGGCATCAAAATTATTAAATAAAAAATTGTTGGATCTTGCCGTTTATCATTAGGATATGTTTAACTGCTTCGATGGTCTCACAGGCTCCTAACAACGTATACCCACATCATCCTACTCTTTAGAGGATGACGACGAAGATGATGCTACCTCGTAGTCATTCTTCAAGGGAATTTTGAATTAAATCAATTTTATTGGAACGGCCTAATTGATATGTATATGATTTTCTTTTATTTTGTATCTAGTTTTGTTTGTAAATATTTTCTTTTTTTTAGTGTTTGCTTAAAAAAAATATTAAACAAATTTTCAACATTAATTAATTAGATGACTACCCTATGACAAGATCCTGGCTTTGCCCCTGAACACAGCCTAAAAGTTTATAATAAGTTATGGCAACTTTGATTTATAGTTTCTACGAGTAAATATTGGTGCAATTACTTTTCAACCAAACCATCTAACCTATTGCTTCTTGCCTTCCAATTGATAGAAGTTTGCTTGGACCGGTTTTTGCCTTTCATAATTAAATTGACAATTATAAATTTTAAAAGTATGTATTTGCTTGTGTTGTGCAAAAATCCCTCTAAATGACTTTTGCACATCTAATCACGTTGATGACTTTTACGTGCGAAGAAGACAACCAATAAACTAAATAATCAATATCACAAGAAGGTAGAAAGAGAAAGTGATCATACCATAAATAAGAACAAGATTTACGTGATTCGGTCTAGGCCTACATCCACGAGCAGTCAAATAAAGTGTTTCCACTATAAAGATGAAGATGCATAAAAGTTACAAACAATGGAGATCAAATTCTCCAATCTTACCCAACAAAGGAGAACCATAAATACTGGTGCCCAAAAAACCAAAACTTACATGTAAAACAAAGCCCCAAGGGGGTCCCAACTCCAAAACCCTAAAAACGTCGAAAAAGATCACTCACCTATTTATAACTTGCCTAGTTTCTTATTTAGACTAGGACTCTTCTTTTATAGTAAGTTTTTCTCCCACACTAAATAACCCAAAATGAACCCAGTTCCAAATGCTCTCTCACTTTCCAGTTTTGATTTGGACTCTTTTTCCTTATCCTTAAGATCCTATTTAATAGGATCCTATTTTTGTCCAACCCCAAAATAATAAGGGTCAAATTAAAACAGCTTGGATCAACCTATCTAAACCCAAAACGAGCTAAAGCCTAATAGCTTGGACCAAATAATTTATATCGGCCGGCTTCTATAGTTTAGTTTACAACAAATCTATTGAAAGCCAAGTTCAAATCGAGACCCATAATAGCTAAGAAGGAAAAAGGGTACTTTTATTCCCACAAATCGAATTTCTAAAAACACCCTCTTAGGGTTTGTATTATTTGAGAAGTTATAAACACAATCACTTATATTTTATCTTCTTCATAAATTATGTACTTAGTGGATCCGATCGTTTGACCAAAGCACCCTCTTCTTTTTCATTAACTTTAGCGGGTCACAACAACTATAGCGAAATCATTGAAGCTCCATCTCCTTATTTTTTGTTTCTTAACTTTGGTGAGTTGTTAGGCGACAACGACATCATCTCTAATGATGGTACCTTTTCTTAGACAATGATGGCTATGAAATCAACTCTAACTACACTACAAAAAATAAGACTATTAGCTGTAATTTTTACAGTAAAAAATTACTGCTATTAACAAAAAAATTATTTAAAGGCTACTAAGACTATTAGCGACAGTTTTTGGCTGCGGCTAATAATCTTATTTTTTGTAGTGCGAGGATGGCCGACAATAGACAATCATTAAGAAGAGGCTTAACAACTAGTCAGTGCCCTTTAACATGAGTATATCTTTGAGGGTGGGTGCTTATCGTCAATTATTTTTTTCTGGCGGCGGTCACTCATCAATGGATACTTTTTCGATTACATGCAGATGGAGGTGTTTTTACAGGTTCAGCTGGTGCGGAAAAATGTACCAAGCATTCATTTTATATATGGGAGCTAATACTTGCACATGAGATTTGTACTGTGACACATGCTTGAAAAGAAAGACTTCGTTATTTTTGGCATATGTGCCACATGAAACACCATCCTAGCCGTTTGGTTTGAAGACCATGATGGAAAGATCTTTGAGGCTAAAAATTGGTAAGAACATGATCTCTATCATCTGATTTGTTACAATCAACGATTGAATCAAATGATAGTCTTTTATTGTATTCAATCTAAATGATAGAGATCGATATCCTTGCCAATCTTTGACCTCAAGGATATTTTTGTCATGGTGTTCAGATGGTGTTACATGGGGCTCCGATCCAAAAAATAAGTCTTTTGTTTTAAGCATGTGCCATGGTACATATATCGTGTGCACGTTGTCGCTCCCTTTTTTATATATATATATCACACTATTTTGAACCATGAGATCATTTCATGCATGAGTCATTGTATGGATTGGACTTGACGCTTAAATTGCTTAAAAATATTACCCCTGCCCTGTTGTTTGAAGGTTATAAGTGCAAAATAGACACTATAAGCTACCTAAATTGCATATCCCACCTATTTTGAATAAAACATACATAAAGCTCCCAATTTCATGCTTATTTTACGAAGATTTTGGGTAAGGTGGATAGAGCATCTAGAATGGACCCAAAATTCTTGCCTAATTTTGTGTACTCATGACATATTTATGTTTATGAGTTGAAATGTAGCTTGATCCGATTTGGATATATCTATTTGGGGCCCGAAGGAGACCCTATTGAACGGTTGAGAAATTACAAATACCAGGATATAAAAGAAGAGGAAGTCAGCGAAAAACTTACAGAAATAGAAACATAAATGGTGGTGAAGTTATATAAAACTTGGTGATGGGTGAAAAAATAAAAATTCTAAAGCTGACCTTAAATAGATGAAATAAGGATGATTATGATAATAATAACAGTGAAATGTCCAAATGGTAGGCCAACATGTAGAATGGGACTCATGTTGAGGTTTCTTATCATATGATCAAAGCACTTTTATTTCTCAATGTGGACCATTGATGTTGTTTAAAAATCCACTTATATATATATATATATATATATATATATATATGGAAAAGGCCTCCGTCTTTTATGAGAGGACGGTCATCGTCTTCTAACATTTCACGTGGAGCTCCACATGGCACCCAAAACACTTTTTGGGTGCCACATGGATCTTCAGTGCATTGCTTAGATCATATTTGAAAAAAGAATAATTATTAAAAACTCATTTCCACCGTATATATTTTGAACCGTGAAATGTGGACCAATGAAAATCGTCAAACTTTGACTTGTGAGTTAAAATTTTTTTTTTTAAATATTGATCTAAATTGTCCACATGTGCTCCACATGGATCTTGGAGGACAGTCACCGTCCTCCATTGGAGGACCTAATCGACTTCATATATATATATATATATATATAATTGAATGTCACGTTTTTGGTGATGAAACTAGTATAAACTATTGATGAAACCGTTTTTCATGGGTATTAAGGCTTTGCACCATATACCAATTCTCTTTATGGTATTTTTGGATAAAAGTTAGTAAAATGAAGTAAAGTGGAGTAAAATTATCAACATTATACTCTACTTTCCCATTGTTTCCTAACCTTCATTTTACTCGGGTAAAATATAGGAATCTTAGGTTTTAGCAAGGTATCAAAAGCGGTTTCGGACTCAGGAATCGGTTATGGGAGGACCGATACGACTCGGCTAATACTGATATGTATCAGCCATATTTTTTTTAAAAATACAAAGTCTCGATCGAAACGGAGATGTATCGGCCGATACGGTATCAGATACTCGATACGAGATACCGATACATATTGGAGTGATACGTATCGGTTTAGCCGAAAACCGATATGTATCGCCGATACGTATCTGTATCTACCAATTTTTTATACCTTGGGTTTTAGTGCATTTATCACATATTAGATAGCCATTTTAATACTTAGAAAAGTAACATGAGTTGGTATTTGATGCATTAGTGTATTATCGTGCTCACAAAATTTTGATTGGAATATGTGTGCGAAGTGGAACCAAAATTTAACAGTACGATGATACTCCCATGATCTCAAGATCCATCATCTAGAAGATTGGGACAAAAGGCGATATCCACCATCCGATTCAAAGCAGTTAATGATTTTCCAGTCATTTAAAAAAAAAAATCACATGACTTTTTATTTCACTTTTTTATGATATGTGCCATGTGAAATCAAAAGTTAACCGTTCAATGGTACGCCAATGATCTCAAGATCCAATGTGTGAGAGATTAAGATTAAAAGCGATCTCTACCATCCGATTCAAAGCAGTTAATGGTTTTTGGGTCACTTGGAATATTTGCCATGTGGAGCCACAATTTGACCATTTGATGGTATGTCAATGATCTCAAGATCCATTGTGTGGAAGATTATGACAGAAAAACGATCTCCATCGTACAATTAAAAGCGATCAATGCTTTAAGTGTGGATACCATCGTAAATTTGGCAGCTGCAAACACCATTTCCCTAAAAACAATATTGCAATTCAATTTTATTACCTACTTGACTTAATGCCTCCTAAAACGCCACCAAACAGCTGTAAATTAAGTCAAATTAAATATTCGATTTTTTTTTTGATAATCGTGGTATCCGGGCCAGCTCACGCGCACCTCAACTAATTTACGGGGCCCTGAAACTAATGACCGAATAATACTCCAATGGCCCTACGGGGACTCGAATTAGCGACCTATGGGGAGCAAACCCACGGCCTTACCAACTGAGCTACCCCTGCGGGTTAAATACCCGATTTTACTTTAGAGCATTCTACCACAAAAAAACCCCAAATCTGAGCAGACCCTTGAGATTCGTAATTTGACACTAGGTATGGGTATTATTGGGTCGGTTTTCATGTTAAATCAAAATCGAATGGATAACTAACGATTTCTAGTATCTCAAATTGAAACTGTGCCGATAATCATCTAAACCGAAATTGAACCAATAATTATTAGTTCATTTGGTTTTCAGTTTTTAAATCCTAAAATTTTTAAAACTCGTGTGTATATTAAAAACTAAACCCTATTTATATATATAAAAAAAAAATAGCAAATAAGAGAAAGAGAGAGAGAGGGAGAGAGACTAGGAAAGAGAGGAAGAGAGACACTAAGATAGAGAGGAACATATATATATATATATATATATATATATATATATATAGAGAGAGAGAGAGAGAGAGAGAGGGAGAAAGAGAGAGAGAAATCTATTGTAGAGTGTGGTTGTAATGCCGTATGGTATTGCCGAATCGTGGTGGACAGTCCCGGCGAGCGAAAGGAAGGCGGACGGGTGACGGTGGGAAGTGAAAACGAACGGGTATGTGCATTGTATGCACCTAAGTAATACCCATTATAACGGTCATTGTATGCATTCTTTTAAAACCTAAATTTAAATGAGGGAAATAACGTGATATGCTCACTGTATTATGTCATCATAAATGATCATTTATATATACAAGGTAAAAGGCTACGTGCATTGTATACGATCCACTAATACCATCTTCTGGTGTTCTTTAGAATACATCAAACATTTACTCATTGTCATTATATGATTTAAATCAGGCTACAAAGGGTCACGGCAGAGGCGGAGTGGCTGTCTCTCTTCATAGTCGTCATGGACGGTCTATCGTCAACTCACAGCAGACTTCAACAAATTTTAAGAAACTTAAATTCCGTGTCTGATAGACCTTTGACGAGATTCAATGTCTCAAACGCGCTTCATACGTTGACGTTCCCATGACCGTCCGATTAATCCCAACGACTCGTGGTAGCGAGAATATGCTTGAAGTGGCCAGCGATGAACCAAATACAAGAAACAGCCAAAAACTCTCTCTCTCTCCACGCTATCGCTCTCTCTCTCTCTCTCTCTCTCTCTCTCTCTCTCTCTCTCTCTCTCATTTGTTCAAGCATTTGTTATTGGTGTGTAGGCTTCCCATTTGTGGAACTCTCATCTTTTGCATTTCATCATATAAAATATCCCATCTTCTCTGTTATAAAAAACCTTCATACTAATTTTGGGGACTGAAAAAAAACCCAGTCTCTAGAGCTTCTAAGCCTTCATCAATTCCGCCTCTTCAGTCAAGTAAGCTCAAAATTTTCCATGTTAATTTAGTTTATGGCATTCATTTCTGTAACTTTTACAATGAATCAGTGTGGATTGGCGTTTTGAGACTGAGCTATGCGTTTAGATTTACTAGTTTCATGTCGAGTTTGAGGAATAATTCGAAAGTTTTTAATTTTAAATTTGATTAAGAATGATTTTGAAGGTGGGTTTCTTGTGAATCCAGTTCTGGGATGTCTTTCAGCTTTTCAGATAGTATTTGGAATTTCGGATTTGAAATATGAGAGCACATTTTGGGCTAGCTTAATGGTCTTTTTTCTTTACTACAATCAAAAGTTTTTTTGAAGGCAGAATCATTTTTTGTTCAGTCTTCTGCAGAGCAATTATTTATTTGTTTATTATTATTTTTTTATTTATCTAAAATATGGGGTACAACAATCGGTAGAACTCCATACAATTAAATATAGAATTAAGAAGACTTGAACCTTAGCCTTCTACCTACATATCAGTAATGAGCAGAACAAGCATTTATTCAGTCATCTGCAGAACAATTAATTAATTAATTATATACATATATTACACATTTTGATGATGATTTGAATTTGCAGGTGGGTGTTTTTGGATTAAAATATTGACTGATATGATAAATATAGATTTTTAGCCGTAATGATTAACATCACCTAACGCGATTCCTGCTAATGTTTTCATTTGTATAAATTATAGTGATTTAATGTATTCTATACATATTATAGTTTTTATTTTTAAAATTTTGTAATGTATTATAGTTTTTTTTAATAATTTTTTTATTAGAAAATTCCAATGTTGATATTTGAATCCTTGGATGTTTTGAATATGCTCTTTTGAGGGCGAGTTAGGAGGGAATTCAGTTCTAGGCTGTTTGGATGGAGCTTTTAGCAATACTGCTGGATGGTTTTGATAATTCTTTTGTTCTTTCAAATACTGTTAACAATTCTTTGTTAATTTTTCTGAACAATTCCATTTCAAAAAAAATGTTGACATAGTGATTTTTGAAGTTGGGTTTCTTGTGAATTCAGTTCTAGGTCTCTTATTAGAGATTCATTGGATTCTGAACATACATAAATTGTAGATTTTGCTTCGTATTTGCGACATTACTTGAATTTTTTCCCTGTTCATTCTTGATTTGGGTATTTAGGACTGGGTTTTGTATATATCTTTCTTTTAGAACTATAGTCAACCATTTCACGTTTTTCTTCCAAATATCGAATGCGTACGGCTATTCTCACCCATTTAATAGTAAGTACCACAATTTTTTCACGGACGAAAACCATTGACTGATTTGAATCAGACGATGGAAATTGTTTTTTGTTCCAATCTTCCTCACGATAGATCTTAAGATCATGGGTCATGGTGCGCCTATCAGACGGTCAGATGTTGATTTCACATGGCACACATCCCCAAAAGTGCCTTCATGGGTAAAGGATTTGACCTTCACTTTTAGCGATGTGTGTCATGTGGAATCAACATTTGACCGTCTGAGAGACACACCATGGTCTTAAGATCTATCGTGAGGAAGATTTGAACAAAAACAATCTCCATCATCTGATTCAAATCAGTCAATGACTCTCGTCCGTGAAAATACTGAGTGGTACTTACTATTAAACGGGTGAGAATAGCCGTACCCATATCGAATATATCGTTCTTATTGTTATCACAAAAAATAGTAGTCAATGTTAATAAGATGAATGCATATAATCTTCCAAATCCAAATGCATGCAACATTCAACTCTTATCAGTTTTCGATGCGTTTATGAGGCCTGTTTGGACAGTACCATAGAAAGTGGATTGCACAACTTTTCAAATGGCGCAATCCACATTTTATAAACACAGGTGTTTGGATAACTCTGGTTTTCTGGATAAGGTGGTTTCATCCACATTTTTGTAAAAAGTGTAAGGGGCTAGTATCCTTGTTATGTTAATGTGCATGTCCAAACAGCGCCTTACTCTATGTCTATTGTGCTAAATGGTTCAAAAGTGAAGTTAGTTATTCTTAAGAAGTTGGGGTTTATTGCAAATTCAGGTATCACATGCTTTTGAGGAGGTTTTAATGACACAAAGGGTTGGTTTCTAAAGAGACATTGACGTTTCTGTTAATGAATATGGGCTAAATTTAGAGGTTTTGGTGACTTTTGTCATGTAGAATCAATTGGATTTTTTTTTCTTGGTTGATATATCTATTTTGTAGATGGTTGGTTGCTTGATGTGGATATAAAGCTTTGTTTACAGAGAGTTTCTTATTAAAATTATTTCAAGTAAGGGACTTTTGAAGTTGGGTTTTATTGCAACTTCAATTGTCACATGTTCCATGACAAGGTTTTAGTGGCATAAATGGTTGGTTTCAAAGAGTTTTTGGAGTTGCTGTTGTCAAATATGATCTAACAATGTAGGTTTTGCTGCAGTTCTTGTAGAATCAATCGGAGTTCAATACATCTATTCTTTAGTTGACTGGTTGCATAATCTAGAAATAAAGCTTTAATTTTGAATTGTTTGTTATTGAAGTTATAGTTTGTTGCATATGTTCTCTGTTCTACAAATTGATTTGTTTAGCTTGGAAACAGAGTTATTTTATTAACTTTTGATGAACATAAATGAGACACTTATATTTGTGTCAATTTTCTATTATCTCATTCCTTTTTGTGTTTACCGCTTCCTGCTCGTAGTGCGTTCTCTACTGTAGTAGAGATTAGTGAGATATCTCTGTTCTTTTATTAGGTTGTTCAGTTTCTATGGACATTTCTTTGGTGGAGGATGATTTTTTTTTTCCTTTCTGGACTTTGTTTGGTGTTGGACAGAATGTTGAGTTGATAGTTTAAGTTTTGGAAATCTCAATGATTCTAGCTTTGACGCTTATGTTCTCTGTTCTACAAATTGATTTGTTTAGCTTGGAAACAGAGTTATTTTATTAACTTTTGATGAACATAACATGAGACATTTATATGTGTGCCAATTTTCTATTTTCTCATTACTTTTTGTGTTATTTACTGCTTCCTACTCGTAGTGCTTGCTCTACTGTAGTAGAGATTAGTGAGATATCTCTCTTCTTTTATTTGGTTGTTGAGTTTCTATGGACATTTCTTTTGGTGGAGTATGATTTTTTTTCCCTTTCTGGACTTTGTTTGGTATTGGACATAGAATGTTGAGTTGATAGTTTAAGTTTTGGAAATCTCAATGATTCTGGCTTTGACATTTCACATCATTTTCAAGGTTGCTTCATCTATCAGGATTTGCATCTTCTTCCTTGCTTTCATGCTTCACTATCGGCAAGCAAAACAGAAGGTGCCTTCTTATTGGGATTACTGAGGCAGCTACGTTATTCTGGTAGTCAATGACATTGATTATAGTTACCCAGTGGTAAACCTGTTAATTTGAGGCTTATCAGCATGAGCATCATCGGAGCTGTTTCTGCTGTAAACTTAAGCAGGGCAATTCATATAAGAAGTCCCTTCACTTCCCATTCCACTCAAAGATGTTGCTTTGGGAAAGATTCAGTATATAACAATCTTATGGCATTTGGAGGTAGTGATTTCATGGGCCACCAATTGGGAAATCCTGATTCTTGGTTTGTAGGAACTAGACAAAGGCATGAAGCTGCCTCTCTGCAGGTATTGCTTTTGGTACTTTCCTATGATGTCTTACTTCATGGTCAATGTCTATCACCTAACACAGTAGTAGTTGGTTGACATGTGATGCAGGTTGTTTGCATGGACTATCCACGGCCTGAACTTGAAAATACTGTTAATTTCTTAGAGGCTGCTTACCTATCTTCATCATTCCGTTCTTCATCACGTCCGAGTAAACCGCTACAAGTTGTAATTGCTGGGGCAGGTAAAAAAAAAACAGTCCTTGTTTATAACTTCTCTTTTTTGATCATTTAGCAAATCAGCCTTTTGTATACGCACCACTCAAATAACCCGTTGTTTGATACATTTCTTTGTGTTCCAGCTCTAGTGCTGTCCTTGCTTCTTTTCCTTATTTGCACACTTTCTATCTTTTATTGTGTTGTATGATCACTTGTTTGACCTGTAGTTTTAGTTTGTTGAAACATTAGCATTAGACAACTAAGTTCAGATGTGTGCGTGCTTGCACTTGTATGTGTAACTAAACCTGGGCATGTTTGACGTTTCTTTGAATGTCACAAAAATTCATCATCTAAGCTGTTCATTATAACTTTTTGTTAATGATATTTTTTAGAATCTTATAGAAATTAGTGTACTTTATATGGTACCCGGGGCACCTGTTTGTCTAGTCTCAGGCGCTTCTGATGACGAGACATATTGTCCGATACATCCTATTGGACGAGATTTTGAACCATGGACCTAAAAAAACCTACTCCTAGCTACCTTATTTCCTTATATTAAAGATAGTGTATCGCGTGGTTGTTCTTGTACTACATTCCAAAACGACTAGCAATTTAAGTAACCTGATGTGATATTAGAGGAAAACAATACAAGGGTAATATTAGAGGAAGAGAATCCAAGAGAAGGAGAGTAACGGGCACAAAGAGAAGCGTATACCCTAATTCATCAATCTGAGGTTCTTGATAGAAAGCTAGGAAATATATGGTGGTGCCCAGTAGACATGCTAACAAAATTGGATTTATTCTTCCACAAGTGGAATTTGCTTGCAATAGCATGATCATTCGGTCTGATACTCTATAGGAAGGTCTTCATAATGGTATTGCATGGAAGAGCTCCTGTACATATCCTAGATGTGGGTCGATCCCAAAATTTTGGGAGGGTTGGTGATAATGCGGATTACTGTCATAACCATATCTAAGAAGTTCGAGAGGATGTGCAAGCTAAATTACGTTGAAACAATGAGAAGTATAAATTTTTCCGCCGTTGTGCACATATGCTTGAAGTTCTTCAATGAGGGGGACTTGGTTATGGTTTAGTTCCACAAGAATACTTTCTGGTCGGAGCCTATCATCAACTAAAGTTTAGGAAAATTTAACTGTGCTGCTGCTGCTGCATACTCAAGAAGATGGGGAAGAATGTTTACCATATCGAGATTCCACAAGATCTACAAATTTCTCGCATCGTCAATGTTTCCAAATTGTTAAGAGTACCATGGAC
Source organism: Chloranthus sessilifolius (assembly GCA_021018995.1). NCBI lineage: Eukaryota > Viridiplantae > Streptophyta > Magnoliopsida > Chloranthales > Chloranthaceae > Chloranthus > Chloranthus sessilifolius. The sequence continues at coordinate 130,359,970 of CM037586.1, read as the reverse complement.
ATGATAGCTACATGGAGAGGGATACAAAAATTCCAAGAGGATCACATTGAATGATCAAAGACATTCTGAATGTTTGTGAAACAAAAATATGTCGAGGCCCTTATAATTGTTACTTGGTGCAATGGGAAGAGCTATTATGTGACAGCTCGGATTTCTGCATCCGGAAACCCGTGCCATCAGAATCATACTCTGGATGCTCCTCGAAACAAAACAAAGAGTGTCTGCTCGTCTAGCGGAAATCAGAGCAGACACTGTCCCGTACTCGTAGATCGAGTTACCATATAAGGCTCAAAAGAAATAAAGAAATAAAACAATGCATGTATGTATATAAAAAAGAATATACATCATCAAAAAGGAACAAAAAAGAACCACTGGTGATGGACATCCATCACCCAAAACAATGGTTCCCGATAGTGGTTCCTATAGAATGTATATGAATACAAGTATAACATCTATAGTAAAAATATATAGAAGGTGGCCACCAGGCACACAGATAATCCAAAATACAATACAGAACCCAAAACACAAAATAAATACCCAAGCTGCTAATAAAACTCATCAATAGGGGTATCAGTGTCCTCCGCCTCAGCCTCCGGCTCTAGCTGATACTCAGGATCACTCTCTGTGCCGAGGAATCTAGCCTCAGAACCTATAATATATAAATAGGGTGAGCTACCATCTAAGCTCAATAGAAGAAACTCAAACAATTTGTATCTAAAATGTAAAGCATGGCTTGCAGAATATAGCTCAGAGCAGATGAATAAGTCAGAGAGTGCAGACAGAATGAGATGAATGCTGATAGATAAACATATATGCAGTAAAATCAGAATACAGAACTTTTAATGAACAGAGCAGATGCAGCAATGTAAGAACGAATTTTAACTTCAGAGTGATAAGATGCAGGCATACAGTAGTTATCTAGTTAAGATCTATATACTTAAGTAACTCCCGTGAATATAGCACGTGGTAGCCAGATGCATGCCGATGGGTAATCCCTACCATTTTCGTTCAATGAACAATTGCAGAAAATGCAACAATGCCTCATCTGAGGAGCGCAATTATGCCGATGAATTTTCAAAGCAGATGCACGGATATCCCGCCATGCCGGTCGTGGGTATCCTGCCACGTCAGGGGGATTCGTCAGATGTAACTTTAAATCAATACACATAAAGACCTCAGAATCAAATAGCAGAAGTAGATGACAGAAACAGAGAGCAGAGTTTTCGTCATATGAAAAGCATGCTTTTAAAAGACAGAAATCATATGCAGATACTCAGAAAACATGCAATCAAAATCAGATACAAGTTAGGTTGAATTTCCTCTACCTCAGATCAAGTCTTTCTAAGCAAATCCAAAGCTTTCTAAGATGTCCTGATCTCGACCTAGACCATACGTATAGTATCCTAAGTGTCAGAAGTGTCAGAACAGTAACTGGCACGAGGTCCAGCCTTAAATTCCTTAGAAACCAAAACAGCAGAAATAGGGAAAACTCGATCGATCAATCCCTCTATTTCATCGATCAGTTTCACATCTGATCGATCAATCTCATCATTGATCGATCGGATGTCTCACACCCAACCAGTCTGAACAAAGGGCAACTGATCGATCAACCCCTTGGTTGATCAATCGGATTCCCAAGTTGATCGATCAATTTCCATAATTGATCGATCAAACCAGCATTTCCACATCTTCAGAATAGAGGAAATTTGATCAATCAATTTCTTCGTTGATCGATCAGATCCTCAATTCGATCGATCAATTCCCATGTTTGATCGATCGGGTCAAAATCTCAGAAAAACACACCTCTTGTTCCATAGTGTGTTTTATAAAATTCGATCGATCCAATCCCTGATTCGATCGATCAAGTTCACAGTTTGATCGATCAATTCTCAATTGATCGATCAATCCTTCATTACAACACAGAGGCAGATTTGATTGATCAATCCTCTAATTGATCGATCGATTCCTCTATTCGATCGATCAATCCCTACAATTGATCGATCGGATTTCCAAGGTCAGAATTTTCAGAAAAACAGGTCTCCTGTTCTATAGTCTCCTAATAAAATTCGATCGATCAAATCTCTGATTTGATTGATCAATTCCATAGTTGATCGATCACTTCTAAATTTGATCGATCAAACTACCAGTTTGATCGATCGAGCACATCGGGCTCTTACTTCTCAAGAAAAACACCCTTCTGTTTCAAAGGGGCATTTTACACATTCGATCGATTAACTCCTGAGTTTGATCGATCAGATTACAGATTGATCGTTCATTCTCAATTGATCGATCAGATCTGACAGTAAACAACCATTAATGGGGTTTGTTGAATTCAACCCATTTCATCTCTAACCTTTATGATTCTTCATGAATCATTCAAGCACACCAAACACACATTTAATGACATCTAAACTACAGAAAACTCATAACTCACCTCTTTTTGATGGCGGTTCCTTGGTTCACGGCATCCTAGGTCCACGGTGGATTTCAGATTCGGGATTTAGGAGTTTGCCGCTTTGAACTCTCCGTAAAACCAGAGGTACATCACCACGTCAACTCCTAGACGTATATTGCTTTCCTAAACTGCTTCGACGTACTCACGTCGCTTCTTTCACGAAACAAATCAAAGGGCTCGATATCTAGGGTTTCACTCACACAGGTCTTCACAGAGGGTTTCCTAGCAAGGGCTTGAAATCAGAGGTTAGGAGAAAGAAGTGAGATATGTCTCCTCTAACCTTTCTTCCCTTATAAGCTACAAACTGGAAATATCCTGATATTTCCATTTCTAAACAATTCGCTCCGGTGTTGAGCGCGCACATACCACACATGCGTATCTTATTCTACCAACAGAACTAATCGCATCTCGGACATGCGTCACAAGTGACAATTCACATCACACGCCTATGGATTACAGATTCCCATATTAATAATCTTTTATTTAAAATTTTAAATTTATCTCGACTTCTGTGCTGGGCACGGATACCAAAGCAGTTAGAAGGTTCTCAAAATTTTAGGGTCGTTATATTCTCCCCCCCTTAGGAATTTTCATCCTCGAAAATGTCAGGGAGTCTCAGACAGGTCTATGGTGTTCCCTAATCCTAATGTGCAGACTACGCAAAAACAAACAGTCGAATATAGCATACATAGCAAGCAATCATAAATCATGCAGGAACAAGCATGCATGCAGAATAGAAATTATATGGAAAACAAAATAATAGATATACAAATATAAGTATTAAAAAGAACACATAATAGCATGGTAAGTACCTGCTAGTGGAGCTGAAGATGAATCTGACTCTGTAGGTACAGCTGGTCAGCTCGGTCTGGGTGGCTCTGTGCGGTAGTCGTGCGGATGCACAACATACTGGCGGGCATGAGTGAGCATCGGAGTGGACGTGGTAGTATACGAATGTTGCATCAATAGCTCGAGCATCCCCTCGTGATAGTCCAATCGTCGATGCACCTGACGATGGAACTCCTCCATCCCGTCCAGCCGCTTGTGAATTCTCTTGTTGTTCTCGTTCATGACGGCTAGTAGGGTTTCTAGAGTGAGGGTGGAAGACTCGGGTCTGCGTGAAGTAGATGCTTTCGTCGTGGTAGCGAATGAGGCGGAGTCTAGCAGTGCTGACAGTGAGAGCAAATGGTCAGGCTATGCCTCCCCCGCATCTGGAGCTCTCTCTGCCGCCTCTGCTCTCGCCTCTACTAGAGGAACCTCCTCCTCATCCAACAATCGTTTGACCAAAAGATTGTAGCTTTTGGTCCAATCCTTCATCAGAAATACCTTGACGTTGTTGTTTCTTCTTGGCTCGCCAGAAGCCATGCTATACGCTTCACGCACGGCGTTATATTGCTCTACCATGCGCGTGATCAGACGTATGTAGGGCATCTCCCCCTTAGGCTTTGCCTTCCTCGTCAACCGATCAAAGGCATCAAGCATGCCGTCTATAACAATATCAGCGACGGAGAACCAACGGAGAAAAGAAATTGTTGGCGGCGGAGAAAAGAAATTGTTGTACGATGCCCGTATGTTCCGACCGATGTAGAAATGGGTAAATGGCACACTTGACATAGGTGTCAAGCATCCATAGGTTATCTGGTAGTTGGGCCCGTTTGATGGATTGGCCCGATCCATGCTGTCCATGTGTCATCTTAGCGATGACATCCTCAAAGGGCACCTCCTTAATGTAAGGAGCCTCCAAACCACACGTCTCCACGTACCCGGATGGGCACTGCATCGCGGCGACGATGTGGAATTAGTTAAATCGGTACTCTAACCCGTCGATCGTGGTAACCATTTGATGGCGGCTACCACCCCGTCGGAGGTGTTGGTAAAAGAGACGTACTATGCGTGGGCAGTAGTAGTCATGGAAGGTTTTCAACATGGGCTTAAGCCCTAGTTTCTTAACATATTCAATCGCCCAAGCCATCTCGGGACGATCGTCGAAAAGAGTGGGGGTAAACTCTTGGTCGGCCAAAAAGCTTTTGGCATTCCAAAAATCTTTTGGCTATTCACGCTCGAGAAGTAGTGGTTGGGGCGGGTTAACGGGTGTCATGGGTGGTGGTGGTGGTGCCACGGGTTGCTGGCGGTTGTGCAAGGTTCAACATCTTGAGGTGGGTACACGAGCACGTGGCGTGGGAACCTTCTTGCGAAGCATTAAATGGTGTCTTGGTCTAAAACAAGAAAAAGACAAGAAAAACCCCAAAGAATTTGAAAAATTTAGGGTTTACAGTACTAGAGATCTGTAAAGTGATTCAAGGACCCAAAAACGTGAAGCTCCGGTGACCGGAAGTAGCCGGAAATCAAGTTCACACGCAAGGAGTGAAAAGTGCTCTCGCTCAATGGCCCCCCTTTCGATCGTTCAAATGAGCCTATTCAAAACGCAACGCCACTTAAAACATTAGATTTAATCGATCAATGCTCAATTGATCGATCGGAATTGTAACATTAAAAAGCCCTAACCCGATAGATTGATCGATCAATCCCCTAGGTTGATCGATCGGACTCCAATGTTGATCGATCTATTTGTCCCATTGATCCATCAAACGTGTACAAAACCAAAATCCAATTGATCGTTCAATCCTTGAATTGATCGATCAGATTCAACAGTTGATCGATCAAATGGCTCATTTGATCGATCGGACTGGCCTAACTTGGAATTTCAATATTGATCAATCAGCTAATCATGTTGATCGATCGGATACATGTTTGATCGATCGAACTTGACAGCAAGGCTGTCATGCGGAATTCAGGTTTAAAAGACTCGTAAGCTCATCACAATCCAACGGATTAAACTGTCCAGTCCTAGCGTCGTGCTAAACACTGTATACGAATCTAACACATGCTCAAAATATTCAACAGATACGCAATACAACATCGAAATAAATTGAATATCAATAGTACCTCGCATATCAGTCAAACAAATGTGGGTATTGCTCGCGAATTTCGGCTTCGCGCTCCCAGGTAGCCTCTGCAGAAGAGTGATTCTGCCACTTGACCAGCACAAGTGGAATCATCTTGGTCCGTAGGACCTGCTCCTTACGGTCGAGAATCTGCATAGGTTCCTCCACCAAGGTCAAGTCCTCTTGAAGTGCGATCAGTTGAAAGTCCAGGATATGCGTTGGATCCTTCACGTATCTCTTCAACATAGATTCGTGAAATACATTATGCATGCTTGCCAGCTGCGGTGGCAGAGCAATCTGATATGCGACTTCTCTAACCCGTCCAAGTACTTCAAAAGGTCCAATATAACGTGGACTCAACTTCCCACACTTCCCAAAACGCATCACGCCTTTAGTTGGCGAGATCTTCACAAACACCTTATTTCTTACCTGAAAACAGGTGTTAGCACAATACAAATTGAGCGGCTAAGGACACTTAACTATTTAGCAAATCAAGTATACCTGAAACTCGACTTGCGTTCGATGAAGATCGGCATAACTCTTCTGGCAACTTTGAGCAACTCTCGATCTCTCACGGATCAACCGAACCGTCTCGGTTGTACTGTCTACGATATCGGGTCCCAAAATAAGTTTCTCACCGACTTCCTCCCAGTTCAACGGAGATCCACATCGTCGTCCGTATAAAGCTTCATAGGGAGCCATGCCAATACTAGACTGATAGCTGTTATTGTATGCGAACTCAATCAGAGGCAAATGCTGATCCCATGACCCGTGAAAGTCTAACATGCATGCACGCAACATATCCTCAATGATCTGGTTCACTCTCTAAGTCTACCCATCTGTCTGCGGATGAAATGCTGAGCTGAAGTCAAGTCTAGAGCCCATGCTTTCCTGAAATCTCTGCCAGAACTGTGATGTATAAAGTAGATTGCGATCACACACAATACTGACCGGTATACCATGAAGTTTGACTATCTCCTTCATATACAGCTCTGCAAGCTTACTGGCGGTGTACGTAGTACGGTACGATAGAAAGTGTGCAGACTTAGTCAGCCTATCTACAATGACCCAGATGGCATTGTGTTTCCTCAATGTCCTCGGCAACCCCAATATGAAACCCATAGATATGGTTTCCCATTTCTATTCAGGCACTGGTAATGGCTGCAATAACCCTGGAGGATTTTGATGGTCTACTTTCACTTGCTGGCAGACCAAACATCGAGACACATATTCGGCAACATCTTTCTTCAATCCTCTCCACCAGAAGCTTCGCTTTAGATCTTGATACATCTTGGTATTCCCAGGATGTATAACATACGTTGACTTATGTGCTTTTTCTAAAATAGTATCTTTAAGGTCCTTGTTAGCAGGCATGCACATCTGATCTCTGAATAGAAAAGTACCATCATCCTTGATAGAGAAGTCCGCCCTGATCCCGTTGATCACATCCTTTCTAATGGCCATAAGCTCATCATCAATCATCTAGAGCTTACGTATGTTATCAAACATCGTGAGCCGTATCACAATGGTAGCCATCAATGCCCCTGAACCTCTGACATCAATACGTGTATCACATAAGGCTAGGTCCTCAAGTAGATGCCACCTTTGTACTCTGGTAATAAGATGTGACAACTAAACCGAAGATTTTCTACTCAAAACATCCACCACAACATTGGCCTTCCCAGGGTGATACTGGATGGAACAGTTGTAATCCTTTAAGAACTTCATCCATCTACGTTGTTGCATGTTCAAATCTTTCTGGGTGAAAAGATACTTGAGGCTCTTGTGGTCGGTGAAAATATCAAACGTCTCACCGTATCAGTAATGTCTCCAGATTTTCAAAGCAAAAATCACCGCCGCTAACTCTAGATCATGAGTCGGATAGTTCTTCTCGTGTTCCTTGAGCTGTCTAGAGCCATACGCGATGACTTTCTTGTGTTGGTTGAGGATACAACCTAAACCATTGTAAGACACATCGCTATATATAGCAAAACCTCCTCTACTAGAAGGTATAGCTAGCACTGGTGCCGTAGTCAGATGCGTCTTGAGTTCTTGAAAACTCTTTTCACACTGCTCGGTCCAATCAAACTTAGCATTCTTCTTTGTGAGCTGAGTAAGCGGACTTGAAAGTTTGGAGAAACCTTCGACAAATCATCTATAGTATCCTGCCAAGTCAAGGAAACTACGTACTTCGGTTACCGTCCTCGGTTGCTCCCAATTCACTACGGCTTCAATCTTAGTCGGATCAACTGTTATACCCTTCTCAGAGACAACATGACCTAAGAAGCTGACTTGGTCAAGCCAAAACTCGCATTTACTGAGCTTTGTATATAGTTTGTGATCTCTGAGAGTTTGTAGAGCCACGTGCAGATGTCGTTCATGCTCTTCCTTTATCCTTGAATAGATGAGAATGTCATCCACAAAAACGACCATGGATTTATCCAAGTGTGGTTTAAACACTCGGTTCATTAGATCCATGAAAGACGCCGGTGCGTTTGTCAACCCAAATGGCATAACCAAAAATTCATAGTGCCCATATCTGGTTCTGAACGCCGTCTTTTGAATATCGTCTGCTTTGACTCTCAGTTGGTGATAACCCGATCGTAAGTCAATCTTCGAAAAGAGCCTCGCTCCTTGTAACTGATAAAAAAGATCATCTATTCTTGGGAGCGGATAACGATTCTTAATCGTCAACTTATTTAATTGACGGTAGTCAATGTAGAGTCGCATCGAACCGTCCTTCTTCCTGACAAACAGTACCTGTGCTCCCCAAGGAGACACACTAGGTCGAATAAACCCTTTGTCAAGTAATTCTTGCAGCTGCTCCTTCAATTCTTGCAACTCTGCAGGAGCCATACGATATGGAGCTTTAGATAATGGCTCAGTACCCGAAACTAAATTGATAGCAAATTCAATCTCCCGAGTTGGTGGTAGTCCTGGTAAATCCTCAGGAAACACGTCGGGGTACTCGCAAGCAACATGAATGTCAGAAATAACGTTCTTCTCTTCTCGTTGCTCTTGCAGAAAAGCCATATAGCCACTACACCCATTCTTCATCATCTTCTCAGCCCGAATAGCTGATATCAACGGTGCTACCTTGGACTTTACCCTGAAAAATCTAAATGACCTTCTCTTGGGAGGGCGGAAGACTACGATTTTCCGTAGGCAATAAACGCTAGCATGGTAAGCGGATAGCCAGTCCATCCCTAAGATCATATCGAAGCCTACCATATTCAACAATATCAAGTCTGCTCGAGTTTCCTCCCTTTCAACTTTAATGACCACCGCCTTGTTCACTATGTCCGTTCTCACTGAATTACCCGTAGGAATTGTTACTGCTAAAACGAAATCTAACTTCTCCGGCATAATCCCTATACGTGCTGAGAACATCGGCGTAATAAAGGAATGCGTAGATCCAGGGTCAATTAGTACTCCCCCTTCAGTCTCACATATGTCTTGCTCTTGACGTATAGGAAGAGTATCTTAGTTTATATATCAAACATACACGGTCATACATATAATCTAATATGCAGTAGTCACTAATTTTTCCTATGTATTAAAATTTACTAACACATTCAAAAATATTTGAAATTAATGACACAATTGAACTCTCAAAGCGTAATGATACCTTGAATGACATCGTTCACTGTCAGAGCATCAGTCGCGGTGACGGCATATGCTCGACCTTGAACAACAGGTCGAGAGGATCTCTGAGTGGATACCGATCCAGCCCGCTCCTTGCTCTCCTTGCTCTTCTCTGGGCAGTTTCTAACCATGTGGCCCATCTTGCCACATTTGAAGCACGCCCCCGTCTCTCTCCTGCAGTCCTCTGTCTTGTGTGGCTTCCCACAGTTTGCACATGACAGGGCCGGAGCGAAAGATGAGACCCTAGAAGATCCCTGTGCGACAGAAGCTCCACTAGCAGAAGAACCAAACGATCTGAATGGTCTGGAAGACGCAGATACTGCTGGCCTCTGATATGAACTCGACCCTATAGATATCGTTGGTCGGGAGTGAGTAGGGTATCTCGGAGGTCTGGAGAATCTAGCCCTCTTGTTTTGCTCAGGGTCCTGAGATTGTCTCTGAAATGACCTCTCTTTGTTTTGCTTGTCTCTTCAAGCAAACTGCTTCTGGTTTTCCTCCTCTGAAATGAGAGCTTTTGACATAATTGCTGCATATGTCTCTAACTCCCATATGGCCACTTCCCTTTGTATGTTTGGCCTCAAGCCCAGTTGGAACTTCCGAGCTCGCATCAACTCGGTGGTGACATGTTGCGGAGCAAACCGTGATAGCCTATCAAACTCGACACTATACTCTCGCACTGTCATAGCCCCTTGTTCTAACTTGATGAACTTCACTTCTCACTGATGCCTCACGATCTTGGGGAAATATTTGTCGTCGAAGATCTCGACAAATTCAGCCCATGTCCAAGGGACATTGGGAAGCTCTTACTCACGGTGCCTCGACACTGATTTCCACTAAGGCCTCTCTTCCCCATCCAGTTTGAAGGTTGCCCAGCGCACCTTCTCCACATTAGTGCATTGAAGCACCTCAAAAACCTTCTCCATTTCTTCTATCCAACCCTCAGCCTCAATAGGATCAGTTTGACCCGAGAAATTAGGAGGTCTCATGCTCCTAAACTCGGCAAAACCGCCGGGTTGGTGAGGTGGTCTAGCTGCTTGTTGATTCAAAGCAGCAGTCTGCTGAGCGACGTTGGCAGCCAAGGCTTCTAACACTTGCTCCATCCTGCTATCACCACCTCTTCTACCTCCTCTAGGTCCTACTAGAACTGCATTCTCATCCGATAGGAACCCCAATCCCCTGGATATACTAGTAACATCGGGAATCTCTTGCAAAGGAACCTCTCTCTGTCCTTCTCTTCCTCCACTACGTCCTCCATTGAACTTTGGGGCCATAGTACTGGTCTGTCATTGTGAAAACAATAACATTGACCAGCACATAGATTGTAAAAACAATCCAACCTGAACCCGTGGTTCAACCTAAAGCCTAGGCTCTGATTCCAACAGTGACAGCCCGGATTTCCGCACTCGGAAACCCGTGCCATCAGATCATACTCTGGATGATCCCCGGAACAAAACAAAGAGTGTCTGCTTGTCTAGCGGAAATCAGAGTAGACACTGTCCCGTAGTTGTAGATCGAGTCACCATATAAGGCTCAAAAGAAATAAAGAAATAAAACAATGCATGTATGTATATAAAAAAGAATATACATCCTCAAAAAGGAACAAAAAAAAACTACTGATGATGGACATCCATCACCCAAAACAATGGTTCTCGATAGTGGTTCCTATAGAATGTATATGAATACAAGTATAGCATCTATAGTAAAAATATACAGAAGGTGGCCACCAGGCACACAGCTAATCCAAAATACAATACAGGACCCAAAACACAAAATAACTACCCATGCTGCTAATAAAACTCGTCAGCAGGGGTATCAGTGTCCTCCTCCGCCTCAGCCTCCGGCTCTGGTTGATACTCAGGATCACTCTCTGTGCTGGGGACTCTAGCCTCAGAACCTATGATATATAAACAGGGTGAGCTACCATCTAAGCTCAATAGAAGAAACTCAAACAATTTGAATCTAAAATGTAAAGCATGACTTGCAGAATATAACTCAGAGCAGATGAATAAGTCAGTGAGTGCAGACAGAATGAGATGAATGCAGACAGATAAACAGATATGCAGTAAAATCAGAATGCATAACTTTTAATGAACAGAGCCGATACAACAGTATAAGTACAAACTTTAACTTCAGAGTGATCAGATATATGCATACAGTAGTTATCTACTTAAGATCTATATACTTAAGTAACTCCCATGAATATAGCACGTGGTAGCTAGATGTGTGCCGATGGGTAATCCCGACCATCGTCATTCAATGAACAATTGCAGAAAATGCAACAATGCCTCATTTAAGGAGCGCAATTGTGCCGATGATTTTTCAAAGCAGATGCACGGATATCCCGCCGTGCCGGTCTTGGGTATCCTGCCACGTCAGGGGGATTCGTCAGATGTAACTTTAAATCAATACACATAAAGACCTCAGAATCAGATAGCAGAAGTAGATGACAGAAACAGATAGCAGAGCTTTCGTCATATGCAAAGCATGCTTTTAAAGGACATAAATCTTATACAGATACTCAGAAAACACATGCAGTCAAAATCAGATACAAGTTAGGTTGAATTTCCCCTACCTCAGATCAAGTCTTTCTAAGCAAATCCAAAGCTTTCTAAGATGTCCTGATCTCGACCTAGACCATACGTATAGTATACTAAGTGGTAGAAGTGTCAGAATAGTAACTGGCACGAATCCAGCCTTAAATTCCTCAGAAACCAAAACAACAGAAATAGGGAAAACTCGATCGATCAATCCCTCTGTTTGATCGATCGGTTTCACATTTGATCAATCAATCTCATCATTGATCGATTGGATGTTTCACACCCAACCAGTCTGAACAAAGGGCAACTGATCGATCAACCCCTTGGTTGATCGATCGGATTCCCAAGTTGATTGATCAATTTCCGTAATTGATCAATCAAACTAGCATTTCCACATCTTCAGAATAGAGAAAATTTGGTCGATCAATCTCTTCATTGATCGATCGGATCCTCAATTCGATCGATCAATCCCCATGTTTGATCGATCGGGTCAAAATCTCAGAATAACACACCTCCTGTTCCATACTGTGTTTTATAAAATTCGATCGATCAATTTCACAGTTCGATCGATCAATTCTCAATTGATTGATTAGTCCTTCATTACAAAACAGAGGCATACTTGATCGATCAATCCTCTAATTTATTGATTGATTCCTCTATTCGATCCCCTACAATTGATCGATCGGATTTCCAAGGTCAGAATTTCAGAAAAACAGGCCTCCTGTTCTATACTATCCTAATAAAATTCGATCGATCAAATCCCTGATTTGATCGATCAATTCCACAGTTTGATCGATCAATCCCGAATTGATCAATCAGTTCACACCTGATTGATCACTTCTAAATTTGATCGATCAGCTTCAAATTCGATCGATCAAACTACCAATTTAATCGATCGAGCACATCGGGCTCTCACTTCTCAAGAAAAACACCCTTATGTTTCAAAGGGGCATTTTACACAATTCGATCGATCAACTCCTGAGTTTGATCGATCTGATCTGACAGTAAACAGCCATTAATGGGGTTTGCTGAATTCAACCCATTTCATCTCTAACCTTTATGATTCTTCATGAATCATTCAAGCACACCAAACACACACATTTGATGACATCTAAACTACAAAAAACTCGTAACAACTCACTTCTTTGATGGCAGTACCTTGGTTCACGGCATCCTACGTCCACAGTGGATTTCAGATTCGAGATTTAGGAGTTTACCGCTTTGAACTCTCCGTAAAACTAGAGGTACATCCCCACATCAACTCCCAGACATATATTGCTTTCCTAAACTGCTTCGACGTACTCACGTCGCTTCTTTCACGAAACAAATTGAAGGGTTCAATATCTAGGGTTTCTCTCACATAGGTCTTCACAGAGGGTTTCCTAGCAAGGGATTGAAATCAGAGGTTAAGAGAAAGAAGAGAGATATGTCTCCTCTAACCTTTTTTCCCTTATAAGCTACAAACTGGAAATATCTTGATATTTCCATTTCTAAACAATTCGCTCTGGTGCTGAGCGCGCACACACCATGCACGTGTATCTTATTCTACCAACAGAACTAATCGCATCTCGGACATGCGTCACAAGTGACAATTCACATCACACGCCTATGGATTACAGATTCCCATATTAATAATCTTTTATTCAAAATTTTAAATTTATCTCGACTTCCGTGCTGGGCACGGATACCAAAGCAGTTAGAAGGTTCTCGGAATTTTAGGGTCGTTACATATTCATAATGGACCACTAAGGGATTGATTAAAATGAATTGGAAAAGCTCAACAAAAACCTTTGTAGCAAGGATAGGGGCATCGATTTGATAGAGCCAAGTTCTCTCTAACTGGAAATGAATTGATGTGGCACTTTTTGTGACAAAAATAGCCCAAAAGCACGTTATTATTGTGGAGATTCAAATTCCAGTAACAGTAGCATTGCTTTCAAATATGAATTCTGGGCTCATCTTTAATTAGGATGAATTAAAGACCCAATGAGCCAGTTAAAGACCTTAGTGCACTTTAAGAAACTCATTGGTCATAGTCACAGATCACTAAAGTGATCACGATTCATGAATGTTGTGTGGTCGGGATTTGGGAATAATGATCGACTATTTTTGTAAGATTTTTTATATTTTCTACAGTGTTAATTATCAATTTGGTGTTTTATTGTGATTAAAAGACTATGGACGTATGGACACGAACCCCTCAGAACAGTCTTTAACTTTGTGACTTGATTGGGCTCTCAATTGCTACAGATTCTAAGAATCAGGATACACGATTGCATAGTGTTTTGTTTTCCCATTTCGTTGGAGTTTCTTCATCTAATATTGCATCGAAGTGGTATTATTCACATCAAAGCCTTTGTTTGCAAATTTCTTCCATAGACTAAATTTATAGTAGCTTACTTGATTTATGCATGGATATGTTATCATCTTCTGTACGACTTTTCTGATCTGCCAATTTCTTCCAATCTTTTATGGGGCAGCAACAAATCCCTAGTTCCCTAAAAACTGTGCTCAGTCAGCCGCAAAATTGTAACTGAGATCCATAAAGCAAGTTCATGTGTCACATCAATCATTTTCCATCTTCTGCGGCAAACAAGATAAGTGTTGTATGAAACTTTCCCTTACAAATCCATGAGTTCCACCAGACCAATGGCCAAAGCAGATAAAAAAACGCAAATGCTTAGAGCTATGCACAACCTCATACGATGCATAACCTCATTGGTACCAGAAAGAACAAATTCTTTGAGTCCTCTTACATTAGTCGTGGCAATGGGCCAGGCTGTGGCCCATCAAGCTAGCCATACCTCCAAAAATGCTTCCAAGGGATCTCCTTCAATGGTCTTATAGTTGATTATGGGGGGGGGGGGGGGGGGGGGGCTTGCAAAAAAATGAATTTGACATCGATGATTAGGGTTGATCCAAGAGAGACTGGGGCAACGCTTGTAAGAACTGCAGCGGAGAGAAGATTTTATCTTACCCTGGTCCAATGGGTTCAACTAGTGCAATCAAGGTTGAAGGAGGTGGCCCAATTGCTTAGCTTATCCCTTCTTCCAAGGTCAATCCATCAAGGTTATTAATGGAGGGTGATTCTAATAACACCGTTAGGTAGCTTGAACATATATCTCGGCCACCTTGGAGATTTATTACAAAGTTTGGAGGGATAGACATGATCCTCCAAAATTTTGAGAGTACACGCTTCTCTCATATTCTTTACAGGGATGGAAACTCGATGGTTGACAGCTTTAGCCAATGTGGGGCAGTTATGGATAACATAATAATATGAGAGGGGTTTTATTTTTGGGTTTTTACTATGCTAAATTTAGCAGCTTGTGGGTTTCGATTGTATTTTGGTTCTCCTTTCTTGTAAGCTTCTGTTAAGTTTTCACGAAAGTAGATAGTCTTAAATGTTCCAAAAAGGATGGAGTCCTTTTCTATATGCCATTTTCTTTATTTATGAGACCAATTCCTGATTTCATCCATTTGCAGGTTTGGCTGGTCTATGTACGGCAAAATATATTGCTGATGCAGGTCACACACCAATATTGTTGGAGGCAAGAGATGTTTTGGGTGGAAAGGTTTGGATGCTGCTCTTTTTTTGGCCTTTAGGTTTTTGTTATTATTCTATGCTAGCTTTATAAATTGTTCTCGTGTTTAGATTGTATTCCCTCTACAATGCCTTTGGTAAATGGACTAACAAGGAAATCCAGTGACTACCTTGCCCTGAAGAGAAAAGCATTCGTTTGATTAAGCTGTGATAGATTTAAGGATCAGCGGCAAGGTCCCAAAAAAATAAGATTATGTGCATCATACCTCTGGAGTCAAGATATAGGAAGATCTCTAGTTATTGCTTTAGAATGATAAAAGGACGATGCTATATAACAAACTCTATTGATATATGCTTTCTGGGTAATATGCAATTTGAATACAATGGATCATGTGAAGAAATGTGAGGGAAAAAATGGAAAGTGAGTCGGTTATCTCATAGAAGAAATATTAACTAAGTCAACGTTTCTCTGTCAGGAGGACTACATAGTGTAAAAATTTATTGGAGACTCTTTAGTAGTTTAGTCATTTGAGGAAGATTATGTGGTGTTAGAAAAAAAGACACATAAATATTGGAAACATATTCTATTTGCATTATGTTATTTCATGAACTCCCATATGTTTAGTCAAGCCAATGTTGTTTCCATGCTCCTTTAAAAGCTAAACAGTTCCAGAGACAAACTTTAGGTTGTGGAAAAAAAATTCAAGCAAATGCAGGTGGCTGATGCTTGTTTAACAGTATATAGCTTCCTTAATTTTTTTAACAGACCGATTCCCCTCACCGGCTCTAGCATATTAAATTAAAATGTAATAGTGTTTGTAGAAGCTATTACATGTCAAAA
This sequence comes from Chloranthus sessilifolius, assembly GCA_021018995.1. NCBI lineage: Eukaryota > Viridiplantae > Streptophyta > Magnoliopsida > Chloranthales > Chloranthaceae > Chloranthus > Chloranthus sessilifolius. The sequence continues at coordinate 130,344,003 of CM037586.1, read as the reverse complement.
GCTGATATTTACAGATGTTAGTGCCCCTGAAAGCTTTACATGTCAGCTTTTGGCAGTGGCCAGTGAGAGATCACCTTCAATGGATCTAGATCTATTGAAGTCAGTGATGGCCTATTACCCCTCATTTTGATTTTGAATATGTTAGGTTTCTATATTTGATTCCTTTACTAAAAAATATTGCAGATTGTCAACTTAAAAAATTTTGAAAATCTGATTTGATTCACAAAATCATATTGCTCAAAATCTCATACTGTTTTTACAGTTTGTTGACATTTTGATCATGAATCCTGGCTCATTGGATGCAGGTATTCTCCTTTTACTGTTAAATTTATAAAAGCACTGAAAACTATTTTCGTGAGTAAAAACCAAACAGTTCACGTGCTACCTCCAAGATAGAATGCATTCTATGAAACAGCCATAATCACAAAGTCGGGAGTTGGCAATAATTCGGCAAGGGTCTAAGTCGGGAAAAATCGGTAAAAGTCGGAAAAAATCGGGGAAATAAAAAAAATTTAAAAAACAAAAAAAAAAAGATATAAGATATTTCAAGTGAAAAATAGTGATTTTAATGAAGAAAATAGTACAAAATACCCAAATCGAAGCTGCCATATAATCGAAGCAGCCATATAATCGAATCAGTGATATAATCGATGCAGCCAACAATCAGTTTTCTGCTTTACTTAATGGGGGGGTGGGGGGGGGGGGTGTTTAGCGGATGATTTTTACTAATCAGCCACTAAAAATGACCTGATGATATGGCTGATTATAATGTGATTTTAACTGCTAATATGGCTGATTTCAACTGATTTTCAGCATTTGGTGGGGGGAAGAAGAAGAAGCAGAGGAAGGAAAAAAAATTTAGAAGAAGTAGAAAATAAAAGCAGAAGAAGAAAAGAAAGAGAAGTAGAAAAGAAAAACAAAGGAAGAAGAAGGAACAAACAAAAAAAAGAAAAAAATAACTTACCGAGTCGCTGGAAGAGATGCTGGGAGGTGGTAGAAGCGTCACTAGAAGGTGGTGGAAGAGTCGCCGGAAGGTGGTGGAAGTGTTGGCGGAAGGTGTCGACCATCGGGTTAGGGCAAGGATCGAAGGGTTAGGGCTGAGGAGAACTCAGATGTCGACTTGTTGACTTTAAGTTACAAATAAATAAAAAACAAACATCCCAAAAGTCGCAGACTTTCAGCTGAGTTGCCCACTCAGCCGAATAGTCGGCGACCATATCGAGGGACCCCTAAGTCACCGACTTTTTCCGACTTTGTGAAAAAGTCGGCAACTTTTGTAATTATGGAAACAGCAGATGCTGGACTACAATTTCTATAAAATACATTCAGTTTCAAATACATATCGTTTTCGGATTATGGGTATCGTGTGAGACATACGGTGAGCGAGAAAGTCGGGGAAAAAAGGGTGAAATACGGGAAAAAAAAAAAGGTAAAAAAACTGTAAATATGGGAAACAGAAAAAAACAGAAAAATTGGGAAAAAATGAGATAAGGTTAAATTTTTTAAAAAAGTTTTAAAACAAATTTTTAAAAATATGGGAATTTTTTTTTAATATGCGAAAAACGTGTTTAATATGTGAAATATGCGTATGATATGAAAATATGCATTTTATTCAAAAATATGGTATTATACGTATTTAGTATGTTATAAAAAAATGTGTATTATACGCATATTGTTTTTTTTAAAAAGCCATATTTTGTCACAATTTGTTGTACTAAATGAAAGGTGATAATAATATAAGGCTTATCCAATTATTTATTTCCTTTATCTAATGCTGACTATTTGTAGTTTTCAATACTCATGGTTATTAGTGTACTTTCCTTGGTCATCGTAACAGCATACAAAATTGTTCTAACTTGTACGTATGATTGTTACTCTATGGCTCTAAAGCACAATGATGTTTTTTAAGCAAAACATATTGGTCTTAACTTATAGGTGGCTGCATGGAAGGATAATGATGGAGACTGGTACGAGACAGGCCTGCATATATTTTGTAAGCTTAATATCTCTTACATCTCACAGATTGAAATTTCTATAGCTGGAAATTTTCCGACATTAATTTTTTATATAGATATTTTTTTTTTATATTGAAGGTGTTAGCTGTGTGCTTTTCTATAACTTATGTTCCCAAGTGCTTTACTTTTGGTACTTGACATTACTTCAAATATTTTGTCGATAGTTTTGTTTGGCTCCTACCATAATCAAGATGTACGCGTCAATTTTCCCTCTTTCAGTATTTTTCTTCTTCTAAACAACACGTTGTAAAATGGCAGAGTGCGTCAATGACTTGTATGGTTCCTGTTGATATGTACAATTCATGATTTAATTGTATGATTCTATTTTGAAGCATACAATTCAACGAGAAAACAGTTTGAGATTGTTATTCGACTCAATTTTCCACCAACTCAATTTGAATTGTATAATGCAGACATCATTGCCTATGCACTCATATTGGTGAAGTTTTTGTTTTGTATGGCCTTTTGCATACCATCTTTTCACTCGACACTCATTAAGTGCAAAAGCTGAGAAATGGTTGTTTGAACGCTTTGTTCTAGTTAATGCAATGGGCTTTTAAATGTTCTAATAACCTTTATCCAAAACTAAGTAGTGCTTGAGTTGGAGGAATCATAATATGGAAGGTATTCAGTTATTTCTTATAAAGCTCATAAATTTATTTTAATTTTTTGTTCAGATATACATTTCATGTGCAATTTAAATCTCAACTTATTAGTCAAAATGACCTTTATTCGTTTTTTTTTGGAAGTTGGAGCTTATCCCAACATGCAGAATTTGTTTGGGGAACTTGGGATTAATGATCGATTGCAGTGGAAGGAGCATTCTATGATATTTGCTATGCCAGACAAGCCAGGACAGTTCAGTCGCTTCGATTTCCCTGAGGTTCTCCCTGCACCTTTAAATGGTAGGTAATTTGTAGCTCTCTTGACCTTTGGATAACACATGATGTGAAGCAGTAAGTTATTCACTTGTACTTTTCTCGTAAAATCAGTCATCCAATGATTAAGCCGGAAGAAAACCTATACACAGGATATTTCTATGTAAATGAGGTCACCGTATGACAATTGTGGGAATATTAGTATGTACACACCACATCTTAACCTTAGAAAAGAAGGAATGATATAGTTTTAGTTTATATTTATTTGTTACGAGGATGATTGTTTGCATTTTTACCAATGTTACCTAGACACGTGGCCCAGGTGCCAATGTCATGGTGTCATAGATGTTTGGCACACCAATTGCCAAAGATTCCAATACGGCGGCATGGCGTTAAAAATAGAACGTATATGAAAAATGGAATGGAAATCTTAGAGAGCCAATTGAGATATGTAATGAAAAGATATATCATTAACCTAACTAAAAATATACTATATTATACAAATCCTTTTCAAGGACCCAAGCACTTTATTTTATATGGTACTAACCTTTACACAATTATTTTTAATAAAACGAGGGTTCATTTTATTACGTCAAAACAAGGAATATTTTGATGGTATTATGTGGTATTTTCATACATGTCTAGAAGTATCATGTTGTGTTGAGGCCCAAGTGCTATCAAGTGTCTGCATGTATCCAAGTGCCACCAAGTGTCGGCACAGCAAAAAACCCAAAAGTAGAAGTGCCTAGGTAACACTGATTTTTACTGCTCATGGAACTTACAAGGCAATTGCTGACATCAACTAGCATTTATAACTTTGTGGAAAACTAGGTGCAGATTTGGTAATCTGAATATCCTAAGAAACATTTGGAGTGTTGTGTATCCTCTAACGACATATTGTCAGACATTGCAAGTATGCAATACAGGAGAAAGCTATTTCAATGCATACAAACGTTCCATCATCCATGGAAACTGCAATGGGAGCAAGGGAGATATATGTGTAAAATATTGATGTATGTTAAGATTTGAATGAAAATTTTGTAAGAGATGATCTGAACCTAATGCACTCCATTATTGTCCCCATTGGAACTCTAATTAGCAGCAGATATCTTAGTTGTTTCTAGAAAATGCAAATATGTGTGCCAACTTAACATCAATGACAAAACCGATGCAAAATCTTAGAAATGAAAGGGTGTGTACTTCTAACGAAAGCATGGAGCCGAATAGTTACCATATCTTGGATTTGTGAACTCAACAGTTCCCACTTTTGAGCTAAGGACATTTTCAGTTCATTTGAAAGGTTGAAGACACTAATTCATGAAGTTAGAATGTGTGGATGATATAATCACCTCACATACAATAAATGGAGGCAGGTGATACTGACGCGGGGCAAACACTAAAACCCTAATATGCGAATTTGGGATTAACTTTTAGAAAGAATTGAATAGCGGAAATATTCAAAATCATGCAACACATTAAAAGTAATTCAATGAAATTAATAAAACAATTAGATTAATCCGTTTTAGCGTCTGAATGCGTGAAAATTTTCTCGATCTAGAAACACGGCTCCGATGAGGGAACTCGAGATTCGTTCTAGTTTAGGACATCAATCGACAATTGCAATATCGTCTCTTGACTCATCGGAGATTTTAATCGAAATAAAGCTTAGAATAATTTAGCAAAGGAAAACACTTTTGGGGATTTTGATTTTATCAACGACATTAAAGAAGGATGATACCTGACAATAACTAAAGAACAGACAAAATAAAAGGATAGATTCCAAGGCTTCACACCAAGGGTTTTCCGAAGTTTCACACTATGGCTGTACGTCGGCTTCGCACCAAGTCGCACGAGAAACGATTGCTCACTCCTCAAGGTTTTGAAGGATTCACTCTCTCGGTTGAAAACTCTTCACAAGCTCTTTAGGGTTTGCACAAAAGCAACTCTCTTTCATTCAATAATTAAAAACTTACTAAAAGGCTTTACAAGCCTCTATATATAGGCCACAAAAATAAAATTCGCAATAAAAGAGTTCTAATCATGGGTTAAAATATCGGGTTACCGATACGTATCGTCCGAGCTCCAAAACGATACGTATCGGACGATACGTATCGGTACCGGTCTATATCGGACGATACATTGAATGTATCGTTCGATACATTCAATACATTTGAATGTATCGAACGATACATTCAATGTATCATTCGAGTCCAATACCGATACGTATCGTCCGATACGTATCGGTATCGGACGATATTTTGATCCATGGTTCTAATACTAATAAAACACAAAAAGAAAGTTTCACATAAAATCCCGTCCCTGTAGCTCGCTCGAGCAAGTTTAAGTGATCGCTTGAGCGAGGGCTCGCTGCGGCACTGTTCTCCTCGCGGTTTGTATCCGTTTCTCCTCTGAGGTTACAGTGCTCGAGCTTCCTCTATGCTTCTTCTGACATTGAAAATCTGTTGTTGCCCCAAATCCAAGGCTCCTAAACTTGGCGTTCCCCGTCATTCTCCTCCACTCAAAATGTTTCATCACCGATGAAACACGCACGCCACACTTCGGGAGCTCAATTCTTGGCTTGCCTTTCCACGCTGTGAGATACTTCTGATTCTTATCTTTATTGGCATGGAAGCTTGGAAATTCTATAACCTCCTCATTTGACCTTTTCTCATGTTATACAGGTAAGGTACGGGATAGAAAATGGGACAATGGGGGTAGTTGATTGGATGCTCAAGAAGGAATGGATCAACGGGCGGGGTAGTGGGATCAAGAAGAGGCGTAAGATCCGTTATGGCAACTATCAGATGGTTACCCTTGCCTAAAGCAAGATCGAGATCTCCATCATTACCCTCTTTTAAAATGGGAAAAGATTCCACATGCTCAGAATCATCAGGGATTAACACAAAACTGTTAGTATAAAGGACATCAAATATATTCAATGTGTTAGTATGATCATGCGTATTTCCAATGTCCAATATTCAGATTGTTAATCCCATGCAAATCAGAATGATGATGCGATCCTACCAACTCTAATGACTCACTTGATATGGACACAGTATCAACATCGTCATTGGTGATGAGAATTGTCCTAATGCAACCTATGGCTCTGACCGGAACCTCACCTTCCTCATCACTTGGTGTTTCACACGGTTCGTACACTTCTTCGGGTATCTCGTTGCTCTCTTTCTCAGTATGCTCTTGAATGATCAAGGTCTGACCCTTACTAGGACATTGGGATGCAAAGTGACCAAAACCTTGACACCTATAACATTGTTGCGGAGCACGTTTAGAACTCTCGACCATTGGTCCCTTTCCTTTGTCAACTTGGGGAATTATGGATTTTGAAGATTGACTAGAGGCATTATTTCCCTTTTCGATAGGGTTAGATTGATGCTCAAGTTTGGAAGACTTAGATTGGCCATGACTGGGGGTGTCGAGATACCGTTCTAATTCTTCAACCCTAGCAAAGCATTCCTCGAGATCCGTAACGGGATAAGGAATGAGTTCCCTCTGTAACTCTGGGCGAAGACCCATTCGGAATCGGGAGAGGGTAACTTTCGCTGGTTCATCGACATTGGCCTGGGTCATCAGGTCTTCAAACCGATCGATGTACTCTGTGACTAGGGAGTCTCCTTGATGCAATGACTGCCATTGATCAAGAATACGTTCATCATATGATACGGGAACGTATTTTTTGTGCAGTTGGACTTTCATTTCAGCCCACATGGAAATAGCACGAAGACCAGAGATTTACCTACGACGCTCCACTCCCAACCAATAAAGTCTGGCTTGACCCATAAGCTTGACTTTGGCAAATCTGACCTTGCGGTCTTCGGATATGGCATATCACTAAAAGTAGTTTTCCATGCTGGCGACCCATTCGAGAAAGACCTTGGGTTGTCTTTTCCCATAAAAAATAGGGGCGTCCATTTTCACAGATTTCATGACCTTATCGTCCAGATTGGTTTGGACCTCACATCGGGGAGGAACATCTCTCCTACGGTCATGGTTGTTGACTCTAATGGGATTCTCAGCGATGAGCTCATTGATTTCTTCGAAACGAGTCTCTAAAGCCTCATGTCGGGCTTGTTGATCAGCAATGTGCTCATCCATCCGAGTTTGACTAGTAGTCACCTTAGATGCAAGATCTCTAATCAGGGCCTCTAAGGTACTGGTATCCATGACGGAATTATGCAAGACAAAATACTAAATTTAAGTGAACCCTAAAATCTATATGACATGGACCCTAAACTAAAACTGTGCTTTGATACCAGTACTGATGCGGGACAAACATTAAAACCTTAATATACGAATTTATGATTAACTTTTAGAAAGAATTGAATAGCGGAAATATTCAAAATCATGCAACACATTAAAAGTAATTCAATGAAATTAATAAAAAAATTAGATTAATCCGTTTTAGCGTCTGAATGCGTGAAAATATTCCCGATCTAGAAAAACGGCTCCGATGAGGGAACTCGAGATTCGTTCTAGTTTAGGGCATCAATCGACAATCGCAATATCGTCTCTTGACTCCTCGGAGATTTTAATCGAAATAAAGCTTAGAATAATTTAGCAAAGGAAAACACTTTTGGGGATTTTGATTTTATCAACGGAATTAAAGAGGGATAGTACCTGACAATAACTAAAGAAAAGACAAAATAAAAGGATAGATTCCAAGGCTTCACACCAAGGGTTTTCCGAAGCTTCACACCACGGCTGTACTTCGGCTTCGACCAAGTCACACGAGAAACGATTGCTCACTCCTCAAGGTTTTGAAGGATTCACTCCCTCGATTGAAAACTCTTCACATGCTCTCTAGGGTTTGCACAAAAGCAACTCTCTTTCATTCAATAATAAAAAACTTACTAAAAGTCTTTACCAGCCTCTATATATAGGCCACCAAAAATAAAATTCGCAATAAAAGAGCTCTAATACTAATAAAACACAGAAAGAAAATTTCACATAAAATCCCGTCGCTGTAGCTCGCTCGAGCGAGGATTGTAATCGCTCGAGCGAGGGCTCGCTGCGGCACTGTTCTCCTCGCGGTTTGTATCCGTTTCTCCTCTGAGGCTACGGTGCTCGAGCTTCCTCTATGCTTCTTCTGATGCCGAAAATCTGTTGTTGCACCAAATCCAAGGCTCCTAAACTTGGCGTTCCCTATCAGATACCTTCTCAAGTTTTGGGTTGTTTTAGTTGCAATTGTGGTAAGCACAATAATGAATACTTATAGATGTAAAAGATGCTATAACAAGAGATCTATCCATGTTGCTCTTATGTTGGATGTTTCATTATCAGCAGATAAAATCTGCACCCATCCGCATTCATTTTCTATAGAGACCAACTCTACTGACTGCTTGTACATAGATACGGCCATGACCACCCAATCTTACACTGATAGGCGCACATCTTTGGTCAATCCAAGTAGTCTAACGAGCAGCTCATCATTTGGCACATGTCTCAGCTAAAGAATCACGCCTCGGAGAGAATTGGAACAATCCAATTGACGCACTTTAATATTGATTGTTAAACAAAATACAAAACTGTTATCAGAGTTCATAGATCTCATGGTTCAAATTCCCCTAATAGGTGTGATTTTGGGCCCATGGTAGCTCCTAATATGAGCTGCCATTTTGATGACTTGGATTGCTAAAAAGATTACTGCCTTTCATGGATCTACAATCCTCCTTAGATCATGCTCAATCAACATCTGAGTACCCTTAAATGGAATGATTTCCATGTCCAGCAAAGAGTATCCCTTTTGCTGGTGATGATTTAAGAAATCATAGACTGATCAGTCTAAGTGAATTTTTCTTCGTTCATGCATGTGCTTACAATTCCGACAGCAACTGTGATGTTTGGAAATTGGACGAGTCATAATAAGGTATATTAATTTTCCAACCTGTCTTTTGTACCTCCGCTGATTCTTTTTGATTTCTCCATGTTACAACTCATTTTATAATTGCTTTCCATTGGAGAAAGGGATGGTCTTGCACTTTAAAGTTTTTTTTTTGATCGGTAATAAGCAATATATTGAAAGCCAGCAAGACGCTGAAAGGACAAATACAAAGACTCGACCAAAAAGAAGTACAACAAAAGGAAAAAGTAAAAGTAAAAAACTCTAAAACAATGTTCTCAACCCATGGCCAGCCTCAACTAGCCCCGCTCCTACCCTGGGTCCTAGGGGGCAGTCTCCCTCCCTCATCCGTCAGTGCTTCTAGCGACCGAAAGCCACATGAAGTCCTAACCGACCTGATAATCATCCCCATCGGCTGGCGTTTATTGTTGAAAATCCGGCCATTTTTCTAGAGCCAAATTCTCCAATTAACAGCGAAGAAAGCCACCTTCCAATAGTCTCTGACAGTGTCCTCAGGGGAGGCAGACGACCAAGCTAGGAATTTCTGATAGGGGGTTGAAGGGGTGACCCTAGCACATTCCGAACGACGTAAGAATAGTACTCCAGATCTGATGAGCCACTCGACAGTGTAGGAATAGGTGAGCAGTAGACTCCTCTTCTTGTAGGCACATTACACATTGATTGGAGATGTCCTTCCCCCGTCAAATGAGTTGATCGATCGTTAGAACTTTTCCTTTGAACATAGTCCAAGCGAAGAATCTTACTTTTGGGGGAATTGTTGTCTTCCACAACCTTACTCCTTGGAATCTGATGAGCGGGCGATACGTAAGTATCCGGTAATATGACTTGACACTGAATCTGCCATCTTTACTGGTAGCCCATGTCCGCTGGTCTTGACCTTGATGATTTGGGAGTTGTTCGTAAATCGTGGACAAAAGTCTAGTGAACGAGGCCATCTGTTCGATTCTCAGAAATCTGCGGATGCAGACATCCCACGATCTTCCCCCAATGGGGCCTGAAAGGAACTCCGTAATCAGGCCCAACTGATTAGTGGATATGGCAAAAATATCCGGGAATATCGCTTTGAGCTGAACACCCTCCACCCAAGCATCCTCCCATAATCGAATCCGGGTTCCACACCCCCAGTTGAATTGGACCCATCTGGCGAAAAGAGGCCACGTCCCCCAGATTGTTTTCCACCAATTCGATGTGCTTCTGTGAACCATTGTGTTGATGCCCCAGTTGCCTATGGCATGATGCCTTGCAGCGTGTGCGTGTTCCCCATATGTATGGCGTGGATGACTACTCGAGCTAAGTGAGGATCTAGTGCGGCGACTAGACGTGCATGGGGCATGGAACTTGGTGCTTCGCACAGGGGCACGTGAGGTGGTGCCAAGAGGGCACTCGACATCCTGGTGCCAAGAAGGCACACGACATCCTGGTGCCATGAGAGCACGCGACATGAGGCCATGAGGGCCTTGCGATGTGGTCACGACACGGACGCGACACGGTCGCATGGGATGATGATGCGGGGCCTCAAAGGGTGTGTTGGTGTGGAGGATGGCACTGTGTGCCACGGGCAGAGGTTTGTGTGCCATGGTGGTATGATAAACTAATACCTTTGAGGTTCTCCTGCTGGATGGCTCGAGGTGGTGCTTAGACCATACTTGGGGGAAGGGAGCTGTGGAGCTATTTCCCTATACATGGGCCCCTGCATTGCTAGATGGGCGCATGAGTCTCCTAGGTAAAAAAGGGTGGGCCTAGGACGTCGCTGTGGTGATGCTGTATGTCACCCAAGGTGAGGTTGGCATATGACCTTGCTACGCGTCGCGGTGCATATGGGTCAGCAACCTCACGAGGGCACTTAAGGGCTACGTGGGACACAATGGTGCATGGTAGCTGAAGGCCGGATGTGGACGCGTGCTGGTCGTGTGAGCCACACACAATGGTGGGCTTGGTTCAGTATGTTGGCAAGACATGTATGGAATGGGACAACATGAGGAGCTGCATGCTACTGTCGCGTGTGAGGAACTAGTGCAGTGCACAGGGTGAAGCTGGGCAGGCCAAGCGAGGCACTGAGGTGCTGGCATGAGTGTCGCGAGGAGACATGATGCATTTGATATGGTTGGCCTCGAGAGAAGGCAACCGTGAACGGGAGTTCCCGTCCTCTAGGCCGGCAGTATCAGAGTGAAAGATGATATCCGAGATAGGCTGACCTAGCTTGGGAAGCTAGGTGCCGCACGTGAGTGCACGTCGAAAAGAGTGACTCCGTGATAGTTGGTATCAGAGCCAAGTTCGTTCCGAATGGGACTACATTGGCAGGCTAGGGCGATGAGGTCCGCTTTGATTTCGTGACAACCAGAGTTACTTGTGTGTAGTTGAGTTGCACGTCTGCGGTTGAGATGCGGTTGGGATGCACTCTGTTACAGTGAGTTTCAGAGCTTGGTCGTACACAGAGAGATGTTACTGCTGGGTTATGTTGTTGCGAAATATGATAATGCTCAATGCTTGTTGGCCATGAGAGCCACACATTGAGGTAGCGGGTCGGTCCGAGCTGGATGAATGCTAGTGACGCTCCGACATGAGACGGTGGGACACATTGGTGCTTAGAGCACTGTTGCCATGGATGGCATGGAGCAAGGAGGATGCTCTGTTCTTACTTCATGAGGAAGCTGAGATTTTGGAATCGGTCGCTGGTACATGACATGAGGGTCTAGACCCTTGGTATGCAGCAGTGTAAAGGATCAGTGTGTTGCGATGGGCCAAGATCGAGGGTACAGTTAAGCGAGATACTGCGAGAACTGGATTGAGCTATGCTGAACCGGAGAAGTGGTCAGCAGATCGTTGCTTTATTGTGAGATGACAAGGCATGATGTCCGTAAGAGACGGATGACTGGACAAATGATTTAACGCAACTTCAGAGGAAGCAAATGTGAGAGCCAGATGGGTATCTTAAGAGGAAGCGAGTCCCAGGTGATCGCTGATATCTTTGGTCTACGAGGACTAAAGATAGTTTTTGAGCATGACAGAGGCAGCGTGGTCAGAGTATTGAAGCGGAACAGTTCAAGGCAAAGGCGTTATGTTTCATGGTGAAGAGGTCCATGTCCGAGGTACCAAGGCATGACAATATTTAGAAAGTGAAGGCATTGGGTGCGCTCGTTAGGACACTGGAAGCATACATCCAGGGCAGCGAATTGAACCGTAAATCGGGTTGTAAGAGGTGACTCGGAACACATTATGGGTGAAGACAGAGGTCGACGTACCATAGTGTGAGAAGCATGGAGCTTCATTGATTGAGCAAGGTGCTCGTGGCAAACTCTTGGGTGAACGCATAGTGGTGTTGAGGTACTAGAGCGCTGCAAAACTAATATAGGCTGAGACAGCTTGGGTAGCAGACTCGTGGTTGATAACTTACGTCGAGGCAATGGAGATCTACAAATCAAATGAGGGTCGGACTCTTAAGCGAAGACACCGAGGTGTTGAGGTGCTAGAGTGCGGCAGCTCGGATGAAAGTCTCCTGGGTGAAGAAAAAATGTTTAGAAACTACGGAGCTGCGATGCACAAAGAGTTGCGTGAACTTGGAGCCAGTGATGTGAACATCAAAGGCGCGGTTTGCTTGGTTTTGGCAGTCGATTCAGGTGATAATAGGAATGATGCTAATGATAGGTTTGCTTCTGGTTGTATGAGGAACTGGTATAATAAAGATACCTAGGTGAAATACAAACCGAGCCAAGTTGTTCAAAATATTATGTGAGGTGAAGACATTGAAAAGGGTTAAGCTAGGTTGAGCCTAAGGCGAGAACTGACTACGTCATCGAGGGATTGATGCAGTAGCATGGGGTGAAGATGTACGTAGCTCGTTGCGATGAACTGTTGTGATTGTGTTTGGGTGAAGGCCAAAATTGTGTCGATGAACTAACGTAGGAGTTCAGGTGTTGACGAGGATGTCGACGCATTGAGTGGGGGAGGGTCTGAAATAATCACGACCCTGGTGCATAGAGGTGCACATCGATCAACTAGCAGAAAGGTGGTAGGACCTTGTTGCTAGGCAGAATTCAGTGGGCGAATGTTTAGGTGAAGACACGTGGTGTTGAGGTACTAGAGTGAACTGTGATCACAAAGGCTTGGTGCATGACATAGTGATAGATTGCGTTGGTGCGGAGCCACGTGAAGCGGCATAGTGATGATTCGCGTTGGTGCGGAGCCACACAAAGTATCAGTGTGGTTCTTATTCGTAGGTGCGGATGAGACCAAGTTGCACTAGCGAGGAGGTGCCAGACCTCCCGTAGATGCGGATGAGTCCAAGTTGAACTAGCGAGGAGGTACCAAACCTCGATGCTAGGTATTTGTGGAGACCTTGGATGGGGTGAAGACGGAGGTCGAGGAACTGATGCAAGTCTTGGTGTCAGCATGGGTGCATTGATACTACCAAATTGAAGGAGTTGGCGTGGTCATTCCCTGGAGATAAGGCGTCAACGAGGGGCGTTGACCTTATGGAGTAGGAGAGGATGTGACTGCGTCATTACTCTGCGTGCCAGCAGGATGGCACGACCGCCTTAGAACTGGGTGTGTGGCTAGTAAGAAGGCGGGCGGACCTTGGAGCTAGCTGTGTGGTATGTGAGTGCGGAGGCATGAGGCTTTGCGGCGCGTGCGTGTTCCCCATATGTATGGCTCGGATGGCTACTTGAGCTAAGTGAGAATCTAGTGTGGCGACTAGATGTGCGTGGGGCATGGAACTTGGTGCTTCGCACAGGGGCACGTGATGTGGTGCCAAGAGGGCACGCAACAACCAGGCGCCAAGAAGGCACGCGACATAAGGCCATGAGGGCCTCGCGATGTGATCGCGACATGGACGCTACACGATCGCATGGGATGATGATGCGGGGCCTCAAGGGGCGTGTTGGTGTGGAGGATGACACTATGTGCCACGAGCAGAGGTTCATGTGCCATGGTGGTATGACAAACTAATGCTTTTGAGGTTCTCCTGCTGGATGGCTTGAGGTGGTGTTTATACCATACTTGGGGGAAGGGAGCTGTGGAGCTATTCCCCTACACATGGGGCCCTGCGTTGCTAGATGCCTAGGTTAGAAAGGGTGGGCCTAGGACGTCGCTGCGGCGATGCCATGTGTCACCCAAGGTGAGGTTGCCATATGGCCCCGAGCTACGCGTCGCAATGCATATGGGTCGACAACCTCACGAGGGCACTTAAGGGCTACATGGGACACAATGGTGCACGATAGCTGAGGGCCGGATGCGGACGTGTGCTGGTCGCGTGGGCCACACACAATGGTGGGCTTGATTCAGTATGTCGGCGAAACATGTATGGAATGAGACGACATGAGGACCGACATGCTACTGTCGCGGGTGAGGAACTAGTGCAGTGCATAGGGTGAAGCTGGGTAGGCCAAGCGAGGCACTGAGGAGACATGATGCATTTGATATGGTTGGCCTCGAGAGAAGGCAACCGTGAACGAGAGCTCCCGTCCTCTAGGTGGGTGGCATCAGAGTGAAAGATGATATCCGAGATAGATTGACCTAGCTTGGGAAGCTAGGTGCCGCACGTGAGTGCACGTCGAAAAGAGCAACTCCGTGACACGGTGCTGCCCTAGGACACAAATTCCAATGGGTCTTGGGCCAAGAACCTTAGATTGCACTTGAAAGGGCCCAATAGTTGAAGAACATAAGAAGTGTCTGGCCCACGGGTCGAGTTTAGAGAGAAATAACGTTGTGACATCCTCTAACGGCCCAAAGAGACTCCATTGCCATATGTCCAAACGCTGGAAAGTGGAGTCCACGTGTCCCTTTTTTAGCGAGTCCCCCTGTTTCACTAGCCAGCGGCACATGCGTACCACCCTCTTGCACTATAAAAGGTTCTCGAACCTCGCTCAGCTGCAAATCTGTGTCTCGGTTTCCAGAAATCGCTGCAGTATCTGTGGCGTCTTTGACGATGGTGACACGTGGCTTCACCCCAGCCATGCACGAAACTCAAGATCGTCTATTTTTACGTCTCTGGCGGTAGAAGACCAAAAGTTTTCTTTTCGTTGCTATCTCCATCTTCTTCTTAGAGCACAACGAGTCCTCAGTCGCCATCGGATCCCATCGACGGCCTACCTCGGCATCCTTTTCAGCAAGTATCCAGATCTGCTCACCAACCATAGCCAACAGCTGCTGACAAGTGACCTCGTTGGTGTACAAGGAATCCACAGACATAGAGATCATCGACAGTGTGAGATCTCGAACTAGGGTTTCCATTCGTTGAGGTTGCGTGTCCGGCGAAGTTTGTTGCCGTCGACCGCCAATGTCCTCTTCTTCCACCACGTGAATCTGTGTTTCGTCGGAGCTTGTAGCTATTTCTCCTTCCTCTAGATCCGTAGGAGAAGGATGTGCCAACCGATAGGTTCCCAAGGAGCATTGACCCCTCGCCGGCGCGGACCCCCACCTCTGTGGCCCCAAACGGAGCGGCGAGTTCGCGGACGAGCGCCCCTTCGAGCATCTCGACGATGGTCGACCGGGTCTTTCCACCCAACCCCTGATTGGATCGGCGATCGACTCGACTTTTTTTATGGGACTACTGAGTATGTCTACGTCGGTGTACCGGGATCCCTCAAATTCTTCACTCGGCTGATGCAGAACGAGCACTCGCTCCAACAACGCCATTTCTATGAAGACCCTGAATATTTGGCCGCTGACACAGACTTCGCAGCTTCTGGGGATGCACTCCAGCGAGTCGATGACGACGAGAACTTGGGCGGAATCAGTTTCCCAGAGATCGTCGGTTCGTTGGTCGACCAGAATGAATCTGCCGCATCGGTCTCCGATCCCCTTGAGTACTTTTGGGGACCATGTATGGAGCGGTAGGTCGTGCACACGAATCCAGATCCCTCCTCTCTCATGGTGTATCTATAAGTCTGCTACTGTCGGATCCCAAGACCAGCATTCAACCGGGATATCGTCAATGTGATAAGTTTTTTTGAGGCATGTCTCTGGCTGCCTTCTCCGATCGAAAACGCAGAAGAAACTTTGTTTTGGTGATAGCTGATAGTGTAAGCCTTTTTATAAATTCCCATGTATGTTGTATCTTTCTATGTAAATGAAATAAAGCTAAGGAGTCTCTGTTAGTGTATAACACCACCCAGTACTGTCGTAGAGTTCTCGCGAGCGAGAGAAACTGAGCGGATTCGAATCGGAGCGGCCCCTTTCTATGTCCCCTTTCATTTGGAAGGGATAATTTTCAGTGCTTGAGTGGTTACGGATACACGAATCTCTTCCTCTTCTCGCGCTATCTCGGCGTCATCCGTTCAGGATTACACGAGGGTGTATTTCACTCCACCAATAAACCTTTTCCTTAATCTATACCTCATCCATTGATTTGAATTTTCAGATCCTTGATCATCAATATTTTAACTTAGATTTTTCAATTGTTATAAAATCCATATTTTGACCAATGGTATCATCCAGTCACTAAAAAATGTGTTTTTTCCAAGCTAAAATTTTTCAACTTTTTAAATGAGAAAATTTAATGCTTTTATTATCTTTCCAAATTTTAAAATATTTTTTGATAGATTATCCCAAAAATTTGATGTTTTATCTTGCCTAAAGTTTGGTTTCTTTTGATGATTGTATTTCCTTTGATGAAAATAAATCTCTTTTTTAATCTAACCTATCCTTTTGTAGTGAATCCTTTAATCTTTTTTTCAATGGAAAAATTCAATTTATCAAATACTTTATTTCTTAAATATTTCTTAGATTTATCATTTCTTATTTGGATCAAATAAGCTTTCTTCATGATCTTATGATATTAGTCTTAAAACAATTATAAAAATCAATAGTTTTTATCTCTTTAAAAGTAGGTAAATCCTTTTTGTCTGAATTAAAATTAAATTAAATTATTAAACACATAATTAAAATGACAATTTCTCTAAGTTATTGCATATTTAAATTGTTGTTTAAAATAAATGTCATTATTTAGTTGGATCTTTAGTCTTGACTATCTCCATATAAATGAACATCTTTAAACAAGGTTCTCTTGATACTATTATGGAACAAAATAATGCATGTTTTTGGTTTATGGATAAATATATTTATTGTGGATCAAATAAGCTTTCTTTACACATGGAGTCTTGATGGAAGACAATGATGAGATAAATGCCATATAAGAAGCAAATAGTGCCTTGTAAAAAATCAATGAGTTTATTCTGGTTTTAATGTTTAACATTATGTTCAAAGCCTTTAATAAGATAAAATTAAATATAAAACTAATACATATTAAATGACAATCAATTATTGAAATATTAGAAATATTGGTTCATTGATTGTTTAAAAATCGATTGATGGTTTTTTGAGTTAGTTCTTTGCCTAGATCTCCTTCGATATCACTTGAATGATTCTACATAATTGATGAATTGGGTTGATAATTAGATTATCAATAAAATTCTGTTTCCGTTTTAAATGGGTTTGTTCTTGAATGAAATATTTAAGTCCTCCTTGGTTTGGTGGAAATAATCTTGGAATCTTCAATCTCCACAAAGTTTGAACTCAAGTTTGACATCTTAATGATCTCACTATGATTGACAATTGAGGCCTAATGTAAGGCTCAAATTATTAATGAATAACAGGTCCTCATGTTAAAACATGATAATTCCCAATTAATAAGATCTATCTAAACACAAAACCACACACTTCAAATTTGATGAGTTCAAGCCTTTTTTACTCCATCGCTTAGGTCTATTCGAACATCAGAAATCATCTTGAAATTTTGAAGTGGAAACTTTTTTAATGTTCTTTAATCAAATGTACTTGTGAATGTGATGCGGTAGTGGAATTCATGACCTTTGATGAATGAACATTGGAATGAGGTCCATGGGTGTGTGAGTTCTTTGGATTTAGCAGATCTTGATTCTATCAAGAATTATTATATGCGAATGGGTTGTTCCCAACTCCTGTGCTCCTCCAAGATTGATGATTACCTAGACTCCTAAGAACCTCGGTTTGATCGGTGGGATATTTAAAATTAAGTCCATCTTGTCTTCCAAAGTAACTGACAAATTTGATACAAGAGCAGAAAAGAGGTCAATGTGACTTGCATGAGGTCTTGGGATAATGAAATGACCATCTTTGATCATGACAATTCGACCAAAATGGTAACTTGTCTGTGTTCGACAAAGTCCTTGATAGAATCACATGGAAATCAACATTTATCCACAGTTGATGCTCTTCTTGAAGCATGGATAATCTTTGGGAATCTGGTTTGCGCAATGGTAAGCGTTTCCTCACTGTCATCGTCATGACTCAATTCTCTACACCAATCCTGTTTGAAAAGGTGAATTCTTGATTGTTCAACCATTTTCGCATGTGTAGTTTCTTCTTTTGAACTCAATCGAGGCATGACAGACAGAAAATTCATGTGGAAATAATGTTTCCAATGTGATTCTTTGCGTGGGTTAGTACTTTGTTTGATATTCAAACTTTTAACATCGGTAATTATAATGAACTCATGGCAAATGCAACCTCAGAAGAAGTGAAAACTAGACTTTGTATTGAATATGATAGGTGCCCATTGACTCTAATTTTGCAATTGGTGAATGAAGTCTTGAAATTGATACCACATTTAAAACATGGGTGTGATTCCATTTGACATTGGGATATGACCATTCCATTGGGATTCACAAAGGGAACAACGAATGTGATGTGAATGTACACTTCTTGAGTTGTCTCTCAAGTGTGACTTGATTGGTCCAAACTTGTTCCTTTTGTGGCTATATAAATGTGAAATCCCATGGTAACCCTCTTGTCTCTGGTACTCCTCATACAAGTCTCATACAAACCATCGGTTTTGAGATTTCATTAAAGATTTGGATGGCCCTTTAATTGATCTTGAAAATAAGCTACCATTATGTCTAACATAAAATGGGTCTTGTTAGAAGATCGTGATCTTATTCTCCACCACATCCCAGTTTCATCTTGGGTGTGAGACTTATGGACTCAAACTTTCCTTTATGAGCTCCTTTTGGAGAAGTTCATCAACTTGCCTCTTTAATTTCGAGTGTTAGAAGGATTCATGCGATAGAGTGGCAAGTTAGGTAAGGTGGCTCCGGGGACTAAATCAATGGCGTGTTGTTGGTAATTCATTTGGAAGGTTTTCAGGAAAGACATCCCTAAACTCATTCATTATCGGTTCAACCTATTTTGGAACCTCAATGCCTAACTCTTTGGATTTCTCAATCGTGACAAAGACATAGACGATGTCCTCCATCTTAGCGCCTCGTTCAAACTCTAGAGGGCTAACAATGTGAACGACCTCAGATGTCTTCTCTCTCTCTATCAAGCCTTTATCACTGGACTTGGTTGATTTCATTGTGGGTGCTTTAGGAGGTAAAAGATTGACCTTGATTTTATTTCTGTTATGAGTGAATGAACACATGTTCGATCTCCCGAACAGTGTAACGTCTATGTCATACAACCACGACCTCCCTAGAATGATGTGCCCCATGTCCACAAGCCCATGGTCTTCGTCCCATTTCTATTTGGGGAGAGATGAAGACTCAATTGAACGAGAAGTATGTTCCCATATCCTACGATGAACGTATTCTCGATCAGTGGCATTCATTGGGCCAGGGAAATTCACCGGTCATAGAATATATCGATAGATTTGAAGACCTAAAGACCCAGGCCGATGTGGTTGAACCAAAAAGAGTTACCCTATCCCACTTCGTCCAGAACTGCGAAGGGAACTCATTCCATACCTTGTTAACGATTTAGAAGAATGTTTCTCTAGAGTCGAGGAGTTAGAACGATACCTCAAGACTAATACCCCGTCTAGTTATAGGTCTAACCCTCCCGAGTCAAAGTCCAATACTCATGCCCCGTTTGCTAGTCCCAACCCAATTACTACACCAATAACCAGAGTCGATAAGAGTAAAAATCCAATGCTTGAAGGCCCCAAGAGTGGTGGTCAGAACAAGTGTTATAAGTGTCACGACATCGGACATTTTTCAGCACAATGCCCATCCCGAAATCTGTTTATAGCCGAAGACACTAAAAATGAACAAGGCGAGGCTATAGTTGAAGTCTATGAGCTTGAGTCATTCCCTAGTGACGAGGAAGATTGTGTGGGGGAACGAACTGTGGCTTGTCTTAGGGATATCTTCTACCTCGTTGAGGAGGATAATACCTC
Source organism: Chloranthus sessilifolius (assembly GCA_021018995.1). Taxonomy (NCBI): domain Eukaryota; kingdom Viridiplantae; phylum Streptophyta; class Magnoliopsida; order Chloranthales; family Chloranthaceae; genus Chloranthus; species Chloranthus sessilifolius. The sequence continues at coordinate 130,324,080 of CM037586.1, read as the reverse complement.
GCGGGCTCTTGTGGTTAGATGTGCTCTAGCTCAGTCAAAGGAGAGTGATGATTGGCGACGGGATAATATCTTCTATACCGTAGCTAAATGAGGGAAGAAAGTCTGTTGAGTCATCGTCGATAGTGGAAGTTGTACTAATGTGGTTTCCAAGAGTACAATTTCTCGCTTAGGGCTTGCACCAGTAGCTCACCCACGACCCTATAAAATTGTTTGGGTCGATTCATCATCCATCCCTATTTCACGAAGGTGTCGGGTTCCTATATAGTTTGGCTCTTATAAGGACACCTTGTGGTGACGCTCTAATCCCATCCAATAAAGTTTGGCTTGACCCGTAAGTTTGACCTTAACAAATAAGACTTTTCGCTCCTCGGACATGGCATACCACTTGAAGTAGTTTTCCATGCCGATAACCCATTCGAAAAAGACTTTAGGTTGTCTTTTCCCGTCGAAAGTAGGTGTCCATTTTTCACAAATTTCATGATTTTATCGTCTTGATCGGTTTGAACTTCACGACGGTGCGGACCTTCCCTTCTACGGTCATTTGTGTTAACTCTATTGGAGTTTTCGGTGATAAACTCATTGAATTCTGTCACACGGTCTAAAGCCTCATGTCGAGCTTGTAGATCACGCAACTGTTGTTGCAACTGATTGTGGTGTTCATCCATCCGGGTTTGAAGTGCGGTGTGACTCGCAGTCAGCTTAGACGTAAGGTCTAATTAAGGCTTCTACCTTGTTGGATCCATGATGATGCAAGACAAAATGATATGATGCAAGACAAATCTGAAATAAAAAAAACAAATCTGAAATGGTGCAAACGAAATAATAAGAAATAAACCCTAGAACCTATATGAACACTAAAACCCTAAGACTAAAACAGATGCTTTGATACCAATTTGATGAAGGAACTAACGCATGTGATGCTACTGAGATTAAAATTAAAATTAATCCACACAATTAAAATGACAATTTCTCTAAACAGATGATCACAGAAATATTCTAGAAATTCAATTGGATAATTTAATGTCGGCCCGAAACAACGTTACTTTTCGTGTACGTTCCCTATCGGTTCTAGAAGAATAGGGTTTTTACGAACGGCTAGATCTTCGATAGTCTTAGGGCATCGAACGAACTCGCAAGTGGGTTCTCTTGATTCCGTACAAAATAAGAGGCTAACAAAGATTTAATGAATATAGGTGGGTTGATTTTGGATTTTAGGAGATAAATAGGCTAAATCTGGGATTTAATCGAGGAATAAATAAACTAGGGTTACGTTACTTACGCAACTCATTGACCAAAAGAAGATAAAGATGGAAGAAGAGTTGGCCTCTCACCAAACCACACGCGGGATCGAATAATTGCTCTCTGTTTTGAGAGAATCACACCCTCACAAAAGTTTAGAACTCTCAAGTTTGCAAAAGCAATTTTAATTCACCAAAAACTAATAATAAAGTTATTTTCAAGCCTTTAAATAGGCTAACTAAAACCCTAATACAAAATTAGAAGGGTCCTAATGTAAATAAAACACAAAATGGAAACTTTTGATTAAAATCATAAACTTCTGTCCAAATTCGAGCAATTGGTTGATTAATCGATTTTGGGGGTCGATCGATCGATTGAGAAAGTAATTAAATCGCTTGACGCCACATATTTAAATCGATCGATCAAAAACTCCCCCTCGATCGATCGACTGAGAAGTGTAACTTCACCTCAAAATATTTATCCACGGTCCATCCTCGATCGATCAAAGCTTGGGGTCGAACGATCGATCGATTGAGCACTTTTCAGTCCTCCGAATTTGAGTTGATTTTATTTCTTTCGCCTCTGATGTTCTTCTTTTGCCTTCGATACATCACTGACGGCTGCTTGAATCTGATGTCCCCATCAATAAGGAGGCATGAGACCTGGTAAGGTGACTCTTCTAAGACATCGACTATAAGTGAGTGATCTTTCTTCTTCATGTATGAGAGGACTATGCTCTCGCACATCATGGGTTTCCAATAGTAACAATCCAATCAGAATTGAAGGGGTTATGCCCAGTGTTACCTTGGCACTTCTACTTTTGGGATTTTTGCCGTACCGACACTTGGTGGCACTTGGCACCCGTGCCGACACCTAGACACTCCTCAAACAACACGAAACTTCTAGACATATATGAAAAACCTCATATTACTATTAAAATGCTTATCAATTTGACAACGATAAAATGAACTTTGTTTCAAAAGAAAACTGTGTAAAGTTTAGTAACTACTGAACAAAGGTTTGGGTCGTTGAAAACGATTTTATGCTATAATATATGTTTATTAGATTCATGACATATATTATCAATTTTTTCATTACATATCTAAATTGGTTCTCTAAGATATCCCTACAATCTTTCTCTATATATGTTTTATTTATTTATTTTATTTTTCTTATGGCCGTACCACCGTATTTGAATTTTTAGTGATTGGCGTGCCAAACATCTATTGGTACTTGACACTTGGCACCTGTGCCACGTGTCCAGGTAACACTGGTTGTGCCTCACTTTCAACAAAGTTTCCCCCCTGAGACAAACCCATCATGATTATAGAAAGGACTCTATTCCAAAAGGTAACATCTTTAGAGACTACGGTAAGATCAGTGCTTGGATGGAAACAAATATAACCTTTCTGATACGTTGCATACCCAAGAAACACACTTAAGTGATCTATTATCAAGTTTTGTACAGTGTCGATCCATGTTAGAAACAGAAGCTACACATCCAAAAACACGTAAAGGAAGATTGAACATATTTGTATTGGGTGCAAAATAGAAAATGGATCTTTCCAGACAATATTCTAGAGAGTGCACGGTTAATCAAATAACATGCTAACAGCACAACATCAGGCCAAACAAACATTGGAATATGTATCCCGAAGAGAAGAGAGCGAGTAACTTCCAACATGTGACAATTCACGAGCAGGTTATATGATGGAGGATGCCGTGTTCCTCTAAATAAGTTTGCATGACAGTGGACATGTTCTTTGGCATTGTCCGAATTTACCTTTCGAGATGGCAGTTAAATTGGGTAAGAACCATACAATGGAACTTAATAGAACAGTTTGGAATTCAACAAGATTATGCAACAAAATAATCCAAGTCATATGGGAATAATTATTAATGAATGTAACGAAGTGTTTAATTGCATTCCTACCCATAACTGGAGTTGGTCCCATATATCAGAATGAATGAAATAAAAATGATTAAACGGCCTCTAACACTAGGGGAATAAGTTGTTCTAATGTATTTAGACAATTTGCATGTATCAGATTTAAGTTCAATATCAAAACTAAAAGACTTACGATGCACAATAATTTCAAAACTGATACTGGCACGTGTCCTAAACAGCAATGCCACAAAAAGATATCATGATCCAAAGGGGTAGAATGGAAAGTAGAGGAAGATTGTGAGGTAGGCGGGGAAATACACAATTGGAAGGAAAAAAAATGTTACACAACAATTCAGGGGGAGTTTTTTGTAAGGCTGGCTAGTTCTCGGTGCTTTGAGTTGTTCAGCTTGAGAGGAATCAAAGGGTCTTTAGATGGATTTAGAAACCTATAGAAATGGTGATGGAAATGGTTCGTGATTTCATGATTGAATGGAGTAGGTTGGACAGAGAAGGGGTTGCTGAGATGATTAGGGATTTAATAAATATATCGGTGATACATTGAATGTATCGGCCTAGTACATTAAATTTTTTTTTTTTTCAAAAAAATCACAAAAAATACTCTAAATTTTCGATAAATTATATTTAATGGTTTTCTATTTATTTCAATTTTTTTCAAAATTATTTAAGGCTTATTTGATGCATATTTGGAAAAACTCAGAACCTGAATTACATTGTATATGAATGCTTTAAAAGTTACATTGTACATGAAAAACTTACATTAAAGCCACATTGAATTCCTTGGTGGTTCTTCATCTAAAAAAAATAAAAAAATAAAAAATTCCTTTGTGGTTCTTCGTCTTCGTGATCATCATCAGTGCGTCAGCTTTGCCTACATAATGTTGGCCATATTGATACCCATGATCATATGTCCTCCCTTCAAACTGAGGCATTAGCCTAGAGTATGGGTAAGTGTAAAAGGGAAATGTCAGTGTTGATCCTCCAAATATTTGACCAATGAAGTCTTCATGTTGGGGGTAGGTTGGTTGAGGGATTGGGTATAGGTTATTGATTGCTGAATCTTCAGTGTTTTACAAACTAAATCCCCCAAAGCTAGATATAGTATAACCCAAATCATCTTGTGGACCTTGTGGTGGTTGGTAAGATTCTGAAGCTCCTCTTCCTTCAACCCCTCCACCTTTAAATATAGGAGTCTCAAGCATTGTTACTGGTTCATCATCCCATGCGGCAATACCTCCATAAGAATAAGAGGGACCAACATTATCGCCTCCACCACTAGTGTTAACGTGGGTTCTATCTCCTCACCATCACTCTCACCATCACCCTACCATCATCATCATTATCATCGTCATCATCCCTTTTATCACTACCGGACTGCGTTTTATCATCAGATCCAATCACTGAATGACAATGCAATCTTATTTTTCGCCTACGTTGTTGGGAAGTTTGCTCCTTTGCTATTCTTTCTGTATCGTCCAACCATGCAGTGCTCTCACTATCCAACACTGACGCTTCTCTCTCCAATCCACCGATTCAATCCTCCGTGAATATCTCAATGGGATTAAAATATTCAGTATCTGTAAGGTAGAATATGATAGATGAATTAATATATGTCTCGTCAATTACATCAAATAAAAAATGTATGAACTAAGACGTCAAATAGTTGCTTACCACGATTGGTCCTCTGCATATTCTTGATCTTTAATCACATGTTGTAATGGCAGTAGACTAACTTTTCCAATTGACTCATAATTAGTCTATTCCTTGTCTTTGTGTGAATGAAAGAGAAGGTACTTCAATTCCGCTCATAGTTGGATGAGGAACATGTTTGCGATAAAACGCGTATGGTAATTTGCCTTAGTATTGGACCATCGTGTCCATAGTGCTGTAAGCAGGTCTCTTTGATCATGGCAGTTCTGATTCATATTTTTACCCATTCTTCGGATGATACCATGCTTTTCAGCTCACGCCTATATCTAGCCAAGCTCTGTAGGGTTAGAAATTGTGTGGCAAACCGTGTAATCATAGGCCGGAGCAGCTCGTTCTTAATGAACCCCCTCATTAAATTGACCAACTTGTCACTGTTGTACAGAAAAGAAGTAATCATTCTTTCCTTCTGAATAGTTGTCTGGGCCTTGGTCATCTTTTCCAAATCCTCAAGAATGAAGTCCACGCAATGAGCGGCACACGGAGTTCAGTACAAGTGAGGTATCTTTAACATTAATTTTGTGTCAGTCGCTTTATAATTGGCGGCATTGTCTGTTACCACCTGCACAATTCGATTCTCTCCAACCTCTTCAACTGCCTTATCCATTAGTTGAAAGAGGTAATCAGCTGTCTTCGCTTATTTAGAAGCATCGACTGATTTCAGAAATATTGTACCGGCGTCGCTGTAGACTAAAAAGTTTATCAAACTCTTGTTGGACCAGCCCATCCATTGCATAATTGTGCAACCTCTCATCCCATACTTCCTCATAGTTTTTCACGTACGCTCCGATCTCCACATACTCATCATCCAGTAGGGGCCCAGATACCTCGTATGCAGAAGGCTTTTGGACTCTTGGACCGGCTTCTGCACTAGTGTCAATCATACTTTTGAAGTATGGCGACTCCACAACCTCACTCGAAATGTGGTTGAATACCACGAACTTTGTAATGGCCTTTCCGAACTTCTTCCCTCAGGTTTTCAGTAAGGTTGCACTCAATTTTGTTTGTTTCGAACTCTCTGTTCGATATATAAATGTATCTATGGGACCTATAGTACGACCTGTAGTAGGCCTCTTGGACTCCGTCACGGTTGCTGACTTGCGCAATCCTGCAATCTCCTTAATGTCATCATCATCGATATCATATGGCCTCTGACTAGACCCACCACTACCAACATGCATGGATGGGCCCCTCAAGCTGGGTCGAAGCTGATAATCGGCCTCTTCCCGATCTCGTCGAGCTCGTGCTCCTCTAATACTCTCCCTCATCACTCTGGCTGTCACCGCATCGACATCCTCATCATCCCCTAATCCCTCAAGTCCAGGTGCAGGAAAGTTTGGACCCCCCCTACTGATTCTCACATACATGTCCCTATCTCAGCCGGCTTCTGCTTTTTTTTCCCTTAGCTGCTTTCAAGGTGGATCTCATGGCTAGCATCACCTCTTTCGGAATATGCTCACTCCCTTTAATCTCTCCCTTAATTTGAGCCAAATGCTCATTCAATTTTATTATACCTCCTCCCTGTATTTTCTTCCCACAGAGCCTACATTCGATTCAGAGCCTATTGCCATCTATTTTTTTGTTGTATTGCTAGACTGTATCTTTGCCCACATACCATATTTTATTTATTTTACCTGCATGAATTACTAGAATATTGGATGTTAATTACAAGCAGCTAAACATCGATGATATGTTCCTAATTGCATATGACAAATGATGTGTCACATGTTGATTACATGTATTACATGTAATTAATGACATGTGACATGTGACACATGTCATTAATTACATGACATGTGTCACATATCATTAATGACATGTGACACATGTCATGGGGTATGTGACACATCATCAATGACTTGAGACACATGTCATGGGATATGTGACACATCATCAATGGCATGTGACGCATATCATTAATTACATGTGATGTGGTACATGTAATTAATGACATGTGACACATGTCATGGGGTATGTGACACATCATCAATGACATGAGACACATTTCATGGGGTATGTGCCACATCATCAAATGACATGTGTCACATGTAATTAATGAGACACATGTCATGGGGTATGTGACACATCATCAAATGACATGTGTTACATGTCGTTGATGATATATTAATTAATGATAATATATAAATTAATTTTTGGAAGAGTAATTAATATATGCTAGTAAATAATTAATATAGGTTAATTTTCTTAAATAGATAAAGTTATATAAAAAATAAATAATAATTTATTATCTATGTGAGCAATTAATTAACCAAATATTTTAATTTATTTTAGGAAAAAAATAAACTTAAGTTAGTAGATCTAGGCTAGGTTAGCTCTTGGTCACAAACCCTAAAAATAAACCTAATTTAGGATCCATTAGAGACATTATAGGCTCAAATTACGGGGATTTAACACAAAACCCCTAAATTTGGGCCTAAGATTTCAAAATCTATCATATTTATAGGTAGATCTTGAATAAATAAAGGTGAAAATGTAAGAAATGAGAGAAAAATAACCTTAAATGGTAGAACACGTACCTTTTATACGATCTCCGGCGAGACAACGGCGATCCCGCACTTTTCGGGTGGTGCTAAAAGCCTAAAATGGTCTCCGGTGCTCCCTTGATGGAAGAGGAGGAAGAAGAAAGAAGAGAGAAGAGAGAAAATAATAAAAAAGAAGAGAAAAGGGGTTTAAAACTGACACCCCGGTGTTTCAACTCGGTGGAGGGGCCCACGAAAAAACAGTTCAAATTACCGGACGATAATTTGAAATTATCGTCTGATACGAACCATAAATTGTCCGTATCGGACGATAAATTGATGCTTTTAAGGGGTGCCTGATAAATACCCATTTTACTGTATCGGTCACCCTCCAGAACAATGCGCATCGGACGATACGTATTGGTATTGTCAGAGACTTTGATCCATGGTCAGATCTATCTCCTGGGGGTCCTATTGGGGCTGGGGTCGGGTCCTAGTCTTGTTGTATCTTTTCTTTTGCTGTGTTTCTGGCTTCAGCTCCTCACTGTGTCTCCTTTGTACCTTTCTGTCTTTTAATGAATTTTTTTTACCTATAAAAGAAGGAAGTAGGCAAAGGGGAAGAGCGATAAGAGACTTGGAGAGTAGTGGAGCAACAAAGAGTTTGTTCTTGCACAGAGATCAGTGGAGAAATAGGACTACCCGGAATTTATGGGATAAGGGAATGATGATGATGGTGATGATGACGACAATGATAAAAAAGTAAAAAAAAAAAAGGAATGTGAGAGAGCAGAACTTTGACACTCTCTTATGACAACGTTACTCCTAGATGTCAATACTGGATTAACTACTAATTATCATACTAATTTTTCATTTCTTTGTAAAGCTCAGCGGTATTCCTGATTTTTTAGCATAAAAAAATACTAAGGCTGGAACTTACCAAAATGATGTAACTGAATTTACGTAAAAATGCTACGATACTACTTCTTTTGAGGTAATTGTAAATCTATTGAAGCTTCTACATTAGTTCGTATTATCTATTCTCGCAAATCAATTTCAATTACAGTATCAAATCCATATTCATTCAGATGTTATTGTTTGTAAAGTCATGAATTGGGTGAACCATAATAAAACATTGCTTTAAGTCCTACGGTCTTTTAATTTCATTGCTAGTGTGCATAATATGAGATACAGATTTAGGATTCAGCTTCTACAAACAGAAATCTTTTCCTTATTATGACGCTTCAAATTTGTATTTACAGTTTTTTTAATTCATCTGTGAAATGTCCACATTTGTTAGCAGGGTTCATATATTCTTTTCTTTGCTGATAGGATTTAAAATTAACCTGACTTTTAAAGTTTACAACATATCTGTTTAAAATTGTGATTGGCAGGAATCTGGGCCATCTTAAAGAATAGTGAAATGTTGACTTGGCCAGAAAAAGTACGTTTTGCCATTGGACTCCTGCCAGCAATGATTGGTGGACAGGCTTATGTTGAAGCGCAAGATGGTTTGACTGTTAAAGAGTGGATGAAAAGGCAGGTAGGAGAATTATTGTATTTTCTGTTTTTGTTTAGTTTCTGGAATGGGTACCATTCCCATTGTCGTATAAGAATCGATGTTATTTCGAATGGCCCCAGTGAGGTTTTGAAATCCTATAATGTTGTTTGGGAGTGAAGATGCCATTTCTTTTTCACTCATAGAAGACGTTAATGACATTAGTGTACATTAAATAGGCTTAGATTTTATGTTAGTAGACTTAAGGGTATAATTATTATTTCTGCTTTTTATCAATGGCATGCTTGTAATATTGTTTTTGTAAAGAATAGAACATGATGAGTTCACTGTTTTTCATCTCTCGCACATCTTTCTCTCTCTCGCTATTGGATTTATCTTAATCTTTTCTTTCTATCTTATTTTCTACTATGAGGAATCTCTAGATATGTCAACATGGTGATTTACAGCGTTGAATCTAGGGTTTCCTTGCATTCTTATATTTTTGGATTGGTACCTCTTTTCTGAAGAGAATCAAGGAGATCAATTGTTTCATGCTAGAGACTGAAGGAGATCACACAACACATGTTATGGGTGATTTTATGATGAAAAGGAGAAGTGATTAGTTCATGTTCTTTGGATGTCTTGATCGTATAGCACATATATGTATCTGGTATAAGATTGTTCTAGGGTAAGTGCCCTAGATCGGGTGCTACCATGTTTAGATATCTATTCACTCTTTGTTTTTTAACCTGCAGTCAGATTGTGCAAATCTCCATCATTATGGATAATATTGAGGGTAAACCTACAAATAGACCCGGAATGTTCAATCCCTTTGAATTTCTTGGTATCCAAATGACGTTGGTAAAACTTACCAACGCAAATTACTTGCCCTAGGCTAAGGGAAAACTTAAATTTTGACCCCCAGATAAATAGGTTGAGTTCGATTAGGGTTAGGGTTAGGAGGGGACGAAGATCAAGAAGGAGAAGCAGAAGAAGATGGAGGAAATTAGGGTTGAGTTTATGTAAACCAAACCCTCTTCTATTAATAGTATTTATATCACTTACAAATATTGATGGCACACCCACTATCACTAACACACGCACTTACAAATAGTACGCACTCAAACACCATCTTAATGATAATTTCTATAGGCACACCAACACTTCCTTCCGCTTAAGTTGGAGCATAGATGTTAATCATGCCCATGCCCAACATGCCACTAGTATCATTGAGACAATTTCTTCCTACAATTTTAGTTAGAATATCTGCCAGTTAATCTTCTGTATTGACTTGAGGAATGATGAACTCTTGAGTTTTCACCTTCTCTCTTATAAAATGATAGTCAACTTCAATATGCTTAGTGCGCTCATGATAGACCAAATTATCAGTTGTGTTTGCCCTATACTCACTTTCGCAACTTGAATATGAAACAACATACTGCTTTTTGTATTGTCCAAATTATCAAGTTCACCCCCCTAAGAAAGTACAATAACCTATGGTAGACCTCCTATCGCTGATTGAACAAGCGTAATCCGAGTCTGTGACCAGTTCAACATCCAAGGGACCTTTGTTTCTGTAGAGAAGACCACTACCTGGGCTTCCCTTTAAATATCTTAGAATCCTGTGAACAACATCAAGAGGAACAGTCCTGGGAGCATGCATGTGCCGACTCACTACGCTCGCAATATAATATCTGGCCGAGTCATGGTGAGGTAGATAAGTTTTCCAATCAGCTGTTGATATTTTTTTATGTCCTTTAAGAGTTCTTCTCCACTGATCCTATTATTCTGTTCCATAGGAATAGCTCCAGGCTTACAACCCAACATTCTTGTATGACTCAAGACATCAAGAGTATACTTTCTCTCTAATAAGACAATCCCCTTTTTTGACCCCCAATGTAACTACACGCCCCACATATATGCAACATACATTCTCAATAATAGTACGCTCAACTAATGACATATTTATGCAAATAAATGGTAATATGTGACAATGATTTTCGTGATTGCTTCAACTCTATTGGCACTTCGTAGAGAAATGTGTTGCAACTTGACTCAAGAAACCTTATAAAACTTTTAGAACTTGGTAGAGAAATGAGTTGAAATTGTATCTCTTAAGTCTTAACTTTTAAAACTTATATCTCTTAAAGCTTATAAGCTACAATGTTGCACTTGACAGTCGAGAATTAGTGCGCACTTGCTAGTTACTTAGACACCTACTTGCTAGTTTGTTAATTTGTATTTTATAATGCACATAAATACATAATGTTCGATTTTTTATGATATTTATTTCTGTCCTGCATTTCATATTTGTTGACTACTTGATTGCGATTATATTTTATAACATTATTATTATTTTAACAATATATTTATGATTTGTTTTTAAGAAATAAACAGTTTGATTTATAAAGATATTTACATTTAAATGTCACAAATTATTATTACCAAAAGTAGAACTAGAATTAATTAATAAAAATGTATTAGTTATATTCATATATTAATACTTAAATATATAATAAGCACTAAAAATATATAAAAAAGTTTAGTTTTAAGGTGCATGTCGAAAAAAAAAGCCTGCGCCTAGGCCTTGCCTTGGCCCCAGGGACCCTTGTCGCCTCGGGTGCGCTTAGCACTTTTGACAACACTGAGCATGAGGATTGACCATAAGAAAAGCAATTTTTAGCTAGTTATTGTTTTCGCCTTTCAGCTTCTTGGTAAGCATGCAGTAATTATATGTACCTTTTTTATACATGTTATGAGGTTTAACATTTTTCTGTTCTTCAATCTGTGCATATTATGAGTACTTCGGGTTGGCCCAAATTATGATAACAGCAATCTTTTGCATCTTTTAGTCAGCCTTTAAGATATTTCTACTTGGTTTAGGTGGTAAACTATGGGAACACTTATTTCTGAATATGATAAATTTTATCTACAGCCCTCGTGCACATCAAATTAACAAATTCGATCTACATGATAGAGTTGATGCTTCACTATTTTGGTTGTTTCTTGCTACTGAAAGACATTTCTTTCCATTTTCTGGTTTATCATTACATGTTCATTCACCCGAGGGACCCTTGTCGCCTCGGGTGCGCTTAGCACTTTTGACAACACTGAGCATGAGGATTGACCATAAGAAAAGCAATTTTTAGCTAGTTATTGTTTTCGCCTTTCAGCTTCTTGGTAAGCATGCAGTAATTATATGTACCTTTTTTATACATGTTATGAGGTTTAACATTTTTCTGTTCTTCAATCTGTGCATATTATGAGTACTTCGGGTTGGCCCAAATTATGATAACAGCAATCTTTTGCATCTTTTAGTCAGCCTTTAAGATATTTCTACTTGGTTTAGGTGGTAAACTATGGGAACACTTATTTCTGAATATGATAAATTTTATCTACAGCCCTCGTGCACATCAAATTAACAAATTCGATCTACATGATAGAGTTGATGCTTCGCTATTTTGGTTGTTTCTTGCTACTGAAAGACATTTCTTTCCCTTTTCTGGTTTATCATTACATGTTCATTCATCTCGATTAATTGAATATTCTGGAAGCCTTCATATCAATATATTTATAATGATCACTATTTTTTTTGTGGGTGTCTCAGGGTGTACCTGATCGTGTCAATGATGAGGTATTTATTGCCATGTCAAAGGCTTTAAACTTCATAAATCCAGATGAGCTTTCGATGCAGTGCATTCTGATTGCTTTGAACCGGTTTCTTCAGGTTTGACTTCTATGTTCATCATTAAAATGTTATAGCATTTGTCTGAAAAAGGTTAACCTGCCTAATAGTACCCAATGTCATGAAAATTTTATTCCTATCTATCATCCAAAGTTAGTTCAAGCACATCAATACAAAAGCTTTTATTTTTTTCATTCTAAAATTTCAATTGCATCAAGAACAAAAATTGCTCAATTCACTGGGTACCCTGCAAACCGTGATCCGGTAAGATGCGGTTCGCTGTTTGCAGTTCGATTCCCTCCAGTTTGCTGTTGATGGGTGAAAGTGATCTTGCACTTAATAAAAACACTGCTAGCGAGACTCGAACATCATCCAAAAGGCTTTAAGTGCCACATATCTAACTGTCCAATGGTATGCTTGTTGTAAAGATATTGTATATGTCTATATATGTATTAGATAGATTAGAAATTTGAAAATTTATATGTTGCAAGCATTTTTAGGTTTAAAACTCATCCTACCCTAAGCAAACCAGGTTTGTTTGGTAATGGGAAACGACGGACCTCCGAACCCGAATCCGAAGTGGCGAATCAACGTAACAGGTTACATTTATCTGGACACTCCTACACACATGTTTACCAATAGTTACTTCAACTGTGTGCTCATGGTATTTTACAGGGGATATGCGTCCAGATTCGCCTTGAAGGGCTGCATCTGGACGCATGTTCACGTGCCATGTGGCACGACCAATCCAAAACAACACCTATTTTGGGTTGATAAGCCATGTGGCATGTGATTTTTAAAAAATTATTTTTTTTAGTAACTTTTTTGGCTTCCATTTGATGGGTCAATGATAAGGTGATGCCCCACAAATTTGGTGCATTGAGTTTATGGCCCTTTAATCACATTTTCAATGAAGGATATCTATCGGATCATGCACAATTTTTTGGGTGTTACCTGGTCAATCTTATCCAAACTGTCATGGCACCCAATCCTCGTGATGGGTGCCACATGGTGCCTAGCTGGACCGAGTTGCAGCACTCAGGGCTGCACTCGGACGCATAGTCTCGGCTTCATTAAAAAGTTAAGCAAGATTTAGATTCAGTAAAGAAAAAAGTGCATAGCTTCAGGGGAGATGGTTCGGAGTCTTTTGTAATTGGCTAGTTGTAGATATAATGTAGAGATGTGTGTTAGTGAGCATGGGTCCAAATATCGTCCAAAACTGATACGTATCGGTTTTGGAGGTCACCGGTACGGTATATTCAAGGTACTGTACCGGTGCCTTCCATACAAAATCGCAAAATACCGGATGATACATACCAATGTATCGTCCGGAACTGATACGTATCATCCAATACCTATCGGTTCTGAAGCTGGACGATACATACCGGTTTTCCGAATTTTTGACCCATGTTAGTGAGTGACAGTAGAGTCTTGTACGAGAGGTATGCCTAGTGGGTTTAGTTACATTGAGAAGAAATGTTTTATCTTGTTGTCCTCTATATAGAAGGCTCATCTATTGTAACTTGGATTATCTTAATGAGCAACAATGTAATCATTATAGTGTTTCAGGTCATTGAATAGAAATGTTCTAGGCTATCTTTTTCTCTTCTATATAAAGGGCTCATCTATTGTAACTTGGATTATTTAATGAGCAAGAATGTAGTCATTATAGTGTGACCTTTTTTCCGTGGATTATAGTGTCACTCGTTTCTCTCCTTCCTCTCTGTCTCTCTAATATACCCTCAATGGATCTTTCTTTTCTTTAAGTAGTTCAGCCTCTAGTTTGTCTACAAAACTCAGGGCCATAAACATGCTACTAATTCCTTTGACGCTTGGACGTAGTAAGAAATGGAGAGATAAAACAACCTTAAGGTGTCTAACCATCTTCGAAAACTGAATCTAATATAAATATATGGATTCTTGAAATTCTTTAATCCTGGTCGCAAGTATGTTAACCTGAAAAGATAAAACCCAAAGTTATGACCGATTGCCCTCATAAATTAATTGCGATGAACATGTCTTCATCTCAATTGACATCAATCACCAGCACAATAACAAGATGTTGGGATTCCCCAAAATCAAAGAAACCTTAAAACCGACCTAAAAAAGGTTGTTGAACTATGTTTGCTCTATATAAAATGGAAGAAAAGGAAGAAGCATTCTGCTTGAATTATTCAGCCAATAATCACGAGGAAGAAAAACCACAAAATAAACCATAGATACCCAAAAAAGATGGATCGATGAATCATTGATAAGCCAAAAAATATCATAGTTAAACCTGTGAAGAAACACTCAAGTCTCTTTCCAACCATCTCTTACAAAAAATCGTTGTAGAACTCGAAGAAACGCCCAACCTCCATGTCTGAGGAACCATAGAGAAACCAAAAATTACTACTCTACCCACAAAACAGTAGAAGCCATTGATGCCCAACTCTATGAGCAGATATGTGTATGGGGCGTCTGTCTTAGAAATGCTAGATATCATATATATTTAAAAGAGCACTGTTATTGCAGTTACAGAATGATGCACTTCCTTTTCTTCATCATTTTCTTTTCTTTTAAAGAAAAAAAATGTTACAGGTGTAGCATTTGACATGTTAATTAAAACTTCAAGTTATAGGGTTTTAATAAATATTTTGACTAAACGAAGTTCAGTGAAGATGAACAGTATTGATGCACAGACTTTTTTTTTTTTTTTGATCAGTAAATGCACAAACTTCATAGGTTTTTTTTTCCACCAACAGGAAAAGAATGGCTCAAAGATGGCCTTCTTAGATGGAAACCCGCCTGAGAGACTATGTATGCCAATTGTTGATCATATCCAATCATTGGGTGGTCAAGTTCAACTTAATTCACGCATACAAGAAATTGAGCTGAACCCTGATGGAACTGTGAAGCATTTTCTACTTACGAACGGAAATGTAATAGAAGGAGATGTCTATGTAATTGCCACTCCAGGTATAACCTTTTCTGCGCTGCTTCTTTTGTATCTTTTTATTTACTTAATTCCTCAAATTATTCAGCGATTTAAGTTTAATTTCCCTGTAGATGATGACATACCATTAGAATTAGTAACATATTTGTTTTATTTGTATTAGTTGACATCCTAAAGCTTCTTCTACCTCAACAATGGAAAGAAATTTCGTATTTCAGTAGACTGGAGAAATTAGTGGGAGTTCCAGTGATTAACGTCCATATATGGTCAGTTACAGGTTCTTATTTATCTGGAAATTTTGTGGTACCTTGCTTTGCTTTAGCTTCTTAAATTGTAAAAGTTGGGCATCGTGAAGCTATATCCCCTCGTACAGTAGTTGTTGATGTGTTTGGAGCTGTGTATGTGCGTGCAAAACACGCCTTATCTAAATTTCGCTGCAGCAACGTGTTTGGGATTGATACAGGTTTCACAAGAATTCAACACGTTCGTCATTTTGGGAGGGATATACAAGTCAAAATAGAAATTGATATTGGCACCCATCCAAATAGGTTGCTGCCGCTAGCTTGCAAATGAGGTGAATCTGAACTAATCACATTCCCGATAAGGTGGCCATTTGCACATGCCCTATCTTTGGTACTTTATAAGCACCTTGCAGTCAGAGAACCAATAGCTACTTGCTTTCTCTTCCTTGGCTGCTAAAACCATGAATATGTTAATTTTGTAATAATATACATGTTATCTCTCTCTTTCTCTATGTGTGTGTGTGCCGGTTCCGTTCTCCATGGGAGGACGGTCACCATCCTCCAAGGTCCACGTGTGTGTGTGTGTGTGTGAGCCGGTTCCGTTCTCCATGGGAGGACGGTGATGGTCACCGTCCTCCAAGGTCCACATGGAGCACGGGTGGATGGTTTAGATAAATGTTAAAAAATAATACCTTGAAAAAAATTCTTAAAAACACAAGTCAAAGTTTGACGGGTTTCAATGGTCCACATTTCACGGTTCAAAAAACACACAGTGGAGATGAGTCGTCAATTTTATTTTTTTGAAGATGATCTAAGCAATGCACCCAAACTCACATGGCATCGAAACAATATTTCAGGTGCCATGTGGAGCTCTACATGGAACCTTGGAGGACGGTGACCGTCCTCCCATGGAAAATGTATTCCTTTTCCACACACACACACACTCTCTCTCTCTCTCTCTCTCTCTCTATATATATATATATATATATATATATTCCACTTACGTGCTTTCTTATATGTAAATCTCATTTGCAGGTTCGACAGGAAACTGAAAAACACATACGATCATCTACTTTTCAGCAGGTCCTACATCTGCTGGATGGAATTAATTTTTCACTTAGATACGTTTGTTTTATGTTTTTGCATATGAGGAGGCATTAATTTCTCACTTGATCACCTAATACTTATTTCTGCATTTCTTGCAGAAGCGCCCTTTTGAGCGTATATGCAGACATGTCTGTTACATGCAAGGTAATAATATATATATATATATATATATATATATATATATATATATATATATATATATATATATATATATATATATATATATTAAAAATGAGTATTTTTAAAGCCTGGTCATTGTAATCCTAATGCAATCTATCAGCAACCAACTTCTCATTTGTCCTTTTGTCTCCATATTTTCATTTAGGACAAGTGTAATGGTCGTTATTGTGTGGATTGTTTGCTTTCTTGTCCTCCTTTCGTGACACTTCTCTTAGTGTCTATGCAGGAATATTACGATCCAAGTCGATCCATGCTGGAGTTGGTGTTTGCACCTGCTG
Organism: Chloranthus sessilifolius; assembly: GCA_021018995.1. Lineage (NCBI taxonomy): Eukaryota > Viridiplantae > Streptophyta > Magnoliopsida > Chloranthales > Chloranthaceae > Chloranthus > Chloranthus sessilifolius. Next base: position 130,306,826 of record CM037586.1, on the reverse strand, counting down.
AGGAATGGATCTCACGGAGTGACACAGAAATTATTGAAGCTACCATGAAGGAGCTCGCAAAACTCTTCCCGGATGAAATTGCTTCAGATCAGACCAAAGCCAAAATTCTGAAATATCACATTGTCAAAACTCCACGGTACGCTTGGATATCTAATGAGCTCTTCATTTTTTAACTTGATTGGTAAATCTTATTGCTAGGAACTCTTCTTATGTCATTATCAAATTGGCAAGGTGGCAACCAAATTTTTAAGAATTTAATCCTTTCAAAAGCAGCTATTGTGTTTGTTTTTGTTTTTTTTTTTTTGAAGATTCGAAGTTGTTAGTAGATTTTACCATTTTAGCATGTTAACTTGTACTTGCCTTTCTCCATTTTGAGAAAAACTTTCTGTCGTTCCAGGTCTGTTTACAAAAATGTGCCTAATTGCGAACCGTGCCGTCCTCTGCAAAGATCTCCGATAGAAGGGTTCTATTTGGCTGGTGACTACACAAAGCAGAAGTATTTGGCTTCCATGGAGGGTGCTGTTTTATCCGGGAAGCTTTGTGCGCAGGCTATTGTGCAGGTAACTCAAGCGGGGACTTTATTTTTAATTCTACACATATTGACTGAAGCACCAGGACTCGGGTATTGAATGAGAATCATATGAGTGCCACGTTGCATCCAACCTTATATTTGGGTGCCACAGACTTGGGCCCAAGGTTGATCCATTATCATTCAAAAACAAAAAAACATAATTAGAACCTTTTCCACCGTCGGTCAAATGGTGGTCAATGGTATAAAAAATGAACAGTGAAGTCAAGTCAATGTTCGTTTTAACACAGTAAGATTGATAGGACATATATATATATATATATATATATATATATATATATATATATATATATATATATATATATATATATTCTAGAAACCCCCTAGAAAGGGGGTGGACCCTAGGGGCGATGTGTGCCACATCCCATGTGTGCACTAAGTGCCACATGGCACCCGAATCTGGGAACTTTCAAGAGACCCCACACTGGAATGTGCCCAGACACCCACTGTGTGGTCTGATCCTCCATAAATGTGATACATGTTACTCAAAAACAATGCTGAGTTCCACATGGAGCAAGGAGGCATTGCCACATTGGATATATAATCTTAAAAAAAAAAATGAAAGCTGTTCTCTACCGTGTGATTATCAGCATTGGAAAATGGACGGTGAAATAAAGGGTATTTCACTTGTCCTCTAATTTTTTTTCTTTTTTGGAAGATGATCTATGCAATGACCCCTTGCTCCAAGTGACAATCATGTTTTGAGTGTCACATATCACCGTTGTAGAGGCTAAATTGTATATCACCCTTCAAACTTGCACTACCCAAGACCCCTACACAAGTGAGATACTATTACCTAAGAAGCACGGACACGGGTACGGGACACCGGTACGATAGATACAGGTATGCTATACGACAATTATTAAAAAATCAGGATACGATACGGCGGGGATACGTATATTTAAAAATAATTATTTATATATTTTTAGGTATATTTTAGATTAATAAACATTAAAAAAAAAAAAAAAAGGAAACAAAAAAAACTTAGAGATTGATTTCAAATAGGTAGGTTGCATGCTGGTAGGGTCTCAGGTAGGCTTCTTCGATTTCTTCTTTTTCTTTTTCAAAAAACTCTAAATCCCAAACTTGCAGTCTGACTTAAATTTTATTTTATTTTTGGGTAACTCTCAGGATACACATGCAGCCGTATCCCTCGACTATCAGTATCCGATACGGATACGATATGAGTATGTTGCTAAAAATGGAGTATCCGTACTTCCTTGACTATTACTATTATTATTATTATTATTATTATTATTATTATTATTATTATAGATCAAAACTATAGATGTTCAAAAGTGAGAAATGTCGATTGTTATTTGAAATTCATCACAAGTGTATGTAGCACATACCTATTATACAAAATTACAGAAGATGCTAGTAATAACTAATAAGATGCACATTCTCTGTCAGTTTGTCCTGGCTTTCTATTTGATAATCTAGGTCTCTCGGCCCCTTAGAGCGTCTCCAACAGGAGAGCTATCCAACCCCCTAAAGGAATTATAGCGATCCAAATATAACAAAGGCAGCTCCAACAGGCGCACCATCCTACACACTAAATATAGCTATTGCTACAGTAATAGCTAAATTTAGCTATTACTGTAGCAGTAGTTAAACATTAAAATAATTTTTTTTTCTTTAAAAGATAACTCTCTCTCTCTCTCTCTCTCTCTCTCTCTCTTATCTAGTAGTAAAATAACAAAATAAGAATGCACCGAAACCCGAGGGTCCTAAACCGGACCGAAACCCGATACAAACCGAACCGAACCCCAATTCGATTCGGTTTGGGTGGCTTGAAAGCCAAACAAACCGAAAAAATATAAAAAAAATACCCTAAAAAAATAAAAAAAAGTAGGTATTTTACCTACACCGAACTAAATCGGTTTTGGTTCAAAAAAAAAAAAAATTGAACCAAACCGAACCGAACCAAACCCCAATTTTGTTCGATTTCAATTTGGGTGGCTTGTAGCAAAAAAAAAACCCGAACAAAATGAAAAGATACCCTAAAAAATAAATTACCCACACCAAACCAAACCAAATTGGTTTTGATTTCAGAAAAAAAATAAAATTGGAACTGAACCAAATTGGTTTTGATTCAGTTTCGGTTTGGGGTGTACCGAACCGAACACCAAAATTTTCGGGTTCGGTTTGGTTCGGTATATTGAACTTGCATCCCTAAGTGTGGGTAGTAAAATATGATAAAACCAGAATGAAAATCAATATTTTAAAGAAAGGAGTAGCTAAAATTAAGTGTCTGCTGGAGTGATTTTTACTGTAGTAATAGCTAAAGTGGTGTTTAGCTACCCAAATTTAGCTCTCCTTGCTGGAGATGCTCTTAGAGCACTCAGCTAATCTCAAGCACACGTGCGTGCCCCAAGTTAACATGTGCACGGTCATCACGGGATATAAATCCCTAGGGTGACCTCGAGGGGGTGATTCAAACTCCGCTCTCCTGCTTCTCGAGGCGGGGACCTGGCCATCACACCAAACCCCTTGAGGTTTTGTCAGCCTATCCTTTAGAAATATCAAAATAAAGCTTGATTATCTTTGGTATTAGTAATCAACTTCTTAGTGATATTGACACTGGAAACTAACCTAAAGACTTCACTTTCAGGACTATGGTCTACTGGTTGCTCGAGGTCAGAAAAACACAAAAGCCGAGGCAAGCATTGTTTAGTCTACTGAGGCTAGAATTGTGCAGAAGTTTGATATGATCTTGAGGTTGTTTGGGCGTTCAACCTGCATCAGCAAGGATTTTATGTCTGATCATTCTCTTGGACGCCCTCAACGTATGGATCATCTTTGCCCTTTATGCCATGTAATTTTATATTTATAATTTGGCCTCTGGCAAACAAGTAAATCTCAAATTTATTTCATGCAGCGTTGAAATACAATCTCACTTAAGAATGCCTAACAGATATTTTTTTTTCTTTCTACTGATTGCTCTTTGGGTACCTGTCAGATGCAATTTCCATATATATATATATATATATATATATATATATATATATAGGGCAAATGGGATAATGGGTTTGAACCCATATTGGGAGTGGCAGGTTAGAACCTCAAACAACACCCGTTTTGGGATCATGTGGCATGTGATTTATTAAAAAAAAATAATTTAAAAAGGTTTTTTCGGTATTCAAAAATGTGGTCAAAATTGGGGAACCGCCCACATCCTGGTGTATTGAACTTTTTCCTCTTTGTGCACAGTTTGGATGGTGTATATGCATCAGATCATGCCCAAATTTGTGGGTGGCCTCTGATCGTCCTTAGGCAACTACCGGATAACCCATTCCCTTTGTTGGATGCCACATGGCATCTACCTGACTCTAACCCAATGATTCGGGGTAGGTATAAACTCATAGTCCCAGGCCTCATATATGTGTGTGTAGAGAATGCTTACATCGCTGACTTAATTGTCTTTTTTTTCTTTTGAAAGAAATATTATTGCTATTATCTACTTGAAAAATCAGCAACAATCAAGTCATGACATTGGGGAGGGCATCCTCAATCCAGACCTCATTACAATCATGATAACAACCAATCTTTGCTAAGCTATCCGCGACACTTTTTGCGGATCTACGTACAAGAGACCAAGATAGTGAAAGAAAAATGCTAGCGGGAAGTTTATATCTTCAAACAAGATAGAAAGCTCCGAGTCTTCAGATACCGGACTTGATACCGCATTAATCACTCAAGTTGAATCACTTTTAAAAATAGTCTTAGTGAAGCTCATTTGAGAGGCAAAAAGAACGGCCTTCAAACAAGCTAAAGCTTCATAATGAATCTGTCGAGAAGAGATTTGAGCATTTGTAGCCATAGAACTTATAACAAAGCCCGAGTTATTACGAATGATAACACCAATACCTGTAACTCTATCATCGGCTCTCCACGCTCCATCAAAATTATCTTAATAAATATCACAAGATGGAGGAACCCATATACTGAGCGAGTGCGTACAAGAGAACGGGACATCTTAATTGTCTTAATTGTGACATTAATATCTTCTCTGAACCAAAATGCCCCCTGAGATAACATTTTAGTAAATAAAGGGTAAAATTGTGTTTTTTCCTTTTTCGGTTGCACTATGATTGAAGGACAAAAATGAATAATTACATTAATGGAAATCACTTGTCAGGTTTTCTCTTGCAATTTTTTTTCCCCTCTTTAATCAAATCCCTTTTTTTCTTAGATTAATGGACTATGATAGGCTTTGGAGCCATGACCATCTCACTCCTATCCACGAAGCACGTCTTGGGTAGTCTCAAGTCATTAAAGAAGTTAGCTGATATTGGGTGCAACCCTGAGCCCAAAACCCTGATCGGGAGGTTCGAAGTAGCTCATTCTCGTGAGACCAAACATGGCGGCATAGTAAGAAATTTTTATTGGTGGGAGCTACAACGATTATTTTATAATCGATTTGGGGGTTTTTACATCATAAATTTGAGGGTTTATATACAAACGAAGGTTGTATAAAATACATACTTCATAAAAACTTGATAGTTAAATGGGAGTTTGAGCCCCCACACCCTTCTATGTGGCTACAAGACTAAGACCAAAAAGACACTAACTGATAGATTTTGAAGTGTCTAACTCTATGTACTCTAATAAGCACAATATCGATTGAGTGGTAACTCAGATCGTATCCTCCCTCATTTTTGAGGGTTGAAGTCGTGGGTTCAATATTCCGCGTTTGCTTTCTCCCTTATATTAAGGAGGTGAGAGTTGTTGGATGAGATTTATTCTCCTATATGTCACTCAATATGAGTGCTTCAATGTGTGAGATTTATTCTTCAAGTATTGCTCCTGAAGTGTCATGCTCTCTATAATATGTAAGGCACATTCAAATTGTCTATGCCATACATCCATCCTATGCATTGGAGTAGACCACACATAGGTGTGAGTTGTGTGACTACAGGATGTGTACGGACTTCCACACATTAGAAGTCTGCATATCATGCAGTCAGGCAGATGTGTACACTGTGATGGGTGGACACTCATTGTAGACTAACTCTTTTTTTAATAATGGTGTAACATGTTTCTAGATGGCAATGATTTTTGCTTCTTTTTTGAATTGTGGTGGTTACCAAAACAGCTATGAAGTTTAAAACATATACCTTTCTTTACTCTCTTCAAAATATTTACCTACTAAGGTGTTGCCTCCAGAGTTCAGTCTTAAAATATGGGTTTCTCTATTCACACCTATCGAATTATTGAGGTCATTTATATTGAAAATTATTGACTACTTTAAATTAGATGATAGAGTTCATATTTCTTTCTAATCTTTTATACCATGGATCGTGAGACTATGAGCGTACCATTAGATTATTAATTTTTTATTTCATATAATATCTCAAAAAGTAATCTATCATTCATGTTTGAGTGTGATGTGTGCCAAGTGATTCTGGTATAAGCTGAACCTTTAGAGAATGTGAACCATATGCGATCATGTGCAATGTGACACGTGGTCACGACTCACCCTGCATTCAAATGCATTTCCCCAAAATTATATATATAATAGTGTGCCTCTACACGTGTCTTGCCTTCTATTTAGAATTAAAAGTGGCCAAATTCTATCTAAAATTAATGGGATAATGGATATCCAAAGCTGATCAACATTATCCGATTTAAAGCAGTTTAAGTGTCATTAAATTAGTACTATAATTCACTTATTGGGTATCCCTATTCGCGCCGACAAGATTGCTTCTGAACACCTACATTGTAAACATTAGATGGTAATCATTTTTCATTTCAATCTTTCACAAAATGAATCTTGAGACTATGAGGGCGCCATCAGCCCGATCAAAATTTTGATTCCATGTGGCAAAGATTCCAAAAACAACCTTAAAATCACATGACACACATTAGCCCGACAAGTTTTTTTATTAGCTCGAAGTTCTCCGTAACTTCGCAATCCTCCAATCGTTCTCGAGGCTTCCTTTCCGGTTTTCATTGCTCTTCCTCTTCTCTTACTTTCTTGTGCTTGTAGCGTCTTAACCTTTTGAATAAGACTTGTGTTATGACTTAGATCTTAAGAGGGCCACTCGATGGTGTGAGCTGCAGTGGAGCACCGGACTCTGTGGGCATGATCCACACACTACCTCAGCCCACACCACAATAGAAAAAAAGTTTAATCCTTTTATGTGAAAAAAACTTGCGAGCATCTATCTTCTAGTATATTTTCATTAACAGTAACCTTGATTTCCCTCAGTACGGAGAAAATTCAACAACAATAGTATAATATAATTTAAATTTACATATCACATCTATCTATTTGAGTATAATTTTCGAATTTTCATCCATTCTACTGAAGATCCTCACTCATAAAAGTGTTTCTAAGGCTGTCGAAAAACTTTAAATTGCGGATTGGCAATTGACGAATTGAGAACATTGGGGAGAATTGAGTCTATGCACCTAGCCTACGACCAATTGCTTTCTATGCTTAAACAGTGGCAATATAAAACTGACTTGTCCAATATATGTAGCATCAACAAGAACCTGAAAACAGAGGCTGCTTGATATGCACAATCCCTGATTCAGTATTGACTCAGTATTTGAGACCAATATCGAAACATTTCCCTACCATGGAGAGGAAGCACATGCCTTCTGTTTAGAATCAACTAACTTGTTCACAAGCTTATTTGGTATAAAATTCTTCTCTTTATTTAAAACAAGAATAGAACAGAGAGGAGGGTGATACGTGGGAAGAGGAAGACTAGTAGACGACTTCAGTGCAAATACAATGTATCGAGTGTATATGTATAATATATATTATTAAATTTAGGATACTAAATAAGTATGTATTTATTTATCACCTTCTTCGTCATAATTAAACAGTCATTAATGGAGCAAGAGAAAAAATATTTTTTTTATTTTATTTTCAAAAACGAACTAAATATTTTAAGATTGATCGAGGGGCACCCACCTGCTGGAGCATGCACATGGGTTCGGGTTGGCATGGATCGATGGTCGGAGCATCGATTTTGAAGAGGTTGACGGGCTTCGTTTCTCTACCTCTTGTACAACAACCACTTGCTTGATTCAGCACTACAAGGTGTGCTTAGAGATGGTGGGTTCACAAAGGCGAACCATGATATTGCTGTGGGTTGAGTCTAGGAAGGGGCCGCCTGCTTGGGCAGCGTGTAGATGAAGGAGATAGGGAGGCTGGGAGTTTAGAGAGAGAAAGGGAGTGAGAGAGAGAAAGAAATAAAACTTTGCATCTCTCTAGACTTAGGTGAGTATATAGGAGAGGTAGAGAGGAATAGAAAGAGGGGAAACTCAATAGGAATTGTTGATTAGTTGCCACCCATAGCTAATAGATTCCTAAATCAATGGGATTATAAAAAGTAAAATTTTCAGTAGCCTAAGGCAACATATCTTGGGTGATTCGGAGCCAGCAAAGGTGGCTGAATCTAAAAATGGAATAAACTTTCTTTCTATTGTGGTGTGGGCTGAGGTAGTGTGTGGAGCATGCACACGGAGTCCGGTCCTCCACTGCATCTCACACCATCGAATGACCCTCTTAAGATCCAGGTTATAACATTCTTCCCTCCTAAAAAAAAAAATTCGTCTCCGAAAATTACGTACAAATTATTCAAAATGTTCTAGATATTTTATTTTGATGTCGGCTTCATCTTCCCAGGTTGCTTCATTTGGTGTGAGATGCTGTCATTGGACCAACACCAATGTGATTGCCATATTCTTAAAAACTTGTACATTTCAATCGAGAATCTTGATGAGCCTTGCAATGATAGTGAGATCTTCTTTGATATTGATAGGCTCGATCTCCACTATGTGTGAGGGGTTATATACGTATCGCTTCAATATAGACACGTGGAATACATCGTGGATCCCCGAGTAATGTTGTGGTAGAGCAACTTTATAAGCAACCTCGCCCACATGTTTGGTGACTTTGAAAGACCCTACGTATCTGGGGCTCAGCTTCCTGCGCTTTCAAAGCACATAACTCATTTGGTCGGGGAGACGCAAATGAACACATGTTCGCCAACCTAACAAAAAGATTTTCTGTTCAAAATACAAGCAAAATTTTTAATAAAATATAACTTGCAAGTTGAAATGTGGTACCTCGAACTCTAAGTTATGATGGTGGGGGTTGGCATACTTCCTCTGACGATCTTGGGCTATTTCTAAGTCGTTTGTGTATCAGTTTAACCTTTTCAATCGTGATTTGGACTAGTTCGGGTCCAATCATCTTCCTTACTCCGACTTCATCCTAACACAAAGGTGTTCTACAACTTTTACTGTATAATGCCTCAAAAGGAGACATTTCGATGCTCATCTAATAGCTATTGTTGTAAGAGAATTTGATCACAGGGAGGTGATCGTCCCAATTCCCTCGAAAGTCGAGCATACAAGCTCTCAACATATCTTCGACTACTTGGTTAACTCTTTCGGTCTGCCCATCGGTTTACGGATGGAAGGCAGTACCAAATTCAAGACCAGTACCCAAAGCTGCTTGGAAGGTAGTCCAATATTTTGAGGTATATTTCGAGTCTCTATCGGACACGATGCTCACCAACACGCCATGTAATTTCATAATTTCCTTCAAGTAAGTCTCAACGAGTTTTTCTCCATCTGCAATGATTTTAAATGTCAAGAAGTGTGCAGACTTTGTTAATCTATCAACTATTATCCAAATGACATCATTCTTCTTCAATATTTTTGGCAGACCAAAGATGAAGTCCATTGATATATTTTCTCACTTCCACTCCAGAATGGATAAGGGTTGAATGAAACCGACATGTTTTTGGTGTTCTATTTTGACTTGTTGGCACACTAAGCATCTTGATACATATTCGGCTATTTCTCTCTTCACGTTGGGCCACGAGTATCAGTTCTTCAAATTTCGATACATGTGCTGCCTGGGTGTACTGAATACCCTGATTTATGACCTTCATTAAGTATTTCCTTTGTAACATTAGGGTCATTGGGCATGTACAATCTTCAGCTAAAGAGTAATATTCCATCCGTTCAGAGACTAAAATCAGGTTTTGATTCTTTATACATGATTTTAATGATTCTTAGAATTTTCGGATCCATTCGCTGCAGTTCCTTGATTTTATCCACGATGAATGGATTTATCAAAATTTTTGCCAAATATACACCTTCTTAGATTTCTTGAAGATAAAAATCTTCTTCTACTAGTTAATTGAATGGCCTCCAAGTTTTTAATCGGGCCAAAATTCTTGAAGTTTTTCTACTAAGTGCATCTGCGACGACGTTCGCTTTACCAGGATGATAATTAATCGAACAATCGTAATCCTTCATGTACTCAACCCATCTGCGTTGTCTGAGATTCAAATTTTTTTGTGAGAAGAGGTACTTGAGGTTTTTATGGTATGTATATACTTTGAATGTTTCACCATAGAGATAAAGTCGCCACAATATGAGAGCAAAGATGACTGCTGTCAATTCTAAGTCGTGAACTGGATAGTTTTTCTCATATGGCTTCAGTTGTCTTGACCCGTATACAATGACCTTTCCATCTTGTTGCAGTACACAACCAAGTCCTTGGCGAGATGTGTCGGTGAATATATTTCAAATTTGCCCTTGTCTGTGTTAGAGGGTAAGGTTAGAACTGGTGCTGTAGTAAGCTTCTTCTTCAATTTCTGAAAGCTTCTTTCACACTCATCAGATCATACAAATTTTGTATTCTTCTTTGTGAGGCTTGTAAGGGTCAGAGTAGTCTGAGAGAATCCTTCAACGAAGCGTCGATAGTAACCCGCGAGTTCGAGGAAACTCCTTATTTCGGTGACACTCTTTGGTGTCTGCCAATTGATTACAACCTTAATCTTAGAAGGATCGACAGTAACATGTTCTGCAGATATCACATGCCCTAGAAATGTCACTTATTTGAACTAGAAATCGCACTTACTAATTTTAGCATACAATTGGTTATCTCGAAGGGGCTGAAGTGCGAGTCGAAGGTGTTCCTCATGTTCTTTCTCCGATCGTGAGTAGATGAGGATATCATCTACGAACACGATGATGAATTCATCAAGATACCGCCTGAACACTCGATTCATCAGGTCCATGAATACAGTTGGTGTATTTATTAGTCTGAAGGGCATGACTAAGAATACATACAACCCATTCTTGCAAGTGAAAGCTATCTTCGAAATATCCTCTTCTCTCACTTTCAGCTGATGATAACCCGATCTAATTAGAAAAGCACTTAACACCTTAGAGCTGATCAAATAAATCATCGATACGTGGGAGGGGGTATCGATTTTGGATGATTATACTATTCAACTGATGGTAATCGATGCATAGCCTCCTCGAACCATCTTTCTTCTTTACGAAGAGTACTAGGGCTCTCCATGGTGACTGACTGCGTCCGATAAATTTCATATCTGATAGTTCCTTGAGTTGTATTTTCAATTCTTTTAATTATGTAGGAGTCATTCGGTATGGTGCCTTGGAAATTGGTGCGGTCCCTGGGATCAGATCAATTTTGAATTCGATCTCTCGGTCGGGTGGTACACCGGGTAGGTGTTCAGGAAATACGTCAACAAAATTTTTTATGACTAGAATTTTTATAGGATCGACTGTCTTATCCTGTTCCTCGTCTAATGCTGCCAATAAAGGTACTCCCTTCTTTTTAATTCCTCGAAATATGAACAGATGCTCTTCGAGTGGTTGGAAGGTGACCACTTTAGAGAAACAGTCAACTGCGCCATGGTATGCGGCTAGCCAATTTATGCCTAATAAGAGATCAAAATCCTGAAAGTCCAACACAATGAGATCTATCGGACGATCATGACCCTTGATGTTTATGATAGTATTTCGACATACAAGGGTAGCCATCATCTTGCTTCCTGACGGTTTTAAAATTATCAGTTTATTCTTTAAGAGTGTAGGTGTAGTTTGTATTTCTGACAGGAATCCTGGGGTTATAAAAGAGTGTGTGGAACCTGAATCTATGAGATTTAGAATATTATTGATATGATGGTGATTATGCAAACATTAATTTTCATAAGCTATGTCAATAATTGAAATAGTAACTTTTACTAGACAGTCATACTTTGGATCACTTCACCGCTAGCTAGGGTGTCCTGCTGTGACAGTGCAAATATTCGTCCTTGGTTCGAAGGCCTCGCCTGTAGGCCTTGAGGTTTCTCTCGACATTCCTTAACAATGTCCTTCCTTTTCACAATTATAGCATTCCTCGAAGCCTTGCATACACACACCCGATCGATGTCGCTTGTTGCACTTAGGGCATGGCTCGAACGGTACATAACCTCCTTGTGGCTACTGTGAAGGTGGCATGATATTTCTCAATTGGAAGGCAGGGGTTGGTCGTGTTTGTTGAGGTACAATTCGAGGCTTTTTATTCACTAAAGGGTTAGTGTAGGGTTGGATCCTCTGATAGGATGTTGGTGCCGACCTCTGAGAAACAAAAGGGACTCTTTGGACAACTTTATTTTTCTAAGCCTCAATTCTAGCAACTTTTATGTTCATCATTTTTCCTGACTCTCTCTTGGATCTGGGTGCGTTCAACTAGTTCGCCATAAGTTTCAATCTTCATCGCGGTTAACTTCTCGCAAAAGAATGGTCACAAGCCGTTCTGAAATACGAAGAGCATATCGCCTTCATCTGCGATCAAATTCTCAGCAAATCTGGATAGCTAGTCAAACTTGTCCTCATACTCGGCCATGGTCATGTTCCCTTATTGTAGGTCCATGAATTCCTCCTTCTTCTGAGCCCTGGTAGCTATAGAGATATACTTTGTGAAGTAAGCTTCCCCGAATTGTTGCCAGGTCTATTCTTCTTCATTACTTCAATCTGCAGCTCTTTTTGCTGCTTTCCACCAGTTCCCTACTTCTTGGTCAAAGTAAAACACTGCCCACTTCACCTTTCATGTTCTACGAGTGAAGAGATTCTGAAGAACTTCTCGATTGTACTTATCTAATCTTCAGTAGCGGCTGGGTCGAGCTGTCGATGGAAATTGGGAGTTCGAGTTCTGCTAAATACTTAGAATCCGGTAGGTGCGTAGGGTGGATTCTCCTATCTAGGAGGAGGCTAATGTGGATTGACAAGCTCTTGGACGACTTGTCTTTGCTGCTCTTTTTGCACCTCCATCTCGTGTAGTAATTGATTTCTTTCATGCTGGTTTGACTGCATCAGCTAAGTCATTTATTGATTGAAAGTAGTCGTCATCTCGCGCAATAGGCGCATCACTCTAGATTCTTAAGCACCTTCATGTGACATGGCCTCGTTCACCTGAGAGCCATTCATTTCGTCGTGGAGCCATCAAGTACTGATTCCACAAAACGTCGTATGTTAGAGAATTCGTACGACATAGTCCCTAAAGGAAGTAAAGCCTGAGCTTTGATACCAACTCTGTTACGACTCAGAATCCTTATCCGATCACAAGGGCCTAGAATTTCGTGTTATGATCCCGTACGCTTGTTAAGGTGATAAGTGGGGCCTTCATAGCGTAACTTATCCGTATTTGTATCTTACCTTATCTTACATATCATTCCTTATTATTTACTTATAACTTAAGTTGGAGTGAGCCACGATGCAATAAGATTCTTAAAAATCACGCTTTCTAAGGGACGGATTTCGTAGTAACATGGATGTACTTCGTGTGGCAGTCTATACTCCCATAAAGGTGTTGCATCCGTACATGGATGCCTATATTCCAAATTCTACATGAGCGCAAAAGGAATCCCGGTATGACGAAGGCTTAAAAGTCGTGTGACATAGCTTATTCCTTTTTAATCATGTGTATGCCCTATCGTAGTTTTCTATGTGATGAATGTTATATGATGGAAGGACTCACCTGACTAAACGAAATCATATCATACACCATACATGTTTGTTACCATAATATAATGATTAAAATATAGAATGAACAAGCCTTTCTTACATAACTTTGGAAAAATTCTGTGGACCATGAGATTGCTAATGGAGTGATCAAAACTGTTGTTCTTAAAGTTATTGAAGTTCTATGTGGTATTTGCGTCAAGACCTTTTACTAATTTGATCCAAAAGTGGGTCAATGTGGCTGGTCAAATAATTCCTTTAATCTAGTTATACAAGGGTTTATATCCCTTACCAAATCTTCCAAACTTGAGGGTCTCAAAACACGTCCTCAAAATATTAGTGACACTTTTCTGATCCGTTAGATTATATTGTGTCATTATGGAGATCGTTTTGAAGTTGGTCCTATGATCCAGTTGGGCCTTGATTCTCAAAAGTTAATGGTCAAAGGTAGCTCATGACATTGTTCCATGTGGCACACAGGGCTGCCAACAAAACAAATGAACTTCGAACCATCCATCATCTAATCTGAACCATTAGATGGCCAGACAATAAAATTTTACCTAAGGTTTGGGTCTTTTGTCCTAGCCCTGATCCGACTTCTAGAACACTAGATCCTCTAATCAACATTTTACAAGATCTAGGAGCTACATGCACACTTAGGGCACCTACTATATGGTGATCAAATTGAATGAACCTGCACCATCGGATACTTAAGGAATATAATTTTTAGGTGTTAGATCTTTGGGCCTAATTCATTTCGGCCTCCACATGGTGTCCACATGGTGGGTCAATCCTTTCATGATCGATGGTGTCCACATGGTGTTTCTATTTCTTGATTTGCGTGTCGATTTCTCGAGTTCTGAATCATTATATGTCTCGAGAATTTTGATTTGAGGAGACGGTCCATCTCTGCACCATTTCTTGGATCGGGCCCACAAGGTCCAACTTTTGATCTATTTTGATTGGATCCAATTGTGCTAAGGGATGGCTGCACCAAATTAACTGTATTAGGTAAGTTCTCCAATGCACCCAACTATAATGGTCAATGCAGGCAAGTTATCACCAGCTATGACAACGTTTGGTCGGGCTGAAACTCGGAAATCTATTTATACTGGCCGGAGAAGTCATATATATATATATATACATGTATATACATTTAACCAGCTCTTGAGAGCTTCTCTCTCTAAATTTCTCCGTTGGGTCTTATCTTTCTCTAAACTTTATCTGTTAAAGGTTGGGCCTATCTTATTTTCTCTCTTAGCTTCTGTGTTAGAGGTTGGGCCTGTCTTATTTGCTCTCTCTAAACTTCTATGTTAGAGGTTGAGCTTGTATCATTTTCTCTCTCTAAACTTCTATATTAGAGGTTGGGCTTGTATCATTTTCTCTCTCTAAACTTTATTGGTCATCTCTATTCTCTCTCTAAAATTTTATGAGAAGACCACGAGTCATCTCTATCTAAAATTCCCTTCTTTAGTTGGGTCTCCTCTCTCTCTCTCTATACTCTCTCTTAATTAGTTGGGTGTACCCGATCTCGAGCGGCCTAGAATTCCATGTTATGACACCGCACACTTGTTAAGACGATAAGCGGGTATGCACATAATTCTTAATTCAATTTAGCATATGGATCAAGACATTTAAGATAACATTTAAAGATGAAAAGACTAATAAATTAACAACGAACAATGTATGAGGCATTCATAAAGTGATAAATCCTAACCATGCATCTATGATAGAAAAGAAACTGATGTTTTATGTAGGGTAAAACTGTCTCATACATAAATCATAAGTACTGAAAAATAAAAGTAACCATTAACAAGTCTCTCCTAAAAGTGATAAAGACCAGAACTAAAGAATCAGTCAATGCTCAAAGTATTCTGCCGGAACTACTCCCTCGTCCAGGTGGTAGTCGACGTCCTCATCCTCGTAGGCCGCATCAAGTACAACAACATCAACATCCTCAGCGATGAAATAGTCAATGTTCTCACCTGCAACTGTTAGTTTTTGGAGGGGATGAGTTTACTCAATAACGTAAACTCAGTGGGAGTTGCACAATCGATCCACCATAACATACCCAGGTGATCGTGTGTGCAATCGCTTGAATAGCAGTGATTTATAAAAATAAAATTCAGCAACTAAAAATGACTCCAATAACATCTGAAATCTCATACTTATCATAATGAAGCTAAAAGACATAGTATAAAAATGTGATGAGTATGATGTACCAATTTCTAATGCCTTTTTCTATCTACCATGTCGACTTATTCTATGTGGCATATCTTAAAACTTAACATAGCTCCATACACCTACACAACGTATTTCGCTTCTTACTTAATTTACGTATACGACCTGTGTCAGGGCCGCTGCTCGAGCCTATCATGCGAGATCCACATGTAAATAATCATCTAACCTCCGTATCATATTGTATACCACCATCCAGTCCGATGAGGTTGCATGCATTTAAATCAGTGCCCCCTTACATTCGGGACACCGTCGTATTATATTGTTCTTAAGACCCGTCTTGGTTGCAAATGTTGGATCTTGCGGTGGCACGCAAGATATGACACATGTAGAAACTTATTTCGTATTTTACTGGCCTTTACAGTATAACTTATCCATATTCGTATCTTACTTTATCTTGCATATCATTTCTTATCATTTACTTAAAATTTAATTTGGAGTGATTCACAGTGCGATAAAATTCATAAAATCACGCTTTTTAAGGGACGAGTTCCGTAGTAACCTGGATGTACTTCGTGTGACAGCTCATACTACCATAAAGGTATTGCATTCGTACATGAATGCCTATATTCCAAGTTCTACGTGACCGTGAAGGGAACCCTACCATGACAAAGGCTTAAAGGCCATGTGATATATCTTATTCCTTTTTAATCATACACATGTTATATCATAAGTTCCAATGTGATGCATGTTATATGATGAAAGGACTTACCTGACTAAACGAAACTATTTCATATACCGTACATGCTTGTGACCATCATATAATGATTAAAATATGGAATGAACAAGCATTTCCTACATAACTTGGAAAGATTCTGTGGTCCATTAGATTGCTTATGGAGCTATCAAGCCTGCTATTCATAAAGTTTCCTAAGATTTATGTGGTCTCTACATCGGGACCTTTTACTAGTTTGACCCAAGAGTGGGTCAAAGGGACGGGTCAAACAACCATTTTATCTTAGTTGCACAAGAGTTCATATCCCTTAATTTTTCAAACTTTCGGGCCTCATACTACTTCCTCAAATTTTTAATGACTGTTCTCTGATCCGCTCGATCATATTGTATTATTATCAAAATTAATTTAAAGTTGATCCTATGGGCTAGTTTGGTCCCGATTCTCAAAAGTTAAGGGGGTCAAAGGTAACCCATGACATTTTTTTCATGTGGCACACAGGGTTGCAATAACAAGTGAACCTTGAACCATCTATCATCTAATCTGAACCGCTAGATGGTCGGATAATATACTTTTACTTAAAGTTGAGTCTCTTGTCCCGATCCTGATCCGACCTCTAGCACACTAGATCCTCCAGTCAACATTTTAGGAGATCTAGGAGTCACGTGTACACTTACGGTACCTACTATATGGCGAACATATTGAATGGACCTGAATCATCAAATGCTTAAGAAGGTGTTAGGTCTGTGAGCCCAATCTATTTCGACATCTAAGGCCTCAGATCTAAGGGTCAATCCTTTCATGGTCTATAACCTCTAGATGGTGTTTCCATCTATTGATCTGTGTGCCAATTTTTCGGGTTCTGAACCATTAGATGCCTCAAGAATTTCAATTTGAGGAGACGATCCATCTCTGCACCATTCCTTGGGTCGGGCGCACAAGGTCTAACCTTGAATCTATTTTGTTTAAATCCAGGCGTGCTAAGGGATGATTGTACAAATTAATCATATCAGGTAAGTTCTCCAATGCACCCAACTACAATGGTCAGTACAGGCAAGTTATCACCGGCATTGACGTCGTTTGGTCTGGCCGATCCCCGAAATTCAATTTATACCGGCGGGAGGAATCATATATATATATATATATATATATATATATATAACTAAACATGGATCACCTGAGAGCTGCTCTCTAGCCTCTCTCTAAATTTCTACATGTTATTGGGTCTTTGCTCTTTGCTCTCTGCTCTCTTCTTTCTCTCTCTACAGCCAAACTCTCTCTTTTCGTTTACTGTTACAGGGACGTGAAATGAGGAACAACATGTCACTATACATCTCTCTATCTCTACATTTTTAGTTGGGTCCTCTCGTTCTCACTCTAAATTTTCATATGGGTCTCTCTATTAAACACCATGGGTTTCTCTCACTAAAATCATGGGTCTCTCTACTAAAAACCTTATATTTCTCTCTCTAAGACCAAGGGTGTTCTCACTGCTAAAAACTTTGGGTTTCTCTCTCTAAATCCTTTGTTATATACTCATCTATATAAACATAAAATAGTTTTATATATCTATATATATATATATATACAATTTTCCCTTTTGTTTATGGTTTGATGGTCTCTGTTACAGAGACGGTGCCAAGGAGGAGAAGAGGTTGAAAGGAGCTTGGCTCCATTGTTAATCATACACATACACTATTTCATATATAAGCCTGGTAATCATATTTGTAAATTAGTATCTCTCTCTCTCTAAAATTTCTATGGGTCCTCTGTTGCCGGGTCATGGGAGCAAAACAGAAGAAACAACTGTATAAATATCAAATAGTATATATACATAAAATCGTATATATATATATATGAATAAAACAGTATACATATCTCTCTCTCTCTCTCTCTCTCTCTATATATATATATATATATAACAGTAAAAAAGAAAACAACATATGGACCAGTTATAAAACAGTATATAAAACAGAATATATAATTATCCTATATCTATATATATATATATATATATATATATATATATATATATATAATGCAGTTTATATATACATTAAATATCTATAAATATATTTTCCTTTTTGTTTTTCTTCTTCAACTACATGAGAGCTCTATTAATGGAGTTTTTTTTTTTCAAAAATAAAAACTGAATATGTTAAGATCGATTGAGGGGCACCCACCTGTTGGAGCATGCATGTGGATTCAGGTTGGCATGGATCGATGTTCGGGCGTCGATTTTTGAGACAATTGGTGTGGATCGATGGTTAACCACGTTATCGCCGTGGATCACGTCTCGAAGAAGGTGAAGACACGGTGGCTGATTTCAAGAGAAGGTAGTCGCAGCAATGTCTGCCTCACATGCGTTGAAGAAGCTATAGTGGGGGTATTGCGAGATGGAGAGGAAAAATACGATAGCAATTGTGGTGTCGGCTGTATTCTTGAAGAGAGAAGGAGACGAGAGAGGTTGAAGATATCCCTCTATTTACCTTGCATACAGGATTTAATAAGTGAAGTCCAACGAGGAAGGGCCTGATTAGGCAGTGATCTTGCACAAAAGGCACCCACTATATCTATAAATTTAGTAAATATCTTAAGTTATACACATATATTTATATAATATATAAATATAGAATGGAGGGGATGGGGTTGCCTTAGGCTAACGATTTGGGTGATTCGGTGCCAACTAAAGTGGCTAGATCTTACAAACTTTCCTTCTATTGTGGTGTGGGCTGGGGTAGTGTGTGGGGCATGCACACAGAGTTTGGTATTCTACTGCATCTCACGCCATCGAATGACCCTCTTAAGATTCGGGTCATAACATTCTTCCCCCCTAAAAAAAATTTCGTCCCCAAAAATTACATATCGATTATTCAAGAAGTTGTGGATATGTTGCTTTAATGTTGGCTTCGTCCTCTTAGGTTGCCCCCTTTGGTGTGTGATATTGCCATTGAACCAACACCAATTTCATCATCTTATTTTTGAAAACCTGCACCTTTCGATCAAGAATTCTGATGATCCTTGCAATGATAGCGAGATCTTCTTTTATATTGATACGTTCGATCTCCACAATGTGTGAGGGGTTATATACGTATCGCCTCAATATAAACACGTGGAATACATCGTGGATCCCCGAGTATTATTATGGTAGATCAACTTTATAAGCAACCTCGCCCGCCCGTTTGGTGACTTCAAAGGGCCCTACATATCTGGGGCTCAGTTTCCCGTACTTTTCAAAGCGCATAACTCCTTTGGTCGGTGAGACGAGAATGAACACATGTTTGCCAACCTGACAAAAGATTTTTCTGTTCAAAATACGAATAAAATTTTTATAAAATTTAAACTTTCAAGTCGAAATGTGGTACCTCGAACTCTAAGTTACGACGGTGGGGGTTGGCGTACTTTCTCTAACAATCTTTGGCTATTCTAAGCCGTTCGCTTATCAGTTTGATTTTTTCAGTCATGGTTTGGACTAGTTCGGGTCCAAGCATCTTCCTTACTCCTACTTCATCCCAACGCAGAGCTGTTTTACAACTTATATCATATAATGCCTCGAAAGGAGATGTTCCAATGCTCGCCTGATAACTATTGTTGTAAGAAAATTCGATCAAAGGGAGGTGATTGTCCCAATTCCCTCGGAAGTTGAGCATACAAGCTCTTAACATATCTTCGAGTACTTGGTTAACCCTTTCGGTCTGCCCGTCGGTTTGCAGATGGAAGGCAATACTAAATTCAAAATGAGTACCCAAAGCTGCTTGGAAGATAGTCTAATATTTTGAGATAAATTTTGAGTCTCTATTGGACATGATGCTCACCGACACGCCATGTAATTTCACAATTTCCTTCAAGTCTCAATAAGTTTTTCTCCATCTGCAATGGTTTTAAATGGCAAAAAGTGTGCAGATTTTGTCAATCTATCAACTATTACCCAAATGGCATCGTTCTTCTTCAATGTTTTTAGCAGACCAATGATGAAGTCCAATGATATATTTTCTCACTACGACTTCGGAATGGGTAAGGGTTGAATGAAATCGGCCTGTTTTTGGTGTTCTGCTTTTAGTTGTTAGCACACTAGGCATCTTGATACATATTCGGCTATTTCTCTTTTCATGTTCAGCCATCAGTACCAGTTCTTCAAATTTTGATATATCTTAGTGTTGTCTGGGTATACTGAGTACCTTGATTTATGACCTTCATCTAGTATTTCTCTTTTCACATTAGGGTCATTGGGCATGTACAATCTTCGCCTAAAGAGTAATGTTCCATCCGTTCTGAGACTAAAATCAAGTTTTGATTTTATACATATTTTTAATGATTCTTAGAATTTTCGGATCCATTCGCCGCAGTTCCCTGATTTTATCCACTATGAATGGATTTGTCAGAATTTTTGTTAAATATATACCTTCTTTGATTTCTTGGAGATAAAAATCTTCTTCTGCTAGTTCATCGAGGGGCCTCCAAGTTATTAATTGGGCTAAAAATCCTGACATTTTTCTACTGAGTGCATCTACGACGATGTTCGCTTTACCAGGATGATAATTAATCAAACAATCGTAATCCTTCATGTACTCGACCCATTAGCGTTATCTGAGAGTCAAATATTTTGTGAGAAGAGGTATTTGAGGCTCTTATGATCTGTATATACTTTGAACGTTTCACCATAGAGATAAAGTCACCACAATTTGAGAGCAAAGATGACAGTTGCCAATTCTAAGTCGTGAACTGGATAGTTTTTCTCGTTGACCTGTATGCAACGACCTTCCCATCTTGTTACAGTACACAACCAAGTCCTTGGCGGGATGCGTCGGTGAATATTTCAAATTTACCCTTATATATGTTAGAGAGCAAAGTTAGAATTGGTGTTGTAGTAAGTTTCTTCTTTAACTCTTAGAAACTTCTTTCACACTCATCAGACCACACAAATTTTGTATTCTTATTAGTGAGGTTTGTAAGGGATAGAGCAATTCGAGAGAATCCCTTAACGAAGCGTCGATAGTAACCAGCGAGTCCGAGGAAACTCCTTATTTCGGTAACACTTTTTGGTGTCTGTCAATTAATTACCGCCTCAATCTCAGAAGGATCAACAATAACACCTTCTGCAGATATCACATGCCCCACAAAGGTCACTTGTTTGAGCCAGAAATCGCACTTGCTAAGTTTAGCATACAATTGATGATCTCAGAGTGTCTGAAGTGCGAGACAAAGGTGTTCCTCATGTTTTTTCTCCGATCGTGAGTAGATGAGGATGTCATCTACGAAATCAATGATGAATTCATCAAGATACCGCCTGAACACCTGATTTATCAGGTCCATGAATACAGCTGGTGTATTTTTTAGTTCGAAGGGCATGACTAAGAATTTGTACTACCCATTCTTCCAAGCAAAAGTTGTCTTCGAAATATCCTCTTCTCTCATTTTCAATTGATGATAAACTGATCTAAGATCAATCTTAGAAAAGCACTTAACACCTTGCAGCTGATCAAACAAATCATCGATACGTGGGAGGGGGTATCGATTTCGGATGGTTACACTATTCAACTGACGATAATCGATGCATAGCCTCATCGAACCATCTTTCTTCTTTACGAAGAGCACTGAGGCTCTCCATGGCGACCGATTACGTCTGATAAATTTCTTATTTGACACCTCTTTAAGCTGTATCTCCAATTCCTTTAATTCTGCAGGGGTCATTCGGTATGGTGCCTTGGCAATTGAAGCGGTCCCTGGGATCATATCGATTTTGAACTCGATTTCTCGATCAGATAGTACCTTAGAAAAGTCCTCAGCAAATACATCAATGAAGTCTCTGACGACTAAAATTTTTGTAGGATCAACTATCTTGTCTTACTCCTTGTCTAATGTTGCTAATAAAGATTATCCCTTCTTTTTAATTCCCCTAAATCTGAATGGAGGCTCTTCGAGTGGTTGGGAGGTGACCACTTTAGAGAAGCAGTCAACTGTGGCATTATATGTGGCTAGCCAATCCATGCCCAATAAGATATCGAAATCCTGAAAGTCCAACACAATGAGATCTACTGGAAGATCATGACCCTTGATGTTTATGATAGTATTTCGACATACAAGGGTAGCCATTATCTTGCTTCCTGACGGTGTTGAAATTACCAATTCATTCTTTAGGAGTGTAGGTGTAGTTCATATTTCTGACACGAATCCTAGGATAATAAAAGAGTGTGTGGAACCCGAATCTATGAGTGCGAGAGCTAGGTATTTATTAGTATTCTCTGGGTGAATGACCAATGAATTACTTATTTGCACAGTATAAGATTTAGAATATTATTAATTTGATGGTGATTATGCAGATTTTAAATTTAAATAGTTATGTTAATAACTGAAATGATAACTTTTACTAGACAATCATACCTTGGATCACTTCATCGCTAGCCAGGGTGTCCTACTGCGACAATGCGAATACATGTCCTTGGTTCGAAGGCCTCGCCTGTAGGCCTTAAGGTTTCTCTTGACAATCCTTAGCAATATGTCCTTCATTTCCACAATTATAACATTTCTCGGTACCTTGCATGCACACACCCGATCGATGTCGCTTGTTGCACTTAGGGCACAACTCGAATGGTAATAACCTCCCTGTAGTTGTTGTGAAGGTGGCGCGATGTTAAGGTAGGGGTAGGTCGAGTCTGTTGAGGTACGATTCGAGACTTTTTATTCACTGAAGGGTTAGTGTAAGGCTGAATCCCCTGATAGAATGTAGGTGTCGGCCTGTGAGACACAAAAGGGGCTCGTTGGACAACCTTATTTTTCTATGCCTCAATTCTAGCTGCTTTTCTGTTCATCATTTCTCCCTACTCTCTCTCCTGGATTTGGGTGCGTTCAACTAGTTCGCTGTATGTTTCAATCTTCATCGCGGCTAACTTCTAGCGAAAGAATGGTTGCAAGCCGTTCTGAAATGCGAAGAGTTTATCGCCTTCGTCTGCGATCAAATTCGCAGCAAATCTGGATAGCTGGTCAAACTTGGCCTCGTATTTGGCCACAGTCATATTCCCTTGTCGTAGGTTCATGAATTCCTTCTTCTTCTGAGCCCTGGTGGCTACAGAGAAATACTTTTTGAAGTAAGCTTCCCTGAATTGCTGCCAAGTTCATTCTTCTTCATTGTTTCAATCTGTAGCTCTCTTTGCTGCTTTCACTAGTTTTCTACTTCTTGGTCTAGGTAAAACGTTGCCCACTTCACCTTTTCATGTTTTAGGGGTGAAGAGATTTCGAAGAACTTCTCGATTGTACTTATCCAATCTTCAGCGGCGACTAGGTCGAGCTGAACATGAAAATATGGAGGTTGAGCTCTATTGAATACTTGAAATCCGGTAGGTATGTAGGATGGATTCTCCTATCGAGGAGAAGGCTGACGTTGATTGACAAGCTCTTGGACGACTTGTTTTTGCTACTCTCTTTGCACCTCCATCTCGTGCAGTAATTGAGTTCTTTCCTGCTAGTGTGACTGTGTCAGCTGAGTCATTTGTTGATTGAAAGTAGTCGTCATCTCACGCAATAGGCACATTGCTTCAGATTCTTGAGGACTTTTGTGTGATGAGGTCTCGTTCTCCTGAGTGTCATTCGTTTCTATGCGTCATAGAGCCATCAAGTCCTAATTCCACAAAATGTCGCATGTTAGAGAATTCGTAAGTCATAGTCTCTAAAGGAAGTAAAGCCTGAGCTCTGAAAGATCATGATTCATCTCTATCTAAATTTCTCTTGTGATATCTAAATTTCATTAATGACTGTTTTTTTTTCTCTTGCTCCATTAATGACTGTTTAATTATGAAGAAGAAGGTGATAAATAAATAAATACTTATTTCATTAGTATCCTAAATTTAATAATATATATTATACATCTAATTATATATATATATATATATATATATATATATATATATATATATATATATATATACACTCGATACATTGTATTCGCACTGAAGCAGTCTACTAGTCTCCCTCTTCCCAAGTAACACCCTCCTCTCTGTGTTATTCTTGTTTTAAATAAAGAGAAGAATTTTATACTAAATAAGTGTGTGAACCAGTTAGTTGATTCTAAACAGAAGGCATTTGCTTCCCCTCCATGGCAAGGAAATGTTTCAATATTGGTCTCAAATATTGAGTCAATATTGAGTCAATACTGAATCAGGGATTCTGCATATCGAGCAGCCTCTGTTTTTAGGTTCTTGTTGGTGCTATATATATCGGACAACTCAGTTTTATATTGCCACTATTTAAGCATAGAAAGAAATTGGTCATAGGCTAGGCGCATAGACTCAATTCTCCCCAATGTTCGCAATTCGTCAATTGCCAATCTGCAATTTAAAGATATCGACAGCCTTAGAAACACTTTTATGAGTGAGGATCTTCTGTAGAATGGATGAAAATTCGAAAATTATACTCAAATAAATAGATAGATGTGATGATGTAAATTTGAATTTATATTCACTATTGTGTTTGAATTTTCTGCTTACTCAGGGAAATCAAGGTTGTTGTTAATAAAAATATAATATAAGATGAATGCTCGCAAGTTATATTCACATAAATGCACCCAACTAATTAAGAGAGAATATAGAGAGAGAGGTGAAGACCCAACTAAAGAAGGGAAATTTAAAGAGAGAGACCAATGGGCTTCTCACAAAATTTTAGAGAGAGAATAGAGATGACCCTTGCTTTTCTCCAACGAAGTTTAGAGAGAAAATGATACATGCCCAACTTCTAACACAGAAATTTAGAGAGAGAAAATGATACAGGCCCAACCTCTAACATAGAAGTTTAGAGAAAGAAAATGATACAGGCCCAACCTCTAACACAGAAGTTGAGAGAGAGAAAATAAGATAGGCCCAACCTCTAACACCGAAGTTTAGAGAGAGAAAATGAGACAGGCCCAACCTTTAATAGAGAAATTTTAGAGAGAGATAAGAACCAACAAAAAAATTTAGAGAGAGAAGCTTTCAAGAGTTAGTTAAATGTATATATATATATATATATATATATATATGATTTCTCCGGCCGGTATAAATAGATTTTCGGGTTTCGGCCCTATCAAACGCCGTCATAGCAGGTGATAACTTGCCTGTACTGACCATTGTAGTTTGGTGCATTGAAGAACTTACCTAATATGATTAATTTGGTGAAACCATCTCTTAGCACAATTGGATTCAATCAAAATAGATTAAAAGTTGGACCTTGTGGGCTCGACCCAAGTAATGGTGCAGAGATGGACCGTCTCCTCATATCAAAATTCTCGAGACATTTAACGATTCAGAACTCGAGAAATCGACACGCAAATCAAGAAATAGAAATACCATGTGGACACCATCGATCATGAAAGGATTGACCCTTAGATTTGAGGCCGAAATAAATTAGGCCCAAAGACCTAACACCTAAATATTATCTTCCTTAAGTATCCGATGGTGCAGGTCCGTTCAATTTGATCACCACATAATAGGTGTCCTAAGCGTGCATGTAGCTCCTAGATCTTATAAATATTGACTGGAAGATCTAGTGAGATAGAGGTCGGATCAGGGCTGGGACAAAATAGGGAAAATTTTATTGTCTGACCATCTAATGGTTCAGATTAGATGATGGATGATTCGAAGTTTATTTATTTGTTGGCAGCCCTATGTGTCACATGGAACAATGTCATGGGCTACCTTTGACCCTTAACTTTTGAGAATCAAGGTCCAATTGACCCATAGACCAACTTCAAAATAATCTCGATAATGGCACATTATAATCTAATGGATCATAAAAGTGTCACTAGCATTTCGAGGACGTGTTTTGAGGCCCTCAAGTTTGGAAGATTGTGTAAGAGATATGAAGCCTTGTATAACTAGGTTAAGAGAATTGGTTTACCAGTTATGTTGACTCATTTTTGGGTCAAATTAGTAAAAGGTTTTAACACAAAGACCACAAAATTTTTTCAAAGTTATGTAGGAAAGGCTTGTTCATTCCATATTTTAGTCATTATATTATAATTACAAATATATACGGTGTATGATATGATTTCGTTTAGTCAGGTGAGTACTTCCATCATATGACATGCATCACATAGAAAATTACGATAGGGCATACACATGATTAAAAGAAATAAGCTATGTCACACGACTTTTAAGCTTTCGTCATGGTTGAGTTTCCTTCACGGTCACGTGGAACTTGAAATATAGGCATCCATATACGAATATAATACCTTTATGAGAGTATGGGCTGTCACATGAAGTACATCCGTCCTTTAGAAAGCATAATTTTATAAATCTTATCGCACCATGGCTCACTCCAACTTAAGTTATAAGTAAATGATAAAAAATAATATGTAAAATAAGGTAAGATACAAATATGGATAAATTATGCTATGAAGGCCAGCAAACTATGAAATAAATTTCTACACGTGTCATATCATGCGTGTCACCACAAGATTCAATGTCTGCAGCCAATACGGGTTTTAAGAATAATACGAAACGATAGTGTTCCGAAAGTAAGGGGACACTGATTTAAATGCATACAACCTTATCGGGCTGGATGGTAGTATACGATATGATATGAAGGTTATGTGATTATCTACACGTGAACCTCGCATGATAGGCTAAAGCAGCGGCCTTGACACAGGTTATATACGTAAATTAAGTAAGATGCGAAGTGCGTTATAGAAGCGTATGGAGCAATGTTAAGTTTTAAGATATGTCATGTAGGATAAGTTGACAAAATAGATACAAAAAGATATTAGAACTTGATTCATCATATTCATTTCATTTTATGTCAGGTCTTTTTATTGTATACTATTTCTTTTCATTTTATGCTATGTCTTTCAGTTTCGATATGACATGTTATGAAATCTTAGATATTTTTGTAATCATTTATAGCTGCGTGATTTATTTCAAAATGCACCGCAACTAAAGTGATTACACACATGATTACCTGGGTATGTTATGGTGGATTGATTGTGCAATCTATTGAGTTTACGTGACTGAGTAAACTCACCCTCCTCCCAAAACTAACAGTTACAGGTGAGAATACTAACTATTCTATCACTGTGGATGGGAATGCTGCTATACCTGATGCGGCTTATGAGGATGAGGACGTCGGCTACCATGTGGATGAGGGAGTAGATCCGACGGCCTACTTTGAGCATTGAGAGATTCTTTAGTTCTAGTCTTTATCGCTTTCAGGAGAGACTTGTTTTCAGTACTTCTTACGAGTTTATGTTTGAGACCATTTTATCCTACGTAAAATCTCAGTTTATTTTCTATTATAGATGTATATTTAGGATTTATCACTTTATTAATGTCATATACATTTTTCACTATTAATTTATGAGTTGTTTATTTTTAAATGTTATCTTAAATGTCTCAATCCATATGTTAAATCGAATTAAGAATTATGTATATATTTGCTTATCGCCCTAACAAGCATGCGGTGTCATAATACGGAATTCTAGGCCCCTTTGATAGAGTAAAGATTCTAGGTCGTGACAACTTGTCTCAAATGAACATATCCAAACCACTCTAAACAATATTTTGTAATTTTTTCTTTTATTGGTGTCACATATAGTTTAAAAGAAAGACTTAGTATTCTTGGGACTTGTACCATATAACAAACTATTTCAACCATATGATTTGCAGGCCATGATATAGAGATCTTTTGTGCCAAAGAGTTGTACAAAACACTATCTCTATCATTTGACTCAGCTTAATTAAAACCCATCATGTGATTCAATGATTGGCTTCACTGAATTAGATGATAGAGATCATGCTTTGTGCCAATTTTTAACATGCCAAAATTTTTTACGTCGGTACTAGAAAATCAGACTCCTTAGATGGTGTTCGTGATGGCACTAGTCTCAAAAATAATTCTTGTTCTTTTTAAACTATGTGCAATGATACAAATGTCGTGTGCCAGTTTTCACTCTCTCTTAACAATAATCGTTCATTTTTATCTTTGTTCACAAGACATCAATCCTTCGGTATAAATACGGTGACGGCCCCTGATGATCGCATTAAACGGATAAGACCATGACTGCTCCTCAATTGCCACATGGCATACATTTTCCATCAATCCAAGTAGTCTATTTGGCATTTTATTATTTTAATAAAATATACTGACATAAGTAAAATTATTCAATTTGTGCATTTTAATCTTAACAATAATAAATAAGTAAAAGATAAAAAATGCAATCATTCCTATTAAAGTGTATATAATTAGAAAAAATAAATAAGAATTAAAGTGCCTATAAAACGGTTAAAATCTCCTTGGCATTTTCTGGACCCAACGTAGAAGTAGATCTCAATACGAGCTACCTCTTACAGGTACTTGATTGCCCAACACCCCGGTCACACGCCTCAAAAGCATCGAATCATCATGACCCCCCATCTATAGAAAGGGAGGTCGTATAATATTAAAACTAGTGACTGGCATAATGACCAAGTGTAGGTGCGGGAAGTCTTATTGTTCACAATGGCGGGTAGGGCTTTGCAGAAAATCGACCCGACCGATTTCAGCGATTGAAATCGAACAAAATTTTGGTTTGATTTCAATTTTAGAGCATATTAGTTCGGTTTTGATTTTGAAAAAGTGATTTATCGATTTGGTTTCATCTTAACGTAAAAAACTCGAAATCGAATCGATAAGAAACTGATAATATGATATTACTTAGGTGCATACAAAAATAGGTTGCAATTAAAATTCTCTTTTAAAACTTTAAATTTTCTAAGTTTAAATAGAAACTAACAGGTAAAGGATAAATCTTAAAACTTAAAATAAGCAAAAAAATAAAAACCCTTATTATCACATATTCCATTCGTTTCTACTTCCTAATTTCCATCGGCTACCGTGAGATTAATTTCATGTATGTTGGACTAATTTCATTAAAATGGATTAAACACCTCTTGCTAATATAAATGCTACAAATAAAAAAATTGAGATTTAGAAATCGAAAACCGAGTTATTAGTTCGATTTCGGTTTGGAAGTTTATTGGTTCGATTTTGATTTGAGAAATTAGAAACCGATAATTATCAGTTCGATTTCAATTTAGCGTGAAAATCGACCCTAACCAACCCGATAACACCCGTATTGGTGGATGGCACATTTTATGCACGTGTGGAGAGATGTATGTAGAGAGAGATTTTCCAAGGATGACAGGTTGAGGAAGGAAAGAAAGGTATTAGGCATTATTTGCAACCATATATTCTTCCTTCATAAACATGGTTGCAAATAAAAACATCTTTTAATATTTTTAAAACGAAAAATCTAATAATCCCCACCCCCTATTCTCGCTTAAAGAAATCCTATAAGAAGAGGACAAATGGCACCAGTACGTGTTTTAGTCGTACATTTTTTTCGGGCTATTTTTGTTTATTTTTCTTTATAAGCAAGCCGAGTTGAGGAGATAGTCGGCGAAATTTCAATAATTTTGATTTTTTTGACAAAATTTTCGACCAAATTTCAAAATTTTATTTTTTTTATTTTATTCTTTTTTCTCAATATGTTTGTTTATACCACACGGCTGTGTCACTGCATGGCTTGCTCAAGTGAATTGAGAGCCTTTTATAGAGGTGGCTAAAGTGCCATTTTTTTCTCGTGGCCGATGTGGGACTAAATTCCATTTAGAAAACCACTTTCTCACCCCACCTTCTTCAATCGGCATGCATTGACCGCCTTTGAATTGGATGATAGATGTCATTTTTTATCCTGCTTCTGCATAATGGATCGTGGGCGTACCATCAGACGATCAATTTTTTTATTACACGACACAAATCTCAAAAAGTGACCCTAAAATCATATGACCCTCATTACGCTCAAGCATGATTTTAGTCGCTTTTTGAAATGTGTGTCATGCGTAATAAAAAACCGACCGCATGATGATACGCCCACGATCCATATATCCATTGTTCAAAATATGGGAATGAAAAATGACCTCTACCATCTGATTCAAAGGCGATCAATACATACCGGGTGTAGGAGGTGGGGTGAAAAAGCAGCCTTTTTGGGTGAGTATAAGAGCACCCTCTGTCAATTTATCTTCTATAGTTCTATGCTTGAGCTCGTCGTCAGTGCTTGACCACTTGGATTAATTGTTTAAATATATTTTTATTTTTATTTTTAATCCTTGAAACTTTCCCGAAATTTTTTCAAAATGTATCAAAATTAATCAAAAATGTACCGAAAGGACGCCCACCGAAAAATTTCTGAAAACGAAATTGGTCACCATGGCTGAGGATCAATTTGTCCTCACTCTTTACATTAAGAACCCAAAATATATAGTGGGTAAATCGTATTCAGATTTCCATGCTACAATAAATCATCATCCAATAGAGAGCCGAGAAAAGAAAACCATTTTAATGCTTCTTAGGAAAAGGGGCTGCCAGTAATCAAGTAGTGTGGATCGGGATGTTGGAAAGGGCAATGGCAACCATATTAATGGTTAATGGTATGTAGCATATGGCTTGGGGAGAAGCAAAACCAGTGATGAAACCGTTGGAATTGTCAACGCTCCCAATACCAAATCGGGCTACAGAACTCAACCAGTACATCATGCTCATTTGACTCAACTATACGGACAGAATACTTTTTTTTTGTTCAAAAAATAAACAGAAAAATAATAAATAAATCTAGACAGTTGACCATGTCTTCTATACCTGATCATTTGAAAGCTCTTAGAAGAGAATTCACTGACAAATTAACAGAACTCCATCCAATGATGTACTGTTGTCAACTGAGCTGCATCTCCATGACAGCCAAGTGTATGTGTACGCTGTTATGAAGAAGACATGTGGCACTTTAGATAATATTGAATACCCATTGCATGAAAGATGGTGTATGGGCGCTTCCGTCTAAAGCGAACTCATCTAACACAATTCTCCAACTTATGGCAAACCAATTGAGACAAAACATGCAAGGCCATAACACACAATAAACAAAACAGTAAAGGCTTTTCTTTAACTTAATGGGTAGAGGCTGGAGCTGAACCCATGGCTTGAGCATATATTCTTACAAAAGCCTAAACCCATAATGATCAGAGGATCCGCTTCCTTCTAAGATAACAGGAATAGCGGATTGAAGAAAATATTTACAACTGTACAATATTCAAACAGAAAAAGTAAATTCTTGAAGACCGCAATCACATAACAACAGCGGCTAGTCAGAAACCTGCCAAAAAGGAGGGAGAACAGAACTAAGCTATATAAGATAGCTGCTACCTATTCTCGTTCCCAGGCGCTTCAGAGCGATTGTTTCGGAAGTACTTTTTGCTGAACGATTCTCCTTCGTCGGGGAATTTCTCCTGAACAAAATTCTTCATGCATTTCAAGTAAGAGAAATCTGCACGGGATCCGTTTGTTGAGACAACATAAAAGCACCTCGTCCCTTGGAAATTGGTGTGTTTGTCGACCTGTCAATCATAGAATGATTATTACAATTGGAGAGATGAAAATTGTAAAAACATAGATCACCACAAAATACTTTATGGAAGTAGGGTAAGTAGAGAGTTAAATAATAGGGGATGTAGGGGTGCAAATAAGCTGGAAAACATGCTAGGAAGCAACAGCGTGCAGGCTCAACGCACTGGGTTCTAACCACAATTGTGGGTAACAAGCTTCCAAAAATCACCCCAGAAGCTTTATAAGGTGCAGATTTAGACCTAAATTTGTTTGGCCCACTGCAGCCCGGCCACCGGGCCCAGACAGATGTCAGCCTGGCCAATAGTCAACTCTAACAATCATCCAATTATCAAAGTACAGAAAGCCGAAAACAGAGAAATGAATTAAGTTTAATTCTCGGACTCAGGAAGATGAAATGTTTTTAGTTGTTTACCACAATCTCTATATAGCACAACCAATCAATTGCAAAAACAACATTTCACAGCCTGAGAGGAAAAATAGAAAAGGCTATTCAATGAAAGCTTATATACAGAAGGTTGTTCGTGAAAAAATGTTTAAACACATTAAGAGATGAACCACTCTACTCCACTTCTTCACTTTTTTTTTTTAATTAAGTTGCAAATTAACATCTACCTTTATCGCAAAAACGATTTCTCCTTCAAATGGGTAGCCCCTATTCAAGAACCTAATGTGCATTCAGCTCAAGGCTTCTATACGTCCTCAACCTACTCCTGAGTGCTCTTGTACAAAATATAATGCCATGCCAGCGCGGCAATACCATGTTTGTATGATAATTCTGCAAGTTAAAGACCAATTTCCCAGGTTTCCCACAGATTTACCATGCGCATGCCAGCATAGATATCGGTATTGAGTGACTAAAAATATCGAATTTGTGCATACTAGAAGCAGAGCAACCGAGATTATAGACACCGTAGTGTAAGGTCATGTTTAGCTAAATTTGTGTATTAGTGAGGTGTACAAAATATATTTTACTAATTAAAAAAAAATAAAAATAAATAAATATATATATATATATATATACACACACACACACACACACACACATATATACTCATCCTACGTTTAAACTTGACCATTTTTTTAGTAAACTAACACTTCTGATATATATAGCATAATTCAATTGCCAATTTATTAAACGAGACTAACAGTTGACATATCAATGTTTAGGTTTCATATTAAGTAATATATCTTTAGGGATGCATTACTTGCATCCCTAAAGATGTGATTGCACAATTGTTTAAACTTTACCCATTGCACATCACATGCATGATATTGTCTTCGCACACAATTTTTAAAAGGGAGCCATTACTTGCACTTGGAAAGTTGGCCCTTGTACCGAAGTTAAAGAAAGACTTGATGTTTTAGAGAAATGTGACATGTGAAAACGCAATCTGGGCCGTCTGATTTGAAGTTCATGACCTATAGATCTTTAGTGGATTAGATTGGAGCAAAACACGACATTTATCATATAATCTACTGTAGTCAACTGTTGAATCAGATGATAGTCTTCGACTATATTTAATCATATGATGAAGATTATATTTAGTCAACTGTTGAATCAGATGATAGCCTTTGACTACCTTTAATCATATGATGAAGATTATATTTAGTGCTATTCTTTTGCACTTAATATTTAAAAATTATGGCCTTCAAATCAAACAATTTAGATGATTTTTTCATATAGCAGAGATCGCCAAAGTTGCAAGTCTTTGTTTTAAATTCGGTGCAAGGCCAATTTTCCGAGTGCAAGTAATGGCTCCCTTTTTAAAAACTTTCCCTTGAATGTAGTGCACACACACACAAAAAAGAAAAGGATAAAATCACAACCTTTTCTTGATCGACGGGTGGGCTAACTGCTCTGAAACCCATCCATGATTTGGAAACTGCGTTGTAAAATTGTCACTCGGGTACCTAGGATGCAACACGCATTTCTCAATAATTCATGAGGAAGGAGAGCAGATGATTCTAATCCAATGGCTTGATTGGCATAGAACTAGAAGCAAGAAATTACATCCACGGTTCTTTGTGGAATAGATATTCCCATTTTCAGAAACAGACTCTCATAGGATTATGAACCGCAGTTCAAACATTTCTTTCAACCTTTTAAAAAGATTTGTAAGTGAAGACTCGAGATGCGGACGATGGACCACAAGATCTAGCTGACTGGCCTCAAGATCTCGTCAATACGGGTTTTTTTTTCCCAAAAAAATCTGAAAAAATGAAAAAATAATCTTATATTCATTATATATATATATGGGTGCCTCCTAGGCGCCCCTGCTTCCTAGATTTTTTTAAATGGCCGCTGTTTCACTCCATCTTCGTGAAACTTATGCTAGTCCGATATGATCGTAGACAACCACGTCAGCTAATTTACAAGCCCCTGCGGGAGACTCCTTCCTTAGGGTAGGTCCTCAATTTATATGTTTTTCGATATCTAGAATATGGCCTAGTTGATCAAAGAGCATTCGCACATGTCACTTTCCACAAGAGTTTCTACAGCTGATGCAAGGATCCACCCATGCATAGAGTAATCTGAAAATTTTCTGGATCTTTTATTGTCCTTTTTCACTCAACGCGTGTGCGAGTGGGTTTAAGCCACTCAAGCCGTTGGATCAGAATCCTCTCCCGCCCTCCCATAGCAGTTAAACGGACGACAATGACGACACACAAAGAAGACGGTGACCATAATAGATCGAGGTGCAACTGCTACAGGTATGATGACCACTTTCAAATTTTAAAATATAGATTTTCTTTTTTTTTAAATGCTGCACGAGGGCAGACCTAGTATGCAAGTAATGGCTCCCGGATTTCTTTTATTTATATACAAACTTTACTGAAAAAAGAGCTCAAATTTAACTTCGTTCAATTAAGGTGTGAATTTTGTATGTTATTTGTGATCTCAGCATGTTATCTTTGAAAGTGGCATTCTGAACACTTTTTTGGTCATTATGCATAGCAATAATTTGTTATTTATCAAACTATAGGTGCAATCAGAATTTTGGATGGTCCTGAACCAGTACTAGGGTATATTAGGTATGCATTGATTTATCTCGAGCAGGGTGATACTGCCGATGTAGCAGAGCGATACTGCCCATGTAACATAGAAACTATATAACAAAATAAAAAGTTCAAGGCAATGAGAGTCCTAATTGGATTCTGAGAGGTTACCCTAAAGAGAAAGTACCAAATATCAGCATAACGAAATTAAAATCAAAGAACAAGGTAAAAGAACATATACAAAAGTGCTGATATGGATTCCACCCAGTAGAGAATTATCTAGATGTCTGAAATTGAGATCCGAAGCAAGCAAACCTGCTATTAGAGTAAACAAGGATAAATCCAGCAATGGCCTTAACTAGGTTGTAAGCCCAAATATAGAGGGAAAGAGAAACAAAGAGAAGGTCTCCTGAACCTTAGGACCTGCAAAGATTGCCAGTCCCACGATCAGTTGGCTGCTACATGGCACCCGATCACAAACATGGTTTCCATGTGAATGAGCAGCCAATCACATAATCCCCTTTCCATTCCGCTTCTTCCTTCTTCACTTAATTTTGGCTCTCAGCACAAATCACATAACCAAATGCTCAAATGTCAACTTAAACTCCAAGAAAGTATTTCCCAGAGCAAGGCTTTAAATGGCGTGTGAGGCTTTCGCCTCAAGGCGTAGCCAAAATGCCACATGGGGTATGGAAAGGGGCATTGCACCTGGGGCGTAGGTGAGGCGTACGCCTCAAGGTTCGAGGCGTACGTCTCACACTAATCTACGCCTCACATAAAGGTGTACGCTATTTAAGTGAACCACTTTTTAAAGTTTTAAGATAGGCAAAACGGTAAATACTTATAAGTTTAATTTTCTTACTCTTTTGACCTTTAATTGATTTCCCTTTCTAAGTTATTAAAAGGGTAAAAATATTTCGAATTGGGGTTTGTTTAAAAGGGCTTTCTTTGCCGAAACTCAATCAATTAAAAAAGGGCTTTCTTTGCCCTAATCAGACGAAGAAACAGAAGAAGAAACGAGGAAGAAGACAAAGTTGCACCAAAAAGAGGAAGAAGACAAAGTTGCACAAAAAAAATCGAAGAAAAAATAAGAAAAATCGAGAAAATTTGAAGAAAAAGTCGAAGAAAAAGAAATAGAGACCCTTTTTCTTTTTACTTTGAATGTGCTGTTGGCAATTTCAGTTTTTGGGTTACAACGTACAACTATAAACTTTTTGGGTTTACTTCCAAATTACAACATATTTTTTTATTTCTGAACTTTGAATGTGATTATCGTAAGTGGACCATATTGAACCACTGGTGCTACATGTCGACTTGCTATATTTTTAGCCATATTTGGGCCTCTATAATTTTAACAAATTATAGAAAATATTTCTAGTTTTTGTAAATTTTTATAATATATATATATATATATATATATATATATTTTTTATACTTAATAATTATGTAAGTTCGTGAGGCTTATGCCTTGCCTCGGGGAAGGGTAAAATGCAACGCCTTTGCCTTTCACCTCTGAAAACATTGTCCCAAAGTTCTGCACAGCCATTAGATATTGTCTCTATAGTCATTGATGCTTGCTGAACATTTTGGAAGGTATGGAATTCATTGTAAAGGCTACCCATATAATCCCACCATCGACGTAGACATTCTTCGATCTTCTCTCAAAAATTGTGTGATCGCTTTCCTTTTTTCCTCTCAAATTTGTAGATTTCTCGGCCACAACGATGCAAGTTCATGATGGTAATGATAACAATAAGAAACATCAGCAACAGCAATCATGACAGCAGTACCTGGTTTGTGATATCCCGGAATCTATGGGAATGGAACCTATGGCCTTAACATTTACCCAATGACAATCGGACAAGGATTAGTAGTGACCTCTCGGAAAGTTTGGATCAAAAGAGAAGTTACTAAGGGAATGACTCATCTTTCCTTAACCTTGTTTTACAACCCCTGCTATCAGACAGGAAGCCTATTAGTTCAGAGGACCTCAAACAAATAGGTCCATTTGTGACTCCGCCCTAGAACCACCCCGACGAGCATCCAGATCATCATTCCTTTCAAACAGGATAAATAGAAGATTATGAAAAGGGTTACCTACACGTTCCTATAAATCAAACCTACACTGGATTCAAATGGCTGTCAACACATCACAATTTGCATAAGCTATCAACCTGTCATATCAACTCATGGGTGCCCAACTAGGTCTGGAAACCATCCTGAAATCCCAACTCGTGATCTATAGCATAACATGGTAAATTATCTCCGAAAACCATTTGCAAATCCCAACTCACAATCTAGGAACAACCTGCTCGTTACTAAATTATGTCGATGGAGACAGCCAAAACATTTTGACGACAGAATTTTCTTTGCCCCAAATCATATTATCATTCCCTTTGGAGGTTTACCCACTTATATCATCTATTCATTGTCGTTGTCGTCATCATCATCGCCATCGTCATCTCACCTTGTCCAATCTACCTGCAAGTCCTATTTCTCCCCGCATTTCTGTTTAATAGATTTTATTCAAAAAAATAGCACTAGTTTCTCAATATTTTTTTATAGTTCTTCAGAGTAAATGATAGCAAGCTTTAATCACTACTTAACCACTTATCAAGCACACTAATTAAATAACAATAAATTTCCCCTCGCTCATGTGCGGAAGGCTCCATGTTCACATGCCACTCAATCTCAATGTTCATGCATATATTCCACATATTGGCCAGCATCATAACAGTACTAGGGAATGAACATTATCAGCAAAAAACAATTCTCAAGGTACAAAAATTGAAACAAAGAGCACAAGAAAAACAAACCTGTTAGTCATTCAATCTTTCAAACGAACTTCTCTAACACTAGATTAATCATATATTGTGATTCACAGATCAAGATACTGTTTTTAGTAAAAGTCCTTAGTTATAAATATAATTTAGTTCTAAAGCCTTGAGAAGTTTGAAAATATTGAGATTGCTGAGAAAAACTAATCTAAGTTGGTGTCTTCTCCAATGAAACAAAAATAGCGTTCACATGATTTCAGTAAAGCTTACACTACAAATAAAATAATAATAATAATAATAATAAATTATAAGTGAAATACATAAAGTAAGATGTAGGTAGAATACCATGACATAGTCAACTTTTTCACCCATTTTCGTGGCCTTGTCGGGATGGTACTCAAAGACATTTTCCAGTACATACAACTGATCGTCTGGCGAAAGTTGATCACCCTCACTGTAAAATACAACAATAATTAAGAGAAAAATATTATACAATTACTTAAAAAAATGGAGTTTGCGAACTGACAGCAATGAGTCGATACTATGCAAGCACATCATTTATAATATGAACAAATGGTGCAAGAATGGAGTTTGCGGACTGACAGCAATGAGTCGATACTATTCAAGCATATCATTTATAATATGTACAAATTGTGCAAAACTCCAAAAGATTAATAAATGCACAGCATCAATCATTCATAGCCAACAACTAATGCAATTCAAGTGGATCATTAATTAATAATTGTTCTTAGTTTCACAACAAATGTGTCACACACATCCATACTCTCATGAACTACGCACAAAAGTACACCAAACTCACATGGCACCTAAAATACACATGAAGCTCTACAAAGTTGTTTAATGTTAAGTCAAAATTTAACTTTCTATTTTAATATTCACTTTTGAATATTAATAACACAAAATGGAGATCTAGTTTTGAATTTTTTTAAAGATATCTAAACATCTCCATACGGAGCTCAGTGTTTGGTGAAGGTACTCCTTCAGATTACCTTCCCAACTCACATTCATAGATGCACAAGGAAGTTAAGGCAGTGTTGCGAGATCATAACGAAGAGGCTCGCCATGCCTTGGCGAGGCCTTAGCGAGGTCATCTACTTTTTCTTTTTCTAATAATTTTTATATTTTTTGTAGAGGACTAAACAAATTCAACTAATTAATCAGGCATAAATTAATAGCAATAAATAGAGAGAAAAAATTAATTATGAAATATGAAACATCAATAAATTTGCAACATGAGCAAGTATAAATAAAATATAAATATGAAATATAAACCAATATAGAAAGATTTAAAGATATGAAATATTTAAGTACATTCCGACGCATACCATAGTGTCGCTCATTGCTCAATTCATGATAGAAGTTACAAGAAACCTATAAAAAAAAGTCTAGTGATTGTGGAGGAGAAGATCTTGAGCATGGGAAGGTGCAAACAAAAAATAAATAATTAGCCAAATGAGAGACAAAGAGAAAAGGTGTTGAGAGAGGAATTGTGCTCAGAAAGAGACGAGAAGGAAAGGTGTTGTGAAAGAAATGGGCTGCAAGAGAGAAAGGGGCTAAGAGATTTATAACTTATTATCATATTACTTATTATAATATAAGCTATTATATCAATTTTACAAATAGCGCCCATGGTGACGTCATGACACCATTCCGCCATGGCGTCACCATTTTACCATTGCTGCCATTTCTATTCATATGGAGAATTTGATCGTTATTCGCTATGGCGTCGCCTTGACTACTATGGATATGCATACATACATACATATATACATCACCACATTGCACAATGCCCACGTAGTACCTAATACACTGTTTTGGTGCCATGCGGGCTCGAGTGCTTTGTTGAGATCTTTTTCAAAAAAATAAATTCAAAATAAGATTTTTTAAAAGCAAAAGTCCAACAATGACTGCTTCAACGGTCCAGATTTCATGTGGCACCCAACCCACGGTGGAGATGAATTTTGAAGTTACTCTTTTTCCAAAGATGATCTCAACCACGCAACCTTTCTTCACGTGGCACCAAAACAATGTTTTAGGTAACCGTGCCATGACGTGATATGCTCACAGCAGGATATGCAACCCTTTTCCACACACACATATAGACACCTATTACGTAGCTGCAAGGACTACTTTTACTATTGTCCCAGCCTCTCAAACATGTGTTTCGTTTATAATTGAGTTCTATGTAGGTTAGATAATGGGTTTTCTTTTATATATGTTAGGTAATAATACTAGCTGAGTAGTGTTAGCTTGTCATTACACTTCAATTTGTTTCGATGAGTAAGATTAAACTGTAGTTTGTGGATCTAGCGGGTCAGATTGAAGAAAGATAATTTAAAGCTTTACTCCCATAAATATAAGGAATGGGAATCCTACACTCATTTTTTAGCCAACTATGAGAATCCATTCAACAAAAAAGTGTTCTTTTTTTATCAATAATGCAGCAAATATATTAAAGCCAGCGAGAAAGGGAAACAAATATATTAAATCCAGTGAGAAAGGGTACAAAGAAACAAAGAGCATTATTGGAGAGTAACGTGACACAAAAAAGGGACTACAAAAGCACATAAGAAATAATAAAACAAAACCCGAAAAATTACCCGGACCACCGCTCCACGGGACAAAAAAAAAACAACCACCATCACCACAACCCCAAGAAGGGGCAATCCGAGACAAGCAGGAATTCCTCTATCAACTTGGAAATTCACAGACCACATCACAAGCATCCTGAAGCTCCACAACCTACCATCCACAGCCCCAACCATGTCCAAACTAACCAAGTCAACCAAATAGCCAAATCACTCCCAACAATGATGCTCTCTAGAAAAAGTAACTGGCCAACATACCGGAGTCCCATGTACCCATTAACTCCACATAAGTACGAGGGAACACCCAACAGATCCCACAGTGCTTTAAGCACCATAGACCAGATATCTTTCACCATACAACAACAAATAAATAGCATATAACACATAAATTGTGCATTTTTCCCTCTTCTAATGAGCCGATCCACATCATAATTCTGCTCCATGCCAGAACATACCCACTCTCTAACCCGGAGTAGACTTAAAGTACGAGGGAACACCACCTAAAACCCAAAGATTTTAAGCACCATAGACATGATATCTTCCGCCACACAGCGGTGAATAAACAGGGTTTGGCAGATTCTACCCCTGTAAGCACATAATGCATAAATTGTATATTCTTTTACCTCTTCTAACATGGTAGTCAAGGCAACGCCATGGCGAATAGCGCCGTAGATCGCCATACATGACCAAATGGCGAGGGGTTTACATATAGCGCCGCTATGGCGACGCTATGGCGCCATAGCGTCGCCATATACGCTATTCATAATAACTTATGTACTCTATCATTATATTATAAGATAAGTTATATAAGCTATCGGGTATATAAGCAATCACTTATATAATTATATTAAAAGTTATAAAATATAACTTATAAGTTATTTAACTTATTAAACTAATAAAAGTCAAAAGGGTTGGGATTTTGGATTTAGGGTTATTCCCTATTAAAGAACCAACAGCTCCTTCAACGACAACTAGGTACGCCATTTATTTATTTTTTTCTATTTTGTTTTATTTTCTGTTCTGATTTAGGGCTATTTATTTTTTTTTCTCTGTTTTTCTAAAGGGTTGGGAGTTGGGATTTAGGGCTATTCCCTATTAGAGAACCAGCAGCTCTCCCTCTTTCGATCTCCAACAGTTCCTTCAACTACAATAAGGTACGCCATTTTTTTTTTCTATTCTGTTTTATTTTCTGTTATGATTTAGGGCTATTAGTTTATTTTTTTCTCTGTTTTTCTTTTTCTGTTTTATTTCAGCAGCTCCTTAACTTTACGGCATAGCACGACTTCAACAGCTCCATCGACACCTTCAGCAACTCCTTCAACAATTCAACAAGGTACGCCATTTTTTTTTTTTCTGTTTTTCTTTTATGCTTTTTTGTTTCTGGTTTTTTTTTTTTCAGTTTTTTTGTTCACTATTTTTTATTTTTCAGTTTTTTGGTTGTCAGTATTTTTTTTTTCTATTCTTTTGTTCTCTATTTCTTTTCAGTTTTTTAGGTTTTTGTTTTTTTTTTTCAGTTTTTTTGTTGTCTGTTTTTTTATTTTGTTTTTTTTTTTTAATGAATGAGGTTGTTTAGGATATTAAAATGAATTATTATTCATTTTGCAAAGTAAAATTCCTGATTTTTTTTTTTTTTTTTTTTTTTCATTTTTGACATTCAGAAAAATTACTAGGATTAGTTTTTTCTGTTTTTTTTTTTCCTGTGTCTTTTGACATGCCATGGTGTACGCTTGTAGCTCCCATATTAATATTAATATAAATTCTGAAACAGTATTTTATGGAGGACTCAAGTTCGTCTTCTGTGAGCTTAAGGAAAGACCTCGGGTGGAAATATACTCATCTTGTGGATGAGAGGAACACAAATACCGTGACATGCAATTTTTGTAAGAAGACTACAAAGGGAGGAATAACTCGGCAAAAGCAACATCCTGCTGGGGTAGGAAATAATGCAACAGGATGCCTTAAGTGTCCAAATGTGAGAGGAAATGAGACAAGTTTTGGGTCTGTCAAAAATACAAAAAGTAACCAAGAGAAGGATGGTATGTGACTCGATAGATGAGCGTGCTGTACTTGGGAGAGTTGTTGAGGAAGATGTGTATACAAAATTTGTAGATATGGATGTTGAAGAAATACATGGATCGATCGATTCTAGGAAAAAGGGCTCCACAAATCCTCGTACAAGAGGCCCTATGGATGGGTTTGTTACTGCTACTACAAATTTGGCAATGGAAGGGAGGCAAAAATCTAAACAAACGACATTGAATGATAGGGATAAAAAAAAAAAAGAGCGAAAATGCTTGTCAGCTATTAGGTAGATGGTTTTATCAAGCAGGGATTCCTTTTAATACTGCTCACTTGAAAAGTTTTGCAACTGCCTTGGAAGCAGTGAGCTAATTTGGTCTTGGGATGAAGCCCCCATTGTATCATGAGCTAAGAGTTATTAAAGAAGGATGTGACCTTTACTCATTTTATATTAAAGAAGCAGAGAGAGAGAGAGTTGAGAGAAATATGGGTGCACCTTAATGTCTGATGGTTGGACAGATAAGAGGGGAAGAAATCTTATTAATTTTTTGGTGAATACTCCAGATGGGACAGTGTTTTTGGAATCAATTGATGCATCATCATACGTGATGCCCATACTCTATTTACCATGTTGAATGGTATGGTGGAGAAAATAGGGGAGAAACAGGTAGTTCAAGTTG
This sequence comes from Chloranthus sessilifolius, assembly GCA_021018995.1. Classification (NCBI taxonomy): domain Eukaryota; kingdom Viridiplantae; phylum Streptophyta; class Magnoliopsida; order Chloranthales; family Chloranthaceae; genus Chloranthus; species Chloranthus sessilifolius. The sequence continues at coordinate 130,264,047 of CM037586.1, read as the reverse complement.
TGACAGATAATGCTACTAATTATGTGGTAGCTGGAAGAATTTTAATGCAGAAAAGATTGTCTTTATTTGGACTTCGTGTGCTACGCATTGTCTTGATCTTATTCTGGAAGACATTGGGAAGCTACCATTGGTGAAGAAGTGTATAGACAAAGCCTCTGCATTGACGGTATTTTTATACAATCATAGTTATATCTTAAACATGATGAGAAAGTTTACAAAACAACATGATTTGGTGTGGCAAGTTGTGACACGCTTTGCGACCGCGTTCCTCACTCTTCAAAGCATTTATTTACATAAGAAAGCTTTGAGAAAAATGTTTGTATCCGAGGAGTGGGATACACATAGGTTGGCCATCACGATGCTCCCAAAAATGATGTGCGACTCATCACACCATTTATATCTAATACATTGGAAGAATTGTCCTTGACAGCACAGAATCCTTTCCAACATGTTTACCCTCTCCTTCCAAACTTGATACTTCATCCAATGGCATACCCCCCATACTTGCAAACAAAAATTTGAAGCCACCAAGACTGCCCTGTTGTACCCCACTTCCCCAGGAAAGCCTCATTCATCTCTCTCAACCTATGTATTCCCAAAACCCCTTCCCTTCTAGAAAAATGACAAACTTCCCAACTAAACATATGACATTTTCAATCCTCCACTCTCCCTTTTCAAAGGACCTTTCTTTCAATTTGTTTCAACCAAACATAGACATGAAATAAACTATTACATTAGATTAGAGTTGTTTTGATGAGTGTCAGTTCCCTCAATTGAAAGAAGGTCACTCTTCCGTGTAGCAAACCTCTTCTCAAATCTTTCAATAATAGGCTCCCACAAAGAAGCACGAGGCTTCCCAATGCATAACAGCAACCCAAGGTAGGTTGTAGGCAACTTATCAATCACCTATCCCATGCTCTTGGCCAGAACTGAGACACTAAAATCATTCATTGCAATTCCTGAGATTCTGGTCTTATGGAGATTAACCCCATAGAGCGTTTCAAACACAACCAAAGTAGCCCTAACATACCATACTCCTCCAAATCCCCACAGTACCATATGCAAATTGTAAATGAGAAATAAACGGGTCGTTTCTAGCAATCTAAAACCCCCTGATCACCCCCAAATCAGTATGTTGCTATACGAGACGACTAAGAGCGTCCCCACCATGTGAGAGAGTTAGAGAGAAAGTGGATACCCATGCCTGAGACCCCTAGAGCTTCAAAAGTAACCTTTGGGTGAACCAATATCATAATCGAGAACCCTGACAACGAGTAATAAGCCGTCATCCACTTCCTCCCCAAAATCCATTCTCACAAGCATGTACTTCATAAAACCCCAATCAACTCTTTCTTACACCTTTTCCATATCCACTTTGAAATTTACCCTAGGAATTACTCTTATGTCGAGAAGCAATCGTGAGCCACTACCACAATATCCAGTATTATTTGCCCTAGACAAAAGCCCCTTGAATTTTAGAGATAATCAAACTCATAATGGCTTGTAATCTAGTGGCTTTCGCAAGGAATTTGTACAAACTATTAGTGAGACCAATGGCTCTAAAATCCTTCCCTTCCTCTGCTCCTTTGGAACCAAACTAGTGAAAGTACAATTAAACTTGCCTACCAAAAATTTCAACATATTAAACTCTTGATGAACGCAATTAAATCCCCCATGATTCCCAAAACACCCAAAAGAATTCCATGGTGTACCCATCCAGTCCAGACACTTTATTATTTCCCTCTTTGAAGACTCTTTTTCAAACTTTTTCCTCATCAAAACATCTTTCAAGAACCTTCTGAATGTTCCCAAAAGTTAACCCATCCAGCCTAAGATGGACCCATCCCTCATGCAGATAAAATTTTGTACAAAAGTTCAAAATTTCTTCCCCAATCGACTCACTATCCTCAATTTAATTTCCTCCCGCCACAATATGCTGAATACAATTAAATTACTTATAGTATTACCAACCTAATGGAAGAAGTTTGTATTTAATCATGTTCCTTAAGCCAATTTACCTTAGTCCTCTGCCTCCACAAGATCTCCTCTTCCAAGCATTTATTATTGAATTGGGTTCTAAGAGCCACTCTAAGTTCCCTATCATCCTCCAAGAGAGGACCATTCTCCTCCATAATGTCATAGCTTTGTATTTATTTGAAAAGGATCTCCCTCACTTTCCCACCACCCCAAAACTTTCACTATCCCAATCATTAAATTTACCCTTCAAATTTCTAAGTTTAGAGGAGAGGCCGCAGTCCCCACCACCTTATCCTCCACCCACCATCCCCACTTTTTTCCTGGAAATCTTCATTGTTTAGCAACATTTTCTCAACTAGAAAGGGGATGATCCCCCTCCCCTTCGAAACATAGGAAAGTAAAATGGGAGTATGATCCGGTACTGGCCTAGGAAGACTCTCCACCCTATAATTAGGATATTTCGCCTCCCAGTTGGAAGAGCATGAAACCTGTCCAGCATGCATAGTATCAGATCCTCTTACATATTCGACCAAGTGTACAAACAAACATCCCCCCATCGGAATCTCCTTGAGGCTACAAATATTTGTAAATTCCCCAAAACTTCTCATGCCCAACCTATCCAAAACCTCCCTAGTCCTTTCATGATCATGCCTAATAATGTTGAAGTATCCCCTATACACCACAGTACACCGCTTAAGATATAGGACCTTCACAAAAACATGGTTATGCGCATACTATAATAATTTCACCATGATTCATTGTATAAGCATGCAAATCGAATATCATCAAGGTCAGAAAGAAAGACAACAAAGGATTTCCAAGTAGAGGTTCATCCATGCAAAGACACTAGGTAATGCATCATGCCCATGCCTTGTCAAGCATTCTATTCTCTTCCATCGAAGTGACAGAACCATTAGATTCTATTTTCAAGTCAAGCTACCTTTTCATTTGTTTTGCTTAATCAACAAAAGGCCAAAGAGAAGATGGTTTGTCCATTTTCTTTTTTTATGAGTTCTAAGAGCTTGTAGAAGGCTACTTGACTAGAGCAATGAACAATCCTTATTGTTTTCATTAGACCCTCTTATGCTATGATCAATTTTTTATTCTAAAATGTCCAAACACTAAGGAGGAATTAGAGTTGATAAGTTTGATGGGCGTGTCTTCAGCTCATGCATGGAAGGGTCCAGTATGAGGTACTCAGTATGCCTTTTGATTGGGGTGTTCACAAAAATAATGCTAGGGTTTTAGCTCATACATTGAAGGGTTCCAGTATGAGGAACTCAGTATCCCATAAAGTGGCCAATGAGGTGATTGACAGCTCAAAATTCTGGCTCCAATGGAATGGTTTAAATGTTAGGCCTTCCAAACCCGAGAATAGAACGGTTTGGCACCTGCTTATGTAGGCATGGGAACTTGTTGGTCTAAATAGATTGAGGGCATGCAGCAATCAGGGTGTCTGGCTCAATTCAGCTCACAGTCAGGTTCTCTGGCTCGGTGGATGGTGATTAATGTGGCAACTTTCAATCAAAGAAGGCTATTAAGCAAGGTACGCTTAACTTATTGTGTCTATAATTGCAGCTAACGCCATGGGTCGTGGTCTTCACAGACCTCAGAAATATGAAGGCAATTTGTTGATCATGATTGGACAAGTTACTTTGTAATCTTTCAAGAAAAGCTATGGAAGGGGTGTGGGGACCATAGTTGCCAGGAGTTGGTACGGGGTACTGGTACATTTAGGTGAAAAAAGTTTTGAGAACGTTTTTATTGATACATTTTTGGTACAACAATGGAACTCCCTAGAAACGAAATAGATATATTAGAGGTACGAAAATAGAAACGAAATCGATGCATTATAGGTACGAAATAGATACAATGCAGATTCGAGATGGATTCTTCATAGAAACGTTGTTGGTGCCATATAGATGCGAAATGAATATATTGGACAGTTTGCAGTGAACTACATCCATTAAATTATGGATATAGTTAACTAGTTATATTGGTGTAACATTGGTACTTTTTTGTAACTATTTATGATAATTATATTTATATTTTTAAAGACAATGTTCTCATTTTATTCCCAACTTAATGAGAGAGGTGCTAAACACCAACATAACTAGTTAAGTACATCCATAATCTAATGGCTCTACAAAAGAAATTATGTAGGAGAGATTCATTTCAAAATAAAGAGAAAGAAGTACTGATTAAAGGGGAAACTGGTTTCTTTTATAATAAAGACGAGTTTATATATATATTGCAAGTTTCAACGAAGATAGAAATGTTTCTATTTTTAAAGAAACCAGTTTCTATCATAAATGAAACTCATTTCCATTACTCCTTGAAACGTGTTTCTATAAACATTTCGTACCAGTCCCCAATACTGGTACGTATGGGGACTAGTACGATAGGGTAAAACAGGTTTCTGGGTAACATAGTGGAGACTATATCTTTCATGCCATTTGGTGTTGGAGGTTTAGATTATTTGGGAAGCATTTTACTGTGATAATGACGTTGGGCCATAACTTTTAATTTCTTTTGGAAGCATATATGCTCCAGTCATAATGTTTCCCAATTTAAATGAAATATATTTGATGGCTAAAGGAAATGTACTGGTTACAGTTAAATATTTTATGTAATTGGTTCAGTTTAAACAGGGTAATGGGAAGTTACTAGAAACTAACAAAATCATTACCCTATTTAATTTCTACTGTTCATCAAGCATTAGTAAAGAGAAACATGGACAAACAATATCAAGATAAAGTACAAAAGCCTTGCTGGAAACACGAGCAAATTAACAAAATCATGAAAAATTAATTATGTTCTTGGCTGAAACTAAAAGGCAAATAACAATACAATAATAAAGAAAGTTACCTGGAATTATGCAATATTCTTCTAATCGACTGCATAACAGGCTCCACAAGAGAGAGAATTTTTTCCTCGTCACTTGTGAATGTATCCATACGTCTTCCAGTTGCAGTGAAAATCCCACTTTCATTCCGACCAGTTTGATCATCTAATTTTACTGGTTTCTTCTGCTTTTTCCACTCAGCATTATCTGAAGAACTCCAACCATGGGATTTTGTCGATTGATTTTTCTGATCATCCGCTCTATTTTCATTCCAACCACCCTTCGATGAAGGCCAACGAATTTCACTCGAAATTTGACTACCCCAAGTATTTGAGACTAGATGTGAAGAACTGCTTCGGTTCTGCATAACATTTTCATTCCACGGATCTGACTTGATCGGTGTTTCTTTCGGTTTATCCCATTGGTTACAATTCATATCTGCTTCATTAGGTGAATCATCCGCCGACCATTTTGTTTGACCAACCTGAGATTGCATGCTGTTTTTATCCCAATGATCACTTCCATTATCACCAGACTCAGCGGCTTCGCCACTCTCAAATTTTCGATCGTTAGATCTCCCCTGTCCCCAAGCAGTAGGTTTACCCCGCTCTAACTCTGCAACATTTGCTCCCCCTTTTCCCCAATAATCTTTCTTATCTGACTGAGGAGGTTTACCCCAACTAGAGTTGGCAGCATTTTCCTGTGTTTTTCCTTTCTCAATACCCCAGCTAGACCTGGCAGCTTCACAGCTATCAAATTTTGCATCGTTTGATTCCCATTGTCCAAAAGAAGCAGATTGACCACTCTCAGACGGAGCACTGTTTGCTTCCTGTTTTCCCCAACCCTCAGTTTTATCCATCTGAGTAGGTTGATCCCAACTGGACTTAGTTGACTGAGTAGGTTGACCCCAACTAGACTTGGCAGCATTTTTCTGTTTTCCCTCTTTCTCGCTATTCCAACTAGACTTAGCATCTTCACCCCTCTCAAATTTTGCTTCGTTTGATAGCCAATTTCCAAAAGAAGCAGATTGACCACTCTCTGACGCAGCACTGTTCGCTCCCCAAGTATCAGTCTTATCCGTCTGAGTACGTTGATCCCAACTGGACTTGGTTGACTGCGTAGGTTGACCCCAACTAGACTTGGCAGCATTTTCCTGTCTTCTCTCTTTCTCACTATTCCAACTAGACCTGGCAGCTTCACCCCTCTCCATTTTTGCATCGTTTGATCCCCATTGACCCCAAGAAGCATTTTGACCCCTCTCCTTCTCAGCACTATTTGCTCCCCACTTTCCCCAAGAATCAGTCCTATCTGACTGATTAGATTGCTTTGTTTCATCTTCCTTACTATTCGAATCGCCAAATCTACATGACTCGTCTGACATTTTTCCAGCTGGATTTTCCTGTGTTTTCTTTTTACCATCCCAACTAGACCAAACATTAGGCTTGGATACTTGCATATCATTGTTATCAGAATCAATGTTCTTGTCGGTGCCCCACTGCTGCCAACCGTTTGCCTTAACTACAGAAGCGGCAGCTTTTCCCCAAATTGACACGCTAGACTTGCCATTTTCAAATACTGAATCCCCCTCCATAGTACCCTCAATTTCAGCAGTGTCATCGAAGCTTAGCTTATCAAAATCTAAGTTGTTTTCTGGCGACATGTTCAACTCCATATTTCTAATTTCCTCCTCAAGATCATCAACATCAGCACCAAGGCAGCCAGTGTCTACTTCTCTTTCACTTGAAGTTGTCCGCACCAAATGGAGAAAATTATATACATCCGTTCCATCCTCCTCATTTACTTCCATCTAATCAAAAAAGGGAAAAAATCAATCATTTATATATATATATATATATATATATATATATATATATATATATATATATATATATATATATATCTTGCAGTGCAGAGAAATTTTAATACTTGAAGTAGAATGGTTGAAGAATAACAAATATCGTATGAAGAGTCTGTAACCCATCAACCTACTATGTAACAAAAGACATTTAATTTCAAGGACTAAAAGTTCACAAGAAAAAGTAGATAAATTGAAAGTTACCTCTTGCTTGTTCCACATAATCTGAAACTTTGCTCCAGTACCAAGCGCCACATGTTTGCCCCACGAACATGATGCAACCATGCTTGATAAGGAATCTGTACAACACTTTGCAGCTGCTTTCTCAAAACATTTCATTGGTGTCTACAAACAAAAAAGAAAGATTAGTTAAAGGGGCATCAGGTAACAGTTCAAGTCACCACAAACATAGACGCCGAAAACCATAGGTATTAAACATTAAATATTATAGAGAACAAAATTTAAGATAGAAACCCTTACAAATAGTGTAGCCTCAGTGAATGGTACTTGTACTTTCAACGAGCGAAACAGGGCCTTATAACCACCAATGTTAAAACCAATGAGATTTCCACTGCATGTCATGCTATTTGCCAAAAGAACGAGGTGCTCCTTGAGAACACCTTTTGCAACTGACCTCATTGATCTTGAGAGCCGCTGCAAAAAAGCCAATGACTTTAATCTCCACTGCGGATTAAGCACGTTCATGAGAAGACATAAAGCAAGAATCCCAAAGCGACATGAATTTTTTTATAGGTAAGCTGGGCTTGAACCTGCGACCTTGAGGTTGCAATATTGTCAACCTTCAATTGTGCTACAGGCTCAAGCCCCCCAAAGTGACCTGATTAAAACAGAATAAATGTAAAATACTCAAGGAAGGTAACTCCATAACTCAAATTATGCACCTTAGTGTATAAAATAAATGTGGCACTAAGTGTGATTACTCTTTTCGTTCTACAACTCTGAGCAGCATGAAAGGGGCAGATAATTTTGGTGGATAACTCCTTGCAATGGAAGAGGTAATATGTTGAACTATTGATAAATATGTAGCCCTAAATAAAATTATGTACATTTATATATATAAAATAAACATATGACACTTAGCCTGATTGCTCTTCTATTTTTACCACAATTATCGAACACCCCACAGTTGTAGGGAAGACACTGACTCGATATTTAAGTTTGTACGACAAGTTAGCATCGAACACACGACCTCAACAATGACCGTTGCACCTTATACACTAACTTAGAATGCTAACCTCGGGACCATATTGCACTTGTATGATTTCAATATCAAAAGACTCAGAAAACCAACTGGATGAGTAGCCCTTTAAACTATTTTACCTAGATCAATATCAAGGCCATATTCACACATGCTACTTCAATGTGAAGTCAAAAGGCAGCAAAGCCAAAGAACACAAGGCATACCCAAGCTGTACCTGACCATAGTAGTTTTATAACTATTAGAAGCTTTCATCCAATGTAAATTCTATATGGTATACTTTTTTCAACAATGTGCAGAAGCAATATATCCATTTTATGTTTCTAAGTAGAAAATACAGCAGAGATAACATAGCATGATGTAGAGGCAATAGCCACAAAATTAATTGACTAAAGCTATGATTTCTATCAACAAACTGGGTCAGCATACTAAAAGGATCTCCCCAAGAATCCTTCTTGCAACCAAAAATAATGGTAAATTTGAAAATATGGATCATGTTTGCAAGTGCAGAAATGATATCTGAAAGTATTTATGATAAACTTTCAAAACCTCTACATAATAATCTGAGAACGTATTATTCCATCATAAATCTGGTCACTGTGAACCATTCATCTCTCGGCACCAATACAGAGACAACACGTCTCAATATCATTCAAATGTTAACTCATGTTAAACATCTCCTTAGACTAGGTATATGATTTCTCCATGATGTGTAGTGTGAAGAATGAGTAACATGTGCATCTGGCATACCATGCATATGAATTTAAAAGAAACTCTTCCAACCAACCTCTACAAACTGTATGAAAACATGCAATTGGGTTAAAGAAAACATGCCTATAATATCCTGATGGGGACATCTGATTTGAACCGCCTATGGTCTATCAAAGGCGAAAGAAGCATGCGAAAAAATCTCGAAGGCTCCTAACTAAAGAATGAAGGCATTCTGAAGGGTTGAAGCACATATATTCGTGCTCACGGCATCTGTGTTCACAAACATCCATGACACCACGTCTTGATTCTGAGGGCATTCTGTTTTGTGCACGACGGGCATTCGAACAAAGGATGGACATCCATGAGCACAAAACGGACAACGTGAGTCTTGTCTACACATTGACAACTAGACGAGTTTTGAGGCAAAACTTGTCATTTTAGAGTTTTAATTGCTTTAGGACTCTTATTTCAAATTTATGCTTAGTTACGGGTTGCCTATATAAAGGCATTGTAAATACAATTTTAATTAATTAATGGTTATTGAATATTGCTTTTGCAAATTGAGAGTTTTTTATCAAAAGTTTTCTTCGAGGGTGCGATTCTCTCAAAACTTGGAAGAGCGAATCTTCTTTCTGCGTATCGTTTAGTGTGGGGCCAACTTTTCTATCCTTCTTATCTACTCTTATCTCCATCTTACGTGTAAGTGTTTGGTTAATTTTCTACTTAATTTTACTCATAAAATCTGAAATTAATTGTGTTTTGCTTGCTCGATCTTTCCGTAACCTAACCTAAGATCGATCAACCGTCCTAACACAGGACTTCTTCTATCTGAGCCCCTTGATTTCTAAATAACTAGAATCATTTTGTTGTTAATTCTGCATGGATTCGAAAGAACCCACTTGTGAGTTTGTTCGAAGCCCTAAACTGTTAGAGATCTAGTTGTTCTCTATGAATTGTAGACTTCTAGATGTTAGAGGAAACGTACGCGAAAGCAACGCTGGTTTGGACTAAATCAAATCATTCAATTGAAATTCTCTTTATTTTTTGCGTTAATTTGTTAGGAAATTCATATTTCAATTACTCATATTAATTCTCAAATTATCTCAGCACATATTTGCATCGTGTTAGTTTCTTGGACGATGTGCGTCGGTAGTACAATCTCTCAAGTATGGGAAACACTATTTATTACCGCAAGAATGTGTTATGTTCTCAGACCATGAGGCCAAAAAAGCTAAACCTACGACATGCGAAATGGGTTGAACAACTTCAAGGGTTCGCCTATGTGCAGAAACATAGGGTTGGAGTGAAGAATAGGGCTGCTGACGTGCTTAACCATATAGTGGCGACGTTGCACTCCATGAGTGTTGAGGTGACTGGATTCGAGCGTTGATTGGATGATTATCCTACGTGGTCAAATTTTGGAGAAGAGTATGCCTCACTCGTGAGTGACCAGTCTGAGAGAGTGTTTAAGTATACCCTACACGATGGATATTTGTTTTTGAAACACCACTTGTGTTTTCCTCACACTTCTCTACGAGATTTCCTCATTGGGAATTACACGACGGAGGTGCCCCCGGGCATTTCGGTCGCGACAAGTCTATTGCATCGGCTGAGGATAGGTTTTACTGGCCCAATCTCACACGAGATCTTGTCAAAAACATCAATCAATGTCACGTTTGCCAATTGGCAAAACAAAGGTAGCAAAACATGGGGTTGTATACACCTTTACCTATGCCACATACTCCGTGGCAAGATCTCTCTAAGGACTCTATGTTGGGGCTTCCTAAGACCCTCCAAAAGCCTGATTCGGTGTTTGTTGTTGTGGACTGTTTCTCGAAAATGGCTCATTTCCTAGCTTGTTCGAAAACCTCATATGCAAGTAAAATTGTTACACTTGTCTTTAGTGAGGTTGTTCGTTTGCATGGTTTACCCAAAACCGTTGTGTCGGATAGAGATGCTAAGTTTGTTAGTTATTTCTGAAAGACATTGAGGCATAAAATGGGAATTAGGCTTCAATTTTCATCGGCATAGCATCCCCAAACCAATGGTAAACTGAGGTTGTTAATCAAAGTTTAGGAAATCTCGAGGTGTCTTCTAGGTGAACATGTTAGAAGTTGGGATTTCATCTTACCTGTCGCAGAGTTTGCATATAACAATTCGATTAATAGAATCACATGGATGAGTCCGTTACAAACATAGGATACCCATAGATCTCATTCTGATATCAGTTCATCAAAGGTCGTCAAAGTCTGCATCTACATTTGCGCATCACATTCATAAACTTCATGTTGAGATTAAAAGAAGAATTAAGTGAGTAATAAAAAATATAAATTTTCTGTAGATTCTCATCGAAGGTTCAAAGAATTTCAAGAGGGTGATTTTGTGATGGATCGAAATAGACCTGAGCGCTTCCCTCAAGGAATTGCTTAGAAGTTACAAGTTCGTAGTGTCGAACCCTATAGGATTTTGAAGTGTGTCAGTCCTAATGTTTATGTACTAGACTTACCACCAGATTTGGATATTAGTACAACTTTCAACTTCCTATGGCCCTGCAATTACACCACCTAATCCTTTTGATCCTTTCATATCCGATCTTATCTCTGTTTCCATCCATATTCCATTACCTCCGCCAACACGTCCTTCTTGTAAGATAATTGAGGATATTTTTGAAGATTAGATCGTGTCTACAAACCAAGGGAGATTTCAAAAGTATCTTGTCAAACGGAACAATAAGCCAGATTCATAGAATACATGGACCACAAGAGAAGAGTTCCAACAAATTGATCTAGATCTCCTTGAGCACTATAACGACCAATATTCATCGGGGATGAATTCTCCTAATCTGGGGGGAATTGATGGGGACATCCAATTCAAAGAACCGCCTATGGTCTATCAAAGGCGAAAGAAGCGTGCGAAAATATCCCGAAAGCTCCTAACTGAAGAATGAAGGCGTTTTGAAGGGTTAAAGCACGCACATCCGTATCCACGGACGTCCGTGACGTTAGCATGGACAGCGTGATTCCGAGGGCTTTCCGTTTTGTGCACAATGGTCGTCCGTGAATAGAGGGCGGACATCCATGAGTCTCGTCCACACATTGACTGCTAGACGAGTTTTAAGGCAAAACTTGTCGTTTTAGAGTTTTAGTTGCTTTACGACTCTTATTTCGAAATTATGCTTAATTAGGATTTGTTTCCCTATATAAAGGCATTGTAGGTACAATTTTAATTAGTTAATGGTTATTGAATATTGTTTTTATAAATTGAGAGTTTTTTATCAAAGTTTCTTTGAGGGTGCGATTCTCTCAAAACTTGGAAGAGTGATTCTTCTTTCCACGTGCGGTTTGGTGCTAGGTCAACTTTCTATCCTTCTTATCTATTCTTATCTTCATCTTACATGTAAGTGCTTGGTTAATTTTCAACTTAATTTTACTCCTAAAATTCGAAATTAATTGTGTATTTTGCATTCGATCTTTCCGTAACCTAACTTAAGATCGATCAACGGTCCTAACATAGGATTTCTTCTATTTGAGCCCTTTGATTTCTAAATACCTAGAATCATGTTGTTAACTCCGCGCGGGTTCGAAATAACCCACTTGTGAGTTCGTTCGAAGCCCTAAACTGTTGGAGATCTAGTTCTCTAAGAACCCTAGTCTTCTAGATTTTATAGGCAACATACAGCGAAAGCAACACTGTTTTGGGCTAAATCAAATTATTTAATTGAAATTCTCTTTATTTACTGTATTAATTTGTTAGAAAATTTATATTTCAATTACTCATTAATTCTCAAATAATCTCAGCCCATCGTATTTGCATCGTGTTAATTTCTGCATCATATCCCCATACTATCAAACATCAAAAGCAATATTTAGAAAATTTTCTGATAAAGTATAGACTACACATCAATAACAACAAATGTCCACAGGTAACAATACGCTTTGTGACATGGTTATCATTATTCAATGATACATGATACTATAGAAAACAATATTATAGATGAAATCTGTCACTTTAAACGGTATCGTACGATATAATACAATATGTTACAACACATGAAATGAATGATACATATGATTTTGATTTAACTTGTTTTTTATTAAAAAATAAAAGTCTACTATATTTACCCCCAACTCTAATCCCCCTTATAAACTCCTTTTGTATCCACCAAATGAAAAACAAATGGTAATAATAGAAAAAATAATAACATTAATAATTAAACATAGAGGAAGATGTCCACGAGGAGGAAGAGAAAATTGTTTATTTAATTTACTATGACGATGATGTGAAGAGGAAGATGAAGGAAAATTTGGTGTTTTTTTTTTTTAAAGTTATGAGGATACAAACTTACAATGTCAAGAAAAGTATATGGATACATAGATAGACTTGCGCAACTATAAGATATCTTCTCTATAGTAGAAGTTGAAACTTGAAAGACATTATACAAATATACAATACAAGTAAGCAATATACACTTACATTAAACTTATACTTGTGCAACAATAGGTTTCTTTGTAGACATTGGAAAATTGGAATAGTTTTATGTGACTTATGGATTTTTATATCCACTTAATGAATCAATCCAATGAAATAACTTGTTTTGTTCAATTATTTGACTTAAATTATAATTTACAATGTTACATATAAAGGAATGAATGTCTTTGGCACTTAATATTTCATATAAATGATTACAGATTGGTATATATTTGCATTTATTTCTTCAAAATATTTTTATAGATATTTATCAATTTTTCTAAAGTCCATCATTTCAATCAAACCCTCTCTCCTAGCAAGGGAAAATTTGTTACAATTTATTTGTGAATGAATTTATTTCTACACAAATTTGTTTACATACATGTAAACATTGCTACAGAAACTAGAAGGTGAACATGAATTATTACTAGAGTAAAGATATTTTTCATTACGCGAATTTTTTTTTGAGAAATTAACCTGAGGTTTTCGAAAGTTCTAATTTTGAACCTCTGCCGAGACTTCTGAGTCTCAATTTTGAGATTAAAAGAGGGTTTGTATCCTCATACCTGAAGAAAAAGGCTCTTAAGCCTTGCGTTGTTGCAATACAAATATCGAGATATTTGTGCATAACACATATATCCGCACCTCAGTATTGTAAGATCAGGGACCGTTAGTGTTGTTTTAACACACTACTCTTGTTTTTTTACGCGGGTTTTTATCTACGAACTTGATCTTATAATATTGAGGGTTGCGATTTTCATTACAAGGTCATTGTCATCATAGCCTTATCTCTATTTGGGGTCGGCCTTGCAAATCCTATTTCTCTACTCATTTCTTGCAACTCTTATTTATCCACTCATTTCTGATCAGCCTAAGCTCTCTGCAACTTCGCAATCCTTCATGGCTTTTCTCACTGCTTTTGTCTACGTCTTCATTGGTCCTCCTCTTCTCCTACTTCCATGTGCTTGTAGCATTCAACCCTTTGTACAAGATCGATTTGTGGCCTCTGATGAACATTTCCAAACCTTCTCAATTGACATGCTATATATTCTTGTAGGCCATACTCTCATTTTTCTTCTTATGCACTCGTTTCGAATTTTATCCTTTCTTGTGACTCCACATATCCATCTTAACATACAGATCTCAGTCATATGAACATTCTGCCCCACATAATATAGCATGTCTAACCATCATCTTATAAAATTATCCTTTCAATTTAAGTGAAACTCTTCGGTCCCACATTACTCTGCTTGCCTGTCTCCATTTCATCCAACCTACATTAACCCTATTTGAAAGGTCCTCTTCAAATTCATCATCTAATTGTAAAGTAGAGCCTAAACAACAAAATATATGACTGTTGTTAGATGATTTTCTGCATTAAATAAATCCTCCTCCAGGCTATCATGTTCATTAAATTTGCACTCCAAGAATTTCGTGTAAACTATGCTAATTTTCAAACCTCTTGACTCCAAGGCTTTTCTCTAGAATTTTAGCTATCATTTATTTTTCTATTTGTTTCAGCTTAGTATCAAATCTTCCACAAATAACATGCACCATGGAATCTCTTCTTGGATGTATATGGTCAACACATCAATAATCAGGGCAAACAAATATAGGGCTCAAAGCAGATCCTTAATGTAGCCCAACTCTGACAGGGAACTCCCTCGTCTCTCAACACGCTCATCATACATGTCTTGAATAATCTCAATATATCAGTTTGGGATGTATTTCTTCCTCAGTGTCCACCAGATTATCTGTATCAGCACTCTGTCATAGGCCTTCTCCATATCAATAAAAATCATATCCAGCTTCTTCCTTCTCTCGCTGACAATCACCATAAGTTGCCTCAATAGGAAAGCTTCAATTGTTGATCTTCTCAGCAAATCCAAACAGGTCTCAGATAAACTTCATTCTTGTCTTAGTCATTATTTTACTATTCTTTCCCAGCACTTCATAGTCAGGTTCACAAGTTTAAAGCCTCGATATTTGGCAAAATTTGGATGTCTCCTTTGTTCTTATAGAAAGGGACCACAATGCTCTAACTCCATTCCCCAGACATTTTTTTTAGGGTTTCATTACCTTGTTTAAATTTTAGTCAAACAATTCAGTTCAGGTGAAACGTTATTTTTCAAGAACATATAGTAAGCAAATGATGGAATGCTTATATCCATAGCCAATATGATAATGCTATAGTTGTCCCTGTACTTGACGCAAATAATGTGTTTGTCGAAACCAATTACACAATCAAGTGAAAATGGCATTTTCCTAGGGGTACTCAGGAAAAAATTCGCGTCAAGTCTGCCACAAGAAATGAAAGCATTGTTTTCCAATTTCAGAATTTCAGTAAGAAAGGTACTTGGAATCTAGCGATGCTTAGCAGGTATAGTTGGCTGCCAACGACTCTTTAAGTCAAAGTACCTAGCCAATGATTCTGCTAAAAGATATAAGGCGATACATAACACAAGATACAAATGAGAACAAGTGATAAACTATGATAATGTTGTGTTTGCGCCCAAGGAAAACATGAGATCCATCATTTGTGACCCTCCCCTTACAGCTATTAACAACCGTGTTTGTTCACATGCACACCTCAGATTAGGACTTGTATTATGATCCAGGGGCATATTCCAAGTTGACGTTGACAGCAGTGATTGTTTAAATTCACTATTTGATGTCTAATAGCAAGAACATTACATTTAGAGTGCCATGGTACCATCACTTCTACTCCCTCTTGCTTAGGGACCTTATTTCTCATAGCACTAGATACAGTATTATTTTCTTTTTGATCAGTAAAAGAGATATATTAATGAGCAACAAGATGCTGAAAAACCAATACAAGCAGACGACCAAAAACAAAGCAGAAAAATACAAAGAGGTCACACATGAGACAAGAGCAGCCCCCTGAACAAAGCACAATAGGCGCTCGAACAACAACGAACTTAGCCCGGGTCCCAAAGAAAGGACCCCTCATGGGTATCCGGCCTTCCACCCGATACCCAGCTCCACAGCAGCTCCATTATGGACTTCATGATCATCCCCACTGGCTGGTATTTATGCTCAAAACTGCGTTAATTCCTCTCTCTCCATACGCCCCAAAAGACCGCGAACGTGGCTGCATTCCAATATTCCCTAAGAGGACCCTCCAAATTAGTGGCCTCCCAGCTCAGGTATAGAACTTACGGCTTCTCCGGCATCACCCAACTCATACCGAAGGATTTTAAGACAATGTTCCAGATTTCCTGCGCCACGTCACAATGAATCATCAGATGTGGTGTAGTTTCCTCTCCCTTGTTACACATGACGCAACAGTTATGGATCTCCTACCCCCCTCCAAATCAACTAGTCCAACGTAAGTATTCTTCCTTTAAATAGCGTCCACACAAAAAACCTAACTTTTAGGGGAACGGCTTTCCTCCACAAACCAGCCCCTTGAAATGTGATCAGCAGCCGCCTCGTGAGCATCATATAAAAGGATTTAGCCGTGAAAATTTCATCTTTATTCGGAGCCCAAGTCCTATGATCATGCCCGCTCTGATGCCTCCTAGCCGCGTATAGAGTATTCAATAGATTAGAGTAAGAGACCACCTCCTCTCGCAAAAGCCTTCTCGTAACCACCTCCCCACACTCCCCCCCCCCCTCCCTCCGACTCTGAGATGAAGTCACTGATCCTGCCCTTAGGATTCACAGCAATGGCATGAATGTTAGGAAAAGTCGTTGCGGGAGGCTCATTTTCCAACCACACATCTTCCCAGAAACGAATGCGGCTACCACAGCCCCACCTAAAGTGGACCCCCCTGACGTAGGCCTCCCACGTTTTACATATTCCCTTCCACCAAGGGGAAGTACCTCTGTGCACCTCATGACTAATACCCCAACCCCCAACGGACTGCCCGTACTTCTCCACCAAAACCACCCGCCAAAGACTCTCCCTCTCCTCCCGCCCCGCATGCCAAAACCACTTCTCAAGCAAGGCAATATTGGTCCATAGCAGGCTGCAGTAACCAAGACCCCTATTGCGTAAGGGCAATTGGCAAGTCTCCCAATTAACTAAGTGATACCGCTTGTCCATACCCGACCCCTCCCATAAGAAATTCCAGTGAATTTGTTCCAGGCAGTTGATGACTTCTTTCGGACAATGGAGCATGGACATGTAAAAAATGGGCATCGATGATAGGACCGATTTGACCAGCACTAACCTTATGCTGCTGCCCAACATTTTTCCTTTCCATGCCAACAAACGTTGATGGACCCGTTGGATAACCGGTTCTCAATCTCTAGAAGCTGGTTGCCTGAGTTTGAGTGGTAGCGTCAGGTATTTGATAGGGAACTTTTCAATCGCACACTCGACCGTCCGTGCCAACTCATCCATCAGCCTATCATCCGTACCAATACTCGTAATCACCGACTTAGAAAGGTTGATGCGTTGCCCCGATACCGCCTCATAAATGGATAGGACATCCACCAGCGTCGCGAATTCCGAAATCTCAACCTTTCAGAAGATAATCGTATCATCTGCAAATTGAAAATGTGAGATAGACCGACCATGCGCTCCCACCTTAATGCCTGATATCAGATTGAGACAACGAGCTTGCATTAACAGGACGGAGAGAGCTTCCCCCATCATGTTGAACAAGGGTGAGAGTGGATTCCCTTGGCGAATACCTCTCGAGTTTTTAAAATACCCTTCCGGAGTGCCATTGATAAAACCGAGAACCAGGCCGAGGAATAGCAGCCCCTCATCCACTTTATCTAATGCCAAACCCCAACCTGCCAAGCATATATTCAAGACAATCCCAACTGATCGTCGCTCATGATGCGCCGAATGAATGGTTTCTTAGGCCACCACAACCAGATCCACAAGTTGTCTACCCGCAACGAACGCTCCCTGATTATCCGAAATAATCTGATTCATGACCGGTTTGAGTCTATTGGCGAGGACCTTAGATATTATCTTGTATAAACAATTTGTAAGACAAATAGGCCGGAAATCCGCAATATCAACCGCCCCTTCCCTCTTAGGGATGAGTGTGATGAAGGTAGAGTTTAGACTCCTCCCAATGCAGCCGAACGCGTGAAACTCGTGCATAACTTCCATCAGGTCCACCTTAATGGTAGTCCAAAATAATCTAAAGAATTCCATGGTAAAGTCGTCGGGTCTGGGAGCTTTTTTTTTTGGCCCCGCCTCTAACAACCCTCCACACCTCTTCTTCGTTGAACTGGTGTTCAAGGCAGTTCCTCTCCTCCTCCAGAGATTGAAACTGAATCCCATCCAGCTGCGATCGAAAGCCACCCCTCATCCGTATACATATTCTTGAAGAACTCCACAATATGCCGACGGATATGTTCCTTCTCCGAGTAGGTCACCCCCTAAACAACGACCTTACCCACGTAATTAGTTTTATTCTGCGTGTTGGCGACCGCATGAAAATACTTAGTGTTCGCGTCATGGGTTAAAATATCGGGTTACCGATACGTATCGTCCGAGCTCCAAAACGATACGTATCGGACGATACATTGAATGTATCGTTCGATACATTCAATACATTTGAATGTATCGAACGATACATTCAATGTATCGTTCGAGTCCAATACCGATACGTATCGTCCGATACGTATCGGTATCGGACGATATTTTGATCCATGGTTCGCGTCACCCTCTTTAAGCCATCGAGCCTTAGCCTTCTGACGCCATTTAATCTCCTCAGCCAGACACGCAATATTAACCTCAATTTTCCTCATAAATCTTTCCTCTCTTTCCTCCTTCGTCAAGATCCACGATTCTTCTAATTCGTCCAATTGTTTAAGCCGCAGCAGCAAAGCTGCCTGCTTATCATGAACCATCTCGAACACCTCCTTGTTCCACTGTTTACACTTCTATTTAACCCGTCTTAACTTGGCTATAAATCTGCATTCCGCTGTCCCCTGAGATATCGGTTCCAACCACCAAGCAGGCACTAGCTTCTGAAAATCCTTGTCCAGCAGCCACATGTTCTCGAACCGAAACGGAGTTGGCCGACCCCCACGTGCTTCACAAGTAAGGAGAGGTCGATGATCTGACACCGCCCGAGCCAAGCATTCCAACCTTGCTCCCAAAAAGATATCCATCCACTCAGTTGTACATAAAAATCTGTCAAGCCTACTCATCGATGGATTGAATTGGAGATTCGACCACGTAAAGAGGGCCCCGGTTAACGGCACATCCATCAGTTCTCAATCGTTAATGAACGTATTGAAATCCCACATAACACTCGTGTCTAGCGGTCCCCTTTTTTCTCGTTACCCCATCTTATAGCATTGAAGTCACCTCCAAGGCAGAAGGGACAGTCCCATCTGGCAGCGAGTGCTGATAATTCCCACCAGAAATCCTCTCGTTACCTATCAGCAATCGGACCGTAAATGCCAATAAACATCCATGTCTTTCCAGATACTTTACTCCATAGGAGAACTGCTGCCGAGTAAATACCAATTTCCTCATCCACTTTACCGAGTAACCAACTGTTCCATGCCAGCAGAATACCACCTGACGCACCATCTGAATCCACCCCCAACCACTCCCATTGCTTGCCCCCAAGCACCGAGGCAACTTTTCTATCATCACAGCTTCCCCACTTTATTTCCTGTAGAGTGACGACGACAGGTTTTATCGAATCGATGATCTGTTTAACCCCGGTTCGTTTTCTCTCATTGCATATACCCCGCACGTTCCATGAAAGCATCTTCATAAACAATCAAATAGACCCTCGCCTAGACCAGAACCAACAGGAGTTGCACTCCTCTTCGCTCCCTCCCATCTCACATTCCCCACTGCAACCTAGCTAATTCCCGGGCCCCTCCCCTATGCCTCGACTATGACCCATTTCTACTTACTAGAACTGATCGTAACACCTTCCGAAGCTCCTCATCGGATCCCATAAAAGACAACCCGAGATCGTGCCCGACTCGGATTAGACGGTCAATATCGGATACCAGCTCTACTTCCTCCTCAAGCCCATCCCTATTGTTCCTCACCGATATATCATTATACGAAAGCCATGGTTCATACTCAATTTGTATAGGCATCACCCTTGTTTTACATGACTCAGTGGCTACTGGGTCTCATCTACATTGCGGCATCCCATCCCCAGCCCCGTTCTCATACAGGTCCCCCATCATTCTACAAGACATGGGCCGCAAGGCCCAAAGGTCAGGGGCAGACCCTATAGACATCCTTGGTCCTATAGAACCATGCGCTAGGCCTAAATATAGGCCCCACGGGTCACAATAATACCAGGTCCATTGTTTACCATGAGCCTGCCACGTGTAAGAATAGTCACGTGGCGCGACGGATAAAAGGAACCCCACGTCACCCCATTTGATGTGTTGAGAGTCAATCCGTGTTGAAAACCCTTCCCTTCTTCTAGAACCCTCTGGCAGCAAAACACGTGTCGAGCCCCCATAACACCTCTGACCTTGAGATCCTTTCCATCTTCTCTTTCGGATATAAACCCTACACTCCTCTCTGTTCCCTGCATTTGATTTCCTTAATAGAGCCCCGGCATCTGCCTCGGTCGCCATCGGATCCCAGGTACGTACACTGACAATCTCCCGTACTGCCGTGTCACGGGGTCACTTTTTTCGACGTGCACTCGCGTGCGGCACCTAACTTTTCAAGCTTAGGTCAGCCTATCTCAGATACCAGTTGTCACGAGGCCCAGCCTGACACTGGTTATCACACTCGTGCAACGTCCCACTGCCGCGTACAGCGAGGCCAGCCTATCCAACCATCACTCTGATACCATCCGTCTAGAGGACGGGAACTCCCGTTCATGGTTTCCTTCACCAGAGGTAAACCATCTCAACGCATCGTGTCTACTCGCGACATGCATGCTAGCACCTTAGTGCCCCCCTTGGCCTGCCCAATTTCACCTTGTGCACTGCACTAGTTCTTCACCCGCGACAGTAGCATGCAGCTCCTCATGCTATCCTTTTCCATGCATGTCTTGCCGACATGATGAACCAAGCCCACGATCGTATGTGGCCCACGCGACCAGCACACGTCCGCATCTGGCCCTCAACTAACGCGCACTACGGTGTCCCACGTAGCCCTTGAGTGCCCTCGTGAGGGTGTCGACCCATATACACCGTGACGCATAGTTCGGGTCATATGGCAACCTCACCTTGGGTGAGACATGGCATCGTCGCAGTACGCATTGCCGCAGCGACGTCCTAGGCCCACCCCATAACCTAGGAAACCCATGCGCTCCTCCAGCAACGCAGGGCCCCATGTGTAGGAGATAAGCTCCACAACTCCCTTCCCCCAAGTATGGTCTAAACACCAACTTAGGCCATCCAGTAGAAGAACCTCAAACCTATTGGTTTGACATACCACCATGGCACACGGCCCTCTGCCCGTGGCACACACCTTCAAAGGTAGTGATTTGGCATAAATTGTGGCACACGAACCTGTCTGTGGCACACAGTGCCCTCCACAATTGCAACACGCCCCTTCAAGTTCCGCATCAGCGTCCCATGCGACTGTCTCGTGCCCACTCGGCACCATGTCGGGTCTGTGCCGCGACCATGTCTCATGCCCACTCGACACCATGTCACATCTGTGTCGCAACTGTGTCTCATGCACACATAGCACTATGTCGCGTCCGTGTCACGACCAGGAAGTCGTGTGCCCCCTTGGCAGCACATCGTATGCCCTCATGGCACCAAGATGTCGCGTGCCTCCTTGGCACCGCATCTCATGCCTTCACCCTGTGCACTGCACTAGTTCCTCGCCCGCGACAGTAGCATGCAGCTCCTCATGCTATCCTTTTCTATGCATGTCTTGCAGACATGATGAACCAAGCCCACGAATGTGTGTGGCCCACGCGACCAGCACACGTCCGCATCCGGCCCTCAGCTAACGCGCACCACGGTGTCCCACATAACCCTTGAGTGCCCTCGTGAGGGTGTCGACCCATATACACCGTGACGCATAGTTTGGGTCATATGACAACTTCATCTTGGGTGACACATGGCATCGTCGCAACACGCATCGCCGCATCGACGACCTAGGCCCACCCCGTAGCCGAGGAAACCCATGCGCTCCTCTAGCAACACAAGGCCCCATGTGTAGGAGAATAGCTCCACAACTCCCTTCCCCCAAGTATGGTCTAAACACCAACTTGGGTCATCCAGTAGAAGAACCTCAAACTTATTGGTTTGGCACACCACCATGGCACACGGCCCTCTGCCCGTGGCACACACCTTCAAAGGTAGTGGTTTGGCATAAATCGTGGTACACGAACCTCTGTCCGTGGCACACAGTGCCCTCCACAATTGCAACACGCCCCTTCAGGTCCCGCATCAGCTTCCCAACGGTCGTGTCGCGACCGTGTCTAGTGCCCACTCGGCACCATGTCGCGTCTGTGTCGCGACCATGTCTCGTCCCCACTCGGCACCATGTCGCATCTGTGTCGCAACTGTCTCATGCCCACATAGCATTGTGTCGCGTTCGTCTCGCGACCAGGATGCCGCGTACCCTCTTAGCACCGCATCGTATGCCCTCATGGCACCAAGATGTCGCGTGCCTCCTTGGCACCGCATCTCATGCCTTGATGGCACCTGCATGTCGCGTGCCTCATGGCACTAGGATGTCACGTGTCCTCTTGACACTACATCGCGTGCCGTCTTGGCACCGCATCACGTGCATCATGGCACTAGGATATCGCGTGTCTTCTCGACACCACATCGCGTGTCGTCCTGTCACCACATCACGTGCGTTATGGCACCAGGATGTCACATGCCCTCTTGGCACCACATCGTGTGCTTCCTAGCACCAGGATGTCGCATGTCGTCTTGGCACCACATCGTGTGCCCTCTTAGCACCACGTCGCATGCCCCTATGCGAAGCACCAAATTCTATAACTGCATGCGTCTAGTCTCCACACTAGACCTACACTTAGCTAGAATCATCGTCGCAGCATACCTATGGGGAGCACGCTCACGCCGCCAGGCAACGTGCTTCCGTGCTCATGCGTCATACAGCTAGCTCCAAGGTTTGCTCGCCTTCATGCTAGCTTGCCCAGTTCTAAGGCGGTCGTGTCGTCCTGGTCACCAAGCCTCGCATCATTTCCTCGACCTCGGTCTTCACCCCATGCAAAGTCTCCACCAAATACCTAGCACCGAGGTTTGGCACCTCCTCGCTAGTCTATCTTGGTCTCATCCGGGTCTATGGACAAGGAGCGCGCTGAGCCTTTGCGTTGCTCCACACCAACGCAATCCATCACTATGCCGCTTCACGTGGCTCCGCACCAACGCAACATATCACTATGCATGCACCAAGCATTAGTAATTACAGCTCGCTCTAGTACCTCAACACCACGTGTCTTCACCCAAGATTTCGCCCATCGAATTCTGCCTAGCTATAAGTTCCTGCCACCTTCTTACTAGTTGATCTATGCATCTCTATGCACCAGGATCGTGACCACGTTGCATCCTAGTAGATCAAATATGCATCTCTATGTACCAGGGTCGTGACCACATCACATCCTGCCACCTTCTCGCTAGTTGATCTGTGCATCTCTATGCACCAGGATCGTGACCACGTCGCATCCAAGCAGATCAAAAGTGCATCTCTATGCACCAGGGTCGTGACCACGTCACAGCCGGCATCCCCGACATCTCACCTACCTCCCTCTTTTGCAAGTCCCCATCTGGAGGAAAGTTGTACGATCTAATCTCGGCCGTAGGATTCAACGCCGGTGATTTGTCCTTGTCCTCCATCGCTGCACCTTCCATCGTCGAGAACTTCGCCTGTGCCGTGAACGAGCCGATGACAACCCCTCCATAATTAGTTCACTCTGGTCGCCGGTAGCTTCTCCTACCAAAACCCACTCTTTTACCGTAACCATCTCCCCTTCATCATGGTCCGAGAGTACATTCTGCAGCCCCCCATCGGACCCCTCGCCGGCATGGTCACCCACCCCTGTGGCCCCAAACGAAACGTCGAGTTCGCGGGCGAGCCGTTCTCCGAGCAACTCATTTCTTTCCTACTGGTATTTACCACCCAGCCCCTGAATGGCTCGGCGATTGTCTCGAATTCTTTAGTGGGGCAGATGAAAACGTCTACACCAGTCAGCAGGGGCCCCTCGAATTGTACACTCGCCTGAGGAGGTGCGACCACCCTCTCCAAGAGCGCCAATTCTATGAATTCTCATATTACTCCTTAAATATGTGTTTCCCTCATTTAATACTCCAGTCGTATGCAACTTTTTGCCATTTTTAATTTTTTATAAATAAAAGAAGAGGGCAGGTTTTAAAACCAAGACATCTTTAACTAAACATGGCTCAAGAACCTACGCTACTAGATTGGCGTAAACTAGTATCTTTATAGTAGAAAGTCATTTTTTTAATCTAAAGATAATAAATAACTACATAAATTAGCATGTAACACTCTTATTATTTATTTGATGTGTGATATATTTTTTTTAACTAGCAGTTTATACAAGTGCATGCACTCGAACACACTTCAGCTCCTGCTTCATGCAACTCAGATTTGATGGCATGAGTAGAATATGGTAAAAAGAAACGTTAAGTGCCTATCCTAATTTCTAAAGAGTAGTCGCTTCCCAGGTCCTGCACTCACCCACTCCAGCTCCTGTCATCAAATCTCAGATTTGATGACATGAGTAGAATATGGAAAAAGGACATTTTTTCATGTGCAAACATGGTGTTTCCAGTGCTATGAACCCATTAGCCCAAATTACTGGTTTCTGCTAATTAAAAAAAAATTAAAAATCTGACAACTGAAGTTGCTGTATACCAGTAGTAAAAGCTACTTCAAATAAAAAACAAAAATCAATTAGCAAAATTTTAAAAAGAAAGAAAATGTCATTAGATGAGCTACGGTACAATTCCCACCATAAAGAACAAATCTATCAGACTTGAAAAAATAGGAGTCCACAGAAATTACCAGTAGAACAGTCCTTGAAGCATTGATTTAAGATATGCCATGAAATAAACTTACAAAATTCATACACAAAAAATAAATAAATAAAAATCAACCATTGCATTACAGGGAAATGAAATTGACAGGTTACATCAAATATGCAAGCACGAAAAAGAAGAAAAGGCAATTTGATAAAAGATGATAAGCAAGATGGATAACGCAATAATAAAAGTTAAAATACATATTAATATATATTATATTTAATTCCATGCATACACATGACACATCCAATCTGTTTTGATTTATAAAAAATTGCCATGGGAAGACTAAGGTATCACCTGAACTGATTGGTCAAAAGCACATGAAATGCCAAGTAGCTCTTTCAGTTGTTGGATTCCATAAGGAATTGATCGTCTTGTATCAATTAAGTGCATCACAGGTATGCAGGAATCGAGGACAATCCTCCAAGCATCACCATGTTTTTTCACCACACCTTTCTCAACAACAACTTCCAAAGCCAGCTCACCCTTCCTTGCTGCGCATGGGTTTCTTACCCAAGATGGTGTATCTGGACTAATCCAAATAATTTTGGCCATATTCACTTTAGGGTCACCTGCACATTTCACAAAAAAAATCATAAACGGTTAGGTAAGCTGGGATTGAACCTAAGAGCTCAAGGTTGTCTCATCTCACATCTGCCAGTTGGACTCTAGGCCAAAATCCAAATCATAAAGAAGTACCCATAACGTACACATCAAGGGTACCTCAAAATTTTCACCATTTAAAGTAGTACGAACCAGGGACATTATATCATGTGTCACAGTTCACCATCCAATTCAATTGAATTATACGGCCAACAATCTAAAAACTTAATATAGAGCATCGGTTTATATATATATATATATATATATATATATATATATATATATATCCCATGTCTTTAATCACATGTGTCTTTCGGGAATGGTACAGTCCATTGTGGGTTTGAACCAGAACCAGAAATCACCCAAAAATAATAATTATAATAATAATTTGTGTGATTAGAATAGTTATGTTAAAAAAGCTGTTCGAAATGTGGATCAGGTGATCGGAGAGTATCAAGGGTGGAAAACTGTAGAGATGTTTATATTGTATGGGTGTGTGAGAAGCTTATGTTGGGGTGTAGGATGTAAGTAGAACCACTTACATCAT
This sequence comes from Chloranthus sessilifolius, assembly GCA_021018995.1. Taxonomy (NCBI): domain Eukaryota; kingdom Viridiplantae; phylum Streptophyta; class Magnoliopsida; order Chloranthales; family Chloranthaceae; genus Chloranthus; species Chloranthus sessilifolius. The sequence goes on along the minus strand of CM037586.1, from coordinate 130,237,862 downwards.
CTTGGTTATCCATGACATTGTATTGCGTGTCACTCGTATGTTCATATAAAAGCTTAATGCATGGGGAAGTGTGTACAACACATAACCCTATTTTTCTTCTTCTCTCTTCTTCATCAATCTAACCTTCCTCCAACCCTAACTAACTTGGTATCAGAGCGAATCGAACGAGGACGCGCTTTCATCTCGCTGTCGATGTCACCAAACGACTGCTGACATCAGCGATGACATCAAGCTGACTACAGCAGTCGCCAGAACCCACCGGAAATCACAGATCCCAGGTCAGTTTGTTCCCAATATTCTTTCCTCTTGGACCAACGACATATAAAGACTAGAAGCTTGTCAACCAGCTTCGTCTTCTACCTCCTCGGGCACCACCTCCTCGCAAAGTTGCAGAAACCCCAGCACCCCTTTACATCAGATCTGCCCCAAATCATGTAAGAGGCGTCGAAATGGACATGGGAAGAGTCTCCGATGCCTCTGTAGCTTGCTTGTGATGTTTCTCAAGAGTTTGTGGGCCGCCAGAATCTGTAGCAACATTGCCGGAGCTGTAAATCTTGCTGGAAAAGCCTCTAATGTTGACAGAATGCTCAAAAATTCTCTCAAACAGTTCGTCAGCCCCTCATTAACGCTGGTAACATTATTGTAGAGCCTAGATCTTGCTGTGTTTTTTATGAGAGCTGCGAGTAGATGCTAGGAAAAGTTCCCTTTCTTATTTTGCATGAACTTGTGAACATCTATAACTGCATATGTGGTATGTATGTACTCAGTTGAATCATTTGGGAGCGGGAGCTATTTGGGAGCCTGTATGACTATATATAGCAGAAGAAATAAGGGTATTCTTCTAGCATTTGATCGTTGTATAGCTCTTTGTCAGCATCTCTTATGGTGGATTCTAAAGTGGGTGTTGGCAATGGTGCTGATGGGTCCCATAGTTTTCCAATTACCACGAACAAGTTCGATGGTAAAAATTACTTGTCATGGCCGAGGTTCGCCTATATGGTTCTGGGGGAAAAGAAGAAGTTGGGGTACATTAATGGGACCATCATTCCCCCAGATGCTACAAACCCTCAATATGGTTATTGGGAATCTGAAATTTGGTATTTGACAACCCTATTGCTTCATTCTATGGATCCCGATATCAGTGAATCATTTCTCATTTACACTACGGGGAGTGTCACGAAGAGCTTACCATAAAGATCAGAATGCTGCCCGGCTACATGGAAGTATGAATTAGGTGACTGGTTCCTGTCCTTTCTTGCTTTCGGACAAGTAGCTAAGTCGTATTAATCTCCTAGCTCGTAGCTCTAGCTTGGGCAACAAAGGCTGGTTGGCTTGCTTGAGCAACTACGACTTCCAAGTAGTGAGACTACATTCCTGAACTTCAGGTAGTGATACCTCTTCCTGTTCCTATCTTTGGTGTTCCCTCTCCTTGGGTTCGTGGCTGGCAACATGAAACGCTGGTATGTATTCTTGTCATCAGCCACTTGCTCAACCATTCAGTTATTGATCGTATAGTTAAGTAAAGTAGTTAAGGAAAGGGAAATGAAAGTTGTGCACATGGTCATATAAAAATGTAACCACTCCACCTGGCTTTGAGGCATGCCATTCTCGGCCATTCATGAAGTCTATTCGCAGAAGCAAAAATTGGCAAAGATATTTCAGATCAGTGATAAGATTAGTAGTCTTTGTCAGAGAGAGAGGTCATTGAGTGATTATTAGACTCAACTTCGGTCCCTACAGGACGAATTAGTGCAGTATCAGGAGAGTCATATGTGTAGTTACTGCAGTAGCAAGATGCAGCAAATGGTTGAACATAAGGTGTTCGACGTGTTGAGAGATGTAAATGCCAAGCATGAAGCAATTAGGGCTAACATTTTGGGACAAGGTGAATGTCTTCCAATAGGTTTAGTGTTCGCTCAGTTACCTCATGAGGAGAGTCGTAGACAGTTTATGCATGTTGGTCAGTGCTGACCCAGAGAGATCATCTCTTCCATCCTTTTCTAAGTTTTGTAGGGGTGGTGGCAGATCTGGTGGAGGCCGTGGTGGTAGAGGCGGTTGTGGTGTTGGTCCGAGAGATAACCGAGAATGGCCAAAATGTACCCATTGTGGCCGAAAGGGACATCAGATAGATATATGTTGGAACCTCATGGCAAGCCCAAGTTTCTTTCAGGGGGCTCCATATCAAACAGCTAGTGATGAGGGGACAGGTCCTCTTGTTGTTGCTACTCCTGCTTCAGCTACTTATGTGACTCCCTATAAGGATCTTCAAAGTCTACTTCAGCATGCTACCATTTCTCAGACTTTTGTGTCGAGACCATCCTCAAGTTCCTCCCATTTGGCTGAGTCAGGACCTATGGCTCTACGCATGTATCATCTTCATCATCATTTCCCTCGATCATTGATTCTAGGGCTACTGATCACATGACGGGTATGTCACATTTATTTCCTACCATTTCTAGTGAGTCTGATCACTGTTAAATCCATATCGAGGATGGTTCCCTTGTTCCTATTCACGGTAAAGGAACTATCCAGTTGGGTACCCTGCCATTAGACTCTACATTGTTTGTCCCTAAAATGCCCTTACATCTTGTATGTTAGTCGTTTAACTAAATTTCTAAACTGTTATGTAACATTTTATCCTTCTCATTGTGTGGTTCAAGACCCAACTTTGGGAGGATATTTGGTCATGGCCATGAGTATGGACTCTACTTGTTTGAGGTGCCAGATTTGCAGAAGATACAGAGACCTATAGTTGCTAGTGCCAGGATGGAGGATCTTCAGTTGTGGCATGCTCGATGTGGCCACTTACCTATGTCTCGACTTTCTATACTGTTTCCCAAAAAAATTTAGAATTGTGACGTCTTTGCTTAAGTGTGAAACTTGTCAGTTTGTCAAACATTAGAAAAGCAGCTATCCTGTTAGTAATAGTAGAAGTAAAATTTCTTTTGAATTGATACATTACGATGTTTGGGGTCCCTCTCCTATTGTTTTTGCTCATGGTTATAGAAACTTTGTTTCCTTTATTGATGATTGCACCCACTATACCATGCTTTATTTTCTTTCACAAACTGGTTCGAACTCAGTTTCATGCACATGTTAAGGCTCTACATTCTGATAATGGAGGGGAGTATGCTTCCCATCATCTTCAAACCTACTTACGTGAGCATGGAATTGAGTGGCAGACTACTTGCCCTTATAACCCCCCCCCCCCCCGAGGGGGGGTTAAAATGGGGGTGTCCGGAAGAAAAAACCATCATGCTCTTGAAGTTGCTCGCTCTCTTTTGTTAGGAATGAATGTTCCCAAGTATTTGTGGGGAGAAGCCGTTCTCACCTCCATTCTTTTGATCAACCGAATGCCTACTCCCGTCTTTCGAGGCAACTCTCCCTGCAAATTAGTGTTTCCTAATTGTGTTCTATTTTCCATCCCTCCTCGTATCTTTGGGTCATTGTGTTTTGCCCATATCCCAGCCGGCCATCGATCCAAACTTCATCCTAAAGCTACTGGGTGTATCTTTGTTGGGTATCCTCCTACTCAAAAGGGCTATCACTTATAAGTGTTATGATCCTATCAGGATTACTATGGATGTCACATTCTTCAACGATACCCCCTTCTATACCAGTCAGGGTGAGAGATCTCAGTGCCCTCTTCAGGGGGAAACTTATGGTGACGAGAGCACAAGTGTGTTAACAAGGGTGGATGTGAATGATGTGTTCCCTAACACTGGTGTTGGAGAGAATGAAGAAGTGCCCACATTTGATAGGTTTGCAAAAGTGAAAGAAGGAAAATTCTACGTAAAGAAGTTCAAGGATACTAGTGATCTCAGTGCCCTCTTCAAGGGGAAACTTATGGTGACGAGAGCACAAGTGTGTTAACAAGGGTGGATGTGAATGATGTGTTCCCTAACACTGGTGTTGGAGAGAATGAAGAAGTGCCCACATTTGATAGGTTTGCAAAAGTGAAAGAAGGAAAATTCTACGTAAAGAAGTTCAAGGATACTAGTGCACCACAAGAGCCACCACAGGAACCTCCTTCAGAGACCATTGACCAAAGTCTTCTACCGAAGAAAGGTCCTCTAAGTCGAAGTGAACTTCCCATTGCTCTTCAAAAGTCATTCAGATGATGTACCTGTCATCCTATTAGTAAGTACGTTTCTCACCACAATATGTCAGATTCCCTCACGTCATTGTTAGTTCTTTGGATTCTATCTCTATTTCTACTTCCGTCTCTAATGCCTTAGCTCAACTAAAGTGGAAGGAGGCTATGGTACAGGAAATGGATGCTCTTGAATCTAGTCATACAAGGGAAGTGGTTGATCTTCCCCCAGGAAAGAAAGTTGTTGGATGCAAATAGGTGTATACTGTAAAGTAAAGACCTGATGGTACTGTTGAGAGGTATAAAGCTCATTTTGTTGCAAGAGGCTTCACGTAAACACAAGGTGTTGATTATCCAAAGACTTTCGCTCCTATGGCTAAGCCTAATACTATTCAGGTTCTGTTATCTCTAGCTACTAGTAAGAATTGGCCTCTTTATCAATTGGACGTGAACTTCACGATCAAAATTTCGGCCGAAATTTCGATTTCGGGCATGACCGAAACTAAAATCTGAAATTTTGGCCGAAATTTTGATCCCCATACAAAAATGACCGAAAGTTCGTTTCGGTGGGGACCATGACCAAAATTTCAGTCATTTCGGCCGAAATTTTGATCCTTGACGTGAAGAATGCCTTTCTTCATGATGACTTAAATGAGGAAGTTTACATGTCATTGCCACCTTGGTTTTTAAAATAGGGGAGCTCGATAGAGTCTGCAAGTTAAAGAAATCGATTTATGGGTTAAAGCAGTCTCCTAGAGCATGGATCCAGAAATTCAGTGAAGTGGTCATGAGGATTGGGTATCCTAGAAGTCACTATGATCACTCTTTGTTCATAAAGAGAGGAGTACATCTTGCAGCAGTGTTGGTATATGTTGATGACATCATTGTCATCAGGCAATGGTAGTGATGAGATATTCCAGTTGAAGGGATATTAGGGAAACGTTTTTGAGATCAAGGACCTAGGTCCATTGAAGTACTTTCTTGGGATAGAAGTTGTTAGATCCACGAAAGGAATTGCCATGTCACAAAGAAAGTATACATTGGACGTGCTTAGAGATACATGAATCATGGGATGTAAGCCACCAACAACTCCTATTGAACAATAAACTCAAAGGCAGTGAAGGAGAACCACTCAAGAATGCTCGCAAGTATCACCAAATTGTTGTTAAGCTCATCTACCTCACTATGACATGACCGGATATAGCATATGGAGTTAGTGTTGTTAGCCAGTACATGCACTCTCCAAGGAGTATCCATCTTGATGTTGTCTACCGAATTTTGAGATACTTGAAGATTAGTCTAGGTCGAGGACTTCTATATAGAAATCATGGTCATCTTGATGTGAAGATTTTCATTGATGCAGACTGGGCAGGATCTCTTGATGATAGGAGATCTACCACAAGCTATTGCACATTTCTGGGTGGAAATTTGATGGTAGGAGATCTACCACAAGCTATTGCACATTTCTGGATGGAAATTTGGTCACTTGGAAGTCAAAGAAACAACATGTGGTCTCAAACTCAAGCGCTGAAGGAGAATACATAGCTATATCTCAAGGTGCCCGAGAAGGAATGTGGATGAGACACATCCTTGCTGATTTGGGAGTTGAAGTAAAACTTCCTATGATTCTGTATGGAGATAATGAGGCATCTCATCATGTCGCTCAAAATCCAGTATATCATGGAAGGACCAAGCATATAGAGGTGGATTGCCACTTTGTTCATGAGAAGGTTGAATCTAAAGAAGTGTGCATTCCTCAAGTCAGATCGGAAACCAATTGGCTGATATTCTTACTAAGGCCGTAAGTGGAAGTCAGCTCTATGATATCACTAGCAAGTTGGCATGATCGATATATATGCCCCAACTTGAGGGGGAGTGGAGATGGTTATATTGTATGGGTGTGTGAGTAGCTTATGTTGGAGTGTAGAATGTAAGTAGAATTATATCATCTCATCGTACTCCGTGTCACTTGTATGTTCATATAAAAGCTTAATGCATTGGGAAGTGTGTACAACACTTAACCCTAATTTTCTCCTCCTCTCTTCTTCTTCCTCAATCTAACCTAACTGTAACCCTAACTAATTAACTAGAACCACGCGTTATGCCATGGCATCCACTAGTGGTTCCAAAAATAAGTCCATAAAAAATGTTTTGGTTGCTATAGAGTATAGAATGTGCATAAAGAGCACAGGTGTGCCATGCATCAGGGTCGTCAAATTCGAAATTCCATATGGTGGAATATCTAGCACAATTTTTTCAATCAAATAAATTTTATACATAAATTGGAAAAGGCTTACAAGAAACTAAGTTTCCAAAAGTACAACACCATGTCCAAACACAAATGAGTAAGAGCGTAAACCAAATTATATACAAGTACTAAGATATCCCATCGAAACTAAATTCTCCAGCCAAACTGTCTTCCAAGGAAAAAAAAAATGAAAACATCAAGCAATCTCTCAAGGAACTTAAGGGCTGCTTGAAAAAGTGGTGGAAAGAAGTTTGATTCCCGCAAAGGCATAATCCAAAAGTGTGTTTTCCACTTCTGGATTTGGCCTTTTTAATGGGAGTGAAACAAGCGGGTAGGAGGTCAGAAGCAGTAGGGAAGCTGCCTTACTGTGTTTCTGGTTTTCAAAGAGGAAAAAGTGGGTATAGAAGTGCTGCCAAACACAGCCTAAACGACTCCCTAGATTTCATTGCATACATCCAACACAGTGGAGACCTCTGTGAATCACCCTCCACACACGGCCTAGAAATAGCACTATGCTGAAGGTAGAACGAACCATTCCACAAAGCTTTGATCTATATCTCAATGTCGCACAAGGTTATCATCACACCAAAAAAGAGGCCAATGTATGGCAAACCTGGCTCCAATTGTGACGTCCAAGAGGCAGGCCAACATGTAGATGAGACAGCCAACATTGATGCTAATCAGGATTTTCCAACCATCTGATTGAAGCAGCTTCTCTGCCTTAATTTGGAGAACTGCCCATATGCTATTAAATTTTCCATATGAAGGCTCCTCCAATCCTTTGATCATACAGTAGAAATCGGTCAATGGCGGAACCTTGTGGTTGAATCTAAACCAAACTACTTCCACGTGTAGAAGCATTACAAAATTGAAGAATAAAGAATTCCATGTGTAAAGAAATTGGGCCTGTGCACAGCTAATACCAACCATCTAACTATGTTAAAACTTAATTAAATGACAACTTCATTGACGAATGTTGAGAAGAGAATGCGATTGAAGTAATTACCTACAGGTAGCCACATACGTAAAAGTCAAAGAATGTTGACGGAGAAAGGATAAAGGTTTCGTAAGAGTGCGTAGCGCAGTGTCTGTGTCTTAAAATACACTATATTGACAAACTACCAGCCAGAAAATATGGTTGTGAGCCATCAGCCATGTACTATATATATATATATATATATATATATATATATATATATATATATATATATATATATATATATATATATATATCAGTATCATGGGGCACTGAAAATCCTTGTCAAGCATTCAAAGGGAAGAGAACTGACCTGCCTTCAAGTAACACTTCACCCCTAGTTTCACAAGATTAAGGTGTGGACCATTTAAAAAACGGTTAAGGTTGATATTTTCATAAGCAGAGTGGGAAAGAAGTTTACATGCAAAGATGACTGGCAATAAGAAAGGCACGTGAGATTGTGCTATCAGAAAGTCAATTCCATCATGTATTATCTTATATGTCTCATTCCAACTTGTAAAACAGTTGCATTTCGTTGATATGAGAAGCCAATAAAATTGATGGAGCAATTTAATGTGCAAAAGAAGCAATCAGTAAGAAATTGATCAATAAGAAGAGGATATGCCAAATGGGAAAACAATCAAAACTTGTGCAAAAGTTATTTTTTGAAACAACAATTCTAATATGATGGATCTTTCAAAGCGGATCCAAATGTGTAGTTGACAACGGACAATCCCGAAGTCAGGAAAAGAAAAAACAAACAACGAATATGCAAAGAGAAAAAAACAAAATTTAAAATAAAAAAAAAATCAACAAAAAGAAAAGCAAAAGGTAAAAAAATCAAGCTTGAAGGAGAAATATTAATATTGCAAGAAAAGGAGATTCTATTAATATTGCAAATTTTTGGATGGCACACAAAAAAACATCATGGAACCAAATTTGATGCTACATACAATGTAAGAAATTACAAGCAAGAAAAGGTTCTTATGGAATGAATTTCCAGAAATATTCAGATCAAGATTGGATATATGCAGATGGCTGATGGTTGGATCAAAATTACTGATAACCATTTCAACGGGAAGTCCATCCCACTTACCATTGAATCAGCCTGAGGCCGAAACGAGAGGCTCAAAAAGTAGGAATGAATTGCATAAACTTCATTATTACTATCCTAGAGAGAATTGTAACTAATCAAGGAATGCATCTGATACTTGGAGGGGCAAGGTGTACAAGATGGGTGATTAAAATGAAACTAAGGTTTCCTAGGAACAAATAATTTTCCAGATAAGGAAGTATGTATTGAACTTTATATGAAGCCCATGCGTAAAACTTGCAATAAAAAAATGTCGATGAGCTAGCAGAACATTTAAAGAAAATTATATATCATCTGTATTATGTATTAAATCTTACGAAAAAAATACATAGAAGAAACACAACCATTAAGAGACCTAATTCAATTGTCAGCACATACTGCGAACTCCAGAATCATGGATGGGGCCTATAGCTCAACCAGAAGGTTGAGAATATTCCAACCTTGACATTGCAGGTTCAAACCCAGCTTACCCATCAGAAAGAAATAAAAAATAAATTCAGAGGATCATGTTATCATGAGCACAAATAGGTTGTTTAATGTGTGTCGATAGCTTTATCAAAATTCCAAAGGCAGGATGGGACAGCAGTTTAGAGAACTTTATGGATGAAAATAATGGATAATACCAAGCCTGTTTTAAAAGCAACATTACCCATAGTCAAAGTGATGAAAATAATACTGGAACAAAACCCACAGAAGAGCAGCAGAAGGCAAAATTCACCTAGTTCATACACATATATAAAAAGAGATAGTTCCTACATGCATAGTCTCACTTCCATAATTGTCTCTGCTAATTATAACTATTCACTTTTTTTTATCGATATATCTATTCCTTAACTTAAGCTTCTTAAACAACTCAATGGCTATAAAGCAACTCACAACCTCTATGAAACAATTGCCCCTACTTCAAAAAAGTTATGTTCTTTGTGCGTCCTCGTACGATGGTAGCATCCGTCCCACTGCCTCCCTCCCGCTTCCGTTGCTATATGAATTCTTCTTTAGCTCTCTTCTTCTGTTATTATTCCATTACACGTTGTGTTTCATGAGATCATGTGCGCATGTTTGTGTTTTGATCCATAGTCATGTGTTTATTATATATTGCATTCCAAGTGTGTCTCGTTATACTACCATTTGATAGAGTCAGGCAACAAAACCAAAAATCAATTACGTCAGTCAACAGATTATTTATGCCCAAGGCAATAGATTGCAACATGCCTGTCAACAGTTTAGAAAACTACAACTGATGCACGGCAAATGTAGCATCTCAAGAAGGAAAAGGCACTTCATAGCATAGAACACATTGGATACTAAAATGATAACTTCCTTGGTTATAAAGAATACCCACTTTCAATTAAACCACAGACAAGAATAAAACTAGTCCCAAAAAGTATAAATTACCAATTTTACACCATATCATGACTATTGAATACTATATAATTTATTTTACTTCACTCTGTTGCACTCAAAGATCCAAGGGACTGCCCTCAGCAGTAAAACTTACATTTGGCGCAAATATATACTCTAAGTAAACCAATATTGAGTAGCATAATTGCACAAACATATAGACGAAAAAGAAACGAACAACATGAAATCACACAACAGTAAAAAAGTCAAAAGGTAAATTTGACTGACAATAACAACTATGATACCTTTAACAACAGTGTTCAACAAAATTGGGCAGATCGTGTGGGCCATGATCTGCGAAACTCTCTCAATAGCATCACCATCTGGACCATTACTTCCATCTTGGAAGAGGAACTGCAAGCACAGAGACTGACACCACTTCCCATCGCACTGCTGAAGACTACAGAATTCACTACAAAGAAGAAACAAAAAGTTACAATGGACGGAAGCACAGTAATATCTTTATCATATAATAGTAGAGTCAACAAATAGAAGGGTGAAAAATTAAGAGAGCTACTACTTCCACACCATTTTTTCTCATCCTACTGCACTAAAATAAATTTCATTCACTAAAGACATTACTGGTTACACAGCAATATCCCCTGTATGCACACCAATAAAAACTGAAGTATGCAATTCCTTATGTTGAGAATCCCTCCCGCCCTCCACTAGATAAAACCTCCACTAGCAGAAAAAAGGTTCTTACAATTATGAGAAACCCCAATAAAATCGTGTGCAAAATTGTTTCAGAAGGGTTGATCTTTTTCATCTTGTCTGGCAAATCCAAAACACATATTGGGTACAAAATTCATTTGAGGCTGGATTTGGAGGTCAGCCAAAATCGGGTGATTCGATAAATTTAAATTGATAGTACAAATCAGCATTTGCATTGGGCCGCTCTGCAACAGAGTTTCCATTTCAGAGTCAAAGATTCCAATTCTCATGTATATGATGGAAATCAGTTCTATAAGCAAGGAAGTAGCCATGAACTCTTGATTGTTCGCTTATACTTTTTATTATTGATAAATTTAAATGACACAAGATATTTGATTTTCTGGATATTGGGAGGATGGGTTTGCACTCCAGTCAGTAAGCCAGCCCATAAATTTCTCCTTTTTCTCTCTAATATCTATCTACTACTTTTATAACCCTAACATTGAAACCATCCACTAAACCCCAATACCATTGTACTAATCTTGGTACAACCCTAGACCGATTAGTAGTTAGTAAAGAAAATGAATAGAGCATAACTGTATAACTTACCTGATAATATAAAATACAAAATATCCAATAATGATAAGTTGATGACAAAAACCAACCTAGAAGAGAGAGAAATCCTTTTAAAAAACTGAGAAAATTTATTTTTCTTCTTCCTGTAGCTATTGATAATCTCTTGACATGCTTGAACAATCTCATCCATGCTTCTGTTCAATTCATGCAAACGTACCTGTCCAACAGAACACCAGTTCATTGCATCAACACAAGTTACACAATGTTTTTAAAAACACAATTTCCAGTTCCCACAGCAGAGTTTTCTACAAAAAGCATTAACACTTTACTACAACAACCCACCTTGTCTAGATGAATGTGACCAACAAGGCCTGCATCAGTCTCTGCACCTTCAGGAAGAATCCGTTGCTTTTGATATCTGATAGTGTCGAAGAAACAACAGAAGGTTTATAGATCAACATAAGGATAAATCTTTTTGAAGGACAGTGCTATTTGAAAATCCACAGGTCTCATAAAATCCAGTGAAATTACCACAGTTAAAAAGAAGTAAAAAGACAGCATAGAGAATTAAAAATGCAGCTACACGGATACAAAAGCATCATCGGATTTAGTAGTTTGTCAAGACATGCGAAAGTTATTTGAGGAAGAAAAAATGTTAAATAATTCGGAACAGGAAGAAATCAAGTTTATGTGATGGGAATTTGCATTGAAAAATGTTGACCATATATATCAAATTTATTTTCCAGGTAGAAAGAGAACAGGAAGAAATCATTTTTTTATCAAAGATGTTGCTCGCTAAGAGGTGGCAGTCTGCGCAGGGAGCTGTGTATGGTTGCTCTAGGTGCAAGAACATTAACTCTGCCCACAGAGTTGTGTACCAGAAAACTGGATGCTCTGGCAAGTGGAGGGTGTCTTCCGATCAAAAGTGAGTCTGAGCCATTGACGCAAAGCACCAAGTGCAGCATATTCTTACCAAGCAGCAACAAGAAGGTTCAGAGATGTTGCGGTAGGTCAGCAAGGTAACTATCGGGTCCCTGAAGCTCTTACAGCTGATGCCCGAGGTTCAAAGATGTTGTGGCGAGGACTTCCAAACCATTCTTACTATAGTATTGGGACAAAAAATGCGCGGACAAAATTAGAAAAGGTTCCTGTAACTGCCACCTTTATTGATAATAGTAGTTGTACAGACATAAACATCCAGGCTTGGGTTTACAATGCATGGGAGGTTGCGCATCGGCCTAAAGTGACAAAAATTGGGCAGAAAAGTACTATTGCATTTTGATGCTAAGGACCAAGCAGAGGAGCTTCTGACGATGGGTTCGGTGGTCATCAAAAATCCAAAGTGCAGTTCGCAAAATGGCGACTGAGGGGGTTGTAGACCTTAAAACTGAACATGCACACCTGGACCCCCGAGGTCTTCAGCAACATTGGTAACAGGTTTGAGACATTCAGAGGTGAGATCGGAGCACAGTGAACATCAATAAAATGGAATAAGCAAAGATACTTTTCTCGACAAAGGAATGGACCTCATTTTGCGATAGGGAGAGATCATGATCAATGGGGTTCGGGCAAAGTTGGAATCCAATATCCCTTGCCTCCCACTGGAGTGGGAGGTGGGGGCATTGCTTTCGAGGCTGGATCGGTCCCAACAACTACATGATCTGCCAATGGGGTAGTTCACTACTTGCCGCAGTGAAGAGTTTCACTGCCGAGAAGGGACAAGCAAGGTCTGTTGACCTGCAAGAGGAGTCTATCCTACTCAAGCCGTGTGTTCTCCTCGTGTCATAAAGATGAGTGCACCTCCTCCCCCCCCCCCCTGCAAGAGGAGTCTATCCTACTCAAGCCGTGTGTTCTCCTCGTGTCATAAAGATGAGTGCCCCCCCCCCCCCCCCCTAGTAACTTGGTTTTGAGCTTGATTTGTTCGACCTAACCCTCGCCTCTGATTTGTCACCAGCTGTTGGTTAATTTTCGTTGTATAAGGCTCCTTTGGGTGCGGGTGTTGTGAAACATGGTTTAAAATAGAGCATTTCAGATTTATGATGTGTACTTTTTTGCAAGAAACCCAGATATTTGCATCTAGACCTTCTGGAAGACATGCTATTAGGGATCTTATACATGGATGGCCAAGATGTGATGGAGATCTTGGATAATGACTTTTGTTTACCTTAGAGTAGCAACTACATAATGGCAAATGTTGATGATGTTTGTAGTGCAATCGGTGATGATAGTGAGGATCTTGAAGATGTGGATGGCCAAGATGTGATGGAGACCTTGTATAATGACATTTGATTACCTTAGAGTAGCAACTACATAACGGCAAATGTTGACGGTGTTTGTAGTGCAATTGGTGATGATAGAGGGGCACCTGGGGTTCGTGGGGAAGTAATGTTGAGGTGGTGGTTTCAAAACAGGAGGTGGTAATGGAAGCACCAAATGCTAGGGATGTGGTAGAGCATTTAGAAGTACACCCGTTGAGGTCTCTGTAGTATAAAGGCAGAGGATGTTGGGTAGGAATTTTGAATGTGTCTGCGTGTGGGTGGGTGGGGCGGGGGCCGCGGGGCGACCAAGTCATGGTGTTGGATCAGAAGGAGCATCTGAATTATACAATAGTGAAGAGTGTGTGGATTGTAGGGTGAGTCAGGAAGTTCTTGGGAAATTGTTGGTTTATTGTAAGGAAATTTGTGTAGGACACCGAGGTATGGACACTAGCTTAAGAGCTATTTTTGCCAGACTGGAAGGACTCGAAGGATGTGAAACACCAACTAGATGGAAGAAAAAGAAGAGAGTTGCAGAATTTGGAGTGGCCATCAATCATGCAAGAGTCAGTCATAGTTCTACATCGGGAGGGTGCTAGGTGTGTGGTACCTATTGGGTTCATTGGGTGTAGTTTGTCTTAGATGAAGTTGCTGTGGGATGTGTGGACTGAATAAAGGGGCTTCAGTCAAAGCCTTGTTGGCAGAGGTGAAGCCATGGGTTACTATTCAAGAAACTACATGGGGAGTCACAGCAAAACAAAATTGGAAGTATTTTCCCAGCTAACAAATGGGAGTGGTCCTTCTGTTGGTGAGGGGGGGTGATTGTGGTTTGGACTTTGGACTGATACACTTTTGGGAAGGGTGGGATGTTTCTCATCTCAATTAAACTAAGAAATAAGGAGGTTTGGGCTTTTCACAGGGGGTCTATGGTCCAAATGAGGATGGCGTGATATGTGGACTGAGATTGCAGAGGTGTACACTAGCTGGAGAACTGGTGGTTGGGACTTCAATGTGATAAGGTGCTTTAGGAGAAGAGAGGGAAATAATCTAGTGGCAGGGACTGATGGGTTTGAATACTTCACTAGGAGGTTTGAGTTGATTGACCAGGTAATGGGTGGTCAGCATTTCATATGGTCAAATCAGCAGATTGGGCAATGGTCAGTCCAACCAGGTTGAATCGGATTTCGAGTTCAACCACATCTGCATGCATTAGAAATAGGAGAATCTTGACTTTCATGGTTTTTACTTTTTATAGGATGAGTATGCAGTCAAGATTCTCCTATTTCCAATGGATGGAGATGTGGTTGAACTCGAAATCCAGTTCAACCTGGTTGGACCTGACCATTGCCCGCAAGAGATGTCCATACTAACCAGACCGGATAGGTTCCTCTACACCCAAGATTGGGGAGACCTATTTCTGAATTCCTTAATCAACGAGAATTCAAATCATATACCCTATTTCTGAATGCCTTAATCAACGAGAATTCAAATTATACACCAATGTGGTGAAAATGTGAGATGCTGTGAGGGGCCCTTCTCTGTACAGATTTGAGAATATGTGGCTCAAGAAGGAAGCTTTCAAAATTATGGTGGCCAAAAAATGGAACTCATGAGAAGTGATAGATAGTGTTGAATACAGAGCTACATGCAAAGTAAAGAAGTTAAAAGATGTCATTAAAGAGTGGAATGCAAACTTGTTTGGACTGGTAGGGAAAACCAAGGAGGAGTTGCTTGCCAAAATAAGAGTCAGATGAACTAGAAGGGAGAGACCTCAACGATGAAGAACTTCAGGATAGAGAAAGGCCCAACGAACCAAGAAACGCATAAAGGGGGAAATCTCCTACAAGCAGAAGGCTTGTACTAAATGAGGAAAGATGGGAGATAAAAACACCAAATTCTTCCATATTATGGAAAACAGTAGGAGGATGTAGCACTTAATGGTAGATGGGCGATGAGTGGAAGATTAGAGGGAGTTGGAAAGAGACATTGTATGATATTATTGGGAGTTTTACACCGATGATGGATGGGTGAGGCCCACCCTAGATGGCCTTGGGTTGGACTCGCTTTCAGAGGAGGAGAGTAGAGGGCTGGAAGGGGAATTCCAAGAGGATGAAATTCATGGTTGTGTTCAGGTTGACTAGGACAAAGCGTCAGGGCCCAACCGATTTACTATGGGATTCTTCAATTTCTTCTGGGAATTACTAAAGGACATCAAAGAGTTGTTCATTGAACTTTATGAGAAGGGGAAAATTGGTTAGGTGATGAAATCTACATTATAACATTGATTTTGAAAAAGGAAGGGCATAATGCAAAGGGGACTACTAGCGTATTAGTGTTATGGGAGCTTAGGTAAGATTCTTACCAAAGTCCTCATTAACTGTATGAAGCAAATTAAGGAGAAGTTGGATGAGAGCCTGCTATTATAATTTCTGGTTCTCCATTGTGATCAACGAATATCCTTGTGGCTACTTCAAAAATTCAAGGGGGCTTAAACAAGCGATTCGTTGTCCCCTTTACTTTTACTATAGTGCAGGAAGGGCTCAACAGACTACTGCAAGGAGCTATGAGCCAAAGGTTATTCAATGCGTTCAAGGTGGCAAGAGAAGGTTCTGCAATTACTCAGCTCCAGCTCCAGTACGTTGATGGTAGTGTCAAAGTCACTTACAGTGTTATGAGGAAGTGTCGTGTCAGAAAGTGAATACAAGGAAAATTGTCCTATTGGGAGTGAGAAAGGAGAATGATGAGCTCTAAGACATAGTAAAGTATGTGCGATGTGGATGGGATAGCATGCCCTCTGAGAACCTACAGTTGTGCGTTGAAATTCCTAGAATGCCTCTCTGAGAACCTACAGTTGAAAGATTCAAAAAGAGGTTAGCTACCTGAAAAAGTTAACCTCTTGTCTATTGGTGGTCGATTGATCCTAGTCTAACTGAAAAAGGCTACCTAAAAAATGCAACCACTTGTTTATTGGTGTTCTTCATGTCCATATTAATTGCCTGAAGGCCGTAATTGAGAGATTGGAGCAAATTCAAAGGAATTTTCTTTAGGAGGATCGAGGAGATAGCAGGAAGTTTCATCTTGTCAATTGCATAAGGAAGAAGAAGTATTGCAGAAATCTCGAACATATGAACCAAGCTTTCTTGGGTAAGAGGTCACAGCGGCTTGGAGACGTTATGAGTGGCACGTGGGTTCAGGTGCTTAGGGTCAAGTACAATAGAGTGAAAAGGGGTGGAAAATATCTTTTTTAAAAGGAGCACATCCTAGTGGAAGAGGGTATACTATGTTTAGGAGTAGTCTTAGAAGTGTATTAAGATATTAGTGAGGTGAGGGGATCAGAATTCGATTAAGGCAGGATGTTTGGTCGAGTGAGCAGCTGTTAGTTGTGTTCTTGGGTGGGTTATTGTCTATAGCGGTGGATAGGGAAGTTAGAATCAGTGGAGCCATAAGGAACTCATGTGGGTAGACTTGGTAGGACGTCCAATTTCGTAGAGACCTCCGAGATGATGAGCTTGGTTATTGTGTGACAGAGTTGATGGTGGCCTGCAGGGGCATCCGATAATACAAAGGACTGATAGAAGGATCCAGCGTCGGGTAATAAAGGAAGACTCACAGTGAAAAGCTTTTATATTGTCTTGGAAGTTAAGGATGTGAAGGACAAGTGGAGGGAGTGTAGAGGGGCCAACTCCTCCTAGAGTCGGTTTCTTTATTTGGACTTATGCGCAACTGGTATATTTTTGAAAATATACCAGTTATTAATAAGGGACACGATTTTGTGAAATGTTAAAATATACCAGTTATTAATAAGGGACACGATTTTGTGAAATGTTTGTGCGTTGTGTGGGATAGTCGAGGAGAATTCAAGCCACTTGTTGATTGTGCCCTCTCTAGTAGTATATAGTCCTGCCATCCTGGCTCATGAATGTCTTTACGGTCAGTTGGTGTATGCCAGGGATGTGCAGAGAACACCTTGAAGTGTGGGGAGAAAGACAATGGGCAGGTCGGGAAAAGTCCTAGGATGTGGCTCTACAGAATGTTTGATGGGTCATCTGCCAGGACTCGAGAGGAAGCGTCAGGGAGTTCTAGGAAGAAATGGTCAAATATGTAAGGTCCCTATGGTGTGTGTGTGTCTTTCAGTTAGGTAGGATAAGAGGATTGAAGCTTCTTGGTTGTTTCTCATTGGTTGAGCGTGTTCGTCTCTTTCTCTACTTCTTTCTTTCTACTTTAAGTGTTTGTCTCTATGTGTATCTCTGGCTAGCTTGCACTAGACTGTGATTTGTGTTTTTAATTTCGGCCTGTGTTTTTTTTAATAGGTAAGCAGGGCTCGAACCTGCAACCACAAGGTTGCAATATTGTCAATCTTCCATTAAGCTACAGGCCAAGCCATTATGTTTGTAGTTATTTTTCCTTTTAATATGTTATTTGCAATTTACCGACTAAAAAAATGAAACTTTTATCAAATAGTTCCTTAGCATTTCAAATGTTTCCTTTTCATCGATACTCATGCCTCTTCTATGTGCATTGTTTTGCACAATTAACTTCCAACTTAGTTACAATTGATCATATGAGGCCTAATGAATGTGACTTCATCAGAAATTCAATTTTCATGAACAATGTCTATCAATGGTAAACCTAAAAATAAGATAATTTTATAAGAAACATATTATGATGACAGCTCAGTGACTGACCATAAGAAGATCACTTAATGTAGAGCATGGAAAAAAAGATCATTTAATGTAGGCTTAAACTGCAAACAGTTATATTTCATCCCAGAAGTGAACTAAATCAAATGCTTTTTTCCTTTTACTAAATTTTTGCATGGTTCTCTTAAAATTTTGATCTAGCAGGGCCAAACCAGATATCTTTGACATGTTGCTACATTTTAGTTGAAGTTTTATCTTATTTGTATTACATAACAATTGTAATCAAACAATATACCAATGTTAAAAATAGAAGACATCAGCATCGAAGTTCTCTTAAAATTTAGATCTGGTAGAACCAAACCAGATTGCTCTAACATGTTTTGCCATATTCAAGTAAGAATTCTTATCCTACTGCCATTCCAAGAGAATTGGTATCGAACAAGAAGCCAAGTCAATTACACATACAAGGCTTTAGCATCAAGCCTAGATATCGTTTAATTTTTTGATGCACATCAAAGTTCAAGAAGTATTGTAAATTTCAAACTGCTCAAGTTATTTATTGATCAACATTTTTCTCTCCTAATTGACAGGGACCGATATTTCTACACAATAATAAAATAGTACAACATTAATAATAAAAATAATCATAATGATTTTATATAATTGAACATGATATATATATATATATATATATATATATATATATATATATATTGAAAGGATTTATAGGATAGAGGCAAAACCCAACAAACTATATGGTGTGGAACGTTGGGCTACAAAAAAGAGATAAGAAGAGAAGAGTGCATGGATGTGTATGTTAAGATGGATGAGTAGAGTAACAAGAATATGTCAAATTATGGAGTACATAATAGAAAATTTGAGAGTGGCACCCTACAATACAATTTGAGATGGTTTGGAAATGATCATCATAGATCAAAAACAGAACTAAGAAAAAGGAGAGAAGCTACAAGCCCAAGGGGAGTAGGTGAACCAGAAGACCAATGAAGACCTCGAGAAATGCATAAAGAAGTGACGTGAAGGATTACGGAGTTACAAAGAGCATAATGTTGAACAAAAACAAGTGGAAAAATTAGGCGTCGAAAGCCGAATTAAAATAGATGGGATCATAGTGACAAAAGAGTTAATTTTGGTGAGATCAAATTAGAAATAGCATTAGGTGAGGAAGAGAAGAAGGAAGAAGGAGAAGAGAAGAATTAATACTGAGTTGCTTTGCTTAGCACTCCTCCCAATGCATTTATTGCTTATATACTTCATCATTACATCACAGATATCGAGAAAGAAGTAATACAATAAATGGTATAAGTTCCTACATTTATACTACCCACAAACCAAATACATGCTAAAGACACCAACAGATATAAAAATAAGCACGTCACGAATACTCCCCCCTCAAATTGGTTCATGTATAACGATCATGCCCAACTTGAAGGTGATGTCAAATAGACGCTTTCCTCCAACACCCTTGGTTAAGATGTTGGCTAACTTGTCTTCTGAACTAACTTGAGGAATGACAATCTCCTTGGATTCATCCTTTTCCTAAATAAGTGACAATCCAACTCTATATGCTTTGTTCTCTCATGATAGACTAGATTTTTTGCGATATGATGAGCAGGCTCATTATCACCATAAATTATCATAGGGAAGGTGACATGGACCCCAAAATCAGATAGGTTATGTTTCAACCACATACCTATGTGTGCCCCTTGGGACAAGGCTCTCTACTCTCCCTCTGCACTAGAGTTAGAAACCACATGATGCTTCTTTGATCGCCAAGTCACTACGTTCTCTCTTACGAAGGTGCAATAGCCAGTAGTGGGCCTTCTATGTTTGAAAGATCCATCACAATATACATTTGTGAAGATCCCAACAACCATATGACCAGGATTCCCATACAAGAGTCCTCTTCAGGACTCCCTTTCAAGTATTTGAGTACCAGTAAACAGCATCATGTGAGTATTTCTGGTTAAGTGCATATATTGGCCCATCAAACTCATTGCATAGGCTATATATGGGAAAGTCGTGGTGAGATAGATTAGTTTTTCAACAAATATCTAATAAGCTCTAGGATCTTTGAGAGGCTCACCAACTTCCCCCTTCAACCTGTGATTCTGCTCAATAGGGGTTCACAGCAAGCTTGCATCCTAACAATCTTGTCTCATGAAGAGGATCCAAAGTACATTCTCTTTGTGACAAGGCAATAAACTTCTTTGATCTTGCCACCTCAATACCCAGAAAGGATTTCATGGGGCTAAAACCTTTGATCTCAAAGGTCCTCCGAAGGTGGTCCTTCAAAAACAGAATGCCATCACTATCATCTCATGTGATGATAATATCATCCATATACGCTAAGATTGTTGTAGCATGCACCCCTTTCTTCCTGAACAAGGTGTGATTGTAGTGGCATCTCTGCTATCCATAACTCATTGCAGCTTCACTGAATTTCTGAAACCAAGCAAGTGAAAATTGTTTTAGCCCATAGATGGACTTCTTGAGCTTAAATTGTCTTTCTCACCTTCTCTAGTAAACTCTGGAGGAAGAGCCATATACACTTCTTTTGAGGCCTCGTGAAGAAATCTGCTCTTCACATCTAACTGAGTAAGGGGTCAATCCCTGAATGCAACAAACGACAACCATACCCTGACAGTGTTTGAGTTGATCATAGGAACAAATGTCCTGATAGTCTATACCTTGGATTTTGATTAAACCACTTGCCACCAACCTTGCCTTGCATCTCTCCACAGATCCATCAGGTCTATAGTTCACCGTGTAGACCCACTTGCAACCAACAATCTTCTTCCCTTCTGGAAGATTAACCACATCTCAAGTTTTGGTTTGTTCAAGAGTGTTCATCTCTTGAAAAATATTCAGACTCGAGAAAAATATTCAGACTCCTTCCACTAGAGTTGTAACAAAGGATTTGAAATAGAGGTAGGAGCAGAAATAGAATTTATGGAAGAAATAAACGAATAATGAGAGGCAGCTAAATTTTCATGTGACGCATACTTACTAATGGGATGACGAGTGCATGATTGAGAGCCTTTTCGAACTGCGATAGGAAGATGAAGAACTGAGGATGGAACTTCATAGGGATATGGATTCTGATCAGTGGTCTGAGAAGGAAGCTTTACTTATTGATCGCATTTTGTTGTTTGTTCATGAGAAGTCATCCTGAATCTTTTTCTTTCTTACACCAGCCTTTTCCCATATCTATCAAATTGAGGTTCAACTTCCTCAACTACTTTGTTTCCTTCCCTAGCTCCCTCTTCTTCATCTCCCATATCACTCTCAAGAAGAATCTTAGTCCTCTTTTCGATCTTAGAATCAACCTTAGTCCTTCAACTGCCTATCGCATTTCGAAAAGGCTATCAATCATCCACTCGTCATCCCATTAGTAAGTATGCATCATAGGGATTTAGATTATGATCAGTCATCTAAGAAGGAAGCTTTACTTATTGATCCTATCTTGTTGTTTGTTCATGAGAAGTCATTCTGAATCTTTTTCTTTCTTACACCAGCCTTTTCCCATATCTATCAAATTGAGGTTCAACTTCCTAACTCCTCTGTTTCCTTCCCTAGTTCCCTCTTCTTCATATCCCATATCACTCTCAAGAAGAACCTTAGTGCTCTTTTCCATCTTAGAATCAATCTCCCCCTGAAGTGGATACTGGGGAGTATAAAAGGGGGTGTCCTCAAAGAACGTAACATCAGACAGATCAAAGCATTTGTATCCCATTGGAGAAGAGAGATACCCAACAAAATACAACTAATGGGCCTAAGATCAAACTTGGACAGATGGATACTAGCACATGAGCAAAGATCAAAAAACAAGTGGTGGAATTAAAAGGGAGCTTTGTTATGGAAGAGCAGTTGGAATGGAGATTTTCCTTCAAGAATCGGTGTGGGCATATGGTTAATGAGATACATAGCAGTAAAGATAGCTTCACCGCACAAATATTTTGGAACACAAATGCCAAATAAAAGAGAATGACCTACAGAAGCTGTCTATTTTTCATCTCTGACACTCCATTTTGTTGGGGACTGTAAGGGCAAGTTGATTGCCACTCAATTCAAAATTTCGAAGGTAAGACTGAAGATGATGGGAGGTACACTCACCACCATTAACAGTCCTTAGAGTCTTAACACTTCGATGAAATTGAGTGTTAACCAACCTATGAAACAAAGGGAAAAATGAGGCAACTTCATCTTTGGAGAGCATAAAAATGTAATGAAAAACATAGTACAATCACCAATAAATGTAACAAAGTATCTGTAGCCAGACAAAGCAATAACCGGATTAGGCCCCCATACATTACTCTTGCTTTTCCTGAAAGGATAAGTAGTACAAACCTAAGTTGCAAGAAGGGGGAGCAGGTGCGAAAGCGGATTCGGAAGCGACAATTTTTTAAAATCTAGGAAACAAGAGCGCCTATATATATATATATATATAATATTTTTATTGATCAATCGAAATGGCCATGACATCAGGATCTCTTTTGTCAGAGATTTGGGAGAGAAAAGAATTCCATCGTTAGATTGAATGCAATCAAAGGTTTTAACAGTGGAAACCACAAGCTATGATCAATCTAAATTACCCAAGTGGCAATCCATCGTTGGAACATCTCCCAGCCAAAGGATCATGCTATAAGTGGATGTAAACCATCCAATCGATGAACTTTAATATCAGCCATCAAAATTAAGAACAACCGTTGATATTCGAGTGCATTGTTGGATGGTTCGAATCTCCCAAAAGTGCCATTTTTTAACCCATAGCCCCTTCTATTGATGATATATCACTTCAACAGTGTGGATTTCCAAGATCATAAGCCAATAAATGGTGTAAGATCGTTTAAGCACCGTTTGGTGCTTAAATGACGTTCAGGAGATTCGGTCCCTTCATGGGATAATGGATCCCGGCATTTAAACACCAAATAGTGTTAAATGAACTTACACCGTTACAATGTCACATTTTATCTCACACCATTAAAGTGTGATTTATCATTATGCCATATGGCATACATCCATGATCAATCTTATCGGCCAATGAAACATGCCGATAAGTCGATGTGAACCATCTGATTGACAAACTTTAATATCAGCCATTAAAACTAACAACGGTTGATATTATAGTCAACAAATCGGATGGTTTGAATCTCCCTAAAACACCATTTTTGGGCCAATGGCATTTCAACCTATGATCTATCGCTTTGACGGTTCGGATCACCCGCATCTTGATCACCCGCATCTTAAATCATTAATGGTGTAAGATCATTTAAACACCGAAATGTTTAAATGACAGTCAGGAGAGTTGGTATATATTATATAAAAAGATTTTAAACGTGTACCCAACCTTAAAGGCAAAGGGTATTAATTCATATTAAAAACCTTTTCAAGGTTTTTACTTTAAAGCCCCTAGCTTTAACGTTAAAACTTACTATTATAAAGAAACCCAGCCTATTCATTATAAAAACCAAGGGTATTCAATTTAAAAACTAAACGAGATGGGTTTTATATAGAAACCCTGCATATCCAGATTCTAGATTGCAATATTGCATCGTGCATGCGAGAGAGAGAGAGAGAGAGAGAGAGAGAGATTCATGGATCGCCAAGATCTCCACGATGGAAAAGATATTTTTTGAAGGTATGGTCTTAGATCTCCGCAATGATGCCGCCAAGATCTTTGCGATGATGTCGCGTAAAAACGAAAACCCTTGAGTGTAAGGTTAATGATTGGCATTTCTTTTTGAAGGTATGGTCTTAGATCTATTATTTTTAAGTTTATGAAGTGAGAAAGATATGTTTTTTATTTCACGGTGATTCTCCTAGCGATATATATTGATTTTTATATTTTTTTTTATAGATAGCGTATGGAAGCGTGGGAACGGCGAACCTCAATCTCTAGGAACCGTGGTTCCTGCACGAGTCCGATTCTAAAACACGGAACCGCGGTTCCCACTGGAAATGCTAAGGCATTTGCATGGTTCCTGCTTCTAAGGTACGAACATGTTTAGAGAGTTGGCAAGTTTCACATTGAAAAGAGTTATCAAAACTAGAAAACTATTCAAGAAATGACAGTTTCAAATGACTAATATGTATATGGCCATAATGGGCATGCCACAAACGAGATTTATCAACCGAAAAAACCAGCAACAACAATTGAATGGACAGAAGGAACCATCTTCAACGTAGCTTTAAACAGATAAAGCCCCTTCTCATCAATATCACGTCCAAGGATCCTCCCCAATGTCAAGCCCTGAACAATACAATGTGGTGGGAAGAATGTCACACTTCAATTCATGGTATTAGTGATTTTGTTGACAGATAACAAATTCATACGCATTTTTGAAATTAAAAGAGTAGACTCAAGAGGGATATTGCCTAAATATATTGTTCTCTTTCCCTTGGCATGGACCAGGGAATAGGGATGCAGGTTCGGTGTACCGAACTGAACCGAAACCGATTTTTTCAGTTTTTAGTTCGGTGCACTACAAACCGAAACCAAACCGAAATATGAATCGGTTTGGTTCGGTGTACCGATTTGCAACATTACCCAAACCGAAACCGGTTTTTTCGGTATTCGGTTCGGTTCGGTTTGGTTCGGTTCGGTCGATTTGGGTTCAACCCGATCACTCGGTGGTGTAACGATTTGAAGAAAAAATGAAACCAAAACCGAATTTTTCGGTCTTCGGTTCGGTTCAGCTTGATCGGTTTGTGTTCACCTCGGTATCGACGGTGTCACTTTCTCCGCGGCGCCCATCAAAGCAGCCTCTTGTTCCCACAGCTTGGTTTTTTGTTTTTCATAAGAAAAATAACAAATCTAGAGGAGAAGGGAGGAAGAAGAGCGAAGGAGAAGAGATGGCATAGTTCTCTAACTGGGAGATGAGATGAATATATTATATATATAATAATATAATATATATTATATGAATATTGTATATTTAGCTTGGGATTTGGAACAGCTTTATTGGATTTGGACGGGGTTTTTTTTTTTTGAAATGAGCTTTATTGGATTTGGACGTGCTACAGACTTAGTGATTGACGTTTGCTTGGGAGTTGGGACAGCTGTAGAGAAAGAGAGAGAGAGAGAGAGAGAGAGAGAGAAAGCTTTAAAGGCACCGGTTCGGTGTAGGTTTGGTTTGGGGAGCCGGTTTGGGTCGGTTTGGGCTGGTTCGGATCCAATTCAAGCCGGTTTTGGCCCCTTTATGGGTCGGTTTACTCAACCTACCCAATCGATTCTCGGTTTCCAGCCACCCAAACCGAACCGAACCGATTTCACTGGTTAAGTTCGGTTCGGTTTAAGTCAGTTTTCTGGACGGTTCGAGCCGGTTCAAGAGGGCCGGTTTTCGGTTCGATTTCGGTGTTCGGTTTAGGATTTGCATCCCTACCAGGGAACCATCAGCAATACGAATATGACAAGAATCAAATAAACTCAACACAAAATAAAACAAATCGAACATATTTGGCATGTTATCAGTAGCCCTAGAATCAATGATCGAAGGGGACTGTGAAGATGCAGTCACATGGGCAGATCCATATACACTAGAGTCAACCAAGTGGGAAGAGGATGTATGGCCTGGCATGGTAGTCATTCGATGTATATGACTCGAAATCTCCTAGAGCTCTCTATGTATACTATGCATATTAGTAGGTGGAGCTGCTGGAACTGTAGCAATAGAAGGGGTAGGTACGCCTGAAGAATTCCCCTCATTAGAAGTCCCTTCATCACAAAAAGTCGGGAAGGCACAACCGAAAGGAAACTTAGGCTTTCCGTGAAGATCTCAGGATATATCTCTTGTATGCTCCTTTTTCGCAATGGGTGCAAACCAGCTTGTCCCTTGCTTTCTTGGAGAGACCATGTCCCCCACTTCCTCCTTTACCACCAGATCTACCTCCACCACAACCAGATGAGGAGAATAATGGTAGACCAGACCTCTCAGGTCCACTTTTGTCCTGAGAATGCATCAGCTGGAGACATCTCTCCTCATGTTGTAAGAGGGGAAAAACAGTTCAAGAGAAGGACAATCCTCTCTCCTAAGAACATTGGACTGAATGTTCTCATTTTCGGGGATTACACCTCTCAAATTTAACTATAACCACTCCAAATGATTATCACCATCAAATTTAACTATAACCACTCCAAATAATTATCACCATCAAATTTAACTATGATAGTTTGGAGGGTGTGAGAGATTTCATCGCCATACAACGGTCCAGGTTTAACTTCTTCCATTCTCAGATAATGGAAACAACAAAGGAATATCAAACAAACACCAAAAATACAAATCTAGGATCTCTTTCTTCCCAAAATCAAAAGAATAAACACCCTTGGAATAGGTTCTACAACCACCCTTCACAACATAGAGAGGCCTACAATCTCTTCTTTCACCAACATTCTAATCAATCAACCCAAAGTCAGCATAACCATATCAATTTTCACCCAAATAGCACAACCAGCATTCGTACTCATAAAGAAACGATACGAATTGAGACAAGATATGGCATCTGATAGTAAGGAACCCAGGAAATCTCACTAAAAAAGACAAAAAAGGCTTATTGTGCCGCTAAGAGGCTTCCAACGGTCTCTAGAGAGTTCCGATGGAGATCTGGAGGTTTCTAGCGGCATTATGATGGTTTTCGGTGAGGAAGATCTACTAGAATCTCTCAAAAACAGCAAAAAAGCATAGGAATGAGGAAACTGGCTGAATTGATAGGTTTCAAATCCATCTTGGCCTAAAAAACACCTTCAAGAAAGACTGAATTGCAGATTTGAACCAACTCTAGTTCATGGCTCGTCGGAGAAGACATTGCAATAACACCACGAAGCACTGCCCAGATGAAGAGACTCCAGAAGTAAAAAATGTCGAGGATCAAATTTCTAGCAAAACCCAAACAGATTTCGAGAAGAATCATTGACGTGTTAACATCAGTGCGACATCAGCAGTGATGTCCGCCAAGAAAGGGTGATGTCAGCAACA
Source organism: Chloranthus sessilifolius (assembly GCA_021018995.1). NCBI lineage: Eukaryota > Viridiplantae > Streptophyta > Magnoliopsida > Chloranthales > Chloranthaceae > Chloranthus > Chloranthus sessilifolius. The sequence goes on along the minus strand of CM037586.1, from coordinate 130,210,933 downwards.
GTTGTTTGTTGTGGATTCCCTTTTCTAATACCAAATTAATTTTAGTGAGATCAAATTTGGGTTAGGGTTAGATGAGGAAGGGAAGAAGGAAGAAGGAAGAAGGAGAAGAGAAGGACTTATGGTTGAGTTGCTTAGCTTAGCACTCTTTCGGTTTCCAATGCATTTACTCCTTCTATACTCCATCATTACAACAGACCCGGAGAAATAAGTAATACGGTAAATGGTGTAAGTTCCTACACTAACACCACACATACAACCAATACATGCTAAAGAAACACCATATATAAACATAAGCTCATCACCAACAAAAAGTCTCCGACTTATTGAAAAAAATGTGTTTTAATCATGATTTATTGATGGAATAAATCTCAAACATCACGATTTTATCCTATTTTTATTTAGTTTATTCACGATTGGTTATAGTTTATAATTATGTGTATGATTATTGGTCAATAAATTTGCGGTAATTTTTCAATTTTTTATTGTTCTATATGATGGTCATCGCCCATGAATGATGTTATGGACTTATGGTTCTTGATTTGTCAGTGATTACCAAATTTACTAAGATAGATTCAAATTGTGAACTGGTTCATAGCAAACCGGTTTGCAGTTCAATTCAGTCCGACTAGATCAAAACGGTTTGGTCTGGTTCGACGACTTATTTGTGGCCGATTCGACCAGTTTATCCTTTATTTGCATTAAAGGTTTTAAAAAGAAGAAATGTTATTAAGAAGACTTGAACTTATAACCTATAAATATAATGAAAGCCTTTAACCAACAAATTATGATAGTATTAATATAACATTTAAAAAATATATAGCAAATACCAAATATATTTCTTGAAGGAAGATATCTTATAAATATAATGAAAGCCTTTTAAATATATAGCATTTTAATTCAAAACTCATCCTAACACTGGCAAACCAGGTCACTCGAAATTGGTAAACCGCAATCTGCATACCCGAATTTGAATTGAGTGAATCAGCAAACCCGTTGATTAGAAAATTTTATATTGTACTATTGTCCATAGAATCATGTTATTTTTCCCTTTTCCTATTATTTCAAGGTCAATGTTTAACATACTAAATATATAATTTTCAAAATTTTCAAAACTATTAATATAGATTTTCATTTGTACTCAATCTTTTCCCGAATTTGCTGATTTTTTCTGAAATTTCCCCTTGCCGATTTTCCCGCACTCCGACTTGATCACAGCATGGATGGTATAAGGCTGTGATGATGATCAGATGACAATGGTAACAATGACTCAACAATGATATATTCCCACATACACATAGTAACTTGGCTCCTTGCAGGTGATAGTTCTATTAGTTTAAAATAAAGGGGCACATTTCTTATTGTAACTTCGCTTTCAGCACTAATATAGTTTGAACTTTGAACATGGCATTATTTTTATTATATATATATATATATATATATATATATATATATATATATATATGGTTAATTGATATGCCACTGATATGCACACATAGCGCCTCTTTTGTGAAGTGATGGGTGGCATGGGGCCCACTTTACTAACTAGGGTTAAACTTTTAAAATATTTTTAAAGTTATATTCCCTTTCAGCCGTCATTCTTGACTATTTTAGAAGTCTTTTTAAAGTCTTTTTCCTTTCTCTCTTCTCTCTCTTTTTCTAAGAAAGTGTCAAACTGACTTTTTCAAGTATATTTTACTCAAAAATATGGCGCAAGAGGTGAAGTGCTAAGAGGGCACGCCGCTAAAAAAAACGGAGCCCTGACACCTCGGTTTAGGGGCGTCAGTGCCTCTATATTTTATTTTTTATCGAAGCGCCGGCGTCCCTAAAACGAGGTGTCGGCACTTCAATTATATATATATATATATATATATTGAAGCATCGGCGCCCCTAAAACGAGGCGCCAACGCTTCAAAAAAAATTTTAACTCGAGGACCGGCGTCGGCGCTTTTTTGTTTATATCAAAGCGTCGGCTCCGGTGCTGGCACCCTGGCGCCAGGGCCTCGCTATCGGGATGTCGGCGCCTAGTTTTCAGGGTGTCGGCGCTTCACTCCCGAGGTGTTAGCGCTTCAATACCGGGCGCCACATTTTTTGAGTAAAACATGCTTGAAAAAGTGAGTCTGACACTTTCTTAGAAAAATAGAGAGAAGAAAGAAAAAAGAGAGAGACTTTAAAAAGGTCAAGAATGGCGGTTGGAAGGATATTTTAACTTTTAAAATATTTTAAAAGTGTAACCCTGGTTAGTAAAGCGGGCCCCATGCCATACATCAATTCACAAAAAGGGCGCCACGTGTCGTGCTCATATCAATTGGAGTAGAGATATCTCTACACCCAGGCGCATATCCCCGGCCATATATATATATATATATATATATATATATATATATATATATATATATATATATATATATATATATATGCACCCAAGAACATGCTTCCAAATGCATGCATGGACCGTGCATCCGAATGCATGCATCCAAACCAGTTGGTGCCACATGGCACCCAGTTCATGGATCGGGTGCCAAGTGCACCTGCAATCAACGACTGTCCAATAAAATAAGAAACTATTTTTAAACCGTTGATTTTGTGGTTGTGAAAATTTTCAAAGGCGAAATTTTTCGGTGGAAAACCTGTATCTTTGACCCGTGAAATGAATGGCCAAAAAAAATCCTAAAGCCCAACTCGCAATCACATGCCACGTGCTCTAGCACGAGAGTCCACAACCCCTCCGTGCACAGCTCCAACCTCTATCTCTCTCATGCCATATATCATGTACATATAAAATAACTCAATAGAAAGTGCTTCAAATGGAGTAAGAATAGGGATCCCAAAGATTAGCCAAAGGTGAAATATTTTTTTATTATGTCAACTTTTGCAGTGGAATAAAGACAACTGAGAAGGATATCTACATAGACATTGTGTCAAAACGAGTTGCCCAAGATAACCAAATCAAAAGATTTAAAGTTCCACAAGGGGGGGAAAATGTCATAAGTACACAAAATGTAAATTTTAAAACGAGACGGCTCAAATAACATCTTTCCTAAACCAAATTGAGAATCCTACACCTATCCAAGCAAAAATAATATGTAACTACTATGTAACTTGTAACCTATGCAAATGCTAGCAAGGCTGGGCAAATACACCTACCTGTTAAAAATCAAAATTATGATTGGACTTGCACATGATCAAAATCAGCAAAAATAAGATGGTAGTTAGTACAAATTTCAATGGAGATGAGGCACGAGCTAATATATTTAAGGAATAGTAGATCAGAATTTTAGGGAAATGCTAAACAACTTTTAAGTCATGCATACTCAATCAGGAAGTCAATTGCAACATCGTTCAAAGTAACTCTTTTCAACTGATTCAGAACCGAATATGCTGCATTTTCCTTGCAATTTTTTTTCCCACAACTGCAGTCATTCAAGTACAGAATTACCCGCCGGTCAATAACGTCATTCTTCAAATTAACTTTGCAGAGTAGTATTTCCTGTAATAGAGGGTAGGAAAATCATTGAATATTTTAAATCAGGGATTGACTCTCCACATCGACATTAATATATTATAAAGCTTATGAATATCCTCGCAAGCTAGCAAATTCTGTCAAAGCAGACTTCTAATGATTCTCAGAGACCCTGAAATCGGTCAAAATCAGGTTTTGACAGGATAGCTATGGAAATCATAAACTAGACAATAAAATGATGCAGGTGACACACAGTAATCTTTAGTAAACAGCTTTACATAGAATGGTGCAATATATATTTGGGTAGTTACCTTCATCATCTCCCATGCTAAAGTGCTACTTTGAGAAGAATCAAGAACTGCCTTATAAGCAGGATTTGATATCGCTGTAGCCGCTAAGACACCCACAGGCTCACCAGCAGGGGCAGAATTGGCAGCCATAGTTCCATCTTCTCTCCCATAATCAAATTGAATTATTGAATTACTGCAAACATTTCTCACTGTTCCATCATAACAGATAACTACATCTCGAAGAATGGCCATTAAATTTTTAAACAAAGTTCCAGGTTCAGTTAACCCTTTGGAGGAACGAACAATCAATTCTCTGGATGCAATCGAGTGTACCATGTCTTCATACGGGTTCAAACCATGAAAGAAAGAACTTTTAATCAACCCAAATGCCTCAGAAGAATAGTCAACTCCACCAGTGGAATATTTTTTTTGAAAATGTGCATACATGTCCTCAACCAAGGCCTTTGAATAAAATTTTCCGCTGTCGAAAAGTTGAAGCCCCAAGAAGCCAAGTTGTTGAACGATCTTACTGATAGCTGAATCACTTTTCGAATCTATCAGATTGCCCAGTGCGGATGACTTTAAAATAAAATTCACTATAGGCTGTTTGATATTTTTCAGATTGTCCTCTACTTGCAATTCTACTTCACTATTTGTTGCTCTCATGTAATGCAGCAAAGGTGAAACATCTTGAATCCTCCTCTCAGTATCTTCATTGACAAACCTAGGAATAGCAAAATCTTTCAAACCAATGCTATATCCTTGTGAAAACAGAATCTCCATAAGCAGAGGTTGCAATGAATTAAAGAATTGAAGAGCCTCTTTTGGACCCTTCTTGTCCAAGATAGAAGTGACTATTTCAGTGAAAGATGACTGAAGTACATCTCTATTAAAGTCAACTTTAATAATTTCACTCTGCCTAATTAGATGTCTCTCCCCTGAACTGTCAAGACATGCAGGCATAGCAGTCTGCAAGATTTGTAACCCAGTCCAAAAAGGGCCATAGTGGTGTCCCTTAGTTAATGCTGGTTCCGGCAAAATGTGTGAAGTACACATGGCAAGTTGTTGAGCAGTTCTTCTATCCACAAAATAAGTCTTGAAAAGGAGTTTAAGAGATAGCAAACAGTCATTCACAAGTTGCAAGTTCAGACTCCCGCTATGGGAACTTAGCAACTGCTTCTCAACACTAAACAACTCCTGAACCTCGGCCTTAGCAGCAAGTGACTGGGGATAAAACAGATGTATGCAGTCACCATCAAAATCAGCCCCGAGGGGAGCACAGATAAGAGGATTGATTTTGACCGTATGATCCTCATGAACATAGACCGAAAATGACTGTAGTGAATGTTTATGAGTGCTAGGGGGCCTGTTAATAAAAACAATATCCCCGTCCATAATCCGTCGGTTTATAACTTGCCCAACTTTTAAAGAAGTGTGCCCTTTTGAGCCAACAGCAATAGCATACGTCGACGAACCATCTTTGTATGTTACACACAATTTCATGTCCACCATTTCCTGTAACCGCTTCATATTGTGAACTGTAACCTTCTCCTCAAATGTAATCTTTTGGGCAATCTCAAATGGCACACCAATTTCTTGAATCCCTTTATATGAATCACCAGTAATCACGCAGCGAGAAGAAAACCCGGATCCCTTACTCAGAAACAATGTCCTCATTTTTTCAAGCCATGCTTTCGTAGAAGAATTAGAGTCCTCATTTCCAACCGCAAATTTTCTAGTGATATCATGTGGTGCCTTGTAGGGTAAAAAAGGTAAATATAATCAAGATAACAAAGCAAATAAGTACTGAAAATGATGTCTAAAAAACTATATACTATCATCACCATAAATAAAATAATCAAGTGCACAACTTTGACAACCTAATTTCCATGTCAAATATGTTTCTACCTTTGTTGTACCCCTAAGATTTATATATTGACCAATCGAGGACTGCAACTCATTAGCCTCAATTTCATGAGATTCAAAGTTTGGAGAACCAGATCTTGATCTCTTGATGGTTTCCACCTTGTTAAGAACTTTTTTCAGCATAGATGTTGAATGATCCTAGAAACCAAAACATTACCAACTGACATCAAGATTAATTACCAGAAAAGAAAATTATTCAGCAATGTACATTAAGAAAAAACAAATAGGAGCATATAATTACCAGAAATGAAAAATATCCAAATATTAAAAATTTGAAAAAAAGTAGGATTTTATCAGCAAAAACTTACAGAAGCTATGACACTAATACCATTGGAAATATCTGGTACTGATAAACAATTTGGAGGAACTGGTAAACATTGCAAAATAAATCCATTTTGGGGATAGTATCCCTTCCCAGCAAGCTTCTTTTTTGTATCCTCGGGAACTTTGTTTAAAATTTGAAGTGCCTGGGGAAAAAAAAAAAAGAAAAAACATGTATCAGGAAGCAATATTCGCAACATTTTTGGAAAAAGGACAACAACGCAGAGAGGTAAAACTCAGTTCAGGACAAAAAAGTGAGACACAAGGGATGAGTCGCATGCTATTACAGAACACAAGAATCACAAACATAATACATGGCCTAAGCACCAAGTTAGCTTTACATAACTTTGATGGTGTAATATGTCTTCGAAAAGAAGGTCGGAAGCATTTAGTATTGTCAAAATGTTACGTGGACTTGGTCAATTTTCCTACTTCTAGTGCCTTCCAAATTTCTCAATTTTTTTGGATTTTGCAATTTTGATTTCTTATATCACATAGAGGTCGGACCTTGGTGCACTGGCAAGTGCTGTCTTCCCAAGCGATAGGTCGCAGATTTGAGTCTTGGAATCAGCCTCTCCAAAATGGAGGTAAGGCTGCCTACCATCTACCTCTCCCAGACCCCAGTGAAAGCGGGAGCCTTGTGCACTGGGTACGATTTCATATATCGCGTCACAAGAAGTTACAGCTCAACAGGTTTCAGCTAGCAATAAATCAGTAAAAAGCAAACCAACTTAACCGAACAACACCAGAATCACTTATTATAACACTGAAATGTACTGACATTCAAAAATTCATGCAAAAAGAAATGAATCGCAGTCCAACTTTGGCATATAAATAAATCCTCCATTGCGGAGAAAACTTAGATATCTCCAATTGCAGGAGATGCATGAAAGAATCACTAGTATTGTGCATGTGTGTAATAAGCTAACTCTAAAGCCTCTGCCTATCTAAGATATTTTATATTAGGTGACTTTGCAAAAGATTCAAATCAAAGGGAAACCTGATTATTGTCTATGAATACTTGACAGAAATGTATTGCAGATTCAATTACATAATCAAAATGGTTTCAAAAATATAAACTAAAACATAATCAAAATAAAAAAGCTCAAAGATTTCTTTTTAAGATCACAAATTTTATTGATCAGACAGAACTTACAAAGTGAAAATATATAAAACATTAGAAAGAAGTAGAATTGCCAAAAAAAAAGCGCATAATATTGTCACTTCTCTTAAATATTGGTTTCCTGGTCAAAGCAAGGCCATCAAAGTTATTTATGTAAAGTATAAGGGCATAAATGATATACAATCTAAAGAGGGGAAAAGTCATTTTAGGTAAATTATAAGGGAATGGAAACTGTTCTTGACTTACAAATGCCTCAATAAAAGAAAAAAGGTTGATCCATCGCAGTGTAATGCTCTCTCCCTTCAACTGGTAAGTCAGACTAGGATCCTTTACTTTTTATCAACTCCAGATACCAACTTGGCACAATGAATGCCAGAAAGAATAAGAATAAAAATAAATATAAAGAGAGAAAAAGAGAGCATAACAACTTTTCCCAAATGTTGGAAACAGCATCCTTGCATGTTGCACATGATCAGTCATGATCTTAGTAGCCATTGTTGTCTGAAAAGTGGCAATCTGTTGCGGTATGAAGCATTTTTAACCATTATTGTCAATCTCGTACAATACATATCGTATCGAAACCAAAACTTTACATATCGTATGATCGTATCATTTGACCTATATTGTGTGATTCAGTTAAAAAAATATAAAGTTTTTTTTAATTATTTTAAAGAAAAAGGTTTGTTTTGCCTGTCTATATTAATCTCAGAACTTTATGCAAGGGCCTTCTTGTCATTTCTGGGCTTATAACATAAAGCCTAATTATGGCCCATAACCTCTCTACTAAAGGGAAAAAAAAATGAAAAACAGAGGCATGGATCAAAATCTCGTTTTTTCGATACGTATTGTCCAGCCTCAAAACCGATACGTATCGGACCCCCCCCCCCCCAAAAAAAAAAAACCATCAAAACCGATAATTTGAAATTATCGGACGATAATTTCAAATTGTCGTCCGATACGGATGATACGAACGATACATTGAACGATAATTTGACTGTTTTTTAAGGGGGGCGATAAAAACCCAAAGTATCGTATCGTTCAAGTCCAAAACCGATACGTATCGGTATCGGACGATATTTTGATCCTTGAACAGAGGTAAATTGAGAACTTTAGGAATTTTTCGCTATGATTCTGTGAATTTTTGGAAATGATTTCATGAATTTTTGTATATGCAAGGGCTTTTTTGTCACATTCCTTTTGATTGATGCAAATTGAGAACTTTATGGAATTTTTGTATATGATTCTATGAATTTTTGCAATTTTGTGTATACTTTATGAATTTATTATCCACTAATGAATTGTCTTATTTCTTTTTTAAACTAATTATTAAAAAAAACAGATTATAACTTCCCATGTGTAAGTCATTATGTCGTTATGGAATAAAATCAATAGATGTCTTGACTTGCTATATTTTAAATGAACATAAATTGCTATGTATTATATTCTTTAGCTTTTCTAGATATATTTTTTATTTTTCTGAATTATATGTATAGATTTGAGTGTCTTACGATACACAATACAATACGATACGCGATACATAATTTCCAAAAAATGACACACAATACATACACGATTTGACAACCTTGCTTTTAACTATTTGCATATGGTGATGAGTGCAACAATAAGAGGAGACATTAACACACTTTACTCTGCTAAAACCCCTCGCAAATTAGACACGACTTTGAACACCACACCGGCACACCAACTTAACCCCTTCTTCATCTTGAAAACTCCTATACATACTTCCAGAAGAAAATACTAACATGTAAGCACCTCCATATTGGAGATCATCCTATAAGAACTTCATAAATATGCATATAACTGGCACACAGACAAACAAATCCTCTCGAAACCTATATGAATCGGAATTGATCAAAAAGAGGGAAAAAAATTTAAAAAAAAAAAAATCAAACTTTCCAAAATATGACCATACGACTTAAGGTAGAACCTCAATTACTCACTCTACTCACCTCCACAAGCTTTGCTTTTTTTTACAAACGTCTGTAATGACTAATACATCAGATGAATAATGTTTGGTGGAGTTTTAGGTTTACATAGGAAGTGTCAGCTTTGATTTTCAATTTGTAAACTGTATTGCATGCACTTTTAATTGGGTTCCCGAGCCTGTGGAAGCCATGGGAACCGAGAATGAGCAATCTTTGGGAGGGGGATCTCTAAAAGGAGAGGAGCCAAGAGCTGCAAGGGGTCTGATGACACTTACAAGATTCTATCTCATTAAGGCTCCGTTTGGGTTAGCTCTTTGGGGGCAAAGAGCAGCTCTTTCACTTATTGGCTCCGGCAGAGACCTACTTTTACATTTGGTAACACAGCTCCTCACCTCATTTGATATGGCGGGGAGCTGTTTTAAGTGATAAAACTGCTCTATGCCTGCTCTATTCCAGAGCAAATTTTATCTGCTCTGAAAGATAGCAAGCAAAGAGCTGCTTCTGCTCTTATAAGAGCTAACCCAAACACCACCTAAGACTAGTGAGTAGGGCTCTCAATGGGCCGGGCAGGATTTTGGCCCGCACCCAGCTGAGAAAAAGTGGTACTTTCTATCAAGCCAACCCGGCCCGCTATTCGGACCGAGCTAAACATGTTGCAACCCGGATAACTTCGGGGCAGGCTTGGGTTGAGTGTTCCAACACCTGGCCCGAATATTTTATATATATATATATATATATATATATATATATATATATACACTTTTAAAGTTATAAAAAAAATTCCTTTTAATTAAATAGAATTTACATAAATGCCCTGAGATTAACCGTTGTCCGTTATAACCTTTGTGCAACCGTTGTCCTTTCAAGCAAACCATTGTCCGTTATAATCATTGTGCAACAAACTAAAAGGAAATATTTGAATAAAAGCATGTACCTGAGCCTCTATGATGTTAATATAATTATTTAATTAAATTTTTAACCTTCAAACTTTTATTAGAAAAAAACAGCCCAAGCCCAACCAAATTTTATTAGCATAAATAGAACAAAAAGTCCATACATCGCAGTTAGGGCCAAGATGAAAATTTTGGGAACCCAGCACGGGTAGGTTAGGGCCAGGTTCAATGTTCTTAAAGTCGCCTGGGGCAAGTTGCCTAAGTGGCACTTCTTATTTTTTATTTTTTTCCGAACCTTATAACTTTAAAGAGACTTGGTATTTTAGGGGCATGTGAAGACCAATGATGGTGTCAAATCAGATGACGAAGGTCGTGTTTCACCCCAATATTCCACAGAAACGATCTTGAGATCATGGTCCATCTATCAGATGGTCAGTTTTTTATTCCATGTGTCACAAATCCCCATAAAATGGCCCTAAATTTACGTAATCACGTTTGAGCGTCATGTGTCATATGATTCAAGGGCCATTTATTGCGGATCTTTGACACATGGAATCAAGCACTGATTGTATGATCGGTGTGCCATGATCTCAAGATCTAGTGAGTAAGAGATTGGGCTAAAACAAGATCACCATCATCTGATTCGAAGCAATCACTGGTTTTCAAGGTGTCCCTAACATGAGCGCACACAGAGGTACCCAAGAAAAACGTGGGTGTTCTTGGGTGCATATATATATATATATATATACACACTTTGGGGCCGCCTGGATCTTGGGGCGCCCGCCTAGTCGCCGCCTGGCCCGATCCGCCAGAAAATCCACCCGACCGCCCGAACCCGCCCACCGACTTTAGGAAGATTAACCGGATTGAACCCCAGCCTTACCCTAATCCGGCCCATTGAGAGCCCTACTGGTGACGAGGTTCGGAGTTCAAGAATATGATTAATTGTAGGCTTAGTTGCACAATGGTGGATAAAATTATAAAATTTGAGAGGGAGCAAGGAATGTCCTACAAGGGAACTGATGACACTTTGAGCTTTGTTTGAATAGGCCGATGAGAGTAAGAAGGCCATCGAGATGGTAAGGGGAGAGGAAGTAGGGAACTGAATAAGAAGTCGATTCATATTGGCAGGAAGAGGGAGACCAATGAGGCCTCTTTCTTTTATTTAGGGATTGGCATTTGATGGTTTTATGCATATTTTGACTTCAAACATAAGGGGTATTTGTGATTTAAATAGAAGGTTGCCAGTTACATCGTTTGTGCTCAGTCGTGGGCCAAACGTGGTGACTTTCAAAGAAAATCAATTGATCAAATCCGGATGGGGCTAAAGTTAGAAGTCTTTAGAGGTGATAGATGGGAGTGGGTTCTACTTAATTCGATTAGGGCTTCGGGCAGAATCCTTGTTTCTTGGGATTTCATTCTCTAGGAGAATCTTGTGGAGGGAGTGGGTGAGCTTTCAGTTTAGATCCTCTTCTGGTCAAGGGAGGACGAGTACGTCCAATTGGGCTTTTCCAACAATGTATGAGCCAAATGATGATGTGCGAAGGGAAAAATTTTAGTTCAAACTAGTTCGTATCTCAACTCTTATGGTTTGCGGAGTTAATGAGGAAATGTCGTTTTATGGATATCCTTATTGGAACGGATGGTAATTGTTTCACGTGGTTGAATATGCAGGAATCTATGATTCTATGCTGGTTGGACCCGTTTTTCGCTATTCTTCTTGGAGTGCTCAGTTCCCTAGTTTGAGAGTTGACGATCTTGCTAAGCCAGTATGTTATCATGTCCCTATTGGCTTGAAGTGTGTGTCGAGAGTGAAGTGGCATTCCCATAAATACATGTGATTACCGAATGAGGAGGGGCAAGAAAAATCCTAAAAGTGTCAAGGCCTACCGTACACATTACAAGGGCGATTGAAGACCCATGTGCACGTGTGGGCCATGCGAGAAGACCCCACTTCAGGAAGAACACATGGAGAACCAAAGGCAGAAGAATTAGAGCTGGAAGAAGAAAGTCGTGAAGAGACACGGTCGACCGTAGGTCATGATCGGTGGACCATGATGAGACTTTGTTTCTACTTTCTAGCAAAACAGAGTCTCCAATTCACGGTTGATCGTGGGTCATATCACGGTCAATCACAATGATGGTCACGATTGACCGCGAGTCGACTCAAGGTCGACCAACCACATTTTATGCTTCGCAGCGGAAATTTAAGTGGCGTGCGTGTTTTTTTTTTTGTTTAATTTCGTACTAGGTGTAAGGGTATTATCTTGGCCTAATATAATGTTGTCATCTGACTCTACCAAGCTGGTAATTTTGTTTCTTTTCACTTGGACTTTGATTGTGGCATGGAAAAAGGGGGTGTTCACATCTCCTCATTTGAGCCATCTAACTTGAGCTTACTGACACCAAATATTCTTTTCATCTCAAAGCAAGTTGTGGTAGGTACATTTGGCAGCTTTGCATTCCTGTTGTGTAATGTGGTCCCATCCGTTAGATGCCAATTTTCCTTCAAGCTGTTCAATTTTATTACCCAAGACCGAAAGTTGGGTTTTGATGTTCCCTATAATAGAATCATTTGGTAACAACCGAGATTGATGTGCTTTGTTTATTTTTTTCATTTAATTGAGTTTTTTTATTATGATCGTCATAAATTGGGTTGATTTAATCCACTTAGTTAATCACCACATATAAGAAAATCACTAAGTTTGACTTAATCATAGCTAATCTTATGTAATTGATTTGATTAATAGACTTATGGAACGTTTAACTAACCATAGTAATATTTAGTGTGAATTTAGTAATGTTAATGGACCTTTAGGACTCATGGGGTAGACTAGTTATTTTAGTTAAATACTTAGATGAATTTAAGTAAGTAATAGCCATTAGTTAAGTTAGAAGAAGCCAGTTCTAGAAACTCATGGAGTCCCATGCAGAAACCTCAATTAGAAGTAGGCTTCGATTAGGAAACTTGGGTTATTATATATAGAGAAGAGAGGCTAGGTTTAATTGTTCTAGAACTTTACAGAATTTTAAAGTTTTAAGAGATAAAAGTCTAGAGAGAGAATAGATTTTGAAGACGACGATTAGAAGAAACCCTAGAGCTTCCAGTACAAAGATTTGAAGAACACAAAGGGATATTTGCGGTTTCATCTTGGATTGGTCAATTGAAAGCTTCATATCGAATCAAGGAAGGAATTCGACATCAAACTCTACGCTTAGAAGTAGAGGTGTGGAAAAATTATAGGGTCTTAGAAGCATAAGAATAGGTATCATGCTAGGATAGGGTTTAAATCTACCCGGACTTTTATAGCAGAGATGTTGGAATCGATTTACATTGTTTATTTTCCATTTTGAATGGATTAGAATGAATCTAAGACCATTAGATGAGTTTCGGATCGATTACATTCCAATAGGGAGCAAAAATAAGGCCAAATTCGTTTCAGAATTCAATTCTGGTCGAATTCGCCCAAGAGAGTTTCTCGGTTGCTCGAGTGAGTTTGTCCAGTAAGTTGATTTTTGGTTCCTTAGCGAAGTTGCCCGAGGGAGTTTTAAAGTCGTTCCTTAGCGAAGTTGCCCGAGGGATTTTTGGGGGTTTTTTGTTATTGTTTATGGAACCATAATGATACGTGCTATTCTTTGCATGTTTTCTATGTTCTTTTAGATCATTACTTAGTTGCATGAAGTGGGAGCGGGTGTGGAAGCGACGAAGCGGCAATTTTTTAAAATCTATGAAGTGGGAGCCCCTACACACACAAAAACACACACACACACACAATATATATATATATATTATTTATTCTTTATTATTTTTGAAAAAATTCAAAATGTTCAATTAGCCTCTTGCAAAAGTTGTATCTTCATATTTAATTAGATGATAGTCCCATCAGAATAAGGAAGTATATATTCCCTCACAAAATTTGGAAGAGACATCCACTTTTAACATTCAAAATGTTCAACCGCTCTCTTACAATAGAATCATTAGATTTTTACAAAAGACATCAATTTGAAGACACAAAAAAATTCTAGTGTTATATTAAAAAAGAAAAAAAAAACATACACTGAAGCATACGAAAGACTTCAAAAAAAAGGTTTGGCTTAATAACAAAATCAAACTTCAAGTCTTCAACTCTTTTGCGGTTTCTTTCCCATCCTCACCTCTAAACAGCGTTGTTCATGAGTTAAAGATTGTGATGCGGGACAAACACTAAAATCCTAATATGCGAATTTGAGATTAACTTTAGAATGAATTGAATAGCGGAAATATTCAAAATCAAGCAACACATAAAATTAACTCAATGAAATTAATAAAACAATTAGATTAATCTATTTTAGCGTCGCATGGGTAAAAATTTCCCGATCTAGAAAAACGGCTCCGATGAGGGAACGCGAGATTCGTTCTGGTTTAGGGCATCAATTGACAATCACAATATCGTCTCTCGACTCCTCGGGAATTTTATTTAAAATAAGGCTTAAAATAATTTAATAGAAGGGGAACAATTTGGGATTTTGATTTTATCAACGAAATTAAAGAAAGGTAATACCTGACAATAACTAGAGAAAAGACAAAATAAAAGGATAGATTCCAAGGCTTCACACCAAGGATTTTCCGAAGCTTCACACCACGGCTGTACGTCGGCTTCGCACCAAGTCGCACGAGAAACATTTGCTCACTCCTCAAGGTTTGAAGGATTCACTCCCTCGATTGAAAACTCTTCACAAGCTCTCTAGGGTTTGCACAAAAGCAACTCTCTTTTCATTCAATAATAAAACTGATTAATAAAGTGCTCACAATGCCTTTATATAGGCTAAGAAAACCCTAAACGACATAAAACTCGCAATAAAAGAGTCCTAAAATAATAAAAGACTGAAAAAGTTAAAAAAAAAAAAAAATCAAATGCAAGTTGTCGGTGGCATCATGACAACAGTTATCCTGTGTATTCTTTAATGACGGCGTATGATTTTTGCTCCACTTCTTCTTGGCTGGGAAATTTGTTGCGGCTCAAATCTACGGCTCTTGATCTTGGCATCCCGCATCAAATTGGCTTTGAGATGATGGTTGTAAAGAGGGGTCAATTTGAATAAAACAAGAAGATTGAGAAACATGAGGAAGCTCACTATCTGAATCAATTCCTACATCATCTTCATGTGCCAACACATTTTCTTCCACATAACCTTCTTCTGCACTAATATCCCAATTCTTATAATCAGTCAAGTAACCATTTCAAAATCTACTCAACACTCTAAGGTTATAGTACACATAAACTAAAGACTGCCCTTGATGCACTCATTTTGTTTCTTATCACACTGTGAATATAATTGTATGTGCTCCAACATCTCTTAGCACACGATGAATTCACACTATGAAATAGCACCTTCACTGCCAATGAATACAATTTGTAGAGCTACCATAGAGGTTCCACCATGAAGTCACATCTAATGTTCCCCGATCCATAATTGCTTCGGGACATGAAAATGCACCTTTTTCGCTCACAAAATCACTCATCTTTTTTCTAATAACATGTGATTCTGTTGGATCTGAAACTAGTTCTTTGAGTGACCTAAATAACCCTTTTGTACCTTTGGATCAACATGAGGCTTCTTTCTTTTCTCACCACCAGGAGCAAGTGTATCCAACCATTGTTGTGAATAGAATTTAGGTGACAGAACAAATGCAAGATAATGTAATGGAATATTAGTTTTATCCCATCGTTAAACAATGATTTCATAAACAACCTGATAAAGAGTACCTTCATCACAAAGGGCCTCTTTCACACGCCAACCATATCCATCTCTTCATATACTTCCCCAATTACTAATTTATCAAAATCAACAAACCTTAGCATGTTGGGCTTTGTGAATTTCAAAACTAATTCACTTTATGTCCAAAAATCATTACTGAGAATGATCTTTTCAATTTATTCATGATCTTCATCACTACTAGCAAGTTTCATCTCTCTCCACTCTTTACTTAAAACCATGGAGACTAATGTGGCCCGAACTTTAACCAAAAGACGAAGAACAATATAGTGGTGTGCGAATCTTGATTTCTTTACTTTCAACACTTCTAATTCTGAAAAAGTACGAAAACAATACTGAGCAGCCGAGTGATTTTTGGCATACTTCACAATTTTCTTACCTCTCTTTTATTGCTCGTCTACAAACTCCAAACATCGATTTTTAGACTGTGCAATATCCTTCATTAGCAAATTTAATGTATATGCTAAGCAACCAGACCAAAAAATGTGAGGATGCTTAAGCTCTATAATTTGCCCCGCCGCTTTGCAATTTGAAGCATTATCTATTAGTACTTGCAAAACATTATATGCTCCAACTGAATCTATTGCTTTCAAAAGAAAATTAGCTATGTTTACTCCTGATTTTACTATTCTGGAGCAATTATGTGCATTTACAAACATAGAATAGCCTCCAGAATTTGTCATAATGTTAATCAATGTTTCATTTTTCACATTCGTCCATCCATCAGAAACAATTGATACACCATATGTATTCCATTTTTGAGAAAGAGAGGCTAATGAGTTTTGCAACTTTATTTTTTCTTTATCCAACAATGAAGTACGCAATTTTTCATCGTTAGGGAGTTTGTATCCCTTGGGAGCTTGGTTTATTGCACTCAGCATATCTACCCAATAAGGAAACTTAACAACATTGAAAGGTATTTCAATGGCATACATGCAACGTGCAATTTTAGTATCTACGTCATCCTGCCCACCAATATCAAACATTTTTGCTAGTGGCCCATTTTTCAAAAGTGTTCTATTTGTTGTTGGAGGTTCATTGATTGATTGGTGTTTATTTGATTTCCCTTATTACTAACATCTCCATAGACTTCTCGGGCTTCCCTCTCTTATTTTCGTAACCTCTCTCTTTTGGCAGGAGAAACCTTTGGACACACGATAATGCCTTGAGCTAGTTGAATAGGTAAAAGTCCGATCAAATGAGCTATAACTCGAGAATAATAGTCAGAGTAAGGTTTCTCTCGACAACCATAGTTACATGTAAATTTTAAAGCACCACCCCCTTTAGATCCTTTGCTTTCAACGATCTTAGTAACATACTTCCACGAGGGAGTAATAGTTGCTTCATCTATCTCATCTCCACTATCTTCATTGTGTATTTCATTTATATTATGATCCATAATAAAGCTAAAAATTAAAATAAAAGATAAAGCTTTTACTTTTAGATGCTTTGAATATAAGTTGTAGAATAAGAAAATCATTGGTTCAACACTTCAACACATCCATGAGTAGCTTAGCTTAGGTGTAGAGATGTAGTTGTCCAACTTTCAAAATAGCTTAGTTGAAGAAGAAAACCAAGCTGAAAAAAGGCTCGAGTTGTTTCAATGGAAACATTGCAATGCTAAAATAATTATATTTAATTGCTTGTAATGATGAAGAATGTTATATTTAATTGCTTCTAATGAAGAATAGACATATAGCATTTATTAATTAGATTTCATCTGTTTTTATTTTATTTTTAAAATAAACTATTGAATGGCATTTAATGCTAATGTCTTGTTTGGTACATTTGCCAATGCTCATGCTCAAGTTGAAGGAGGCGGTTGCAAATGTCTAATCTGATGGTAGATTAGTATTAGGTGTTTGGCTGAGCACCAACGAATATACTAGTGATATTTTAAAATGGTTATTCTCCCAATTTGATGATTGTATTTTTTTATCCAATAAATGTACTAATTGTGGGTTACTAAGTGTCTCAGCTTGATGAAACATGCTGATAAGTGGATGTGAACCATCCGATTGACAAACTTTAATATATGCCATTAAAAATAAAAAAACAACGGTTGATATAATAATCAACAAGCGGATGGTTTAAATCTCCCTAAAACACTATTTTTGGGCCTGTGGCACTTAAATCTATGATCTATCCCTTTGACTGTTCTGATCACTCACATCTTAAACCATTGATGGTGTAAGATCATTTAAACACCATTTAAATGACAGTCAGAAGAGTCGGTCCCTTTCTATTTTCGTGTATACACGGTAATTAGGGAAGACATGGTTCAGTGAACCATCCGATTAACGAACTTTAATATCAGCCATTAAAATTAAAAAACAATGGTTGATATTATAGTCAACAAGCGGATGGTTTAAATCTCCCTAAAACACTATTTTTGAGCTTGTTGCACTTAAATCTACGATCTATCCCTTTGACTGTTCTGGTCACTCACATCTTAAAACATTGATGGTGTAAGATCATTTAAACACCATTTAAATGACGGTGAGGAGAGTCGGTCCCTTTCTATTTTCGTGTATACACGGTAATTAGGGCAGGCATGGTTCATGTGAACCATCCGATTGACGAACTTTAATATCAGCCATTAAAATTAAAAAACAATGGTTGATATTATAGTCAATAAGCAGATGGCTTAAATCTCCCAAAAACACTATCTTTGGGCCTGATGCACTCAAATCTATGATCTATCCCTTTGACTGTTCTAATCACTCACATCTTAAAATATTGATGGTGTAAGATCATTTAACCACCATTTAAATGACGGTCAGGAGAGTCGGTTCCTTTCTATTTTCGTGTATGCACGATAATTAGGGCAGACATGGTTCATGTGAACCATCCGATTGACGAACTTTAATATCAGCCATCAAAATTAAAAAAAAAAAAACCATTGATATAATAGTCAACAAGTGGATGGTTTAAATCTCCCTAAAACATCATTATTTTTGGGCTTGTTGCACTTAAATCTATGATCTATCCCTTTGACTGTTCTGATCACTCACATCTTAAGCCATTGATGGTGTACGATCATTTAAACAACATTTAAATGACGGTCAAGAGAGTCGGTCCCTTTCTATTTCGTGCATACACGGTAATTAGGGCAGACATGGTTCATGTGAACCATCCAATTGACGAACTTTAATATCAACCATTAAAATTAAAAAACTGTGGTTGATATTATAGTCAACAAACGGATGGTTTAAATCTCCCTAAAACATTATTTTTGGGCATGTTGCACTTAAATCTATTATCTATCCCTTTGGCTGTTTTGATCACTCACAACTTAAAACATTGATGGGGTAAGATCATTTAAACACCATTTAAATGACAGTTTGGAGAGTTGGCCCTTTCTATTTTCGTGTATGCACGGTAATCAGGGCAGACATGGTTCATGTGAACCATCCGATTGACGAACTTTGATATCTGCCAATAAAATTAAAAAACAATGGTTGATATTATAGTCAACAAGCGGATGGTTTAAATCTCCCTAAAACACTATTTTTGGGCCTGTTGCACTTAAATCTATGATTTATCCCTTTGACACTTGGAATCAAAATCTGACCGTATGATAAGTGAGCTATGATCTCGAGATCTACCATGTGGAAAGATTGAAAGGCCATGATCTTGAAATCTACATGTGGAAGGTTGAAAGGTAAAACGATCTCGATCGTTTGATTCAAGGCAATCAACATATCACACGGTGGAAAACCTGCTTGCACTTAAAGAATCATCAATTGCAAACATTGGTAAAATAATTAATACCTCCATAAAGCCGGAGGGGAGCTTAAGTATAAAATCTAGTTTATAGGGCTTTAAAAAAGAGAGACACGTTCTTGATAGAGGAGAAAGAAGAAAAAAGAAGACATGCCGACGAAGAATTAATTTGCAAATTTTTTTTGAAGATGGCACCGACAAAGAACAAATTCCTACAAAAAAAAAATCTATTTCAAGAAGATGAAGAAAATAAATGTATGTTTTAGGGTTTTTAATTTCTTTAATTTTTTTATAACTATTTCAATTTCTGATCTCTTTCGCATTTTCATTTTCCTTATATACAATATCTGTTTTGTATAATAAAACACCATATATTAACTTTTTTTTTAAACATACGAAACGTATAAACCGCAGCTCCTAATGTTTAGGAACAGTGCTTCCTAGGTGAGTCCGTTTCCGAAACGGGGATCTAAGATTCCCCAAAGAAACGCGGATGTTTAGGGGTGTTTCCTGCTACTAGGGATCATTATTACTCAGTATTTGAATATTGATTCATGTGTTTATACTTAGTAGGAATAGCATGATAATATACGCAATGATCACGATACGTAGATAGTTTATACACCCAAGTTTATGAATATGAATTTCACGATTAACATGCCATGATGAACTAAATAAGTGAAATATTGCATAATGTTTTTACCGAGACTTTTGCATCATATTTGTGAATCCTCTCCTAAGCATGTTGAAAGTGGAAAGATTTACTCATAAAGAACACATAGACTATTATGACGAAAATGAATTATTATGAAATGACTTGAGTAGATTTGATGTCTACTAGTCAAATTAAGGACATGATATGATGAAAGGAAAATAGAAAACGACAAGTCGGATCCAATGATTAACGAATATATAATGAAGGTTACCATAGTAAGTCATACAAGTCGGATCCAATGGGTAAATAACCTTGATCCAAGGATGTTAGTGAAGATCTAATTTATGGTAAGTATATAACAGAAGTACATTAGAGTGAAGGCCATATAGAAGCCCCATGGCCAATCGAAAGATGGAAGGATGAAGATTACAATGATCATGCTCATATGAGAATGATTGATTCATGTTGCATTGCATTAAAGTAAATTAAAAGAAACAACACTGAAAGTAGGCTAGAGACAAGAATTTTCACACGTCACAATGTCAATATGAATTTTTTGTTTATTATTATGTGTTGTTCATTTATGTCATGATGATATTGTTATATTGCTTTGTCATTTCATCTGTTTATCATTGCATTATGTTGCTTATGTATGATACATGCATATGGATTTCTTGTATTAGAGATCCTATGACTAAAGAGTTCTTTAAACTTACATCCCCGTTGTTTGCTATGGGATGGCTAGGGAATGGCATTCATGCAGGGACGGAGAGTGCAGATCAGATGATGAATGATGCTAATCAAGATTTGAACCAAGATGGATTTGAGAGTTAAGGGGGTTTGTCTTCACTTTATTAGTGGATTTCAGATTCTTTCATTTTGTTGGACTATTATTAAGGACACTTGGATTTGATAGTTGAGTAGCTACTTTACATTAGGGATTGTTGTTAAACCTATAATTAGGTTTAATTGATGGTTATTTTTAGCTCTTAGGCACTCATATTGATCTCAATGAAATGAAGTTTTATTTATTTATTTTTATGCTTTTGCTTCCCTTGTGCTTAATGACGGATCATTATCTCATGTTTTATATTTATATTGGAGTATTCATGTCTTTTATGTAGTGCGGCATCTCTAGATGTGCACATAGATCCGGTGTATAGTTTGGGGACGTTACACATTCCATGCTTAAGTCTTCACAGTTTGACGGATACAAGATAAAGAGGAGGGCCATTTGCTCGGGGTTCCCAAGATTGCTTAACCAATCTTGGGAACGTGTAAAAGATGGTATAGGGAAAATACCAACCTAGATCGGGCAATGATCTAGTGAGAGACGAGGAAGATGTGTTACTTTCGGAGTACCCACAATCAAGAGCCACGAAAATGAAATAAAGCAACGGTCTAAATGACCCCAGATTCGGCCTAGTCCTTCCCTGTTGTTGCACCAAGTAAAATCATTTCCTGAGTAGCCTGGATCAATCAATCCTAGGACGTCAATGAAATCTCGGATTTCATTCATGGATTGGAGAATAGGACTGTCGCCCCCTCATTTTTCTGAAGAGCTAGTGACAGCATTAAAGCCCCCCCCCCCCCTCGTAGAGGATTTTTCTATGAGCAGCATTGCAAGGAGTCTCATAACGATTAGTTATACTGTTGGTGATGCTAGATTGCGGATGCTCGTTGTGGCCACATGCACATTTCCCTTTTGAAAATTTTATTTCTTGAAAAGTTTCATGACTTTGATAGTTCTTTTTTATATTGTGAAGTTTGTCAATTCTCCCAATATGTTAGAACATCGTATCTGTTGAGAGGTAATAGAAGTACTATTCCTTTTTAAATTATTCATTCTAATGTGTGGGGGCCCTCTCCTATTATTGTTTTATTTCGCTTTCATTATTTTGTCACATTCATAGATGATTGCACTCTTTTTACTATGTGTTCCAAAGATGAGGTTGCCTCATTTTCCCTTATATCACAAATTGGATGGCACTCAATTTCGTGGGACGGTGAAAGATCTTAGATCAAATAATGGTGGTGAGTACACCTCCCATCATCTTCCATCTTATCTTCACACTCCTGGAATTGAATGACAATCAACATGTCCTTACACTCCACAACAAAATGGAGTGTTCAAAATAGGCACCTTTCGTGGGACAGTGACACCTCCCACCATCTTCCATCTTGTCTTCACACTCATAGCATTGAATGACAATCAACATGTCCCTACACTCCACAACAAAAAGGAGTGTTCGAAAGGAAAAATAGGCACCTTCTAGAGATTACCCGTTCTTTATTGCTTGGTATGAAATTTCCAAAATACCTATGGGGGAGGTCATTCTCATTCCTGTCTATCTCATTAATCGAATGCCCACTGCTGTTCTTCAAGAAAAATTTCCTTTTCAGCTCCTTTTTCCTCATAAGGACCCTTCCATCGTTCCCCCTCGTGTCTTTGGTTCTTTATGTTTTGCTCATGTCCCTACTATACAGCGAACCAAGTTGGATTCTCGTGCCCCTTGTTGCATTTTTGTGGGACATCCCACAGCTCAAAAGCGGAATAAGTGCTTTGACCCTATCGCCCGCCGAATCGCTGTGTCCATGAATGCTACATTCTTTAAGGACACCTTTTTATACTCCCCAATGCACTCTTCAGGGAGAGATTGTTGTTACTAGTTTTGAAGAGAGCACTGAGATGCTTCTTGTGATGGATACGGTCTTTGACAAAGAGATAAGTGGAGACATTTAGGCCTTGTTTGGTAGACGGAAGATGGAGGATAGGAGATCTATCTCCGGAAGATGGGCGACCTCCCATGTTTGGATAACCTTATTTAGCAAAGAGAAGATGAATTTTAATATTCCTAAACGAATGCAACTTCCGATTTTTAGAATATTGATATTCCACCTTATTAGGTGGAAGACCAATATTCTTGTCTGTCTTCTAGCACAAAGGCAACCTATTCATCTATATTTTTCAAAGGCTGGTGTTGCCATCACACCACTTTAAATCAGACGACGGAGATTGTTTTTCATTCCAATCTTTCGCACAAATCATCTTAATATCATGGGCCTATTATCAGACGGTCAGATGTTGATTCCACATGGTACACATCCTAAAAAGTGAACGTGAGCACGTTTGATGGTATGCAATGATCAAGTTCACTTTTTGGGATGAGTGCCCCGTCGAATCAACATCAGGCTGTCTGATAGTTGTCTCATGATCTCAAGATAATTTGCGCCGAAGATTGGGACGAAAAACGATCTCCATCGTCTTATTTAAAGCAGACAACAGGTTTGTTTCGTTTAAGTGAGATGGCTGTAACATAAATTGGTGTCATATTAACACCATTAATAGGTGGTTAAGGTCCAAAATAGAAACACCGCTATTATCATTACTTGCACCTCATGGGACTGTGTTCTCATGCCATCTTGTCCAGCCGGCATGCATTGATCGCCTTTGAATTAGATGATGGAGATCTTTTTTCATCTCAATCTTCCACAAAATGAACCCTAAGATCATAGGTGTTCCATCAGATGGTCAGTTTTATATTAAACATGGCAAACATCCCAATTACTGGTCTTAAAATCATGTGGCACACATCGTGCTCAAGCATATTTTAGGGTCACGTTTTAACATGTGTGCCACGTGTAATAAAAAAATGACCATTTGATGGTGTGCCCATGATCTAAAGATCCTTTGTATGAAAGATTGGGTAATAAAAAAATGATCGTTTGATGGTGTGCCCATGATCTGAAGATCCTTTGTATGAAAGATTGGGAGTTGGGAAGAAAATGATCTCCATCATTTGATTCAAAGGTGGTCAATTCATGTTGGCAGGAGGAGATGGGGTGAGAACACAGTACCACGAAGTGTAAATAATGGTACCCTATACCGTTTTGCTCTCTTGCTCAAACTTAGTGTATCACCCGAACAACACAGAGCATAGATCCATCTAAAAGATTTGCTCTCCATCTCAAAGGAAGGCATAGATCTTAACCAGATTGAGGCAATGTTTTATTTGTATTATTTTTTGTAAGTAAAAAATCTCATAGAAAAGATGAATTTAAAAAGAGTTGAACATAGGCTTTGGATGATTGCTTTGATTAATTTTCAAATTCAAGCATATTAGTTAATGTTTCAATTCTTGTGAATGACCGTTGCGCCAAATGCCGAAAATTAATCTCCCACCTAATCTTCCAGGTGAGAGAAACAGGCTCACCATCTTCCTAAAGCCATCCTCCAGGATAACCATCTTCTGGATATACATCTCCAGCGAATCAACAGGCCCTTATAGTGGAAGTCAACCTGTTTTTGATAGGTATGGCAAATGGTTTATGTGAGAAGAAAATTCAGAAAACAGACCCAGGAAGAAGAGCCAGTTGAAGAGCTTCCTTCTCAGAACATTGATCAGGATCCCTCTCCAGATCTAGGTCCATCCCTTTCCGATCTTGACGTTCCCATTGCAGTCAGAAAGGTTCCAGCATGTGCACACATCATCCCATTCTTCGGATAGTATTTATGTTCCTACCTCTATTTCAAGTGCCCTATTGCAGCCACAGTGGAAGAATGCAATGATCCAAGAAATGAATGCCTTGGAGCAAAATAACACTTGGCGTGTGATTGATTTGCAGGAAGGAAAGAATATGGTTGGTTGCAAATGGGTCTATACTGTAAGATATAGACCCGATGGCTCAGTGGAGAGATACAAGGCGAGGCTGGTAGCAAAGGGGTTTACTCAAACCCAAGGAATTGACTAGAATTTCACTACACCAAGCAATCAGTGAGATACCACTATGGAAGAGCTAGAATTCCAACCTTGTGTCAGGACCTACGAGCCAAGGGACAATCTCAGGAAGACAATGAGGCGTAGGCTTCCCAGAAGGAAACTAAGGCGTGCAAAGGTTTCCTTGGGCCAAATGGAGATTGTCCATGCATGCAAAGGCTGAAGGGAGCTTGACTGCACGACCCACTATTTGTAACAATTCTTTATTTGGGTGGAATTCAAGCCATACATAATCCTGAACTTTTCAAAATAAATAAAAAATAGTAAAATATTTGGATCAATAATTGGTACCCTCATTACACTAACGAAAGGCTATTTGGTCATGTTCATTTCTATAACAACAAGAAAGACTTTAGCCAGAAAGGGGCTTCGGTGGCACATACAAAGGGCTGTTTGCATGAAAGCTGCTTTAGCAATCAATGCGGGAATCCATGAAATGGTCTACGACTTATACATATGGATACTAGCTTCCTCAATGCAATAGACAGTTTATTCAGATGCAATAGAAGAAGTTGGAACGATTCATTTTAGGAGTTATGAACACAGTATAGGAGCTTGGCTCGAGATTAGAAGAAGAGATCAAAAAGCCTTCCTCTACAGGAAGCAAATATAAGATTTGGGTCCTTTTATTCAATGAGAATTACCCAGTGACCTGAGAAGGTGACTTCAACGCAGCAGCATCAAGTGCACACAGAGAAAATGATCGAAAAATTTGCCGAACTGTCCCACATAGGCTCCAATGTCACACACAACTTGGTTCAAGCACCATGGTCGTGCACCAATGTGCCTTTGGCCATCACCATGCACCACATGTTCTGCCTCCGTTTACTAGAAATTTGATTGCAACTAATATTATTCAATAATTTTATAATCACTATAGGCCCAAGTTAAAAATTATCATTATTATTTTAGCAGACCTAATTCCTAACCAGTGTCATTATATGAGCCCAGAAACAAAAATGATACCTCTGCCAGCTTTCTAATTTTGTCAAATAATAACAATGTCGTTTCTATTTAATTATCTTCCAGAAATATTCTCAATCTCTTTCTATTCAAAAGACGATGCCAATAAAGAAACGTGGTAATTAAAATATGTGTTTCACACTAACAAATAAACCACAACATAATCCTGAATTAAAGAAATCTAAACAAGTAAAAGAAGCCAAATCCTGCTAATATGCCTATGCTTATAACACAAATATTGGTAGTTTTAAAAAAAAAAAAAGACGAAAATTTACAAAAGATGTGTGTCACTGACATATGGTGACATCTGAAACACTTCATACGCAAATTCTCTATTTGGGTGCACATATGCTCAAAATCATAAATGGACTCGATTTTTGATTAAAAAAACACATATAACATGCAGTTTCCTTACTCTCACAAATATACAATTACAAATAAGAAATCAACTATATTAAAAATCTTTAAATTCATATGACATACAGTAATCCAAAATGCAAGAGACCTACTAAAGAAACATGGATTGCGATATCCTGAATATTAAACTGTAACAAAAATTTCCATGAACATAAAAAGAAAAATATTAACTATATAATCAAAACTAGACGCCACTCTGAAATATGGAATAAAAACTGAGAAGCCTGTTATAAACATATAATCAACACAAGCCAAGATGGAAACACACCTCAAAAGGAAGCAAAGATCGACAAAGGGTGTCACCATAGCGGAACCCATATATCTCTAAGAAATTCCAAATGCCATCCCGCAGCCTTGCCTTTGCTGGCACTTTCAATTCTAAGCAAAGAGCACCATCTGTTGTCTTAACATCCTTTATCGACATGGGTGGAACATCCTGGGAAACATCGGACAACAAATTGGAACGGAAAAACTGAGAGTGAATGATGTTCAAAACATTTGATGTATCCACCATCGCACATTCATATCGCCATTAATAGCACCCACATTGTGGCTATGCAACGCAGGATCAAGTAATGACATTATAGAAGATTCATATCTTGCATTAGAGTCTACAGGAACAGCATTTCAGAGAAGATGTGAACTTCTGCAATAAATACAATAAACCTCTAGCAGCGTCATTGGATATTAAATAGGTAGGGCCTATTCCAGATACAAAAGCGACCCACTCCAAAAGGTTTTAATGAGGACTTGTTCTCAAATTTTAAAAAATCAATGGGGAAAATAAAATTAAATAGTAGCACCATAATTTCCTTGTTGACTAAAAGAGAAACATACAGTACACAAGAGTAAAACACGTTAGCTAAAAAGGAAACTTCAAGCTATTACGAGTTAAATTTGTTAAACTACTAAATAGAGGTAAAAAATTCTATATGCAAGTAAAATCAAGGAATTTAATTCGGCTATCGGCCACTCTTTGGCCTGATACGACCAATACAGGATTTTTGTTTTTATTTGAAAAAAAAATAATTAAAAACTCAAGGGATAGTTATGACCTGATACCACGGCTATACAAATAATGGTGGCACTATCGGTCTCAGTATTGGTTGAAACCGATAAATATTGCCTGTATATAGCATTGTCATTCAATACTTGGTTCTTTGAGTAAAATTAAAATAAAAACTTATAGGATCCTGCCCATACTGGCATCCTAAACCTTTTTTTATACTTCCCATACGTGATTCCCGTACCCATACTGAGGTAACACAGCCCCAAACAACCAATACAAAAAGGATATCACCAGATTGTACAGACTGATACATATCACCACATGAGACATAACTTCAAACCATGCTAGTCATCCTAGGGCAATCAGTTCGAGGAAGTTTATGGGTCAAAAAATTTATACCAAGTCGACTTCAAAGTATAACGCAATGATATTTAAAATTCACAAAATAATCAAAAAAAATGCCATATAATGTTTTGATAGTTACCCGGCAATATACACATGTTGATGAGTTTCCATTGATCTGCAAGTTAAAGACACATCCAAAAAAATAATCACAAAAAGTTGAAAAGTGAAAAATAAATGAACAAAGAAATACCATACAGAGGGATGGAAAATAATAGCATGTTTAATTCAACAGAAAGTTTACTGAAGAAACAGTCATATGGCAATTGACCAGTTGATACATAAAAAACCTGAAATTAAATTATAGACAGAAGATGAAATAAATTTCTTGGGTGGCAAATTTTACTCCGCATGGAAGCATGAATTTGTTGATGTCAATCAGCACTACGAAAAACCGAACACTTAACAATCAAATAATAGTTAAAAATAATAACATAACAACAATAACCATCTGAAGGAAATTTTTCGTAGCTGAATACTTTTGCAGAGTGAGCAGCATGAGCTTAGTTGCTGGCCATTTCCAAGAACATCAAATGCCTTGAGTAAATTTGGAGTAAAAAACTAATATGTGGAAACATTTGAGATGCTCTAAGACATCTACAAAAATGTGAAGTGGCGATATATACTCTTACAAGGAATTGATTTTTCTCACTTGGGATAACTAAAATTCTGAGCATATTTGCCTCCACATTGCACATTTTTTTACAGATACACCAATAATGGTAAGGACTTTGAAGACTTTTATTTACCCAAATATCAATTCTACTATGTCATTGTGCAAAAATTCAGCTTTATTGATGCAGTAGAAGAGGAAGATGATTCAAAAAGGAAAAACCAAAAAAATAAAACAGAATATCGATATACCTTCTTGATATAATCAAACACGCAAAGAAAGAGGCATCAAAATTGGTAAATTTGAGTTTTTAACAAGAAATTCCCAAATCATAAAGCTCGATTCTGAAGCTCACAAAGAGTCTTCTAATAAAATATAACAAACTGTTTTGCAGTAAGATAACAGCAGAATATATGAAACAAAAATAAACTACGATTTATTTTCCTAGTATAACTCAATTTCTTATAACTTCAGGTATGTGCATGGTAACAATAAAAGTCAAAGTTAAAAACTGAGGACAGTCTCCATTGCAATTCCTTTTTTTCTCAATAATTTGAGTTGCAAGTGATTTCCATTAGCCCTTCATAAAATCTCACAATAGGCATGTGAGAGAAAAAAAGAGATTTCTCTCTCCAAAATAAGCGAGAGATTGGTCTCTCTTCTATTGTTGAGGCGAGAGAGGGACTTATCTCTCCCCTAAACTTTAGGCAAGGGGGAGATTTCTCTCTCCTACAATTTAAGAGGAAGGGGGCAGAAAGAGAGAGAGAGAGAGAGAGGGGGAGGGATTTTGTACTCCTTTTCCTTCTTTCTTTACGCTCATTATTTATGTTTGTCAAAATTTCAGATTAGGTTTAAATGCATAGAACCACAAAAGAGTAGCAATTAAAACAATCACTAACAGTTTGGAGCAATGGTCAAGCAACTGTGTGGAAACTGATATGTCCATCTTGTGTATCTTATGTCAACAAATCAAAACAACACTGAAGAGATACAAATCTCAAGCATCATCCACTGCAAACAAGGAAGAATGGCATTTGTTCGTTAAGGATGCAGATACCTTCCCCTTCTTCAAGTGCAAGCATTTCAAGCACATTAAGCTTAAAACTCGCTTTAGTTCGCTAACATGACATGGATGAAATATTGGTATAGGCAATTGAATGAATCCAAAATGACCTGTAAGAGAACAAGAATGGTAGAAGCGATCATGAAAAAAAAAAATGGAAATATTCATTAGTCCTTTTCTGTGGAACACGTGAAATGTATAAATGAAGCTACATCTAATTACGCACCTTCACACTTTCCATGTTCAGAGGTCCCGCAAGCTTCACACTTACCAGACTCCAAAGGTAGACCAAGGAAAGGATTTGTAAGCTGACTTGAATGGCTAATAGGGCAATCACTTATCGACGCTGTACACTACAGAAAAGAATGCAACTCATCATATATGATTATATATCCATAGATTCCATACTAAAAGTGAAAATGTATAAGAAACAATTCACTAGTCAAAAAAAGAACAGAATAGGAAAAGAAACCGAAATATAAAAGAAATTCAGGGGAGAAAGATGAAGGATGACTTAGATTGTAGCAATAACGATTTGGGTACCTCTATTAGCGCCCACACAATCTCTGAAAGCACGCACGCAATCTCTGAAAGCGCCCACATGTGCAACCCCTTCAAAACCATTGATAGCTTCAGACCAGATGATGGAGGTCGTGTTTCACCCCAATCTTCCACCATAGGGATGTTGAGATCATGTCGCACCTATCAGACAGTCAGGTTTTTATTCCACATGTCACAGATCCCCAAAAAATGCCCCTTG
Source organism: Chloranthus sessilifolius (assembly GCA_021018995.1). NCBI lineage: Eukaryota > Viridiplantae > Streptophyta > Magnoliopsida > Chloranthales > Chloranthaceae > Chloranthus > Chloranthus sessilifolius. The sequence continues at coordinate 130,180,831 of CM037586.1, read as the reverse complement.
AATCCTATGGCACACATCACGCTCAAACGTGATCTTGGGGCCATTTTTGGAGGATCGGTGACATGTGGAATCAAAAACTGACCGCCTGATAGGTGCGACATGATCACAACATCCCTTCTGTGGAAGATCGGGATGAAACACAATCTCCATCATCTGGTTTGAAGCAATCAATGGTTTTGAAGGGGTTTCCAACGTGGGCACTTTCAGAGATTGTGTGGGCACTAATAGAGGTGCCATAACCATTAATGCATTAGATATTGTAAATGATACTGGAAAAATAATAATTAAAAAGAATTAAGAAATATGATATAGTAATAAAAAAATTGAACAAGACATCAACTTCAAGATAACATATGAAAATCTACGAATATGAAATATTAATGACAATCTCTTGATAATTACCAAATAGTAAATAAAAAACTCTAAATGTGTAAAGTCAACATTTATCAGCAATATAAAGATCAAAAATGAAAACATTTAAATATTTAATATTCCCAAATATTACTAATTGTTACCAAGGATCAAAATTTTGAGGGGCAGTTCAAAATTTCGATGCCCAAATTTATTTTATTTTTTGTAAAAAACGAAAAAACTGGTTGGTTTGAAAAAAAAGTGGGGGGGGGGTTGTACCTGTATTACAATCCAAGATTCTTCTCAACCCGAGTTTTATAGACTTAGTGTTGACTTTTTTTACTTATGTGATAGAGATTAGTTTTTAGCCCCATTTTCAACATGATAGATCTTGACATCATGGGCCAACCATTAGACGGTCAGATTTTTATTTCACATGGCACACATATCAAAAAATGAGGATGATCATGAGCGTATACCAAACATGGTTCTCCGATCACTTTTCGGGAGTTGTGCCATTTAAAATAAGCCAAAATCTGACCATGTGAAATCACTTTAGCAAGAGTTTAGCCTATATCGCTCCCCATATAAAGAGTTTAGCCGATAATAACAAGACGGCAAGTGTTTAGCATACAATTTCACTCCCACATAAAGTGCCCAATAATAGCAAGAGCTTAGCGGCTAAACTTTACCCAATTTTAGCCGATAATTTCACCCCCCCACACACACTACCAAATAGACACCAAAATATTGACTTAGCAAATTATCGGCCGATAATTTGCTAAGTCAATATTTTGCCCGAAATTTTGGGGATTTCATTTCGGTTGAGTCCGAAACTGATGCGTTTCGGCCAAAATCTTGGGATTTCGGACGAAATTTTGATCCATGATTGTTACTCAAAATTGTGAAATGTATGCAAATAGCTAGAAAAGCAGAAATCAAGCTCTACAAAACATAACTAAGTGCAACAGATTAACAGAGTTACTTAGTTCACTAATTCACTCGATTCAAATCCGGTTCGTGGTTTGTAATTATATAACATAAAACTATTTAATTGTAAAATACTTATGATCATTTGGTTACTTATAAAACTTAAAAGATATGAGCTATTAGATTCAAAGCCTCACCTTTACTTCTAAATTTTGTTTTAAAACAAAATAGTTAGTACATTAACCAATCGTTTTGGATGCCATGCCGCATAGGCAGAATTTAACCCGAACTGGTTCATCGTAACCAATTTGCGAGGTTCACCAAGTGACGTAACAAATCAAGTAAACCTAGCGATGGCGCATAGAAGATGCATTCTTATAAGCATAGTGACAAAAGTCCCTGATTTTTTGAAAAAGTCATATTTTAATCGTGATTTGTTCATCAAACAAATAAATCAAAACTTATTCAAAATGTCACAAGTTTTGGAATAAATAACGAATTATGGGAATAAATTGTGACCTATTCAAAAATTCCTTACTTTTATACATATATGTGTGTGTAGTACTTATCTAGGTGTGGGAAGGAGTGTAAATTTTTCCCATTCATTTTTGGCTTATGACATACATGCCTGTGTTACTTATAGTATAGTAAGTGTCCTCATCCTAATATTTGGTAGCAAAATAGGGGGGGGGGGGCTACTTTTAAGTATAGGCTTTCATAGCCCCTAAAAGAAAATTATTTGTATCCTAATCTTTTTATTCTGTAATGCTCTTTTTAAGGCATGCATGGCCATTTCTGGTAATTTCACATTGGTGGTGTAGTTGAACTGTTGCCCGGTGCCTCCATCGTACAAGTTCTTCTATAGTAGGGTTTGCATGCAATTTCAATCTGCTGCAATCTTCATATGAGTCATTGATTTATTGTATTTTTGGGACGAGAATACCCGTAAGGTTAAATACATTTCATAGTCAAAGAATACTAATTCTAAATTTGGATTTCCCAAGGGTTAAATGTAACTTTTCATATTTTTTATGTACCTGCCTTGGAAAGCTTACTCAAATATAGCCTTTTAAACTTACAAACATGCCATTACATAGAGGGAAATTTTGGCTATGAGATTTCTTACGTGGTGAAGTGATAGTCTATTTAATGTTCTAGGCACTAGTACGTAGTGAATTTTCTGATAAAATGGCTTTTTGCAGATCTCCCTGTACTATATAGTAAGACCTTCTACCTCCAGTTCATGTTCCTCGTTACCCTTCTCCATAACTTTTCCTTCTCTATCTTTATTTATTGATTTATAGACTAAAATTTTTATGGGTATTTTTCGTTTTGGGGTTTTTTAGGGACTTCTGAAGCTGGTTCTTCATGAGGGTTAAAGTTAATTAACTGCCAGTCTGCCATAGGCCGAAGAGATTGACGACAGGGTTAGCTGCAGGACTTCAAAGTTGAAGCAAACAGAGGTCGAGTGCAAGTATCTGAAGAGATGTTGCACGATATTTAACGAAATAGAATAAAAGGCTACAACAGGAGTTTCAGGGGTTAAGGGCTTGAAAATATCACACCATTTTTACATTCAGTTAGAACCAAGACTCAAACCATCAGCCCCTTGTGCGAGTGTTTCTCCACAACCATCGCAGCTGCTGCCACCCTTCCAATAACACAATCTTATACACTGTGAAAATAGTAGACTCATACTGTAATTTTTTTAGTTTATGACATGTAGTTTTCTATATTGATATTATTTTATTATTACATGAGCAATCCATCACATTGAGCATATAGGAGACGTTATTTATCAAAATGTTTACGCTAATATATTTTCTTGCGTATTAGTTATATTAGGGGCTTATGAGCATCTTGAATAGTTTATACATTGGAAAAATAGTAGACTTTAACTTGTGAAGTTTCAGAAAGTAAATTTAGTTCTTCGATATTATTTGTTTTGTTAGATTAGAGAGCAACCACATTGAGCATACATATAAGTGACATTGTTTATCAGAGGGATCAGAAACAAATCAGAGAATAAAGGCTACCCAACTGAAGTGTTGTTAACTTGGTTCTCTTACCCATCACAGGTACACAATCTGTACTCTTTTATGGTTTTTATTTCTGTTCTCTGCTTATAGTTTGATTTGATTTTCCAAAGGTGTACTTAACTACAGTGGTATATTTACATATATATGTGAAAATAACCTGTAAGCTGGTATTACATGCTTGAGCCATGCACCATGGATGGTGCATGGGTCATTCGTGCACCATAAAAATGACCAATGTTTAAGGAGATGCAAAGGTTTAGAGGTCTTTAAATATGAGAAAGTTAGCATTTGATTGGTTTAGCATATATAATTATGCTCGTGCTTGACCTTGCACATTCATCATTCTGAGGCATATAAAAAATGTCTTCTCTGATAGACGATTACTAAATAAACCATTCTTGCAAATATATAGTTTTTTCCTGGTTACGTAAACATCGTTATTACAAGTAATTAGGTCTAGAAGTGGTAATGATGCTGTTTAATCCTACTATAGATATGGGTTACATTACTATTTGCAATTTGCATCCCAGTCGGGATTCATTGTTCTTTTATTTATTTATTTTTAATAATTGTTAACACGCTCCTGTAGATTTATTTATTTTTTATCAGTAATGAGCAATATATTGAAAAACCAACAAGGCGTTGAAAGGACATACACAGACACGACCAAAAAAAGAGAACAAAAAGGGAAAAAAGGCAAAGCCAAAAAAATACATAAAGATAGAACCAGCCCAAGGCTACTGCAATCAGCCCCACTCCTATCCTGGGTCCCAGGGAACGATCTCTCCCCAACCTCCATCCGGCCATTTCGCTTGAGCCAAATGCTCCAAGTTACCGCGAAGAAAGCCACCTTCCAGCAGTCCCCGATGGGATTATCAAGAGAGACCGACGACCAAGCTAGGAACTGCTGATGGGGGGTTGGAAGGGGTGACCCAGCGCATTCCGAAAGAAATGAGAATAAAACTCCAGATCTTGTGTGCCATCGGACAGTGGAGGAATAGGTGGGCAGCAGACTCTTCATTTTGGAGACACATTACACATTGATTGGAAATGGCCTTCCCCCGGCGAATCAGCTGATCAATAGTTAGGATCTTTCCTTTCAGCAAGGTCCAAGCGAAGAATCTGACTTTTGGTGGGAGTGTCACCTTCCACAACCTTGCGCCTTGGAATCTGATGAGCGGACGGAATGTAAGAACCTGATAGTAGAACTTGACGTTGAATCTGCCATCTTTACTGGTGGCCTATACCCGCTGATCTTGACCTTGCTGATTTGGGAGCATCTTGTATATCGTGAAGAGTAGCCTAGTGAAGGCGGCCATCTCGTTGCTTCTCAGGAGTCTACGTGTGGTGACATCTCACGCCCTTTCCCCACTATGGCCCGAAAGAAACTCAGAAATCAGTCCCTGCTGATTAGTTGATATCGCGAAAATCTTCGGGAATGACACTTTGAGCGGATCACCCTCCACCCAAGCATCCTCCTAGAACCGAATTCGGGTACCACAGCCCCAGCTAAATCAGGCCCATCTAGCGCAAAGAGGCCAAGTTTCGCAAATGTTTTTCCACCATGCTGATGTGCCTCTGTGAACCACTGAGTTGATGCCCCAATTACCTATTGGCTGTCCATACTTTTGCACCAGCACCTTTGGCCAAAGACTACCCGAATCTCCCTCTGAACCAGCTCTCCAAAACCATTTCCCAAGAAGAGCGACATTTGTGCCCCTCATACTTCGAATGCCAAGGCCACCACAGCTCAAGGGGAGATGGCAGATGTCTCAGTTTACCAGAAGATAGCGTTTATCTAGGCCTGAACCCTCCCACAGAAAGTTTCTCTAGATTTGTTCAAGCCGGTTGATGACTCCAATTGGGCAAAAGTACATCAACATGTAGAAGATGGAGAGGACTGATTTGACCAGGAGAAGGCGACCTCCACTGTTGAGGAGTTTGTCTTTCCATGAAGACAATCGTTGTTCGAATCTTTGAATAACCGGCTCTCATGCCCACGCCAATGGTTTCTTAACCCCGAGAGGTAGGCTCAAGTACTTGATAAAGAGCTTCTCGATCTCACAAGTTACTATAGTCACTAAATTGGCCAACTAATGGTCGTTGATCCCGATTCCCGTTATCGCTGACTTGTGTAAATTAATTCTTTGCCCCGAAACAACCTCATAAACAGAAAGGACGTCAATTAGAACACTGAACTCCCCCTCATCCGCATACCCAAATAAGATGGTGTCATCGACATACTGGAGATACGAGATAGAGCGACCTTACGATCCCACTGAGATCCCCAAAATGAGAAGCCTTTGTCTCGCACGCGTAATGAGACCAGTCAGGGCTTCACCCACCATGATGAATAAGTAGGGGGATAGTGGGTCTCCCTGGCGGATTCCTCTAGAGATTTTAAAGTACCCAACTGGCGTGCAGTTAATTAATACCGAAAACCAAACCGAAGAGTAGCAGGCATGCCAATGTTCCAAAAATCGGCTAGCGCGGCCGCCCAGGTGAATCGGTCCCCAGCCGACTCGGTTTTGAGTAGGGTTGTGCAGAAACCGGCCTGAACCGACCAAACCGACCAAATCGACCGAAACCGACCCGAATTTCGGTTCGGTTTCGATTTTGGGACATATCGGTTCGGTTTTGAAAAATAGAAACCGGTAGTTATCGGTTCGGTTTCGGTTTTAACGTTAAAAAACCGAAACCGAACCGATAAAAAACCGATAGTGGTGATACACGGCTGCATAAGTGCATAGTGCATACAAAACTTAGGTTGCAAACAAAGAAGTTTGTTTTTCCCCTTTGAAATCTTATATTCTCATGTGTTTTTCTGTTGTTGGAAGAACCATTTAAGTTAAAGGCTTTGGGGAGTAGTAATGGGTTTATAGGATGTGTATTTATGGGGTTTTAAGACCCCATTTTGTTTAATTGTGATTTCTGTATAGTGTATTTGAATGTGTGATTTTGGGTTTTCTTAGGACTCCCTTTGTAGTTTGTATTTGTGTTGATTTAGGTTTTGGGGTTTTGCATTTGGGATTTTGGTTTCCTGAATTGTTCTCATATATTTGTCATTTTTTATTTAAAATAAAATTATATAGAAAATACCCATCGATCTGGACTGTTCGATTGGTACATTAATTTATGGGAAACGTTCTTAGCCATCTGATCAATCACCTACTTTTGGATGGTTAATAGCGAATTAGCGATATAGGCAACAACCTACAGAGTCTTCAATGGTCTAACCTTATGAATTGACAATGGCTTCCTAATAAAAATAAATAAATAATTGAGGTTTAGAAACCGAAAACCGACCGAACCAACCGAAACCGATAGTTATCGGTTCGATTTCAGTTTTGAACCTTATCGGTTCGGTTTCGGTTTCATAAAATAGAAACCGATAGTTATCGGTTTGGTTTCCCGAACCGACCCGATAACACCCCTAGTTTTGAGTGGGGCGATTGCTGAGGTGGGTTTGGGCTTGGGCGGCCCACCCAAGCGGGTCCAAAATTGAATCAAGGCGGGCCGGGCTGCTATATAAACATAGCTTTTTCTTTTCTCATTTCATTGCAAATCGAAAGGGTTAGGGCTTAGGGCGACTGAGAGGCTTCTTCTTCATCTCTCCTCTCATCGGCTCATCCACTCACTGACGGCTCACCGACGACCACCGGCGACCGTCCGATGAGTCCTTTTTCTTTTTTTTTCATTTCTTCTTCCTCTTCTTCTATGTATATTTTTTTTAAAAAAATTTATCAATGTTCTGTACTTCTTTTTCGAAGCATAAGGATTCGGCGATCCTCCTGCCGGCGTGCATCAAGGCTCCGACTCCGGTAGGTTCTTTTTTTTTTTTTTTTTTTTTTATTGCCCTCTGTTTTATTTTTTTTTACGGCCACCCTCCGGAAGTCTAGCAGGCAGCAACAACAGGTTTTTCTTTTTTTCTCTCTGGTTCTTCTTCTTCTTTCTAGTACTTTTTTTGCATCACTTTTTTTTTTGCTGCATTTTTTTCTACATTTTTGTTTGCATCAGTCTCATTTTTTGGTTGCATTTTTTTTCTTCTTCTCATCTTTTGGATTGGGCCGATTGGCTGCATTTTTTTTTCTTCTTTCCTGCAGTGCACAGTGACAGATATATATATATATATATATATATATATATATATATATATATATATATATATATATATATATATATATATATATATATGAGACTGTGTGTGTGTGTCACAGGCCCACAGTGCCATATATATATATATATATATATATATATATATATATATATATATATATAAGTATAAATAATTATATATATTATATAAAAAAATTATATATATGATTATATGTGACTATGTGAGATTGTGTGTGTGTGTGTGTGCCACAGGTCCACAGTCCCATTACTTGGCACTTGCACAAGCTTTCCAAGTGATTGCACCGAATTTAAAGAATGACTTGGTATTTTAGGAACATGTGATATGTAAAAATGTAATATGGGCCGTCTGATTTGAAATTTATGATTAATAGATCTCCGGTACATAAAATTGGAGCAAAACATGAAATTTGTCATATGATCTATTGTAGTCAACTGTTGAATTATATAATAGCCTTTGACTCTATTTAATCAAATGATGAAAATTACATTTTGTTCTAATCGTTTGCAATTGATATCTTTAAATCATGGCCTTCAAATCAAACGGCTTAGATGGTGTTTTCACATAGTAGAGGTCGCCAAACTTATATATATATATATATTCAAACAATCTTATTAAACAAATAGGAAAATATTATGGCCTTCCCCATTTGTCCTCTGATCTTTTTTCATAAACACATGAGAGTTGTTGCGGTCACAGTTTATAGTCATTCTTATGGGGTTACGAGTCCCTTTCGACTTTCGTCACTTCTTGATACAAATATTGATGACTGATCGATTTAAACCTTTCGATCATTCAATCAATGATCCTTCTCATGGGTGGTTACTATGACCAATTGACCATCTAAATGAAACTGTTTGATGTGATCATTATGAATTTATGACCATCTAAAATGCATTCAAATGGTAGCTTGTTTTTTTACTGTGTTGTGCTCAATGCATTGTGATTGTGTGTAGTGTGTAGTGTGTATAACTCTATTTTATATATATATATATATATATATATATATATATATATATATATATATAAAATATTTGAGATTTGAGAATATATATATATCATTATATCTATTTCAGAATATATATATATATATATATATATATATATATATATGTATTAAAAAAAAAATTATATGGCCATTGATTTATTTTTATTTTTTTTCAAAAAGATGTCGTCTTCTATAGCATCGACTGGTGCATCCAGAAAAGAAAAAGACGATCCTAATTGGAAATACTGTTTTCTAAAGGATTCAAAAGTGTTGAAAAAGATTACATGTATGTATTGCAAGAAGGAATATATGGCAAGCATCAACCGATTGAAGAAACACCTCGCCCGTATTAAGAGAGACATTGCCTCTTGCAGTTCCGTACCAGCAGATGTTAGGCAAAAGATGTTTGATGTTTTGAACTCGATTAAACAAAAGAAAGATGCAAAGGAAAAAGACGTTCAATCATTACAAGAGTCTGTGACGATTTTTAGTGATGGAGACTCCGGTTCTAGTGGTGATAAGATTAATAGAGAAAATCGACGTTTCTTCTCAAAGAGACCATGCACCCAGGGGCCAATGGATAGTTTTGTGGGCCGTAAATCATTGGAGAAAGTAAAAGGAATGGAAAAATTACGCCAAAGAGTTATTCCAGAGAAGCTTACGAAGGAGCTGAAGGGACGTGTAGAAAACCATGTTGCAAGATGGTTTTATGTAAACGGCATCCTTTGTCACACGATTTGTAGTAAATATTTCTTGAAGATGTGTGAAGCAATAGGCCAATATGGTCCAGATACATCCCTCCTTCAAATTTTCAATTGGGGAATACTTTGTTGGCGAATAAAGTTGAAGAAATTAAGAAGAAATTGATCTCACATAAGGAGTCACGGAACGGCTTGGTTGTTCCAGAATGATTGATACATGGGCAGACAGGAAGGGGAGAAGTATAATGAATCTCTTAGCGCATAGTCGTTCTGGAACGACTTTTCTAAGGTCGGTTGAAGTGTCAGCAAATGTTCATGATACACAATTCATTTATGAATTGGTTGAGAAGTGCATCCAACAAGTGGGAGAGAAGAATGTTATACAGGTAGTTACTGATAACGCTGCAAATAACTTAGTTGCAGCGAAGGTATTGAAAGTACATTACCCAAAGATTTATTGGACTCCTTGTGCTACTCATTCAATAGATCTAATGTTTAGGGATATTGGGAAGCTACTGAAGGTAAAGAGGGTCGTTCAAAAGGCAAAGACTGTGTCCACATTTATATACAGCCACGTGAGGGTATTGAGTATGATGCGAAAAAAGACGAAAAAAAGAGATCTTGTTAGAGCTGGAGTCACACGCTTTGCCACTGCATACCTCAGTTTACAGAGCTTTTTAAAGTTGAGGGAGATGTTCTCATCTGATGAATGGAAGAAATACAGATCGAACACAGAACGGGTAGGAAAACAAGCAGAGAGTATTATATTGAGCACTACTTTTTGGAATGATGTGATGTACTACTCGTTGAAAGTTTTTCAACCGTTCGTAAAAGTGTTACGAATGGTCGATTCGGATGTCCCTTCAATGGCGTTAATTTATGCTTCCATAGAAGATGCAAAAAATGAAATTCGAAACTCTTTCCAAAATAACGAGGGTCAAACTGGAGCGGTGATAAAATTATTGAAGCAAGATTTAAAAAACACCTTGAACGTCCATTGGTTGCGGAGGGACACCACTTGAATCATTTCTACTATTACAGAGAAAGAGAGGAAATTCGAGGGGCTAAATGGTTTATGAAAAGAGTGAATGATTGCATTTTGAAATTTATTTATCCCGAAGTTAGTGACCAGATTATGGATGCTGAAAAATCTTTTGGAGATCCCATGGCAATTAGGCAAAGGAATGTGGAGAAGAAGAAGCTTCAATTGATTCATAAGAGGCCTAACCCAGGTATATTTAATTTATTTTATAAGTTTCAAATCTTCAATTGAGTAATATAACTATATAAGTAGCTAATGTTTCTAGTTAATTTATTTATTTTTCAAAATTGATTAACAACTACTTGGTGGAATATGTATGGTGTGGATGCTCCTAACTTGCAGAAAATAGCCATACAAATTTTAAATTTGACATATAGCTCTTCTGGATGTGAGAGAAATTGGAGTACTTTTGAGATGGTAATAGACTTTAATTATTTATTTACGTTATAATTATATTATCAATTATTCATAATTGTATTTATTATTTTATTTACGCAGATTCACACAAAAAAAAGAAATAGAATTGGGGCATCAAAGTTGAATGATTTGGTGTATGTGCAATTTAATACGAAGCTTTTAGACCACAACTCTAAAGGAAAGGAAAAAGGAGATACTTTAGCTTCTAAAGACAATGAAGGGGTGCTTGAATGGTTAATTGACCCCAATGAAGAACAAGTATTTCCTGGTGAGTCATTGACATGGGGTCTTGTTGGCAAGGTTTCAAGTGCAAATATAGAAGCACAACCAAGGAGAAGCACCAGATCTGCAACACAGATATGGAGGGAAATAGATGAAGAGGATGTTGATGGAGAGCCAACAAACGAAGGGGATGATAATATTGAGTTTACTCCTTCCGATGACGAAGAAGATCTTCAACATGAACCATTAGATGATTTGGATGATGAAAATTTGGAGTGAACCCTACTGTTTGTATAAGTGATATTTCCTATTGGGCTACGTGATTATGTAATTGTGCGGTTAAACTTTTTTTTTTCTAAGTAATTGTGTGTTTGAACTTGAATCCATGAATGTTTTTTATTTTGAATTTATTTTGATGCTTTAAGCCTCTAATAGTCTAATCTAATGTTGTGTTTTTCATAAATATAAAATTGAATATATATATATATATACACATTTATGATTATATAAATTATACATATAGCGGCCGCCAGGATCTTGGGGCGCCGCCCATCAATTTCCGCCAGAACATCCCCCCGACCGCCCCAACCCGCCCGGCTATTTTAAGAACATTGAGGCCCGCATCCAACTCCTCCAGGTAGACCCAAACTCGACTCTGCCGAGCAAGTAGTCTAAACAGCCCCAACTTACCCAGTCATAAGCCTTCTCCATATCCACATTCCACAAGGCAGCCGGTCGTCGAGAGTGGTGGGCGGAGTGAATCACCTCTTGGGCCATTGCGACAAGGTCCACTAGCTACATTCCTTGAACGAACGCTCCTTGATTGTCAGAAATCAGTTTGCCCATTAGTGGTTTGATTCTATTAGTCAGCACGTTAGAAATAATTTTATATAGACAATTTATGAGACAAATCGGCCGGCATTCAAAAATGTCCTCAGGCCCACTTCTTTTCGGAATGAGCGTGATGAAAATAGAGTTAAGGCTTCGGCCAATGAACGCATTGGCATGGAACTCATGGAACACCTCCAATCAGATCCAACTTAAGCATCAGCCAAAAGGGGCAGTAGAATTCCATGGTGAAGCCGTCCGAACCCGGAGATTTGTTCTTCACCCCGAACTTGATCGCCTGCCACACCTCTGCTTCCGTAAAGGGTGCATCAGTGCACTCATCCTCCGAAATCGAATTGAATGGCAGCCCATCCAATTCCAGCCGAGCAAGACCCTCATCAGTATATAGGTTAGAATAGAAGCTGACGACATGATTTCGGATCTGGTCCTAGTCAGAATAAGATACACCCTCAACCGTAATGTTGCCCATGTAATTAATTTTGTTCCTCGCATTGGCAACAGCGTGGAAGAACTTGGTGTTGTGGTTGCCTTCTCTCAGCCACTGAGCCTTGGATTGTTGTTTCCAACACACCTCCTCGGCCATGCACTTGCCATTAAACTCTTGTTTTTTTTGGATTCTTTCAAGTCTTTCCTCGTCCGAGAGCGCTCTATGCTCCTCGATATTGTCGATTTCATTCAGCCTATGGAGCAAGACCTCTTTCACCACCTGCACCAGCCCGTAAACTTCTCTGTTCCAAGTATTGATACAACCCTTAAGACACTGAAGCTTGGATATGAACCAGAATATAGTCGTCACGGAGGAGTTCTGCTGAATCCACGAAGCAAGAACCAACGCTTTGAATTGATGGTCGAGCAGCCACATGTTCTCAAAGCGAAATGAGATCGGCCCTCTACCCCGCGACTCACACGTGAGCAGTAAAGGTCGATGATCGGATACTGCCCCTGTTAAACCTTCAAGTCTCGCAGCCAGATAAATGTCTAACCATCCGAAGGTACATAGAAACCTGTCTAGCCAACTTAACGACGGGATTTCCTAAAGATTGGACCAAGTGTATGTGGCTCCCGTGAGCGAAACGTCCATCAGCTCCCAATCTGATATGCAAGAGTTGAAATCTCTCATCACCGCCCTATCCGGCACACCGCCCTTCTTTTCGTGGTCCCATCTTATAACATTAAAGTCACCCCCCAAGCATATGGGATGGTCCCACCTAGCGGTAATGGTTGCAAGTTCGAACCAGAAGTCACCCCGTTGTCTATCTTGAGATGGACCATAGATTCCGGAAAATGACCACACTTTGCCCATGTCTCTGCTCCTAAGTAGTACAAAAGCCAAGTATAATCCCACTTCGTCATCCATTTTCTCGAACAAAACCGAATTTCAGGCAACAAGGATGCCACCCGAAGCACCGTCGGAATCAACCCCTATCCAATCCCATCGGTTCCCTCCAAGCACTGACGCGACTTTGAATTTGTCGCAACTCCCTCATTTGGTCTCTTGAAGGGTAATGACAACCGGGTTAATACCAGCAATGATTCTCTTGACAGCGGCACGCTTAAACCTATCACGGATACCTCTCACATTCCAGGAGAACATCTTCATCAGCAAACAACGCGAAGCCCGCCCACTCGTGACAGAGGGTTGATTAAACACCCCATCTCCCTTCCCATCTGACAGTTCCCACTGTAGTCGAGCGAACTCCCTAGGTATGACCCTCCGATTCTTCTTGTTGCTATTGTGACGGTTAACAATGATGGATCGAAACCCCTCCCTGAGGTCTTCATCCGGCCCTCTGAATGTCACTCCTAGGTCTCCCCCAACACCGATAAGGTGATCAACCTCCTCTACGTCTCCAGCGCACACACTGTTCTCATCAAGTGATGTAAAATAATTGTTGTCAATAGTCGTCGTCGGCGATGCTGCGGGTGATCCGTCAATGGGTGCTATAATCTTGAGATCATCGATCCTGCTTGTTGCTGTTGATCGTCGAAGGAAGGAGACGATAGATTCATGCGAGTCTCCAGCATAGCCCATGTCGCCCCAGCTCTCAGATCCGATCAAGTCTTGGGCCCAGGCCCTCAAACTCAACTTGAAAGGGCTCATTAGATTTAGAGTAAGAGTTATGTTGGGTCCAAGTGTGGAACTCAGAGAGAAAGTATAGGAATACAGCCCTCTTAAGGCCCAAAGAGCATCCTGTGACAATTGTCACGGTGCACAGTGCATAACACATGTCGCCCGTGTAGCGAGACTAGTTGCATCAATAGTCAGAGGCACATGCCTAGCACGTCGCTGCACTTTTAAGTAGCAACAGTCAGCAAGCAGCTGTAGAACTACTGGCTCGGTTCCAAAAACCTCTGAAGTTCTTGTAGCGTGTTCAAGGATGGCGACGCGTGGCTTCGCCCCAGCCAAGCACAATACCCGAAGTCGGCTACTTCTACGCCTCTGACGGTGGAAGACTAAAAGCTTCCTCTCGGTTCCCATCTCCGTCTTCTTCTTGGGGCAAAACGAGTTCTCCATCGCCATCGGATCCCATCTGCAACCTCAAATGTTGTCCTTCTCGTCAGGTTGCTAGGCCTGCTCACCAACCCCAACCGACAACTGTTGACAAGTGACCACGTAAGAGTGCGAGGAGCTCTCAACCGTAGATATCATCGACGGTATCAGATCACGGTGTGAAGGTTTCGCTCATTGCTTTTGCATCACCGACACAGCGGCTTGTCACCGATCATCAGAAGCCTCGCCATCGACAACATGAAGTTGTAGGTTGTTGACGTCAGCCACTATCTCTCCTTCCTCTATTTCAGAAGGTGCAACATGAGCCACCGTAGTGAACCCCGAGTAACAGCGGCCCCTCACAGGCGTAGATGGCCACCTTTGTGGCCTCAAACGAAACGGTGGATGTACGGACGAGCACCCCTCCGAGCATCTCGACAATGGCCTACCGGGCCTTTCCACCCAGTCCATAAGTGGTTCAATCTCCGGCGAGACATTTTTTGTGGAACGACGGGGTATGTCTATGTCAATGTTCCAGGGCCCCTCGGATCCATCGCGCGACTAATGAGGAACGAACACCCTCTCCAGCAACGCCACTTCTATGAAGACCCAATATTTTTGGCCGCCAACGCTGACCTCGCAACACCTGGGGATGTTATCCAATCTATCAACCGCGACAAGAATTCGGGCAGCTCCAGTATCCAAGAGGTCATCCATGCAACGGTCGACCAGGATGAATCTATCACATCGATCTCCAATCTCTTTGAGCACCTCAGGGGACCAGGCATGGATATGGAGCCCGAGCAGTCGGATCCAAACGCCTCCCCTCCAGCACTGTAGGTGTAGGTTTCCGACTGATGGATCCCAAGCTCCGCACTCGACCGGAATCCCGTCCATCAGGAATGTTTTTTCGATGCATATAGTCGTGGCTGCCTCCTCAGACCGAAAACGCAGAAGGAATTTTGTGTTAGTTATTGTAGATAGAGTATTCTTGTTTGTGATTTCCCAAGTAGTTTGTATCCATCTATGTAAATGAAACAAAGCTAGGGAGTCTTTGTTTGTATAAAGCACCACCCAATAGCTTCGAAGGTTCTTAGCGAGAGAGAGAAAGTGAGGCGAGCCAATACTGATCGGAGCAATTCTAATCCCCAATTCCGACGGGTTAGAAACGGTCTGCTCGAGGCAGTAGAGGTGGCTTGTTCCCTAGTCTCCCTTCCCCCTCTCCCCACCATCTCAGCGTAGGAGGCCCCTTCCCGTCGGCCTGCCGGATTTGCTTTCAAGCCACTGACCCGGCTATATTTTTTCCCCGCGATAGACCATCCCTGGCGTAGATCACGCGCTTGCACCCCATTAATAATTGTCTGATGGTCGAAACCCGATCGGGGAATGCAGTCATCAGCGGACTTGACCGTAACTCCCTCGGCTCTGGTCGAGGCACAGCCATATCAATGACAGACCGACCGACGTTGGAAGTTGATATTGCGGCAACTCGCGCAAATCCAATCGCCCGGCCTAAGCAAGAGAGCCCGCAACTTTACCAAAAGACAGACCGACCGATGTCAGGTTGTATGTTTCTGCTCAATAATGCAAGAATATTTTTATCTGATTTTTATCAGTTCATTTTCTTTCCTCTTTTTCAACCATACATAAAAAGGATAATGGAAATGACTGTTTGGATAATTTCTGCAAAGCAATATGTTATTATTTGCACTGTTTTTTGTTTCCTTTGATCCAACTTGCTCCTGTAGATTTTGCAAAATTGTGACCGAATGTACGTGTACACCCATGGAATTCAAGATAACTCTTCAAGTTACCTTAACTAGAGTGATAAAACGCCATCTCCGTCATGAAGAGTTACTTGGCTTACCGATCAGATTCTACTATTAGATAAGGGGCAATTGTCTTTGACTCTCTGCCTATTTTTTGGAGTAGATCACTTTAGGGTTGGATTAAATTAAACCTGCTGGTGTTGCTTTTTTTTTTTGAATCCTTGATCAGTTAAGAGTTTGGGGATTAAACAGTACAGGGCTAACTATAAATCCAAATGGTAGTGCAAAAGTACAAGTTTGGGGATAAGAACATTGCTGTATAGAACAAAATTATGTGGAGAACACCAACACTTAATGGCCAACAACACATGACATGATGTGATTGTTTATTTTCATTTAACACTGGAACAGTTTGGTGGCTTGCCATGAAAAGTGTGATCGTTCCTTCCCTCTTAAATTCACCATAAAATTGCCACCAAACAAGACCGCTAGAGGAATTATACCCTTTAGGAAAATGCCCAACAACCTTGGCTGACAGCAATAGGGTCTTATCAATGATATCGATACTGATACCAACGCGAAACCACTATCGGGCTGGTATCAGTTTCCGGAGAAACCAATACGTATCGGTATCAATCAATACTCGATACGATGCTATAGACGCTACATCATCATCATAATAGCCTTATCCCATCTATTTATGGTCGGCTTTGTGAGTTTTATTTCCTCACTCGTTTATGATCAGTACCACGCTCTCAGACCATGGTTACCTAATTTGCTAGGTACCCTGCGAATCACTAGCCAGTTCACTCAGTATGGGCGAGTCGGTCGACATGTGAGAGATTTTTCATTTGTTTATAATGCAAAAAAGATACTCAAAGGGGGATTTGAACCTTGCCCCCTTAGTTTCAGAGACATACGGCTGACCAACGCTCCATCCTTGTGGTTTACGTACTACTTGATTTAAAGTTATATATAATTAATAATTAAATTTACAAGAAATAAATATTTTTCATTTTTATTAAAACTCATCCTATACCCCTACCGAACTAGGTTCTCTTAGATGTAACGAACCGCAAATTACAAACCCGAAGTCGAACAGAGCAAACCAACAAAACAGCTAGCATTGCTATCAACCATATGGTAGGAGATTCTCAAGGCCACATCATACTCACCTCCATTGTCACCATTGCAGTTTCACTCAGTTGATGGCTCTTCTACCCCTACTATGGGGTGGGACCGTACCAGTATCTTCTTCACTTTCATTTTCTCATGTTCCTCATCTTTCTACAAATCTTCTTTCAATTAGGAGTCTTTCTAAGCAACTAACTTGCTCAATTACCGTTTACCCTTCTCATTGCATTGTCCAAGACCTTCCTACTAGGAGAACTGTTTGTATGGGTATTGAGAGAGGTGTACTCTACTATTTGGATAATGAGTGCCCTATTG
Organism: Chloranthus sessilifolius; assembly: GCA_021018995.1. Taxonomy (NCBI): domain Eukaryota; kingdom Viridiplantae; phylum Streptophyta; class Magnoliopsida; order Chloranthales; family Chloranthaceae; genus Chloranthus; species Chloranthus sessilifolius. The sequence continues at coordinate 130,163,448 of CM037586.1, read as the reverse complement.
TTGTTGTTGTTGTTGTTGTTGTTGTTGTTGTTGACTTAGTCTTTGATTTCTCTTATAGTTTTTCCTTTCCAATTGTTGCTAGCCTAAATACTCTTTCCTTATGGCATGACAAACTGGGGTATATTGGTTTTCAGACTGTAGGTATGCTGATTTCTTCCATTAAAACAATTTCAAAGCCAAGCAGTTTCAAATGTTTGTGCCCTATAAAGCAAGTTTGAAAACTTTGTCCTTCTCAAATGAAACTTCTCCTTTTGAGTTGATTTATTCTGAAGTGTGGGGTCATATTCTCCCATTACCTCCCTTGACGGTTTTCAGTATAATGTGATTTTCATTGACGATTACACCCCATGCTTCTTGAGTTTATATTTTTAAGTCCAAAGATGAAGTGTTCTTCAAATTTCAGGAATTCTACTCCACAGTCCTCCATTCAATATGGAGTTCCTATTAAAACCTGTTAGACAAATAATGGAGGCAAGTACATCTCTCATTCTTTTGTCTGCTATATCTAGGAGCATGGTATTGTCTATCGGTTCCCATGTTCTTGTATTCCCCAATAGAACGGGGTTGTTACGCGCAAGCATAGATATATCATTGGTATTACTTGTTGTTTCTTGAGAGGTATGCATATGCCTAAAACCTAGTGATGGATGGCTTTACTTACTGCATATTTTTATTAATCTCACCCCTTGTCAAATTTTAGAGCATACTCCTTTTCTGGCCCTAATCATACTTTGGACATGGTAACCCTTCCCTTAAGGAAGAAGATTGTTGGATGCAAATGGATCTTTGTAGTACAGCATAATCCTGATGGCAATGTTGCTCGATATAAGCCACCTAGTTCCATGTGGATACACTCAAACATATGAATTTATTACGATGCCACATATACCCCAGTGGCTAAGTTGACTTCAGCATGAGTTATCATCTTTGTGGCCAGTCAGAATTGGCTTTTTTGTCAATTAGATGGGAAGAATGACTTCTCTTGATACAGATCCCACATAGGGGATATATATAAATCCCCCACTTAGCTTCCTGCTTCAGGGGGAGGCTAGGAAGTAGGAAGTGTGCAAAGTTTGGATGCCTATACATGGTTTGAAGCAATCATCTCGCGCATGGTTTCATCAGTTCAATGGAGTTATCCATGATAGTCAAGGCGTCACCATGGAGAATGGCGTTGGAGATTGCCATATAGGCACCAATAGCGAGAACCTCCCAAAAAGCAAGGTTCGCCATAAACGCTATTTAGATAATATATTATAGCTCATATAATATGTTATAGCTTATTACATATAAGTCATACTACTTATATTTATAACCTAATAGTTATAATATATAAGTTAATAACTTATAATACTATAAAAGGGGTTGGGACTTAGGATTTTAAGTCATCTCACAGTCTCTCGCTCTTGGTCAACGAGGTAAATTTGATTTTTTGTGGCCGATTTTTTTTTTCTTTTCTCTTCCTTCACCACGGGTCTTCACTCTTCAGCTCCTTCTCGATTTCAAAGTAGTCAAACTCAAACTCAAAGAGGAAAGCAACCTCTAGTGAAAGAAAGTGAAGAAAATGATGTCGATGCGTTTAAAGGAGAGGAGAACGAGACAAATCTAGAATATGATGGAGATAATGAAGATGTTGACCTCACTGATGCAGCATTAGGAGATGTGGACGTCGATATGGATTTCGACGACTGAGATTGAATTATGAACATTTTATTTGACTTTTTGTTATATTTGAATTATGATCTAATGTACTCGAACATAATAACACTTTTGTGTCAATGGCAATAAGACACAGGGAGTTGCTTACTTCTGGTATGTAAGCAAGTAGCCAAGTACAATTGATTTTCGGTTTCTCCTATTCGACACTTCAATTTTAATACTCAGAGTTAATAACTGACATAAATATTTCAATATGTGAATAGTTTCATGGTGGAGACAATATGGAAGTAGTTATAAAAATTTACAATGGTTGGCAATCCATGTGTTGAGTTTGACATGTAGTTCTTCTGGTTGCCAGCGCAACTAGAGCACTTTTGAGCATGTGAGTGACTAAGTTATTTATATTAGACGCTGATTTAGTTATCTTATTATATTTTATTTATAATAAATAAATAACTTGTATTATTTATTTATTTTACAGATTCACTCTAAAAGGAGGAATAGATTTGAGCAAAAAAGACTGAACGACTTAGTGTTTGTTAAACATAACCAAAAGTTGATGGAAAGACATCAAAATGAAGATATAATTGATCCAATTAGACTCAAAGATAATGAAGAAAGTGAGTGGATTACTCCGGAGCAGAACCGTGTCTTTGAGGGAGAAGATTTGACTTGGTCACATGTAGTTGATGCTATTGGTGCATGTGAAACAAGGAGTTTAAGGACATGAACAAGGTCTCGATTTCAAAGTAGTCAAACTCAAACTCAAAGAGGAAAGCAACCTCTAGTGAAAGAAAGTGAAGAAAATGATGTCGATGCGTTTAAAGGAGAGGAGAACGAGACAAATCTAGAAAATGATGGAGATAATGAAGATGTTGACCTCACTGATGCAGCATTAGGAGATGTGGACGTCGATATGGATTTCGACGACTGAAATTGAATTATGAACATTTTATTTGACTTTTTGTTATATTTGAATTATGATCTAATGTACTCGAACATAATAACACTTTTATGTTTTTTTTTATATGGTTGTGCTTAAATGTTTTAATTATGGAATTATGATGTTTTAATTATAAAATTATGGTAGAGTAATTGATGGATATAGATGATGACACTAATTAATATTTAGGTAGGTAATAAGTATACTTGATTTTTATAATTTTATTGTTAGTTAATTATACTTTTTTCTTTTATAGGTTTCTTGTGACATCTATGGCTCTATCACGAATTAAGCAATGGGTGTCACTCACTACATATCCGTATGTGACTGGGTACTCGATATTTCATAATTCATATCTTTCAATGTTTCAATATTTGCTTATATTTGATATTTATATATGCACATGTTGCAAATTTATTGATATACCATATTTGATTTCTATTTATTGGTATCTATTTATGTTTGATTTTCCACAGTTGAATTTTTTTTGTCTTCTATTAAAATATAAAAATTTTTAAAAAAAAGTAAAAAAATTAGAAAAAAGAAATAATAATGATTAATAAATATAAATAATAAAAAATAACAATAGCCTCGCTATGGCCTCGCCATGGCCTGGCGAGCCTCTTCGCCATAACCTCACCAATGATGGCATAAGCAATCGCTTAAACAATTAAGCGATCACGTATGCCATCATGAGCTACAAAATCGCATAAGCCATCCTGGCTTATGCGATTTTCACATCATGCGATCGCATAATGCTCCAACGGCCATATTTATGACCTTTTTGAAGTCTCATTGCCTCTATAAAAGAGTGGGTTGGGTCCTCAACTCCTCACACTACTATTTTGGCTTAAACTTCCTCTCTAATCTCTACTCTTTACTCCCAATCTCCTCTCATTTTTCCTATCTAGTTTTTTTTTATGCTTTGTAATCATCTTTCTTAGTGTATTAAATTGTTGTAAACTTGTAATTAATTATATTATTAATAACGTTAGTGTTACAAAGCCTCAAAGGGAAAGATCAAAGATCAAGATTCAAGATTCAAAATTCAAGATTCAAGATTCAAGAGTGAAGCAAGCTTCTAGTTCTAGTCTTCTATCAATCAAGTGACCCGGATCAAGCAAGCAAGCCTTTTGGGAGGTTTGAGTTTTATTATTTTTGTTTCAAAAAATTTTAATCTCTAATTCTATTTTCCTAGTTCCTACTTTCTATCATCATTCACCAATTAATTATGTCTGCATAGTCAACCCCGAATCCTCTAAGACCTAAATCGAATGATCCGGGTTGAAAATATGGATGGTATAAGAGTCCTACCGAGAAAGCAACCATAGCTTGTACCTTATGTGATTATGAGAGCACGGGTGGTATAGGCCGTCATAAACAACAACTTGCTCATGGAGCCGGATCAAGTGTTAGGACTTGTAGACAAGTTACTTCGAAAATCCGAAAGGCAATAATGGAGTATATGGACAAACGTTCTAGGAAAAAACATGATCAATAAGTTGTTTCAGAAGGCTATATGGAACGTGCTCATGATAATGATGATGATGATGAAGATGGTAGATCTACACCATCAACTGCCTGAAGTAGACGGCCTCCACAACCATCGAAAAAAGCACGTGGTCGTGGTACACTAGAAGGGTGGTGTCAACCACATCTTGAGGATGTGGTTAATCAAAGGAGGGTAAAGGATCCGCCCAAATAACACTAAAGAACCGATTTAAGGGTAAGGATAGACCCACCACAATCCAATATGTGGCTAAGTGGTTCTACCAAGCTAGCATCGCTTTCAATACCGTTAAGCTAAAGAGCTTCAAAGTGATGATTGAAGCTCTTGGGCAATCCAGACTTAAACCCCCTTCCTACCATGAAATCCGAGAAACATGCCTCAAAGAAGAGGTGAGAGTAACCAACAATTAGTAGCCGAATACAAGGATGTATGAAAAATATATGGTTGCACATTGATGGCCAATGGATAGACAGATAGAACCCGTCGGACATTGATCAACTTCTTGGCAAATTGTCCTACCGAAACTATATTCGTAAAATCGGTAAATGCATCGGCCCATTCTCACACGGCCGAATATTTATTTACACTTTTGAATAAGACCATCGAGGAAAAAGGACAATGCAGCATCATACATAGCTGTCGATCACCTCCTCATGGAGAAGCGCCCGCAACTATATTAGACGCCATGTGCGGCCCATTGTTTAAACCCAATCCTAGAATATATAGGTAAACTACATATTAAAATAATTGTTAAGGCCAGGAAAATAGTTGTATTTATGTACAAACATGCGCTTCTACTTCAAAGAATGCACAAAGTAGTAGGAGGTAATTTATTACTGGGATATATATATATATATATATATATATATATATATATATATAGTTTTATGGAGGGTACCCAAGAAAAAATAAAATCTAATAATCAGTTCAAGTCAAGATTATGGTGACGATATAATGGCCTTCTGCAACAGAAGCAAGGGGCAGGGGAATTGGGGAAGTAAAGTCGTTACTGATTTGTTGGTGATATTTGAAGGGGTGTCCGGTCAGAGAATTAACTTGCATAAGTCGAGTTTGGCGGGAATCAATATTTCCAATGAGGACACAAATAGGGCGGTGGAGGATATTGGGTGTAGAAAAGACAACTTGCCTTTCACGTATCTTGGAATCCTGTTGGGAGTTGGGAAGTGCAAAGCGAGAAGTTGGGAAATAGTGGTGCAGAGATTCCAAAAAAGACTAGCGACATGGAAAAGTAAGTTGCTCGGCAATGAGGGAAGGTTAACCCTTATAAAGTTCAATGTTCGCGTCTAATCCAGTGTTTATGATGTCTATTTTTCTGGCCCGATTAGATTACAAAGAAATTAGATAAATTTGTCAGAGACTTCCTTTGGGAAGGAAGAATGGATCGAAAGAGATTGCATCTTGTCAAATGGGCAGAGAGTTGCAATAAAAAGGATAAAGGGGGCTTGGTATAAGGAGATTTCGGCTCGTGAATAAAGCACTTCTTGCCAAGTGGCTATGGAGGATTGATGAAGAAAGAGAAAGGGATAAATAGTGATGGCAGGTGGTTTCAAGCAAATATGGGGCGTCGGAAGAACCTTGGAATTATGATTTCTCCTGTACTCATCAGTCAGCTTGGTGGAAGGAAGTGCAGGAATGCATGCAGCAGCTGCAGAACGAAATCACTTACAGTTGGGGCGATGGACTACAGATCAGATTTTGGAAGGACAGATGGGTGAGAGAGCAACCTCTTCAATCAGCGTTTCCTACGATATATATGCTCTCGAACTCGAAGGAAGCTACAATTAGCAACTTTGGGCAGATGAAAGATGGGATTTGGGATTGGAAGGTTCTGACTCGCCGAAACCTTAGAGAATGGGAGATGGAAGAGTTCCAGAATCTGATGGCACTTATTAGAGGGATGGCTCTAAATGCGGCCAATATGGACCGTAGGATATGAAAGCATTCTTCTAAAGGGAATTTCTCGGTAAAATCATATTATAACCAGATGTTGAATCAAGAGAGGAACCATGGCAATACCAGATGGTGGACAGCTTTTTGGAGGATCAAGATCTCTCCCAAGATCAAATTCTTTGCTTGGTCGGTGGTGAAGGGGAGGATTCTTACTCAAGATCAGCTGATTAAGAAAAACATCCATGTTCGAAACAAATGCCTCCTCTGTATAAGGGGGAGGGAATCGATGGAGCATATCCTATTACTCCTATTACATTGCTCTTTTGCGCGAACGATCTAGCAAAAGATTTTTTCCAATCTTCATTGTTGAATGGGTGCTTCCGCTTTGGCCGGGCCAAATGATGGAAATGTGGAAGGAAATCGGAGTGGATGACCATAGGAGAGAACTATGGCCCCCTTACTTAGGGCTCTCAATGGGTCAGGCTGGCCTAGATTTTGGCCCGCACCCGGCCCAGAAAAAGTGCTACTTTCTATTAAGCAAACCCGGCCCAGTATCCGGACCGGGCTAAACATGTTGCAACCCATATCAATCCGGGTCAGGATTGGGTTGACTGTTCCAACACTCGGCCCAGATATAACATATATATATATACTTATTCTTTTTAAGTTTTTAAAAAAAATCCTTTTAAGTAAATATAATTTACTTAAATGCCCTGAGATTAAACCGTTGTTCGTTATAACCATTGTGCAACTGTTGTCCGTTATAACCATTGTGCAACTGTTGTCCTTTCAAGCAATCGTTGTCCGTTATAACCATTGTGCAACAAACTAAAATGAAATATTTGAATAAAAGCATGTACCTGAGCCTCTATAATATTAATATAATTATTTAATTAAATTTTTAACCTTCTTCAAACTTTTATTAGAAAAAAAACAGCCCAAGCCCAGCCAAATTTTTTTAGAAAAATCTAGTGGAAAAAAGCCCGGAAAACACCCAAGTCCGACCTGGCCCAATAGGGGTCGGGCTTGGGCTAAGTACATCGCAGCCCGGGTTAGGATCGGGCTGAAAAATTTTGGAACCCAGCCTGGGTAGGTTAGGGCAGGGTTGAATCCCAGCCCGACCCTTACTGTCTATCTTGTTTTCTGGGCGATTTGAGTGGAGAGAAACAATTGAGTTGTCAGACGAAAGGCCAAACCATTTATGATGATAATCCGGGATATTCGTGACTTGGCGATCAGCTGGAACTCAGTCAAGATGACTAAGATTAACGACGGCTTTCAGCACTTCATGATATTGTGGGACTGTTGTTGTTCGTAGAATGTTGTGGGCTGTGTTCGGCGCGATGGGGGCTCGGGTTGTAGCAGTCCTGCTTGGCTCCCCGGGTAAGGCTTTTTGGGGCGTCTCTTTGTTTGGGTAGTTCCTTACTACCCACCAAGGTATGTATCTCTTTTCGATGAAGTGGATGCCACTCACATGGTTGGATTTCTCGATTGCTTAGAAAGGATGGTCCCTGATAGAGGTGAACAAGATAGAATAAGCCATCAGTTGGACCGTTACAAGAAGGCGGAAGGATTTTACACTTTGAACCTATTGGATGCACTATCTTGATGGTGTATTGTTCTTACAAGAGATGACCTTTATATCCAATGTGACGGATGAGCTAGTTCGTATTTTTTAAGTGAAGGACTTAAGGAGCCTGAAGTAAGTTCTTAGTTTGGAGGTAGCTCGTTCGATAAAGCAATCTTTCTTTCTCAAAGGAAGTAAGCTCTAGATTTTTTGAGTGATATAGGTATGCTTGGGCTGAAAGCAAGGATCAAAATGGCAGTTTCGTTTTCGGATTCGAGGTTGGCCGAAACCGAAATTTCGGAATCTCGGCTGAAATTTCGGTCGACAATTTTAGGTTGGGCCGGAATTTCAGTCCCAATTTTATTTATATATATATATATGGGAACCGGTTAGGTCCTCCAATGGAGGACGGTCACCATCCTCCAAGATACACATGGAGCTCCACGTGGCACCCAAAACACTATTTGAGTGCCACGTAGAGCACTGGTGGACGATGTAGATCAATATTTATAAAAAAATCGAAAAAAACTTTTTAAACCCACAAGTCAAAGTTTGACAGGGTCCATGTTTCACGGTTCAAAAAACACATGGTGGAGATGAATTTTCAATTATTATTTTTTTCAAAGATGATCTAAGGAATGCACCCGAGCTCCACGTGGCATCAAAACAATAATTTGGGTGTCACATGGAGCTCCACATGAAAGCTTGGAGGATGGTGACCGTCCTCCATGGGAAGACGGACACCTTTTCCTATATATATATATAACCGAAAAATTGGTTTGGTTTGAAATAAAATAAAAGAGGGGTACCTATATTTACAATCCAATATTCTTCTCAACCGGGTTTTATATACTTAGTGTTGACTTCTTTGACTTATATGATAGAGATTGGTTTTCAGCCCAATTTTCGACACGACAGATCTTGACATCATGGGCCTACCATTAGACGGCCAGATTTTGATTTCACATGGCACACATAAAAAAATGGAGATGATCATGAGCATATACCAAACATGGTTCTCCGATTTTAATATATGGTTCTCGGTGAATTATCAAAAATAAATTTAAAAAAAACGAGAGTTGTGCTAAACTTTAGCCGATAATAGAAAGAATCCAATCATTTTAGCATTTAATTTCGCTCCCCATATAAAGTGCCCAAAAATAACAGGTTCGAAACCTCTATTCACACATGCTCAATCTCTGAAAGTACCCACGTTAGGAACTCCTTCAAAACCATTGATTGGTTTGAATCAGATGGTGATTTTTTTCTCCCCAATATTGCCCACAACGGATCTTGAGATCATGTAGCACCTATCAGATGGTCAGTTTTTTATTCAATGTGTCACAGATCTCCAAAAAATGACCCTAAAATCATGTTTGAGCATGATGTGTGTCATATGATTCAAGAGCCATTTTTTTTAGAGATGTGACACATGGAATCACAAATTAACCATCTGATAGGTGCTTCATGATCTCAAGATCCACTATGTGAAGTATCAGGTTGAAAAAAGATCTCTTTCATTTGATCCGACGCAATCAATGGGTTTGAAGGAGCTTCCAATGTGGGCGCTTTCAATAAACAGGTGGGCACAAAGAGAGGTACCCTAACAGATTTAGCAAGTGTTTAGTGGCTAAACTTTAGCGGTTTAGCCTATAATAGAAAAATCTATAATTATGCATCATTTAAGCTGAAAATTATGATCCACCATATAATTGAGCGAAATTATATGTTATCGTTTCAGTGTTGACCGAAACCGACAGATTTCAGAGATATTTTGAACCATGGCTGCATGTCCGCTTCCTCTCCTCTGAACCCTAAGCACTATCTTTCATGACATTATGGGTGATTTATAATTTGACCTCATGAATCGAGCACCTTGTGGGCTGTCTAATTTATTTTACTCTTACATGACCAACCATCACTTTCGCAGTCAGCCTAATTAGTCAATTCCTGCACACTCCTCGGGCTCCCCATTTAGCAACAGTTCATCACATTTAAGGTTGTCAAAGAATAAAGCCATCTCGAAGTCTCGACTCGGCTCAACTCGAAAAACTAGAGCTTTTACAGCCTTCAACTCAGATCGCGCTCCTAGCACAGTTAGAAATTTGGAGGTAGATTAACTATGGCCATGTCAGAGATTAGGCACCTGAAACTCGGCTCAGCTCAATATAGATAAACTATACATTTAATTTTTATATACTTGTCTATATATACAAATGAAAGAAACAAATGTTAGTTATATCTATTTAATTTTAGAGGAATAGAAGTGTAAACTACTTGGATATAGATATAGATAGTATAAAAAGACAAAAAATAAATATAAATAAAGAATATCAAGAGAAAAAAAATTGATAATAAAATAAATTTCTAGCTCAAGTTCGGCTCAAGCTCGACTGGCACTCAGTAGAGCCGAGCTAGATCCCGAAAGTTTAAGCTCAAAAAACCAAGCAAGAGCTCGGGTTTATATGGTAGAGCCGAGCTAGAGCTGACCCCTGGTCAACTCAAACTCGGATCATTGACAGCCCTAATCACATTCTCGGATACATTAAACACAACTCTGGTTGTGGACTTATGTATCACTCTCATGGTCATTTGCATTTATGTGGATATATTGATGGGGATTATGGTAGCTTAGCTACCAACCGGTCACTCTGCATTAGGAAACTGTGTTTTCCTTGAGAGTATTCATGTTTCGTAGAAGAGCAAGAAGCAGCCTATTGTTCCTCTCTCTAGTTCTGAGGTCGAGTATCGCGCTATTGTCATGGTTCTTTGTAGCTTTGTTCTCTTAATTTTGAGTTAGAGTTTCCTATATGTGGATCTATGCCTCTCCATTGTAATAATGAAGGAGTTGAGAAGCTTGTTTTTTACTCTATATTTCATGAATGGACCGAACTGTTTGATTAACATTTTGTTAGAAAGAAGGTTTGGGACTATACCTTGAAGCTCATGATGAATCCTCCCCCCAGCAGATATTCTTGCCAAGACCATTGGGCCTACGTGTCTTGAAGATACTTCCGTCAAGCAGCCCATGTATGATATTTACACTCTAGCTTGAAGGGGAGTGTTGGTGTGTTAGATGTACATGATAGTAGTAGTAAATTGGAATGTGGTTCTAGGTGTGTATGGAGGGCATTCATGTAACTTTCTCAAGTTGCTATTGTTAAACCTAGTGGGTCTCTCCCAAACCATACCTTAATTGTTCACAGATATGCTGAATTGACCAAGTAAAAAAGAAAATCCTTGACCAATCTGAGCCTGACTTTAAGTTATACAGACTTAGGACTGAAGGTGCAGGAATCCATATGGAATTAAAAAAACGTTGCTTTCAAACCATGTGCAAAGTCTGGTGATCTAGCTGTCCATTTTGACTGACAAGGAGATGTTACCATCTAAAATTTCATTGGATTGCAATTGAAGCATTTCAAAAGTACTGCCAACCTCGTGAAATATTTGGGTGATCTTAATTCGAACACAGACAATTTTTAACAAATAACATTAAATTTATACAGGTCCCTAATTGCAAGTGAGAAATTTCCAGTGCCCCAACTTGGAGAAATATGTGTGATCTCAAGTCAACTACATCTAAAAAGTGTTCGAGTTTAAATAACATCACACAATTTTTTTAATAAAGAGAAATACTATGGTTAAGGACAAAAGAAATGAAAATATATATATATTTGGCCTTGTGGTAATTTATTACAAACAAAAATCAGGAATCAAGAGTAAACCTATTGATTAACAAATAATAATAAAAAATGCAGACCCATCATGGAGTAGCATATTGGCCCTATGGTTGCCCTCTCTACAAATGTTGGCAAAAAATTTAGCCTCCATTAAAAATAAAAAATAAAAAGAAAAAGGCTCAAGATCTCTTAATTCAGTGGCATGTCTCCAGGGAGAAGGAACTCCATTCTTGATCCATCTATCGGGAGTTTAGCTTCTAAGTATCTTGGTATATCAAGGACCCTTTCAACTTATAGGCAAATGGGATTAACCATAGAAAATAACTCGATAAATCATTGTAATTGTAAATTTACTAAATTATGCAATCAATAAAATATTTTCAACAGGAAGCATGTTCCTCAGTCTAGAAGAAAAAAAAAACTGCACACATACAAGCAGAGTTCACCCAAAGCGGACGAAGTGTGTGTGTGTGTGTGTATATATATATATATATATATATATATATATATATATATATATATATATATATATATATATATATATATATATATATCAATGTTTTCAAAAGCGCTAGGCGCACCTGAGGCGACATGGGTCCTTGGCGCCTAAGTGAGAGCTAGGCACAAAAGTGCATGGCCTTTTTTTCAAAGCGCATTTTAATCTAATATATATTTAGTACGTATTTATATATTTAAATATTTATATGTTAATAGAAAAATAATATATTTCATTTAATAATTTATATTTTATATCTCTATTAATAATTTATAACATTGAAATTTTTAAATATGTTTATAAAAATCAAGTAATCAACAAATATGAAATGTAAGAAACAAATAAATATCCTAAATAATTGAACATTATGTATTTATGTGCACTAAAAGACTACAACTTAAGAAACTAGAAAGTAGGCGTATAAGTAACTAGCAAGCGAGCCCGAAGTCTCGACTCTTGAGTGTAGCATTGTAGTTTATAAACTTGAGAGATATAAACTTTAAGAGTTAAGACTTGAAGAGATATAGGTTTAACTTATACCTCGAGTACAAGTTCCAAGTAATACAATAATTATTTTTTATAAAGATAACACGAGGAGCGCCTAGGGGCACTTTTGCGCTTTTGCACCATGGCACAAAAAGCGCATGCCTAGGCGCGCCTCACAGCAGTTGCGCATAAATTGCAAGGCACACGTGCAAAGGGTGGGCCTAGGAGCAAGGTGCACGCCTAGGTGCACCTTGGAAGGTGAAGAAGGAGAAAAGACCGCATCACCAGCGGCTAAATCTCCAACCACTTCCAGTGAAAGGTGCAGTCCTGGCCAAAGGAGACAGAGTTTCTACACCTGCAATGCTTAACAAGCCACCTACAATATCCACAACTCTGGTTGTGCAACCAATGGGTGATTACTAAGCATTCTATGTCACCAACAGATTTGCCGATTGCTTTTTGAGAGATAATATCCGTCTCTCCAACAAAGTAATCTGCAGATGCTTCCTCAGCAGCCACAGGAGAACTATACGCTAAGCCTCCCACGGTACAAAGTCTAATGAACTCTTTCTGGAAGTGAAAGGAAAATCACCAGGACTCAAGCTTGCAAGGTAGAGAAATAATATTAATTTTATATATTTTTCATATAAAAATACATAGTACAGATATGAAGGTTTAGATTGGATGATGCAATGGAAAAAGGAACACAAAGTGATGTATACACAAATTTATTTAATAGTTTATTATTATTATTATTATTACCTATCAGATGGCATGTATTGTATCAGATGAAATTCTAATCATTAATTAGAAGAACAACGAAGGCACAACTATACAAAAGTAAAATTAAGGTAAACCCCACATAGAAAAGGCCAAATTGAAACTAATTTGCACTTACAATTTCTTCATGTGTTGCTATACTGAATTTTATACCACGTATTCTTCCTTCCATGAATAGAGGAGGGGATAAGGGATTCTCCTCCATGGTTTTAAGCCCTGAAAATTGCATTATGAACAAGAACAACAATCAAATATTAGCTAGTAAAAAAGCTAAAAAGTTAATGAACATAAAGATGGCAGAAGTTGGAAGCGACATGGAATTCTTAGAAAAATCACGACATATTAAATTCAATAGAGAAGAGTTACATATTGACTTAAGGTCACCATATAACATATTCTTCAAAATCGAACTTGAAAAAGCTGAAGACCGAAGGGCCTAATCTATTTTTCTTGAAGCTCATGACCAATATGAGAAAGATACAAATGATATTATTCAATATGAACAAAACTAACTGTTGTAGCAAATCCAAAGAAAAATTAAACAATCAAGTCACTGACCAAGGATTATGACATCATCAGTCTCAAAAAATCTGAGCGCCTGTTGCCTGGGCACTCAAAAAATTTAGTTAATTTTCTTTTTCTTAGAATTTATTTTAGGTTGTTAGTTTGGTTAAGTTATAAATTAGAAGGTATAATTAGAATAGATTTATTTCAGGTTACCAACGGAACTAGTACAGTTATCTTTTTTAAAATTACAAATTGCTTGGACGGATTGAGTGCCTATTGGCTCAGCATTTAAAAAATTCATTTTACTTAATTTCCTTAGTTATAGAATTCCTTTTAGGTTATTAGTTACTTTGGGCAAGTTATAAAATAAAAGGCTTGATTAGAATAGACATTTTAGGTCACTTAGGGAACAAGATAAGATAAATAAAGGAAGGGACTCTAGCATGGTTAATTTATTAATTTGAATTTTAATATAGAACTTTTGAAGTTTCATCTATTTTTTAAAATATCACATTTTAGATGCTTCACTCCCTCTATGGGCATTAAATCTCAATTCAATAAATACAACTATGAGCATTAAACCTCTTTTGTGCTCATAGAAGGGGTCGGCTTGGTGTAAGAGAGTTTGCTCCCTAAAGAAAGAGTTCAAACAATGAACGCATTACAATTGCAGTTGGGACATAGAATCTATTTTTAAGACGAAAAGTGGATGAAAATGGAAGCCTTAAAGTATAGATTCACGGTTACTAACAGTGTCGTGCTTGGCCAAGAAGCCCGAATCCTTGAGCTGCGCAACTGTATGGGAGATAATATAATTTGGGATATCTAGACCAGACATATATAAGAGAAGAAGAGACAGTTAGGTTGGTTGAGATCCTCAACCTGATTGGGAAATGTTATCCTAACCAAGGGAAGGTGGATATTAGGATCTGGAATTTGGACCCTAAAGGCATTTTTACCATCAGGTCCTTCTAATATTTTTAGGTGTTGGCAGCCCCTGTTGCTTCACAATTGAGTTTTGTTGTGGAAGGCAAGGATCAAAATCTCGGTTTTCTAGGCCAACTCCAAAACAGATGTGTATCGGACGATACGTATCATTTTTTAATGATATATTGGTATGTATCGGTCAATACATAACAATATATGGGCTAATACATTCAATGGATCTACCTGGTGACCTCCGAAAGCGATGCATATTGGTTTCGTCCGAAATTTTGATCCATGGTGGAAGGTATTATTAAACTATGTAATTATCACTGCGGTGTGTTGTTAGGAACATTGGGTGAGTGTGTAGTGTTCTAGACACTTAAGTAGTTGGCGTATTTCCTGTTCCACGATATACGTGAAATTTAAATTACTGAGTATAATACTAATAATAGAATAGGGTGAAGGTAACATTTACCAAACCCATACTTTTCTTCCCTCTTCTTCTAACCTTAACCCTAATTTACTCAATCTAAGTTGGTATCAAAGCAAGGTTCCTTGGGAATTATCATCGTTGACGTCACCCCAGTTTTGTTGGTGTCACTGCTGATATCAGCATTGTCAACTTTTGACCACCAATGCGATTCTGATCAAGGGGTTTAGAACGGAATTGGCAGTGGAGTACTTTTGTCTTCTGGATCGATGCATTTTGACCACCGGGAGACTCTCTACTGAAGCTCGTCACCTTCGTCTCCATCCATCAACCATCTCTGCAACTGTCACTGAAAAACACAGGCAGCTTTCCTACTTCTCTTTCTAGCAAATACTCTTAGAGAAAGTATGTGAAGATCATTGTGAGGGTATTTTTCAAAGTTTGATGCCTCAGTGAGTTTCTATGTGGATTCTGATCATTTCTTACCAGAAAACCTGCCGGATTGTGTCGGAAAGTCACCGGAAATCTGCCAAACTTTTTAGCAGCAGTTTAATACCTTCTATTCTCAGTGGATGCTTTTTTTCTTCGTTTCTTTATGGTTGATTCATTCCGGTAGCAGCAATGTCCCTATCTATGGTCTACGAAATGGGATTCTATGCTGAATTGTGTCAAATGGCTGTTTAGTGTCGTTTTTGGGCTTCCAACAGTGTGCTGGTAGCACTCCAAGCCATAAACAGTGTGTTTGTGAGCAGTTGGTGGAGCTGTGTAGCCTGCTGGTGCTCCTATTGTTCATTGAGAGGTCAAGTAACCTAGGAAGAAGAGGTGGTAGACCCTTCTCTTGGTTGTGCATTGTATGAGGGCAGCCATTCCATTCTGTTTGTGTAAATCATGGATGAGAACAACACTCATGTTGGTGGCGGACTTGAAGGATCTCATAACCTTCAAACTACTACAGTCAAGTCCGATGGTACTAACTAACTAGCATGGTTTAGGTCAGTTGAATTATTCTTATGTGCTAAGATGAAGATCGGGTTTGTCGATGGATCTATCTCAGATGTGAACCCTTCAGATGAAAAGTATGTTGATTGAAGGTATGGCACTCGCAAGTTATGACATGGTAGTTGCATTCAATAGTTGTATGTCATGAACCAGACAGCTGTGGATTGACATTTGTTTAGCCTATGCTCAGAATTCAGAAATATGATTATGCAAAGGTGTTTAGTCTCACTGAAAAGCTCACTCAGATGCGACAGATGAGAAGCTTAGTGAAATGTGACAAGGTGAAAACCATTTATTTGAACAAACGAATGAGCAAGTGTTTTATACTCAAAAAGGTATAAAACACCTTTTTCGTTTAAAAAGCATTCTATACAGGTTTTTTCCATATAAACGCATTTTCAACGAAAAATTGGTTTAATTAAATATGTTCCTATATATTATGAATTTTAGTATATGTGGTTAATTTGTCATATCTTGTCCTTTTTTCCTGTACTTCCATTATTTGTCATTTTTTCGAATTTTCCCTTGCCTTACTCTTCCATACTCCAAAATTTTCCCTTTTTTTCTCATACTCCATTTTTCGCCTTTTTTTTTTAGTTTTTCCCTTGCCATTTTATTCTTGCACTCCATCTTGGTGACTACGCACACATACCAAAAATATGCAGTTCTATAATAAAATTACATGGATTTTACAGTAAATTATAGTTATTATAAAAAATAAAATAAAAAACATAACCATCGTTCTAACCACTTTACAGGAACTATTGACCACTTTCAGGATAAACATCACATAACTCCGCACCATTGTAAAATGGTCAATCCGAAAGTAAACGCACATTTACAAAATTAAAACACCAAAAAATCCAAAAACAAGGAGACAAATATCAAAACCTCTCCAGTTTTCAAGGATAATCTAATTGAATTACCAGATTCCATTTCATTGTACCTTAAAAAAATCCTAATTTCAGGAAACACCTAAAAATAACACCGAATTTAACAAAAACAAGAGCAATATACAGTTTAAGTACTCCGTAATAAGAAACAAACAAAAAACATAATTTACAAAAGCAAAACGACATGCATAGAACGAGAAGTGCAATTATTTCTATCTAACACTTCAAACAACCTGAAAATCAACCTGCATTACTGTAATTTGCAAGATAAATGTCAAAAAAGTAAACCCTAGTTTCAGTGGAGAAATGAAAACAAAAAAAGATAAAAGAAAAAAGAAGGGGGAGAAGAGAGATCGAACCTTCTCGAGCAGAGGTGAAGTAGAGAAAGCTGCTAGGTCACGTTGGGTTGAAGAAGAAGGAGAGAGAGAGAGAGGTGAGAGAAATGAGCTCACACGCAGAGGAGGAGTTCTGGCGAGGTTTTTTTTCAAGGATACTACAACACCACTTTATGTTACAAACACCACACTTCTAACAAAGGAAAAATCATTTGAACAAAAGGAAAAATATCCGTCACATCTATTTAAATCAGACGATAAAGATCGTTTTCGTAGTTGTAATCTTCCAACTAACGTATCTTGAAATCAAGAATCAAACGGTGAGATTTTAATTTTATATGTAATACATTCCAAAAAGTAAACCGCAACCATGTTTAATGGTATGCTATGATCGTCATCTTTCATACAACAGATCTTGATATCACGAGAATATCATCAAACGGTCAAATTTTGATCTTATATGTAATGCATCCCAAAAAGTAAACTGCAACCATGTTTGATGGTATGCTATGATCATATTCATTTTAAGAGATTTGTACCACGTAAAATCAAAATTTAGCCATCTGATGATAGGACTATTATCTTAAGATCCGTTGTGTGAAAAATTGGGAAGGAAGTAATCCCGATTGTCCGATTTAAACCAATCAACGAATCGCCTTTGTTTAAGTGAGATGATTTTAGCATAAAGTGCTGTGTTAGTTACACCAGCCTTTTTTAACCACAGACCATAGTTAAAACGACGTACGAGTCCAGTTAAAAAGTGTGATTCGAAATATTGGTTTTGTGAAATGACGAAATTACCATCACTTCTTCTAAGCATTGAAAACGGGTCCCGCTGTGCCCCATTTGGACCCGCCTCACCATATGCTCGTAAAGGTCATGAACGGCCTTTGGTAACTTATTATTATTATTACATCCCAAAATCTTTCGCACATTGATTAAAATGTTACATATGTCTGTGTCCGTCAACAGACATCAGTCAACTGAAGCTTCTGATTCAAAGCGAATAATCTCAAGATCTATGTTGGAACTTGTATGAGATGATCTCTATCATCCGATTCAAAGGGGTCAAGGGGTATCTAAAATTAACAGTATTTTGAGAGTTACATGATAGTTGATTATAATGATGTTTTGACTGCTTTGACTCTAATGATGGAGATCTTTTTCATCCTAATCTGTGGCACCAAAGATCTCAACCCACTTATGTCATTGCACTTAATGACTCTCCATATGGTACTCATTTCATAAAGTCGTTGAGTACAAACTCACTAGTATAGTCCAATGTATATGGCGTACCAATATTTGCAATTGAAGATTTGATCTTCGAAGCCTAAGGTTTCCACCATTAAAGTCATTGACTGCCTAGAATTAGGCAACAAAATCTTTTTCGTCCCAATCTTTCACACAATTGCTCTTGATATCGGGGCCCACCTATTAAATGGTCAGATGTTGGTTCCAAGCAGCACACTTCCCCAAGAGTGTGAGACGAAAACAAGATCTTCATTGTCTGATTTAAGGCATTCAACAATTTTAGCATTGGAAATCCCAGGCTATGAAGTTCGAACCTTTAGTTGCAAATAGGAGTACTCTATATATGGTTGTTGGCTTTTAGCATAGTAGGTCAATCTTCTTGTGCCATCGGAAACCTTTTTAGATAAGCATGTATTAAGTAGTTTCTATAAAATAATTAAGGGTTTTTTTGCAAATATCCCCCTATGTTATACTTAAATTGCATAAAACCCCCTAAGTTATGCCTATTTACATTTGCCCCCTACTTGTATGTTTTCTTTATAAATATCTCATGCCGTTAAATAACAGTTAACTAGGCGTCATTTTTTCAATTAAATGACTTATTTGCCCTTACTTAACCTTATATACAAAATGACTATTGTATTTTTCCCAACTTTGATCGCATTTTAAATTGTAGATAAGTATCGGATCTTGCCCAAATTTTTTGGGTGAAAATTTTTTATGTGGAATATGATTGATCTCCTATAAGTTGCCGTGTTACCTGATTTTCGATTTGGATGTCCATGACGCTCGCTTGACTCGTGGGTAATGCTAAAATGCTACCCCCGTTTGTACCATCTCGACCCTACAATCGTTACGAACCAACTGGGTATCATGGGCACCCAAATTGAAAATCAAGTAACAAGACAACTTAGAGGAGATCAATCATGCTCCACCCAAAAATTTTGGGTAGGATCCGATGCTTATCCACCGTTTAAAATGCGGTCAAAGTTGAGAAAATATAATAGCTATTTTATATATAATATTAAGTAAAGGCAGATGCGTCATTTAATTGAAGAAATGGCGCCTAATTAACTACCACTTAACGGCAGGGGGTATTTGTAAAGGAAACATAAATATAGGGGGTGCACTGTAAATAGACATAACTCAGGGGGTTTTATGCAATTTCAACATAACATTGGGGGGTATTTGCAAAAAACCCAATAATTAATAAGAATTTCATAAAGGTATTCTATGTGTAGTACCATTACCGTACTCCAGCATTCATATGGAGGTCCATGTGATAGTCAAAGAATATTTTGGGTGTCATGAGGAGCAAGATAGTGTTGTTGAGATCATCTTTGGAAAAGAAAAATCTAAAATAACATCTCTACAATGTTTGTTTTTTTTGTCGTAAATCTAAATCGTTGAATCACAATTAAAATTTGACTTTTAATTTTAAAATTCATTTTTAAAAAAATTGATCTATATAGGTTGTTGAGCTCCATGTTAATCTTTAAAACTCAATTTTGAAGTACGATGAGGGCACTCCACTTGGAGCACCTTCACTTTTTTCATTTAGGGAGATTTAATAATATAATAAAAATAATTAACAAACACAATCTCTCTTCTAAAAGTTAAAGACAGAGATAGTTGTAGGGCTTCAATTTTTTGAAGATATTTAGGTATTATAGAATTCTTTGGCTATAATTAATTAAAGGAAAGACACTATCATTTTAGAGGCTCAATTTGGACACATGATATAAAAGCATGCATTAAAGGATGTGTTTTCAAATATGATAGACCCTTGACTTTATACATATGCCCTAAAACTCCCATATACAAGTAGACAACGGTGCTTTAGCGGACCAAGGTACTCTAGTCATTTGGATTAGGTAAGTTCTATGCTCTGAAGTTGATTGGTTGTCGCCTAGCATCACTCTTGATCGCCTTATTTATAATAACCTAATTTGGTCGTCATATTTGTAATAACCTAACTTTATTATTGTTATTGCAATTATTACTTTTGTTTATTCGTAGTGAACGATGAAAGTATTCATATAATTATGTGATTGTCTGACACAATAATTTACATAATTTAACATGAAATTAAGGATATATGTATTTATAATTTTAAATTATTTACGTACAATAAAAATGTGTATAATAAGGCATAATTGCGGTGGAAGGATTGGGACCAGAAAGCTTATGGTCATTATACTAACTTGCAATGTTTTAAGAAATCCTGATTCCATGGTTTTTTAGTGCTTCAATTAGTGTGGTATGGGAATTGTACATTTGAGGAAATTACCAATATGCTCATATTTTACCCCTTCTTTTGAAGGTCTACGACAAAAAGCAAACCTTTGAGAATCCATCCGCGGGTGAATCGGCAAAGCGCTTTCTTCCTCCTCTCTTCTTCACCAAATCTCATATGTAGTATTCTTCTTGTTCTCCAAACCCCATCCGCAATCTGCGCGACCGAACCCTTGCATTCCTCTCTTCTTCTTCTTCTTCTTCTTCTTCTTCTTCTTTGATCCCATCTGCAATATGCACGACTCAACTTCTGGGTTGTTTGAGCTCTTCTTCTCCTGTTCTTCTTCTTCTTCGAAGGCAAACCGCATTTTGCACGACTATTAGGCATTGGGTTATGTGCTCTTCTTCTCCGAATCCAGCTACAAGGGAATTAGCCATCGTTTTTTTCCTTCGAGTCATCGGTGTCAAGTTGTGAATTAGCGAAGTGGTTGTACTTGAAGCGAATTCTGGTTTAGTTATTTTTCCATGTGAGGTTACTGCCCCATCTCTATTATATCGTTTTATTTTTCATTCAGTTTAAAGGAAAAATTATGTTGATTTTGGAAGGTTAATTTTTAGATGTTTATTAGATGTTGAATAATGGAGGTTTATCGAAAATTTTGTTAATTTGTTGTGTATGAGTGAATATGAGATTCTTCTACTTTCTTGTATGTTTATATATATTTTAGGGTTAAAAGGATAATCTTAACCTCTAGGCATAGAGCATAATTTAAAGGAAAATTGTACTGAAAGGTTAATTTTTAGTTGCTTATTAGATGTTGATTATCAGTGATGGGGTGCATACAATGGGCATGTATGTGCACAACTTAGAGAGAGAGGTGGTTTATTTTGATCATTTTTTACATCTTGTGTCAGTATTGTCATTTATACATATACGTTTGTGATCACCTGCGAGCCTAGGGGATCTGAAATTGGGTTGTCAATAGTTAAACACTACTTTTTCTTTCAACATCATGGATGGTGGGGTACCTTTCAACACATTTGTTCCTTATTAAGGTCGCTATAATATAACAGATTTTAAAATATCTTGTTTATTCTTTGTTGCCCCTATACGAAATTGTAATACCAATTAATCCACAAAAACTCTAATCTCTGCTTTGAATTTATTGCATAGTTCATTGAAATCACCGGCTTCGATGAGTGGATCTATGAGCCTACAAGATGAGCCTTGTTGCTATGAACGTTTCCTCTAGTATAGGACAGTTGTGGCAGTCTTCTCAACACAGGGTTGGCGGTGATGAACGTTGGAGCATTGGTTAGAGATGTAGATGTCCCATTCACAATCTTCTTCATTTAGGTAACTCTCATTTCTTTATTTCATTATGGGCATGTTTTTACTATCATACATGTCATTGGAGACGTTATTTATTTCAGATTAAATAATTAATTAATTGATTTATAAAATTTAACATCTATAATCAAGTTGCTTTTAATCTAGCAAACTAACCAGAAGGAGAAGGGTAATTCTCTTACTAAAAATAATTTATAGGGTTAGTTGGATTAGAGGGATTGGGTTCAAAAAGTTTTGGATTTTTATACTACACCATAACCATTTTAGGGAATTAGGTTTCCACATTCTTGAATGTCATCCGGAATCGTGGAACACCAATTTTCACTTTAAGAGGAAATATTGAAAATGCCCATATGTAAATTACCCTACTGGGCTCTTCTTATACATTTCCAAATCTCATTTGCAATATGCAATTAATAAATTCTTTTTTAGGCTCTCCTTCTTTCATTCTAGGTGTGGTAAAGTCTATATGTGAAATTACTAAAGTACCGTTTCCTCCTTCCTTTGTTGAGAAGGGTCTTTCTAAAAAAACAACCTTAGAAACTCCATTGATAGAGCTTTAAGGGAAAGTAAGGAAGATTCGGTATTTGAGAAATTTCGGTCCTTATTCCAAACAAATTCCTAAACTATAAATTATCAAGTTTACCGTTAGTAAAGGTTGAACAAAAGCTAGATTTGGGTTCCCCTCAGGTCCGCCATTAATGAGAGACATGAACCTGCACTTGTGTCCTTCGTCTGTCGTGTTTGCAACTCTTTCATATTTACCGTTGATTAAGATCTTTTACCAAGGAGATGCAATTCTTTTAAAATATTTTTTTATAAATCATGTGTTTCTCAATTTACTGGCATTTGATTGACTTGCCTTTTAATCTATGCACGTGTCGTCTATGACGTTTTATAAGTTCCTTCTTGGTATGTGTGACAGCCCGGATTTCGGCACCCCGAAACCCGTGCCATCAGCATGATCATCTTGACCGTGCCCTTTAGCTAAGTACGGAACACTGGTATATCAAGCATCAAAAAGTATAATAAACGAAATTACGGAATTTAAATCTATATTAATTAACTCCCCAAAAGACAGTTCTACCCTCATGCCTATGCATGAATAGAGAACCGATTCGAACCATCGATGATAGCAATCATCACGGATGGTTCGTCCCAAAAGAATAATTCCAACTCCTTATATACATGGTTTTAAACAAAATCAAGGCTTGACATACCAAGCCGTACAAAATCTCTTTAAAAAGCCCTCAAAGCGGCACAACGGAGTCCTCTAGAAGAAGTCCTCAGGAGGTGGCTCCAACTCTTCCCGCAGAAGGTCCCACTCACGATCGGCGTCCCGAAGCCTCGGCAGCTGCTAGTAGTGGACCTGCGACGTATAGTCTATAGGGTGAGCTACATCCTAGCTCAATAGGGAACAAACACAGTTGAACATATAAATTATGACTCACATATATTCCATGATATGCCATGCATGATGTGTCTATGCAGTTGTTGATGAAAACCGTTAAAAAGCATTTCATTTTACTGTTCATTACTTATGTTTTCATTTAATCATGAATGATACTGAAAAGGCCTAAAGCAAAACTTAAACTTTCAACTTAAGTAATCCCCGAGCAATATAGCATCGAGCCCCGATGAGATACCCTTCATCGTCATCTATATAGACAGTTTTAACGTATTCCCTGGGAATACCATATAGTACCCAAGCCCCTTTCCCCTGGGGATTGGTGGCGGGGTTTCACTTGTCTCAGATCAACACCCCTGGGGTGTACTTACTATGTACGGATAAGCCTCCGCATTGGCCTACGGTTTCGCCGCCGTATCGGTCACGGATATCCTGCCGTGTCAGTCGTGGATATCCCGTCACGTCGGTGGGGTAACCTATCAAACCTCAAATAACAAAAATATCGGTGCCTTACATATAGTTATTCACCGTGTAAGTGTGCTATCTTATATCAGTTAAGCCCTATCAAACATGATTCAATCCTTGGATACATCCCTGGGATGTATCCATTTACTTGCATCACACCTGATGCTCTTGTCTCTTTACTTCTTCATCCCCTGGGGATGGCTCATTATACTCACTATTATGGGTGTCACACACACACACTTTTCACAATTCTTAAGCAATAAATATTTGAATTGAATTCTATATCACTACATACATGCTCTTGTAAAATAAGGTACATGTTCAAGGTGTTCCCTACCTCAAGTCTTCATTTGATCAATGCACCAAGGTCCCACGTGGCTTCTTGTGCATTAGTTCCCACGTACCACCTATGGTACCACATAACAGGTGAAACACATCACAAATGATGCAATAAAGAAGGTCCAAGACCCTCCGAGAATCTTAAAGTCAAACCCAAAAGTCAACATAATTTATCTCAGTCGATTAATCGAACTCCAAAATCGATTAATCGAAAGTCAATATCAATTAATCGATTCTCAAATCGATTAATCGAGATTTTCATTCGATTAATCGAATCCTAATTTGATTAATCGAAATTCTTTATTTCGCAAAGTCGATTCTCAATTCGAGTAGTCGAGTTCCTAAAATCGATTAATCGATCCCAAATCGATTAATTGAAAACTAAAATCGATTAATCGAAATCCCATTTCGATAAGTCGATTTTCCTCAAGTCATTTCCTCCAACCCCTGGGGTCCACTGGAGGTTCCCAGTCGATTAATCGATACTCAAATCGATTAATCGAAATCCAAAGTCGATTAATCGAACTTCAATTCGATTAATCGAAATCGGGGTCCTCTGACTTTTCAACTTCCTGGCCAATTTCGATTAATCGAAACCCAATTTTGATTAATCGAAATTGTCAGATTCAGCCCTTTTCGAGCTGTTCTTCTCTATCTTTTTCCACACTTTTTGTTCTATTTTTCTAAATCATTATCCTATGATTTAACCCACTTTCAACCACAATATAACCCCTATAATCTATGCATTTGATTTACAAAAATTTACCTTGAATCAATCTCAAATTGATTTCAACCAAACGGTTGGAAGGCTAGGGTTCCAGCTTTGTTTCTAGCGGATCCCCCGCGTCGAATCCGACGTTTATTGCTTGAATCTCCCTTCTTCAACTAGCATTCACTCCTTGCATTAATCACTCTCTTTACTCTCTCTCTCTTCTTTACTCCTCTCTCAACAACCCAAAAATACACATTTAGGGTTATTATACCCTTTTATCCCTTTCCTCACTTGTGTGTTGAGCACATACACCGCGACAGGTGTATGCGACTTCACATTCACAACACACATCACATAGGCATTCAAACCATCACATCTCGTCCGTTCATCACATTCTATGCTAACTCTTGATCTCCTGATTGGTAAAACTTGTGACCAATCGGGCACGGATCCCGAGGTCATAGTTTAGCGTGATTTTTCGGGCTATTACAGTATGAGATTCATTAAGAACTATATTATATTGGAACATATTGAGTGTTGGCACCCAATATTATAAGTATAATAGAGTTGTGACAAATATATAAAAATTTTATATATCTAAGAGCCTTGCCGGGGTGAGGGCTCCTCAGTATCTTTGGGAATGCAAATCTTCTTTCAAAGTGTGCATCAAGTCGATGAATGAAATGATGGCAATATCCAAAAAGGACAAATTTTTTTTTAAATAAGATGCCTAATTAGATGTGACCCATGAGATTGAGGCAGCCCTTCCCACCGCTCGAAAGAATGAAGTTGCCCATTAAGTTAGTTTAAAAAACGTCTCATTGGCATGAGGGAATTAAGTTGGTTGTGATTACTACTTTATATTTATTACATCAATTTCTTTTTTTCATTTTTTGTTCTTGGGATGAGACAAAAAAGTTATTTTTTGTTGGTTTCTTACAAGAGCTTGTTTCATAGGATCTAATTATTGCATGTTCCTTCTCGTCCTGAGATTCATTATGAACTATATAATACTGAAACATACAAAGTATTGGCACCCAATATTATAAATACAATAGAGTTATGACAAACATATAGAAGATTTGCATATCCTTGAGCCTTGATCGGGTGAGGGCTCCTTAGTGGAGTTACAACAAACAAATAAAAAGTTTCAAATTTTAGCCTCCCCCCTCCCGCGGGCGTTTCCTAAAGTGCATTAATCTCTTGCGAGGGAGCAATTAACGAAGACAGGATGAATTAAAAAGAACATGACTGAAAGTAAGAAGTACATGACCTACTAAATAACCAGATAACTGGCAACTCTATAAATTACGTTTTGTCTTAACCTATTGAAAGCGTATAATGAAAATCATAGCACTAGCGACAAGATCGTTCCCACGAGGAAGGTCGAAAATTCTCTAAAACTTTTATTTGTCTTTAAAGAATAAAGAATGACTGAATTAAATTAAAGTGCAGGAAAATAAATCTAAATCCTCCTACTTTCAGATCCTGATCGTCAATCAGTCTCCTTCAGTTCCCAGATATTTATGAAAATTAAAATACCGTTACACTATATGTAAGTCTTCCAAAATGGGCGTCAATCAAATACTAGAAATCTTCAATATAGATTTATACTAATCTGCAACCTTGCAGAATTTGGGCGTCAATCAAACACTAAAAAATTGAAGATGGAAAAGAAAATATCTTTACACTAATATTTCAAATTCAATATTTTTTTCGTCAATTAAAATCAAGAACTATCAGATATTTAGAAAGCAATAAAAAAAGCAGTAAATCTAAACTAGAAAGCAATAAAAAGATCTTTCATCTTTCAGTCACAGACGTCAATTGCTTCTGATAAACTACAGATACTCTACTCTAATTTTTCAGTCTCCGATCACAGTTGTCAATTGCTCTCGAGAAACCTTAGATATCTAAACTACATTAAACTAAGGTGATCGTCAGAAAACCCAACCTTAGTCGTCAATTAATGATGAAAATTCCTTCAATAGCTTGTTTCTAGTCAGGCCCTCTCATTTATAGATCATAAGGGGTCGGTTACAAAGTATAAAATTCTAAACAAAGTAAACTACTAAAACCAAAGTTTCCTAAGTTAACAAAACTTCTAATCCTATTCTTCCTTGCTTTGGGTAGTAGATGCGCGCAGGATTCTTTCCTATTTTATAGCATCAGAGATATTCGGATTCTTCTTTCGTCAATCTTCACATATCCGTGAGATAGCAGAGTTCTATTTCAAGAGTTCTTTATATTCTGCGCATGGCAGTGCAATCTTCACGTGATCTTCAACAGTGATTCGAGCTTTAATATACACAATCGTAAGTACGATTGTATCTCTTCATCTAGTACGATTCTTACTCTTCGAACGATCATATCTTTGCTTCGTGTCTTCCAATCTTGAGCATTTTCTATAGGATCGTAATTACGATTCTTTTTTTTTCTTTCTTCAGTTTCGCTCTCTCAAGATTACGATTGGGTCGTAAGCTTCTTTTTCGGATTATAGACTGGTTCTCAACTATGATTGGGATCGTATCTTCGTGCGATCGTCATTTTTACTGCTTTTAGAGCTTATTTTGATAAAGATTAGCACTTTGACTCTATTCTGCTCATTGTTCTCAATATCTATACATTAGCATCTCATTAGTAGTAAACTGAGATCTAACATCACTAAGTTAAGGGTGGTAAAATGATAAATTATGTAACTGATCAATAACTCAAGCACTTGTTTGAGACTGTTCACCTAATCCATCACTGTAAGAACAACATACGAAGATGGGATACATTAATCGACCATTGATCTAATTGCTAAGCAATGCGGTCCATTGGACTCACACCGCAGTCAGTTAGAATCACTCCCCACAACATCCTCACCATATAGATCTAGGGGGTGACTTCATCGTACAAATCAAATTCCACCATGTCTTGTTCGAGATTCCCTACAATTAGTGATGGATTACGCTGCACTTGCTGCACAGGAAGGGACATTGTCATGTATCAACCATCACATCATAGTTGTAGCAATGCCCAAGGAGGGGTGCGCCAAGCCTATTGTTTCTTCAGCACATCTGTAAAAAATTGATATCCCTATGAGTGGGAAGTGGAGGCTATGATCGATGGTGTGGGAGAGCCGAAGGAGAGAACAATACCTCATCCCTAGGTGACCTCAGAGAGGGGGGAGAGATGAAGTCGGTGGTGGTGATGTGGTCGATGGTGGCAATGGGGAAGCTGATGAAGGATGAGGAGGAGTTTGTGCTATGAAAGAGTTCCATGTGAAGGGAGGAGAAGATGAGAAAATATTGTTCTCAGTCATTAGTTAAGCCAGAAGAATGCCTACCTTTAATGTCTCGATATATTTTCACATATGTGGACTAGTACTTATAGCAGTTGCAGTACTTTCACACTCACACTTTTATCCCCTGGGTAATAAGTAGCCTCGATGCATTTCATAGCGTTCGTACGTAACTACCCAACCAGTAATCAAAACATGTCAATGCATTCCCCGAAGTATTTGTTCAGTCTGACTAGTGCTGGAGTTAAGGCTAATAAGGAGCCTATGTGCCTCTGAAGAGTTCATACATAGTAAGGGTCGCTTTCCATCGATCACTTCAAGCAATCTCACAGGCCATATCCTCCAATATCTACTCATAGAGGTTGACTTTGATCATGAAATTCAAGGTGTGCTCATAACACTAACACATTAAATACTAATACCCTATGACATTGGCAGATGATGTACCCATTATAACTAGGAATTAGACTTCTACAGTGTGGTTATGTTACATTGAAAAAGATAGGGTGAAATTAAGATTTGATTGAATTGGGATAGAACTTTATATAACATCTTAAATGTGGGTATAAAAAGGGACAAAGAAATTAATTGTAAGATCGAAGAAAAGAGATCAAATCATTGTTTGCTTTCATCACATATTTGTTTAATCATTTCGCGACATAAAAATATGCACTGCTACACAGCCAATAGTTACCATTCACTTGCTCCACTTCGTGACGACAAAGCAGTAGGTGCTTCCAACCCTCATAAAACCCCCAATTCACAATGAATGTTAATTTTTAGAATTTTCATGCTGGTGGTAACTTATGGTAATTGTGCCCTGAAAAATGTGCTTTCTACTTTCCTTTTGGCCTCTTGCTTTTGTCATGAGATTGTTATATAGTTATAAAAATCCGTCTTCAATTGATTAGCATTTTCCTAATTTTAGTTGACATTATATTAGTATACTTGATTATTTTTTTCATACTATTCTTTAGCATATCCAAATGAAGATGTCTGGAGAGAATGTGACCGACCTCGATTTTTCTATTTGAATTTGCAGTTACGGAAGTCAAGGTCTATGAACAACCACCTGCATATCTAATTGAAGATTTCTGAAGTTTTGTTTTCTAGTTTCGTGAGAAGTGCCATGGCGAGTCCTGAGATGGCAACAAGTGAAAAAGTCGTATGTTCCGTTGCCCTTATTTGGTTATTCATTTTCTTTAATAATATAAGAAATATAATAGTTATATTTATATGAATTTTTTAAACGTGCACAGGATTCAATTACAGGCAACATGAATAAGATGGGTTCATTCATAACTACATTATCCGCCACCGAAAAGAAAGCGATTAGTGCCACAACATTTGAACCTCTTCTTAGGTTGTTGAAAGGGTCAATTTGTTCAAATTTGATATTCTAGATTATTGAACACATGGAAGGTGTTAGTGGAGAGATACAGGCGGGTGCTAGGAAATTTAAAGTCGAGAAATCTAAGATCAAGCTTATATTAGGATTCAAAGTTACGGGTATGAGTATTCTTGAAGATAGAAAATAGCCGAAGAGCAATAGCCAATAAATAATGACGTTTATTGAGAAATACTTTGGCAATAAGTCTGTTATTAATAGAGGATATGTTCAGAAAGTGATTTGTCGTATTTTATTGTTAGAAAATATGACGGATTTTGTAAGGACATCACTTTTATACACCCTTGCATATTTTTAAATTCCCAATACCTAGAAGATGATTGATAAATCTTACATTGGCATAGTTTATGATCCCGAAAAGTTCAATAAGATTAACTGGGGAAGGTTGTTCATGACTTCTTAATTAAGTCATTAAAGACTTGTGTGCAGTATTATAAGTCAAAAGATAAGCACGCTATTGTGTAAGGATGTGCGTTTGCCCTTCAGGTAATTATCTCCTTATGATATATTATTATATGAAGTTATGTTTCATATTCTTAGGTAAATATATATTTAGACTCATACACTTTTTAAAAATTATCAGAGATTTGGGCATAGGAACACTTTCTTGACTTATCATGTTGTAATATGAATTTTATGTCTTTGATACACTTAAATTATGTGTATTGCTTAATAACATATGCACCGTATGCCTTGACTTTTTTTTTAAACGTTTTAATTAAAAATATATGTTTCGATTTTCAAAGCTCTTATATTTATTTATGTCATTATTTGACATAAGTTATGTGATAGCCTATAGGTTTAAGACTTGAGTTAGAGATGAGAGGTCAGAAGATTGAATCTTGTTATATAGAGTTTAAACCTTTATTTTGAAACTTAAAGTAAATGTTTATACATTCTTTTTTGGTATGTTAGCCTAACACTGGATGTTTCTCAATAAATTATAAAAGGTGTGTTATCGAGAACCCTAAATCATAATCTCTTCGAGAGTTCTTCTTAAGAATAGAACCGTAAGAAACCCTAGAGACCTTAGAGAAGAGATTCTAGATTTACCTTTCTAGAACTTCTCTTTTTTAAAGATCGGCGAGACATTTTTTTTTATTCTCAAGTTGTTTTCGCCTCCTTCAAGAGCCATCGTCGTTGTGAGGATCTCGATCGAATTGCGACAATATGATCGATCTAAGTATGAAGAAATCATATTTTTCCTTGAACTTAAAATATTGATTTAAAAATAAATTTTTATACAAATTAGTGTGTTTATTTCATGAATAATGAATGAGTGATTAAATGAGATGCATGTTCTGATTGGTGATTTTAATATTGATGTTTTAGGCAAAAAAAGTCAGGTTAAAATCCCACCATGTGAATTGAAGCACTTTTTGAGGCGTGCTCACGGATAGAAAATTGATCAATTGAGTTTGGGTGTTGATCGATCAATTTTGGATGATAAATTAATGTATGCTTGCAGATTGAAATTGATCGATCGAGTTTGAGTAATCGATCGATCGATTTTCGAATGATAATATATTTGATAAATATATGCTATACTCTCGGGTTGGAATCGATCGATCAATTCTGGAAATCGATCGATCGAGTCTAATAGATATTGATTTTGAAGATGGTTTATAAACTCACGGGCAGAGATCGATCGATTCTGGGCAAACAAATCTTATATTCAGTTATTCTTACAAAAGGTTTGATTAAATGTTGATGCTTATGTACAGTGATTTTATTCATATACACTTTAAATATTTTGTTATGATTTATGCAATGCATAATTAAGACACGTAAAACATGATGAAGTGTTAAGCAATGATTAATGAAGCATTAGACCTAACGTCTTGAGCGGGACAGAGTCAAACTAAACATGAATAAGGAGCAATAGACTCAATGTCTTAAGCAGGACGGAGTCTAAGAAGGTATTAGACCCAACGTCTTGAGAAGGATGGAGGCTAACTAAACAAATGATAAGCGTTATTAGACCCAATGTCTTGAGCGGGACGAATTCTAGCAGGCTTTAAATGATGAGCATGATTACACCCAACGCCTTGAGCGGGGCGGAGTTTAACGTGCAATAAATGATATGAATGATTAGATCCAATATCTTGAGCGGGACATAGTCTAACTAAACAAGTGATAGGCATGATTAGAGCCAACGTCTTGTACGGGATGGAGTCTAACATGCATTAAATGATAAGAAATATGAACTTCAAAGAAAGTACAAACTCATGCAACACTGTTATCCATGTTATGTTTAGTTCATTTAAGCTTATTGAGATTATAAATGCCACAAGCGCACACACTCATGAATCATAGAAATGTTCATATTGCAATGATTGATATCTTATGCTTTAATGGATTGCATATCTGGTCCATACAAATATAAACTTACACCCCTTATTGATTGGGTGGCCACATGAGACAGGTGCAATCGAGAATAACGTATGGGCTTATGGTGATGAGACCACACATGGTGTTCAAGAACTTGAGATAGATGGCGATGAAGGCTTCGTAACCTAACTATTTATTTCCCTTTTAATTATTATTGAATTTAATTGGACAAGACAATGATTAGCTAGAAGTTTAATTAAGAAGGTTTTAAGTTTTAATCATGTTGAACTTTATAATTGTAATAAGAAAATTGTCATGGGTTTTTATTATGATTCATTAATGCATTTGAAAATTTTCCTTCTGCTGTTTAAGACACCTTTTGAGCCATATTATGTTTTTGTGATTTATGATAAACAAAGGTACGATCTAAGATCTTATAATTAGCCTTTGTGAGATTTCGGGTCACTATAGTTAGTATCAAAGCCTAAGGTTGATTCTTACGTCGGGAATATGTGAAACTAGAGTCTAAAGTGAGTTTGATCGGTTGCAGATGATGAACAAACACATTGATGCATTGACCGAGGCGATTGTGAATGCCTTCAAAACAACCAGAGCTCCAAATTCTCATCCTGCTCGTACTCCTAGGTCGGAATTGGACAAATTCATGAAGAACCGACTGCGCCACTTCAATAAGACAGGAGATAGCGTCGAGGCTATGCAATGGGTGCATCAGATAGAGAAGATCTTCGATCTGATGGAATGCAGCGAGACGACTAAGGTGAGATTGGCAACCTACAAATTGGAAGGGGATGCCAAAAATTGGTGGAGACAATTGAAAGAGAAGACTCGTGTCGAAGAGCTCGGATATGTTTGGGATTGGGACGAATTCGTGAAGGTGTTTTACTATAAGTACTACCCTCAAAGCATCCAAGAAGCCAAGATTGATGAACTTTTGAACGTTCCGCAGGGAGAGCTGACCGTAGACGCTTACGCCAAGCTCTTTACGGAACTGTATCAGTTTGCACCGACTCTAGTTTTTAACGAGAACTTTCGACTTAGGAGGTTTGAGAAGGGTTTGAGGCCCCAAAGATAAGTATTACTCTCAAAGCATCCAAGAAGCAAAGATTGATGAATTCTTGAACCTTCAGTAGGGAGAGATGACCGTAGACGCTTACGCCAAACTCTTTGTGAAACTGTGTCAGTTCGCACCGACCCTGGTTTCTGACATGAAATTTTGACTCAGGAGGTTTGAGAAGAGTTTGAGGCCCCAGATAAGGAAATTAGTGGTTGGACATCAATGCGATTCATATAAGGATCTGATTGATAGGTGTTACACCAGCGAGGGGGAACTGAAGGTGACTCATATGACTGGTAATGTTGGACAGAGCTCGACTAGAAACTTTTAATCTGGCCGCAGAGATCAAGTGTTTTCGAAATTGAAAATAAGATCAGAGAGTAGGACCACGCCTTACTCAAGATCAACTTTCTCTCATCAAAGCAAGACAATTTTTGTAGTGGTGTCGATTGCGAAGACTAGTCCGATTCGTACCACATGTGATAAGAATCATTATGGCATCTGCCTAAAAGGATCGGGTGCTTGTTTCAATTATGGGAAGCA
Organism: Chloranthus sessilifolius; assembly: GCA_021018995.1. Taxonomy (NCBI): domain Eukaryota; kingdom Viridiplantae; phylum Streptophyta; class Magnoliopsida; order Chloranthales; family Chloranthaceae; genus Chloranthus; species Chloranthus sessilifolius. The sequence goes on along the minus strand of CM037586.1, from coordinate 130,129,918 downwards.
AGGGCATGGAGTTGCCGAGTGCAGAATGCCTAGGAAGTCGTCTGGATTAAGGACTACGCCTCCAACGACGATTATGGCTAATGGGCCCATGTATACCTATCCGATGCTGACGCGAGAGCATCAGACGATGTTATCCAAGGTATGTTTGTTTTATTAAAATTCACGATTAATTTGTTTCATGCCTATATATGTAGTAATGTCATGCATATTAATTTAAGTAAAATGAATCGTTTTTTAGAATTAAAAAAATAAAATAAAATTTGTTAAGAATTAATACCACATCATAGACGGTAATCTTTTAATTGAATGATAATCTTTATGTTATATAATTTAAATCGTGGCGTGTCTTGGATGCTCAGGTTCGATGTTGATCGATGGGATCTTTGCTCACGTACTTTTGGATTCGAGTACTTCCCATTTATTCGTCTCCTTGAACTTCGCTAAGCATCTTGATAAGGGCTCATCTCTAATTAACTTTCCTTTGACTATAGCAACTCCCCTAGGGAAGAGCGTGTTAGCTGACAGATTCTACCATTAATGTTCTATCCAGTTTGGAAACCATGCATTGGTTGTCGATCTGATTGAATTATACTTTGAAGATTTCAATGTTATCCTATGGATGGATTGGTTCTTTGAATCTCAAGCGACCCTAGATTGTTTGGCTAAGACAGTAATTTTTACCCCTTTGAATAGACCGACGTTGAAATTCAAGGGAGCATGGGAATGTGTCATTCCTAAACTCTGCCTTATTGGAAGCCGAGAAAAAGCGAGGAGATATATCTTCGATACTTATTGTAAACGAATTTGCGTGAGTTTTTTCAGATAAAGTGATGGGTTTGCCACCGAGTAGGGAAGTCAAATTTTAGATTGAGTTAGTATCTAGTACGACGCCGATAGCCAAAACTCCTTACAAGATGGCACCTGCAGAACTGTCTGAATTGAATAAACAGTTACAGAAACATCAAGATAAGGGCTTTATTAGGAGGAGTTAGTCACTATGCGATGCTCCTGTTTTATTTATGAAGAAGGGCGATATTCAGAGGTTGTGCATAGATTACTAGCAGTTGAACCAAACGGCGGTTAAAAAAAAGTATCTATTACCACAGATCGATATTTTATTTGATCAATTGCATGGCACATGATACTTCTCTAAGATCGGGATATCACCAGTTGAGGGTGAGAGAATCCAATGTGACTAAGACGACATTCAATATGAGGTATGGGTAGGATGAGTTTTTAATAATGCCCTTCAGATTGGCTAATGCCCCTGCTATCTTCATGAACTTGATGAACCGTATTTTCAATCCTTATTGGGATTTGTCTGTGGTAGTTTTTGTCTATAACATCCTCATCTACTCCAAGTTCAAAGAAGAATATGCCGAGCATTTGAGGATAGCCTTGCAACCCCTCTTGGGCCACCAGTTGTATGTTGAGACAAGTAAATGTAAATTCTGGATGTGTGAAGTGGTATTCTTAAGACACAAGATTTCTGATGCAGAGATAACTGTTGCTCCTGTTAAAATTGAAGTCATTATAAATTGGGCGAATCCCAAGAGTTTTACGGAAGTGCGAAGTTTCTTAAGCTTAGCAGGTTACTATAGAAGGTTCATAGACGGTTTCTCAAAGATCTCTAGATCTCTTACCGGGCTGACCAAGAAGAATGCAAAATTTAATTGGCCCAAAGAGTGCGAGCAAAGCTTTCTCGAGTTGAAGAAAGCGTTACTAACTGCACCGATACTAGTGATACCTTCTAACAGTGGTGACTTTACTTTTAATACCGATGCGTCGTATAAAGGATTAGGCGTTGTCCTGATACAAAATGAGAGAGTTGAGGCTTACAGATCCAGACAGTTAAAGGATCATGAAAATAATTACCCCACGCACGATCTAGAGTTGGCTGCTATCATATTCGCGTTGAAGATCTGGAGACACTACCTTTATGAAGAGTAATTTATCTTTTCTACGGATCATCAAAGTCTAAAATATATTTTTACTCAGAAAGACTTGAATGCGAGACAGAGGAGATTGTTAGAATTCTTGATCAATTACGATTGCGAGATCAAATATCATTCGGGAAAGGTTGATGTAGTTGTTGATGCCCTTGATAGATTTGTTTTAGTGCAGGTGATTCGACTAAGGGCATTGCTTTCATATATTATTATCACCTCCTCGTTACTTGATCGAATCAGGGAACTACAACTTAATGTTCCTATTCTTTTAAAACTGAAGGACGGTGGGAGCGAAAAATAACTGTCAGAGATGATGGGATGATTTTGTTCTAAGGACACTACTGTGTATCTGATAATTTGGAATTGAAAGGAGAGATCTTGGATGAAGCCCATAAGTCTAAATTCTCTATTCACTTCGAAAATAATAAAATGTATATAGGGTTGAAGAAAAATTATTAGTGGAATGACATGAAAAGAGAGATTGCTGACTACGTGTCAAGATGTCTTACATGCTAACAAGTTAAAGCCGAACACTAGAGATCACCTGGTTTACTTCAGCCGCTGCCGATTCCAGGTTGGAAATGGGAAAGTATCGGTATGAATTTTATCACCGATTTGTCAAGGACTTTGAAGAGGAACGATACTATTTGGGTTGTGGTTGACATATTGATTAAATCAACTCATTTTATTCTATATCGCATGACCTATTCAACTTCACAGTTGGCAGATTTCTACATTCGAGAGATTGTCAAATTACATGGAGTACCTGCGGATATTGTATCTAATAGAGATCCTTATTTCACGTCGAGATTTTGGTAGAAATTCCAAGACATGATAGGGTATAAGTTGAAATTTAGCTCTGCTTTTCATCCTTAGATAGATGGGCAAACCGAAAGACTGAATCAAGGGTTGGAGGATATGTTTCGCGCTTGTGTACTGGACTTTGAAGGTAATTGAGACGAATATCTACCTCTGGTGGAGTTTGCCTATAACAACAGCTACCAATCTACCATTTAGATGGCTCCGTATGAAGCCTTGTATGGAAGAAGTTGCAGAACTCCTCTGTGTTGGGATGAGGTTAGCGTAAAAAGTTTGCTAGGACCTCAGATTGTTGAAGACATGTCCAAGCAAGATCAGTTGATCCGAGAACAAATGCGGACCATGCAGAGCAGACAGAAGAGCTACGCTAATTTGAAGCGTAGGAATTGGGATCTATCGAAGGGGATACTGTTTTTGTGAAAATCTCACCTATGAAGGATGTAATGAGATTCAGGCTGAAAGGAAAGCTTAGTCTGAGATTCGTGGGACTATTCGAAGTCTTGAAGAGAATCGGAGAAACAACATATCGAGTCAAGCTATCACAAAAGTTTGTCGAGGTGCATAATATTTTTCACATATCCATACTAAAAAAAATGTGGCAGACCCTGCTCACGTTATCGATTGAGAACCCTTATAGCTTTATAAAGATATGTCCATTGTTGAGGAACTTGTACAAATTGTTGATAAGAAAGAACAAGTCCAGAAAAATACAGTTATAACATTGGTACTTGTGATTTGACACATCACTCTCGTAAGGAAGTCACTTGGGAATGCGAGGATGCTATTAGGAAGGGCTATCCTCATTTCTTCGAATAAAGGTATGGCTCAATTTTAAGGACAAACTTTTTATATGTAGTAAAGATTGTTGTGATCCGAATTTCATGTCTTTGATACACCTAAATTATATGTATGTGCTTAAGAATATATACACCGCATGCCTTGACTTTTTTTCAAAACTTTTTAATTAAAAATACATGTTTTGATTTTCAAAGCTCTTATATTTATTTTTGTCATTATTTGACATAAGTTATATGATAGCCTACTGGTTAAAGGCTTGAGTTAGAAATAAGATGTCAGAGTATTGAACCTTGGTATGTAAGTTTTAAACTTTTATTTTAGGCCATAAAGTAAATGCCTATGCATCAATCTTTGGTGTGTTAGCCTAACACCGAATGATTCCCAATAAGTTATGAAAAAATGTGTTACGGAGAATCCTAAATCATAATCTATTCGAGAGTTCTTCTTAAGAATAGAGTCGTTAGAAAACCCTAGAAATTTTAGAGAAAAAATTTTAAATCTACCTTTCTAAAACTTTTCTTTTTAAAAGATCGGTGAGACATTTGCTTTTATTCTCAAGCTACTTTTGCCTCCTTCAAGAGCCATCGTCGTTGTGAGAATCTCGATTGAATTACGGTGATACGATCGATTTAGGTATGATTAAATCATGTTTTCCCTTGAACTTAAAATATTTAATTAAATGAGATGCATGCTATAATTGATGATTTTAATATTGATATTTTTAGCTAAAGGAAGTCGGGTTAAATCCCACCATGTGATTTGAAACACTTTTTGAGGTGTGCTCACGGATCAAAATCGATCGAACAAGTTTGGGTGTTGATCGATCAATTTTGGACGATAAATTAATGTACGCTTGCTGGTTGAAATTGATCAATCAAGTTCGAGTAATCGATCGATCAATTTCTGAATGATAATATATTCGATAAATATATTGTATACTCTCGGATTGGAATCGATCGATTGATTCTAGAAATCGATCGAGTCTAACAGATACTGGTTTAGAAAATGGTTTATAAACTCACAGGCAGAGATCGATCGATCGAGCAAGGAAACCGATCGATCGATTCTGGGCAGACAGGTCTTATATTCAGTTCTTCTTACAAAAAGTTTGATTAAGTGTTGATGTTTATGTACAATGATTCTATTCATATATACTTTAAATGTTTTTTATGATCTATGCAATGCAGAATTAAAACACGTAAAACATCATGAAATGTTAAGCAATGATTAATGAAGCATTAGTCCCAACGTCTTGAGCGAGACAGAGTCTAACTAAACATGAATAAAAAGCATCAGACCCAACGTCTTGAGTAGGACAGAATCTAAAAAGGCATTAGACCCAATGTCTTGAGCAAGACAGAGTCTAACTAAACAAATAATAAGCGTGACTAGACCCAATGTCTCAAGCGGGACGGAGTCTAACGGGCTTTGAGTGGGACAGTCTAACGGGCTTTAAATGATAAGCATAATTAGATCCAACGTCTTGAGCGGGACAAAGTATAATTAAACAATTGATAGGTATGATTAGATTCAACGTGTTGCGCGAGACAGAGTCTGACATGCATTAAATGATAAGAAAGATGAACTTAAGAGAAAGGGCAAGCTCATGCAACACTGTTATTTATGTTATGTTCACTTCATTTCAGCTTATTGAGAATATGCATGCCACAAATGCACACACTCATGAATTATAGAAATGTTCATATTACAATGATTGATATCTTATTCTTTAATGGATTGCATGTTTTGTCCATACAAGTGTAAACTTACACTCCTTGTTAATGTGAGTGGCCAGATGAGACAGGTGCAACCGAAGATAACGTATGTGCTTACGGTGATGAGACCGCACATAGTGTTCAAAAAACTTAGATAGATGACGATGAAGGTTTCGTAGCCTAACAATTCATTTCCCTTTTAATTATTATTGATTTTAATTGGACATGATAATAATTAGCTAGAAGTTTTATTAAGAAGGTTTTATGTTTTAATCACGTTGGACTTTGTAATTGTAATAAGAAAATTATCATGGGTTTTTATTATGATTAATTAATGCTTTTGAAAATTTTTCTTCCGCTGTTTAAGGCGCCTTTTGTGCCTTATTATGTTTTTGTGGTTCATAATATACAAAGGTACGGTTTAAAATCTTACAATTAGCCTTTGTGAGATTTCGGGTCGCTATATAGCATCCCCACAATCTTCAATGAACTATCCGATATTTTTCCGATACCCCAACATTGAAAGAACACATCAGAAGTTGTATGATGATATTCAAAAAAATTCAAAGGTACAAGCTTCAAGAATTTTGAAGATATCTTAATACTTTACTGTGTTATCTAAACTTAAGATGTGTTTTTATTCCACAGGTGATTGCAGATATCTCATTTGGTTTTGAGAAGCAAAACCCTTCGAAAGACTCTGAAATGTACATCAAGCTCAGACAACGCATAATCAAATAAAAGACTCCAGGACAAATTACAATGGTTAGAGGTGAACGTCGCAACTTTGACTGTAATAGTATTCAATTATGTAAGTTCTTTAACAAAGTTTTGTAAGAATCACTACCTCATACTCATTCCAACTATTTTTTTAAGAGGTCGTCGTCAATGACAACAATGGTCGACGGAAGCCCAAACACCTTGGCAAGAGAGGAAAGATGCGAGTAATGATGAGAATGTAAAAAAGAGTCATTAAGTACGAAGAGTTGGTCTTGCAACTATTATCTCTAAAAAAATGCAATACCAAGTAGAGAACATAAGGTGGAAGAGACATGGGTGCGTGAGTTATTTGAAAAGCAGCCTCCTCGTACCGATACTTCAAAGGAATTTAATAGTGAGAAGCAAAGAAGAGGCTCAGGAGGATCTTTTTCGTGAAGAAAGTTTAGTAGACCCAATGTGCGTACAAAGGGTGAGCAATAAGAAGAGGAGGATTCCTTCGTACGAGCATTGTCCTACCAAGAGAATGTAGGATCGAACCTCCAAACACCCTCTTTAAAGGAAGTTATACAAACGTCAGAGCTAAAGGATCAAAATCACGTGCCTCGCTAGGACAGGGAGGAGGACTCCTTCGTACAAGCATTGTCCTATTAAGAGAACTTAGAAGAGGTTATAACGGATGAAAAAGGTTATAGACTAAAATTTCTACTGAGTACCTTGAGGTCACCTTTTGTTACCACTTATGAGACCAAAAAAATAAAAAAAAAGGCATGAACAGAGTAATTATCACATTATAATTTATTTTTTGTTATCATAGAGCATTCTTTAGTTGTAATCTCGTGCTACGAAAATATTCATGCAAGTGAAAGTAGGTGAGGATTTTGATGAAGTAGACAAGGCATAAATCCTTGCCACAAAATTCGCCATTATTGGAGGATCCCCTCCTGATTTTGCAGTGGGATTTGAAAGGCAATTAAAATCTCCACCAATAACAATAATATCCGAAGGAAGGACAAGTGTAGAAAGGCGCTCCCAGAGATTTCCACGATCCAAAAGTGAGCAAGCACCCTAGCCACGACAAACTTGTCAATCAGATTATTTAAGAATATATCAAAAATAAGAAATTAATGGTGAGATTCAATCAAAAATAAGAAATTAATGGTGAGATTCAATCAGATTATTTAAGAATATATCAAAAACAAGAAGAACCAAATAGACCTAAAGGACATTGAGGAAGAATTAGAAAAGGAGCAAGATGGTTTTAGGCGACGAGTAACATGACTAAAACTAGAAGAACTGCGAGACATAAGTTGTTTAAAACGATGCTGAGTTGAACAATTCATCAAGCCCCTACAGTGCCAAATGATGGAATTAGACATTAAAAACATGGGAGTCGGGCAACCCATTTAGGTTGGATCTTGGATCTCACATTATGGTGAGTCTTGATAGGGTTCCTTAGATGCCTCCAACTCTTCCTCCTACAATGTTTCTTAGAGATGAGAGGAACAAGTTTACCACCACAAGCAACCTAATCATTTGACTTGACCGAGATGGTATCCGAACTGTCATTCTCGTTGGAAGAGTCATTTTTATTTGAAGAAATTTTGAACTCAAGAACATCTTCGACAACACCATCAACCATTTTATTAATTGTATCGAGTCCACATAACCTAGCTTGCTTCTCACTGGTGGCCTAGCCCAAATGACCCGGTGGGCATTCAAAACCTCATAGGACACGTGGACTTGAAAAGAGAGCAAAATCTTAAAAAGGCGTTAAAGCATTCCCATAAAGAGAAATCTTAAAATTCGAAGAATTATACTAAATTTGAGGAGTAATAGGATATTTTCAGATCGCATGAAATTCGAAGAAAAGTTATTATTAGAAAATTATTGCGCACGTGAGCATGACCCGCCTGGCAAGTAGGAACCGCACCACTGGCTGGTGCCGCCTGGGCAACAGCCACCGAAGCCTACCCATCTAACCTCGAATTTGGTGAGACCACCTTATCATCATAAAACACAATTTTAGGCAAGGTTTCGTCATGCTCAAGCGGCATGGAGAAATTAGCAACACCACCCTTAGTTGCACCATAGCAGAGCTTCTCCAAATTAACCAATCTTAAGGCGCCATTCCATCTTGGTGGGAATAGGCTGATCTGAATCAGGTTTAGGAATTTCCTCATCCTTATAAAAAGCACATAGAATAGTTGAGGTCTACAGATCGAACAAATAGCTCACATAGATTCATAAATTACTACCTACCATAGACCATTTTGGCCATGGCCAAACCATATACGATGAGGATGAGATTTCTGCAGGTCAAGTAGAATACATACTCTTGCTTCTGAAAATCTAGTGTGATTTTTGGTTTGATTATCAGTAGTCGGGACTTCACCAACCAACCCAGCCACCGAACGAAGAACAAAGGAGACAATCATTGTAACAAAAATGGGGAATATTTGGGAGCCGAATCCATGCTGGAACGATCGAGACATCTGAATCTGCCATGCGAAAAAAAGGGCTCCACTTAAAAAACTTTCATTGTGTAACCGAGAATTTCCCATCTATCCCTTAGCCGGATATTCACCATATCATCTTTATTCTCGAAATTGAACAAAACATGACGATGATTCATAACAACTTTGCAATCCCTTTTTATTTTTTCCAGTTTCCCAATAAGCGCAAACTGGAAACTCAAAGATCCATAAGCAATGTCCTCATTCTAAATATATAACGCAGATGCACCGAACTTAATACTGCCGCCAATGATATTCAAAAGGGAACCTATATCCAAAGAGGCGTTGACCCCCTTAGGGCATCACCAAATGATTATTCACTAGCTCCCTTGGGCCTGAATCCCCCATCATCGTGCTCAACCAGACCACACCCTACAACCCTAAACACTCTTCAACTCCCGTCTCTGTTCTCATGTCTTTCAATCAACCCCAAAGGCAGCCTAAACCCACTACCAGCCATTGATCTTCACATGGAAACCCTTTTAGTTATAGTTGGTCGTGATTTCTGAAGCTCCTTTTGAGCCATGATCATCACAGATGTCAGAGCCTTGAAATTAATACAAATTCGCTTTTGTTGATGAGGGTGCCTGATATCTAACAAAAATATACGGACCATATGGAAACCACGTGGTGCATAGTATTAACAGTGGAGTACTCGAATTATGATTTTTCACCACTAAATCTCGTATACGGTCCATATGCCTTTAAAACTTCACTCCCCTACCTTATATGTCTCTGTAACAAATTTAGTTGCATTTTTTTTTGGTTCTGTTAATCTTCTATTTCTAACAATTATATATAGATTAATCACGTCCAATGGAGGATTAGAAGCATCGGATTAGACCATCATTGTCAATATACCCTTTTCATAACTGTGTCTGACAGCTCTGGCAGTCTACCGATCAAACAGTAGAGATCGTACAAGGGTCTGATCTTTAGGCTGGAAGCTACACAATGAAAATTTTTCATGAAGGGCTACAAGTTCCAGCATACCTTCTCTTTTGCTGTCAGTTCGGTTGTGGAAGAACCACAGCTAAAAATATCATAACCTCTTGCAACATTGCATCTAGAAGCACCCAAATGAAGCCTTCCCATGTCTGAGGATTTCAATAATTCTATTCAATGTAATTTGAGCAATGGCACATACCAAGGTATCTAACTCGACATCGATATCAGGTAACAGTCCGATCATTGGACCGATAGGTATTTGTGGCTGCCAATACAGTACCAGCAATACTGAATCCTGTTTTTTTTTTGTTTCAAAAAAGACTATTGATCAAGACCACGAAAGAATAAAGCAATACCAAATTACCTATACCAATACTACCTCTACTTGTATTGGAGTGGCATTGGTATCGGCCTCTGGCAATACCGATAAGCATCACCACTATGTATCAGTATTGGCTGAGATTTGATACCTTGGCACATATTTAGAAAACACCCGAGTAACGGATGGCCCACATCAAATTGTTTAAAGAGGCAGGCAAAAAATACAGCGGATTACATTGCTTCTTGATAGCAAAACAAGAAAAAAGGGAAGTAACATAAAACTGAAATGTCGTTCTTTTATCATTTGGACTAATATATATATATATATATATATATTTTTCAGTTATGAAAAAGGCGGTAGCATAATACAAGAAATTGGCAGAGGACAGAAGAAAACCCTGCCGAAACAAAACCAATTGACAAGTTCACTCGGCTACAACCAGAGACATCTGCCATAAAAAAACCAAACAGCTGATTAGTAGAAAGCCTGTCTGAATGTTTTCCATACAGTATTTTCCCCTGACAAACATAGCATTTCAAGAGATTTCTCAGGACTTAGAGCAGATCAGTTGATTGGATCTGATTGAATCTAAATTATGCACAAATCTGATACTCTGTAGAATTACTTTTAAATGTTCCTTAATTATCATAAAAACTAACAGCAATTTTCCTTGATAATTTAAGATAGGGAGCTACTACTTGCACATGTTTTTCAAGTGATCGCCCCCTATTAGTAAATAATATGATATTATCAAATGACTAAGTTACCATGGTGGTTGCACCTTAGGTATAACCCTCGATGAATCACTTGGAGACTAAGAAGAGAGAGAAAGTTGTAGAGAAAAGAGAGAGAGAGAGAGAGAGAGAGAGAGAGAGAGAGACCGGTGGAGAGACAGAGCCAGTTGTTTTCTGTCATGTTCTGAAACCTGCTAATGTAAAGGTAGATATGCTTGTAAAGGTGAGGAACCAGTCTTGGTCCCACTGGGGCGCGGCTACTGTAGCTCTCTGTTCCCTTTGTTTTTATGGGTTGCTTGTGAGCATCTTGCTCAGCTCCCTCTTGTATTTGCCCTTTTTTAGTGAAGCTTTGATATTCATTACAAAAAAAAAAAGGAACGGTGGAAACAAGAGAGAACGGTAGAAAGGAGAGGGAGATCGGTGGAGAGAGAGAACTGCATAGAAATAGAGACAGAGAGACGTTGGCCACTATAAAAATTATTTAAGGTGCAATTTATTTTAATTTTTGGTGCAATTACAAGAAGCATGTGCAAAGACAAATTTTGGTTAATTCGGTGCAACTGCTTAAAATGCGCGTCCAAGTAATGGCTCCCTTTAAGATATCCTCATTAAAAATTTTGTTTTAAGCAAAAGTAATTTTACACAGCTGCTTTCTTTTCAATGCCATTGTTTTATGACACACCACTTATTCTAAGCTTTGGACAGTGATTGATTTTAAAAACTACAAAACAGCATCAACAAAAAAAATATAAATTTTATTGTTATAATAGTTTGAAACTGTTAAATATCAACAGTACGTTCTATATAAGGGAAATTTACAGGATTGACCCTGTCAGGCGCTAGAGACCCTATAGTTTCACCTTTTTCATAACTGACCAGCTTGAAGCCCAGCCTGTTCCAGCTAACGTAAAAAGCCTTAAATACCCCTTCGTATACCTTTTACTGTTCCACATAGTTTAAAAATAAAATATCTGCTAATTTCGATAGTTACACGATGTGAAGCATCATCTATGCCGTCTGATTTGAAGGCCACTTGTAAAGATCAACATTGCCAAAGAACGGCGAAACATGCTCTCTATACCTTGATTCTTTAACGTCTGATTTGAAGGTCACAAATCAATGTAAAGACAAATGTGTCAAAGATCGACACGAAACATGCTCTCTATCATCTGATTTTTTATAGTCAACTATCAAATTTGATGACAGTTTCAATTAATGAATCATCACCGTTCAAATAACAAATCATCACCACTATGATAACAAATCTCCATAGCTCTGATAGCCAATCTCCATCGCTTTGATAGCCAATCTCCTTCGTTCTGATAACCAATCTCCACCACTATAATATCCAATCGCCATTGCTCTAATAACCAATCTCCATCGCTCTGATAACTAATCTCCACCGCTCTAACAACTAATCTTCACTGCTATGATAACCAATCGTCACCACTCTAATAACAAATCGTCAACGCTTTGATAGCCACAAGCATTTTAATTTAAAATTATAAATTTATTTCAGTGTGCATTGTAGTTGAGTTGGTTAGCATGCTTCATGTCGCGTAAATATCGAAATTAGCAGCTACTTTATTTCTAAACAGTGGAACGGTAAAAGATATAAGGAGTATTTCAGACTTTTTACATTAGCTGGAACTTGGCTCGGCATCAAACTGGTCAATTATGAAAAAGGTGAAACTATAGGGTCTTTGGCGGAAAAGGGTAACTTAACAGGTCCAATCCTATAAATTTCTCTCTATATAATGATTGTTAGATTTTCCTATGCAAATTGGGCATTTCTTATCTAAAGACAACATGGCACAACTAGGGTTGGCATTTGTTTAGGTCGCAGGACAACCGATATATATAAATATATATATCTCCCACTTCATTGTAAGGTTAACATTGTCCTTAAACAATAATACCCTTATTAAAGAGTATTTTCAAAAAATTCTTAAAGGATGCTTTAGTAAAATTGAATTAGATAGTAAATGAGGTGCTCGTAATAATTGAAGACACTTCATTTATCATCTAGCTTATCTTAGCAAATTGCTCCTAGTAATTTTATGATCACACCATTCATAAGGGTATTATTTTCTTAGGACAATGCTAACCTCACAAAGGAGTGGGTGAGGACAATGGCAACCGCACAATGAAGCGGGTGAGGTTAACATTACCCTATATATGCAAGAAAAATAATCTCCTCAATTGAGTTATGAGTGACTTGAGCGGGGAGAACGCTCACATTGCATGCAGTCAACGTTGACCGCGACGTGGTTGGTCTCGCAGCACGAGTCACACTGACTCAAGTGAGGATTATAACTCACTGAGGACCAAAAACAGAAAAACAAAAAAAAAAAAAAACATTTCTTTTAAACCTCATACCACGTGGCTGGACAATCCAAAACGGGTGTTGTATTGGGTATATTCAAAACTACATCTCCATTGTGTGTTTTTCGAAGCTTGAAATCTGAACTGTGGAAGTTAAGTCAACAATCGATTTTCACCTTAAGAAATCAGTTGTAGAATTTTTTTTCTTTTAAATTGTGATCTATATAACCTGCTACCTGGTGCTCCACGCAAAACATGTGTTTTGGATGCCAAGTGGTGTTCTACATGAGCTTCGTGTACCTATTGTGCATACTCCATGGAGTATAGGACTAGGCGCTGAACTCGAGCAAGTTGAGTGCTATGTGGCACACTGGCACTCAACCAAAAGATCAGGCAAATGCACAGGTCAAACAACCCTTCAATGAAAAAAGGAGCCTATATTGACACCGCCATGGTCAATGTTGTCTAAAATTCATAGTGGTTTAAAAACAAAATTCATATTTTGACCCATTAAATCAGGGCCATAAATGTATTTTTAAAATTTTTTTTCTTCTAAAAAATAAAGTGGGTAGCTGAACACTTAAGAGGTTGGTCCTGTTGGTAAAATAATGATCGCAGTGATTCCTTACCAGATAAGCCTCCTGTAGCATGCTCTCACCAAATAAACATCTCCACTATACACAAGTTGCCGGGCCACACCACCAGAAAGTATATCTGCCAAAAAGATACTCCAAGAATCCCAGACTTTCGTTCAGACAGCAACGAAGTTGCAAACAAGTGCAAGCACAACAGCCCAAGAAAAAAAATCGAGCTGAGTCAGCTGAAATATCCACAAGCTATCAGAAATATACTATAATAGCGGATCTTTAAAAAAAAATCAGATATATAATCAATTACAACAATACATATAGAAAATATATAATGAAAATAATTTATTATTGCACAAATGAATCAAACTCCATGTTAGAAAGATAGAGAAACCAAGTTCTCAAAATGATCAAATAATGTAGGCATAGTACCAAGTCGGAACTTGGGAAAAAGTCAACAAAGCAAGAAAGTGAAAAAATGATAAAACTCGAGAAAAAATAGGAAAAATTTGGGAAAAGGTAATGAAACTAATTAAAAATAAATATTTTTTTGACAAAAATAAGGAAATTGTTAAGAAAAAATCGTAAAAAAAAAACACCTTTAAAACATACAAATCACGATTTTCTAAAAACAATAAATTTTTTAAAAGAATCAGATTTTGTATGTGCTCTTAACATTTAATGAAAAAATGGCGTCTACTATATATATATATTTTTTCCAAAATACACTGATTATGTTAACTACAGACATAGGAGCCTACAAGAATGGGGTCCCTCAAACATCCAACTGAACAAAGAATCAATTTAAAATTTAAAAACCATCCATGGTTCAGCAACCAAAATTTCAAAGACCAAGTATACGGTGCACTGTGCACATCCTATGCAATGAATGGTATGGACACTGAGATGCATGCAGACTTCGACGGCTTCAAAATCTGTGTGCGCGTCAAGGTCCACATGAACAATGCAGATTCGATGTGCTGGTGCGTGGGCCAGGCACCATAATCAGACACTACCAATAGCATTCGACTCCGAAGATGTTGGATACACAAGTGAAATAATTATAACAAAAATAATGCGACAATAAATACATCTCACCTACGCAATATTGCTTGAAGCTGCAAGACCTTATTGTTCCTGTATGAGTAACAGACAATATTTGGTTACAGGCACAGTTTACCCTCCATAACAAAATGAAGTTTGATCAAAGGGAGCTTCTTGAGAGACCTGAGACAAGACATTTGACGTCAAAAGAGTCCCTCGAAAACCTTCCTCAGCTTTTGGCGACTTTATCTTCTGTTCTGATAGCTCATCTGTTAAACAAGGTGGAGAAACTTAGTCACCAGGGGTTTTTTTCTTTTCTATTTTGTGCTGCGTGTATATATGACCCAACTTCCCCAATAGATGTACAACTTGTAAATATTAAGGAGTCGAGAAGAAGAATTATTTTGTATGTTGATGACTAATTACCAGCAATATCACGATTTTCATGGATCTCTGAGTCCCTGACCCAGAGGACATCCCCAGGAAATATATTCGTGTCAGCCAAAGTGACAGATTCACCTTGAATTTCAATAGAACCTTTGTGAAGTTTTTGGTTCTCTTTCACAACCTGCCAAATATCCTAATGTTAGTTTATAAAAAGCTATCATGAGGTGTCAAAGTAGCAGATTTAATCACTTTTAAAATGAAAATAAAGAATTTGTGCTTAAATAGAAATAAATGTATCACCAAAAGGACATCAGGCAAGTTAATTATTAATGTGAAGATACAACATGCTAAGAAAAATTGTTCAAAGTGCTAGCCAATGGTTTGGAAACATAATATTCCCAAAGCTCAAACCACACACCTAACTGATAAAGGGTATAGTTTTATGGAACTCTAGAAACTTAAGGGATAATCTTAATAAACTTCTACCCATTTAACATTTTCCATAGAAGGGAAGCGATTGCCTAACTAGATTGTATGCTATGTATGTAACAGGGAAACCCATAATCTTAACCCTCTACCCATTTAACATTTGCCACAGAATGGCAGCTATTGCCCATCCAGATTGTGCACAATGTAATCTAACAGGGAAACCCTGCATCTGAAAATTTTCTTGTGTATGCAACAGGTTGATCCTGGTGGAAATCAGCAGACTGGTCTCATGCAACCAGTAGGCGTTCAAGCTGGGGACTGGTTCTGTGACAGGTGTGTAACATTTTTGAGTTTGGGATGGTGTCATCTGTATAGATGTGGCTGATTGGACAGAAGGGATAATCATTAAGAGTTACAAGGAGAGTTGTGGATTCCTGACTTGAGTACAGCCTATTTGTTCGCAGCAACTAGCATTGGTTTTGAAAAATGGGGTGGCCCATCTCAGGGAACTGCTTCCAGATTTGGCCAAGCCACATACACATGCCAAGGGCAGGTCATGACACCTGCCAATGATTGTGAAATGGGTTCCTTTCACAACCAAGTCAGGAACCCATTTACTCCTGGGTTTGGACCATAGATTCAGAGGGCTCATCCACCAGCGTATTCATCTTCAGCACATGATTTTGACAATTCCCAGCAGCATTGTAGTTACGACCAATCTCTCCCATAGTCCCATTACAATCCAGACCTCTATAGGTATCCCATCTGGTGCCATTGATTTCATTTTCTTTGTCATTGCTAGGAATGATCTTATTTATGCATATGCGCTCATCTCTCATATTCTTTGTCAATCACTCCCTGATTTGGCCCCCACTTCTCTCATATATTCTGTGTTTAATGAGTCTCCAAAATATATTTTCCACGTATTTTTTTCATCGCATCTTCTTTCAACAAGAACCATTTTTTGGTCTGCTTTCTCCACATGAGAGTAATAAAATTAAATATATAGGTGAACAAGCCAAGGATTGACCTGATTAAGCTACAAAGATGTAGATCTGTGGATGATATAAAGGAGGAGTGAAAGAAATGACTTCCAATGTGATTTTCCTAAAAAAGTGAGAGTATCATTGAATAAAATATCCCAAGTCTAGCAGCATAGGATTAGAAACCTCATATAATTCATGGAAAAACATTTGATCTCATAGTATCGGTGGTCCGCAATACAATCCATAGAGTTGTACCAAACAAGACATAACAATATGGGCATGCTTTCCCTTTTGTATCATCAATATAAAATTTGTACTGCTGATACCAAGACGAAGCAAATCAGTGTCGGAGCTGAACAAAACGAGCTTCGGAATTGAGATTTTAAATTATGATATCCTATAAGGCTATATGAAGTTATAATATATGAATAAGAGGACTCCAAGGAACCTCAATTATAATACTAGCAGCTTCAATCTAAATAGCTCAAACTATATATCAAAATAAAAAATCTAAAAAGCCCAACCCTGAAAAACTAACATATATATACTGAAACTATAATTTTGATTTCAAATGTGTTTTTCATTATCTGGAAAAAAATGATGTTTAATATACATGTCCACTATTTATCCTCCAAATTTTGTGTGAAATGGATCTGTAGAAAAATAGGTAGAATCCTCAGACTCGCCTGCTATCCTGAAAATACTATAGGCCAGCAAGCAGATATTTTGATTTTTCGTATGAGAGTGTTTCTCTTTTATGCTGATTCTAACCTTTCTCTCATAGATCTTTTAGAAATCTCTTTTTTGTTTTTGAAGTATTTTATTTTGATCACCGGATCTCTAGCTATGAACATTCTAAGTTGGCAAAACAGTACAGCCACGTATCCCTAGAGCAGTCTCCTTTCCACCCTCCAATTCCAACAAACTAAACTCCAATTACAAACATCATAAGCAATTTGAAGAGCATTAAAAATTTCAGATATGCATTTTATGCAATTAGTTTACCACTCAAAATTCTTATAAAAAATTATAAAAGTTATTTAAGTGTCAAGCTTTGATTTTCTACAAAAAGAAGGATCCTTAATTAGAGAGCCTCAACCATGGATCAAAATTTCGTCTGATACCGATACGTATCGGACCCTACCGATACGGTACATTGAATGTACCCTATCGTTCTTTCCCATTCAAATATCGGACGATACATTGACTGTATCATTCTTTCCCATTCAAATACCGGACAATACATTCAATGTATCGTCCGATACGTATCAGTTTTGGGCTCGGACGATGTGTATCGGGAAAGCGAGATTTTGATCCATGGCCTCAACCCGAACAAATAATAAATGGGTTGTGTCCGGATCTGTAGTAACCTGAGTTTATCTGATATCCTAAAATGTTCTACCTATTTTGACTTGGATCCAACATAGTAATACCCAGTTGAGGATCAGGTATAGATTCGATCTCCGGACATTACGTATTGGCCCATACCAATACATATAAGCCAATACCAATACAGTATTTTTTTGATGAAAAAAAAAACCTGTACTGGTTATACCAATACAGTATCAGAACTGACACCAGATACTGGTATTGATATCCGTTCTTGGCCGGACTGATATGTATTAGTTCAGACGATACTTGAAACCATCCTCAGCAGAGTCTTCAAATTTCAAAGCTTGCTAATAAGGGAATAATGTCATCAATAATAAATATAAGTACTCTAGAACTTCCTTTTTGCAAAATTACGATAATGAAAACATCCAAAATATGCAATGCTGACAGAAACTAAATGGGATAGGACCTAGGGTATAACAAACAAACAAAAAACTGTTAACATTATATAAATGCAACTAGAAACAGGTTGCTTACCCCAAGGGATTCCCATATCATCATTTTCAACTGGTAGATTGATGTGGAGCCAGACACTTTCAAATTGACAGAGTTACCATATGAGGTTTTTCGAGAACGCTTGGAAGTGCGACGATCGGGTTCAGAAATAGTCCCAGAAGCTTCTAAAACTGATCGTGGAGCTTCCTTGCCACGAACAAGAAATACACATATGTCCTCATTGCAATAATCAAGTTTCCGCATTAACTCACAACTTTCTCGTTCACCAATGCAGACTTCACATATCTAGTCCAATCACAGTGAGATTTAGGAGTGAATAGATAGGACAAAATTCGCTTGAACTGTTGAGTGCATTCAACCGTTCAAACATGCACCACTGATGATAAAATCACAAAAGCCACCTCAACACTAGGCAAGATGATCAGAAACCTAAGTTTGAAATCTGATACATGGATTTTTTTTAAATAACGAGCATGCATAAATATTTTCAAAGCCAATTGTCACTAGTCTCCCTATCCAGAGTAACCTCATTGATTAAGAGACCGTGATTGACATAAATAAAGGTAGGTACTGACCATCTTGTCCAGAAGTTTTCCACTAAACTCAAAAAGAAGGAAGAGAAAGAATTCGGAGTTGGCGCCTACATAACAGGTTGCTTGCTTACCAAGCTATCCTGGCAAGCTCCTTTTTTCCCTTCTAAATGATCATTATTAATGAGGTATCAATTTAGCCTTACCTCTGGATGAGTCTTAATCATGGGTATTCTAGACTCAAGCTCATCATTTTCTTCATCATTAGAAGGATTTAAATGTTCTTCTAAAACTGGCATCTCTTCGCAAGGCCCAACTAGTTTATGTATGCAGTTGGCAAAATCAATTTCTCCACATACGCCCATGTCCTCATTAACACTCCACTCTTCGCAAAAGAACTTCCAATCACTCTCTGTAATGATTGTTAAGCCATCTGTCTGGAAATGAGACAAACAGTGACTTTTATCAGAACAGTAATATCTCAAGTGAATACTTCAATAAAAAATGAGGTGATAATGATACCAAATTTCTATCCATGCCAAACAAAATCGCATAGCAATATCAGGATATTCTCTAATTGAGACTGAAGATAATCAAATATAACATCATAGGTACGGTCAAAAGGGAAAAACATTAAAAATTCCTGAAGAAAACATTTCAACTTCATATGTTTTTGCTAATAGGCACCAAAATGTTTAGTTGTTCGTCAAAATGTATTGAGACCTATTAATTTTATCATCACCAATTGAAAAGGAAAAAGGACACAACATAACAAGAATGATAAGGATGCAACAGAGCAAGCATCTATTATGCATATTCCTATCTATATTACAATTTAAAGAACGTATGTGATGCATGTCTTGTGCTTAGTACGCTGCACATACCAACGGACAGTGGGGGCATTTTCATCTCAATCCAATTCATTATTTTATTTGCCATTTTTTTCATTGAAATTACTGCAGAAGAACATCTATACAACAGATACTGAGATTGTGCGCTTACTATGAGATCACTTATGGACTTGGAAAGGCATATTACCAGTAAGAGATTATTGATGCGAGACAACAACCCTAAAATCCGTGAATGCCCATGATATGCTAATTTGCCGAAATTAAACAAATTAATTGAGCAAATTAATCACAAATTAAAGCAATACCTTAGGGTTTCACAGGATTCGGCTTAGGTGACCACGCTCAGTTCACGTAGAGTTCAATCCGATGTGCGAGATCTTTAGGAAATATGGAGGAGGTGATCCTAGAGATAGAACTAAGGCTGTCAACGGGCCGGGTTCGGGCCCATTTTTTGTATTTCAGCTAAATGGGCAGGGCTGGACCCGGGCTGTCAACGGGCCGTTTAGCTTGAATCTTTTTTTTTTAAATGCACTTTAAAAAGCTATAAGCCCGACCCGAATAGCTAACCGGGCCGGGTTCTAGTTATGGATTTCATAAAGGGGCTCAGTCCGGCCCGATTAACTAAACGGGCCGGGCCCAATTTTTTTTTTAAAAAACGGGCCTAGTGAAAATCCAGCCCGAACCCGGCCCGGCCCATTGACACCCCTAGATAGAACTCTAGCTCCTTCTAAGTTGGGGCGTTCGATCGCAGTTCACGGTGAAATTGGTAGCTCATAACTAGGGCTTTTGAATTGAAGCGGTTAACGGTGCAAATCGAGCAAGCTTGAGCCCAACAACGGTTGTGGATCGACGGCTTAGGGTTGGATTGATCCACAAGGATGAACATCAAGGTCGCTCTAGATTTAGGGTTTGGGAATTGGGACAATCATAAAAGAGGAAAAATTTCATGTAAGATTAATGGGAAAATAGAAAGATCAAATAGGAACAAAAGATAGGAGAAGATCAAAGTTAGCATGGGCATCACACCAAACCCACATAGGAAAGAAGACTCACTCTTCAAAGCTCCTCTTAAGCTTAAAATGCAATGCACGTTCATTAAAATCAACCAATAATTGTCAAAACTCGCTTACAAAATATGTTTTATAGTGTTTACAAACGGGAGGCAACTTACAGTTGCAACAAAAAGAAACTACAAAAAGGATAAAAAGGACAAATTGCATCACGTGACTCGCTCGAGCAGGAATCTTTATGCAAGGATCGTTGCAGTGACAACTGAGGCTCGCTTGAGCGAATTTTGACTGAAAGATTTGGCCTTGATTCTTGATATTCTCTCGCTCGAGCGACCCAAGGCCAAAAGTTTGCCCGTATTCCTGAAGCAATCTCGCTAGAACGAGCCTAGGTAGAGATTCTTCTCTTCGGTTGCTCCTTAAGGCTTTCCTCTGGTAGCTCCATGGCTCCTTCACTTCTTTCGCCGGTACACCTTATATGACCTGAAACCTAGATCCTTGTTGGTGAGGTCCTCGTCAATTCCCCTAGATCGAAATGGCTTCATCACCAATGTGAAGGGCGGTCATAGTATTGATTAAGCATGTTGAAGTCTAGGCGGTGGGCTTCGTCTTCATTGTTCCATGTATTCTCAGATTTTGGCTTATGGACTCACTTCACTAGATATCTTTGAAACCCCCCGCCCTAGGTGGAGACCACCTGATCATTTAAGATCTTCTCAATTACACCACTTTTTTATTTGTTCGGAGGAGGTGGTATCGGCTGCAAGGCGTGGGCCAGTTCGGGATTAGAAAACGTTTGAAAATGATTGCAAGGATAAGGGACTAGGTCTTCCACGTTGAACGTCGATCTAACCCCCATATCTTGAGGAAGCTCAAGAACATATGCATTCAAACCACTCCTTGCCACAATCCTAAAAGGTCCGACGCAACGAGCATGGAGCTTCTTCGCAATTCCCAATGGGAATCATTTAGGCGTAACTCGGACCATCATGTACTCACCGATTTGGAATTCTTTGAAACGCTTGTGGGAATTCGCCGATAACTTATAATTATTATTGCTTGAATTAATTTTACATCTAATTTCGACATGCAAATTATGAATATGTTGTGCACATGTATTTGCGGACTCAGATTTGCGGTGAGATGCGGACATAGGGAAGAGATTTAGGGGTGTCCTTGGTTTGTGACCATGCACCACTTCGAATGGTTTGTGACCTATTGACGAAATTATTATATGTAAACTCGGCTAACGGTAGAATGGAGTCTCAAGTCCTAATGTGATCACCAACAAGACAACAAATGAGACCGCTTAAACTCCAATTTGTAGCTTCCATTTGGCCATCAATTTGAGGATGATATGCCGATAAAAATTAGAGCCTAGTGCCCATCATGTGCCATAGGGTTTTCCAAAAAGTAATTGGTGAACTTGACATCCCTATCCGACACAATGGTCTTGGGTAACCCGTGGTGTACCACCTCTTCGAAAAAAACTTTGCGATATGGGTCACATCGGAGGTCTTGTTGCACGGTATGAAGTGGACCATCTTGGAAAAACGGTCCACAACAAAAAAATAGTCATGCTTTCGCAAAATCTTGGGAAGCCCAAGCACGAAGTTCATCGAGATGTCTTGTCAAGGCGTGTGCGGTACTAGCAAAAGAGTGTACAAGTTGGTATTCCGCCTTCTTTGCTTGGAGACTTGGCAAGTGTGACATTGTCACACAGCTCGGGCGCGACGAGCGTGATGGTTTTGTTGTGCGTGAAATGACCGACAATCCCTTTGGCATGCAACTCCCAAATGAGGAAGTCACGCAATGAAGTGCGAGGGATGCATATGCGATTACCCATGAACAAATACCCATCCTGCAAAGTATAAGTGGGGTTAGTATTCGCTGGATCGCTAAGGAGGGTGTTGTAATCATTCCCGAAATTAGGGCACTCGAGATAATCCTCCTTCAATTGATCAAACCCAATGACCTCAGTACACATAGATTGCAAAGTCGCCACCCGACGACTAAGCGCATCTGCGGCCTTGTTCTCAACGTCGGGCTTGTGTTTCAACACAAATGTAAACCCTAGGAGGTACTCAACCCACGTCACGTGCCTCGGGTTTAGCTTCTTTTGAGAAGCAGGGAAGCGTAAGGCCTTGCAGTTGGAGAACAAGATAAATTCATGCGGTCGTAGTTAGCGTTTTCAATACCATAGGGATCGAACGACTGCATAGAATTCTTTGTCATAGGTGAAGTATTTTTGCTTCGCCCCATTTAGTTTCTCGCTGAAGTAGGCCACCGGGTGACTTTCTTGGTTGAGCACCTCTCCTATACCCACACCCGAAGCATCTCATGCGACTTCAAAGACTTTTGAAAGGTCAGGCAGATGCATGACGAGTGCACTAGTCATTTTCTCCTTGATCTCAGCAAAGGCCTTCGCCGCTTCTTTGCTCCATTGAAACTCTCATTTCTTCATACAATAGTGATGGGAGCCATGATAGTGTTAAAACTTTGAATGAAGAGACGATAAAATGTAGCCAATCCATGGAAGCTATGCACATCATGTAAGTTCTTAGGCTCCGGCTACTCTACAATAGCCCTTACCTTTTCCGAGTCTGCAACCATTCAATCGACCGAGACAATGAACCTCAAGAAGACAATGAATTGTTGCATGAATGTACACTTCTTGAGGTTCGCATATAGCTTCTCTCCCCTCAAGGTTTCACAAACCAGCCGAAGGTGGGTCAAGTGTTGTTCCTTGTTGCGGCTATAGATTAAGATGTCATCAAAATACACCACAAGGAATTTCCCGATAAATGGTCGCAACAGTTGAGTCATGAGCCTCATGAAGGTGTTTGGGGCATTAGATAGCCCAAAAGGCATGACCATCTTTAGTCATGAAGGCGGTTTTCCATTCATCACCTGGATAGATGTGGACTTGATGGTAGCCACTTTTAAGGTCTATGTTGGAGAAGATAGTGGAACCGACCATCATATCCAACATATCGTCGAGCCTTGATATAAGGAACCTATACTTGACCATAATCTTGTTGATAGCCCGACCATCCACACACATTCACTAAGTACCATCCTTCTTAGGTGTGATTAGTGCGGGTTCGACACATGGGCTCAAGCTCTCTTCAATGAACCCCTTCCGAAGGAGCTTATCAACTTGCCGCGCTAATTCGGCATATTCGACCGAATTTAACCTGTAGTGAGGTAGGTTCGGTAGGGTAGATTCGAGAACTAAGTCTATGGCGTGTTGAATGTCATGCATTGGAGGGGGTTCATCAGGCAAGCCTTCCTGGAAGACATCACAAATTCTTTCAAAATTAGCTCAACCTCCTTAGGGTGTTCGCTCACAGACTCGAGAGAACGCTCAACTGTGATGACAACATACACCACGCTCTCATCCAAAGAGTATTCTCAAATTCCGAAAGGCTCACAATATTAATGGTCTTAGATGGACCGCCCTTCTTATCAACCTTCAAGTCTGATAGTGTTCAGGGAGGCAGGGGGTTTAATTTTATCTTCTTACCCTCATGCATGAACGTGCACACATTAGACTGCTCAAAAGGGCCACATCCATGTCATAGAGCCAAGGTCTCCCCAAGATGATGTGGTCCACATCCATCGACACCACATCGCACCACAATGTGTCCGAATACGAAGCTAATTATATCAGCACACGACATCTTTAGGACACTGGAATGGAAGAGGAGTCTACGCATGTGAGTTTCTAAGGTCTAGGGTGAGGCTCGGGTGTAAGCCCTAAGCAGGTAATGGTGTGTGTCGACAAGACATTCATGCAACTCCTGCTATCCACGATGACCTTACAACCCTTCTCTCCACACTTGGTATAAGTGTAGAAAATGTTATCCCTACAGCAATCATCCTTATCATCACGTTGAGGTTGTGCAAGGGCACACCTCACGACCAAGCAATCTTGGATGGAAGCTAGTGCACGATTACCATCGTCACCCTCCTCATCACAAAGTGTGACTTCCGGTTCATACACTTCCTCTTCAACACCTTCTCCCTCATTAACTTCTTCAACTAGGAGAGTTCTTTGGGAGTCTCTTATGGAGCATTAGGCAACAAAATGGCCAAACCCATGACACTTAGAACACTTCGTTTGTGAGTCACCCCTGATGACTCACCCACCACACCTATCCCTCTATCAAACCTTACGTTTGTAGGAGCGGATTGTATAGGTTTGGGAGGTGGGTTCCCGACACTAGGCTTCCCTTCTCCGACTTGATAGCCACCGGCATGCGACTCAAATCGTCTCACCACCGTCATTTTCAAATACCGTTCGAGGTCTTGCACAACGACATAGCACTCCTCAAGAGTGTCAACGGGGTAGGAGATCAACTCTTTTTACAACTCTATTCGCACCCTAGTGTGAAACCTAGAAAGGGTGACTTGAGGATCTTCCGACACATTGGGTCTCATCATGAACTCCTCAAATTTGTCAATGTACTCAATCACAAGCATACTACCTTGGTGTAAATTTTGTCATTGGTCAAGTAGGCAATGGTAGTATGATAAAGGGACGTACTTTTCCGTAAGTCGCTCCTTCATGTCGTCCCAACGGGCAATGGGAACACGACCCGCATTTGCTCGACGTTGGCCCAAAAGAGTCGAGTTTGACCAATGAGCTTCATTTTAGTGAGTCTAACACACCGCTCATTGTCCATATCATACCATTCAAAATGGTGATCCATATCGGAGACTCAATCAAGGAAGACTTTAAAGTCCATTCATCCATCGAAGGTCGGAAACTCAACTCGGACATTTTTGAGGAGTTTCTCATCCGGATCGCAGTCATCTCCGCGATAAACTACCTCCATTTGATTTCGATTCCGGCCATTAGGTCCCGTCGCGCTCAAAACGCTGACCATTACGCTCATTGCGTCAGTCGTGATGCTCGTCATTTCCTTCCAACAGGTTTAAGCGGTCGAGAAACATCCCATTAGAAGCAGTCATAGCCGTTTGGGTTTCCTCCATAGCATTCATCCTCTCATTCATGATAATCATAATGGCTGGGATGCCCTTAAGAGCATCGACAATCACATTCGAGTCTATGGTGACCATGACTCACTACACAGGTTCTAAAATGACACGTAACTATGAAGCGCATATGATTGAGTGATTTTATCAAACACGAGATATGCACACTAATGAACCCAAATGAAATAAAATGCAATAAAATTGAAATGACATGTAAATATGCCTTAACCTAGAACCTAAGCTTTGATACCAAAATTGAAGCAAGCCAACGACCTTAAAATCTGTGAATGCCCATGATATGCTAATTTGTCGAAATTAAACTAATTAATTGAGCGAATTAATCACAAATTAAAGCGATACCTTACGGCTTCGTAGGATTCTGCTTAGGTGACCATGCTCAGCTCACGTAGGGTTCAATCCGACGCGCGAGATCTTTGAAAAATGCGGAAGAGGCGATCTTAGAGATAAAACTCTAGCTCCTTCTAGGTTGGAGCGTTTGATCGCAGTTCGCAGTTGAATCAGTGGTCCTCACTAGGGATTTTGAATTGAAGTGGTTAATGGCGCAAATCGAGCAAGCTCGAGCCCAATAACGATTGTGGATCGATGGGCTAGGGTTGGATTCAATCCACAAGGATGGACATCAAAGCTGCTCTAGAGTTGGGGTTTGGGAATTGGGACAATCAATAAAATTGAAAAAATTGGATGTAAGAGATTAATGGAAAAATAGAAAGATCAAATAGGAACAAGAAGAAAGGAGAAGATCAAAGATTACATGGCCATCACACCCTTGGCCTCACACCAAACCCACATGGGCAAGATGACTCACTCCTCAAAGCTCCTCTCAAGCTAAAAATGCAATGCACTTTCATTAAAATCAACCAATAATTGCCAAAATTGGCTTACAAAATATGCTTTATAGTGTTTACAAATGGGAATAACCCTAAAATAGAAAAGGATCATGTTACCCTAAAAGGTAACTTACACTTGCAACAAAAGAAACTACAAAAAGGACAAATTGCGTCACGTGACTCACTCGAGCGGCTTTGGTTCCCGCTCGAGCAGGAATCTTTACGGAAGGGTTGCTCGAGCGACAACTGGGGCTCACTTGAGTAAATTTTGGCTAAAAAATTTGGCCTTGATTCTTAATGCTCTCTCGTTCGAGCGACCCAAGGCCGAAAGTTTGCATGTGTCCCTGAAGCAATCTCGCTCGAGCGAGCCTAAGCAGAGACTCCTCTCTTGGGCTGCTACTTAAGGCTTTCCTCTGATAGCTCCATGGCTACTCCATTGCTTCTTCTTTCGCCGGTATACCTTGTACGACCTAAAACCTAGGTCCTTGTTGGTGGCGTCCCCGTTAATTATGCTAGAAGAGCTATCAAATTTGTCATTGGTAATGGTGATTCGATAGGCTTTTGAATGACATATGGACTAAAGATGGTATTCTTCTTCTTCTCAAGTATCAAAGAAGAATGATGGTGTAATCTGAAATGAGTATTAAGGCTAACGATTTTGATGTTATTGAGAATGGGAATTGGGCTCTCCCAACCCTTCCACTAGAAGAATTCTAAAGGCCTGGGCTACTATTCTTGACATCCAGCTTCCTCTTGGCAGAAACATTAGAGACCAGCTGGTTTGGACCTCTAGCACTAAAGAAAATTTTCATATAAATCTGATGTTACACTTCCAAGAGAACAATGAGAGGAGATAATATGGCATAATCTCATATGGTTTGGAGATACATCCCTAAACACATCTTTATGCTTTGATAGCAATCTAGAGGAAGTTGATGACTCTTGAAAATTGATGAAAAGAGGATTCAAGATATCATCGTGGTGTGTCCTATGTTGGCATGATGTCGAGATGAACGGTCACCTATTCTTCCAATGACCATACGGGAGCTGGATATGGAGATCGATCTTGTATAGATTGGGCATTAGGAAAAATAATTTAGGGACTATTGAAGCTGAGCTTGAACAGCTTATGAAGACCATCCAAGGAAATTGAAAGAGAGCTGCTTTGGCAAAATTGGCTATTGCAGCTTCCATATGGCACATATGGAGATAACACAACTCAAGGATTTTTGAAAAGTCCTAATTCAAATACAAGTTGTGCTGAAGAATACTTCAAGATGTTACCGATCGGTAATGAAGGTTCTGATCATAACTTCTGTTAGGACTTCAGTAAACTAAGAGCTGAATCTGCGCCTACCACTTCTGGATAGCATAAACTGAAAATGGGGAAAATGAAGGTGAATACAGATGGGAAATGTCATATACAACCAAATAGTCATGATAGCTAAATAGCGACGCCATGACAGAATAACGCTATGACGTCGCTATGCACACTATTTGGTGTTTGTTAGATTATAACGTATAATCTTATAAAATTGATAAGTTATAAGTGTAACATTGTTATAACTTATTGTTATAATTTATAAGTTACAAAACCCTTGACTCACACACACACACACACATTCTCTCTCTCTCTCTCTCTCTCTCTCTCTCTCTCTCTCTCTCTCTCGTCACGATAGTTGCCAATACCAGCATCGACGAAACCTTAAGATTGGCGATACTATAGTATGTGTACTTTATTTCATATTTTTTAATATCCTACATTCATTAATATTTCATTTATTTATATTTTCCTATGTTACAAATTTGTTTGATGTTCCATATTTGATTTGTATTTATTGATATTTGTTTATGTTTAGAACATGAAATCCTCAATATTGGAATCCAAGAATAATTCCTAAGTAGTTGAACTTTTTTCTTTCTCTATAAAAATATAAAATACAAAATACTAATAATTAATAAATAAAATAAAAAAATTTAAAATAATAAAAATTTAAAATATATTAATAAATAGCCTCACCACACCGCCTTCACTACCTTGACCGCAACTAAATTTTGGGGCTTTTGATTGAAATTATCACGGCAACAAAGGACGGGGAGCTAGTTAGTTTATTTATTTTGGATCAGTTAGCCGAACTAGAAACCCCAAATCCCTAATTTGGAAACCCTACTCGGATATTCCCTAAACCGTACATCCTAATCCCTGATGATAATTTTAGAAACCCTATTCCCCATTAAAATTTTGAGGCTAAAATCTGTGATTATTAGGTTCACAAATTTATCTGTGATATCAATGTTATTTTTTTATTTTGGTATCTATGTAAAATTTCTTCCAGTATTTATTATTTAGACATAGATAGATTCAAATGCAATCAAAAGGAAAGAAAATAAGAAATAAATAAATGATAAAGAATGGTGATACTACATAGAATATATATATATATATATATATATATATATATATATATATATATATATATATCAGAGATGTCAAAATCTTACGATTTACGACTTGAATCTTATGATTTAAGTTGTAGCTTAGGCCAAACGATTCGATTTTGACACAATCATTTTTGGGCCTGAATCCTAGGATTCAACTTGTGACTCTTACGATTTGACTTGAATATTACGATTCAAGTTAAACGCACGATTCACAAACTTACTTACGTGGGTTTCATTTCACGGTTCATGAAACATAAAACTCGAGAAACTTTTTTTAATATACTTTTTTTTCCCCTTAAAATTGTAAAAGCCTCTTTACAACATAAGCAATAATACTCTTATCTATCACGTGGGGTTTAAAATTTAGGCTTTTTCCTCATCTTCGTCTCTAACATGGTAAAGTTCCATATCTGTTTTTTCCTTCGAAACTTTCTGGTATGGAATCAGAATTCATTTTGTTTGCTGAAAATGACTACAACAATGAAAAGGCTCTTAAATGCATATGAAAATTTCGATTAAAATTTTGAGGATTGGTGTTTGTTTTCTACGATTGATTTCATGCCATCGGACATGAATTGATGGCGTTCAATTACACGTATTTGGCTTATAACTTTATACTATTTATGAATGATATATCATGTTAGCAAATTGATTATGGACATATTTGGATATATTTCAATTTTTTATATTTATTATATTTTTTTTCCAGATTTTTTTCTTATTAAAAAAATAGTTGTTAATTTTACGATTGAACGATTCGATTCACAATTTTCAAAACGATTTTGCGATCCAAATTCAATTTCTACAACATTGGTATGTGTGCGCTCTAGCTCGATAGAACCGAGCTAGCGCTTGGCATCTTCAGGCTGGAAGAGCTTACAAAATGGGCTAGAGGTCGATTCTGTGTCGTAGGGCAGTGAGAGAGCTGAACCTGGCTCTGTTCGAGCTCAACTCATTGACAGCCCTATGCATGAGCATTGCACTAAATTAAAACAATAACGAATAGCTGTCATGTCAGTGGTATGTGGCATATATGATAATTTATGATCTTTGTAACACAAAAACTACCATTGCTTAAAGTTGCAATATTAAACAACGAGATCAAAGAATGTTGTCCAAGAATAATTACCTTAGATCACTACAAAAATTGCATAAACCAGTCATACTGAGTCATACGACCAAGTTGTAGGGACTGTTAAAACAGTATTTAAGAAATTCAAATATAACTAATTGTGAAACAAATCTCTATCTCTATTAGTGGAGTAGACTGCAACATCAAAGAATTAATAAATTACTGCACTAGTTTTAGCAACAACCTCACAGCAACATCACGTGACGATAGTATTAGATTTTGTAGACTTTAAAAGGCGTTTCATCATATCCTTTAATGTATTTAATCACTTTTTTATGATAAATTTGAGAATCTTCTCTCCTTTATCTTCTGGTGATTGTAAGGTTGTAATTTTACTGCAAGTGCACAGAGTGCAGACTCTTTAAGGGTTTTCTTTTACAACATATCCGAAATAGCTGGAACTAGTCTGCATCCCAATTCATGTTATACGAACATCGGGATTACTAGGGACTGTTATCGACATTAGTATAATATTTTGAGCTATGGAGGGTTTTATGATTGTTAGTTTCCCATGAAGTTCCTCCAACGTGATGCGACACGGGAGCATGGTGAATCCCTCATCTGAAGTCATGGGAAGCTAATGTGCATGTGGGCTCCAGGTCTGGTCTGTTTGGGTGTGGGCTGTTTGTGCGTAGTGTCTAGTCAATGCGCAGATATGCAGCCTTTCTTCCTCTAATATGAGTTATTTCTCCCTTACTGATAAAAATATATATATATATATATCCCTCATCTGAAATCAATGTACAACATCATGTCCCATGACAGTGTTTTCTCTTAGATAAAAAGATGGCTTTTTATGACAAGGGGGAGTTTGGGAGACTACATTTACTAGGAACAACTTGTTTTATAGACCTGTTCTATGCATGAAGTCTTGACCTATGATACTTAATTCATTCTTTCACCCTATGAATGGCAAATTGGTTTGGAGCGAACCAATTCATCATTCAATTTGGTCTGATTCGGACCTATTGGGTAAGAATTACAGTTACGTATAGATTTTCTTTTTATAAAAAGAGTGGGAACGGGGAGAATTGATCCCAAGACCTCTCCCGCTTATATGCAAGGGCCTAACCAACTGATGACTGAAATTAGTATAAGATGTAAACTATATTAATATATTTCTATTTATTCTTAGCCTATCAAAATAATAATAATAATAAATGAATAAAAACTCATCCTACCCCGAGCGAATTGGGGTCACATGAATAGCAAACTGCAAATTACGAACTCAAAAACGAATCAAGCAAATTACAAATTAAGTAACATAGATCTTGACCATTCCAATTCAAGACATTATTACGACTGTAGGACTATGGATCTGAGAGTTTGATACGAACTTATACTTTAATTCAGTATGCAAGTTGCGACATTTGGATGAGCGTAGCAATTGCTTATTTTGGATAGTAGAGATATATGTCACCAAGAGACTTGTTAGATGTAACTGAAGTAGTATATGGCCCTTAGTTGCACGAAGCGGCTGGAAGCGTGTAGTAGGTTGGAAGCGGAAGCATCATTAGAGCTAAAAATTGAATAGTTTTATGGTCCACATTGACATACATTATTTACATGATTTATTATATCTTTCTTAGGAATTATATGAATCTCTAGAATATGTCCAAATTATGTATCGTCTCCAAAAGGGTATTATGTTAATTTTTACACAGATAAAATGCTAAGTGTCAAGATTTTTATCATTTTTATATAATGTGTACCCCAAGCCGTTTTCAGGGAAGGACTAGTCTCTAGGAAGAATGCAACCACCCATAAATCACATGAATCAATTAACTCTAGGGAGATTTGAAATCAAAACCTATGGGAAGCAAACCCATGCTATTGACAACTACACCAACCCCTGTTCGAGTTGTGTTTAATTTTTCAATTTAATTTATTCTAGATTTTCTCTGGTTAATTTTATTTTTTATTGATTATTTTGAAATAAAAAATGAATTTTCATAATTAATTTTTATCCCATTTTTATTGGGATAAATAATTGATTTTACTTTTTAAAGTATGTGTCACTTATCTGGATTAGTTTACACCCGTAGTATGTTGGCTAGTTTGGGATAACACACATCAGGGTCATTTGAATCACCAATTGGGTTCCGATCCAATAATCATACGTGAGGTGTATAGATTACACATAGGAATGTAACCAACCACTCTAAGTGCCAATGTATTGTCCCTTTTCTCCTCTTAATATAAGTTGGCAGCAAAATTTAATGTTCTTCAGAATAGAAAGGCATTGGACTCAACAAGCACCGTGTGCAACAAAAAGTGAACACAAAGAGGGATGGTGGACAACAACTGACTATGAAAAGAAAGGCGCAGTAACTCTTCAAAAGCGACCTCATCATCATAGCCATATCCCATCTATTTAGGATCGACAAGTCTGCAACAGAAAACTGCGGAACTGAAATCATCAACGTGAGGTCACTCATGTCTGTTCAGCAAGATATTCAACCAAGAAAAGTTCTCCACAACATGCAAGTCACATTAGAAAAGTGACTGACCAATGCTGAAGTGGAAAGGAGGACAAGTGGACAATTTATCAATGGTGACTGCGCTCAAGGACGCACCCAGAGAGATAACGTGCAATCACTCCAATAATAGCGACTATGCTCAAAGAATGCGCTTACGTTCTAATCAAAAGTTACAATACCATACAAACTTGCTAGAAGCAGTTACTGGAGGTGCTCAGTCTCTCCCAAAGAAGCAACGCATTCCCAAATTGCGGAGCAAGGGAGTGTGAGGTGATTTTTCGAAAAGGCTATGATGATCCAAAAAGCAAAGACCCACAATCTGATGTCAATTCCTTAACAGTGTGTAGTCGCATACAAGGAGGAAATTGGACATAATAAATCTTCAACAATTACTGCAAACCCTTTTGAGGCATTCCACTACAACAAAAAGCCGAAGTAAGCACTCATTGCTGGAGAAACCACCCAATGAACGTGCAGAACACCCCTGAGGTTAATAAAAAAGCCCTCACACCGTTCTCAAAACAAACAGAAGCATTCAAGATGGGGAAGCTCTGCAGAAACTACTTTACAAGAGTTTAAGCAGTTAAGTTACGCTTGTGCTTATACATGGGATCCAGATTATAAATTTTTAGTATTATCGAAGTTTATGTGTAACGAAAGTTTGTGCGGAGACTTCCTTCTAGAGAATCGATTTCTCTTTACAGTTCTTGTAGTGGTATTGTTTTCTCTTCAACACTTTTGCTTTATTTTACTATCTGCTGCCTTTTATTGATTCATCACGCTAGCAGTCAGTCTTGATCTCTACTCACAATCATGATCGAGTGATCATGCAATCATCGTATTGGCACAGTGCGCTCTTCTCCAATCTCTCTCAATATTTTTCATCAAAATGGCATAAAAGGTACACTAAATAATTATATCATTATAATTTATTATTTATTTTAGTCCTTATCCTAAACCTTAAACGAAATCTGCAAAGCCAACCCCAAATAGATGGGATAAAGTTTTGATTATGATGACTATACTGATGATGATGATGATGACGGGGAACTTGATATTCCAGTTCTAAAGGATAAAATTCTATCAGGTTTTTTATTCGTTGTTCGTTACCAAACTCTTAAGCGGCAAATTCAGTTTCATCATGTGGGCCGGTTGGTTTTTGTTAAGGACTTAGTTGGCCTAAACCCCTTATGAATTGCATCATAAATTGCTTATAAGTTTAGTTATAGGTGTTGGGTCCTCAAACCTTGGTTCCCTTTGATAAGGGAAACATGTGCCTTTTTGTTGCTGGGTCCCATGAAAATATACATAGAATCTCAAGGTTAAAATGCAGTAATGGTTCACCATCAAGATCTGTGGAATCATGTTTCCCACAAGATCCTGCAACAGTTTAGGGATAGGTGTTCGGTCCTCAACGCTTGGTACCCTTTGATAAGAGAAACATGTGCCTTTTTGTTGCTGCGTCCCATGAAAATATACATAGAATCTGAAGGCTAAAATACAGTGATGGTCCACCATCAAGATCTGCGGAATCATGTTTCCCACAAGATCCTGCAATTAAGCAATGTCGTTCTCTTTCTTCTCTTTTGTAATAGCAAACTGATACTAGCAAGAGTTGCCCTCAGCTGCCAAAGAGGGGTGCAGATTCTAACAAAATTTGCGCCTTTATTTGAATGCCTCGAAGCTATATTTCCACCAGACCGAGTCAGGGCAACGCTAGGGGGGTAGACAGTTCCTGAAGGGGGTTAGGGCTTAGCCTCTCCCCCTTAGGGGCAGGTGAGGACAGAGCTCAGTAAACAGACAGCCCTATTCCCATTATAAATATTTCACATATACAAGGACATTTTATTACTATAAAAATTTAAGAGCAAATGTGTTTGTTGTGAAAATTATTTTCTTATAATTAAAAAATGGTAGTTACAACAAATAGAAATTGGTTAAAGTATAATATATATTACAATGCCAGATTTTTCAACAGTGGAAATTTTTTTAATTTCTTTAGTCGTAACCCCTCCCTCCCTCCCTCCCTCCCACACATGTAGCCTTCCTTTAAATGCATCATAAGCTTATAGAATGTCTTTAGTCATTGAATCCTATCAAAAGCTGGATTCACTAATTCAGCTTCTGACTAAATTTGTTGGCTATAAGGTGCTTCACAACCTTATGCCCTAACACCACACACATGTACAACAATATTTATATTTGAAGTAAGGCTTTAAAAAATAAAATGTGGTGTTACTACAACACCACGTTATGTTACAACCACCTCACTTAAACAAAAGGAAAAAACCTGTCGCATGCTTTGAATCGGACAATAAAGATCATTTTTCATCCCAATCTCACACTAAAGATCTTGAGAACATGGGCCTATCATTAGATGGCCAGTTAGTAATTCCCAAGGTAGTTAAGGTGGTCTGACGAGATCATGGTGAAGAGGCTCGCTACGCCATAGCGAAGCTATTTATTATTTTATTTTTTAAAATTTCTTAATTTTATCTATTAACTAGTAGTATTCTTATATATATATATATATATATATAGGAAGAAAAAAAATCAACTACTAAGGCATCATACTTTGATTCTAAATTTGAAGATTTCATGTTCTAGGCATAAACAAATATCAATAAATACAAATCAAATATGGAACATCAACAATTTGCAACATGGTAAGTATAAATAAATAAATAAATATGAAATATCAACAAATATAGAATATTAAAAACCATAAAATATTAAGTACGCATGCAGTAGTGTCACTGACGTTGATCTTTCATCGACGATGTGACGAGAGAGAGAGAGAGTCGAGGATTTTGTAACTTATAAGTTGGGGCTTTGTAACTTGTAAGTTAACTTTTGCAACTTATATATTATAAAATTGTTATAACTTATAAGCATTATACGTTATTATCGAAAAAATAAAATAGCATGCATAGCGACGCCATAAAGTTATTCTGCCATGACGAGGCTATAGCGTGGCCTTGACAACCATGGTAATTCCACATGGCACACGCCCCAAAAAGCTAACGTGATCACAACATGTCACCAAACGTGATTCATGTTCACTTTTTGGGATGTATCTATGTAGAATCAACACCCGACCTTCTGATGGTAGGCCCATGATCTCAAGATCTATTGTGTGAAAGATTGGGACAGCAAACAATCTCCATCGTTTGATTCAAAGCAGTCAATGGATTTTTCCTTTATTTAAGTGAGGTGGTTGTAACATAAAGTGATGTGGTAGTAACACCAGCCTAAAATAAGCTATAAGGTGTATGAGCACATCTATAGTTTCCATATAACAATATGAATATAATTCATCTAAGTTAAATTCAGAAAAAGACAATTCGGTGCACCCTTGATTCGGTGATATTTTATGTCTTTTCTGAAAAATTGGAGACTTTTGAGACTATGAATTATAGATGGAGAAAGGAAGTATGCATTCGAGTGCAGGTTTGAATTGCACTCGAGTGTGTTCTCCCATAGGTTCCCTATGGGGGCTTTCAAGAACAAAAATTAAACAGAGGGTATGACCTCAATCTAACGGTGCGAAAATGAACGTGATTTGATTTTGCATTTCACTGTTCATTTTAAAATCCATTGACCAATGTGGTCAACAATGATTAAAATACATTTTTATCATGGATCGACCTTTTGCATGTCCACATGGCACCCAAATGACAAAAGTGGAAGGTTCAACCCTGAACTAGAATGTAGGTTTAGGAGTATGCCTGGTCTGAACTCCATAACATTACACCGCACCCAAAAATGGGTTTAGTCCCATGTGGAGCAAGGAGGCATTGCTTAGATCATGTTGTAAACTAAAAATTTAAAAAAAAAAAAAAAAAAAAAACCTGATTTCGATTGCTTGATTTTTAAAGTCAGAATATGTTTGTTGTCACCGTTGATGTTTTGACACAAAAATTATACGGTAAAGATCTGATTTAAAATTTTTATTTTTAGCTTTTAGCATAATTTATGCAATGCCCCCTTGCTTGAAGAGGTATACGCCAAACCCTCATACTATATAATTTATGATTATATATAAAAAAAAAATATTCAGCCACTGGTTTTCACTTGCACATGGGTCAAACACCGAAAGATATAAAACCCATAAATCTTTTCAGAACACATCAAAATTGGAAGATGGTTACAAGATTCGAAAAAATAAAGAATAACAATTTAACCATCTTCTGATATTTTGAATTCTGGGGCTCGATTCGCTCTGCCATTGCGGGGTTCCAAGCCCGAATGAGAAAGGACTAGGGTTAGTATCAGGTAGACAACCGGCTATAAAAACCTTGGTCAAAAAATTTCTTAGTAAGTCATATACATAAACAATGCTAGCAAACTCTAGAATGATGGGATATAAGGCATAAGAAATGACCATGATGATAAAAAAAAAAGGCCATTATAATAAAACTAAGAATAAATAAATACTGTGATAACAAGTCTAACGATTACATATTTATTGATTTAAATCTCTAAAAGCATTATATTAAACTAAAACTTAACAGGAAAAGATTCACAAAATACTTGATTTACTTACAGCTGATGTTTTTTGGAAAATGACACCACGCTTGCAAATTAAATCAAGAGGTCTTTCAAGCAACCGGGAGTGCTGATAAACAACCCAATACAAATAAAAGGATAAGATTACAATGGATAAAGTTAATGGAAGAGAACCTTTTATTAGAAAGCCATCATATATAAGACAAAGCGTACACAAGATTCATGCTATATTAAGGCATGCAATTACTGCAATGAACTCAATTTTTTTCAAAATTTGATATTACAGCCAAAAAAATAAGTAAAAAATCGTGGTTAATTTTTTACTTTGTACCGATAAAATGGCAAGGGAAACATTCATGCTATATAGACATAGAAACATGAACACACAGATTCGCATAAGCATCCATATGAAGCTTCCATGGAAATAAACTTATGACTCCCACTTATAGAAGAAAAAAATACACACACACACACATATCAACCAAGCATATTTTCAGATAACTTTCTTCCAGATTAAACAGCAATTAAAATAAAATCACTTGAAAATTTAGGAATTGTTAAAGGATATACTGCAGCACAACTGAATGGTTAACCATGACAAAACCTAATTTTTTCCAAAACTCCCTTAAAGAATATTTCTAACACTCACTGAGAAGACCCGACTCGGTGAGATATCAAGGCAACTCGAGACCCAACACGGGTAACTCTCAATTGGTTGCGTTGCTCAATCGATTTGACAAGTTGAAACTGGGGCAACTTTATCGAGTTTTAATGAATAAAACTTGGGTTCTATTTTTAATATTTAGGGTGTGTGTGTGTGCGCGCCAAGCTTCCAAGTGGAGCAAGGTTACATTGTTTACAATATCTTTTTAAGAAACAAATTCAAAACTCTATCACCGCCACGTATTTTTTTGAGGCTCGAAATCTAGACCATTGAAATCAGATAATGTTTGATGTTCACTTTTAAAAATATTTTGATTTTTTTTTTAATATATAAAAAAAATTGATCTATAGAATGCACCCGAGTGCACGTGCCAAAAATGAGTGTTTTGGGTGCCCAGTAAAGTCCACGTGGAATCGTTGGGCACGCTCACCAAGCTCAAATGGCTCATCTTTTGAGCAATCCAAGCCATCAAAGTCATATCCCATGTTGGGAGCTACTGCAGGCCAAAAAATGCGGTCATTGGTGGATTGGAGCCATCTCCTCTATGCACTCTAATAGGGACGATTGTGCACTTTTTAATGGGCAATATTAAAGTGCACTGATCTGATGGTTCCAATGTTCTGACATGTGGGATTTTTATTATGAGTGCTGTTAAAAGTGATCACCATACACATGAAACCCTTGAAATGATTAAAGATATATGCCACGGATTGAATGGATGCTTTTAAGGTTGGTGTGTTTGTGATAGGTTTCTTCTCCTTTATTCAATTTCAAACTTTAAAGTAATGCTAGTCTCATCGCTCTAAGAAAGGTTTCTCCATTATAAGGATTTTCAACGCCAAAATCACTGAAAGGTCAACGACATATTTTCACTGATTTGGTCATTCATAAACACCTCTGCACTGCTGGTCCACCGTTAAATGATAAACTAAAATTTTCTTTTGTTTCGCTAATGATGGTGATGACGAACCCCTTCTCTATCACAAATTCATTTTTTTTCATGGATGCTCTGTGCAGCTGATGGTATTCTCAGCACAAAATCAGTAAAAGGTTAATGCCTCAACCGCATACATGACTGATTTTTTTCATTCATAGTTGTGAATCTCCCTCCCTGACTGCGAGACTGCGATTGCAATTTTTATAAGTCTGATAATTATCGGTGCCAAACCAGTGAAAGATCAAAAGAATACTGTCACTAATTTTATACTCCAACAGTCCAGCGAAAGTCGCATAGACTTCAATCTGATTATCAAAAAGTTAGGAACCTTAAAACAAATATAATTAAAATATAATATTTTAATTTGTTAGATGCCGAATTGCCGAGTGGTTCCTAATGATAAAGTACATTGTGCGGCAATGTTTCAGAAGGATGGGCCTATCACCACAAGGTCCACAACATCATTTAGTGAGGATTCTGGGCAATACAGCACCATCTACTAGGGTATCGGAGGCTATTATCAAGGTTCGAGATTATATAGAAAAAAACAAAATACACGACCTAAAAAGTCGATCAAAC
This sequence comes from Chloranthus sessilifolius, assembly GCA_021018995.1. Taxonomy (NCBI): domain Eukaryota; kingdom Viridiplantae; phylum Streptophyta; class Magnoliopsida; order Chloranthales; family Chloranthaceae; genus Chloranthus; species Chloranthus sessilifolius. The sequence continues at coordinate 130,090,814 of CM037586.1, read as the reverse complement.
ATTTGAATCGACTTCGGAAAGTGGCCTGTGGTAAAAATAAATCCCCACAATCAAGAAGATGATGAGGATTTGGTGCCTAGGGAATCCCAGGGGTGGTAATCGACGGTCCTCAAAACCACAACAAAAATGACCAATGGATGCATTTTGTAGGCCGATCCCCGAAGGCGAGGTAGATACATCTGAAGAAAAGGGGAAATGGCAAACAACCATAAAAAATATATACACAAGAAATTAGAAAATGTGCATGTTCGTATCTTGCTTGTCGGTTCTACCAAGCAGGAATTGTGCTTAACATTGTCAAGCTCAAGATCTTCATGTTGGCTATGGAAGCAGTTGGACAGTTTGAACCAGGTTTCAAGTCTCTAAATTATCATGAACTTCGTGAGACATTTTTTAAAAAGAGGTAAATAACACAAGAAAAGTGTTGGATCTCTCTTAAAGTAGAAGTGGAGAAGTATGTGTGTACCATCATGGTTGATGGGTGAATAGATCAGAGTGGGAGAAGTCCCATAAATTATTTGGTTAGTGTGTGAAGGGAACAATGTTCTTAAAATCACTGATCCCGCTTATTCAATGCATGACAAAGACTTCTTATTTAAGCTACTCGACGATGTGATTGAAGTAGGAAAAACAATATTGTGCAAGTTGGTACTGATATGTTGTCTTCATATGTGGTTGTTGGGCACATGTTAATGGTTGAAAGGAAATAATTATTTTGGATCCCATGTGCAGCCTACTGATTAGATTTAATCTTGGAGGATTTTGGAAAGTTGCAGATGACGGTTAATATTTTGGAAAAGGCATAAGCATTGACTACAATCATCTACAAGCACACTTTGTTGGTTAATATGATGAGAAAGAAACCTGGAGAAGGTATCTGATACAACCAACAGTTACACGATTTGCTACTGCTTTGTGAAAATTACAAAGCTTAAACAATCATAAGGATGCTTTACATACGTTCTTTGGGTCAAATGCCTATACACAAAGTAAGTATGTGAAGAAATCTGAAGGGATTAGGGGATTCAACATTGTATTGCCTATGTCATTTCAGAAAGGATTCATAAGTTCTCTTAGGACATCTGATCCTCTTGTTAAGGAGCTAAGACTTGTCAATAGTGAAGAGAAGCCCCAAATAGGCTATGTATGTCACAAAATGATTCAAGCTAGAGAAGACATCACATCGTTATTTTTCAATAATGAAAGAGAGTACAAGCCTATATTAGAAATTATTGATGGAAAGTTGGAGATGCACTTCAATCAGCCACTAAATTTAGCGGTGTACTTAACCTACAATTGTATTACACTGCAAAAGAGGTGAATGAAGATTCTCTAGCAAAATTCTAGAGGTTTTTTTTGGGTGTTTAGAGCGAATGGTTCCTGATAAAGATGTGCAAGATGAGATAAGTGCACAGATTGTTGACTATAAGAATGCTCGAAGAGTTTCTACAAAAGTTATGGCAACCCGAGAGAGTAAAAAAAAATTGATCCTCCTAAGTAATTTTTAGTTACGTCCTTGTTAGTCAAGAGTATTAATTTATTTGTTTATCCATAAATATGTAAGTTACGTTATTAATAATTTGTTTCTAATTTATGAGTATCTAAAGAATCTAATCTATCTGCAATTGAGTGGTGGGGACTCATACGAAATAATTGTGCCTAAACTAAGGAACCTTGCTTGTCGTATTCTTGTCTTAACCTGCCATGTACCCAGTTGTGAACGTAATTGGAGCACACTTGAGCATGCAAGTTATCAATTATAAACATAATTATGCATTTCAAGTTTTTAGTTTTTGTAATCTTTATTTTAATTGTCACTTGTACAAACAATTATCAGTCATACACTTACGCTTATTCAATTATTTTGCTTCTTATGATCTTGATTCACATGAAGAAAAGAAACAGACTCGAGCAGAAAAGGTTGAATGATATTTGCATGCAATAGAATCAGTTATTAAGGAAAAGGTTCTTAACAAAAACGAAAAAAAACTAGATGTGCACGACCCCATTAGTGTGGATGAGTTTGATTCTTGTGGTGAATGGTTGATTGAGCAATCTGAGGACGAAATTGTCTTGAGGGTGATCTCACATGGATAAATATAGACCAAGCCTTTTCAGCTGGCCGAAATGTCACAAAGGCCAAGGAGACAAACCATACAACCGAGATCAAAGTCATCAAAATCTGCCATTGGAATTCAAGTTCAAAGAGATCAAGGAAAAAGGAGATTAACGGACGAGATTGACTCAAAGGAGATATTCGAGGATGAAGTTTACGTGAAAGAGGAAGATGACGACGATGTTGATGGATCTGATGGCGATGCACCAGCCAGTCAAGGATGGAGAAAATGGACCTTAGATCGGAGGATAAAAATTAATTCAGTTTATGTTGTCATATTGATACAATCATACAATGATACTTGAAAAACTTAAGTCTAATGCTCTATTTTGTTATACATTTAAGTTGCTAGTTGATTACTTAATTGTTGCGTAATACTTGCTTCGTAAATGTTAAATTGTTAATGTTTCTTTAATTTTTGTTAATCGTTTATTACTTTTTATTCAGATTTTAAGTTTTTAAAATATTGTTGTCAATTTACTTGAAGTTGATACTTGATAGAAGTATAAATGTCGACAGCTTCTACTTTTTTTTCATTTTAATTGTTAGGTGTTAGTGTGCTACTTTAAGTCTTTACTCTTTAATAGATTTTAAATTGTCTATTATCACCATTTTAATTATTATTAGTGGTTTATCGATATTCATAGGGATTTGACAGGGATTTTTATTTAAATATTCATAGGGATTTGACATGTATTTTTATTTGGATATTCATAGGGATTTGACAGGGATTTTTATTTAAATATTCATGCAGGCTTGGGAAAAGCCGGCCGACAAATGGCAGGTTGTAGTTATTGTACTGTTAGTGTCACTTTATTAAAAAAACATTGATTGCTATAGTTGAAGTTTACGTGAATATTATTGGTTTGGTTCGATGGTTTTCACTTTGTCAACATATTTGTGGACTAGATGTTACATGTTAGCTATTTTGTCGCATTACTTGGTACTGTATTAGTATTTAGTAACGATATAATTATTGTCATTTCTTTATTTTATACTTATTCTAAACTTCGCAAGATCCTTAACTAAAATTATATAAAAATTGCTATAAAAAAATTCCTTGCCACCTGGGCCACGCCTAGGCCCCGTTTGTTGCATTTGTATCTATATATATAAAGCGTTGGTAGCCATGGGGGTAGCACCCAAGCGCTACCCACGTGGGCTAGATCATGTGCCACATGATCTCCAAACCAATACCCGTTTTGAAGTGTACGGCCACGTGGCATGTGATTTTAAAATTTGATTTTAAAGACTTTTTTGCCCTTCAATTGTAAGTCAAATATAGGGTGACGCCCACCCACCCTCGTGCACTAATTTTTTTCCCAATTTGATCACATTTTCAATGATGGATAAGCACCCTTTTAATTTTTTTTTACATGGCACCTGATCAAGCTTTTGCACGTGTCACCCGATTATCGGATTGGATGCAACATGGCGCCCAGCTGGCTCATGGACGCCAAAATGCTACTGCCGTGGTAGCATCCCAGCCACACACACACACACACACACATGTGTGTGCGCGCGCGCGTTGGAATACCTTAGATAGGACTCCAACATCACATTGAGCTCCACGTGGCCAACCAAATACTGGTTTGGTACCACATGGAGCATCAGCAGGCTGTATATATCAATTCTAAAAAAGATTTAAGTTCAAAACTGAGCTTTAAAAGTGAAAATCAAATTTTGACTATAATTCAATGGTCTAGATTTTATGAATCAAAAAATACATGGTGGAGATATTGTTTTTTTTTTTAAATCTTTAGAAATGATCTAAACAACACTACCATTGCTCCACGTGGCACCCAAAATTAAGGTATTAAAATCGGTATCGGACTCGGGTATCGGTTTGCCCGAGGCCGATACGTATCGGTCAACTTGAAAAAAAAGGTCTCAGTTGTACAGCGGAATTTTTATTCTAAAAAAATTGATGGGAAAGAAGTGCACGGTGCACCATACCCTATCACATTTTTTAAATGTATAAAATTCTCAAAAGTCAAAACTGAAAAGCTAGTGGACATGTGTTCTCATTTGGTAACCTACAAAATTTTGAATTGATGTGAGGTGACATGACATGACAACATAGCAAATGCACACAAAAAACTAGAAAAAAACTGTTAACTGGCAAGGACTAGGGAGTAGAGACTATAACGTCAGTAGACTCAATAAGTCACAACACATAAAATATTATAAAAAGCAGCCATACCTGCGCGTGTACTGATTGAAACGCATGCGCAGTTGCACTCTCTTCCTGATTTACCAGTGGATGCCCGATATGTATCAGTATCGGCCAATTTTTTATACCATGCCCAAAATATGTTTTGGGTGCCAGCGGACCTCCATGTGGATGTTGGAGGACAGCAAGGGTACTCCACTGGAGTACCTTCCTTGGACCCCATACATATACACACACACACACACATATATATATATATGGAAAAGGATTGTGTTCCCGAATGGTATACGGTGAGCGTGCCCCATGGTCTATGTCGAATTCCACATGGCACTCAAAATGCTGTTTCAGTGCCATGTGGAGCTCAGGTGCATTGTTTAGATGAATTCTACGGAAAAAAAATCAAAAGATTTTTGTTTAAGGCAAAAGTCATACGTTGACTGATTTCAATGGTCTAAATTTCAAGGCACAAAAAAACTTGGTGGAGATCAGTGGGTGCCACATGGAGCTCCACATAGATCATTGGGACATTTCCAATGTGACATTTTGGCCCACCTTCATAAGTGAAAAGGCCAAGCTTCACAATTTTTATGACAAACTAAAAGCCCACCAATCTCTCAAATTATATTCTCATTTTTTGTATACTAAATTTCTCCCTAAAGGTTTAAATGAAAAGGGGGCTCTTCATCTGTATGCCATTTATGAAGGATTCCAACCGGGGAAAGTAAGAAGCGGTTAGATCAATACTTAATGGAAACAATAATCCAAACAACATAATACGTGGAATTCAACTCAAGATAGATGTAAGAAGCAGCATTGGCAAAAAATCTATAAAAAAAATTGGATTATTACCATTATTTACACAAACACTAAAGAATAAACAATATATTAAAATATAAACAACAATGCATACTAGTCTATCAAGCCTAACAATATCAGAACACTCCCACGCCCACACATTTTCATTCTTTCCCAATTATTGAACACCCAAGGGGCCAAGATTATACTTGAAATTATTAGCAGCGTCTAGTGTTAAGAGTGTGAAAAATATAGGGTTAAAATACAATTAGGTAAGGTGGGAGAATAAGAAAGAGATCAAAATGAGGGTGTTGAGTTAAACAGCTCAACCAATTTTCTATTAATATATGTACTATGTACAGATGTACCTACATATGAAAAATCCAGTAAACACACTAACCAATCACAAAATGTACACCAACACTCACCCTCGGGTTGGAGCATATATATCAACAATGCCCAACTTGGATACGAGTACACAAAATCTAGATTTCCCAAGAGCTTTGGTAAGAAATCTGCAATTTGCTCCTTCGAACCAGAGAAATACAAAATTCACTTGATTTTCATATGAATAAAATGACAATCAAGTTTTATATGTTCAGTCCTTTCATAATACATAAGATTCTCGGCTATGTGTCTGGCTCCTTCATTGTCTCCAAAAAGGTCCATACGGAGTTTCACATGGATTCCAAAGTCAACAAGGATAAACCTGACCCACATTCCTTCACGAGCCCCTTGAGACATGGCTCTATATTCAAATTCAGCACTTGAATTTGACATAACATGTTTTTTACTTCTCCGTGTCACTAAATTGGCTCCAACAAAGGCGCAATAACCAGTTGTGGATCTCCTATTACTAAGGGATCAAGCCACTGTTGTCAAAGGCGACTGCATATGTGATTATGTGATCGCATATGTCATGATGGCATATGCGATTTTAAGGGTATGCGATCGCATACTGTTCCAACGGTCAGAAATGACCGTTGGAGCTTGTTTGAATTTTATTTTATTTTTAAAGCCTCCCCAAAGCTTATAAATAGGTGGTTTCTCTTCCTAATCCACACCACATCCATCTAAGGTATGATTTGTCTCTTTGATCTTCCTTTTTAGTTTTTAGTGCTCTCTCTCTCTCTCTCTCTCAAAGTTTTGTTGATAATTAATTTTGCTCTATTTTGTAGGTAACTAAGTAAGGAGCTTCAATCTTCATTGACATGCCATCATTCATTCATTCTTCAAGCAAAGAGGGAAGAACTCACTTCAAGAATCAAAGATTCAAGAGTTAGAAATTAATTTATAAACTAAACCCTCTACATATTCTCTTTTGGTGAGAATATGAACATTAGTTACTTTCAATTTTGTAGCTCTTGAGCGCAAAACCATAAAAGCAAGTGAAGCAGGAGCCGCCGGAACGTTGCCGGAATCAGCACTGACATCAGCAGCCGCCGGAAAGTTGCCAGAATCATCGCTGGCTTTGGGGTTTTGATCGAATTTTTTCTCCGGTTATTTTTTTTCCTTTATGCTCACCTTGATTTGAGGACCCGATCACGGACTTCTACTTCATCTTCTTCCTTGGGACTGTGAGTTCACGAGAGTTGCAGAAACCCTAAAGGGTTTCAGGTTTCAAAAGGGCTGTGTTCTGGAGCATGTGAGGCCATCAATCACATTATCAATGCTCCAGATCTGCTGTGTATGTCGCCGGTGAGTGTACCGAGGTCGCCGGAACTGCAAAAGCCTCGCCGGAACTGTAAAGACGTCACCGGAAATGCAAAAATGTTGCTGGAAACCCTCTAATATTAATGGAAAAGCCAGTCTATGCATCCAGATTGTTGGTTATGGTCGGAATAGGCTGAGGATTTATTTTTGGGTCTGATTTGGGGCTTTGGCTGCCCGTTGCATCGTCTATTCACTTCATCTTCTTTGCTGAGAATGGCGGGTTGCGACAACAGCTGGACAGTCTACATGCAACCTCGTGATGCAACTGCAAACATCATAGTCTAGCCTTCTTTTGTGTTTAAATTTTTTACTACTTCCAACCACATCCGTGAACAACCTTCCTCTTCAGCATTGGGTTGCATCTACGAATGCATTTTCTTTTTACAGCCACAGATTTCAATACACTAGTTTTCTATATTTGCAGCCAGGGGTTGAAATTTATGGAGTCAGTATTTGCAGGTGTGGGATGTCTTACTGCAGATTCAATATTTGCAGCAGATTCAGTATTTGCAGCTAGGTTGCAGATTCAGTTTTTATATTTGCAGCTGCTTTAGTAGCAACTGTGGGTTGTCTTACAACAGATTCAGTATTATATTTGCAACTGCTTTAGTTGCAGCCGTGGGTTGTCTTAGAGCAGATCAAGTATTTGCAGCTGGGTTGCAGTTTCAGTATTTGCAAGGTACTCAACATGAGCCAAAAACAGAAGGTGAGAGGAGGGGCTACCAAAGAAGGTATTAATGCGGACGAAAGAAAGACGGTGGTGGTGTGGATTGGCGACTGGTTGTGCAAGGCTTGCAGGAATCTCAAATTTAAGAGGAGGATCAGATGCCATTATCGTGGATGCGAATTTATGTGGCCTGACAAGACATGGGGAGTTGACGATGGGGCGTATAGGGGTAATGGGTCGCTTACTGGGCCCTAGGATGAGCCCTCGAGCCACCACAAGGCCAATGGTGGGCTGCTTACCAAGCCCGTGGATCCTTCAAATCAGGTTTTATTTTTTAATGATAGATGTAGTACTTTGTCCAGGTCTTTAAGACCGGGTAAAACGTCTTCTGTTGCTAATGTTTCTTGGGGTGATGAGTGCAGATGTATTGGGTCGGTTTGCAGGTCCGAACGCAACAGCCAAACCCCATCACAACAGAAGATTGGGCCGATGCACCTAAAAAGTCATTCTAGAAAGGGGTCCAACTGCTCAGGCCCCATTGAAGGTGACTCTGAAGACGGCCTGTGTTCGATGTCAGCAGACACAATCAAGGAGGCGGAGAGATTGATCGATGTTAGGACAAAGTTGAGGATCTCCCCTAACATTAATAAAAAGGGCTTACTGAAGCTATATGAGAACATTATCGAGAGGGGGAAACAAATTGCCAAGGCAAAACGACCAAAGATGAAAAAGGGCAGAGCAAGGTCGAGATGGGGTATGTATTACTGAAGAAAGCGGAAGGGCCAAAGGAAAGGCAAGATCACAGAGGAGGGTTCAGCGAAGGGCAGACTGGCGGCAGTGGCCCACTAGAGGAGGACTCGTCGGTCGATTTTTCGGGCTAGTTTAGTATGTTGATTGTTATGAAGTTTATTAATTGGAACGTGCAAGGGTTGGGTCACTCGGACAAAAGGGCCTTGGTCAAGTCGATCATCAAAAGTCAGAAACCGAAGATCGTAAGGTTACAGGAAACCAAATGGGGAGAAGTTGATGCAACAATGATTAGAAATGTCTTACCAAGTTTTTCGTGGGAGTGGAGGGTCTCAGAAGCGGATGGATCTAAGGGTGGTATCCTTCTAGCTCGGGATCCAAACTGCTTCTCGATTTTGGACTCGGAGATCGGGGTTTTTTAGTGGCGGTTTTTCTCCAAGACTGTAGAAATGGGAAATAGTGGGTGGCAATAACGGTGTATGGCCCAACTGATAACCAACGCAGAAGAGATTTCTTCCATGAACTCAATGTCGTGATTAGTAAATGGGACTCACCGGTGTGCATAGGGGGAGATTTTAATACGTTGCTGAGTTCCAAGGAGAAGAACGGTGGGACTATAGATATAACTGCCAGGGAGCTTTTTTTGGATTGTATATCGCAAGGTGCTTTATTTGACCCGAGGATGTTTGGAGGGAGGTTCACATGGACTAGTGGGCAGGAGGAACCTACAATGTGTAGGTTGGACAAAGTTTTGTGTGGAACAGATTTCTTAGAGGTGGTGGCGGAGCCCACAGTCCATCAGCTAACTTCAACTATCTCGGATTATAGGTTGATTGTCTTGGCTAGCAGTGACTATAGCAGGATTGATTCCAGAGCGGGGACCTTTCGGTTCAATAACACGTGGCTGCAGAAGGAGTTCATTGGGAAAATTTGCGAATGGTGGAATCAAGATAACGTCGCCGTATCTGCTACATATATATTTACTTCCTAGCTCAAGAACTTAAAAAAGAAAATCAAGGAGTGGAATAAGGACACATGGAAAGTTGCCCATGATGAAAGAGTGCATTTTGGACGAAATAACGGTCCTGGATAGAGCGGAGGAGATTGCTAGATTATCGAACGAAGAAAAGGAAATTAGGGTGACCCTAAAGATGGAATTTAATCGACTTGTTATAGAGGAGGAAAAGGCTTGGCGGCAGAAATCGAAAGCCCATTGGTTGAGGGAGGGAGATGGCAATACTAAATTCTTTCACTCCATGGCTAATGGGCGCAAAACAAACAACTATATCTCATCAATCACAGTTGGCGGAGTATCTCATGAGGATCCTACTGCTGTCCGAAATAAGATTGTGGAATTTTATGAAAACCTCTACAATTCAGAGGAGATTTACAAGCCGACAATGGATGGAATTCTTTTCAATTGCATTGATCCGGATAGGGCCAGGGAATTGGAAAAGGGGCTCGAGGAAGAAGAGGTCAAGAAAGGCGGTGGAAAATCTGGGAAAGAATTAAGTCACCAAGACCAGATGGGTTCACCGCTGAATTTTACAAAGCTTGCTGGGACATTATTTGTGTTGACTTGGCCATGCTTCAAGAATTTCAGGAAACGGGGAGAGTTGTAAAATGTATGAATTCCACCGTTATAGCCCTCATTCCGAAATGTGTTGGGGCTTCCAATATTTCGAAATACCGGCCTATTAGTCTGATAGGATGTGCATACAAAATCATCGCTAAAGTGATGGCTAATCGGTTGAAGAAGGTTATTGGTCAGCTAATATCAAATGTACAAAGGACCTTCATCCCGAGAAGACAGTTACTAGACATTGCAGCGTCGGCAATCGAAACTATAGATTCGATTAAACAGCGCAACAAAAAGGGTTGGATTCTAAAGATAGATATGGAAAAGGCTTATGATAGGGTCCAATGGGAATTTTTGGATTATGTTTTACAGAGAATGGGTTTTGGGAACAAGTGGCGAAAATGGATGAGAGGATGTTATGCCTCAGTTCGGTTCTCGGTGCTCATAAACGGGATTCCTCAAAGATATTTTAGGAGTAAAAGAGGGTTGCGGCAGGGAGATCCCTTATCACCTCTTCTGTTTAACTGCAATGGAGAGGGCCTTCACAACCTATTCAAGAGGGCTAAAAAGATAAACCTATTAAAATGAGTATTGACGGCGGAAAATGAACAGCGAATTACGCACCTTCAATATGCGGATGACACAGTGGTCTTCAGTAACAAAGATGAGGGAGACCAGGAGTTAAAGGTGGTTACAGACCTATCAACTATTTCTGAGGGAGTATCCGGGCAGAGAATTAACCTCCATAAATCTAGCCTAGTTGGAATTAATCTGTCAATGCAAGAGACCGAAAAGGCAGCCAGAGAAGTTCGATGCAAATGTGAATCGTTTCCTTTCAATTATCTCGGCATCCCTCTTGGGGCCAGAAGGAGTAGAGTGTGACTGTGGGACACGGTAGTGCAAATGTTCCAATAGAGACTTGCGACTTGGAAGGGCAAACTGCTTAGCAATGGGGGAAGGCTTAACCCATCAGATCCACCATGTCATCTATTCCAATTTTTATGATGTCTCTCATCAAAGCACCTACTTGTGTCACGAAAAAGCTCGAGAAAATTATGAGGAATTTCCTGTGGGAAGGAGCCGTAGAACGAAAGAAATTTCTTATTGTCAAATGGGAGGAATGTTATGAAAAGAGAGATTGCGTAGGATTAGGAATTAGAAACCTAAACTTAGTAAATAAGGCCTTTTTAGCCAAATGGTTATGGAGGTCCGGTGATGAGGGGGAAAGAAACACTTTGTGGTGGCAAATCGTCGCATCTAAATACGGAACAACCGACGGGGATTTGAATGGTAATGTCAACAATAGTCGTACATCAGCTTGGTGGAAGGCAGTCAAAGAAACAACTGATGAAGTCAATCAGGGTACGACTTTCAGCTAGGGAGATGGTTAGAAAATAAGGTTCTGGAAAGATGTATGGGTCGGGGATCAACCCCTACAAACGACATTCCCATCGATCTTCCTTCTCTCTGACTCGAAAGACGATGTGATTAGTAACTTTGGTCACTATATTGAGGGAAACTGGGTGTAGAATGTTACACTAAGAAGGCAGTTATGGGACTGGGAGACGGGAACTTATCAGGACCTACTAAGAGCTATTGGGGAGGTTTCGCCTAACTCTGAAAATAGAGATCGAAGATTATGGAGATACACTCCTAAAGGAATCTTCACGGTTAAGTCCTTGTACAATCAGTTGTTGATGCAGAAGAGAAAGCTCTCGCAATCTAGAAGATGGTCTGGTTTCTGGAAGGTCAAGATGCCGCCCAAAATTAAAAAAATCGCCTGGTTGGTTAACCGGAGAAGAATACTCACCTGAGATCAATTGAGTCGAAGAAACATACTTATTATTAACCGGTGCCTTCTATGTATGAGGGGAAGGGAATCAACTGCTCACATTCTTTTACATTGCTCTTTTGCACAAAGCATTTGGCATAAGATATTCCGGATTTTTAACGTCCAATGGGTGACTCCTTTTTTGCCAACAACCATGATGGAAATGTGGAAAGATATGGAACTGGTGGATCACAGGAAAGATTTATGGCCGCTTACGATCTATGCGGTGTTTTTAGCTATCTGGAGGGAAAGAAACAACAGAGTCTTCACTAGTAAAGCAAAACTGTTTTCGTTGGTTATATGGGACATTAGAGCTATGGTCGTATCGTGGAGTGCTAGCAAGATGGAGGACTTCAAGGATGGGTTCGTGCAATTCATGCTGATTTGGGAGGATCATTGCTCTAAGCTTTTCGTTCTTCCGTGTGATGGGGGTTTTCTCTTGTGTTGGTTGTTGTCATGTTGCATCCATCCTGTGGGGTTAGTTTTTTTGGGGGTCCTTTTTCAGGTAGTTCCTTACTACCCGCCAAGGTATGTAACCCTTTCCTTTTTTTCTTTTGGCAATATAATCTTTTGTTACCGTTCAAAAAAAAAAAAAAATCAATTTATAAATTAATAGAACACAAAAATTATCTTATATATTTTTATTCTGTATTCTAGACACTATAAAATTAATAGAACACAAAACATATATTATACACATTTGGGAATTTTTTAGGATTTTGGGGGATTTTAAAAATAAAATAAAAAAAGTTATGCCATCGCGCAATCGCATAACACCGCATATACGATTTGACAACATTGGAACAAGCTCAATCTGAGTCTGTATATATTTGTACATCAAAGTGACCATGGTCACTACATAACGATCCTTTACCAAGACTAGACTTTAAGTACGTGAGGATTATGAAGACAACATCTAAGTGGTTTGTCATAGGAGCATGGATATATTGATTGACAATACTTACGGCGTAAGTAATATTTGGTCGAGTAGCTGTGAGGTAAATGAGTTTCCAACAAGTATTTGATACATCCAAATGAGAGGCCACCATCTACGGCATCAGCCTATGATTTTGCTCCATATGAGTATATGATGGCCTACATCCCAACATGTATGCCTGCTTAAGCAGATCAACAATATACTTTCTTTGAGAGATAAAGATATCCCTTTTTGACATAGATACTTTAATCCCAAGAAAGTATTAAAGGGGACCCAAATCTTTGATATCATATATTTGGCTAGTACGTTCAATCTCTATCTCATCATCACCAAACAAAATAATCTCATCCACAAACAATAAGTGCAGTATGTCGACCATCTCTCTTCAGAAACAAAGTGTGATCATAGTGACTTCTCTTATACTCTAACTTCACAATAGCACTACTAAAAAGTTTAACCAGACTCTCAGTCACTACTTCAACCTATATATAGCCTTAATAAGTCTAAACATTTGCTCCTTCTCTCCCTCGTGTTAAAAGCCAAGGAAATTGACATATAAACTTCCTCCTTAAGATCTCCAATAAACTGTGTTTTGAACACCTAATTGATGAAAGAGTCCATTGAGCAATGAGAGATAGGTGAACATGAATGTTCAATTGTGCAACAAGAAAAAAGGTGTCCATGTAATCAATTCCATGTGTTTGTGTGAACCCCTTAGAAACAAATCAGGTTTTATACCTCTCAAGGATACATCACAATATACACCCGATTTTGCTCAAGTGCCTTATCTCTTGAATCATTGGAATCCTCCACTAAGGTTGAGACAATGTATTGGAAAGACTACATGGAATTTTAATAGAATCCGGGGATGAGATAAATGAACAATAGGGGAGAGAAAGAGCATGAAAAGACACAAATTGTCTAATAGGATGAGAGGTACACAACCTAGTTCCCTTTTGTAAAGCAAAAAAGCAAATCCATATTTGGCACTAGATAAGGGTAATTCTCATGAAAACGAATTTCAGAAGGTGGACCTAGGTCAATAGTACGAGAAGGAATTGTTTGACGTTCTTTTTTCCAAGCATACGCATAATTAGGTTTAAACTTCTTTCCTAGAACTCTCCTTTTCAACAATAAGAGGCTCAACACCAACTGCCACAGGATCAGGAGACTCACTAGCAACAGGGATAGTGGTAGAAGGCATATCTAACATGGTAGATATATGGAGAACACAAGTAGATTTAAGACCAAGGCTCTGTTAAACTCCATGATTCTCTCCCTGAAGAGAGCAGGGAGCACTTGAGACAAACAAATGAGAAATATGAAACTTCGGGCTGAGTCTCATTTATATGTTGGTGTGCCACTTGATCATTTCAGTTGATGAACAAGGTGTTATATGTATGCATAATTTGATGACACATGTACCACAAGTAGTGAAATGCCCATCAAGGATTAAAATTTCAGAAAACCGATACGTATCGTCCGAGCCCAAAACCGATACGTATCGGTACCGGGCAATACATTGAATGTATCGTCCGGTACATTGGATAAAATGTATGGGAAACCACTCATACGGTACATTCAATGTACCGTATCGGTGAGTTCCGATACCAATACGCATCGCCCGATACGCATCAGTATCGGACGAAATTTTGATCCATGATGCCCATGCACCTTATATACAACTTCTTGAGTCTATAAATGCATCGTGTCTATGACTACCCATAAGGGGGATGTGCCTTCCTTCCAAACAAGGTCCACACATGGATCAAAATCTCGTTTTTTCGATACGTATCGTCCAACCCCAAAACTGATACGTATCAAATGATACTTTCCAATCCCCCCCCCCCCCCCCAAAAAACATTAAAACCGATAATTTGAAATTATCGGACAGTAATTTGAAACGATACATTGAACGATATGGACGATACATTGAACGATAATTTGACTGTTTTTTAAGGGGGCGATAAAAACCCAAAGTGTCGTATCGGACGATATTTTGACCCATGGGTTCACATGACTATAGTGATACACAATATTTACCATGAACGGTTTAAGCGCGTAGTACTTGACCAGTTAAGTGAACAAAAGTGCATTGATCAATGTATGGGTTAAATCACTAGAGTCCCAAATATTCATTTATTATTATATCTGAAGTTGAAAGAATATACTTAAAAGATACTTTGCCAAACAATCCCCCCCCCCAATTCACAATCATATTGTCTTTTCTTTTGGCAAATTTCTCAACAGCCACGAAAGAGAGACCGAATATTGTGGAGAGAGAGAGAGAGAGAGGCTGAGTGTTGTATTCTTCTTCTTCTTTTTTTAATGGTTGAGTAAAAATAGAGATGAGGTTTAGGGTTTCTAACAGAGATGAAAAACCAAGAGAAGATGCGGAGATAGAGCTAACTAACCGTTTGGAAATAAACTTGTACCCCCATTTTAATTATAACTTTTTTATATAAAGTATACATACTTATAAAGTTATAAGTCATATAGCTTGTCTAGCTTATGACTTATTTAACTTTATAAGTTATATAAGTTCTTATTTTCCAGTAAAACAAAATTATATTTATATTAGTTGCCTAAAACGGGTGCGTTTGGAAAAAGTGTCGGTTCGACCGCTTTTAAGCTTGAAGTTTTCGCTTCAAAACATGAAGCATGTGTTTTTTACATTACCGCCTAAAGTGGTTGGCACTTAGATCATAGACATGCCCTAAGAGGTAGGAGCAGCTTTTGACAACAGAGACGTACATGATCCAAGAACAAGAAGGGGTTGAATACTCAGTCACACAGACCACACTCAATTCTTTACCAAAGGCTCCAAGGTCACATTCAAATGAAAGGTAACAAGATTTCGATCAAACCTCAGCAAGAAATCTGCACCAAAATATTAACATGAATTTCTGGCATCAATCGATGAATTACATGAGATTTGGATTTCACAAAGAACTCTTCGAAAATCAGCAAACCAGTTAGATACTTACCTTGGAACTCCAGTCCAAAACCATGCCAGTCATCCCTCCTCCTTTTTGATTTCTCAATGCTCAAAATCATAGAAAATCATGATTGTCAAAAACCATAAACTACTTCAAGACACCACTCTAGCGCATAACGAGGCATTTAAGGCGGTGTGGCAAGGTCAAAAACTATAAAACCCGCTTCAAGACACCACTCTAGAGCATAACAAGGTAGTTAAGGTGGTGCAGCAAAGTCATGGCGAAGAGGCTCGCCATGCCATGGCATGGCAATTTACCTTCTTCTTTTTTTTTAACGACTTTTATTTTATATATTAATCATTAATATCAATTTTTTTACTATTTTTTGTAGAGGACAAAAAAAATTCAACTAATTAATCAGGCATAAATAAATAGCAATAATAGAGCAAAAAAATTAATTATGAAATACGAAACATCAATAAAATCGCAACATTAGCAAATATAAATATAAAATATCAAAGATTAAAAGATATGAAATATTCAAGTACACAACGACACATACTGTAGTGTCGCCCATTGGTCAATTCGTGATAGAAGTTGCAAGAAACCTATAAAGAAGTTTAGTGATTGCAGAGGCAAAGATCTTGAGCTTGTGAAGGTACAAATAAAAAAAAAAATAGTCAACTGAGAGAGATACTGTGCTGAGAAAGAGACGAGAGAGAAAATGGTTGTGAAAGAGAAAGGCATTGCGATCGAGAAAGGGTTGAACAGATAGACGATAGAGATATAAAAAAAAATAGCATACCTATATATATTTATATAGTTTATGGGGGGGAGGGGGACACGAGAGACTCGGAAGAGAATAGCTGCATAAGAGAGTGACAAGACGAGAAAGAGGAGATTTAGTCTCTAAACCCTAAATAACTCATATATAACTGATAACCTATAAAATATAAGTTATAAGTTACAACTATAACTTATAAATTATAAGTATTATAACTTATTAGTATATTATTTATTATAATATAACCTATTATATTAATTTTATAAATAGCACCATGGCGACGCCATTCCGCCATGGCGTCGCCATTTCACCATTTATGTTCATATGACGAATCCTATCGTCATTCGTCATGGCGTCGCCTTGACTACCATGAGCACAAAGTCCATTGTATTCATTAAAGTTGTACTTGAGGAGTCGATTGGAACTAAGTAAATTTAGATACGATCCGCAACCAAAGGTTGACCTGGCTGAAGTGAAAATGGCATCATGCGGATGTCAACAAATCATTGATGGTGCCAGCAACATGATAATGAGGCTGTAGCATCTTCAGATTGTTAGCAGTGTTTAGTAGTATGAAGAATATTAGGGTTGGATCAGGGTTATATAAGGAGGAAAAAGAAGTTAGGCAAAAACGAGGGGGTTGAGTTAGAGACCGCAATCACTTTTCTATATATATATATATATATATATATATATACACACACACACACACACACACACACACACTATGTACAAACGTATCTCATATAGCCCACTATTATATTCCTACATATGAAGAACCAACTAAGCACCCACCAGCCAATTCCACAATGTATGCCAACAAGTATTTCTTATATGGATCGCTGATATATATATATATATATATATATATATATATATATGAGAAGACATGTGGGAGCTAACATTGTAACCAAATATATCCTACATCAAAAACAACTTGCATCTACCTTCTCACATTTGATCAAATCAATGGTGTCCGCCAAATTTTCAGGTTCTGCAGAAGAAATATTTTTTCCCGCTGTGACGTAATTCCTCCATTTTGCTACCCATGCTGAAGGTAATAAGTAATATTTGCAACCAGGCGAAAGTGCAATACTTTTCCCCAGAAATAATTTCTCATGATTATAGCGCTGTTTAAGCTTGGCTGCTCTGCAGAATTAGCAAAGAAGTCAATCCACAAAACCACAGTTACAGTATAAACTGGAGAAAAACTATCTACACTACTAGTACCTAAGGTTATCTTCCAAGCACGCCACTTCTGTTAGCTCCACACTACAAACAGCGCAAGTCTCTGAATCTGAAGGAAAAGTTGAGCATCCCAAATTGTGTTCAGGTTTCACTGCATTAGCACTTTCAAAGAAGAAAAGCCAGAGATTCTCAGGAACCAACAAACGCTTTGCTCCAGCAGCTTGTTCTGGCATTAGTTCTCCGTGGTGACATCTGAGCGAAGCTGTTGGACTGGTATCAGAGTCACATGGAGAATCAACGTTTTTTCGACGTAACCATTGTAACAACCTATAAATTTAAACCACACTGAATAATTAGAGAGCCTCAAACAAGAAAATATAGGAACTGATTTATAGTCTAAAAAATTTAAACTAGTAATATTAGGGTCCAGGAAAATGGAGAGAGATAGAACGATTGGCCAAGGATCAGCTGCTCGTTGGATACTTTCAGATTTCCATTTTGTTTGAATATGAGGTATCCTAGGTTCCTTTTATTTTTTCCTCTTATTCTTTTAAGGGAGCCATTACTTGCACACGCTTTTCAAGTGATTGCACCGAATTTAAAAGAAAGACTTGCAAGTTTGGCGACCTCTACTATGTGAAAACACAATCTAAGCCATTTGATTTGAAGGCCATGATTTTATTTTTTATTGAAATTTTGACGACTTGGGTATCCGGGCCTCTTAGAGCACTTGCCTAATCCCAGGGGCACGTGCACGTGCGCACCCCAAATTAGCACCTGCCGGGTCAGCATGGGATATAAATCCCTAGGGTGGCTTCAAGGAGGGGATGGGATTCGAACTCAGGTCTCTTGCTATTGGAAGCAAGTACCTGGCCAGCACCACCAACCCCTTGAGGTTTGAAGGCCATGATTTAAAGATATCAATTGCAAAAGATTAGAACAAAATATAATTTTCATCATATGATTAAATGGAGTCAAAGGCTATTATATAATTCAACAGTTGACTACAATATATCATATGACAAGTATCGTGTTTTGTTCCATTTTTATGTACCAGAGATCTATTGATCATGAACTTCAAATCAAACGGCCCATATTGCATTTTTTACATATCACATGTCCCTAAAATACCAAATCTTTCTTTAAATTCAGTGCAATCACTTGAAAAACGTGTGCAAGTAATGGCTCCCTTCTTTTAATACTTTGCTTCACTTTTCACTTAAACCAGTCCCTTACTATTTTTACTACGTTATTCTATACTAATTTGTTTTCATTCTAGAACAATATTTCAAACACCATTCAATGGTTGGACTTTGATAGGTCAAATCATTCTAGCCTCTCCAGCGATTCGGAGTTAGAGTTCACGTTTTCAATATTGATTGATGCCATAACCATTTAGAAAACATATTAAAGCAAATAAAAATGGAAGGGAATTAGAAACGAGAGAGCATTACCATGTCCTAGACACATAATACAAGCTTCCATCAAAAACCTTTCCTGCAAGTGCTGCCTCTGCGAGTTCTTTCATGGATGCTCTTCGAGCCCTATAGTCATCAGAAAAAACAGTAGTCTTTGCCCCATCCTTGAGGCAATCAATGCAGTAGTCGTCACCCGTGAATGGTGGCCCTCCTCCATACTAAATAAGCATTCCCCAAAAATTATTGACAGAATATGCAAATGAGCAGCCAAAATGCAAACAAATTACAAAAGAAAATGCCAATCATAAGATGAAGAAAATGTAGTAACAGACATCAGACGTAAAAAAAGAGAACCGGTATCAAATAGTTGATCAACAAATGTTAAATATATTCTACATTAAGTATTCAATGCAATGTTATTTTAGCCAACTATCAACAATATTTATCTTTCTATGCTGTTAAAGTCAATAATTATGTTTATTAGCTACAATATAGTTAAAGGAATTCCTTGTTTTTCTAAAAAAATGATTCATCTGTGCTAATTCCTAAGATAGCTTGCCTCCACAACATCTTTTGTGCAAGAATCAACCTATTAACTGTAAAATTTAAAGAAAGTATTAAGAAGACATCAAGCAAGGGATACTACAAACCCATGTAAATTAGAAACAAGCTGCATGTTACCTATGTAAATTAGTAACAAACTGCATGGACAAGTTCTCAAATCTACGCATAGCTTCCTTCATGACTACTTCCAATGAAGCATATATTGTTAGCATACCAAAGAAAAGATCCCCAGATGCTTCAAGCCACATCAAAGATAAAGCCCAAATGAAAGATATATCATCACATGTAGATCAATTTCTAAGCCTAGGGTGAAGTTTTAAGTGCCATCTTATCACACGATGAGACACATGAGTTTCCATTGAACCCACTGCATCCCCTATCCATCATCTAAAAGCTTTTATTTGAGCACAGTTGGTTTTATTACTATCCCCGTTGCCACGTGCTGCAAAAATCTTACCATTGTTTCTATTGAAAATATTTATTTTGAGAGAATTTTGATTAGTTATCCGAGAAGTGGAAGCTTTTATGCAAGCAATACGTGGTCCATTGGTAAACCCCATCACTAGATCAGAGGAAGCCGAAGGTGGGTGATAGAAGGATTGTTTCTTTCAATCAAGCGTTCCTTGGGAAATTGTGGTATGAATCTTAATTTGAAATTATTAGCAAAGAACTATATATAAATAGAATAAAATCCTCCAACGTTGGGAAGGGAAATAGGGAAGTTAAGCCCTCCGACGGGATTGGAGTAATGTACTTGACAAAACCATGCTTTAAAGTATTAGCCAATATCAATACGCAACATGGATACATATTGGCATTGGATTAGACTGATACTGAGATACTCGAATGGGTATCTGGTATCTCCTAATAATCAATTGATATCTACTGTGTATCATCGATAGCAAGATCTAATTCTGACTTTGAGCAGGATGGTGGCGAAGAATATAACGCCTTCATCCAGCATCTTGCACAGTGATAATTCTCCCACATTGATTGTTGGGCATTAAAATTAGACATGAGAATGTGTCAAGAAGGAACTTGGTCAATCACTAAAATGAAAGTCAATCCCAGCTGTCTCCTTTTGAAAGAGATATTCCAGCCCACTAGATGATAAGGCCGCTCCTGCCCAATCACCATCATATACCGTGGTCATAGTATGCTCATTTTTTGTGAAATGGTCAATATAATAGAAATAAAATGGTATGACTCAATACAACGATTCTTTTCAGCTTTCTTAATTTCATAGAAATTTTGTGGATGAACCATATATCTATGATGAAGAATGCAAACCCTTGAAGGAGTGAGTTGCCTAACAGAAAAAAGGTCAAACTCCATTTCCTACAATTTTCACTCAAGAGTAAGTTTTCACGAAAACACTCGAGTTTTAACAAAATACACCCTAGGAGGTTGTATCAATTGGTTGAAAGGCCTGAAAGAGAGTTGTTTCCCATTTCTTACATTTTCATTCAAAAGCGAGTTTTCAAGAAACCACTCGAGCTTTAGCGAAAGATGCCCTACGAGGTTAAATTGACCAGTTGAAAGACCTAAAAGAGAACATTGTCCTGGGGGATCATACCAGTTGGTATAGGAATCAAAAGATTAGTTCACCGTTCAAGGGAACACAACTATAGTTCTCTTGAAATCAAAAAGTACAATCGACTCAAGGGTGAAATGAGATAAATTTTGTTCCACCACGTATTACTATTAACTTGTTTGATTTGTTTAAGGGACCGGCTCTCCTGCCCGTCATTTAAACACCAGCTGGTGTTTAAACGATCTTACACCATTTATTGGCTTATGATCTTGGAAATCCAAACGGTCAAAGTGATATATCATCAATTGAAGGGCCATAGGTCCCACATTCACTTTTGGGGAGATTCAAATCATTCACTTTGTGCACTCTTATCCCCATGGTTGTTCCTAATTTTGATGGCTAATATTAACGTTCACCGATCAGATGGTTTACATCCTCTTAAAAGTATGATCCTGTTGCTGGGACATGTTCCAACGATGGATTGCCACTTGGGCAATTTAGATTGATCATAGGTGTGTGCCACATGGCACAATAACAAATCACATTTCAATGGTGTGAGATAAAAAGTGAAACATTTGTGGTGTAAGATCATTTAAACACCTTTTAAATGTCAGTCGGGAGCCATTATCCTTTTTTTTAATATTAATGAAAAGGATTTATTTCCATTACACCCCATTTTCATTTTTTGGAGGTATCACATCTTAAAATCATACACTTTTAAACAATTTTAATTCTTTAATTAAATAATTTTTTTACATACTTTGGGGTGGATTGTTAAAGTCATAAAGCTATAGTTATATACCATAAACCATCACTTTTATGTGCAGAATAATCATTAATTAATGATTCATGATAGGTGACACATCAATTTGTAATGCTCAATCCCTCGTAATTAAATACTTCCTTTACATTTGTTGTTACACTTATATGCAATATACAATAAAAATATGTAACATACAAATTTATTAACTCACATACTATTGAATTATAAATTAACCCTCATTGTAATAATTATGTGCATAAAACTTAATTAATCATATGCACGTACAAATATATTACATTCAAATATATGTCTATTTTTTAACAATTCACAAAAAAGAAAAAATCACATCATATTGCTGACAAATATCGTACTCTAGGTGGCTGAAGTGACCACCGATAACGAGTTTTAAAAACTCGGATACTTCATTAAGTACGTGTTAGGAAGGTTGGGAGATGGTATTCATTTTCATTACAATCAGCATCACCTTGTCCCATCTGGGCTGGCTTTGCAACTAGTATTACTCCAATCAATTCCGTTCTAGACTTACTCCACAATCCTTCGCGTTGCTTTTCATTAATCTTACACTTCTCTTATGCTCGTATAGGGGATGCTTCACATCTTCGTTGGACATGCCCAAACCATCTTAAGTGCCATTATTTAAGTTTTTTTCTTTTATTAGATTGATCCTAAACTTCCCCTTATTTACTGAAATTATCTTCTAGTTGCTGCTTTTTAGCCCAAGATTCTGCAGCATACAACATTGTAAGTCTTACTGAAAACATACCTTCAATCGAAGTGAAACTCGTTAATCACATAGCTCGCTGTTTCACCCAACCAGCAACAATCCTGCTTGACATGTCCTCCTAAAACCCATAATCAGGTTGTATCATAGAGCACAAATACTGAAATCTATGACATGTTATTCTATTTAGTACAAATGTGATTCTCTATAGTACCTTTTTCCAAATTTGAATCAATCCGCAATCAACCAATGGGTTAATGACAGATTACTTGTCTTTCTCATGCAATGCACCAATTTACACACATGCAGGGAGGGCGGCTTGATTAGATGTTCCAATACATGTTCTGAGGAATCATTGACAATGTTTGGTGAATTGAATAATTTTATAGTTTATTTATCTCCTTTCCTTGGTCAGTCCATCTAGACCTTATAAACTTCTGGATATTGCTTGGTTAGTTCACTAGTAAAACTAGTACTCCTTGTAATGCTCAGCCTACAGTTGACAATCTCAGCAGAATTTGAAACCTACATCCAGTGCATTATGTTTTATCTAGACTACCCTATCGAGATGGATCCGCACAGGAGACCAACTTCAAAACAGGAATATTCTTCTATTGATTCCCTGTAGCTTCTAAGGCAACAAATGAAGATGATCATCATTTGTTTAATGATTTCACTTGGATAAGGATATTTTGGCATGTTTTCTTTAATATAGTTGGTGTTACTTTAAATCAAAATGATTGTTGTTTAGTAATGAAATATTAACTACTTGTTTACTAATGCTTTACTATGTTCATTAGGAATGGATTTATGGCTAACGTGGGGGAATAGTACTTCCAAAGCCGACCCAAATGAATGGGATTAGGCTATGACGATTATGGTAATCATGGATCAAAATATCGTCCGATACCGATACGTATCGGACGATACGTATCGGACGACACGTATCGGTATTGGACTCGAACGATACATTCGATACATTCAATGTATCGAACGATACATTCAATGTATCGTCCAATACAGACCGGTACCGATACATATCGTCCGATACGTATCGTTTTGGAGCTCGGACGATACGTATCGGTAACCCGATATTTTAACCCATGATGGTAATTAATGGGTAGCACAAAACAAGCTGAGTGGAAGCACTCAAGCACTTAGATTGTAGAACCTGGCTTCTTAAAGCTTTATAGGTTGTCTTAAAGGAAAGGAATGGCTGAATCTTCAAAGCTAAACTATCTAACAAAGTTATCATCATTTATAAAGTTCTAGTAAAGGAATCAGAAAGGGTATGCATGTTTTGCATCTTCCAAGGGATCTTGCTTCAACACTATTGGAGGATTAGAAAAGGGCATGCATCTGCGATGCATATGCCCCTAGGTCAATTGATATATGGGGGAGACCAGAGCATGGATGGGTAAAGCAGAACTTCGATGATTGCAGTAAACGAAATTTGCGCATGGCAGACCTGGGAGGGGGTTACTGTGTGACAGCATGGAAAAGGAAACTATCCCTAACGAGAAATCAATGGAGATAGGCAGTGTGACTGATGTTAAAGTGTGTGCTATTTGAACGAACTTAACGTTCTTATATATATTCATTACAAGAAGAATTTGGATTAAAGGGGACCCTAGGGGATTAAAGTGGTGGGCAAGCAATGCAATTGTCTATAGAAAGGCCTTATTTTGTATCATTTTCTCCAACCATCTGCACACACATGAATCCTGTCCCGAATGCACATACTTACCCCATGATGGCACAAGTGAGCACCCATGCACCAACACACACTCGACAGACAGCGCAAGTGTGCTTGCACACATACCTTGTTGTGTCCAAGCACACACACATGCGCCCGGGCACGCACATGTGCACACACACAACAACATCAATGTATGTGTGACGCACGCAAGCATATACGTGTGCACACACACGCAAACAACATATGTGTGCATGCTTGCGCGCGCACACAAAAAAAGGGATTGTTTCATTATCTTTACATTCACAAATTTATTGTTTCATGATCTTTTCATTACCAACACCTTGCCTTGTCCCATTCATTTGAGCAGCTTCGCATTATCAAATTACGGTTTAAAATTTTCATAGACAAAATTTGACCCCCCACAGCACACGATGTATGCTCCATATATAACAATCATTACGTGGATGAATTGTGAGAGACATGTTACAGCATATGTCTGCATCATCTGACACAACATATTTGCAATACAAACAATTTTCAAGTGATACAAAATTCTGAAACGGATATTTTAAAACTTACGAAGCAGAGCTACTTGCAGTAAGCATTAACAAATTATTATTGCGTTGGCATTAAAGTTTGTCAGACCTACAGCACCAGAAACTGTCATGTCAATCACCGATGCATGTCAGTGTTTGTTACATGATACAAATTGACTGATAAATAATTCGCCCATACAAGCATCGCCAATTCAACAGCTACATAAGAGTGATTACAAATTATTCACAGTAATTTAAATGCTCCAATTTGCAACAACATATAAATGCCTAGAAATATATAAAGATAAGACTACTCCAAAGAATTTTTGCATACAGAAACCATGGCCCTTCCCACAAACCCAAAATGAGCCTTGGAAAGTTTTGATGAAAAATTCAATGACCCAATCAACAAGATCAAATGTCTCCTAAAAAATAAAACATAATAAATTTCGGGAGAGACTATTTTAAATAAAAGGATTCAAAATAAAATTAACATCCTATAATATTTTCTACAAAACGAATAATTCAAAAAAGCTTGTGCTGAAACTAATTCACGCAACAGAAGCACAGACCTTCAAGAGCAACTTATTCCAAGCAGTATTTGACAATCGCTTCATGGAGCAAACCTTTGTAACTGGAACTTTTCCATGTGAGCACTGAATTGGAGTGTTGTCAATTTGACTGCATGAGATGAGACATTGAGCATAAGATCGTGGAGGCAATGAAGGAGCACTCTACTAACGCAGTTGAAAATTAAGCATTAAATGCTATAGGAAACAGTTTCAAAGATTAATAAGTGGAGAAAATGAAAAGTACTGTCGGAGAATTGATGAAAACTAAAAAGATAGTGAAGAAAGTAACCCAAACTTGCAGTTGTAATAGAACACGAAAACAAAATGATACTTCCTGGCAGAATATTGATGGCAATCAAAAAGGTAGTGAAGAAACTAACCCAACATCCAGTTGTAATATTACTATAGATATTTGATGGGGACATCTCACTGAACAAGGTTGATGAAAAGTGCAAAGAAAAAGCAACAAGAGATAACAAGGGAGAAAGAAGAAAAGGAAGCAAAGTTTGTCAACATACGACGGGTGTCCGTGCCTTCAGGACGGACGTCCGTGAAAATAAGGGAGTTATGGAAATTAAGGCAAGGACATCCGTGGCCACAGGCGTCTGTGCCAAAGAACATTCGTGGTCATATAACAGACACCCGTGAGACGAAGAATCCGAGATTTGACGGAATTACAGATTTTTAAGTAAAAACTTATCATTTAGAGTTTTAGTTGTTTTAGGACTCTTTAATTTCGAACTTTATATTTAGTTAGGGTTGTCTTAAGCTATATAAAGGCATATAAAGACTTTATTTGGGAGTTGATGATTAATAAAATTGAGAGCTTGCTTTTGTGCAAACTCTAAAAGACTTGTGATTAGTTTTCAACCGAAAGAGTGAATCTTTCAAAATTCGAAGAGTGAATCTCCGTTTATCGTGCGACTTGGTGCGAAACTGACGTGCGTCCTTGGTGTGAAGCCTTGGAACCCTATCTTTCTATTACGTCTTTTCTTTAATTATTGTCAAGTAATTATTTTCCTCATTTCCTTTGATAAAATCAAAAACTCAAAATCCCTAGTTAACTAGTCGCTGGAATTTTATTCACACCTTACCAATTGAAATATTTTAATTTTCCCCTTTGATTGAAATTAACCCTTCAGGCCTTTAATTTTTTTCAAATCCTAGAGGAGTCAAGAGACGATACCGTAATTGTCGTTCAGCGCCCTAAACTAGAACGAAATTAGACTTCCTTCATCGGAATCGTTTTTCAAGATCGGAAAGTTTCAATGCATGTGAGCGCTAAAATTGAGTTAACCTAATCGTTTAATTAAATTTATTAAATTATTTTATGTGGTTGAATAATTTAAATATGTCTACTATTCAATTTTATCTAAAATTAATCCCAAATTTGCATAATTAGGGTTTTAGCATTCATCCCGCATCAAATTGGTATCAAAGCACAATTCTGATTTAGGATTGTCAGTGTCCATACTAGGTTTCAATTGCATATAGGTGTGTTAGTGTTATATTTTACCTTGAGTGTCACCGTGAATCTAGAAAAGTTAGATGTATTCATTGAGAGATTTAACACTCAGATGGCTGCCATACAAGTCCAATTGAAAAATCAACAAGCCCAACAGGTTGATTTAGTAACACAACTCTAAGAGTTGTCTAGATCGACTCACGGTGAACATCATAGGGTTAATTTCGATGAGAGAAAGAGGGATCCTTCTAGACGTGAAAACCATCTCGACCTAGATGATAGAGTTACCAGTGTTCCGAAAATTGGTTGGGGCGGCCGCCCAGGCGGATCGGGTCCCCAATCGATCCGAATTAGGGCTGGCGGCACTTTAGGCGGGCTGGAGCTTGGATTTTTTTTTTCATTTATAACCTATGTTGGCGTGGGAGAAGGGTCTTCCTCTTCCCTTTTTCCTCTCTCGACATTCTTCCACTGGCAGCTCTTCCATAGCACAGCGGCCACCGACCATCCTGGTATATTTCTTTTTCATTTCTTTTTTCTTCTCTGTATTTTTTTAT
The DNA here is from genome assembly GCA_021018995.1 of Chloranthus sessilifolius. NCBI lineage: Eukaryota > Viridiplantae > Streptophyta > Magnoliopsida > Chloranthales > Chloranthaceae > Chloranthus > Chloranthus sessilifolius. The sequence goes on along the minus strand of CM037586.1, from coordinate 130,063,498 downwards.
TTTTTATTTTTTATTTTTTCTACATCTTATTTTCTTCTTAATCCTCCTCACAATCGATAAGGCAAAGAAACCTCCCAGACAATGTGTTTTTCTTCATTTCTTTTTTTCACCTCTGTATTTTTTTCTGCATCTTTTTTATTTCTTTTTTCCACTTCTTTGAAGAATCAACGAGGCGACGATCCTCCCGCAACCCTCCTGCAGCAGGTATTTTTTTTTTCATTTATAAAACTTCTTTCTTCTTCTTCTACTTTTTTTCTTGGCAATTTTTTTTCTTCTTTTTCTTTTTTCTAGTTTTTTTTCGTTCTTTTTCTTCTTCTTTTTTCTGGTTTTTTTTCTTTTTTTTGGATTTTTTTCCTTCTTTTTTCTTTTTCTTCTTTTTATGATTTTTTTTTCTGCTTTCTTGCATTTTTTTTCTTTTTCTTCTTTTTATGGTTTCCTGCATTGTCTTTTGGTTGGCCATTGGCATCTTCTTTTTTCTTCTCCTTTTTCTTTTTTTTTTTTTGGTTTCCTGCATTAAAATGAATAATATGTGTGACTGTATATACTTAAAAAATTATATACATATATATATATATGTGTGTGTGTGTGTGTGTGCGTGCGCGCGCCTAGGTCACCGCTCAGCAATTTTCGCCCGAACCCGCCCACCGATTTTAAGAACATTAAGAATTACAAAGTCGGTTAAGGTTGATGCTCCCACTTTCGAAGGAAATATAAACCCAAAAATCTATATAGATTGGGCAGCTGCCATGGACTATTATGTCAGATGCGCGAAAAGTGTGATTTGTCAAGATGAAACTCGGGGGACAAGCCAAACTTTATTGGACAAGTCAAACTTTATTGGACAAGTGTGGAACGGCGTCAAGAAACTCTCGAACGTGAACTCATCGCCACATGGGTGAGCATGAAAGAGAAACGCTTCATGACAAATATGTTCTCATATCCTACAACCAACGACGCATGGATCAATGGCATGGTTTGAAACAGGAAAACATGTTTGTTGATGAGTATATCAATAAGTTTGAGGAGTATTTATATCGAGCTAACGCTTATGAGAGTCCACATGTCACCTTATCTAGGTTTCGCACTGGTTTACGTCCTCAACTTCAAAAAGAACTCATTCCTCATCATGTTGAAGATTTAGAAGAGTGTTAACCTAGAGTGCAAGAGTTAAAAAGGTATCTCGACGCTCCAATCAATGGTCGATCTAGTTCCTCTAATCCTGATTTTTTATCTAATCATATTTAAAAAATGAATAGTGCCTATAATCAATCCTCAAAACCCGTGAATCCTCAAATTGACAAAAAGTAAAGGAAAACTGATCGAGAATTATAAGTGTGCACCACAACAATGTTATAAGTGCCAAACTTCAGTGAGCTGTAGAACCCACGCATAGCACACTTCGGAGGCTCAACTCTTGGCTTGTCTTTTCACGCTGTGAGATACTCATGATGTTTGCCCACATTGGTGGTGAAGTTTGAAAACTCTATAACCTCCTCATTCAACCTTCTCTTATATTGCACAGGTAGGGCACGGGTTATGAATTGGATTAATGGGTTTGGTTCGATTGTTTGGGCCGCAAGGAATGGGTCAAATGACATAGTTGTCAGACCTAGAATAGGTGTAAGATCCTCTACTATAATTATCGGATGGTTGCCCTTGTCTAGAGAAAAATCTAGACCTCCATCATTACCTCTTTTCAAGATTGGAAAAGGTTTCACATGCTCAAAACTATCATGAATTAACACAAATTTGTCATTATTAAACTCATTGAACAAATTTAATGTGTTAGTAAAACTCATCTCCCTGGGTGGGAGACAAGTTTCTCCCACCTCGGAGAATTGATGGGGACATCTCACTGAACAAGGCGGATGAAAAGTGCGCAAGGGGAAAGCAACAAGAGAAAACAAAGGAGAAAGAAAAAAATGAAGCAAAGTTCGTCAACATATAACGAACGTTCGTGACTTCAAGACGGGAGTCCGTGAAAATAAGCGCCATCTGAAAATTAAGGCAAGGACATCCGTAACCATGAACGTCTGTGCCCAAGGACATCCGTGTGGTCATATGACGGGCGTCCGTAAGATGCATCCGAGATTTGACAGAATTATGAATTTTTAGACAAAAACTTGTTCATGATTAATAAAATTGAGAGTTTGCTTTTGTGCAAACCCTAAAAAACTTGTGAAGAGTTTTCGGCCGAAAGAGTAAGGGCACGTTCACTTTGTTGTAATCCCATTACATGTGATATTCACTTTACAAGTAATAAAGTACACTTTTTACTTGTAAAAAGGAACACCTTCGATGTAATATGGTTGTTCAGTTCACCGTAAAATGAAAGTGTAAAATCTAATTTATGGGCTACCATTCACTTTACGGTGAAGTAAATAATTTCTGTAATTTTTTGCTTGTACTCTTGATTATCTGAAATCGTCATATTCGCTCATTTTATATCTCTTCATCGGCCATTGTAAAGGTGTTCATTTCGCATGAAAATTTAGAGGAGTGTCATCCATCTCCGTTCAAGTCAATCTACCGGTTTACATTTACCCGACTCACTCTTCTTATTGACGGATGGACGCATAAAGTCAGTAAACCTAACACCATCCAACCAAAGATGAATGGTGCTAGATTGCAAAATACCCCTTTTTCAAGTTCTATACGAGCATACAACTCCACTAGAAAAAGGCCATACAAACACCAAATCATCTAACCTTACACCGTCCACATCCCTCCACAGTTCGCAACTTCCCACCAATTTTCCTCTCTCTCTCTCTCAAATGTTCCGTATAAGCAACAACCTCATAGGCATTCTAAACCTCCTCGCCTTCCCCGCTCTCGGTCTCTCCTCTCTCGCCCTTCGTCTCTGTCTCCGTCTCCAAACCATGGGTCAAAATTTCAGCCGAGATGACTCGGTTTCGATCAAATCCGAGTCGAAAATATGCTAGTTATCGGCCACCCCTCGGAAAATTGAAATTATCGACGGAATTGTGAAATTATCGGCCAATAATATGGAAAATCATGTTATCAGCCGATAATTTCAAGTTATCGGGCGACAATTTCAAATTATCGACCGAGAACCACAATTTGAGTCTTCAATTTTTTTAAGGGTTTTAAAACCACCCCATCTTTTCTTCCTCCTTCTCTCCCTCTTCCGGAAATTGCATTTCTTTTAGCCAGAAACTGGCCGGATTTTGCTGGATTTGCATCACATTAAGCAGCTACTCAGTCACCATAAACCCTAACACCATCAAATTAATCTGATCCCTTTCCTCTAGATGTATACCCTTCAATTCATGCTTCATTATTAACTCCATTTTTAGATCTTGGTAAAGCTTAAATCAGTGGATCTTGATACTCACGGGGCATACCTCCAAAACGGATCAGATCATGGAAGCTCGCAATCTTTGGATCGGATTGCAAACAGCCCATGTTGAAAAACCAATGTCCTTACTTATTTCTATTTTTTGATTGATCGGTTGGGATTGAACCTATGTTTTTATCTATGTTTATTAGCTGGGATTTACCTCTTTTTCTTCTGCTTTCATATCAACATCAACATGGTGGATCTTCACTGACTTGGGCTCAAGGCCACCACTCCATCAGAAAGTTATCACAAAGAAATCTAAGATAAACTAAATTGAGAAATATATAACAGTGCAGAAGTAGGGGAGAGAGAGAGAGAGAGAGAGAGAGAATACAATGACAGATGGCAAGACGTTATGCCATGACTCACAGGTAAAAAAATTGACCAGCTTGTAGAGAGAGACAGATTACATTGACAGATGGCAAGACATTATGCCATGACTCAGGTAAAAAAATTGACTAGCCCCAAGCTCTTAGTTGGAGCTGGGGTGTCGATTCGCTCCAATTCAGTACAACTTGCCAATTTACTGGTTAATGTTAATTATTTTATTTTAAAACAAAATTTTAACATAGAGAGGATTTGAATCCAAGAACTTATGATTTTTAAGTTCTAAACGGCCATTTGCATTTATATTCTTAAAGAGTGTAAATTTATATTATAAAATTAATAAAAACTTTCAAAACTCATCCTACCTTGAGCGAATCGAGTAATTGCTAACCAGAATTCTAATGCCCGAAAGTACGAGACGGCTGCTATTAGCTGTTGGTGTCGATGGCAAAACCCTTTCTGCAACAGTAGGGAACGATACTTCCAAATTTTATGATAATAAACATATAAGTACTTTACACGGACAAAACATTAGCCTCACTAGTGTAAATACGTGTTCTAATAATGTTAAAGAGTTTAAAAAAGCCAATAAAATAAAGTTCGGCAAAGTTCTGTAAAGTTCGGAGTATATTTAAAAAAAAAAAAAAAAACCCAAAATTTACCGATAATTCGACCGAAATTTGACCAATATACGGTTCGGGTCATGAACGAAACCAAAACCGAGATTTTGATCCATGCTCCAAACTCGCCTTATATTATTCTGAACAACAAAAGAGAAATCCCAAAACTTCACAACACTCCCCCTTTCCCCTTCTCTCTACAACTTTCATACACATTCAAGCTCCACATCATCTCTATATCTCTAGAAACTCTACTTCCAATCCAACTAAAAATGGAAAACACAGAAAAATAGCTCCAAATTTCTCACAATTCTTTGAAACCCCACCTCCAAAATAATTAAATAAATAAACCTAGAAAACTTTTCTCTCTATCTCTGAAAATCCACCTTTAAAACAAACAAAAAACACCAAAAAATGACCAAGAGAGTTCCAAATTTCTTTCATATAATTCATTGATAATGATACCATATAACTCCAAATTTCTCATAATTCTTTGAAACCCATCTCCAAAAATAAATAAATAAATAAATAAACCCAGAAAAAAAATTTCAACATGTTGGTGGTGGATGACCTTTTCGCCGGCGAATTGGCCATAGAGCTGTTGAAAGAGCTCACCAAGGTCTACAAAAAGGCATGTTTCTGCAAATCAAACGCATTTATTTTGACCGTTGAAGATATTACCTGCAATAAATTAATATTACGAGCCCCATCCTCGTAAGTCAAATTTATTGAAGGTAATATTTAGTGGTACAACACCCAAAAAATTACAGCGAAATGAACAACCAAAGTTGTACTTTTTACCGTAAAATACAAGGATAACGAGTAATATTGAGAGATTACAGGGAAGTGAACGTGCCCTAAACCTTTCAAAACTCAAATGAATCTTCGTTTATCGTGCGACTTGGTGTGAAGCCGACATATATCCTTCGTGTGAAGCCTTGGAACCATATCTTTCTATTATGTCTTTTCTTTAATTATTGACAGGTAATTATTTTCCTTATTTCCTTCGATAAAATCAAAAACCCAAAATCCATAGTTAATTAGCTGTTGGAAGTTTGTTCACACCTTATTAATTGATATATTTTAATTTTCTCCTTTGATAGAATTAACCTTTCGAACCTTTAATTTTTTCAAATCCTAGAGGAGTCAAGAGACGATACCGTAATTGTAGTTTGGTGCCCTAAACTAGAACGAAACTCGACTTCCTTCATCGGAGTCGTTTTTTTAGATTAGGAAATTTCAATGCTTGTGAGCGCTAAAATTGAGCTAGCCTAATTGTTTAATCAAATTTATTAAATCATTTTATGTGGTTGGATAATTTGAATATTTCCGCTATTCAATTTAATCTGAAACTAATTCCAAATTCGCATAATTAGGGCTTTAGCATTTATCCCGCATCAATATCACTTCCATTCTCTGTGGAACTAAACTTAAACCCATTAAATTTGTTGCTTCAACCTTTTCTTCCGACATTAGCACTTCCTCCAAAGAACCTAGGCTAATTCCCCTTGAACCATTGAACCTCATCTCTTTTTTCCTTTGATCACTCTCCATTTCCTCACCTATTCATAGTTTCATACAACCTAACCAATTAGTAGTGATCCCTCAGATAAATCTTCGCTCGATGACTTCCTACCACTTGTCATGCATTAATGACCCATGAAGAAGAGCCTTATGTCAAACATGATGTTGATGAAGATGATGGTTATGAAGATGTTATCTTGGAACGTGAGGGGTAAATGTGATGGGATGAAGTGTGTCGGTGTTAAGCGGGTGATCGCTTCTTTAAACCCGACTTACGCTTCAAGAAACTAAATGGGGCAGCTGTGACATGGTCAAAGTCATGTCTGTGCTCGGAGGAAATCGTTGGGATTGGATTGGTGTCGATTCTGCTAGCGCATCGGGCGGTATTCTGGTGACCTGGAACTCTATTTTGTTCGACAAGGTGGATGATGAAGTGGGGCTTTACACGGCTTCGATAGTGCTCCGAAATACAGGCAAAGTGTGGTCGTTTTCAGGTATTTATGGACCATCAGATGACAGAGACCGGAGAGATTTCTGGTTCGAGCTAGCTGCCATCGCAACCAGATGGGATTATCCGTTATGTCTGAAAGGTGAATTCAATGCCATAAGGTGGGGGTACAAAAAGTAGGGTGGGCCGCTAGATGTAGCGGTGATGCACAATTTCAACTCCTTCATCTCTGATTGGGAGCTGATGGGCGTGCCTCTAACGGGATCGAAATTCACTTGGTCCAACCTCCAAAATAATCCTTAAGTCGATTGGATCGCTTCCTCTGCAATCTGGAGTTGTTGGACATCTTTCTGGCTGTTAGGATGGAATGTTTAGCCAGGGTTATCTCGGATCACCGACCTTTACTGCGTACTTGTGAAGCTCAGGGGAAGGGGTCGTCCCCATTCCGATTCGAAAACATGTGGTTGTTGGATGAGAGATTTCAGGCGACGGTTCCTTCTTGGTGGAGGAGCTTGCACATTCAAGAACTGCAGTTTTCAGATTTATTTCCAAACTTCAACTGATCAAGGGTCGTATCAAGGTTTGGAACAGAGAGTGTACAGGTCGGTCCACATCACAAAAGATCCGTTGCTCCTATGGCTAAAAGAGTTGGACAATCTGGAGGAAGTTAAGAACCTTTCGGACGGCGAAAGAGAAGAGAGGTTTCAAAAAAAGCAAGAATTCAACATGTGCATAGCCGAGGAGGTGTGTTGGAAGCAAAAGGTTAAGGTGAAGTGGCTAAAAGAGGGAGATCACAACACCAAGTTCTTCCATGCGGTGGCCAACGCACGAAACAAAATTAATTACTTGGGTAGCATTGCAATGGAGGGAGTCACCTACTCTAGTCACGAGAAGATCAGGAACCATGTCGTCACCTTCTACTCTAAGTTGTAATCCGATGACGGTTTGGCTCGATCAGAGCTGGACGGGCTATCATTCCAAGCTATCTCGGCAGAAGATTGTGTGGGTGTGGAGCAGCAATTTAGTGAAGAAGTTTGGCAGGCCATCAAGTTCGGCGGTAAGAACAAATCGTCGGGACCCGACAGGTTCACTATGGAATTCTTCCGTGCTTGTTGGCTAATCCTAAAGGCGAACCTGATGGAAGTGTTCCACGAGCTCCACGCCACCGGCTTCATTGGGCAAAGCCTCAACTCCACCTTAATCACCCTTATTCCCAAAAGAGATGAGGTAGAGGACCTCTCAAATTTTCGCTTGATCTGCCTTATTAAAAGCCTGTAAAAGATCATATCCAAAGTGTTCGCCAACAGACTCAAACCATTAATGGGTAAGATCATTTCGATCAATCAGGGAGCTTTCGTTCAGGGAAGACAATTAGTGGATCTCATTGCGATGGCCCAAGAGGTGATTCACTCGGCATGTCAAGTACGTCTTCTCGCTGCCCTTTGGAAGGTGGATATGGAGAGAGTGTATGACCATGTAAGTTGGGACTGCTTAGACTATATGCTCGGCAGGCTAAAGTTCAGGTCTACCTGGAGGGGGTGGATGCGGGGTTGTTATCCACCAGCCTGTTTTTCGAAGTTGATTAACGAGACACCAGCTGGTTCAGAGGGATTCGTCAGGGTGACCCACTTTCCCCATTCCTATTCAATATGGTGCCAAATAAGCTGAATCACATAACTGGACGGCAAAGACAATCACATAACTGGTATTCAAGTGGGAACTCAGGGCTGATCCATTTCGCACCTCCAGTACACAGATGACACCATTCTTTTGGGGAGGTCGATGTTGCGGAGTTCAGATAGTTGGCTGAGGTCCTTTCGATGTACGAGGTTGTTTCGAGACAGCGCATTAACGTACATAAGTCGGCGATCACGACTATTGGGAGCAGCGATCAACTGATCACAGAATTAGCTAATACTGTAAACTATGCGATCAAGAAGTTACCAATCAAGTACCTAAGGCTGCCACTCGGGCTCAGACAACCTCCAGCTAGAGCATGGGAGCCGGTAATTCAAAGATTCGAGCAACGGTTGTCTACATGGAAAGGAAAACTCCTCAACGGTGGAGGTCATCTTGTCCTCGTTAAAGCTGCCTTATCTAGTCTCCCCATCTTCTACATGTCGATGTTCAAATGCCCGGTAGGAGTGATCAATCAGCTCGAGCAAATCCAACGAAATTTTCTTTGTGAGAGGTCGGGTCTAGATAAACGATACAATCTGGTTAATTGGGACATATGTCAACTTCCCGTGAATTGTGGAGGGCTTGGCATTTGTAGTTTGAGGGGGACCAACATTGCGCTCCTAGGGAAATGGTTCTGGCGAGTAGGCATGGTTGCTAAAAGTGATAGCCTTTGGCGTGTTGTGTTGGTTGAAAAATATAGGCAATTGAATGGTAATTAGGGTATCAGTACTACGGTCCACAGAGGCACTTCGGCTTGGTGGAAAAACATTTGTGGCACATGGTCCCTTTATGCTAGAGGCTTGCGATTCAGTTGGGGTTGTGGTACCCGAATTTTGTTCTGAGAGGACGCATGGGTGGAGTGTGGGCCCCTCAAATCAGCTTTCCCTGACATATACTCGATATCCTTGAATCCTCTGGGGCTGATTGATGATTTTGTCTCACAGAGTAATGGAGGAAAAATGTGAAATGTAACTACTCAAAGGCTCCTAAGAGGTGACGAGATGACTTCCTTCTCGAAGCTGTTGCATACTCTATACGAGGTACTTCGGAACCCTCGCGATCAGGACAAGTGAGTATGGAGTCCTAGTAAAAATGGTAGCTGCAGTGTCAAATCTTACTACCGGATGCTTTTGCGCCGCCTGCTGGTCAGATTTCAAGGAGCAAGGGTGTGGAAGGCGGCCATCCCACCAAAAGTTAGCACTTCGCGTGGACACTTTTCAAAGAAAAAATTCTAACGATCGATCAACACATTCGGCGGGGGAAGGATATCCCTAACCGTTGTATGATCAGTCTCCATGGGGAAGAGTCTGCTTCGCATCTCTTTCTTCAATGCGGGATTGAGCACAAGATTTGGAGCATAGTCCTAAAATCTTTTGCCATGAATTGGGTAACACCTTCAACAGCGTACCTTCAGTTCCTGGTATGGTCTTCTGTCAGGTTTGAGGGTCAGTTAGGCGACTATTGGAAAGCAGCTTACTTTGCAGTCAGTTGGAGCATATAGCTCGAGAGAAATATGTGAATTTTCGAGAATAAAAGTCGGCCCATGGGGATGATTATGAAGTCGGTTAGAGATTTGATGTGGTTTTGGGTAGCAAGAGGCAGCGATGATGTCAGGAGCGACAACTCTCCTTGGGACCCGGGTTAAATAGGGAATGGTGTTGGCAGATCTGCCACCTTGTTGGCTTGTCCCTGATTTAGTGGCTGTTTCGTGTCCTTTGTTTTTGTTTCGGTTTTTGCCCTTGTACTCTTTTTCTAGTTGTGTACTTTTTTTGGTCGAGCTGTCATTGTATTGGTCCTTCCAACGTCTTGCTGGTTATCAATATAATTTCCTATTACTAATTTTAAAAAAAAATCATCAACCACCACCATTCCTATCTCCACCTGTACATATTCCCCGACAAAATGAAAATGTACACTATGAAGGTAGAGTGGATTCAAAACAATTTTTTCTCACTGGACAACTGCCCCTGCCTACATGGTGCGATCGAAATCGGATCTTTGAACTGTTTGTCTGGTACGCTGAACTTCGAGTACCCAACACCATTGTACCTATGGTCATCCATAAATTTCTTGCTCATCTTAATAGCCAGCTCAGAGACTGCCACCAGTGGATCAATCTTGGTGAATACAATCAACGGCAAGTATCAAATGCACCAACTCAAAGACTGCCACCGATGGATCAATCTTGGTGAATACAATCAACGGCAAGTATCAAATGCCCCAACTTTGGAAGTATTCCTTTTTCTTTTGTTAGGTAAAAGTTTGGCTCAAACCTGCGAACTTTGGAAGTATTCTTCACTTACGTCCATGAAGAAATTTTGGGCTTCCTCACACATCACACCAACACTAGTGTTGAATTTTACGGATGAAATGTTGTTCATTTGTTAAGAAGCATTATGATTGTATGTCGATAGTCGAAGTGATTTTAAGCTATTAGAGGGTTTAATGATCTTAAACTCAAACAGACCTTCCTCAATTCTCTCCCTAAGCCGCTTAGGGATGAAGTTACAAGACTATTGAGACACAAGGATATTTCATCCAGAATTGTTGACTGGGAGAAATATTTCACCAAGTTCTTTATGATCTTGACAAGCGGTACAATCAGAAAAAAGTATTTACCCATATTGAACAAACAAGTAAACAGCTTGGCACAGCTGTGATCAAAAGGAGTTTTCAAACAGCTTGGCACAGCTGTGAACATTTGTGACTATTCTCTCTCCAAAAGTAAGAAGCACTGCTTTCAGCATCGAATTTTGAAGCATCAAAAATTCAAGAAAAAGTGAACAAAAAACTGAAAATGGCTAAAGGAAAAGCATATCTGAAACAAGAAAACTGATCGGTGCTACATCTGTCACAAAAGGGACACTTCGCCAAAAATAGTCCTCAGAAATAAAGATCCGCAAGCTCCTTCAGCAAGTTCCAACTCGCTCTCCCAGAATCCTCTCCAAACTATGTCGTAGTTCTTGGTTATTCCAGCTCCTCTGAAACTGAAGAAAAAGCTTCACCATCCACCCAAACAATAACCCAATTTACCCCTTTTTCCTCCAAGGCCTACCATTTCTATCAATTACCTTTCCCCTATTGCCATTATTAATATCATGTCAGACACTCAGACTCTTCTCCTAAGTATATTCTTGTTCAACCTTTTTCGACATTAGTGCCTCTATCATCATTCTTGACCCTTCTTTTATTCCACAATCCTTTTGGAAACCCCACTCCCAAATCGTCCAGGCTGCAAATGGTGAAAGATTTCTGTTTGATAAAATCAGCTAACCCATATCAGTCAAGCTTTCACTGACCTCACAATCACTCAACCAATTCTTGGCTCCCTCCCTGAAGAAGACCTCTTAGTTAGATTCAATATTCTTTCCAACTCTCCAAGATCAAATGGTTCGTCTTGGTTCATCTCACAAAAAACTTTTCTTCCATGGTCCTCTTTCAGATTCCCTCTTAGCTGACCATTTTGATCCCATCGTTCAAGACCTCATCCATAGCTGTTGTGTTGAATTTCACTCTGAATTTCTTGAAAAACATCTGCTATCCCCTTTGGACAAGTCCCAAAACTTTGTCAAACTTCCTTTTGAAAAGCATGAAGATGTCACTCCAACAAAGGCAAGCCAAGGAGGAACCACGGAGGAATGAATCCAGGACATATGGCATGTGCCTTGCAAGAATTATCTCAACTCAAAGCAGGACTCATTGAAGCCACCACTTCCTAGCTTGAAGCTTTTTATGTTAACAAGCGATCTTCACCTATCAAGCCCTAAATAACTCCTCGAAGATAACAAGTTTCCTCTTCCAATTCAACACTTCTCCCATGTGAAAGTTCTCTCAAAACTGGACCTCAAAGCTGGTTTTTCAAAGCTTGGTGTCCATATATAGATGATCACCCAAAGACAGCCTTTTGCATACTAGATCAGCATTACCATAGACAATCATGTCATTCGATCTGAAAAATGAACCTTCTCAGTTCCACAAGTTATGAATCTCTGATGGGAAATATCAACTTCAAACTCATATTGCCAACTTTTTGAAAGAATTCCCACGCGTCCTTACCTCTGTTAAGCAAATTCAACCATTTCAGAGCTAGTCATTTAGATGGTAGATTTTTTTCCTAAGATTTCAAGATATTGATCTTTATTAGCAAGGCTGCAAAAGAACCACCTCCTTGGACTTCTCTACACATTGCCGCAGTCCACACCCTTAAGAAATTGGCGGATACAATAGACAACGAATTCTTCTAACCGATGTCAACAATCAACATTGGAGTGTTCTTCTTGAAGAATTCTCACGAAAAGATCAATTTGGGGTTATAAAAGTGGGACATTTAAAGATTCCGAGAAGCATTACCACTCAATGTTCAAGGAAAACTTGGCCGTCAAGTATAGTATTACAAAATTTCAGTTCCATCTCATCATCCATCATTTTCAGATTGAAATGGACATGTTATCTTTTCCACGGATGCTCCACTTCAAACAAAAAATGTCCTTTCACACCCTGCTCCTCAGATGGGCAACATGGTTCTTCCATTGGATTTTTGGTATTGAACACAATCCAAGAAAGGACAATGTTCTCTATGATTTCCTTAGCATAAACTACAAGCTACTAGGGGTGTTATCGGGTCGGTCTTCATGCTAAACCGAATCGATAAGTATCGGTTTCTAGTTTGTCGAACCGAAACCAAACCAATAAGCCTCTAAACCGACCCAATCGGTTCAGTCGATTTTCGGCTTCTAAAGGTAAGCCTATTTAAATAATAATAATAAAAGTTTCTGATATTATGTATAGGAAACAAAAAAAAGGAAGGTAGACAGAGAGAGAGAGCGGGAGAGAGAGTGTGTGTGTGTGAGGAACGCAGAGAGTCAGAGAGAGATAGTGAGTGGTGGACGGCAACGACGATGGCGATCCATGACAGCCATGGATCAAAATCTCAGATTTTCGATATGTATCGTCCCCCCCAAAACCGATACGTATCGGACGATACATTCCAGTATTTTTCCAAAAAAAAAAAAAAAACAAACAAAAATGATAATTTGAAACTATCGTCCGATACGGACGATACATTGGACGATACAGACGATAATTTGACTATTTTTTAAGGGGGGGCCAAGAAAAACCTCAATTTATCGTATCATCCAACACCAAAACCGATACGTATCAGTATTGGACGATATTTTGATCCATGATGACAGCGGTGGCGATATGCTAATCTCAAGGCCCAACTGTGGTAACCAGCAAGGGTGGACGTTGGGAAGTGGAAACGAAATAGGGCTTTTAACTTTAAGTTTAAAGTTTAGTTTTTACTTTTTAGGTCTAATTTTTAAAAGAAATCTTTGTTACTTGCAGCCCCATTTTTTTGTTTGCACTTAGCAACCTCATATCGGTTGCTTATCGGTTAGGTTTCGAGTAAAATAACTTTAAACCCGAAACCGAACCGATAACCCAATAACCCAAATTATTCAAACCGAAACCGAACCGATAAATTTTGATCGGGCAGATCAGCTCGGTCGATTTTCTGCACAGCCCTACAAGCTACAAAGCTTTCCCATACTTCGAACACCCCTCTGTGTTTATCCCTTCACTCCTGAAGTCCAAGAAACCATTATGTCCCATTTACCAATCCGTAGAAGCATCCACAACTTCCATTTTTCTTTGAAACCATTGTCTTCCTAGAAGGCCTTCCCTTCCCCCCTTGAACATTTTCCCAATCCAGATTACCCTTATCTCCACCCCTACATATATCAAAAAGTATTATGCCTTTCCCAAGAAGCTCTTTGTCTCGTATGATATGTGTTTTAGGCAGACACCATTGCTGTCACCTTAGATAGAAATAGATTGCCAGCCTACCTAGTTCAATGCATGATCAACCTTGCCCTCGCTCCAGTCCAAAAAAAACTACTCACTTGGCTAAAATTGCTTCAACCCGATCTCCTTGGCAAGATCTTTTTGCATCGGAACAGAGAGATATGTTGTCCTCGCCTTTCAACACCCGACTGATTTCATCCCAGGATCTATGGTCCAATCCAGAAATTTGTGAAAATTATTTGGTCCATTCTCCTTATATTCGTGTTTGCGGAAGGTTCTCGTACAATACCACTACCTCATACAAATATCACCAATTGACTGGATAATCTATAAGATTCGTATGTGTCATATAAATGATATTTCTCCAAATGATATCCCTTCCCGTATCTTTAATTTTCCTCCAACACCAAACTCACACCATCCCCTCTCTTACAGGCTAATTGACCACTTCTTTTCATTCATGGGCACAATGACTCCTTAGCCGATACCTCCTCTGACAAGATTCTTGATGCAGAAACTAACACAATGCAAATATGATGATGGGCTGAGATTAATTTGAAGATTAATATAAATAATTGAAATATAAATTATCTAACAAATTAACACAAAAAATAAAGAGAATTCCAATTAAATAATTTTCTTTAGCCCAAAATATTGTTACTTTCGCTATACATTCCCTTTAGGATCTAGAAGACTAGGATTCTTTAGCGAACAACTAGATCTTCAACAGTTTAGGGTTTTAGGCAAACTTACAAGAGAGTTCTTTCGAAAAGGAGCGAAATTAACAATAAGAAATGGAATTCTAGGCAAATAGAAATCAAAATGGTTGAGAGTAGGATAAGATAATATACTAACCAAATATTTACACATTCAATTGAGATAACCGTGAATCTGATGGATGAAACAATTGGTCTCACACCAATCACACACAAGTAGAAGAATCTTCAAATTTTGAGAGAATCGCACTCTTGGAGAAAACATTAAAGTTCTCAGTTTGCATAGCAAATATTCATAATCAATCATCCCAAAATAGTCTTTACAAGGCCATTTATAGGCAATCTGCTAAAACATTCGAAATTTGAAAATAATTGACTCACAAATGGTTATCACGTTTTCACGAACGTCAGTCATGTCTGAAACAGTTCCAGAAATTTGAAATAAAACTAACTAAAACTGATTAACTAAAGTTCACGAATGTCCGACAATGTTCAAGGATGTCCGTCATGCACTAAAACAGCATGACTTCTATTCCACGGATGTCCTTCCTGAAGTCACGGACGTTCGTGCTTCACTCCTTCAGAATGCTCTCATTCTTCAATTAAGGAGTCCTCGTGACGTTTCTTTCGCCTCTGATAAGTCACAGGTAGTTCTTTGAATTGGCTGTCCCCATCAATTCCTTCTCAACGTGACACTGATGGCATTTAAATTGACGACTTGTAAAGTTGTTGAAGATGCATTGTCAGAGATGCTTTGGTGTACGATGTAATAAATGTAATCTTATCTTTTATTCTGTTATAGTTTTATGATGATTGGCGTCCAGCATCCTTATCTTTTATTGTAATTTAGTCATGAGTAGTTTGCCGTCCGAGTTTATAAATATTGTCAATGTAATATGAAATGAGGCAGAACCGGGGGAGTGTCATGCCCTCTTCTGTCGGTCTATTTATGTTATCGTTTCATGTATTATCTATGTTAAACATAGTGTTATGTGGAAACTTTAATCTAAACGTCTGTGGCCTATTTCTGTTCTCCGTTTACCTTTGCTGTACATGTATCATCTTTGTTAAATACTGTGTGGAACGGTCTTTCTATGTTATAATTATCTTAAATAGTCTCATATATATATATATATATATATATGACATCGGACCCAACAACCCAAATGGCGAGTCCAGGAAATACTGTCAGCAGCTCTAGATCATTACAAACGTTTTTGTGTGCTGTAATCATCCAAATGATCATGTGTGAAAGAAGAGATGCCAGTAATCGAAAACCATTTCCCTACCAATATAGAAACATGCATCTGAAATTCTGATATTTCACAAGTTCATAAAAGTAAGTTGTTTCAATAATCTGACATAAAACTTACCATTTCAATCCATATTATAAGCTCAATCTATATAGTTATAGAGCTGAAACATAAAAGTATAGAGCATATATGACCATACATGTATACAGATAAATGAACACAATTTTCAAATAACACAAAATAGAGAGCATTAAAAGAAGATCGGTGCTTACGGTGGAGTTATGTTGTCAGCCCACATGCGAAGCCAGTCAGTTGAAATCCAGAAATATGGATCTTTGAGTGAATGAACAGGAGCTTCAGAAAGAATCACTCTAACTTGATTTCTACGTTCTGTGATATTCCCCACCTCTCTATCCTTCTTTAGTAGATATTCTTCACAAGCTTTGGCATATGATGTATTTAATTTTTCTATCTCTTCAGATAGATGAAATGGCAGAGAATCACAATTGTTTCCAGAAATAAGTTTTTCATCTACATCCAGATTATCTACATTTAATGCTTTGTGGGGTTTGTCACCATCATTATTAACATTTTTGCGATTATACATCAGCATATAAGCATCAGCTGATGAAAACATCTCCTCACAACTAGCAATTTTAGAACTTGGAGATAGTTGCTGAATAATATTAATATGATTTCCATTCACAGCATGTTTCATTGCTTCCTTGCACACCAGTTGATCCTGGGCGTCAACTTTTGCAGATGAACTTGAGGATTTGTCTCCGAAAGGGTGGAGACCCAACTCAGAGACATGTTCATCATCAAATTCCCACCAATGACCGCTATGTTCATCCTTAATATGAGCCACATAATGGCCACTGTTAACAGCTGTACCCTTGTGAATAAGTATTGCTGACAGATCATACATTAGCTCAGACTGAGAGGGATTACACAACCTTTGTCCCATATTCAATTGTCTAGGAAAACCAAACACAGAAGTTATCTTCTTCTTCGTTGTGGTCTGGAGAGGTAGATGAAAAAAAAATTTTAATTTAAAATTTAAAAAGTAAACACTAAAATGACCAGAAAGTCATTTCTGCAGTAAAAATGGAAAGACTAAAATAAACATCATTAAATTACAAAAGATTCAGATAACGGGAGCAAGATAGGGAAAAAAATGGCTCAAACACTAGAAAGGTACCTTGGGGAGGAAAACATAACGCTTCAGCTGGAAATTGAGAACAGCAGGAAGTGTGTGAAGCTTAATACAACGGGTAGCATCAACTCTTGCTCCACATGACTCGCAAAAATATTGATTATCTCCATCAAGTTTTTCTACGCTAAGATAATCATCTAAACTCTGATCCAGATTTTTCAACCCTTTGATGTTCAACTCTAGTTCATAAAAGTCTTCCATCTTTGAAGAAGCTTCAGAATCTTTTCCACACATTGAACACCTATAAAACATATGAAATAGGATTATGATCTGTTCTTACTCAAACCAGAAAAATGAGATAAGTAGCATCAGTAGCTCAAGGATCAAGTTCTTAACAGATTTAACTCTTCCACTCCATTTTTCTCCAATGTTAAAATGATAAAAAAAAATTGACCATCACGGCAGCTGGTGCCTTGTCAAAAAAAATTGGATATGGAAAGAGTCCTGGTGCAGTTGAAACAGTAACTCTCATAGAAAATGACAAAAATTACCAGATACAATATCAATTAAAAAGTATATAATAACAAAATGCTCCCCAACCTATTTCTTAAAATTTTGCACTTATTTTCAAACAAAAGAACAGGTAAAAATAAAAAATAACAAAGCATCTAATCCAACAAATAACGGTGAAAACTTCTATCATGCTTATTTCTGTTGAAACCTGAAAACTGAACGAAAAAGTTGAATATTTTGACAACTATTCTTTTACAAATGTTAAATTACATGAATAGAGGGGTTTATATCCCAATGACTACTGTCAAGTATAAAATCCCTCTACAGGTAAATAATCTCCAGTTACAAAAGCAGTAAATTTGACCAACTTTCTCAGTCCAGCCTCCATACTTCTATGACAATTCAAATTCTTCATTTAAGGTTTTTTGAAGAAATGAGCTGCTTTTGGATTTCTAATTGTGCCTTCCGCTCTTGGCACATCCCAGATAAAGTTATAGATGTCACTTTCAGAATCATGGGCTCCCCTCATTGAGTTGCAAATGAAGCCAATTCCCTCACAAAAGATCTTGACTACATATAAAAAACCAAGACAGAAAGTAAAAAATGGTTCAATAAAGGACTTTATTGGGAGAAATAGACTCATCCATGATGCATTTAAACAATAGTGCCAATGATATAGTCACAACATCAATATCTGAAAAAGTAACTAAAGATTAGTTCTTACCGGGTCACATGTGATACACTTCCACGGAAAAGATCCTGTATGACAGTTCTTGCCTTGGAAACTTTTGACCGGGTCAGAAACCGCTCCAACAAAGAAAGAAATAACGTGAGGAATTCATGGCTATCCTGCTGAACACCATTGTCTAGCTCCAAAGTCTTAATGAAAGGAGCTGAATCAATAGAAGCCATTTTACTGGAGTGCAGCTGTGCAAATAACCGTGCAAGTTGATCCAACACAGGATGTTGGTTCAAAAGGTCCGGTTCAACAGAGAAAACACCTGCCCTGAATGATGTGTTCATATACAGACACTGAAGTATACTATTAGCATAGCATGTTGCTCCCAAATTAGTCAAACCTGCCGGTGACTCCGTGGAAGAACGAAGATCTTTGCATGGATCTGGACCAAGAGCAAGAACAATATCAGACATCTTCTGCCATAAGCCAGATTTCCTAGTACCATTAGGAGGTGGAATGAGTGTGCAGAAACAGTTGGGAGAATCTTTTGAATTTACACGACACCCCTGACAAATTGGCTTCCAAATCATATATAGTTGATGGATGTCATCTTCTGAAATATCACCAGTTGAATGAATTCTCCTACAATAGAGCCAAGGTGAGTGGGGAATCGAAATAAAAAATATAGAAACTTAAGCATCAGAGTGAATACAATATCAACTTCAGAAAAAACATGTACCTCAATATTTCAGGCAATTCTCCATCAATGTCGTCAGGCTTATGTCTTTTATTTTTGCTACGGGTATTGGGTCTGCTCATTTTTTCCGCAATGAATTCAAGAATCACAAATAACTATACAGTGATGCCCATTCTTCGTATAAATAGAACCAGAGGATTACTGTAAATCATAAAGGAGCATATCATTGATGTTTCACTCCAAATGAGAATTTACCAAAGTGAAAAATTCAAGTACTAGGCTTTCCATTTCCAGCAACTACTGAGAATTTTTTTTCACCATATCTATATCATTATATAGGAATGAAGAAATGAAAACACAAAAAGTATCTCAAAACAACGCCTCAGAAGACCAGGATAATTCCCCAACTAGCATGTAAACCAATCCATACCTTGTTAGCATCTAAACATCGGAAGTTGAATTTACCATTCATTCTTCCCTCAGAATGAACAGAAACATAATAGTCAAAGAACAGAATATAAACAGCCTTTTCTGGTGGTATACCAGAGAGCTAAAACGTCCTGTATAACTCCAAGCAAGCAACTGAAATAGAAAATAGTAGATCACATCAGGTCATGAGAGCACACAAAGATTCATGAGAAAATATGAGAAGGAGATATACAAGATGGTTCATATGAGTTAGGAATATATTTTTTGAAAAAATCAGATAACATAATTCCATGAATACACTCCCCAAAAATCAGGGGAACCTATGAGAATATATAGACAAGCGAACCTGATCACAACGATATCCAACAATTACTCCTTGACCCATAACACATAAGAAAGACGAGCATGGCAAGTTATGTAAACTTTATAGACAAATGCTAGAGCAACTCAGGAAATTCATTGCATCGAGCAAAACCAATAGAAGAATATATTCAAATTAACTGAGTTCTCCTGTAAGTAAATATTTCCTTTCTCTCAAGTCTAAACCCTAGAGAGCTAGCAAACATATTTGGGAGTTTCCATAAATTATGTTTAAGCTTTAACAACTCAAGAACATTATAAGTTATTTGTTATTCTTCTAAACAAGCATTCATGAATTTTGAAAGTAACAAGTTCTCCTCAATTGAGAGATTGTTGGTTTGTGATTTTAATGATACCAACAAATTATAAATGCTATGGATGCAGTTTCAAAACTGAGAATTTTTTTTCTCTAATATGAAAATTTTGGGGATAAAAAACAAACAAATAAAATTCAAAACTGAGGAAATTTTGAATGGACATCCAAATCACATTTCTCAGAGTCTCAGTACCTGTACATCATATCATCAGATGCCCTGATATTCTCTGCTAAAACGAGTACAAAAGCCCAAATTTTGGACACCAAAAGTGCCTAACAGTCCTAAGATGATATGGTTAGTAAATACAATTCTAAAATGAATGGATGACCATCTAATTATAAAGAAACTGATAATTATCATAATCAACGCACAAAGTACGACAAAATTTTGCTTGTCACCCAATCATTTAAGTTTTGACAGTTGCTCAGGTGTATGGAAATGAGATTATGGAAACTGGAAGACAATACTTAAAGATGAGGTAACCACATGTTTAAAAAGCAAATTTGAGATGGTGGTCTCACTCAGCAGTTCAAACCTCATCTTTCTACCCAATCACAGTTAGATGTCAAAGGGTCTCCTCTAGGGTGGACACAGATTTGATCAGGTTACAGCATCATTCATCATAAAGAAAGCAGATGGAATAGCTAAGATTCAGGAAGACCGGCGATCTGACCATAGTTGGCCTGGACATTGTGTCAGACAAAGAGACCCTCGAAAACCAGAGGCAAATACTTCGATACAGTCTTATGATGATGTTAAAGATTATATTTATGCAACTGTAAGCTCATCTAATATAAAAATAACTAGACCAGACAGATAGAAACACATTAGAACAACATAATCTGCATATGATGTCAAGGACTATAAGTTTACAAAAACATTAGCTCTCATAAGTAAAATATATTAAAATTGTCCATATGTATATATATATTTTGTAAAACAGTAAAACTATACAATTGGCACATAAATGGCGGCACATAACAAAATGGAACACTGAAAGATATGGTTTTGCTCTGTTAGCCTCGTTAATAGTATGTAACAAACATAATCCTAAACAAAGGCAAGATCTTGAAATTTGGGGTGTCCATTTTTTTTAACCAAACAAGTTTATTTAAAATGTGGTGTCCAAGTTAGTAAAAGTTTCAGAAATTTAACCTTAAAAAAGTGAAGAGTCCAGTTCAAGCTAGAGCACCAAATATGACACAACTGCAACTTGAGAATGCAGTCTTCTCAAAGACTGAATTTTCCAAGAGAATAGAGAGAGGGGAAAAAAGACTACACATTCTCACTCTCTTTGAAAAATGAGGAATCCTAATCTATTCTAGACTAACCTACCAATAAACAAATAAAAAATAACTCAAAAACCCTAATTCCATAGTCACAATTTTGGGATACTGAAAAATAATTCGGCAAAATTCCAGTTCAGAAAAATTCGGTCAAATTTGGTCAAATTCGATAAAATTAGGGGAAAATAAAAAACCTATCAAAATAAAAACATATCAACACTCACGAGTCCCGTTTTATTCCATATAGTGCAAATGACAAACATTTATGACCATTCAAAATCTAAGCAATGAAAAAATCCATAGACTTGGCTGAATTCAGCTCAGCCTGGGGATGACCTGTAGGTCAATATACGTGCAGTTATAAGCTTATTGTAAAGAGATTCAAGTGCATATATTGTGTTTTAGGCTTTTAACAGCACGGGCTGTTCAATTAATTTAGCAACATGTGCTTTACACTTACATGCATATAAATTAGGTGCATCTCTAATATGCAGTGTGTATGCATACCTCATTGTAGTGCCAATGCACCAAATTTTAAATACACTTCATTGTATAGCTAATTTTAGAGATTTACATGGTAGCCGTTCATTTTTAATGTATTTGATCTCTTTGAATTGCATGGTGGAGGTGTTTTTTCAGTGCAATTTTTTACCCACCAGATTTCTGTACCAACTCCTTCGATTCACAAGGCACACTTCATGGAACCACAAGTCCACAATCAGTTAACCCGTTCCAATTTTCGTTTGGAACGGGTCGGTTTGGGTTACCATAGTATAGGAACTCGAATCAAAAACCCCTACAGGAAAGGGATTAAAGTGCTCGAATCAAAAAACCTTACAGGAAAGGATTTAAGTGCTCGAATCATAAAACCCTAGAGGGAAAGGATTTAAGTGTAACATCCCAACATTTGGGGTTTTACATTTCAAATACCAAATTCATCTTATCTTACATAATACCAAATTCATCTTATAAAGCAACATAGGGGTTTATAAATTAAAAAACCAACTTTTAGGGTCTTAAATCTAAAGCCCATCTCCACTATAATATATAATAGTCCCATCCTCTATAATTCATCAACGAACAAACCAGCATCCTTTTAGAGAGAGAGAAAAGCGCTGAGAACATGGGTCAAAATATCATCCTTTTGGACCTCACCGGTACGATACATACCCTATGTATCGTACCATCAGTAAAATGATGAAATTATCGGCCGATACGGACAAAATATCGTCCGTATCGTCCGTATCGGACGATAATTTCAAATTATCGGACGATAATTTGAAATTATCATCCGATAATAAGTGTAAAAGCTGTAAAAATAAAAAGAAAATCAAATTATCGTCCGATACGAACGATAATTTGAAATTATCGTTCGTATCGGACGATAATTTGAATTGAACGGTGGGCCCCACCATAGACCCGACTTAAAAGTCGGGTAAACCTCTCTTCTTCTCTTCTTCCTCCTCTATTCTTCCTCTCTTCTTCCTCACTTCTTTTTTGATTATTTACACCATAAATCGGCGCCAAGTCGCACAAAATATCACGGGATCGACGTGGAAGGTACGTGTATTTCATTTTATTTCCTAAAATAAGGTAGATCTACACTAAATAAGTGTAGATCTACACTAAATAAGTGTAGATCTACCTTATTTAAGGGTAGATCTACCCTATTTAAGGGTAGATCTACACTAAATTAGTGTAGATCTAGTGTAGATCTACCTTATTTAAGGGTAGATCTATACTAAATTAGTGTAGATCTACACTAAATAAGGGTAGATCTACACTAATTTAGTGTAGATCTACCCTTAATATTAATTAATATTATAGGTAAATTTATCATTTACCTATAATATTAATTATTTAAATTATTTAAAATAATTAATATTATTTAAAATAATTAATATTATTTAAAATAATTTAAAAATAATATAAATAATTATTTAAATTATTTAAAATATTTAAATTAATTAAAAATAATATAAATAATTGATCAAAAATAATATGATGGGTCAAAAATAATTATATGTGACCCCATTTAAAATATTTAAATTGATAGGTAAAAAATAATATAAATAATTATAATTAAGGGTCACATGTAATCAATATGGGCCACATATAGTATGGGTCACATATCATATGGGTCACATATAATTAATAAAATAATAAGGTCAATATGGGTCACATATAATATGGGTCACATATCATATGGGTCACATATAATTAATAAAATAATAAGGTCAATATGAGTCACATATAATTAAATTTATTATTAAAATTAATATGGGTCACATTAATTTTAATAATAAATTTAATTATATGTGACCCATATTGATTATATGTGACCCATATTGATTATATGTGACTGTCACATATAATTAAAATAATTTATATTATGGGATATGTCCCATAAAATTTTAGAATAATATGGAATAAATTTCAAATAAATATTTAAAAATTAAAATAATATCAAATAAATATTCATAAATTAAAATAATATGAAATAAATATTCATAAATTAAAATAATATCAAATAAACATTAATAAATTATAATAATATCAAATAAATATTCATAAATTAAAATAATATCAAATAAATATTCAAAAATTAAAATAATATGAAATAAACATTAAAAAATTATAATAATATCAAATAAACATTAATAAATTATAATAATATCAAATAAATATTCATAAATTAAAATAATATTAAATAAACATTCATAAATTATAATATCAAATAAATATTCAAAAATTATAATAATATCAAATAAATTTGATAAAATATAATCTGATATTTTTAAAATAGCAATAATTAAAAAATAAATTTTATTTTCAAGTGTAAATTAGATGTTTACTCTTGTAAATTTTATTTTCAAGTGTAAATTTTATTTTTAAGTGTAAATTAGATGTTTATTTTCAATCGTTTGCTCATTCATGCAGGTGAAATAAATAAATATGGTAATGCTCGATGATCCATGTGGGCAATATGGTACAAAGAATAGATGGTAATAGACTATTCAATGTAATCTTTGTGGAAAAACTGCGGGAGGAGGTATCACACGACTAAAGGAGCATCGGCTCATGTAAAGGAGAGACAAGAGGGTGTCCTAGTGTACCCAGAGAGGTAAAAGAAAATATCGAGCTAGTTTACAAGCGCAAAGGGAAAGAAAAAAGCTGAAGCCGATCGTGATAGGGAAATGTATGAGAGAATCAGGAGGCCAGATCCACAGTTTACATCAGATGCACCTGAGGATGATGAGGATGAGGATGAGGATGAGCAGATAGCGAGAGCTATGAGAGAGAGTGCTAGGAAGCACAACAGCGTCGAGATCAGGAAGAAGCCGATTACCGGTTTCGGTCCAGGTTGAGAGGTCCATCCATGCCTGCTACCGGTGGTGGATCTAGTCATAGGCCACATGTTGTTGATGTTGATGAGGATGTTGTTGCATAGGGCAAAGATCTCGGGAGGGATTATAGGCCGCCTACTAGAGGCAGATTACATTTCATGGATCCATTCATGTATCGCACTGAAAGCTCCAAACAAACCAAATTGAGTGCAATCTCACTTGCAAAAATAGAGAAGAAGCTTGGAAAATCCATTGCCAAGTTTTTTATATACAACCACATTCCAAACTCACTGCCAGTACTTCAAAAGCATGATTGATACAAGTGCGGTTGGTCCAGAGTTAAAAAGCCTTCTCCATATGAGATATCCGGCCCTTACTAAGATGAGTACGATGAGATAACCGCCTATGTACAAAGCTTTGAGGATGTATGGATGAGAGAGGTTGCACAATTATAAAGCGATGGATGGACCGTCCCACAAAGAAGAGCTTGATAAACTTTTGGTTTACCGATGCCGGGACAAGATTTTTGAAATCGATTGATGCTTCTAGACACGTAAAGATCGACTACCTCTTTAAACTAATGGATATGGTAGTTCATGAGCGGGTTGTGCAGTGTGAGGCAATGCATAATGCGGCAAACTACAAAGCATTTGGATTAAAACTAATGGCGAAAAGACGCCACCAGTTGGACCTGTGTGCACACATTGCAGTGGACCTCATTCTTGAGAATTTAGGAAAGAGAAGCAAGGCACAGTAACTATTCAAAAGGGAAGAACGACATTACCTACTTGGACAAGTCGGTCAATTTAATGAGAGCCTTCACGAACAATGAGTTGCTCCGACCGCGATTACACGCTTTTAACATGTTCTTAGCCCTACAGAGTTTGGCTAGATATAGGCGTGAGTCAAAAGCATGGTGTCGCAAGAATGGAATCAACATGAAATAGGACTCGAAGAGACTAGCTTGCCTTTGAAGTTGTGACACGATCTAAAGACGCGATTTTGGGCGTATGTCGACCACCGATCAAATCAACGCCTGCTGGTGCAAGTGTTGAGATTGGTTGATGGTGATAACAAACCAACAATGGGGTACGTTTATGAGCCAATGGATAAGGCAAAATTGGCTATAAAAACCAAATGCCCTACAAAATATAAACGATACTGGGCGATTATCGACAAGAGGTGGGATGCACCAAAGATTGCATGCGCAGTATAACACATGTTGCACAATTATGTAGTGATTTTATTTATTTATTCATTATTTTCATATCGATGAAATTGCTCATATTTGATGTGTAGCACTACTTGAATCCAAACCTTCCAAAGATACGCGACGCTCGAAATGAAAGCGACACGATGATGAAATGTATACCGGTTTGCTCAATGTAATCCAAAGAATGCTCCCCGAGTTGACCAAGGCCAAGCCATAAGAGATGTGAATGATCATAGTATCATACCTTATAAGTAATAAGTCAAATGTCATGTGATATTATCATCTATTTATTGATATGTGCCTTATCGTGTTTCATCTTTATAGATTGACATGTTTCAAAGAGACATGGGTCATTTGGGGACCCCTGCTATGCAATCCCAAATTAAACACGACAAACCCTGATTGGTGGATGCATTATGGAGGTGATGGTCCGATATTGAGGCGGGTAGCAATGAGAGTATTGTCGCAAAGGTGTTCCTCGTCCAACTGCGAGCGGAATTGGAGTACTTTCTCTCTGATTCATACTAAGACAAGGATGAGACTAACTATGGACCGATTGGAAAAGTTAGTCTCGCCACTACAACATGCGATTAAGGGTCGAATATACAGAGGACCAACCGTGGTAAGCGATTACATGAAGTTTTAGATCCTCAATTATATGAAGTCTTACTTACATATTATACTAATCCATCTATCATATTCTACCTTGCAGACGGTGATTATTTTGATCCCATCCATTGGATTATATATTCAAGGAGGATGACCCTTTGAATGAATGGATCAAGAGAGAGAAGAGCCACTTGGATAGTGAGAGCACCGAATGGTCGGACAATGCGAAGAGTAAGTGAGCAAAGAAGCTTCCCAACCACCGAGGCGGAAAGAAGATTGAATCGTCATTCGGTTGGTTGGATCGATGGCGAAAACGCAGGTAGTGATGATGGGAGTGGTGAGGATGATGGTGGAGGGCATGATGGTGGAGGGATGTTGGCACTAGTGGTGGAGGGAGGAAGCCGTACCTCGATCCTTATAGAGATATGGCGGCATGGGACGATGACTCGACTTAACACACAGCCTCGACACTCCTACATTCGTAATGGGAGGGTTGAAGGAAGAGGAGCGTCGGATCATATCAAACACCACCACCACCACAAGATGATACTTGATATGGGTTATATGACTTCTAGCCGGGGATTCAGTTTGCAAAATAATCAAGATTCAAGAACTAGTAACCCATACTACTACCACAACAAACCTATTCGCCATATGACTTCGTTGGTCGATTTTTTGGAGGACCGGCCTTTACGCATACTAATCGAGCCTCGCCATAAGGGGCACATATAATCATGGGTATCAATATGGGCAATATTATAAGCAAAGGCCTAGAAGCTCACAAGACCGATGATGATGACGATGATCATGAGGGCCAAGAACCACCACGAAATTCAATGTGGCTCTAAAGTAAGTTTTTTATGTACAATTAAACTTATTTTTATCAACATAGCTATTATTTTTGACAATATATAATTTATTTTTGTCAATATATATTGTAATTTACTTTATGCGTGTCTGCGTCGATCAAATTATGAAATATTGTTAATAAAATAGGCATGTGATCAGCTGATCGAACATAATGTTAGAAGATCTATTACATTAAGTCAAAAATGTGATCTTAAGACAAAAATAAGTTACAAAATAGGCATGTGACTTGGGTTAAGTTACAAAATAGGCATCTTACTTATATATTCATCTAAATAATGCATCAAATATGTCAAAAATAAAAGCAAAAATAGTTGAAATAAATACAAAATAAATAAATATAATTTTTTGGGATTTTTTGGGATTTTTTGGGATTTTTTTGGGATTTTTTAAAAAAAAAACGATTTTTTCAATGTATCGGACGATACCCGGTACGTATCGTCCGAGAGGTCCGGACGATACGTACCGGAAAACCGGTATTTTGACCCTTGGCTGAGAAGAAGAATTTGTGCATGTCTCAAGGCCAAAAGAAATGCACAATCAGTGCAGTAGAGGAGAAGAAGACGAAAACAAAGAAGAAAAGAAAAACATTATTCGTACCTTTCGCGTTGTGGCCGTGGCTGGTGTGGGGTCACCGGTGCTGTGATGAAGAAGGGACAAAAGGTTGGAGTCGTTGAGGCCCTAAACCCAAAGGTAAGGATTAAAATAGTTAAAAAACTAAAGCCTTAAGCTTATATACAACATCGGGAAACAAATAAATAAATTATAGCAAAATCATCGAACTCGTCGATTAATTGGCAAATGGTTTGTCTGCCTGATTTGGTGATATTTTCCAACTATTTTACAAAAATCTCTGAATTGCGAGACTGCCTACATCAAAAGGAATTAACAAATCTTATCCCTCTATGTAGTCCTTGTGACCGCCAAATTAAAAACAACGGAAAATACCATCCAAAAAAATGGAAGCTTAAATACTCCTTCCTCCCTCCCTACCTATCTAGTATCATAACTAATACGGCACCTTGCCTATTATGATAACTAATAAACTAACATTTAAATTTAGCCTAAACTAAGCCTAGTTGCCAATTTAACACTCCAAGTAATAAAGTAACTATAATAGAAGTTACACTTAAGCCTAGAATTAAATAGAGAAAAATTTTCTCTCCTTCCTGTAATTATGGAGTGAGAGAGAGAGAGAGAGAAAGAGATCATCTCGTCTCATATAATAGGTGAGGGCTTTGTTTTAAGATATCTTCAAATTTGCCATTAAAATGATGGGCTTATCTTAATTCCTTTCTTTTCTTTGGTTCTTCAAGTGTCCACAAAAGACGGTGTCACAAAAGAGGGCAACAGCGCATTTTATCCCTTGCACAATGTACACTATAAAACATGCAAATACCAAGATAAATAGTGACAGAAAATAATTAAACACAAAACATAAAATATAGGCCAAAGATGTAATTTTTGTGATTGTATCATGTTTTGAAGTAACTAACCCATACCACCACATAAATGTCAACCTATACAAATATCCAACAAAATAATCCAAATAACTAGAACGTCCTGAGCAGGCACGTGGCATTCACATGCCCCTGGGATTATTCGGGTGCTCTTAAGAGGCCGGGACACCCAGGGTATCAAAAAAGTGAGGCCTCATTCAGTAAATGCTAAAAATAAATGAAGAAATTTCCAGTACCTATCCACAATACATGTATAGAATGAGTTTCAGTCCATTATCATTTATGCACAAAAGAAAACACAAGCTTTCTCACAATTTATATTAAGAATCTTTAATTCTAACTCCAAATATGAGCAACAAAAATGATAAATTGATTCTTACACTTACACAAAGAACAGCAAAATAGATAGTTTAAACCCTAATTCTCCATGAATTTCAGTTTACATAAACTCCCAAGGAAAAAGATCCACAAACCATACAAAGAAATAACAAAAATTTGAAGTCTAGGTCATCAAATGTGCAAAGAAGAGATAAATTCACTCATATACTAACAGAAGAAAATCGGGGAAAAAATAACGAAATAAACCCTAAGATTTCTGATACCTTAATTTATGTGAATTTCCAAGAATTTCAAGAAACAAGATCAACATACATCAACAAGTCATAAAAAGCTTGCATTTCAAGTCATCAAATACGCAGGAAGACGAGGGTTTTATTCAAAAAATAATCATTACAGATAACGAGGGTTTTATTCAATGGAATTTAATGAATTAAATAAATAAAGATAATTGCATCGATTTCTAGGGAAAATAAAACAGAAATGCAGAAGAAAAACTTACCGAAATGGAGCTTGATTTCGTGGATTGCAAAATTAGGGTTTCGGCGAGAGAGATATTTTTCTTATTTTGGGGTTTTGTTTTTTGTTTTTCTTCTGTGCGTAATGGTTTTGAGAAATGGGTCAGAGATGAGCATGGGGGCGGGGGTTTAACTTTTTAAGGCCAAGCGGCTGTGATCTCGGGGCTTTAGTCCTAAAGCGGCAAACGCGAAAAATGTCCCGCCAACTAACCTTAAATTTTGGCCACGTGGCGCTCTGCACTTTTGCAATCTAACTGCATTTTACTGGCGAGCTCAGTTTGGGAATCTAAGGCCATCGTCTAACCCTCTTCACTCCCAAGTGCCTTTCAGATATAGCTAACAAAATAATGACACTAACTGATTCACGGATTTTAGAGTATCTGGAATATGTGATGGCCAGCTTTTGACAAAGTTAAGGGTTATTTAGGCTGCCTATAGTTTAGCAAGTACCCCTCCTCCTTAATAGCTCATTGTATAACAAGATTTTATGTAAGATTTATCTTCAGTAATTCTACCCTCCTCTCTACCGAGTCATAACAGAGGGTTAGTAAAGAGTAGAGAGATTGTTGCTACAGCAGGTAAACCCTCCTTTGCAGAGAGTTGGAAAAGAGAATGAGAACTAACGAAAGCAAATAAATTCTGATGTGGCAAGGGCTAGCAAAACTATGTTATACACAACCTTAATCTCTTATGAGTTGATGTTGACAAATTGAGTGGCTAGGCTTGTAGCTCAACTGGAAGTTCGAAACTACTGCAACTTTAAGATTATGGCATGTTACATATTAGCTCCCTTATCATCATATATATATATATATATATATATATATATATATATATAAGTAAAAATAAAATAATAATTATTGAGCTGGTATATACGTCAGGTCGACCTCCTTTTGTTCTTGAGAGACAACTCTTCATAAGCGCATAAACCGTTCTTTCGGTATCTAGGGAGTTATAGTCAGAAACTATTTATTATTTTGAATCATACAATCGAGATTATTTTTCCTTCCATCTTCTATATAGTGGATGCCGAGACTATAGACTAACCATCATACAGTCAATTGGCATACATCTCCAAAAACAACCTTAAAAGACATATTTGAATATAATACGTATCAAATGATTTTCAAGACAATTTTTTCAGATATTAGCATGTAACATGTTCAATCAAAACCTAATCACCTGATTCAAAATAAGTCGACAATTTTTTTGTGCAACTAGAGGTACCCTTAATAAATTTGGTATTCAAAACATCAATTCTTTTATGAAGATTGATGAGGAGATACTGATTGCACTACCAAAAATAAGATTATTAGCGACAGTTTTTTTAACAAAAAACTGCTGCCATTAGTCATGTCACTATCAAAAACTGTCGCTACTAGTCTTGTCGCTATCAAAAAATACCTTATCAGCAAATGCCGCTAAAATCTTTTATTTTTGTAGTGTTGTGAGCGTTGCCGTTGGAGTCAGGTATCTCATACCAGTTCTTTCTTTAAGGAGTTTGTAAGTATATGCATGTATAAAATAAAGAAAATAATCTGCTAATTTGACTACCTAAGGTTAAATGAATCTCTAATGGAGGGTATCTTAATCCGGTAAGTTATCTAAGGTAATGGGCATAACTCTATATGAAGGATAAACTAGTAAATGGATTCGACATGGACACTAATATTGGTCTTTATTTTATTTATTTTTCGTCTTGTCTATTTATAATGAGCTAAGATTGGATACCAAATTTAGACCAAAAATTATCAGTTCATTCTACACTTAGCAATTTTTCATTGGGAAAGAGTAAATAATTCCATTTTTTTCAAGCTTTAAAATTTGTGGCTCTCTTAAAAGGGACCATTGCTTGATGCAGTAGTAAAAGTCTTGGATTGTAAAGTCTGAAGACGTTCGAATCTGGAGAGTTTTCAATTTGTTTACAAGGTCAAAGATTATGCATGTATAATGTATCCCGTTTACCCCTCCCAATATCTTCTATTGGGTAATGATCCTTTATATGTATAAGAACCTTTATTTCCACGAGTTAAATCTCTGAGTTTACTCACTTACGCGGGTGTAGAACTTAAAAAAATAAAATCTTAAGTTCACTCATTTATTCAGGTGAATATTTTATAAAGGATTCACCCACTTAATTTTTGTATGTACGCTCACATCTTCTTTCCCACTAGATGACACTGACGATGATATCAGTGACAACGATGCCTACCAGTGATGTCAATGCCTACACCGGCGATGCCGAGGAAGAAGCCCACAAAACCTCTTAAATTCCTAAGAAGGAGAAGTCATTAACTTCTGAAACCCTAAGAAGAAGTTATGAAACACTTTTGAAACTCTAAGAAGAAGAAGTCACGAAACTATCTTGAAACTCTAAAATAAAAAGAACAAGGAGGAGAAGAAGAGAGAAAACTTCAAAACTAATTTATTCCTTTCAAAAAATCTTTAAAAAGAATGAGAAGCATAAGAAGAAGAAAAAGAAAAAAAGAGAAAAAAAAGTTTATGTGTGGATGACGGTGGGTACCCATTATAAGTGGTTTAAAATAGACGATAAGTACTCATTGTCAGTTTTTTAAATTTGACAGTGGGTACTCACCACAGACAATTTTTTTTCTTCTTAAGTTTTTTTTTTTCTTTTCAAGGTTTTCAAGGGATTTTTAAAAGTTTAAAAAGGAAGGAGAAGATGAAGAAGGGGTTTTCACAAGGACATATCGCACGCCAGAATGAAAGGAGAAAAAGTGGGTTAGAAGAGGGTTTCATGGGAGTATATGACTCACACGACTAAAGATCTCATCAGACCATATAGAGCAGAAGAAGTGGGTTTCATGGGGGTGAACGACTCACCAGAACGATGGAGAAGAAGAAGTAGGTTTCAAAGGGGGTTTCATGGGAGTAAATGACTCACCCGAACGGGTTACTCGCCAGAACGGAAGCCTCGTTGAAACGATGGAGGACAAGGAAGAGGAAGAAAAAAAAAAACCCAAATTAGTGGGTAAACTTCAAGATTTCACTCACTACCAACCGAATCTTTAAAGGCACCAACAAATTGCCACTTTTTCCCTTCCCACGTGTCTACATGGATGAATTCTAAGATTTGGTGGGTGGATGGGTGGAAATAAAGGTACTCTAAATTTATAATTCTCCCATAATTTGTTCAAAAAATTGTGTCAATATTGCTTATATTATACTAAATATTTTTATCTTATTTCATTTACTGGCTTTAAATTATGCACTAGTTTTAACTAGTCTTATTTTAAAATTAAATTATTTGTATTAATCTCTTAAAATGGCAAATAATTGAGCAATATGTGAAGTTTTCATATGGTTGCATACCAATATTTTTAATTTTTAATTGGCCATCCAATTGATTATGTGACCATTCGGTCGGAGCAAACTAAATCAGGTCAATAGAAAGAAGAAGAAAAATACATTTTAACAAATGAAAATTTTGTGATAGTTGGTTATTATGCTGCAATTAATAAACCTATTGATGGATGATGCTTCTTAAAGCTCGGGCATTGTGTCATGCAGGATAAAGTGAAAATGACAATTTATTGTTACTCTATCTCATATAAAAAATTCATTCAATTGCAAAGTTAAAATGTGTGTTTGAATGGTTGTATGATAGAATGTGAGTTCAAGCCTTACTAGCATTTAATTTTTTTTTAGTAAGAGCTTATATATTTAACCAACTTATTCCATTTTGAAATGGAGCGAGCCAAGCTATAGTCATTGGCACTGGCAAAGTCACATAATTTACTTTTTTGGCAAAGCTACATAATTTACTTTTTTCCTAAAACAAAATGAAATAGAATGGAGAGGCTATAGCTGGGGATACTTGGTTAAAGGTAGTTTCCCCCTTTTAACCTACTTATGCCCCTTTGATCCCTCATAAGTTTGAATTATAATTAGATACCTAACTTGAGTGATACTAAGCAAACTTTTTGGGATGTGTGCCATTTGGAACCATCAAGTGTTCCATGTGATTTGATGTTCATGATCTCGAGATTTATTTGGTAAAAGATTGGATTGAGAGCAATCTCCATAGTCTATTCAATGTATACAATTACATCTAGAGTTAATGGTATGTTAAATTTACATGATAGCTATTAGTTTTAGATGTTTTGATGGCTTCAAATCAAATTGGAGTGATCTTTTTTCATCTCAATTTTTCACAAGAAAGGGCTTTATATCATGCACTATCAACTGGTCCACGTGTAAATTTCTCATGGCACACATCCCAATGGTGACTGGTGCCAAGTCACTTGGACTCATGGGGCTTAGCTTACCTAATACTCTGCGGACCCTAACTTGTCTCCTATAAGAAAATCCTCACTTTGCCACTGGTCATTAGCACTTTCAGCCATTTTATACATAGCTTTGAAAAAACTTTACGACTGATTACTTCAAACATTTTCATTTCATTTAATGCTATATAATAAATAAAACGACACTCGTAGCGGAATAATATTTTATAATATATAATCAAGTATCTTATACACCAACTCTCATCTTATTTTTTTTCACAAAGGTAAAAACTTTTTTCTGCGACCATATTCCAACTATTGTTTAACTTGGTGTCATTTTAGGTATATTTAGCTCCGTAATTTTTTTTTCTCTTATGTCAGTTGAAATCAATAGTTGGAGCTCTAAAAAGAGTGACATTTGTATACAGATAAGGTGTCAATATTTTCCTGAATTCCAACTTGGTAACTATGGTACATAACTTCAAGTTATGTACCATAACTTATCATGCTATGAGAAAATTCCCGCTTCGCCACCGATTGTTGGCACTTTCAGCCTTCTTGAAATATAAATAGAAAAAACATTGCAACCGATTACTTTTCAAATGTTTGCATTTAATTTAATGCTATGTAATAAATGAAACGATACTCGTAGCAGAATAATATTTCAAAATATATCTTCAAGTCTCTTATACATCATCTCTCATCTTAGTTTTCTGCACAAGGTGAAAATTTTCTCTCGTACAACATTCCAACTAGTGTTTAACCGGTGTAATTGTAAGTATATTCAGCTCCAAAATTTTCCCCTTTATGTCATTAGAACGCAGTAATTGGAGCTCTACAAAGAGTGACATTTGTTACAGATAGGGTGAATCCTTTTTATTGTAATACCTGAACTTAGCTTTTTATATTATACGAAAATAATATTATCTTACTATAAATATTTAATAGTGCTTAGTACGGATTAAATCAAAAAATTTGTGTTAAGTACGAAATTTTATACCATTCTTTTGCTAATATAAGTTGGATTTATTGCGTATATATTCATATAATAATAACTTATCCACACGATACTTAATCTATCTGCAAAATCACTACTCTCCAATGTCCAAATCTTTATATTTGTAAAGAGAAAATATTGTCATATAAGAGTATCACCTTTTCTATTTGTTATTTATTTCTCAACATTCTCAGTTAAAAATAACGTATGGGCTACAAACCAAATATTCATCACTCATCATTCTCAATCAACTACATATATATATAATGTGTTGTGTTAGACTTCATGTGCGCAATTGACCATATTAGCGAGGCCGTCCAACTCATTTGACCAAGGTTAAAATATTTCCATAAAACTTAGTGTCCAAGTTCTCTAATCACATTACATGCGTAGCTATAATTAGCATATGAGATTGTGATATTATAAAAAAAAAAAAAATAGGTAAAAGAATCCCAATAATAGTGAAATTGTGATGCTATTATTATTATTATTATTAATCATCATCTATATAACGATGCAATGTTCAATTTTCCCATCAATTAAGAAATTATAGAGATTTATCTTTGTTCACACACATAAGCAAAGAGTGGAGACCATGTGCTATAGAGAGGCAAGAAGAGGGATAAGATAATTGTCAATCATTATCAAACTCAAAAGACTAAAGAGATATGCAATTTTTGACAATGATTGACCAATAAAGAATGAAATAATTAATTCTATGATCGCATTGACGTGATTTCATGCATGGCCGTTGATAGCGCTTTTATAGTTATACGTTGCAGGTTTTTGCATAATATTTTTACCATAATAGATTATACAAAGTTAGTTTAAGAATATGAATCAATGGTTAGGGATTTAGGTTGTGTGACACAAACCAATAGCATTTACTTGTAAAGATTGATGGCTTATTAGTTGTCTCTTTGTAGAGCTTCGACTATTCGTCTTTTATACATCATTTTTTTAATTACATAAAGAAGATAATATTTTGATCATTCAGGGTGGGTGTAAGCCCATAATTTTATCATTTAAATTTTTTAACTATATGATACGTCCACTTTCACAATCTAAAATCCTACCCTTTGTACAAGGACATAAAATTTTATATTGTAACATGTATGTATCTCAATACGCTTAGCGGACAAGCAAGCCTTATCATAAATATAATTACTTGAAATTTACAAACTATATTTTATTTTAAATTCATTTAACTCACGTGGCCGGCTTACTATAATATCTCAATTGATGGGCACCAACAATCTATCATAAAACACATTTAATAATTTGGACATATTAGTGATGGAATCTCATTCCAAGTCCTTCGATGTACGTTTATGAGCCATTGAATGAATCAATTTTCTCATTAATTGAACCATGGTAATCGTATTTTCATTTTCATGTTCACTCATCAACTATGATTACTCCAACATGAGATAAATGAAATCGGGGAATAAAGCTAGAACCAACCATTTGAATAAACTATAGCCATGTGGAACATTGAGTGAAATGACTCCTCGTGTTAATTATAAACTTTTCAACATAATAATGTATGTAATTAATATCTATAAAGTGAAGTTTATAAATAAAGCAACTATGGTCTTGCGCAATTGTGAACTTTTGCAGGTTCGTTGTGACGATGCACTCACCAAAAGGATGGAGTTGCCATCCGGAGCTTTTGGTGTCTCAGGATACCCAAAATCAATATTACAAGCACCGAAGTGCCAAATATGACTCCGAATCACCAGTCAACGCCAAAGTCTCTTGGGTAAAGACTTCAGTTATCAATCGGGAATGTGTTAGGCACCCGATCATAAGCGGTCTCTATTATGGCCAAGTCTATATATATATATATATATATATATATATATATATATATATATATATAAAGAGAGAAAAAGTGAACGACACTTTCCCTTGCCCGAAGGCACTTCGATCCTATTGGGGTCTCCGCAAACACCAAAATTTCGGTGGCGTAACGGCCCAAATCCTAGGATAGAGGAAAGTCAAAAAAGAAGGTAGAAGTATAAAGGAGAAAGCCGGAGCTCTCAAACCCTTGTAGCACTGTTTGGTGGATCTTCGCGTGAGACCGACACTGGCGAGCTTCCGATAGCACGAGGGGCTAGGGAGAGGTTCTAATTTGCTATGGCTAAAGAGATATGAGCTTGGGGGTGATGATGATGAAAGTGGTGGCACGAAATGAGCCAAGGATTTTGAAGTTTGCAAAAGTTCAAATCTAGGCAAATGAGGAGGCAATTGGCTAAAGTTTCTTTTCTTAAAAATTTCAAAAGATGGCGTAAACACAAGGAGCTCTCTATTTATAGAGGTAGAGGTGGTTAAGGAGACACTTAAAGTTCTAATTGGCTTAGTAATTAGGTAATCTCTACATGGGTCCTAAAGAAATATACCTCAAACTTTGGGATGGTCCACAAGTCAAACCCCAAACATGAAATATGCCATTTTTTCACAAAAATCAAGGAATTTGGCCTTGCGTGCATAGTACGCATGCATAGCTAAATTCCAGGTTCAGAATGCTGAAAGTGTTGATCCGTTATGGGGCTTAATTCAAAGCAAAGCCAAATTGGCTTTGCATGCATAATATGCACGCAAGGCCAATTTTCGTCAAAAATAAAAAAATTGGCTCATGAACTCGAGTTAGGCCCGGTGTGGGCTAGATGGATTTTGTGACGATCCAAAATTTTTGATTTATGAACCGATCTGACTCGGTGTGCGTGTCTGACTGGTCACGCAACTGACAGTATAAGTTTTGAGAAGTGAGTTGGATTATGAGAATAAGTCTCGAATGAAAAAGAGGGAGTAAATAATAAAATGACTGTTAGATATGTGATCGTACACCGACGTGCGGTGTATTGGCTTAGCATTCAAAAGTGACCACTTGATATAAAAGTCAAATGGATAAGGAATTCCAAAGAGAACTCTAACTCTCCCTCTTCCTAACTACTAAAGAGTAAGGAGTAGTGTACGTGAGCTTGGGGCATCGACTTGCAACGCGGATCACAATCGACATGAAACCCCCAATTTTCGACCTAGAAACCCTCTTTTGGGCAAAGCTCTCGTAGATCAAGGAAACAACTTCAAGAAGGTGAGCATAATTATGTTTTTAAGTGATTATGTATTGGTAGAACTTTGTGTGTTAATGTGCATGAAAATCGATGAGATGCTTCAAAGATTTGGGGAAAAATGAGTCAAGGAAGAAGAAGCTCGTATGGCTGAGAATCTGTCAAAATCGATTGATCAATTTTGACAGGACAGAAACAGATGAGTTTTCTGAAGAAAATCGATCGATCGAATTGGAATTCGATCGATCAATTTGGGAAGCATATCGATCAATTTGTGAATTGATCGATTAATTTGGAGACCGATCAATCGATTTGAGAACCGATTGATCGGAATGTGATGTGAAGATGTATTGGTTTATGAGTGAACCGATCGATCGATTTGGAAACCGATCGATTGGTTTGTGAAACGATCGATCGAGTGGGACTAAATATAGAAACAGATATGTATGTGTTTTTCTTAGACAAATTTATTTTTAACATTTGTCTGTTTTGAAGAAAAGAGACTTTGAGACTTCCTTTTCTTCATCACTTTTGACGTGTAAGAAATAAATTTGATGTGTTATAGGTTAAGATTGAGAGTACGTGATGTGAAGGTTCCCTTGAGAAGGAATGACCTTTATTTTTAACTTTGTATTGAGGTAGGAAAAATCTTATAACATGTACATTTGATACAACTGGCATGGACATTGTGATAAGATGAATGTGTGTGAAAATTCATGAATTCTGTTATTTAATATGCATGGGCTTTATACACAGATTCAAATATGAGAATGAGTGTGTGTAAACTAAGTGAGATGTGTATGTGTGTGTGTGTGTGTGAACTTCGGATTTCCAAACTCTAAACCTAGCTATAAAATACCACATTTCACGGTGATAAACTATAAGTTTCACTTCGCACTTTGATTTAAGGTTCATGTGGAACGAATCCCTTGTGCTCTGGGACGGCGGGATATCCGTTCATTTCCTTACTGATCTGCAGTAAATATCGTTCGATATAAGTATCCCTCATACGAAGGGGCTTGGGCATCATGAAAATGATTCAATAAATGACGATGATTGGATTTCCATCGATATATGTATGGCTCTCGATGCTATATATGCTCGAGATTATATTTAAGTGATCAATTTAAGTTATTCTTGTGTTATGTGAAAATATTTAGAAATTATGTGATCAAACTTTGAAACCTGCATTTAAATCAATTTTATTTCTATTCAATGCTTTTTAATTATAAGTCTTTCAATTATAAGCTTGCTCGATATATGTCATGAGATATATGTGTGATGTGATGATAAACATGCTATAAATGTTTTCCCTATTGAGCTTAAATGTTATCTCACCCTTCGACTATACGTTACAGGCACAGGTGTTAATACGGGTACCGAGGATCTTAAGCTTGAGAATCCTGAGTACATTTCGGAGGAGGAGTCAGAGCCTCCGCATGAGGAGTATTTCCCTTAGAGGATTTGATTGTGTATCTTTGAGATTTGTGAGATTTAGGCTTGGTACGTCCAGCCTTTACTATTAGACTAGAATTGTAGATTCAAGTAAGAATACGAGTATTATTTTGTGAACCATATTTCGGTGATGGTCGGT
Organism: Chloranthus sessilifolius; assembly: GCA_021018995.1. NCBI lineage: Eukaryota > Viridiplantae > Streptophyta > Magnoliopsida > Chloranthales > Chloranthaceae > Chloranthus > Chloranthus sessilifolius. The sequence continues at coordinate 130,024,065 of CM037586.1, read as the reverse complement.
CATCATCGGTGGTTCGTTTCGATTCTTTTGTCTATGTAGATGCACATGGGATTAGAACCGTCTTTTTTGTGCATTTTGATTATAGAAATAGAGATTTAAATTATTAAATATGATGACTCTATCTGCTTAGTTAGAGATATTTGCTTTATTTTCCGCTTTATGTGTGGATGTACTAAGTGTTCCGTTCAGGGATCATCCTTCGATCCAACGGTCCAGGTTTTACGGTTAGGAAATCCGAGCGGTCACAGGTTCTACTTGAGTTCTATGGGTCGGGTTCGGGTTTTTGAGGGTCTAGGAAGGGTTCGAAGGTTTGGGTTAAGTTCAGAAAATGCTTTCAAAAGCTCGGGAGTATGCATTTCTTGAGGTATGGGTCAATCGAGCCTTAAGCCAGATTTGGGTGCCTACAGGTCTCTAAGGAGTAAGAAAAACCTTCATCTAATAAGAGTACTCAAGACTCATTGCCTTCATCACCCACGTTTTCAACATAGATTGCATAAGGCTCATCAATAGTTATGTCTCCTCATATGGATCTAAAAATAATTAAATCATAGAGGGATGAGCTATGAAACACAGTGGGTAGCATAATGAACACATCCTAATCTACTCGGGTGAATCATGTGCGCTATCTAGTGAGTTATAACACGTATAAGGCTATGAAATATGCAATCAAACTAAACAGAATAATATTTAAGAAAGTAAAGTAGAATATATAAAACAGAATGACAAATATATTATTATCGCATGAATTAGTGCATGAATGCTCAATGTTACGGTATTGTCGTATAATTTATCTAAACTTGTAACATTGTTTCTAACAATTTAGTCATATCAATATAATCTTATATGGAATTATCCTTTATTAAGCTTTCACGCGTCTATATATCACGTGATCGCAATTATAAGCATGCAGTAGAGACGACTTGTACCAAAGTCATTGCTCTAGCCTAACATGTCGATGGCTACATGTTAGATTATCATCCACCACAAAGTAGTGATGATGTCACAGTATCGCATCTCACGCAGCCCAACGGGGAAAGCTCTTTGTGCAATACTACAATATTCCGATGGACACATATTTGCTGAAGGCGTTGAGCCCTTATGGTGATTGGTGTAAGGTAATCTTTATAGTGTTTTGTTAGATTTTACAATGTTCAACATCTTAGTACAATGAACATGCAGTAGCAGTAACATGCAGTAACAATAATGAATAGTGTATAAACAAATAGTTGTTGGATCGAGCAATGTTTTAACCAAGAAATGAACGAAACTCAAGTGTGATGAGATATTGTGAATCACATCTTAATCGACATGATGTTGGATTCACACTCACCTTACTAGTTATGGTGTCTCTTATGACAATGAGTTATAAGGTATATGAATACAACATCGTAGTTGTTTCAATTTGATTAGAATAATGTACCACACCAAGGTAAAGAAATACAATACAAATTCAGTGTTAGACAGGTCAATGACTGTAATATCCCAAAGTTGGTTTCTACGTGATGCATTAAGTGCAAATATAAATATAATATATAACAGTAATCCGAATAAAATCCAACAAATAGAAAATATACTACGAAATAGTGAAAGAGTAATAAAGTTTTACGAGAAACAAACATGGCTTCTCTAATTTAAAGCAAATATAAATATCAAGGCTATGAAAATGAGCAAAGCATAAATTCAAATGATGGTATAGAAGAAGATATAAATCAACCAATTAGCAAACTAACATCATGCTATAGAAAATAATGAAAATATATACCATATGTAACCTAGAGAAATCAACCAATTATTTGCATATCAATATGTAGGTTTTCTATAAAGTTCTGGATAACACAAGGGGAATGGTTATAATTATATGTGAATATTTTGTGTAATGCATATAAGGCGAAGGTTATGTTATTAAGTTCTATTCTATCATATAGCACGTATATGTATATGTTTATATAGAAGGCAACAATAAAATCAAGCACATTCAATCTCATGATTATAACTTCAAACGGTAATGTTTTCATCATATCAAAGCGATATTATTTATACAATGATGGCATTGTTGAAAAGTATAGCAATTCTAAATTAAAGGTCATTTGAATGACTATAAAGCATGCAAGAAATGAAGGTTCGTTGGGTAATCAAAGTTTGACCATTCGTAAAATGAGTCTCAAATCTCACAGAGGTTATTGTCGATACCTTTTTAACGGTATAAATTTTACTCCCATCGAAGCCGTTTAGGTCAGTACACATAGCCTCTAAAAGTTCGTAAATTAACATTTGACATTTTTTCTAATCAACCTTAGAATCTATTGATTTCAATCACATTACGTAGATCACATCGAGCTAATCAAAATCAACTACTCATACGATGGATTTCTCTTTAAAATGGCTCCCATATGAGCATTATAAGTGTTGACTTGCAAACTGAGGTTGCTTAGATATTGCAAAAAATCAAGTTAGAATATGACTAATTAGGTTCATTGAATATTTTCAAAATAAAAAAATAATATAGGTATTTGTTCTGGCCAGGACCTGATTTATCCATTTCGACCATGAGATCTGTGATCAAACATTTTGATTGAAAATATCCTAATAAAGGGAAATAAGATTTTATGCATCCCACTGGGATGAAAATTTAAAGGTATGCAAGGCACTAACAATAGGGGCCATGCTCGATTCAAAAGATTTTCGATTCATGTGAATCGAGGGCCAAAAGTTTGAGTAGGTTAGATATCATTACACAAAGAAGATCACATCGTCCTAGCTGTCCATATTCTCAATAATTAGATCTGTTGAAATTGTGCAACATATAAATATAAATATTTTTATGTTTGTTTGGTAGCCTAGTAATGTACGAAACTAGATACAAAAGTCTCATATATTGTTGATGGTGTGTATAGGATGATAGGCTGATTTCAACTGCAACACTCAAAACACAGGGAACGAAAAAATAATAGGGTTGTTGTTTAAAGTTTGCCTAATTCTCATGAATTTCAAAATGTAAGGACTTGAATTTCAAAATTTTAGCATAAATTGATTTTTTTAAATAATAAGTTTATTATATTAAAATAGTTTATAATCAATCTAAAATATCTAATAAGAAGAATTTCAAGATTAGGAGGGTTCATTTGCGGACCCTCAACCGATTTAGTCAAAAAGTTTGTCAAAAGGTAGGTAAAGTTGACCCTCGACACTGTTTTAACAAGAGGCCCATTTACCTTTAGTTCCCAAGTGTCTGACTTTTTCACACCAAATTGGTTTGTTACATACGTTATATGTTAGATTTGTATATATATGCATATATAATGAAGTATGCAACCCTTATAAAGGGAGGGATTCCATATCGCCTCAATCATAGTCAATGCTTTGACTTAGTCAAATAGGTCAAAGCCAATCTAATCTTTGAAAAAGTCAATAAGTCAACATAGTAAAATTAGGATCGCTACATCTACACTTATATATTATGTGATCAATGATTTGATCATGGAAGAAAATTTTATTGAGTGAGTGAGATTAACTAATGAGGTTGACTTTGAACTAGGACCTATTTATGACAAGAATGTTACCTATCCAATTGATTAAGGGTAATCAGATTATTAACATTATACATATGTCATCATTTTGGCAATATATTATGACAATGGTGCATGGAGTTTATCATGTAAATCATATTCAACTTAAGATTGCATCTAAAAACTAAATTTGCCACAAAACCTAAATGCGCCATAAAATGAACGACTACTATGTAATTGTTCAAATTGTTAGTCATTTATTTTTGCCATGAGCAACGTCTTTTTCACATGGTAGAGATAACTTTTGGTGCAACCATAATACTAAATGCACTCTAAATGATTACGTTGTGAATATCACATAAATGATGTCACTCATATAAAGTTAATGACCTGATTACTCGAATACTGCATGCATGAGAACTATAAAACTCCATCTCATACAAATCCACATGATCCTATAATGCAGCCATTGTATAGGCGACGATTGTGGCATAAGGTAGCGATGGTAACCTATATTTATTTGAACCACACACACTAGGATTTTAATAAAATCCTGGATTAAAGTTTGCTTGAAATAAAAAATTAGTAGCAATCTTTAGGTTTTCTGATGTACATGTGATTCTGATTCCTATAAGAATACCTTGATGGACGGCATTCTAGGTATGGCATGACTCTTTATATTATATATAGGTAGATGTCCTCCATTTACTATACACAAGCCTTTTCACATCTTCCCATCAAGAGAGTGTAGCAAGAGAGGCAAGTAGAGCCACCTTCATCTTTCTTCGCAAGGAAGAGCTTCGGATTGCATACCTCGCGTCGACTAGAATCAACGATCACGATCTTCGCGATAAGATACGCATATATATTTTAATTTGTAGATTATTGATTTATAGTTTTGATTGATCATACGCTTAGCTCCGAAGGCAAATATTTAGGTGGTCGGATCAATAGATCCAACAATTGGTATCGGAGCTTGATTGTTGTGTGATTAATCAAAGCATCAATTTTAGATCCAATAAACCCATTTGACCCATTAGGCCAATTTTAAAGCTCAGTTTATTTTGATGATTTTGAGCCTATTTGAAGGCCCCTTTTGGCTCGCTGGGATGAATTTGAGTTGCCATAGTTTATATGGAGGGGTATTGTGTGTGTATGGTGTTAACTTTATTGAAAAACACTATTAAAGCTAAGAATAATAGGAAGTTTTTATTAAAAATTTTGGTGCTTTACTTTTGTACTATAACCATTTTTTTCTATCGCTAAAGAACTTAGCTTCTACGGGTTTCTCATAAGCTGCCTATTTTGTTATTGATTGCATGTGCTGCTCTGGTTTATTATATATATATTGGTGACCTAATGATATGTCTAGTATATTAGTGCTACATGTGTTTTTGACTATTTACATGTTATACACATACACTTTACTGTGAGTTGGTTAAACTCTTGAGATTAGATATATCGGGTATAGGTCTTTCCAATGGGGTTAAGGAAGACCGCTAAAGTTGTCGTTTGAGAGACTATAATTAAAGTAGGATTGGATCTGTCCAAAGGTGACAATTCCATGGAGGTTGCTATTTATTAAATCTTGATATTTTATTTCATTAAGATCACCTTGTGTACTGATTTGCATGGAGTCATTGATTCTGCCCAAAAGTGATTCATTAATTTTGTGTAAATAGAGTGAGTAGAATTGTCATAAGTATAAAGGAGAGAGAAAATGATTCTTTTACCCAAAGGTAGTGAATCATCGGGATCAAATCAGAAATGATTCTTGTACATTCAGGTTCTACCCAAAGTGATGTCGGATTTTACACATTATTTATAACCAAAGAAAATATTATTTGCACATGATAAAATGCTCTAATCAATTCGTTTATACCCTTCATACGAATTATTTTGTCCTTAGTGGATATTAATGACTTATAGTTATTTTAGAGTCCTTTGTAAACATTGGTCTTTTAGACTTTTGTGGCATATTATCGCATTTATATCCTTGGTGGATTTCTTGGTTAATGACATAATTTTGTAATGTAAGTTTTAATATTGAATAATATATATATATATATATATATATATATATTGATATGACTATTTGTTAAAAGAATATATTTATAAATTATTATAAAGTGGGGATCTCCGTTTATGTTTTATCATAATTATTATGAAAATTTCTTTTTAAAATTGATAATATATTTTGAACATGAGTCATTATTTTATTATTATATGGTTCGATTGTTACATCATGATTATTAACATAAGGGATTCCTATGGTCTTAAACTTTGTATTTTGAGTGAGAATCATCTCACTTCTAAATTGCAATCATTATTGATGCATCTTAAAATCTGTCTTATATATTCATGTATATTTTGGGTAGAGTTTTTCACAAATTGTGGGTGAAAATTTTCACAATGTTGGGTGGCACACTTTGGTGAGTGAGTTAATGAGGTTGTGCATTTGCTCACTTTGGGTGTGCAATTAGTTCACATTAAATTGGTTTATCATCTTTCAAATTTATTGATAATAGTAGTTTTATGACCATGAAACTATCTTAGTATCGATTTCAGGAAAAAAAATGATATACTATATACATTCATGATCCAATACTATATTTTTATTAAATTCACGTGATGTTTGGGAATGCCTAAGTTAATTCAAACAACATTTTGTTTTCAGAGTATATTCGTTTTGGTTGTCTAATCTAATGAGAGTCATTTTTAAAAATCATAATCCGTGTGTGGACCAAGTGGGAGACTATTGAAATTTTTTTGTGGAAACTCAAAATTTTTATTTTTTGTGTGGCCCTCACACACTAGGATTTTAATAAAATCCTAGATTAAAGTTGATTGAAATAACAAACACATTATTGAAATATATGTGTGTGTGTGTGTGTGTGGACGTCCCTTGTCACACAAGCTTTTTGACATCTTCTCATCAAGAGAGTGTAGCAAGAGAGATGGGTAGAGGCACCTTCATCTTTCTTCACAGGGAAAAGCTACGGATTGCATACCTCCCATTGACTAGAATCAACGATCACGATATTCGCGAACATACGCACATATATTTTAATTTGTGGATTGCTGATTTATAGTTTTGATTGATCATACGGTTATATCCTAGGGTAAATATGTAGGTGGTTGGATCAATAGATCCAATAATATTCTGATACCAATGTTGGCCTATAGTGAAATTTGGACTATTGAGTTGTCACCTACCGCCACTAAATCTATGAGGGAATGCCACGGGGTTAGTGATCAACTTGAGCAAATATTTTCTCCTAACAATCTGGATCCATTCTTTTCACCATTGAATTCTTCTGCACCATTGTATTTTTTCACATTACAAATGGGATCATCAATCTTATTATATAGACGTTTATCGGTTTTTCATTAATACTGAAAGAGAAACATCCTTCATAATCACTTAATAGTTGATAATTGATCTTGTAATTGGCCATATTTGTAATTGATTGTGACTTTAATATCTATTGATGAAGCATTATAGCCACATGTGCCAACACGATTGCCAACTTAGGTTCAACGAGGTGATGTAAAATTATCTTCGGTTATAAAAGCTCTCAGAGTCTAAATGCATCTAGTGTTAGGAATTCAATCATGCACTACCGAACTCCCTATCCCGATGAATACGACAAAAGAAGAAGACGCAAAAGCAATCACACATAACACAAAAGGATTTACAGGGTTCACCCAATCTAGGGCTACGTCCAAGGAGTATATGCACTATTTATAAACGTTTATTACGCACACACTCTCTTCTCTTTAGTGCACTCTCAATCAAGATCTGACACGATCTTCAACATATAATACACTGTTAAATTAAGGACGCAGTCCTTCAAAGAACAGAGAAGAGATCTACTGGAGATAGTAACGATTCTAGCACAAGAATGGCTTTAATCGGATGTTTCGATCCCCAAACCTCTCTTCAATACCTTGACTTTCAAAGTATTCACTAGTTTTCACTCTATAGAAAACTCTCTCTAACACTTCTAAAACCTTAGAGGAACCTTCTGCTAATAGGATCCAATATGCATTAGAAAACTTTGACCAAAAAAATCTCCAAAATAGCTAAGAGTCTAAAATCGCGGAACTAATTCGCTCAGAATCGATCGTTCGATTTAGCAGCTAGATCGATTGATTTCAACCAGAGAGTAACCCAACAATTTATGCTCAGATTGATCGACCGACTTCCCAAGCTCAATTGATCGATTACAACCAGTGAGCATAGTGTTTATTTCATCCACAATCAATCGATCGCTCCCAACAACTCGATTGGTTATGCCCATAAACCACTCCTGAAAGTGTCTCAATAATGCGTGTGGGATTAAACCTAAACCAACAATCTACACCTAGGTTTCATCCCCAATCGCGTCACCGCCCAATGGGCATTAACATTTGCGACAAGTGTTGATCAAGTTTAGGCAATGCCTAAACTTATTATCTGTAATCGACTTGGTCAATATATCCGTTGCATTCTCTTTCGTATCAATCTTCTCAATCGATATTTCTCCACCTTTTATCATATTTTTTATAAAATGATATCAGACATCTATATACTTTATTCTAGCATGAAAAGTCTGATTCTTTGCTAGGTGAATGATACTTTGACTGTCGCAGAAGATATTGGTGCTCTCATCAACCTTACCAAATTCGCTGATCAAACCCTTAAGTCATGAGGCTTCCTTAGCAAGTTTTGTGGCTGCATATATTCGGTCTCTATAGTTGACAATATAACTATCCCTTAAAACATAGACTTCCAATTGATCACTCTACTTGCCAAAATGAGCACGTACCCCATGGTAGATTTTCTTCTAACAAAGTCACCAGCATAGTCGAAATCAACATAACCGTAGAGATCCAACTCACATGTATCTCTACCTTCAAGCATCAACCCATTTTCAGTTGTACCTTTCATATATCTCAATATCCATTTAACTGCAAGCCAATGCTCTCTACCCGGATTAGACATATACTTGCAAACCACACCTAAGGCATGTGCTAAATTTAGTCGTATATTCACCATGACATACATCGGACTCCCAACAATATTTACATATATAATATTATTTATGTATTCTATTTTTGCATGTGTGAACAGATTCATCTTCTTTGTAAGTTTAAAATATTCTGCTAAAGGAGTTGATACAGGCTTGACATCACTCATATTATATTTTTCTCAATGAGTTTTTGAATAAAAGTCCTTTGAGTTAGCTAGAGCTTCTTGTTCTCATGATCTCTTATGATTTCCATACATAAGATCTTATTTGTGGAATCAAGATCTTTCATCTCAAACTACAGGCTCAATGATCGCTTCAGCTTATTGATTTCAACCTTGCTTTATGCTGTTATCATCATATCATCTACATAGAAAATTAAGAAGATTCTCTTCTCTTCAAAATACTCTTTCTAGTAGACACAATAAGCATACTGCCCCCTGTGATACCCTATGCTTAATATATACAAATCAAACTTCTTGTACCACTGCTTGGGTACTTGCTTGAGACCGTGTAAGGATTTCTTCAATCTGCAAATGAGTGATTCTGACCTTTTGCTTCAAATCCTTTTGGTTATCTTATATAGAGATCTTTCTGAAGATCTTCATGGAGGAAAGCTATTTTCACATCCATCTATTCTAGTTTCAGATCTTTCTGAGCAACGACAACCAATAACATACGAATCGATGTGTGCCTCACAATCGAAGAAAATATCTCATTGAATCAATGCCCTCTTTCTGAGAGAACCCCTTCGTGACTAGCCTTATTTTAAATTTCAAAGTTTGTCTCTTATCACCTTTTTTCTTTTAAAAGTCCCATTTACAATCGATGATCTTTTTTCCTTTGAAAAGTTTCATGAGATCCCAAGTCTCATTCTTCAAAAGTGACTGTCATTCTTCTTCTATAGCTAATTATCACTTTGCTGCATCTATATCTACCCAAGCTTCTGAAACTGTGCTTGGTTCCCCATTCTTTGTGATAAGTGCAAGTGCTAAAGAAATCATATCTATAAACTTTTTAAGATGTTTCTTCTCCCTTTCTGGCCTTCTCAAGGTAGCTTCAATCGGAACCGATAACTGGGAATACAAGTCTTGAGAAATTATGTCATCATGCTCTATCTTAAAGTCTTCATTATTTTTCTCATCTTGCTCATGCCTTTCAACATCAACTTGTACTTGTAGTTCACCAGATAATTGAGGTTTATCTTCTGCCTTTTCATCGGAAACTTATCTTTATTGAAAGTAACATCTCTTTCAACTATCACTTTCTGAGATTGTGTATCCCACAAATGATAACCTTTTATTTCGTTATCATAACCAATCAAGACACACTTTTTATATTTTGGATTCAATTTTGATCATTCGCTTCCCCGAAGTAATGCATATGCGGCACATTTAAACACCCTCAAGTGAAGTAACTTCCGTGTCTTTCATACCAAACCTCATTTGCAGTCTTTGAGTTCAATGTTGCTGATGACGACCAATTGATCAAGTAACATATTGTGCTCGCTGCCTCTGTCCAGAACCCATGACTCAAGTTGAAATGATTCAACATATATTACACTTTTTCTAATAATGTTATATTCAGTGCCTAATAATTCCTTGATTTTAACAATAAACTTTGAAATCCGATGACAACTATTCTTCACCATTATCTAATCTAAGAATATTCACCTTTCTATCTGTTTTCTTTTCAATCATACTTTATCACTGCTTGAATTTTTGAAACATATTTGACTTATTCTTAATTGGATACACTCAAACTTTTATGAAATAGACATCTATAAATGACACAAAATAGTTGGCTCCACCTACTGAAGTGACTCTAGCCGATTCCCATACATCCGAATGTATATAATCAATCAACCACTTCAAAGTATATTTTCCAATAGAGAAACCAACTTTCTTTTGCTTCCCGAAAATACAATCTTAACAATAATTTAATTTATAAGTTTGAATGTTAGAATCGCCTTATTATTTATGAGCTCTGTTAGCCTACGTTCACTCATGTGACAAAGCCTCTTATGTCACAAATCTTAGAGATATTTAGAATCTTTCGTAGCTGCAACACTACTGTCACTGATTGTGTTGCCTACAAGAATATAAAGATTTCTCATTTTCACCTTTCAGTAAGGTCATAGCACTACATGCAACTTTGAATTTTTCAGATTCTAGGATGATTCAACATCCTATCTCATCTAAGCCCTCAATGAGATTATATTTTTCTTCAAATTAGGCACATGCCTAATCTCAGTAAGAGTATAAACACACCCATCAAACATCTTTATTCTGATAGAACCGATCCCCACTACTTCACATACACTGTCATTCCCTATTAGAATTGTTTCACCGTTGGCTACCTTGTATTGGTTAAACCAATCTCTGTACAAACACATGTGATATGATGTTCTTGAATCTAAGACCCATCTACCATCAACCTGACTGGAACCTAATAGTGTACATAGTAGGTATTCACTGAAATCTGACTTAGCAACACTAACCTGTTGCAAAGTCCTTTCATCACTCTTATCTTCATTCAATCTTTATTTACAATATTTGCAAATATATCTGGATTATTTACAGAAGGAACATATAATATCCTTTTTGTCACCCCTAGATTTGGGTCTTTTATTTCCTCTCATTGATTATTATCCCCTTTGGATTTATCTCTCTTGCGATTATGGTTTCAACCCTTTTCACTAATGAGACTAATACCTTCGGAGTTAGATTCAGACTATTTTCTCAATTTGTTTGAAAGAAGTGTCGCAGTCACTTCTTTGATGATAATATTATCCTTACTATAAATTAATGTCGTAACAAAGTGCTCATAAGATGCAGGCAATGAGGTGAGCAGGAGAAGTGCAAGATCGTCTTCTTCAAGTTTCACCTCAATGCTTAATAGTTCACTAACTATTTTATTAAACAAATTCAAATGATTATGAGTTTGCGTACCATCTTTCATACAAAGTATGTAGAGTTGCTTCTTCATGAAGAGTCTATTTGACAACGACTTTATCACATAGAGAGATTTCATCTTCTTCAACAGATCCACGATTGTCTTTTCATGAATAATATTGTACAAAACTTTATCGAATAAACACAATCGGATAGTGCTTGCGACTCTCTTATCAAGAGAGATCCACTCTTCATTGAACGTCTCTGCCTTCTTCCCTATCTTCTTTCCAAGTAGAGCATCATCAATGCCTTATTGGAGAAGGAGAATTGTGACCTTGACTTGCCACAAAGCGAAGTTATTCTCTCCTAAAAACTTCTCTACCTTGAATCGTGCATTCGAGACATTCATCGCTATTGTAGCGTAAACCTCTCTCTGATACCACTTGTTAGGAATTCAATCAGGCACTACCGAACTCCCTATCACGATGAATACGACAAAAGAAGAAGACGCAAAAGCAATCACAACGTGGTTCACCCAATCTAGGGCTACATCTACTGAGTATATGTACTATTTATGAATGTTTATAACGCACATACTCTCTTCTCTCTAGTGTACTCTTAATCTAGATCTGACACGATCTTCAACATCCAACATGTTGTTAAACCAAGGACATAGTCCTTCAAAGAACAGAGAAAAGGTATGCTGGAATAAAGTAACGATTTCAACACAAGAACAATTTCAATTGGATGCTTTGATCCCTAAACCTTTCTTCAATACCTTACCTCTCAAAATATTCACCAATTTTCACTATGTAAAAAACTCTGTCTAACACTTATGGACTAGAGACACCTTATGCTAATAGGCTCCAATATGCATTCGGAAATTTTGATCAAAAGAATCTTCTAAATAGCCAAGAGTTCAAAATCACAAAACTAATCCGCTCATAATCGATCAATCGATTTAGCAACTCAATCAATCGATTTCAACCCGAGAGTAACCCAACAATTTAAGCTCAAACCGGTCGATCGATTACAACCATTGAGCATACTATTTATCTTGTCCACAATCGATCGATCACTCCCAACAACTCGATCGATCGATTAAGCAAAGGGACCACTCCTCAAAGTGTCTTAATAATACGCGTGGGATTAAACCAAAACCAACATCTAATTGTGTATATGCAAATAACAAAACATGAGTGAAAGTTATGGAGTTTAGTATTAATAATAAACTGGTGATTAGTTTTGATATAAATCAATATATCGTTGAAGGATACCTCCAATTGGTAATCTCTTGGATCAGTAGTAGAGTTTCATCCTGATTAAAGATGACATCAATTGTTTATTGTACAAATGTTATTTTTCAACAAGTATTTAATGATTGAGTAATTTTAAAGCTGATAGTTTTGCCAAGGAGGGAGGCTAATTGTTGGTGACTCATCATCGATGAGTGCGAAAGCCCTTTTATTGATCATGGATTGATTCTACACAATAAGCCTTCGTAAAAGGAAGAATAAAGTCTTGCTCGATGGTTTTCAATCACTAGAGAAGGTTGTCGTTCTTCGTACCATAAAGATTTGATGTTAATTATGACATCAATCAAATACACCACAATCTACAGTCAATATTAATTTGGTTCTTCTCTTTCTATCTCCTTACTGCTCATTTTAATGAAATTTCGTACATCCTCTAAGAGACAAAATATTTGTTTAAATATAGAGAGTAGTGAGTTGCAACCTCCCAAGATTTCATTTGAGAACATTTGATAAATGTGAAGTTGAAATGATGTCCACTAGTGGAATTCACTTCTATGCCTCAATTCACTTGCGGGCCAGTTTCACTTACACCCACAAAACCTTTGAAATGACAATTTCATACCCTTTACGAGGGGCAATATGAAGGGAGATGAGTTTGTATTGGAAATAAAAATCCTCTTATGTTGCGTTTGATGATGTGAAAGTTTCAATTCAACGGTAGAAGTTAGTTGCAGCTTGCAACTTTTTTGCTTGATAGTATTTGATAGAGGTGAAATTGAAATGATGTGGAGCCCACCAGTGAAATTCACTTTTATGCATCAATTCACTTCCACCCACAAAACTTTGAAATGACAGATTCATACCTTTTAGGAGAGGTAATATTGTTATTTTCTCTTATGCAATGTTTTTTAATTAAAAATATAAGGTCTCCTTTTGGGTATTAGGTACAATTATGTAGGAGTGCATAAATTAATGAAAAGCTGAGTGTTGCCAACTCATTGAGTTAGTGATAAAAAAATGTCTTAACATACTTTCTCAAAGTTGGTGGTGAGATATTGATCCGAGCACCACCGCTAGAGGTCGTTACTTTAAAGCCATTCTCCAATTAACCAACAAAAACATATCATTTCCATTTGCCCCTCATATCTCATTCAAACTAAGAAGGACTTCTAGAACATTGAAACCTATTAAATATTAAGGACGATGTCCAACATTTGTTAACATGAATCCAAATCATCCGCAAACCCCGTCATGAGCATTAGAGCTAGCTCCCAAGCCAAATTGTTTGAACGATCATAATTGGATGATTGAACTAAAACTAAGCATTCTCTTTGACCATACACACATCAACAATTAGAAATAGGGTTGCCAACGTGTTAGCCTGATCTGATGGTACACCCTCATCCAAGCCTAAAAAGGGTCAAGTCGGACCAATATGATTAAAAAAAGGTTATAATATTTAATATTTTTTACTTTTATAATCATTATGTTGGACTAAAATATTTATTTCAGTTCAACGAAAAGTTATTTCCTATTAACATAATCAAACACTCGAATTGTAATTCAAGGAAGCCATTTCCAAGTTAACATAATCAAATAGGAGAAGTGCATTTCCAAATGAATTAAATTCTAAAAAATTTAGTAGGGACTTGCAAATTCATTTCCAAAATTTGAATTCTCAGTTATCAAACACAGTGTTAGAGGACATATCTCATTGATCTTTAAGAGGCATATGGGTTAAGTCTAATGAAATTATAGGACTATTATTTTATAATGATTTTTCTCTATTTCATTAATGGAGAGAAGCCTCTTTACATAGTGGTTAATGCAATCAATTAAGATCTTCAAGAGATCTTTAAAATTTAAAATACTTCCCACAATATTTATCTAAATATTTATACATCCCAATTAATATAACATTGCCTAAAACATAAGATACGCATCATTGATGTGTATCTTTCATTCAATCCTAAATATTCTCTATTACCCTCCTGCAATCACATGTTCCTTTTAGTCTTTGATCTTATAACATGAATTGAATGACCCGTAACTTCTGATCACACCTTTGAAAAGGAACATGTGATTGGTTATATAGAATTTTAGCCCTCGATCTTATAACGTGAATTGAATGGCCTATAACGTCCCATCACACCGTCTGTTTGTGAGATCCATCAATGACACATCCTGCTCTTTGTTTAGTCTGTCGGAGCCGGTCACTCACTAGATCGGGTCCGTCATGAACTCTCCTAGAAGTTTAGGATGCATGATCGTGCGACTTGAAGAAAACCCTTGTTGGAGAGGTCTTAGATACATATAAAAAATAAGATCGTGTGGCATCAATGTATGGAGTAAGGAAGATTGTAGAGACAAAAGCAAACATGAAAATTTATTGGAAAAAAAATTAAGAAAATTGAAAAGTGACTAGAGGGCGCATCACCCAGGACCATGGCCAGTCTGATCGCGAAATCGGAGCCGGCCATGGATTTGATATCATTAAAAGCTTATGCACAATAATCCTAACTTGAAATGAATTCCTTGCCTCTTTAAATTATAGGACTACTTTTTGATAATGATTTTTCTCTATTTCATTCATAGGGAGAAGCCTCTTTAAATATAGGTTAATGCTAAGATCTCCAAGAGATCTTACAAATTCAAAATACTTCTCATAATATTTATCTAAATATTTATAAATTCTAATTAATATAACCTTGCCTAAAACATGTGATACACATCATAGATGTGCATCTTTCATTCAATCCTAAATATTTTCTATTAAGGTCTTGGCCCAAACTCTACTCAAAATCAACACTAATTTGGATCCTATTGGCATGTGCATGTATTTTGCTAGGTATGTTGATTATGGCCTCCTTGCAACTTGCTGCTCTTTCTTTTTTTTTTTTTAATAAAGGGAACCGCTATTTGCAACCAAAGCTTCAATCTTTGCAACTAGGCTTTGGCATATGAAATTGTTGACTGCCTTGAATTAAGTGATGAAAATAATTTGTTAGCCCAATCTTTGACAAAACTGATCTACATATCATAGTTCACCTATCAGATGGTGAGATGTTGATTCCACAACGCACACATCTCAAAAATTATATGAGAATCCCTTCTCATGGTACTCCCATCATCACAATGATATTGGTGGATGTGTGCCACTTAGAATCAACATCTTACTATTTGATAGGTGAGTTATGATTTAATTAAAGATCAATTCTATAAAAGATTGGGCCGAAAAATGATCTCCATCATTTGATTCAAGGATGCCAGTTCTATAGAAGATTGGGCTGAAAAACGATCTCTATTATTTGATTCAAGGATATAAACGGCTTTCATGTGTGAAAACCTTGGTTGCGGAGTTTGAATCTTCAGTTGCAAATACTGGTATCCTTTAATAAATTGTTGGTGATCCATAAAAAATAATATTTTTAAACTATTGGGTTGTGTTTAGATACAAACCCCAGCCGAACCCTAGGGAGAGAGGTCAGCGACATATGGACAAAGAGATGACAGATAAGGAAAGAGACCTTAGGAATTTCGGTTTCTCGTACGTATGAAACTATGAATCATAGAAAAGAAAAGAATCATTGATTAATTTAGTAAGCAGTTATCATATCTTATCAGTAGCAGCTCATTAGTCATAGTTAATTAGTTGATTAATTTATCATATGGGGCCACCTAACTTTCCAAACAAATCTTGTCTAAAAAGTAGTTTGGGTTTCTTGTTCCACCATATATCAGGTTGACCTGATTTTAAAAGACTCGGTATAAGGTACTCGACCCGAGCGCCTAGTGACTTGGTTCACGGGTCACTTTTTGGTATGTTTTATTATATGTGCATGTGTGATTTAAAGATCATGATCTAAATATTTACGATGGTAAATTAAAAAATATTGTCCCAATGATTGTTTTTGAGGAAAGGTTTCACTAGAGTTTTATCATTCCTTCAAACTAGACCACCAGATTTATCCCTACTAAGAGGTTGGATACCCCTTTGTAAATAAATAAATGAATAAACATTTGTCAGCCATCGCTAGCCTCGTCAAGTAAATCTTGGCTAAGAGCCCTATTGCTAATAGTGCTCCGGTGATGTAACTTGGTAAAAAGGGTGACTTCTATGGATTCGAGGCGCCTGCAATGTGTGAAAATCAACTTTTAACAGGAAATAGTGGCTAAGAGGTGTCATGGGCTGGTCCCATATTATCGATTAATCCGTTAACACATGACATTAGAGAAGAGTTGGTCTTGCTTAAGTGGTCGAGTGGCAGGTTATTTACCTGGTAATCGATGGGCTACGTTTTGCGATATGTGCCACAAGAAAATATCATGTGTTCCATGGTCAAAGGTCATAAAGAAATAAAGTACGTTAATTTACGTGGGACTTTGACCGTGTTAAATC
Organism: Chloranthus sessilifolius; assembly: GCA_021018995.1. NCBI lineage: Eukaryota > Viridiplantae > Streptophyta > Magnoliopsida > Chloranthales > Chloranthaceae > Chloranthus > Chloranthus sessilifolius. The sequence continues at coordinate 130,006,998 of CM037586.1, read as the reverse complement.
AGACGATGATTATATTTTTAGCAAAAGGTGGCCCAAGCGCCAAGTTACATGACACTCGGGCCGCATACCTAATATCAGTTTATTTTGAGACGGTAGCTCTACTTGCACCTACCCAATACTGGATCACCTATGCTGAAAATCAATTCTTTGAAGTAGATGATGAAGGTCATTTTTCGTCCCAATCTTTTGCACAATAGATCTTAATAATCATGGGCATACCATAAAACGATTAATTTTTTTATTTAACATGACACACATCCCCGTGACTTTAAAAATAGCCCTAATTTCCAAGTCATTTTCTAAAATGTGCACCAAGTGGAATAAAAAGTTGAACATCTAACCGAGCACTCATGGTCTCAAGATTGTGTGGAAGAGCCGCATGAAAAATAATGTTCATTATGCACTTTTGGCCGTATAAATATACGTATTTATAAAAACGGTCTTAAAATTTCAAACTTTGCATAAGAGGCTACTCCGAGCCAAGCCGTCCTACAAAATGACTTAAAAATCTCTTTACATATATTTAAGTTATATTATACTTTTCACTTTTAACTTTAAACCCTGTAAAAACTGAAATACAACAAAGGGGGAAGGCAGTTATGGATGAACATATATTCTCCTTTCCTAAGTATCACCATTATAGTCGCATACTAAAAAGCCCACAGAAACCATTAAGCATGATTCCGTGAATGATCCTCGTTCTGATGATAAAAGAAAAACTATATACGCCTTGCAAGTGATCTCTTCAATATTTCTATATTATTTCACTTCCGATCGTTATTTGTCATGGCCAAGGGCAATTATTAATTTAAAAAAGAAGGATACCGGTATCTGCAAGCGAATATTCGGCAACTGCTATTTGGTTTTCTACCAGAGGCAAACTGTAAAGGAGTAGCATTATTTACGGCTCGTTAAACTGCAATCGCATCAATTAGTAAAAAATATTGAGTAATTATTTGATCCCTTAAATTAGTAGGTCGTTTCATTCGTACCTCATTTTTGGCACGGCGTCCTGAGCCCTATTGGTAGACGGCAATGGAGATTGTTACATAGCTGTCGATGGGTACTCACTCATCATAAGGGTAGAGCCACATTATGACTTAGATGATTAATTGATCACCCAAAATTTCTAAAAATTTGTTATTAAATTTTAAATGTCTTAATTTATATTAGTGAATTCTCATCCATCCAAAATTATATTGATCACCCAAAATTTTACACGGTATCCTGAACCCTATCAGTAGACGGCAATCGAGACTGTTGGATAGCTGTCGATGGGCACCCACCGATCTACTTTACAACCATTCGATATGCATTCCCACCGAGATCTCATGACATATAAGAAAGTAGAACCATCCTATGTATCCTAATCATTGATGGTGGACGGTACCGAGAATGTTGCGTAGCTGTCGGTGGCACCGAACGGTCTCCAGACATATTAGAATATAGAACCAGGGGTGCGGTGCACACTAAAAATTTAGTTGGGTGTGCACCCTATCAGAAAATTACTTGAAAATTTTCATTAGACTTTTTAATTGGGGTGAGATTGTAGTTTGACAGGGTGTAAATAACAGTTTCCGAAAGTCTGAGTTTGACCATCATGCGCAGACCGTACACCAATAATGTGCTGTGCAGGAGCCATACACTATGGGCATGTTTGATTGCACGTTAAAGTCCTTTCTGTAAGTGGTGTTTGCATGTGCTGTTGACTCGTGAAATAGTGTTTTATGCGCATTGCCACAGTTTTTCATGGACGAAAAGCATTGACCGATTTGAATTAGACGATGGAGATTGTTTTCTATACCAATCTATCCCACGACATATCTTAAGATCATAGCGTACCTATCAGACAGTTAGATATTGATTCCACGTAACAAGCATCCCCAAATGTGACCTAAAAGGAATTTACCTTCACTTTTAGGGGCATGTACCATGTGAAATCAACCTTTGACAATTTTGATAGGCACGCCATAAAAAACTGTGTGGTACTTACTCTGATAATGCATTAGAGGGCCTTCAGATCCCAATATCAAACCTCTTAAATGTCCGAATTGGTGACCTTGTAGTGATACTAGTATTACAAAACAATTAAACATGTCTTGTATATATTGCTCTTAGGGAGAGTAGAAAAGAGCATCAACTCTTGATGGAGAGAGAGAGAGAGAGAGAGAGTGATTTGAATAAAAGGAAGGCTACTCTTCCAAATAGGAAAAACAGTATCTTTAAAAGAGCATGATTTTTGATCGTCTTTTAAAGAGGAATATTTTTTATGTTTTAAAAGCAACCTCCCCTTATCTCTTCCTCGAATCTTTCTCTCCCTCCCCATATTCATTTGCAACAACAAAGAACATTATCTTCTCTTTTCTACTCCTCTAAGAGCAATGCCAAACACATCATCCTATATTAAGCTGAAGATTTTTATTAAAATTCTTCCCAAAACTTAACTTATTACCAAAAAGTGCAGTTTTAAAAAATCAACTTATTTAACAAATTTGTGCTAAACTGATAACCCTTACACCAGCTATGCTGCATACGCCAGTTCACCGGATACCAACTCCAGTTATAAAGATATGTTTAGAATGGGAGCCATTACTTGCACACCATAAAGTTAGCCATGGAGCAAAATTTCAAAGAGAGACTTGAATAAGGTAAGTAACCCGATCAATAATATGGGTACGCCTGACATGACCCGATTAGTAGCCAGGAGGGAGAGGGGCTATAACTGTAAGAGGCCCGATTATAATGGGCCATTTAAGGTTTGACCTGAACCCGGCCTGGCCCGGCCCATTGAGACCCCTAAAATTCCTCGTACCACGGGGAAGGGACAGCTTTGAAGTATCTGTATGCGCAATATAAAAACAAGGCGGGAAGCTCGAGTTGCCGCGTTTCCGGTTCCAACGAGGCCGGTCTTTGTCAAACCGAACAAAAGAAGCCGGCCGCCCCTCTCTCTCTCTTCAATTCATTTGGCAACATAAATATAAACAAATTTTCAACCTTCTTCTCCAAGGATAACTTCTGGCTTCTCCCTTTAAAGGTCTGCGTTCTTCGACTTCTTATCTCCAAATCTTGTTAGGTTTTGTAGATTCACACGATTAAATTTGACTCTTTTTTTTTTTTTTCTCAAATTTTCAAATTAGATTGTTTTTCTTTTCGGAATTTAGTTAGGTAATTTTGTTTTGACGATCTACGGATGCTTTGAAAGGATTGATCGATTCGAATCTCTAGAGCTACAGTGATTTTTTGTCTTTGATTTGTTTGTTTGCTTTGTATGATGAACTTTGATGGAGAAATTAATTTGTGAGAAATTTTAGTTTGGTAATTTGTTTTCGTCCTTATCGTAGTTAATTTTCGGAGTATTTGATCAGTTGATGAATATGAGCTAATTCGCAAGTATTAATGGGCGGTGGATGTTATTCTAGTGCTGTTCTGTGGAGTTTCATTTTAATTTTTGAGAATAAGTTAATAGTATAAACTATAAAGCATACAATTTTTAATATTATTGCTTTTGGGATTTTGTGGAGGAATTGATCGGTTTTCCCTTTTATCGGATGATATTTGAATCGCTTTAATAGAACACTGGCCTCCTAGCTGTCTCTGCACTCCTACCTCCTTGATCACTGACTGGTGATCCGGGCTGTTTCCTTCTCGACGCTGAAGCTTATAGTGGGGTCATATCTAGTATTTAGAGTTTACCTCAATTTGGTACCACTCTTGCGGCCTGCATCGAAACAGTGTTTTATCCCTAGATGTCCAATCAACTGTTGTGCCTTAACCCTAATTGCGGAGCCTTTTACTCGGTGTGTAACTCCTGCTTCAGATTTTCGCTCACGCTTCCGATAAAAAAATAATTCAATTTTGAGCATTTGATGATGCTCCTGCTTCCAACTGACTACACGCAGTGGTGGATACAAGATTTTCATCTAGCCGGGCCGCAAGTCATAGTAATAAATTTGGGCGAAATTCTCTGAAATTCGCCTAAACATGGATCCAATGAAACTTTCAGCAAAATTCGGGTCCATAGGTCACCCCACGTTTGGGTCCATAAGCAGTGAAAATTTCCCTACGAAGACTCGCTTTTGCTATGGCTCCGGTGGGTTCCTTTAACCATGCCACTGCCTATGAAGATAGCTGAAATTTGGGTAATCCTCAAAAGTAGGAGTTACCCTTTTATCTGTTTTGCATGGTGTAATGACTACATCAGAGGCTGAAGCTCTAATGCTGATATGATTCCGGTGTGATTCATATCCGAGCATTTTGGTAGATATGATGTGGACCTGTTTTAAAGAGTTCGGTAGAAGTTAGAATAGATATAATTACATGGTTTGTGTTATATCACTAACATTTTAAAGATTACATGATTCTTATTGAATATTTGTATTTGGCGAACCGTTAAAACATGATTAATTCTTTAAGCCGTTTTATCCTATATGCTGTTTCTGACAGTGAAATCTTGGACTTAACTCGGAAATCGGTTTTTAATTTTAGACTTCGACTCGGGCAAGTTCATGAAAGATTGTAATCTACTCAAGGTGCCTCTAAATGTCGTGCCACATGGCACCTAAATCACTGTTTTGGTGCCATGTAGAGTAAGGGGACATTGCATAGATGACTTTATTTTATGTATGTGTGTGTGTGTGTGTGTGTGTGTGTGTGTGTGTGTGTATCTCTCTCTCTCTATATATATATATATATATATATATATATATATATATATATATATATATATATATATATATTGATCTATGCCATTCCTTCTTGCTTCATGTGGCACCCAAAATAATGTTTGGGTGCCGAATGGAGCGTGAATGCAGCTTGGACCACAGTGAAGGTGGTCCTTCTAACCACCCTAACTGGTGTCACAAATACATATGTTTATATATATCTACAAGGTGTCCTGTGAAGCACCTTCACTGTGCCCTGTGGTTCAATGCTGAGCTCCGCGTGGTACCCAAAACATGTTTTGGGTGCCTCGTGGAGGAAGTTGTCGTCGTTTAGATCATCTTTTGAAAACAATGACTATTAAAGTTAAGTCAAAATTATACTCTCATCATTGAAATTTAGTTTTATTTATTTTTAAATTGATCTATACAACCTGCCCGTGCTCCATGTAGCACCAAAACAGCGTTTTGGAATATATCATTGTGGGTGGCACATGGAGCTCCAAGTGAGCACTGGAGCACCTAGATGCATGCTCCACCGAAAAAGCATACCACATGTTCCATGTTGCTCATGGATTCTTTGTTCTGTCTTCTCTCTTTCTCTTTTCAATATTGTTATTTAATATTGCTTGTTTTCGTGAAATTTACTTCTGAAGGGTGATATTTAATTAATAGAGAAACCATTCGACTAGTACATACACATTTCTGAAGAAGCTGAATGGGTTGTGAACTTACCTAATTACATATTAAGGAAATCCACTGATAATCCCTTCCATCTAGTTACTAGATTCTGCTTTTCGGATAGAAGGTTTTCATTCCATGCAATAACTCAAAGTAGATGTTTTGAAATACAAATTAGTCACTGGGATTTATGTATTTGTGATATGATGGATTGCAGATCTTGTGGCTTCACCAATTAGTTACTGTTGGAAACCTAAACATTCTGATTTAAAAATTTGAATTTATCGGGGAGTTAAGAGAGCTAAAACTCTCTCGTAAACCTTTCATATTGGTAATGAATCAACTACTTGAATATAAAGGATAAATGGATATTTGTGACCTTTGAATTCAGTGAATTTAGAAAAGAAATGTATATTTACTTCGCTTTTTCATGTACTGACTCCAAATGGATGGTTGTAATGAGATCTCTTTCTCAACTTTACCATTTTAGTTATCCTATTACAGTAGAGAAATATGACTGTTGTCTTTTCTGTTTGTTTTTATTTCTTCTTGCAGATCTCAGGTCCTGCGTCACTAGAGTTTCGTCTTTGTTCTGAAATTTGTCTGTTTGACTTCTTGGATAGTTGCTATGAAATGCTTCCTTTGGTGGGGCATATTGAAATCCAGGGCACATATCTTAAAATAAATAATGTAGCAATGAACCACTTTCTTTATAGGTTGAATGTCAAATTATCAAATCCGAAGCTCCTGTTAGTGCCTAATAGGAAATGAGCTGGTTTCCCACTTTGAACGGCTAATTGATGCATGATAAGCTGTCGTAGTTTGTGCTTTTGTTGGCTCATTCACACCTGTTATGTTTACTTGCGATCTTTTGAAAATAAATATTTAAGTATGTTCTCGGGAGAGAAGTATAGAACACATGTACATCTAACACATTAAGCCTCTTGTGTAATGTAGTATACAGTTCTAAGATACACAAGTGAGAATTTGCCTTTATTGACGATTGATTGATCGAGAAAAAAGCTGCTCTCTCTGTGTGGCTAGCTTTCATTATTTGGAAGCACAAGAAGCAAGAGAAAAGGTTTAATGCGCAGCTCATATCATGAAATTTTACACTGGTAGAAGCTTAGATAAAGGCAAAGCCATAGGGAAAATGAGTGTGTTTCATCCTACTGCCAATGTGTCATTTCATTGGCAACATGCTAGTGGCTTGCATGCTGAAAATTATGCACCCACATTTCCTTGTCTGCAAGAACTTGAAATTCCACAACAGCCTTGTAACCCATTCGAGGACCTGATTCATGGAAAGAATCTAAGCGCACCCCATGGGACAACCCTTTCTTTGCCGTCGCATTTCCCAGTATCGGTAAACATTGGGTCTCGGGCTTCCACATTTTGCACTAGTTTGCATAAGTCGTCCTCGTCCTGCTCAGAGTATCATGCACAAACGAACAACATTCCCTTTCTTCCCCATCCAAAGAAATCGGACTCTCCCATGCCTTTGATTCAATCCATGCCTTTGGGACTTTTAAGTGAAGGTCATACACACTTACAAAGCCTGATACAGAGCCCTCCAGAGTTACCCGAAGATACTTTGGTTGGTAATTTTGATTGTCAAGATGCTGCAAATGGAATCCGGGAAAATACTTCCGAACAAGATGACTGGCAAGCAGGATCTGATCAGCTTGACCAAATTATTGGCAGCGATAAAAATCCTTGGATAGATGTACGCAATTCAAAATTATTTATGCTGATTCTATGAAAGTTATAGTAGCAAGTTTTATGAATTTGTTTGTTCTCTCTCTCTCTCTAAACTGGACTATCAAATTCTGAATAGTGATTTAATATTTCCCAGGCATGCTATGATGTAACCAATTATTCTGCGGTCTCCACAACAGGATTACAACAAAATCAGATTGATGAGAATGAGAAGTATGGAGATCCTATTGAGGGACAATTTGAGACCAATCCCTCTATTTCTGGATCTGACATTATGCACAAGCAACGAATTAGGTGGACCACAAAGCTCCATGACCTCTTTGTAAGAGCTGTTGAAGATCTTGGAGGCCCTGATAGTGAGTATTTACTGCATCAATGTCCAAACAATGCCATGGAGAAAAAAACAAAATTCCCACCTTACACTTGTCTATCTCTATCACGCAGGAGCAACCCCCAAAAATGTTTTGATGACAATGAATGTGGAAAAATTAACCATATACCACATTAAAAGCCACTTGCAGGTACTATGTTGACATGTTTCATCTTTTTGCAACATTCTGTACATATATCGGCTCCCAAAGTTTTAGAGCATGTTGTTCCCCAGTAACTAATTAACAATGGCGGTGAATTTGCAGAAGTACCGTCTTGGAAGGCACCAGCCAGAAGCCAAAGAAGGTAAACCTAAACATGTGTCTTTGCTTCATGGGCATACATTCTTTTTCTGTGTTTCCACATAATAATATCTTACTAACCATTGAAATGAACTGAAAATCAAAATTATAGTCTATATCAGTTATTACAGAAGAAAGTTGGACTTCTTCCTGACTGATTTAAGCTGTAACTGATTTGTAGTCGAATGACTTACCATTTCAGCTTATGTGGACATTGTTGTATTACTGTGTGGAGGTAAATAAAGAGGATTAATGTTTATTGTTGTACAACTGTGAGAAAGACAAACAAAGAGAGAATTAGTAAGGTCACAGGTTCAATCCCAGCTTACCCGTAAAAAATTAATTAAATAAATAAAGGAAAGGAGGATTAGTGTTTGCTATTTCTCAATTGTCATAAAAATGAAAATCTTTTCATTTGTTAGCTAAACTCTGTCTGTGTTGAAGAATTAAGGTTTGTGGGAATACGTGAAAACCCTGATAGGCTATCTCTAACATCGAGTTTTTGCTAAAACATATATTTTGTGATTTGTGTCTCATGGATTAATCCTAAAACAACATATAATGGATGCTAGTACATGTGTAATTTGTTTCTCTTTCCAGAATAAAAAAAAGGTTTATGCATATAAGGAATAATTAGATTAAAAACCATTAACTAGTCATTTTTGTGCTCGATTAATACTTTACCCAATTTTTTCTACTTGTTTCTAGTGCTACATGGACACCGATGTGGGGTGTCTTAGTTCTAGAAATGTCAAGACTTTAACTACAAACAAAAAATATTTCAACATCGGATCATTCATACAATATATATTTCAACATCGGATCATTCCTACAATAAATATTCCAACATCGGATCATTCATATAATATATATGAAGATCCTGGTTTGGTCCTCCAATAGAGGACTCTCAAGTGTCTCCTAGTCCACGTGGCATCCAAATTACTGTTTTAGGTCATGTGGAGCACGGGTGCATTGTTTAGATCAATTTTAAAAAATAAAAATAAAAATTAAAACATTGACTTAGTTCAATCATCAATGGTCTAGATTTCAAGGCTAAAAAACACATGGTGTAGATGAGGTTTTGATTTTTTTATAGAGATGAACTAAACAACCCAAGCTTGCTCCACGTAACACCAAAACAGTGTTTTGGTGCCACATAAAGCTTCATGGGGACCATGGAGGATGCTTGAGCGCGCGCACACACCCTCGCGCTCGTACACACATATCAAAGTCGTAAGATTATAGTATATAATGTAGAATGACTATTACATATTTGATATTTTTAAAAGAAGAAAGGGAACTTGCACTCGAGTGCAGTGTTTGAATGCAAGAAGAAAGGGAACTTGCACTAGATTGCAGCGTTTGAATGCTGCACTCAAGTGCAAGTTCCCATCCCATGTGGCACTCAATGCCCGTCCTCTAGGGAGTGGAGAAAAAAAATCATGCATGGCCTTGTTTGATGTGAAAGTGAACAGTGACACACACACACACATATATATTTATAAAATCGTAAGATTATAGTATATAATGTAGAATGACTATCACATATTTGATATTATTAAAAGAAGAAAGAGAACTTGCACTCGAGTGCAGCTTTTGAATGCTGCACTCAAGTGCCAGTTCCCATCCAATGTGGCACTCAATGCTCACTTGGCACCCGTCCCCTCTAGGGAGTGGAGAAAAAAAATCATGTATGGCCTTGTTTCAATGGTGTGAAAATGAACAGTGACTTTTAAAAAAAGTGGTCTTGGATCGATCTTGTACACGTCCATGTGACATCCAAATGAAAAGAGTGTAGAGTTGAGTGCATATTCCCGGGCCTCTTTTTATATTTGAAATAAAATTTATATTAATATGTAAATATATTTATGAAAAAAATGATATACACGTCATAGCACATTTTTTACATAATTTATTTTATATAAATACAGGATGAATTAATGATCTGCCCGTGTGTGGATATGAGAAATGTGTATGCATTTCTGAGAATAATAGATATACTTGTCCATCTATATGTATATGGGATGATATATGTTGGTATGTATATCTTATTAACCATGCTTTGCTTAAATAGCTATATAGCACTGTTCACAAAAAAATGGATATATTTTATTTTATTTTTTGATAGATAAAGAAAAGCATATTAGGAAAACAATAAAAGTACAAGAGGACCCTCGATTCAACGAGAAGAGCGAGGGACCCCCATAGGCTAAAAAAGCCACCACTAAACAAGAAACAAAGAGCAGACCAAACAATAGAACTCTCCCAAACCCAAAGAGCAGCCCAAGACCAACAGGGGGACTCCCCCAGTGGGAGGAAGAAGATGCTACAAGTGCAGGCTGTCCCATTCAGTATGATAATCCCTACCCTCCATGCTCATCTCACGGGCGCAAGCCGGATCCAGTTAATGACCAAATCGCGGACATACCTCTTACTAATGCCAACCGATGTTCTAACTCTACTGAAGACTCTGTTGTTGCGCTCATTCCAGATAGCCCACGGGACAACAAGAACCATAATGTCGCAGAAATATCTTTTGATACCCTCAAATAGATACCAGCCCAGGCGACAATCAACGTTCCGAACTCTTGGTGGAAAATCCACACCATATTGAAAGAAGATTCATATTCCAGACCTTTCTGGCCACCCAGAAAGTTGGATATAAAATAACCTTATAGAATTGTAAAAGACAACTAAAACTTGAAGGTGAATGGAAGGTGCTATAGTAAAATTTGCTCCTGGTTATTCTTGTATTACCAAGTAAAGCATGGCATTCTATAAGCCATCATTTTGTAAAATGACGGCTCATAAAATACCCATGGTCACAGTTGGTAATTATAACAATACATAGGGTTTTTTTTACCAAAACACTACTGAATAAAATATTGCACATGTAATGGTAAATTATGGCATCTAATAAATATAACCTCTTATTGCTTGTTGTGGAGTTTAAATCTTAGATAAATTACGGAACAATTACTGCCCTTATATAAGATGAAAATATTCTTAACTTGACATGTTGATTCATGTTCTAAATAATGACACTGCACTTAGAAGAGTTGAAGCTATAGGCAAATTTGGGGACGTGCTGAACTCAGATTTGGCACCTCTAGTGAAGAGTCCATGTATAGCTGCCAGTTTCCAACATTTATTTTAAAAAAATTGAAGTGGGAGATCATAAATGCCATTTTTTCTTCTTCTTTTTAAGGCATTCAGAATTGTCAAACCCAGGTTGGCTTGAATATAACTTAGAAGCTTGTTTGTGGAGGAAACCAAATCCCTTCTTATTTTGAAAATAAATCCTGCAAGTGAGGCACACAAGTGTTACATGAATTTTATTTAATGGGTAATTTGGAAAGAAAGATTAATATCATGAAAGAGTCACATCTCTCACATAAAATTATTTGGGAGGTGTTTTATTAGGATATGGGTTTCACTTTCTCTTCTTTAATTGACTGGAAGGTGAATAAGGTTGTTATGAATCAAGCTTGGGAGATATGATGATGGGGACATCAGATTCAAGCAGCCGCCAATGACGTTTCGAAGGCGAAAGAAGAACATCAAAGTGATCAGAAAGAAAAATAACTCAAATTTGAAGGACTGAAGAAGCACTCAATTGATCGATCAACCCTAGTCTTCGATCGATCGATTGTGGACAAAAGATATATTGTTTTGGCGTTTATAAAATTTTCTCAGTCGATCGATTGACCCAGATTTTCGATCGATCGATTTTAGACAGAGAATTCAGACAAATTATATGTTTATAAATCAATCGATCGACGCCAGGACCGGTCGAGTGACTTTTGACGGGATTTTATTTATTTCAGTCAAAATTTACATTTTAGTGTTTTATTTATTTATGACTCTTCTAATTTCGTATTAGGGTTTTTGTTAGCCTATTTAAAAGCTTGTAAACAACATTATTCTTAATTATTGGTGAATGAAAATTGTTTTTGCAAGCTTTAAGAGTTTTGAACTTTCATGAGGGTATGATTCTCTCAAAACGGAGAGCGATTCTGCGATCCTGCGTGCGGTTTGGTGCAAGGCCAACTCTTCCTCCTCTTCTATCTTCTTATGATCTACGAGTTGCTTAAGTAGCGTAACCCTAACCTATCTATTTCTCTATTAAATTTCAGATTAACCTATTTATTCCATTAAAATCTAAAATCAACAAATCTTTCCTTCATTAAATCATTGTTAGCCCTTTTTTTTTTGCTCGGTATCAAAAGAACCCACTTGCGAGTTCATTCGATGCCTTAAGACTGTCGGAGATCTAGCCGTTCACTAAGAACCCTAGTCTTCTAAATCCGATAGGGAACGTACACGAGAAGTAACAGTATTTTGGGCTAGAATTAAATTATCCAATTGAATTTCTTGAGTATTACCATGATAATTTGTTAAGGAAAATTGTTATTTTAATTTTAATCTTCGCCCTAGCATTGCATGTGTTAGTTTCCGCATCATATGAGCTCAACCTTTTTTTTCCCCAGCATAGTTGTTTTATTTGGGTATGTGTCGGGCGCTTTGAAATTGAATATTATTTAATTGAATATTTTTATTCTGGGTTTGGGAGAAACATTTAATTTTTAATCTAATGTGAGGATAGCAAATGTATGCTAGGATAGGATTTAATTTTTCTATCGAAAGGAGAGTCACATCTCTTACTATGTTCATTCTTGGTTTGGGAGACATTTAATTCTGGCTAGCTTTTTTCGGGGCCCTTGACTCATTTCTGAGCCCTGAAATGCGAATCCGACCTGTACAGCACAGTTTGGAAAGAACCAGTTTTTCAACCAACTGATTCTGGCAAAAGCTGAAATGACCTAAAATTGGGGGCAGGAATCTGGAAGTTGCCTAAGCCCGCTTCCAAATTCTTGCTTTTGTGGGAATTAGGTTGCAGAAGTGACTCTAAACCAAACAGGGGCTCAGTTATCTGAGATTTTTAAATTGCCAGTTGCAGCTCTGTTGAAGTGGAAGTTTTGGCAGAGAAAAATTTCCTGAAGTTTTTCATTGTTGTAACTTGCTGTTTTCAGATAAACGATCTTCCAGCTCAGAAGGTAAGAAGAAGAGTACTGCTGACAAGGCAGGCGGAGGCCTAAAAACGTAAGTGGGCTCTTTCCATGTACATGGGTGCACTCAAAGGATTCAATCTTTCTTCCGCCAAACTGTTTTGTTTGGGGAATAGGCAGCATTTTGCCACCCACTTTGTTTTATGTTTTGTGGTTTTGGTGGCTTTGAATTCCTACCATTTTCTTTAATACTCTCTATTCTAGTAATTGGTTTGCAAGGTTATCGCTCTTGCCTGAGAATGCATAGAGAAGTTGGGGCTTCAAATACGATATTTTCTAACTTCGTTTACTTACAGGTCTTTGCAAGACACAGAAACACTGCACATGCAGTGGAAGCTCCAACAAGCCCTTCATAATCAGCTTGAGGTATGAGATCTTTTTATTTTGTATTACTTCTATTTCGTTTGTAACAAATAATCCCATCTCCCTATTTTCAAGATATTAGGAAGGCCATTAATTTACAAAGATAAAATGGAACTCTTGATGGAAATTTAACATGCAGCGAGAACTGGTAAAGTGTCCATCCAGAAATAAATTAGGTGGTTTGAGGCCTATCTATTAAAAAGATATATCTCCGTGAAAGATTGTGATATAGCCATTATTTGAGACAAGTGTAGACATACTTAGTTTGTAATTCTTTCAAACACACACACACACACACACACACTTATATATATATATATATATATATATATATATATATATATATATATATATATATATATATATATATATATATATATATATAGGAAAAGTTGAAGGTACTCCACTGGAGTACCTTCGGTACTCCAACATCACATTGAGCTCCATGTGGCAACCAAAAACACTGTTTTCGTGCCACATGGAGCTTCAGCAGGCTATACAGATTTGAAGTCAAGTTTTGACTGTGATTTAACGAACTAGATTTGAAGACTAAAAAAATATGCAATGGAGATGTTGTATTGAAATCTTTTATTTATTTATTAATTATTTTTTATAGAAAGGATCTAAACAACATTACCTTGCTCCATGTGGCCCCAAAACATGTTTTGGGTGCCGCGTGGACTTCCATGCGGATCTTGGAATACAGTGCCGGATCCATATATATATATATATATAGGGGATGCAGTTGTAGATACTTGAGTTTTAGTGGGTAGTTGGCTCCACCTGTTATCTCCTTCTACGACATGCTGTTGTCGTCGCCATATTCCATATGCCACTTAGTCATCTCTGCCTGGGTCAGCAACTCCGAAAGAAACGGAGGACTTCATTCAGTGACTTTGCGGGCCTTCGCTCTCGGGAAAATCAAATGGGAGAGGGCTCCACCTCCACGAATTCGACTGATACAGATTCCATAGATTCCTCAAATCCCTCTAAGAACCTGAACCCATCGTGTGTGTGTGTGTGTGTGTGTGTGTGTGTGTGTGTGTATATATATATATATATATATATATATATATATATATATATATATATATATATATATATATATATATATATGTAGGAAAATGATCATATGACTTGAGTCATGGGACATAGGTCCACGACTCGAGCTTCTATCGGCTACATGTCTCATCAAATGGCTTAAAAAGTCAACTTGATGTGACATGTAGCCAATAGTTGCTAGTCATGAAAATATATTTTGTGACTTGAGTGAGAAGATCATTACTTATATATATTTCTAAACTAGTAAAAATGCATGTGCATGGCACGTGCACACTAAATAAAAAATATTTAAATCAAATGATCCTAACTTTACATCAAGATCAAGTAATGGTACAAACATATGTCATTTAAATCATCACAAGAAACAAAAAAGAAACCTATAGAAGCGAGCTAATATAGCACTCCTAATTTTGTCTCCGTCGTTGGTCGTAATTTTTAGAAAGATTGACCTGGCAGTAATCTTTGCTACAAATGGCTTTATATAAATAGGTTTCTACATTGGGATTCACGAAAAAATAATTTGCTTTTGAAATAAAATTAATGAGTTGAGCTATTGAATAGTTTGTAAAAATTTCATGCCATAGATCGCTTGAAAAACATATAAGTATACAGGTTTCTACTATATGATGTTTTGAATATTGACTTTCATAAATACCTACAGTAAAACTAGTCTCCCATTAATCCTATTTTCAAATTGAGCTTCATGATGTCGACTATTCCACAGACCCGTTGATAGAAATCTGCTTTTATTGGATTTGATCATGCTAGAGAGTAGAGGCTAGAGACTGATGATATTTTTGTGCATATTGGAGAATGAGTAGGCGTAGAGTATATTGTGTAAGATCATCCCTATGAAGACTCAAATCTTAAAAGAAGATATTATTTAATTTTTTTTTGTCTAGTTCTTAGGAGTGACTCTAAATATAAAACATCGGGGCACTTAGGGTGATTTAGGGGTAGATAAGGTAGGTTAGGGGTATATTGTTCCTAAAGTGATATATTTATAGAAATAACTACTGTTTTTGCTTTTAATAGCGTATATCCTCTCTCATTGACAACGCGCGTCTAAATAAGCGTTTACCTAATTGCTATCACAGTAATCTGGAAATTTGCCAATCAAAGAATTTTTTTAAAAAATATCACACTATTGGTTGTTACAACAAGGATACATCAAGGATGAACCGAGTTTCCTGAGTTAGGATGCACAGTGTGAATTGTGCGTTCGAATCCTAGATCACGTGCCACGTGGCATGTGATCGTGAGTTACACTCATCCTCTAAGGTTTTACCCAACCCCTTGGGGTGTTAGAAAAAAGAAAATATTATTCACACCATTTTCCCCTTCAAATCCTAGGTCAAAGTTTCCGTCCGCCGCCCAAATCTGGTGCATTATAATTTTGCACCTTTGACGAACTTCTGAATGGTGGATAAATACCATTTTTATTTTTTTTAGATGGACCTAATCTACCTTGGGCAAGTTGCCACGGCACCCGATCCTCGGGGTTGGGTGCCACGTGGTGTCCAGCTCTTTCGAATGAAAGGATGAACCATGCATTCGAACGCATATGCCCGGGCCTTTCTCTTTCTCTTTCTCTCTCTCTCTCTCTCTCTCTCTCTATATATATATATATATATATATATGACCTCAATCTAATGGTGTGAAGAGTGAACCACCGGCATTCATGATTTCCTTATAATATTTCAGATTCAGAAGGCACTTCAGGTCCGAGCCGAAGAAAATGCTCGTCAGCTGGCGAAACTGTTGAAGAAACAGAAGAGAGTAGGAGAAGCGTTCATGTTGGCGAGCCAATCTTTATCTCCGACCAGTTCAGGCTCATCGGAGTGTTCGGCTTTTGCCAGATCCCCAATTGGGATTGATAGATTCTCTAGAGAAGACGAAAAAATATCTGAAAACGCTGAAGATGGCTTGGTACTAGAATCGGATCTTGAAATGCTGTTCCCATCTCCAAAAAGGGCAAGGTTCGAAACTGAGGACACTGATGTTGCTGATTCAATTACGTCCGCTTACAAACCATGATTGTCTGTAATGCCTTAGTGGAAAATCGAAGGACGGGTTGAAATTGCAGTAGGCTTCCCCAGGGAAATCAGATTAGAAGGCTGCAGCCGTAGTTATGTGGTTTTCGACAGTTCAAATCAATTTGCAGTTTGGTAAATCAGTTGGCAGGGAAATCGGTGGTAAAACATTGGATCGTGTTCTACTTTTCCCAAGCCTGAATTATTTTTAGGGATTTTTACCAAAACATGCCCCCCAAAACCAAACTTCTTACCAAAAATCCTGTTTCCAATAGATTACCAAAATATGCCTGCACAGGTCCGTGCACTATACACCGGACCATGTGATATTACCACTTTTCCCTTTGACCAAGTGATCGAATAAGAGACCAATCGGTCCACTTAACGAGCGATCGGGCTGCTATAAGACGGATCGATCAAAGGGAGCAACAGGGCCTGCGTGTGGTAGAGGGGTACTCACAGGGCCTGCGTGTGGTACAGGGGTCGTGTAGGCATGTTTTGGTAAATGTTTTGAAAACAGGATTTTCGTTTTCATGTGATAAGTTTGGTTTTGGGGGCATTTGGTAGAAATACCTTGTTTTTATTTGTTCTGTAGTTAATGACTGTAAATATCTGTCTTATTTTGTTGTTGGTTCTATTTGGTAGCCGAGCCAGAGAATAATGTGAGATTGTCCTTTAGAGTATGAATTTGAACCCTTTCTTTGTAACATATGATGTGAAGTGTTCTATGCTTGCTATAGTTCGCTCGGTTTGAATTCAGGTTCGTAGTTTGTGGTTTGCCATTGTCATTTGTCTAGTGAACCTGGTTCGTTTCTCAGTAATAGTATGATGAGATTTAAATGAAAATATATTATATTCAAATTATAATAATATTTGTTCTAAAACAAGTACTAGCTTTGGAACTAGTTCTTTTAACTTTAAGTTTCTACTGTTAAGAAAATGAGGCTTCGGTTCCCATCTTTTTATGGGCATTTTTAAAATTTAATTTTAAAATAAAAAATAAAAACAGATGGGCAAAGTAGTCAAGATAAATTGGGTTGAATCGGACAGTGAACCAGTTCATTGGCAAGACCAAACTGAACCGTGAATTGGTTTGCTGCGTACCAGTTTGCGGTTCGCAACAATGATCGAATTAGGAAATTTGAACTGGGTGGCAACAAAAAAAAGCAAAGAAAATCCAAAATGGTTTGGAAATTAAAAAGCACCACAGAAGCAGCAAATTTTCTTTTCGATTAAAAGGAAAAAATTAGACAAAAAAACCCACACGCTTAATGGAGTGAATAGGAAGGATGAATTTGAAAGTTTAACCCTAAGAATGCATTTGAAAGGGTTTAACTTATGAGGATGGATTTGAAAGTCTCCCTAAAACATAGCCCATGTTTGGCATTGCTCTTTCAAAGAGTAGAAAAGAGCACTTGCTGCCCTTTCTTGTTGCAAATGAATATGAGAGAAGAATTGGAGAAAGTAAACGGGGAAGCTGCTCTTTGAAACATGAAAAGCATTCCTTTTTAAAAAAACATGATTTTCTGCTATTTGAAATATAAAAAACATCCCTCTTTAAAAAAACACAAAAAATCATGCTCTTTTAAAGATGACTGTTTTTCCTATTTCAAAGAGCAACCACCCTTTTTCTCTTTTTCTAATCTCTCTCTCTCTCACCACATTTCTTCGCAATAATAAAGAACAGCTGCTGCCCTTTTCTACTATCCCAAAGATCAATGCCAAACATAGCCATAGTTTTTTTTGAGGTTTATTATAAAAAATGTCATTTGCATAACTTTATTACTAAAAATTAAACTCGTAAAATCATTATTTTACCCTCGACTATTCTAATGAGTCATCTTCTACACCGTATTTACCCATTCTTTTTCTGAAATGATTATCACTTCTCAAATCCAAAATCACTCCTTTCTTTTTCTAAAATGACCATCCCATTCTTCAACTAAAATTATACTTTACCCCTCAGTTTTGTAAAATACCAATTCAGCATCCAAAATTTCAAATCCGTCTAAAAGTGTTGATCATGTACACTTTTAGCAGATGTATCAATCATAAAAATTAAGAATATTATATCATGCATGGTTTACAACCTTGAAGATATATCACATAGTGTAGATGAACAATTTATTAAAAATTCCTTGAAAGAGATTAGTTATTGCGACAATAAAATCGATCCTGAAATATGCTTAGAGCCAAAACATCTCACTTCAAGATAAATTTAATAGTCAGTGGTATCTGGACCGATTACTGAAAATACTTATCTTTGGTGAAAAAACGAAAGAAAATTGAGTGTTAACTTAAGAAGATAGAGACCACTTTAGTTTGAAAAACCTCTTTTTTCCATTATAAATGATGGAATCTACCATTGCGACCAACTTAAAATGTTGCAAGAAATGAACTGTCACTATTTTTTTTTTTCACAGATCAGGGTGAACCTATAGCCCACGGATGATATTATTCACAAAACACCGACTTCTATGATGCCTTTGAACAGATTAGCCCATGACCGTCCACTTGTTGGCCATATGGTACACAAGTTTGATCAATCCAAGTACGCCAACTAGGAGTCCGTTGCCACAAGTCTCAGTCATGCAATCAGGAGTCTGTTACCACATGTCTCAGTCATGCAATCAGGCCTATGAGAGGATTCTAATCATTCGAATCCTACCCTTCAATTTTACCCGTTAAAAAAACATGACCCACCATTCATTTTAGAATGCATTGATCGGATGGTGCAGATGTTCCAATAAGTAATTTTTGGGCACACTTTAGTTCAATAAATAAACTAGAAGTTCTTGTTAGCTAAGTTATATGCCGTGTGACACAATCAGTGGATGTTCAAGTTATAATCTGTTTAGTAAACTAATTTAAGTAAAAAATAAAATAATAAAAAAAGTAACTAAAATAAGCCTCTTTGAAAGCAAAGTCATCCGATTTGACCATCCTTCAGTTATCAGAGTTTCAAAGAACAAAGAATTTCTGAGGTGCAGACATGTTAGTCATAGATGAATTGAATGGGTTTCATTCAATGGGCACAAATACCGTCAAATCTCGTTGTCAGATTGATGTATTTACAGGTAGACTGTTATTGAAATTATAATTAGAAAAGTCTCATAATCACTTCAAATTGTTTCCTGAGAGATTATAGAGAGTTACCATTCCTAAAATACAGAAGAGTACCACAGTTCCAAAATGCCTCCTTTCATCTCCATAGGCCTTCACTTCAATGTTTATATGAAATTAAAAAACAAAATAACAATAAACATTTTAACAGCTTTCTTGAGGATCTGAAGGGGCTACTTTCCAGACAGAATGAACCAGCTCACCAAGAAAAGATATGAAGAAATGAAGACTGCAAGCTTATATTAACATGCTTGTGTTACCTAAAACAATAGATGAGAGAAAAAAACCATTTTTTTCGAATCCCAAAAATTCCAGCCTCTCAAAGATAAGGGTCAGCTTCTCTTTACATGAATTGATCCGATGGGAAAATGCAGCAGAACCCTTAGCTCCTTACCTCCAATTTATCATGAAAAAATGCTCCTGATACATCCACTCGCATGGTTTCTTGCCTATAGAGTCCACTATCTGCGGAAATTCTTTGAGCAACTCGTGATATCTAGATCTCTAATCATCATCACCTGTTAAAGAAAAACCACCCATCAATTTGACTGCTACGCAGATATTTGTAGGGATTAGTTTAATATCCCCAGATATTTTTCTCGAGGCATTATGACCAATTTTCATGCTGTTCGAGAAAAGTTAAGATTCATTGAAACCAGCTTGGAAAAGTAAAGGTCAATTATGTTTAGTTTATGGTTTTCTTTTCATCCACCAAAGACAAATTCAAAGCTTGCTGAATGCGTAGTCAAAACCGTTACCAATATGCATGTGGAAGATCTCAGTAGCTCAGCTCCAAACCAGACCAGACCGACCCGACTCCGGTCAGATTTTGGATCTAATAAAAAGCCCGAGCTCGAAAGCATCCGGGCCAAGACCGGCTTGATTTTACATCCAGGCTAGGTTTGGGCATAATTTTTTGGATAACAAATAACTGGGCTGCTCAAAACCTGGCCCGAGGTAAAGGCCGGGCTTGTTGAATGTGGCCCGGCATGAACCCAGTTCAGGTTGGGTTTGGGCCTAAATAAAAAGCCCGAGTCCGTCCTGAATTTCTATCCAGGCCAGACTCAGGCCTAGATTTTGCAGTTGAAAATAATCAGACTGACCAAAAGCCCAGCCTGGCCCATTGACAGCCCTAAACATATCTCTTAAAAATCCATATTATATCTTCAATGATACTATGAGGTGCGGCTGAGATTAAATATGCTTGGCCAACTCCTAATTGAAGTGCTCGTGCAGGATCACCACAGAAAATGTGGGTGATGCCTCACGATCAGGATTTGGTCAACTCATTTTTTTTTTTCCGATCATCATCCAAATCAGAATTGCTCACTCCCCACAAAAATACCCTCCTTCTTATAAGCAGAAATTGAGGAACACAAAAAGAAAGAATGCAGTCCATTGCTAAACAATGAAGTCTTTATGAAGGAACATGAATACAGGGCTATGATTTCTACTCAGGAATTAATCCATACAACTGTATATCTGAATGTAACAATGGATAAATAAATCCAGTAAAAGCACAAACACATGCATGCACTCTTCATACATTGCTGATTTAACAATTTCCTTGTGTCATAATTCTTTTCTTATAACAAACATGAAAATATGAAAAGTGGTAGGTAATCCCTTCTGAGTTTCTTTTTGTTTCTTATACTGGATAACCAATTCATTTTTAGAATGTAAAGAATGCCTGATTTGGGTAAAATTTCTCTGGAGTCAGGACAAGGATGCCAACGAGAAATGTGGGGTCTAAAGTTAATTTTTGTAAAGACTATGCATGTAGGATCGGCATGCAAGAAAAAACTGCAGCTGGTATTATATATTAATGAAAATTGTTTGGTCCACTTAGTTCCATACTGACACTCGCTAAAGTGAGACTATTTGTTGAGTTGATAGTTTATTGGGGTTCAACTTGTCATTTATATTGATTTTCTATGCTAGTATCTCATTGTCATGGAGTGTGGCCCCTCCTCTCTCTCCAGCATGGTATCAGAATGCGCTCCTTCAATCATTGATTATTATTCTTCTTTGTTTTTGTTGCTTATTAAAATTTTTGATCAACCTTTGTTTATGTGGGTTTTGCTTTCCAATGGTAGTTTGTTTGCAGGGAAAATTTGTGCAGAAGAGCAGTGTCGATGAAAAGCACGAGTACCAACCACATGGCACGTGACATGCAAATGCCCATGTCGATTTATCATCATTTTTGGCCAGTGATCTAGCGGTGAAAAAACATTCCTTTTTTTAGTGTTTTTCTTATGGAAGTTATTTGATCAACCTCGTGCAGCCATCCTGTGACACCCAAACTGGTGTCACATGGCACCAATCTGACCCTGGATCAGCGTGTTTAGCTCTAATCCAGGGTCCTGCCTTTTTGTTTGCTGACTCAGATTCGTAATCAACACGAGTTGCTTTGACACCTGTCTCCATATCGATGTAATACCTGCTTTAGACACGTTAGGCATGTGGTTAACAAGGAGATGAACAATATAGCTAGAAAGGGTGGTATTGGAAACTCCACCCCTCTCTTGGAGCTAATTATTTCTTTATAAAAAAACACAGTTTTAAAAAATAAAATAAAAAATTCAGTCTGCTCATGAGAATTCATCATTGATCTGCTCAAAATTAAGTTTCACCCTTACTGTTTTTATGATCAACATGTACAAAGAAACTGGCTGCAACTATGAGATAGCATAGGATAAGCATCAGCCCTTTGAAATAGTTTGCAGTCCCTTCCTGCAATGTTAAGAGCAGGATTGATTTTATAATAGAAGCAAGAATTATGGAACAGATAACATCCACGAAAAATTGAAAATTGTATATAATAGATAGATTTATCTACCACTTAATACATGCAAAATACACTTATATTAATCAATTGCACAAGCCCAACAGCTAAACATGTAAATAACTTAAAAATGAGAAAAAATGCATTTAATGCACATTTAGGATATTTTAACATCATTGATCCCTTTTACGTTATACATAAATCACACTGATATTAACTTTGGAATTCAGCAATCGTGTTCCTAAAGGAAGCTGTAACACAATCATTGTATTCTAATATTCAGAAGAGTTCATCTCATGTATTGCTTCCTATTTTGCTAACTTCCTCAAGATTCTGGTGTTAATAGTGCTTCACATAGATCAAAATCTCAAAAATCTGGGACGTATCGTCCAGGTTCTCTGGAGAAAATAATCGGGGATGTATGCGTACCAGTGTATCAGCCGATACATTCAATGTAGCTGATACATTGAATGTATCGACCTGGTATTAAGGTGGATGTCTGTTATTAAATTTTATTTGAAATTATTGGTGATAATTTCAAAATATCGTCTGATACGGGAAATACATTGCCCGTATCGGACTATAAATTGCCTGATTTTGGAGTGCCCAATAAATACCGTATTTATTGTATCGGGCACCCTTGAAACCGATACGTATCGGTTTTGTCTGATATTTTGATCCATGGTGCTTCACAAGCAGTAGTTAAATAGAAGGGAACTTTTCCGAAAATCATAGACTGCTGTTTGAAAATATGTGCCACACTGCTCATTTTTATTTAATGATTCTATTTCTCAAGCTTCATCAGAACACATTAGAAGAAATGGGTATAAGTTTGGAAGAATGAAAAATCATGTTTCATTTGCAGGGCCATTTCCGTGCAATTTTTGATAACTTGATAGAAAAACCATGAACTTCAAGGACACAAGGTAATGACAGCTATGACAACAAGCCCACATGTATATATCTAACAAGTTTAACAAAACATCGATGTTGCAAAAGACAAACAAGAAGAAAATATAACTATGTAAAACATGGTATCAAATATCGGCCAATACTGATATGTATCGGTTTTTTGGCAAACCGATACGTATCGTCGCCGATATTTATCGAGTATCCAACTTGGTATCGGTATCAACCGATACGTATCCGAATGGGCAGCCTAGAAATTCTTCAGCTGGATTTTGCAGTAACACAGCGACTGCCGATGGGTGTACAGCAGACTGAGCAGATTTCGTGACCACCGGAATTTTCAGATCTAGGTTTCCAATGAGGATCCGAACGAATGGACATGGATCCATTAGGAAGAAGAGGTCAAATTGGACGGTCAGAAAACGAGATCAGGAGGAGAGACTTGAGAAGAAGAAGAAATAGGGAAGGAGGGTCAGGGTATGTAAGCTGTGAACAAGCTGGAATTGGATGAGCTGTAGAAAAGAATTCATGGGGATGTGTGCTAAAATGAGCTGGTGGCGTAAGGGGAGAGTGCGGCAAGTAGCTATATCGCTCTACTTTGTGTATTTTAATGTGGTTTGGGGGACCTCTCTCTCTCTCTCTCTCTCTCTCTCTCTCTCTAAGAAGAAGAGCTAAAACTTAGCAGATAGAGAGGGGCCCCTAAGTACACGAAGTTTGCAGGTATTTGTTGTGATGGGTATCTGGTTCCTGTCGGCCGGGAAGGGATTTTTTCGCAAATCTCGTGTTAGACGAGGGGTTTTTACTCAACTGTCTTCGAATTGACTTTGTTTGACCGAATTGCCCCTGGATTTTATCAGCAAGTTGCAAACAGAAGTTGCGTGCCACAGCAGGTGTTGGTTGTCATTGCAAAGTGCAAACATATTATTGGAAGGTGGAAACATATCGGCTGGCCAGAAAGCCGATACGTATCGGTATCGGCCGATATTTGATACCTAGTCTATGGCATTAGGATAGAAGTAAAATAAGAAAATCACCAAGATAAAAACAAAAACTCTAAATAAGTAAACTCTAAACTGCGTTAGTATGTTAGTAGTTGCTTTTTAAATTTTTAATGCTTCATGGATTCATGTGTAATAATTAATTTTACAAGTATTGTATATTTACTTTTGACAGATTTCTTGCCTCGAAAAATTTAGTGTTTGATGCCAACATACCTTGCCAGTGCTTGAAATGATATTTGGATGGAAAAAACAACCAAGTTCATTAAAGTGAATTTCCGTCATTTCACCATTGTAGGTAAAAATAATTAAAATAACTCTATTGATCCTATTTGTTTATGACGGCTTGGGCCTGTAGCACAATGGAAGGTTGACAATATAGCAACCTCAAGGTCACAGGTGTGAGCCCAGCTTACCTATAAAATAAAATAAAATCTTATTCATTTTTGTCATTAGAAAAGTCTTTAATAACTCGATGTCTTTTTCATCGCTAACAAGTATCAAATCTACTTTCTTTTCTATTTCATAAATGTCATACCTTTTGGGTTCTTTCAAATATTTTTTGTCAAACTGATCCAGTCCAAGCTGGTTTGACCTAGTCTGACTAGACTAGTCCCTTGCCGGTTTGGTGGCCTGCCCGATTTTTAAAACATCGGAGACACCACATGAACTGTTTCAACTGCAATGACCAACTTTTTATCAATTTATAACAAGGTGCTTGGGGGGGCTACTTATAGGTAGTTTATGGTTTTTACTCTTTTACTCGAAACTACAATTCTTTCCATGGTTATATTTTTCCACTATGAAACAAGATCAGCCTTCTAATAAAAGGTACATACAAAAATCTCCAGATCTAAGGAATTCACTTAATTGCTCTGTTGTCAAAAGCTGTGCCTATACCCCGCTTAGGGAGGTGACCACCTAGGCATAGCCCGCTTACTGTTTTCCTGCCTTGGGCACCATAAGGAGACATGTTGGATTTCTAGGAAGGCATTTAGGCAAGCCAACCTGGCATCTGTATTACATGAGATGGTAATAATAAAATCAAAATTCACAAATGATTCAGTTTTTTCCTTTTTATAAAAATATTCATAACTCTCATCAGCATTAAACTCTTAAAAGAACATATATGTAGGTAGCAATTTAAAACCCTTACTTCAAATTACATGCTTGAAGGCATCACTACTTAGCACAGGCCTAAGCTCTTTTAGAACCCAAAATTTCCAAATTTTTTTAGATCAATCAGAACGAAATTGAATCAAATAAACTCTAGATTTGATTATTATTGATTAATAGATGTCCTTCAAATCCAAAGACTCTAAAACTTTTATGTTTACAAAGTAATTGATATAGTTGTTAATTTTTTATGTTTACAACGTATTGATTATTTAATTTGTTAATTGTTGTTTGCTAGTTGTTACTTAAACTCCTTCAACCTACAATTTTATATGAGATACTTAACCTATTCACCTTTTTTAACTATTTGCTAATTTTCAAATATTTATTATTTATGTAGATCATCTACAAACTAACATAATAGGTAAAAATAAATAAAAAATAAAATACATCATTACTAAGCCACACTGCCTAGGCCCTACTTAGGTCTCAAGAGGGGCCCACCGCCTGGGGCCTGCCTAGCACCTCTAACAACTATGCTTAATGGTATATGTAGGATTGAGCATAGTACTTCTCTTAACTATAGCTAGAAAAACTGAAAATTGAAGTAATAGGAAGGCAAAATTGACATTTTAAATTTACAAAATTGAAGCACTTAAAGATTAGAGCTAGCCAAAAAGCAAATGAAGCTAAATCTTGACTCAATTCAAAATAATAAATGAAGAAACCAAGCTCTGTTATATAGAAAAGAGGTTTCAATAACTTTGTACAAAGTTTCTGTTTTCGAGTTCGTATTCTCAATACACCCCTCAAAGTCAACAACCAAAGTATTCAATGATTGAGCTGTTAATGTGGAGCCCTAGAAAGCTAATAATATTTATTTTATCACCTAATTTGCGCTTGATTATCTGAATCAGGCATCAAGTGAATTTAGTTGCTCATCACAATTTTATGAATGAACTATATGACAAGTGGTGTGTCGTTGAAGAGACTGTCCTCAGGGAAAGATGCATAGGAAGTCAGGAGTTATGAATGTCTCTTAATCTCCGATCCCACATAGGCCTCTGCACTAATATGGCTGTTCCATGTGACAGTTAGCACATTGGGCATGGAGTTTGCTCCACCATGGGGGTGCTCCTCTAGCTGGAATGGAAGTGTGTATGCACTACACACATTGAATGGGATCACATCATCCAACAATTCGGGAAACTCACTGTCAGGTTAAAGTGCATAGAGCGATGCACTTTGATTATATTGGTCTTTTGATTTGAGGATCCAGTCGAACTTGATTGTATGCTTTGATTCACCAATCAGTTATGCTCTCCTATTAGCTAATACCTAAGGGCTAGTTTGGATGCAAAATTCTATGAAATGCAATTTATATTCTAAATACAATTTGACTAAACTGGTACTTGAAGTATATTATTATTATTATTGTTGTTGCTGTTGTTGGCATACTCATAAAGTCAGGACACTAAAATAGTTCAGCTTGGGTCAATTCAGGGAAAATGCAATAAAATTGGGGAGAACTAAAAAAATAAAAAACGTTAGGTGCATATTGTGTATTATTGCTGCTATTCTACAGAGGAATTTAAATGCGTATAAATTTAGGTATTGTGTATTATTGCTGCAATGCACACAATGCGTATAGCCTTATACATTGTGTGCATAGCAGCATGTACTGTACACTATTTATATGCGTATAAATTTATACATCTATAAGTACACTTTATTTGGTACCATCTAGCTAGTACTAACTCTTAATTGTTATCTTTGCCAGATATAGTTGTGTCAATTCCTATACAAAATCAATTCGAGCTTATATATGGTAACCGACCATTCCAAACGGTGGTCTGAAACAGGTTATTTTTTTCTACACTACGCACTATTTTTTTGTATCAAGTGTGACCTGTGATTTGAAGACCATCATCTAAGGATCTATGGTGTCGAAGTGTCTATCATATTATTTAAGCAGTCAATGCATTTGAAATGAACGGTTAAACTGATTTTAGATACTCACATGGTAGTTCTTCATTTTAAAAGTGTTTTGACTTGTCTGAGTCAAATGGTGGATGTCTTTTATTTTCAATGTGATCTTTGGCCCACCAGATGTTTGTATGAGGTCCTTCAAATCATATGGTATATTTTATGAAATTACGTGCCACATGTCCCAATTTGGCGACCCATTCCAAATCACTAGAAAGGAGACGGATGTCCATACAAAATCAATGCATAAAATGTTTAAGAGGTTTTAATATTAAAATCCCAACCTTTAGGGTTTTCATATTGAAACCCTCTCATATATTCTTAATTTTTATAAACCCTTGAAGAGAAAAGAGGGGTTTTAATATAAACAATCTAACTGTTAGGGTTTTACATTTAAAACCGTACTCATCTAATATATCATTTTGACAAAACATACCAATTTTTTTAAACTACGTCTTTAACATGCATATTTACTTTACAAAGTATGAAACTCGCATTGTACACATTATTTTATATTAAAATGCATTTTATACCTTTTAAATGCATTTTTCTCATATTTTTACATGAGGCCCGGGACTATGGGTTCAAACCCATAGTGGGGCGCTGGGTTAGAATTGGTTGGGGGGTCCATGTGGCATCCATTCGAGGGATTGGATTCTACGGCAACTTGCCTAAGGAAGATCAGGGCCACCCAAAAAAATTGGGCATGATCTGATGCATATTCACCGTCCAAAATGTGGTCAAAGGGGGAAAAATTCAATGCACTAGGATGTGTGGGCAGTATCCAAACTTTCACAGTTTTAACCACCAAAAAATCTTTTTTAATTTTTTATAGATCACATGCCACGTGGCACATAATCCCAAAATGGGTGTTGTTTGGAATCACGTGCCACATGGCATGTGATCTAGGCTTCTAACCCACCATCCTTGGTATAGGTTCAAACTCATTGTCCCATTGTCTAATTTGCCTTAAAATTAAAACTTAAAAAAGCAATTAAACTTGAAAACACGAGACCTTATTTTATTTACTTTTTTATATTACTTAAAAACATGAGCCCTTAAACCCTTTTCAAAATACGAGACCCACAAATCCCGAATCAAGAGTCTGGAGATGATTTTGACACTTTGATGAACTTTTGAGCTTTGACTTTTGATCATTGGCTTATACCCTTGAAACAATTAGAATTCAAACTCATGGTTCATAATTCTAATTTGATATGATGGCCGGGCCATGAGTGAGTGACATGACTTTATATGTATGGATTATGGAGTATAGAGTCCCACACTCCCATAGTGTTTTCTCTGTGTGGTTATTGACTTTTGATATTAGCTTGTTTGACTTATCCAATGTGGTGGTTGAGGGGTGGTGGAGGTGTTGGTGATGGAGAGGTGGTCGTAAGGGAGGAGGTGGTGGTGGTGGGCATGAAGGAATCCTGAAGCGCAAATCCTGACACTTGTTCTGTTCGGAGTACGATTTCATAAAATGTGCTTTTAGGGGTCTTAAATTTAAATTTTCGAAATAATTTTTTGGTTTCCAAACACGCTAAAATGAAAATTTGATATTTAGAAAATTATTTTTTGTTAAATTTACACTAGAATTTGGAGATGTATGTAGTAATGGCAGTACAGAAAAAGGTCATTACTGACCATGAGAAGCAGAAAATGATGATTTAAGGATGTTGCATGATGGAAAAAACAAAACTAAAAACCATTATTGTTGCTGACGTTGATGATTGAAAGATAGAGAATAGGTGCTATTGCTGGAAACAACAGATCATGGTCGCAACATGGACTGCCAGAACAAAAGAAAAAGAAACTAGACAAGTCAGCCCTAATGGCTCTGATCCCAGGTAGACAACTATAATAGATTAGATAAAAAGAAGAAATACCCATTTACAGTTTATTTGAGACAGAGAGAGGAGAGAAAAGAGATACTATAAAGACCACATTGTTACTATTCAAGATAATTCAAGTTGCAATAGACAAACCCTTTCTGTAAAAGGGAACATAGACACTTATTACATTTCTACTCAATGCGGGACTAAAGCCACTAAACCTACTATGCATACCTCTCATACATAAGTATCCAGTGTCAATCACTTACATACATCTCCATAATACATTATATCTCCAACAGAATTACAATTTATTAGACCAAATGCAACCTAAGTTGGGTGCACAATTTAGATCTCATGAGCCCCACAGAAATTGATAGGGAGATCCAGTAATTATTTGTAGTACCACACTATAGGATATTCTCGACCATTGGATCAGTCATGCATCAAACAAAGGCAAGGTTATCAATTTTTTTTAATAAATTCTTTTCAAAAATAATATATTGCAATGTTTTTGAAAACTGAACCAGCAAGGGCACCAGTTTAGTCGGACCAGGTCGAACCGCATTGGATTCGTCAGTTTCAACAAATTCTTTTTAATGAACCCAAAGTTTCTAAAATATGTAGAAAATAAAGAAGACATCCATACAGTGAATGATAATAAAAATATGGCTATGAAGTGTTGGAATTATAAATCTAGTGAAAAGATGAATAAAAATGTTCAGGTATTTGGTCGTTTTCATAAGGCGTGGCAAAATGGCCACATACCCTTGCCTAAACATAAAAAGTCGATCAATTTTCCTAAATTCAAAAGCTAATCAACATTTAGTAAATTCAACTCTATGACTCGAAGCATTCAATCATTTTACTCTCTTGCCAAGCCAAACATATCCCATACTTAAAAGTTATAGAAAATGATTTTTTTATTCATAACATTTATGGTGGTATTTTCATCATATAGTTGGCAAAAAAATAAACAAGTGGATGCATCAAGTAATCTGGTGGATATATCAACAATTTAATATTATTATACAATATGTATAAAATAGCTTGATGGTGCAAGCCTCTAAGACTTAGGGCGTGATGTTTGGGTTCAAACGTCCCTACAAACATTCAAGATTATAGGAGAAAACATTAATTGAATAACTCAATTTTAAGATAAAACTGGCTGCTCTAGTGGTTTGACCCCAAAAAAAAAGTAAAAAAAGTTTTTGGGTTGAACGTTATTGCTAGACCTGTTAGTTCAGGTTGAACCAGGTTGAATCGGGCAGTCTGGTTTTTAAATATTGATATTTTATTTATTAAATATATTTGAAAAACATTTATAAGCTGTGTTCAACTCCTTGTATGATATCAACCCAGTGGTAGAAAGTGTAAGGAGATCCATGTACAATAATTAGATAGTAAGCAGTGAATTACAGTCCATTTGAGGTACACAGTAGTGAAGGAATTTTTGATCGAATTCCAAACTTTTTTTTAGCGAAAATAGTGAAGGGAAATGAATGTAATAGAGTGGGGATAGGGTTGTTTTGTAAATAACTTAAAGTGAAATTGCAAAATGGTATGTTGATGTTATGGTGCATGCCGGGAAACCCTAGGGACATACTTGCCTTTGGACAAGCAGAGCCCTATAGAATCGTAGAAATTCCCCACCTCTTTTATGAGTTCTTTTGTTACTCACAAATTCCTAAAGGGTGCAATAAGGGAACTATAGTACCTTCAAAGAAGGAAAACCAGAGCAGGCATGTAAATCTTTAAGAGGCCAGAGCCTGGAGGTCAATCACATGCGAAAAGTGGGCTACAGATTAAGAAAGCTTCAAAAGATAAGTTGCTTTATTTTGATTTTGTTTTTGAAAAACTCTAATCCTTTTGCGGTTAAAGGTGATTGCTATATTTAAAAAAAAAAACTAACCCCAAATACAATAATTGCTACATTTTTTTAATTTTTTGTAAGAATAAAAAACCACCCTACATGAAGTGAACAAAAACCACCAGCAGATGGATGTTGCGAGTACCTACTCCCCTACTGATGGCTAACAAACCATGTAATTGCCAAGTTGATGTGCACAAAAGGCATGTTATTTATGGTTGAGGTAGAAAGACAAATCCAATGTGAGAACAGATGCCTATACGAGAAGCGGATATAGATCCTAACAAACCACCAAATGTTCGGTGGTTAGCTTGGAAATAAGTACCGGATCCTCATTTTAATGTTATTATTAGAGAAAAAAAAAACCTAAAAGCAGGAAAGCGGCACAAATATTTAGATTTAATAGAAAGATGGTAGGGTACTCAAACATTAGAGCTCTCAAGTACCTGAGATGTGACTTAATAACCAAAAAAAGAGAAACATGTTCTGTATATACCATGGGTCAAAATCTCGGGTTACAGATACGTATTGTCCGAGCTCCAAAACGATACGTATCGGACGATACGCATCGGTATCTGCCATACAACTGAACGATACGGTACATTGAATGTACCGTATCGTTCAGCTCCGATACCGATACGTATCGGTATCGGACGAAATTTTGATCCATGGTATATACAAATAAAGGACTGATAACTTTGGACAACCTCACGATATACAAAAGGACACTGACAAAACTATAAACATAAGGGCTTAGGAAATGATTAGTATTCTCATAAATATTCCCATACTCTGTAATTGCGATTCTAACATTCATGGTAAGTAAAAAAGAAGGCAAAAAAATTATTAATGATTGCTGTTAACTGTACTCCACTAATGATATGGAACTATTTGAGATACTTCTCTTCTTTAAAAACTTACTGACATCTTTCCCACTTTGATACAAAGGTCGAATCATTTGACAAGAAGATCGTCTGATCAGTGTCTATATCAATGTCAAACTTGAAAGTGAGTACAAACCTGCAGCATAAATGCCACCACCAGTACTGTTATAAATAGTGTAGCTGTCTCAAAGAGTTGGAAATTCAAATCCATAGGTGTGCCCATAATCCAACCAACAACCACACAGAAAGGAATCTGCAATCATCAAAAGCACGTGAATACACCTAATAAATTGAAAGATAACATAAAACCTTAATGTCTAAGCTTCATACATGTTTACAATGACACCATTTTATAGTTCATTACATAGAAAATTAACAGTGAAAGACGTTAAAAACTGATTAAGATGTTTTGTTGCTAGTGCTTATCGTTCTTGACTAACTGACAAATTCCTCTTGGATGTACAATTGGCGGAAAATTCCACCGATTGGAGGCTCTAATTCATCCAATTTCAAAACCGTTGCCCAATATCCTAAAAGAAGGTTTCAGATCTGGGGCATTTGGTAATGATTCTTTACCCTTGCTCTTTACTGATAAAAAAAGATGCTTTAGTCTACGAGAACATAGTGGATCGTTAGAACCAGTGCAATTAGGGGCATTGCATTCTTTTCATTTTTGGAAAAGCAAAACTGAAATAACTGAATAAGAGGCATTCATTACTCAACTGGTCTAGATTGATGAGCACAAAAACCAAAACATCTAATTAATATCATTTTGCTGTAGGCACTCAGTGATGGTTAATCAAAAACAGAATTTTCTATAAATCAGTTGCTACTGAAAAATAAAAAATACGCCAGTACCCATGTTCTATGGTATATGCCAGATCTGTAATTTTCTACTAGTTGCCAAATCGAACTGCTCTGTGGATTTTCTAATGTGAAGACTGAGCATACACACTTCCTAGAGATTTGTCAGACTGACAGTAAAGGATTCTCCTAGACAACATAGTTCAGAAGCACTCCAAATGCATTACTTATTTGTATGAAATTGACCAAGAAATAAATCTTTCTGCTACCAATAACTAGAGAGTAACATGACATTCTGAAGCAAGATATTTGCAGTTTCACTACAGCTATTGAAGTAAGACACATAAATCCAATGGAAACAAGAAACTAAGTGGAGATAAGCGTTTAAAGCATACCACAAACATTGAAATTTGTGTGGATGATCCAATTGCAACTCCCAATGTGATGTCCTAGAAAAAAAACGAGGTAAGAAAATTACACAAACAATTTCAAAAGAGAATATCAAAATGTTGCTAAAAGGACTCACAAGTTTGTTCTTCATTGCAAACATGATTGCACTCGCATGCTCTGCAGCATTTCCAACAATAGGAAGCAGGATAACACTAATAAAAGAGATCGGCATGTTCAATGAATCAGATGCCCCCTGAAAGAAAGCCAGAAACACAATCAAACCATAAGGATCTCCCAAAAGGCTATGGCTTTTTATCCACATCGTTAAATTTCCACAAAGATATGGATTTTTTATCTACAAACCATTAACTGATGCAAAAAACAAACATAAAAAGGAAATGTTTCTTTGTGGAATATCTTGAATAAATTCTAATATTAGGGCGACTAGTATTGAAGTGAAAAAAAGGTTGAAAACAGTTTCATGAAGAATTGCAACAATCAGCAGAAATAGATTGGGCGTATGAACAGAGCAAGTTGCATCTAAACTCTATTTCTAAAACGAAAAAGCCATACACAAAAGAAATCATAGCAATGGTACTTCTCCCAGTTGGATATAATTCGATAGCTGTAACCGTTTGAAGAACAGCATCTCTTGAGGCAATGACTACATCGACCTTCAGCAAAAAAATAGATAAATGAGAAAGCAACAGCCAGATGTGGTGGCAAATTTACTGCAAAACTCTTTGGACTGGTAATCGGCGAAAATGATACTAAGATAATAGAAGGAAAATACAGCAAAACAAAAACAAAATAAAGAAGGGCTTCCTAGTGAGGGGCTGAGAGAGGCCAAAGAACAGGACGCGACACCATTCATACTTCAGTGACAAAAACAGCCGGGAAATCATAGACTCCCAGGAAAAACTGAGAGTAATATCACTTAGCCCGAATTCTCAATCACCATGATTGATACCGATGCATCTCTCTTTACCAAACTGTCAGCCTCATCATTAGCAGAGCTGATGACATGAGAAAAAAGACAGATGCCACTCCACATATATCAAAGATTTCAGAAACAAAAATATTATCAAGTCGCGCCCTGGATGATCTGCCTCTTTACCCACTTGATAACATTCCTAGACCCCCTTGACACAGATACAACCCTCATGACCTGATGAATTACCTCAAGACCAAACAGTAGTGCCGAACTTTCTGTTTCCACTCAGTCAACTGTAACAATGGACCTGCACTCCAGTCCACAAAAAGCTCAGCCCAAGTGAGCTGGAAACACTACGTCGTTCAGTCTACTTATCACCACATCTCATCCCATCACCTGAGCACCATCACCATTCATGAGCACCGTCTTTCGTCTGATCAACTACATCCACCTGAGCACTGTTAGTGTGTGTGTTGCCTGCAGTAGAGATTATGATGATGCTAGGTGTGTACGGAGTCTTATTTAGTGTGTCAGTATGTAAATTTTTATCTTAATATAAATGCTAGTGAGGACCTCACAATTCACTAAGCCTTCTCACAATCTCTCTCTCTCTCTCTCTCATGTTCTAACCCTAAACCACCTATGAAACTCTAATACCACCAACCCTAATCTTCTCATTGGTACCAAAGCCACCACAGGACCACCAAAGGACTGCCACGTCGCCACCTCTGCTGAACCATCATGATGTTATGTTGACGTCAGCTGGTCAAACCAGTTGACCTCCATTTTTAATTGGAATGACCAGGGCTTGGATCGGAATCCTCCCTTGATCATTTTTGCCTCTTGGAGCGAGCCCATCTGTGGACTCTACAATTCAGTTTCAAAGGCTTTTCAGTGATGTTCTTCCTCATCTCAGTTTTGTCGAATCTGACGGTGCAACAACCATAAGTGCTACCTGTCAGCTCTTCTGAACCCACATGTTTTTATTTCTGCTGAGGTTATATTACTGGTTAAAGATGTTGATTTGCACCATTTATGACTGCTAAAGGTTTTACTGAACTGTATATATATATGGGAAATGGGGCAATGAGTTTGAACGCATATTGGGGGCGTTGGGTTCGAACCCCAGATCACATGCCATGTGGCACGTGATTCCAGAACAACACCCATTTTGGCATCATGTGACATGTGATCTATAAAAATAATTTTAAAAAAAAGGTTTTTTGGTGATCAAAACTATGGGCAAAGTTTGGTACCGTCCACACATCCTGGTGCATTTAATTTTTTTCCCCTTTGACCACACATTTTGATGGTGGATATGCAACGGATCATGCCCAAATTTTTTGGGTGGTCTTTGATCATCCTTGGGAAAGTTGCCGTAGAACCCAATCCTTCGGATGGATGCCACATGCACCAAACCTGATTTGAACCCAGTGCCCCAGGCTGGTTTTGTACCATAGTCCCGGGCCACTCTCTCTCTCTCTCTCTCTCTCTCTCTCTCTCTCTATATATATATATATATATATATATATATATATATATATATGGACATGCTGCTGGAGTCTGCTTAGATTGTGTTTGTAAAAATACTTATTTGGAGCTGATTTACTGGACTGTGGATAAATATTGTTGCTGCTATCAGGATACATCTCTGTGGATCTAGTGAGAGTTGCCTATGATATAAACCCGATTTTGGGGCTATTTTGTGGTGGTCAATGACACTATATGGGGCTGGTTTGCACAGTTTTGTGATTATTTTGTGGCTGTTTTTGGGTACTATTTGGTGGGTTTTTTTTTTCAGCAGGGTTACATTTACATATTTGGATCTGTTCCTTGGCTGATTTCTGAAGCTGATTTTGTGGCTGTTCCTTGGATATACTTTATTCTGTGATGAATATAGGGCTAATTTGATGGGCGTTGTTGCTACACAAGCTGTTTGAGCATTGTTTGTGTTTACTTTAAGATATATCTGTTCTTGGGTTGAGGTCTGCCTTTCTCCTCATTTTTGTAGTTGTGATAGCTTCTTCTTATGGATTATCAGACCTCACATCAGCTGCTATTTCTTATGATCCGCACACTACATCCGTTAACATCACAACATATTTCATCTGTCTTGGCGGCCATTTCTACATCACCTTCATGTTGGATGGTAGACTCTGGAGCCATTGATCATATGACTGGAGAATCTCAAGGGTTCTCGTCTTATTCAGCACCGACATCTTCA
The DNA here is from genome assembly GCA_021018995.1 of Chloranthus sessilifolius. Lineage (NCBI taxonomy): Eukaryota > Viridiplantae > Streptophyta > Magnoliopsida > Chloranthales > Chloranthaceae > Chloranthus > Chloranthus sessilifolius. Next base: position 129,970,884 of record CM037586.1, on the reverse strand, counting down.
AGGTTCCTCTACTCCAATTCAAGGAGTATGGACCATTCTGTTATCTTCCACCCTTTCTTTATCCAATGTACTTGATGTTCCGCATTTTTCTACAAATTTGCTATATGTTTGCGGTCTCTCCAAAAATTAAAATTGTTTTATTACTTTTTATCCTCTTATTATCTTGTACAGGATTTGACCACTAAGAGAATTATTGGTAGAGGCATTGAGAGAGGAGTTCTAGTACCTAGATGCGGCATTTAGTACACCTACTGCTGCAGTTGCCTATGGAACTGAGTACATTTCACCTTTTGTTTTTCCCTTTCACTATAAATGTTAGTCGTGATAGCCTTTCTTTATGGTATGCCAAGCTTGGTCATGTTGGTTGCACACCTTATGCAATCTGACTCCTGAATTCAAGCATGTGTGTCAGTCAATTAAATTGAAATGTGAGGTTTGTGAAGTGTCCAAACATGTCTGAAACTCTTATCCTTCTCATATGCATGGGTCCAATTTATTCTTTGATCTTACTCAATCTGATGTGTGGAATCCTTCCCCAATTGCTTCGCTTGACGATTTTCATTACTTTTTTTTTTTTAATAGATTATTGCACCAGGGCTACCTGGCTTTACTTGTTGAGAAACAAAAGGGAGGTTTTTTCTAAATTCCAAAAGTTCCATACCATGGTCTGCAATCAATATGGGACTAATATCAAGATCCTGAGATTCGATAACGAAGGCGAATACAAAATCCAATCCTTTGAAGGCAATCTTTATTCTCATGGCATCAGCCATCAGTATTCCAGTCCTTACACTTTGCAACAAAATGGTGTTGCAGAGCATAAGAATAGGCATATTTTTGGATTGACCAGATGTTTACTTCGTGATATGTATGTGCCAAAGACCTATTGATCTATGACTCTACTCACGACATGTTATCTTATGAATCACATTCCATTTTGGATCTTAGATGGTAACACTCCCTACCAAACACTTCGACCTAGAGATCCTATGTTCCTTCTCGAGCCTCGTGTTTTTGGTTGTACCTATTTTGTTCAGGATTTTCTTCCTTCACGAAAAAAGTTGGATGATAAGACCATCAGATATATTTTTGTGGGTATTCTGGTGTGTCCAAGGGGATTCATTGTTCTAATCCTCAGTCCAATCGATTTTACACTTTCATGGATGTCACTTTCTTTGAGGATGTTCCCTATTATACTAAAGATTGCATCACTCATGTTCCTGCTCCTTCATTGCGTTTACCGGATTCATTGTTCTAATCCTCAGTCCCATCGATTTTACACTTTCATGGATGTCACTTTCTTTGAGGATGTTCCCTATTTTACTAAAGATTGCATCACTCATGTTTTTGCTCCTTCATTGCCTTTACCGGCACTTCTAGACTTGCAGCCTCCTCCACCGCAACAGCAGCAAGGGGAATCACTTACATTCAGTGCAGATGGCATGCTCCTTCCTCTTCAGCACTGCCACCTTAGTCCTTTGAACTGGCAGATCCTGTAAGTATCACTACTCCTACATCTTTATCCTCTAATCCTCCAATTCCTACTTCTATTTCCCTTCCGAAGGTTCCTACTAATCTTGCTTTGCCTATAGTTCTTCGAAAAGGTGTTCAAAAGTGTTTTACTCCCTATCCCATTGCGAAATATGTATTGGACCATGCCTTCTCGCTTTCTTATAGGGCCTTTCGTTCAGCTATTGACATAGTGTAATACCTCGTATTGTTCGCGCAACCCTTTCTCATCATGGATGGAAAGCAACAATGATGAAGGAAATGAGTGCCTTAAAAAGTAATCGTACGTGAGAAATGGCTCCCCTTCTTGATGGAAAAAAACTGTTGGATGTAAGTGAGTTTTTGCTGTGAGGCATAATCCAGATGGTAGTGTTACCCGTTATAAAGCATGCCTTGTTACTCGCGGCTTTACTCAGACTCATGGGCTTGATTATGATGTCACATTTTCTCTAGTGGGTAAGTTGACTTCTATGAGAGTCCTCATCTCCATTGCGGTCATCAAATTTGGCCACTTTACCAATAAAATGTGAATAACGCCTTCCTCCATGAGGCATCTCAGTGAAAGGCTTATCTGGATCCCTCACCTGGCTTTTGGCTTCAGGAGGAGTCTAAGAATGTGTATAAACTTCGAAATTCTATATATGGTTTGAAGCAGTCACCATGTCTGGTTTCATCGTTTCAGTGGAGTGGTGGTGCTTAGTTTAGGATTTCAAAGATGTCATGTTGATCATATTGTTTTCATCAATTCTGGAACCAATGGTTTTACTATTATTTTGGTTTTATGTCAATGATATCATTCTCTCAGGTGATATTTTTCTTCCATTCCTCACATGAAACAAGAGATCAGTCGTATTTTTGAAGTTAATGATTTGAGAAGTTTGAAGTATTTCCTTGGGCTGGAGGTTGCTCGCACTAGAAAGGGATATTCCTCTCACAATAAAAGTATACTCTCGATCCTCTACGTGACACTGACACAAGTGACTGCAAACCTTCCACTTTTCCGATGGATTCGGAACTCTCTTTGCATGGTAGTGAGGGTGAACATCTTCATATTTGTATGAGTATCAGCGCTTTGTAGGTCATTTGATCTATCTCACTCTTACACGACCAAATATTACTTTTGTTGTTAGATTGGTGAGCCAATTTATGCATGCTCCTCAGACGCCTCAATAATACTATGGTACATCACAGTCTCCAAAATCTTACATCCAACCATTCTCGTGGACTTACATATAGAGCACATGGTCATCTTAGTATCTTGAGATATCTAGATATCGATTATGTTGGATCACCTATTGGTCGTCGCTTGAATTCTGGATACTGCATTTTTGTAGGAGGCAACTTCGTTGTTTGGAGGAGTAGAAAGCAACCCGTTGTCTCTGTTCAATGTTGAAGCCGAGTATAGGGCTATTACACATGGTACATGTGATTTTGTGGCTCCGTTCTCTTATGTCTAAGTTGGGAGTCCCCACCAGTGATTCTATTCCTCTACACTGTAATAATGAGGCTACATATAAAATTGCATCTGACTCTGTTCTGCATGAGCGCACCAAACACATTATGGTTGATATCCATTTTGTTAGAGAAAAAGTGGGGGATGGTCCTTTGACAGTTATTGATGTTTCTTCATCTTAGCAGTTATCTTATGTGCTTACTAAGGTCGTTGGGCCTACTCTTCTACATGATATCCTTGTGAAGCTGGGCATGCTTGATGTTCATGCTCCAACTTGAGGAGTGTTTGTGTGTGTACGTTGTGTGTACCAACGATTATGACGATGTTTGGTGTGTATGGAGTATTATTAGGTGTGTGAGTATGTAAGTTTCGATCTTAAAATAACTGTTAGTGAGGATCTCACAAGTCACTAAGTCTTCTCACAATCTCTCTCTCCCCCTCTCTCTTGTTCTAACCTTAAACCTAATACCACCAAAGCTAAACCCTAAACCACCTACAAAACTATAATACCACCAACCCTAATCTTCTCTGATCACCACCACCATTCATGAGCACTATCTTTTGTCTAGTCAACTACTCCACGTGCGTACAACCTTCTCTGAATCTTTCTTGCTTTAAAACTGTAAGCAACTCCTGAGAAATCCTTGAACCCTTACCTCCATGACACCACCTAAAGTACAATCCGAGAAAACCCTATCCTTAGTCCTAATCTAACTCTAACCTAAACCCATCCCCAAGCAATGAAGAGAAAACACTGAGCACCATCTTAGGTATGACCTCCATTTGAGCATAATATACTCATCTCATTCAGATGTCTTCTTTTACGCCTATTGACAGTACCTTATGATAACCTTACCGATTAACTTTGGTCTAATGTTTCCTAATATTCATTTGTTTTCAGCTTGGAAGCAGTCATTGCACAATCTGATTCGGATGGCACATAATCACTATGATGATGTTGTTTTACCAAATCTAATAATCTTTATTTACAGACAATACTCATGCTTATGAATCCACAAACTAAAGATCTTGAATTTACGAGTAGCAATTTTGACTTTTGTAAAGATAGCAAGGATGACTTGAATTTCCTCCAGTGAAAATGCATGTGCTAACAGATTATGCAAACAAGGGGATTGCAAATGGTTTCCTCATAGCATGTAGCGAGAATATAAACATTCTAGCTTTTAATATATTCCTTTAATTCAATTGTATCTGCTTCTCATTGAAAAAACCAGATGGGCAGATTGAACTTTGATTCTGTTTAGATCCCTTAATGCATTTTTCTCTTCCAACACAATTTTCTCAACTCTTCTCTTCACCTCAATCACTGTGTTTGTTCGATCTTCCAAAGAAGATGGAACGAGATGACGAGTCTCAATGAAAAAGTAGGCGAACATGAGGGAATTTGATGGTTTCTTCTTTTGGGATATTTTAAGGTGTTTTTCATCATTATAAATTAACATAAGTATTGTCTTCATGAGCAGGGAATCAAAGTGGTACTTATAATAATGACTTTAAAACTAATATCATTTTTATTTTGCGTCAAGGATAAACAAGTATGGGAAAAGCTTTGGAAGGTGTTGGGTTTGATTTATAGATGGCTTGATATCTGATGTCGCAGATATACTTGAATTGTTATTTGAATGTTTGCCGCTGTGGTATTTTTTATTCAATTCTGGTGGTTAATAGAGCCCAAGATTATATATATCTAGAACTGCCCCACGATTGAGGGGTGTTAGATGCATGAAATTTGTGAAGGTGGGCATCTACTTGGCTCATGGACACAAACAAAATAGGCGTTGAAAAGGTAAAACATATTAAAAAGTAAACTTTTTTTCCATTTCTTACTTAAATGGGCCAAAGGCCAGGTTCAGGTTGGACTGGCCAAGCCTGCTTGCATACGGATCAAGCCAATATTGGGCTGCTTTGGGCCTGTTAAAAAAAAATTGGGCCAGATTTGTGCTGATCCAGTTTGGTCCCTGACAAGTTCAGGCTGGCCTTGGGTCAGACAAAAAGCCTGTTTGCTCAGGCTCAGGTAAGACAAAAACTCTGAAATACAAGATAGTTGAATCAAAGGGATTATGCTCCCCACAGCGAAGCCCGACCTATCAATACTCTCTTTAGCTGGGGATCTGCTGTAGAGCTTGCCACTCCAGGATAGTAGATAAATGAGGCCAAAGGATTTTAAAATAGCTCTTTCATAGCTGCAAGCCTCCAAGAAACTGGATCAAAAAATTTCATCCCTCAAAACACATTAAGGGAGCTGCCGCTTCCAAGTCAGTGTTCAAATTGAGAGCTAGAAGGAGTTGACTCTCTGCTTTGTTAGATCGCACCTCATTAATCAGCCCCCAAAAAGTAATAAGGAACTCGCTTTTAACCTTTTGGATCAAAACGCCCATACTTGCCCTGCCCAGATTTCCAAAGAAAGCTCATCAAAGCTGATTAAAAAGACATCTTGAATTAGGAGTACTGTGTTCAGTGGTTTAGTGTGGCTAGTCTTAGCCTTAAATTATAATTTTATGTATTCTGTTGTATATCCTTTTAATTGGACACATTTAGCAGTTTTCATGTGTTCAAAACAACAGCAATACAACATACGAACATCAATAATTATGAAAGCATGGAAAATCAATTGGTGAATGGAAAATCTTTTTTTTATAGGTAAGCGGAGATCGAGCCTGCAACCTTGAGGTTGCTATATTGTCAAATATTAATAGGTAACTGAATTATGAAACATGGGGGATCGGTATTCTAACCATATATTACCTCTATGGCATCAACAAGGAATTCAGAGAGAACTGAAATCCATACTGTCAAAGCAGCAAGCCAGCAAATTGCTTCACATAGAGTAATCTCAGGGCCCTCCTCATCATCTGAGTTTTCTTCACTGTGATCCCCTTCCTACAAAATTTGCAACTGTGTGATCATAGTCAAAATAATTAATGCACCATGGTGCATAATAGGTATCATAGATGACTTCAAAAGGAGAGAAGCAAGGAAGAGGAATATTCACAAGCCATATGTTCTTTCCAATTGACATATGATAGATAATGTAACTACAAACAGTTTAACCTTTATTGCTCTTATTCAGAACAATTACGCCTGTGAGAAAAAATACTGCATTTTTCAGCACAGGTAGATGCTCACATGCTGAAATGAATAACTGTTCTCTGAAATGAATAACTGTTCATTTATTTGCTTGAGTAAAATTTAGCACTATGTGTCAGCAGGAGCAACACACGATTAATAGGGGAACAAGCATGACCGTAAAGCAGATACCATGTTGCCAAAGGCGAGTTTGATGCATGGTTTCACACAGAGAAAGGATATGGGGAAATAGTGATAAAACTGTTCGTTGAACAACTGACCAGGAACGAAATGGTCAATCTATCTATTATTACTAAGGTGCATATACTAGATTGAAGGAACAGAAATATTCTGTACCTACTAGACTATTTCAAATAAAAATCTAGAAAAATGAAAGAATACATGGGTCAAAATCTCAGATGATACTGGTACATATCGTCTGATACGTACTGGTATCAGACGACAGCGATACGATAAATACACCGAATATTGCCTAGTGTATGCATCGTTCCTATCGTTCGTAGCGGACGATTCATTGGTTTTTTCAATGTGAATGTATTGTTCGGGTTTTTAATTATTGTTTTAAAAGGATCACCTAAGTATCGGCGAGACATTCAATGTACCGGCGATACATTTAATGTAATGGTGATACCAAGGTAGTTAAGGCAGTGTGGGGTTGTCATGGCGAACAGGCTCGCCATGCCATGGCGAGACCATTTACTCTTTTTTTATTTTATTATTATTTTTTAATATATTAATCATTAATATCTATTTTTTTTACTATTTTTTATCTTTGATATTTTTTATAAAGGACAAAAAAAATTCAACTAATTAAGCAGGTATATACAGATAACAATAAATAAAGAAAAAATTAATTATGAAATATGAAACATCAATAAAATTGCAACATGAGCAAACATAAATAAAATATAAACATGAAATACCAAGTACCAACCAATATAGAAAGATTAAAATATATGAAATATTCAAATACACAACGACACATACTGTAGTGTCGCCCATTGCTCAATTCGTGATAGAGGTTGAAAGAAACCTATAATAAACGTTTAGTGATTGCGGAGGCGAAGATCTTGAACTTGTGAAGGTGCAAATAAAAAAATAAACTAGAGAGAGGGAGAATAGGGGCTGAGGGAGGTATTGCGCTGAGAAAGAGATGAAAGAGAAAGCGGTTGTGACAGAAAGAGGTTACGAGAGAGAAAGGGGTTGTGAAAGAGAGGGAAAGGGAGGTAAGAGAGAACTGGGTTGAGAGCAAGAAAGAGGTTGATAGATAGAATAAAATAGCATACCTGTATTTTTTTGTTGGGGATTGCGTGAGACAGAGACACGCGAGAGGAAGAGAGACGCGGAAGAGAAGAGCTGCGTAAGAGAGTGAGTAGACGAGAAAGATGAGATTTGGCCTCCAAACCCTAAATAACTCATATATATAAGTGATAACTTATAAAATATAAGTTATATGTTATAACTATAACTTATAAATTATAAGTTATAAGTATTATAACTTATGAATTAATTTATAAGTATTATAACTTGTAGACTTATAGTTTTTACAATTATAACTTATTATAATATAAGCTATTCTATTAATTTTTATAAATAGCGCTCATAGCGACGCCATGACGCCATGGTGTTGCCATGGTGTCGCCATTTCACCTTTGCTGCTATTTCTGTTCATATGACAAATGCTATCGTCATTCGCCATGGCATCGCCTTAACTACCATGGGTGATACGTTAAAAAAAACAAAAAAAAATTGTACTGTACTGGCGATACATTTAATGTATCGGTGATACGTTCAAAAGAACAAAAAAATTGTACTGGCGATACATTGATCAATGTATTGCCGATACATTCAATGTATCGGCCGGTACAAACAGGACGATAAATGTATCGGACAGTACAAACGGTATGTATCATCCCGGGCCTTGGACAATATGTATTGGATTTCCGAGATTTTGACCCATAAGAGAATTACCCTGTTTAAGCTTATCCCAAATGATTATAGGATATGAAAGGCCTGTGTCAATTTTTAGGATTTATGATTCAGATGCAAATACCTTCCATGTAATTTTACTTACAAAACTAGTATTTATCAGGCAAAGGGAATTTGAATAAGGAAAGTAAGCAGCATTACAGATGTAACTAAAACATAAGCTAAAAGATTTAGTAAGGGGATAGTGAAACCTTGTAGAAACAAGTTCAACTAGAAAATATGCACTTTTACAGATTCAGCTGACTAGGATATCGATCCACCAAGCAGTTTACACATGAGGGACCAATGCCACGAATTGAGTCCTATTTGGATATTTGATACCCAAAAAAAAATGTCTGATGCCAAGAATCTGCATCTTCTGAGCTTTTTTACCAATCAGAACTCTTTCCTGAATTTTATATTGTATCTCATGAAGTTCTACTACTGCATTTGTACATAGAAAGTCAGTACAAGTCTGTTATAACCATAGATGTTTATTAATATAGTGGACATTAAGGAGGAAATGCAGTTTAATTTGGTCATCGTATCAACCTCTCACTAAATTGGTCTTTACATGTTAAAAAAAACCTGAAAAACAAATGTGTTAAAGCTCATATAGTCTAAAACTATTAATACGAAATATTAAAAAAAATAAATCCTATTAGCTATTTTTAACAGTAAACAGCAGTCATAGCTTTTAAAAAAATCAATAATAGTAAAGAAAATACATTAAAGTAAGTAGCACAAATAGCATAGCATGGGTCAGGGGTGTAATATCGCTGAAAAGTAAGTGGCAGTAATAGCTACTTACAGGTGATAATATCAAAGTCTCGAATGATAACTTTGGCAATTTCAAAGTATCGGACGAAAACCTGATAACTTCAGATTATCGTTTGATAAATTGGAGGATATGGGGGCCAAGGATGTAAATATCGATAAACCTCCACATCATCCACCTCTGATACAGAGACATATAGATTGATATGTCTTGGTATCATATGACTTTTTGAATCATGATCCCCTGCATGAAGGATTGAAACAATAGAAGCAAAGGAAGGAGACGAGGAAGACTAATAAAAAATTGGAAATAAATCTTGAGAAACGACATGAAGGATTATTGATTAACATAGAGATTAGCCCTAAATAGAATTGAGTGGAAAAATAAGACTCTCAAAGCCGGCCCTGAATAGATGTGACAAGCCGTTGATGATGATGATTTGAATTGTACTACGTCATCACCATCATCCTTTTTTATGCGTAAGTGGAGATTGAACCGGCGGCCACAAGGTTGCAATATTGTCAACCGTTTAGTTGATCATCATCATCAGAGCCTTTTCCTATCTATTTGGGTCGGCTTTGCACATCCTATTTCTCCACTCATTTCTAGTCGATGCTAAGCTGTTCATAACTCTGAAATCCTTCATGCCACTTCTCACTGCTTCCCTCCAAATCTTCACTGGTTTTCCTCTTTCCCTACTTCCTAGTGCTTGTAACATCTCTATCCTTTGCAAAGCGTAAGTTGTTCGTAATAAGACTCTTCACAAAGATTTAATAGGGTTTCTTACAGTCGGTTGTCAAGCTGATGCCAAGTTTCCTGCTCATTCAGGCTTGGGATAGACAACAACAAAGTTCTTGCAACCATGTAAGTGATGTTCCAATTATTGGGAAATATGCATGCGTAGGTATTATAGGATAGTGGTGTGGTAGACATAATATTGGGTGGTCTGTACTATAAAGGTATTTATGTCTTAGGTGGATAATATAAAGGCTAGAATGATCTCCTAACCCAAACTAAGTCATTTGTTCCCAAATCTCTTTCTCTTTGTTTCTCCCTTCTCTTTCTTCTTCACCTAACCATGGGTCAAAATCTCGGACGATAGGTATCGTCCAATACATACCTGAAATGGACGACAGAGGTACGATACATACACCAAATATTGCCTGGTGTACTTATCGTTTGTATCAGACAATACATTGGTTTTTTCAATGTATCATTCGATTTTTGAAAGGATCATTAAGTATCGCCGATACATTCAATGTATCGCCGATTCTTTGCATGTATTAGCGATACAATCAAATTTTTTTTTACTGGAGATACATTAATCGATGTATCGGCGATACATTCACTGTATCGGCTGGTACAAACGGTACGCATAGTCCCAGGCCATGGACGATACGTATCGGATTTTCAAAATTTTGACCCAGCAAGGTCAAAGATGTTGACCTAGTTTGACCGAAAGGCTTATGCCATTCTGATCGAAATGTCATTCCCTATAACCATGGGTCAAATTTTCATAAATTCGATACGTATTGTCCAATGCTCGGGACGATACATACTGTTTGTACAGGCCGATACATTGAATGTATCGCCAGTGCAATTTTTTTGCTTATGAATGTATCGCCGATACTTTCAATGTATCTGCGGTACATTGAATGTATCACTGATACAAGTGATCCTCTTAAAAAAAAGTTTAAAAAATCGGACGCTGCATTGAAAAACCAATGTATCGTCTAATACAAACGATACATTGGATGATACAAACGAGACATACACCAGGTGACATTTGGTGTATGTATGGTACCGCTGTCGTCTGATACTGGTACGTATCGGAGGATACATACCGATATCGTCCGAGATTTTGACACATGCCTATAACTTTTCTAAAGGATCTATGGTGGCTTATTGACTGATTTTGAAGATTCAGGAGGTTTTATGAAAAAAAAACCCATCATGTTGCACAGATTTTGAGGTTTTCAATTTCTACACAATTTGGATCAGCTTTGCCTGCCTTAGATATTTGTGAAACTGCTTGGTGATTCGTGAAGTCCTGTGAAAGTTATCACGTTTTTGCTATTGTCAACTTTGCAAGTGCAATCTGTTATTAACCCTCTGCTTATCATATTAGAGCTGCGATACTGCTGCTTGGATATTTGTGAAACTGCTTGGTGATTCGTGAAGTCCTGTGAAAGTTATCACGTTTTTGCTATTTTCAACTTTGCAAGTGCAATCTGTTATTAACCCTCTGCTGATCATATTAGAGCTGTGGTACTGCTGCTTGGATATATCATTTCCCTTGTGTATTTGTGAGCATCATTGAAGATAAATCAAATTTTCAGCAGTTTTATGGTGTTTGATGTACCATTTTCTGTACATATGGCAAGTGAGTATTTCAGAGCAGCAGTATTATTTGCACAGCTAGTTCATGGATAAATCTTGTCTAATGCTGGGTATTATATGGATTAAGTGTGAGTAGAAGTCTTTCCTACCACACCATTTTATCTCTCTTCGAGTGAAGGTTTTTCCCACTTCTTACAATTTATTTGATTGTATATGGAGCCGAAGGCTACTATAATTAGTGGTTCTTTCAAGCCTAGTGATTCTCATGGTATCACAAGTATGAAACTGAATTGCACCAACTTCTTTCCATGGGCGAGGTCGGTTAAGTTGTATTTGGAGAGCCATGGAAAGCTCAGACACATACTTGGCTCTGTCACCAGTCCTTTGACGTCTGATCCCACTTATGCTCAACGGGAAATGATGTCCTAGGGTGGCTTTTTAAATTTATGGAGGACCCCATCTACAATATGTATATGTTTCATGAGCTGCTATACAATTATGGGAAGCATTAACACATATGTATACACAAGTAAAAAATGAAAGACACATTTACCAATTATTTTGATGAGCACGGAGCCCTGGCCGGTTTCCGAATATTTTGGTCATCTATGGAGGCGATGGGATGAGCTCGGTCGTATGGGAGTTCATCTGAGTATCGTACTGATGACCCCCGGATTGCTACTCATCATCCCAAGCAGCAGATGTATTGTTTCCTGATGGGACTTATACCTGAATTCGAGCAGCTGTGTGTGCAAATTCTTGCTACTGATCCTACGGACTGTCTATGCCACCATTGATGATGGTGAGCATCGTCGGGCTATCATCTCTTCTCCTCCCACTCTTACCGAGCTATGATGCTAGTTTGTGATTCTCAGGGTAGGGGGAGTGGTCGCGGGGGGTTGTGTCGTTGAGATCCTAGTTGTTTGTTCTTTCTGTCATTGGTCATGAGTCAGGACATGATCGCTCCAACTGTTTCAAACTTCATGGTTCCCTCCTCGTCCATGATGATATCTTGGGAGTTCATATTACCTACCGCAATTGTTGATGTTGCCAATCCAGATGTTACAGCTCCCACATCTAGTACCCCTATGGATGCTATTTATGATTTGGCCGCTCTTCGAGCCAAGGTTGCTGTTCTTAGAGGATTGCTTCATACGACCCAAGTTTCCTCCTCTTTTTGTCACGAGGTACTTATCTGCCTTTCATGCAGCCACATCGTCTTCATCTTATCCTACTTGAGTCATTGACTCAAGCACTTCAGACCATATGACTGGTGAGTCAGTTATTGTCCTCTTTTACTCCCCTGTCATCTCATATGCAGGTACGTTCGGTTGATGGTTCTCTCACTCCTGTTAGTAGTAAGGGAAGTGTCTCTCTCTTAGCCAATGTTTCTCTTTCAGATGTTCTAAATGTTTCTCATTCAAATGCTAATTTGTTATCTAAAGTTATCTTACAAAATTACTCAATTGTTATGTAACCTTTTTCCCTACTCATGGTGTTTCACAAGACCTGAATACGAGACAGATTTTTGGCATGGGGAACAAGAGGGTTGGCTTGTATTCATTTGATGGTGATAGGCCGATGGTGTTATCTTCTCAATCCAGCATTATACCTTCTTCTAGTAATCATGTTTTTAATATCGATACTTTGGATCTTTGCATGCTAGATTTGGAATGCCAACTTGCAAAATTATTTGTTGTTTCTTTCCTTAAAATCAATGCAAATATTTTCAATTTTAAAACCAAACTTGTTAGTTGTCAAAACATGCTAGATCTTCATATTCTTCTTATATGACTCGTAAAGATCATGGGTCAAAATCTCTGACAATATCGATATGTATCGTATGATACGTACCGGAATTGGACGACAACAGTACGATACATACACCAAACATCGCTTGGTGTATGTCTCGTTCGTATCGTCCAATTTTTTTTTTAAAGGATCACTTAAGTATTGGTGATACATTCAATGTATCGTCAATACATTGAATGCCTCAGCAATACGTTAAAAAAATCTCGGCCGGTACAAACAGTACATATTGTCTTGGGCCCTGGACGATACATATCGGATTTCAGAGATTTTGATCCATGGTAGTGATGCATTATTTGATCTTACACATAGTGATGTTTGGCGCCCTTCTCCTTTGGATTCTTTTGACGGGTTTAAGTATTATGTTACTTTTATCGATGATCATCCAGATGTACTTGGGTGTACTTACAGAAGTCAACATTAACCTTTTTACTATTGTCTAAACACAATTTGGTAAAACCTTTAAGATTCTCAAATCTGACAATTGTTGTGAGTACATTTCATCAAACTTCAACTCTTATCATTAGAAGATGGGGACCTTGCATCACTTTACTTATCCTTATAGTCCATAACAAATTTGTCATGGGGGTGTAAGAATAGACATCTCATGGAAGTGACTAGGTCTCTTCTTCGTGGGATGCAGATTCCTAATTCCTCAATCTTATTGGTTTGTGGTTCTTCTCACTGCCACATATCTTATTAATCGCATACTCGCTCACATCCTGAATGGTCAAGACCCTATGCATGTTCTTAAACCTGGCACCACTTTGTTAAACTTGACCCAAGAGTTTTTGGTTGTACATGTTTTGTTTAGGACACTGAATGACTAATCCATTCGTTGTGTCTTTCTGGGATAGTCTGGTGCATCGAAAGGTTATCGTTGCTATGATCCAATGAGTCGTCAGTTTTCACTTCCAGGGATGTCTCTTTCTTTGAGCATACTCCATATTTCTCTAGAGGTCCCCCTCTACTTTGCCTACTTTAGAATTTCATGCCATGCTTTCTCTTCCTAGCAGGCTCAGCTACATTGTGTTAGGTATCTTTTGCATCTACTTGTCGGCGGCCTCCTCTCAAGTATACCTATCAATGCCGAAGCAAATCATTGCCTCCTCCTCAAGTCACAATGCCATCAGACCACTAAGACTCAGATTCTTCAGGTATATTTGCACCATCTTCTCCTTTGAATTCTCCTATTACTGTTCCATCATCTATTGTCTTTTATGAACTCTCATTGCATATGGCTCATAGTAAGGGTCTCTACTCTGTTGTTTCTCATTCCTATCGAGTTGCACTGGACAAGGCCTCTACTGTCTCTATTCCTCGCTCTGTGGAGAAGCTCTTTGCATCCCTCATGGTCAACTGCAATGACTGAAGAAATGGATTCCCTTGAGAGGAAAACCTGGGAACTTCTCGATCTTCCTTTTGAAGAGGACTGTTGGATGTCGTTGGGTGTTTACGGTTAAATACAAGGATGATGGCATTGTTGAAAGATAAAGGCTCGCCTATTTGCAAAAGGTTTCACTCGGTTGCCAAGATTGGATATCATGGCAATTTTGCTCTTGTGGCTAAGCTCACTTCGGCTCAAGTTATTATTTCTTTTGCTGCTCACCATCATTAGCTATCATATCAATTAGATGTTGAAAATGCATTTCTACATGGGCAATGAGATAAAGAGGTGTACATGAACCCCCTCCGGGCTATCGACTCCAAGGGGAGTCTTCTGGGAAGGTTTGTCATCATCTAAAATCTATTTATGGGGGCTGAAGCCGTTTTCTAGAACTCGATTCCATAGATTCAGTGTCGTTGATCTTGCCCAGGGATTCATTAGATGCTATTCTGGCCATACATGCTTCATACGGACTAGAGTGAGGGGCGTGAGGACTATACTATTATTATATGTCAATGACATCATTGTCATTTGAGATGACTCGGCTTTACAGCCCATACAAAAGTAGAGTTAAGCCAAGCCTTTGATGTGAAAGATCTTTGTCATCTCGGATGTTTCCTTGGAATTGAGATTGCTCGCTCTTATCGTGGTATATCTCTCTATCAGAGCAAAAATATGCACTTGACCTATTATGGGACACCGATTTGCTTGGTTGTAGACCTGCTAAGTTGGATCCCCAACACCATCTGTACGCCGATAATGATGAGCTCCTTCTAGATCTGTCAGAGTACAAGAGGCTCGGGGGTATCTTATATATCTAGCAAATACTCGGTGAGAATTTCACTCTCATTGTGTCAGTTGTTGCCCAATTGATGCATTTTCGTCATGTCCTCATCTTGATGTCGTTCATTGCATACTTGATACTTCATTATATTAAGGCCACTCTGGGAATTGATTTGTTCAATTATGATATGGGGCATTCTACACTTAGTTGTTGCCCAATTGATGCATTTTCTTCGTGTCCTCATCTTGATGTTGGTTATCACATACTTGATACTTCATTATATTAAGGCCTCTTCGGGAAGTGGTTTGTTCAATTATGATATGGGGCATTCTACAGTTAGCTGTCATAGTAGCGTTGACTATGTTGGTTTGGGGCTCTTACTGATCAATGTTCCACCTCTGGCTATTGTGCGCTTCTAGGAGGTAATCTTGTGGCATGGAAGAGCACGGAGCAAGGTTTAGTCTCCAAACCAATGTTGAATATGACTATGGGGTTATGGCCATGGAACGTGTGAACTCGCATTCTCTACTGACTGAACTTGGATCTCCACCATCTATCCCTGTGCCCCTGCATTGTGATAATCAGGCAGTCATTGACATTGCTGCTAACTCCATTCCCTATGAGAGAATGGAGCACATTGAAGTGGATATTCACTCTATACATGAAAAGATTCAAGTTGGTCTAATTGATACACCAAAGGTTTCATCATCCAATCAGTCGGCAGATTACTTACCAAATCTCTGACATCTTCAGAGTATTATTGTCAAGTTAGACATGAATGCTATCTATCAACCAACTTGAGGGGGGGAGTATAAGGATATGTGTATCTGTTACAGGGGGGGTGTACAGTAAGGGTATTTACGCCTTTCATTGATAAAATAAAGGATAGTAGGGACTCCGAACCCTAACTAAGTCTAGTAGGGACTCCGAACCCTAACTAAGTCATTTGTTCCAAAACCTCTCTCTCTTCTCTCTTTCTTTTTCAATCATAACCCTAATCATTCATTGAAGCGGAGTATTATTGTCAAGTTGGGTATGAATGCTATCTATGAACCTACTTGAGGGGGAGTATAAGGATATGTGTACTATGTTACAGGATAGTTATGTAAAGACATATTATGGGGATTGGGGGGGGGGGGGGGGGGGGGGTGTACTGTAAGGGTATTTACGCCTTTCATTGATAAAACAAAGGCTAGTAGGGACTCCAAACCCTAACTAAGTCATTTGTTCCAAAACCTCTCTATCTCTTCTCTCTTTCTCCCTTCTCTTTCTTTTACAATCATAACCCTAATCATTCATTGAAGTCGAGCCCAATATTTCATCATTAAGACAAAAGGTGTAAAATATTCCTAACTAGATATATCCAATAAAGAAGTTCCTAAATTCTATGATTATACATGAAAGACACAACTAACCTTTTGATGAACATAAGGAAGCAACAAACAGACTTTGGTTTTGACGAAGATCCCATGAAGACCAGCAAAAAATTTCAGCATATTGTAATATATATATATATTAAAGTGTAGGATGGCTGACGTGGCAGCACCGCAGCACCACATATTCTAGAGAACTTTTGATGGGTACATTGGATCAAAGGCGTCATCTAATGTGAACTGTAGGCGCAAGAAGAAACCCAAAGCACTTCATACAAAGCAAGTTAGTCACTTCAAGGAAGATTCGCAAGAGAAAAGCAAAAGAAAGGAAGAAAGGGGAAAAAAATAAAATAAAGATGTTATGGAAATTAAGGCAAGGACATCCGTGATCAAGGGCATCCGTGCCCAAGGACATCCTTGCCCAAGGACGTCCATACCCAAGGGCATCCGTGATTTAGACATTGTTCTGTTTTTATGCACATCTTCAAAAACGGACATCCGTGGTCATATGACGGACGTCCGTGAAAGTCGTCTGCAAATTGACGGCTACACGAATTTTAGGCAAAAACTTGTCATTTAGAGTTTTAATTGTTTTCGAACTTTCTTATTACGAACTTTATGTTTAGGGTTTTTTTAGCCTATATAAATGTATGTAAAGACTTTATTTTGGAGGATTGATGATTAATGAAATTGAAAGTTGCTTTGTGCAAACCTTAGTGAACTTGTGAAGAGTTTTCACCTAAAAGAGTGAATCTTTCAAAACTCGAGTGAATCTTCGTTTATAGTGTACTTGGTGTGAAGCCGACGTACATCCTTGGTGTAAAGTCATGGGACCCTATCTTTCTGTTTTGACTTTTTAATTATTGTTAGGTAATTATTTTCCTTATTTCCTTTGATAAAATCAAAAACCCAAAATCCCTAGCTAATTAGTTGCTAGAATTTTTGTTCACACCTTATTAATTGATATATTTTGATTTCCCCTTTGATTGAATCAACCCTTCGGGCCTTTAATTCTTCAAATCCTAGAAGAGTCAAGAGACAATACCGTAATTGTCGCTTGGTGCCCTAAACTAGAACGAAACTCGAGTTCCCTCACCGGAGCCATTTTTCTAGATCGACAAATGTCAATGCATATGAGCGCTAGAATTGATTCAACCAAATTGTTTTAATTAAATCTGTTAAACTATTTTATGTGGTTGGGTAGTTTTGAATATTTATGTTATTCAATTTAATCTGAAAATAATCCCAAATTTGTATAATTAGGGTTTTAGCATTTATCCTGCATCAACTTTCTAATAAAACTTTTCTTTTTCAAAACAAAAATAATCCAAACAACATAACCGAAGTTACTTCCCCCCAAAACCCAAGCAATGGAACCTTTTAATTTCGGTGTCACATTTTGGTTCTCTTCTCTTAATATTAGATATTTGACAAGTGCACCAAAGGGTGAAGGATAGATCAACCTTCTTCAATCCAATTTAGCAGACGCCCAATTATTTTTACCATAAGAAAAAAAGAAGTGATAAGTTAAAAACATACTTTCAATGATTTGCGCGCTAAAAAATAAGAGCATCTTCTATAGTAGCGATGGGAGCACTGACCTTGGTGCATGAGTTCGATACCTAAGCCAACTCTTTTGAAATCTCCTATCAGTCATGGTAGCAATGGGATCACTGACCTTGTGATGCGAGACGGGAACCCTAAAATGCGTGAATAATGATTTAATGGAGTTTGCCGAAATTAAATAAAGTAATTCAATCTTAATCACAAAATTATCTCAATACCTTAGGGTTCTGAGAAAGCTGATAGGCAGATCACGCGAGATCCGGCTAGGGTCTAGTCCGATGCACAAGTCTCGTTAGCTTAAAGGCAAGATCGGGCCTAGAGATAGAACTTTAGCTTTTCTTGCTTGGGCATTCGTCTTTAATCTGATGTGTTCTCACTAGGGTTGTGGGATTGGGTAGATTAAGGGTTCGGATGAAAACTAGGGTTTTGAATGAATTAGGGTTTCAAAATAGGGGATAAATATAGGTAAAAACTTAAGAGAAAACAGAGATTGAGAAGAGCAAAAATAAGAAAATAGGTAATGAAAGATAAATGGGAATCACTCCGTTGGCCTCACACCAAACCCATCACGGGGAAGAAAAATCTTTCTCCGTTTAAGCAAAATTCAATTAATATAATAAAAAAACTAAATAAATTGTGTTTACAAGCCTCTTTAAATAGACAACCAACTAATAACTCAAATTAAAAGATTCCTACAATAATAAAAGACTAAAATGGTAAATTTTCGCAGAAAAATAGAAATTTTTGTCGTTAGGTGGACATCTCCACGGACGTCCGTCCTGGAGGTCACGGAAGCCCGTCGCCTACAGAGTTCAGACCCACGGACATCCGTGATGGTCACGGATGTCCGTCTCACACTAAACAGTGAGGTCTTCAATCCACAGACGTCCGTCCAGAACCTATGGACGTTCGTCATCTAATGACGGCTTTTGTTTCCTTTTCTCCCTTAAAGCTGTAGTACTCGGGCTTCCCCTTCATTTCTTCAGACGCTTGTAGAACCGATGTGGTCCAAAACCGATGTCCATGTATTCAGCGTCCGTCACCTTGGTACATGAGTTTGATATCTAAGCCACTTCTTTTGAAAACAAAAACACATGTCTCTTCTCTAAGGATGTATCTTCTCTAAGAAATAGGTTTGTTTAGGTATTCTAAGAGTGCATCAAGAGTTGCACAAATTTTTAACCAATCCAATCCCCAAATTATAACCAAGCAGATATGGCAACAAATCAATATCAATACAGCAACAAGTTAGTATTAGGTATTCTACTAGTGCATCAAGAGTTGCGTAAGTTTTTAACCGAACCAATGCCCTCATTATAACCAAGCAGATTTGGCAACAGGCCAATCTCAATGCGGCCTTTGTTATCCAATCTTTATTTGATTCTAGCAAAATCCGGGGAAATTTTCAAGGCTTTCAAACAAAGAAATTGCCGAGAAGGCACAAAAGAGATGGGTAAGGGTGCAATGTCGAGAGATGGAGATGGGGTAAAGGAATGCTCTGAGGATGTTGATGAGATCGAAGAAAGGGAAATAGGGGTTCCAGTGAAGAAGAAGAAGAAGAGGGAGGAAATGGGGATGGAGGAGGTGTTGAAGATCAATTTCTGAATCTTAAGGACTTGGTGGAGTATTTGGAGAAGGTCGAGGCGCGAGAGTATGGATTATCGAAAGAGAAGAAGGATCACATGGTTAACAATGAAGAAGACAAAGATGAAGAAATTGATGACTACAAAGATAAGAAGAAGACGATCATGAGGTAAGAATTTTTTGTTTTCATGTGGTTATTTTGAAGGGATTAAGGTTTGTATGTTGTTGTCGATCATTATAATTAAGAAGGAAAGATATAATTCAGGCCTCACGGTAAACTTGACATTTGTATTGGTCAAATTAACGCGATAACTGCCTGCCAGTTTTTTTATTAATGGCTTAAGAATTTAAATTTTGACTATTTACTAGCCACTTTGTATTGTGTTGACCAGTGTTTTTAAAAGCGGAAGATGAAGGCGTAGCGCTCAGCCCTCCAGCGAGGCGAGGCTTAAGCCTCAAGGCGTGAGGCGTAAGTCTCAAATTTTTAATTTTAAAAATATAATAAATTTAAAAGTTATAATTTTTTTTTTATAGAAAATGATAAATAAATTAAAAAACATGTAAGAAAAATTAATGAAAAAGTTTCTAATCGTATACCAATCAAAATTCAAGGCACAAATGACAATGAGAGTTATAAGTGCACAACCATTTACCCTTTACAAAAGAAGGGTTCAAAATCAAACATGTGCAAGATTACAAATGTTTGCAATATATAAGTCTAAGTCATGAACTCACAACTCAAAAAATAATTGTACAATACAAATTAAAGTTCAACACTTCAACCACTCATTGATCAGCTCCTTTCCCAAAAACAAATAACAATTTTAAGTTAGTAAATATTAATAGAGGTAATCCTACTCGTTTTCTTCCCCAAATAATCCTTTAAAGAGGTAAACTTGCGAGAAAAGATAAACTTGTAAGAAAATGATGATAATGTAGTGAAAAATAAAAAAAATTCACGTGAGGCTTAAGCCTCACTGCCCTTCACATACGCTCCTTTACTACACCTCACTACGCCTCATAACCATTACACCTCGAGGCGACAAGCTTACGCTAGGCCTCAAGGGGCGCCTTGAGGCTTACACCTCAAATGATATTTAAAACACTGATATAGGCAATGTTATAACCTTTAGTACTTTGCACGTTTCCTTTCCAGCCATATGGACCAAATCACTGCATATAACCCGATCCTCCAGAACGCCCTCAGTTGACTTTCCAAGCGAACGCCAGACCAAGCCAAGGAGAGCTAGGAAAGTTGTACGAGGCCGCCCAACTCATATCAAAGGACCTGAGAATGACCCCCCAATTTTTAATCGCTACCCAGCAGTGCAGAAACAGGTGCGCAACCGATTCTTCCTCTTGCAAGCATATAGCGCAAAATTTGTACATTTTCTTATAAGCTACAATGCTACATGTTTTCAAATTGAAAAATATGAAGGGGAGTGGGGTGGAGACAAAGGTGTTGATAACTTGAAAATCTCATGCTTCATTTTTTCCATGATAGTTTTTTTTATTAATATTGAATTCTTGTTCTTTTATTTTGTTATAAATAAAGCAAATATTGTATTCTATATTTCGTTTAAGTTAGTTAATCAACTAATAAGCGTACGTACTAAATAAAATATTTGGCACATTGGTCACATCTTGGTGAATAAATCTCATAGATCTCTACCGTTTAGTGGAGGGAGATTCACCAGTGCACCGATCTCGGTGCATGCTCTATGAATCGAACACCAAATGCTTTATGTCCCTAGGAAAATGTCCTCATTTCTCTTAATAAAGAAGTCCTACCAAATGCTTTATGTCCCTAGAAAATGTCCTCAATTCTCTTAATAAGACGTCATTTTCAAAACTTAACTAATAAGTTGGTATTCAGCATTTTATTTGTACACTAATGATGGTACATGTGCAGATATCTTTCCACAAAATGATTACACCTTAGGATAGTAACCAAAATAATGTGCATGCAAGTACGCGACTTAGATTTTTTTTTTAAATTCACTATTTCGTGCTTTAACATACCCATTTATATCGGAAGATTGATTTGTTCATATAACAAGATTGGTGGAGAGAGATTAACCTGTGCAACGACTTTGGTGCATGCACCAAGCACCTAATACTAGAACCTCTCTCTCGTACATCACAAAATCGTCCCTGATATGGTTCTCATGGGAACTCCATGAGTAAAATAAAAAAGGTAGGCCAATACAGGCCAAAATTCAAGTCAATCCGACCCTTTGGGTCTTGACCAGCTTCTTTTTTTTCTTTACCCCCGAGCATCGCATGGGTTTCGCACTAGTTAGGGTGTTGCAACAATGAGCCCATTTAAGACCACATTCAACAAAAAGGAGTTGACTGATCGGACAAAACAGGAATCATTTCCAAAGGACTTGAAAATATGCTTTTGCTGATAAAATAAACCATAAGTCTATCATAAATACTAATACTCTAACCCAAAAGAGAAAAAAACAACGTATCTTTGGAACTGCATACATAGGGAGAACTGGTGAAACTGAAAACTCACCTCATCGATAGGATTATAAAGATTTCGGTGGCTCTTCAGTTGAAAAACAAGATAGCTTGCATAGGCCACTAGCATTATACAGCTACTAAACCTTGAAAGAGCCAATTCTGACTTTCCAAAGTGCACCTCCGTGTGCGTGAAGTGAAGAACAGCTGGGAACATTATACCCATAACAGCCATCAACAGTAATCCTGAGTTCACCACAGCAGTTGCCTGTTGTAAAGAAATGCTACAATTATATTTCTACATATGGATGGTGTACATAAAAAAGGCCGCTTCACGGGGGAAATTTTCAGATAAATGTTTTTCATCGGACATGAGGTGGTCTACCTTGGTAAAAACCTGATCTTTTTTATAATGGATGATCCCACCAGTGAAGAAAGCACATCCAAGCACTAGAAGCATATTTGATAAGATAGAGCCAAGCAATGATTGCTGAACAACCCGTATCATCCCATTTTTTAAAGCATAGATCGAAATTATCATTTCCGTGGCATTTCCAAAAGTAGCATTTAATAGACCCCCAACTGCAGGTGCCAATAAGTAATCATGTTGCGAGAAGGGAACAGAAATTGGATTAAGCATGCAAACGAAAACTTGAACTAAGCACAAGATCATTATGTCTTCATTACACAGGAAAAAATGGTGCATTATTTAACAACGGAGGTGAATTAAAATAGCTAATATACCTGTGGGTCCAGTGTAGAATGCAAGCTGCCTACAGTGCAAGAACATCAAAATCTAAATTAACATAATTGCATAAGAAAAAATGACAATAACACCCCAAATTTCATTTTATAAGCCAACGCTTACTCTGTTGCATAGCCCAAACGCTCTGCCAAAGGTGTTATGCCTACTAAGCTGAAAAAAAAGACCCATCCCTGTCGTAGAAGTAAACATATATTCATAAGATTCAAAACAAGAGCTACTGAAGGCATTTTATGAGTGCAGCAGTTTGATTCTAACAGTTAAACAAAAAAAAAATTTGGAAGCCTGTCAAATGATCATGTAATCACACAATTGCTGAAGTAACATAACATTTTCTAGAGATATCAATGAATTTGGTTCTTCTACTTGCTTTTCTAACCAAAACAAAATTATGGGTATGAATCAAGATTAGTAATCCTTACATGCCTCCCAGTAAGATAATGGAACACAATCGCTAGAGGGCCGAAAGGCAACAATATGTTAATCTTCGCAACCAAGACATGATAAATACTTGGAGGTAGTCTACCACGTGCTCGCTTAGGGTGGGGCCATACATGAACAACATCAGTTATCGTCACACAACGAGATGTCTCAAAAGCATGAGTCTTTCTTGCAACTGGTGATGATGATGATGTACTAACAAGGATTTCCTCCTCCAATTCATGGTCTGATTTCTCCTCAAAGGGCCCCATCTGTGTGGCCAAATACTATCTCATCAATCAAACAAAACAGTACCACCAAGTCGCCAAGCAAAGTAATTTGACATAGACCTTATTGAACTACGACATGGGCACAATGTGATAGATACCAAAAAAATGCAATTTAAATATTTAAAAAAAAAAGTGCAGATACCACAACTTCAAGATGCCCAATATGCTCCCATTTCCAAAACAAACATATTAAAAATGTTTATGGGATTTGACTCTGGCAACTATCAGGTGGAGAAAGCATCCTCAATTCCTCATGATCCCACTTATAAGTTATGTAGCGCCATGTGGCACCAATCTTTTAACATCCAAGTCGGCCAAGTTGCCAAACATCATATGAACTTCACTCAACACAAAGAACATGCCCATTAAAGGATTTGTATCATTTTGTCTGAGCATTTCAATATGGACCCTATGCTATATGTGAACAATGATTCATATTAAAGTTTGAAATATCCGACGTGCATATTTTTCTCACTGAGTGATTTAGATTTTGTGCCTAGCCACTTAGCCGACTTGGATTGGTCAAAAAAGTCAGTCCCGACCTAAAAAGTGAGAGAAAGAGAAGTTCTATTATCTGGGTTCATGATCGGACAGAGAGATTCAGTGCAGCATGTCCCGTCACCTGATTTTTAGGACGGGCAACAGGATATGCCATCTGATCTCTGTCCCAATATCCCAACACCACAACAGCATCCGATTGGATATAAGCACATCCCGATTAAGAATTTGTCTTACCGAAGACAACAACTATTTAAAAGAAATACTAATCATAATACAAACATGCGAAAATTTAAAATCAGGAAATTTATAATAATAATTAGCCAAAAAAATCCTAGAGCGTCAACATAATGTTTCAATAATCAAGCTATGTCACCACACATCGACACACAAATAAACCTAAACCCGCAATTCTACTTTGAATTCAACCTATACTGATCCATATTAAAAAATTGCCCACTTTAGGAAATCACGCAAAAAAATCCGCATTGTAGTTACCTTACAGAGAGAAAAGAAGATGAATCACCACCGATTTATCCGCTCCGTCAATTCCAACGAATGAATAAAAATCATAGTAAACACGTACAAATCTCTACACAAGCAAATCAAGAAGCCAATAAATCAAATTCAAAAATTTAAACAAGATCACAGACCAAAACCATAAACTCATGAAAATGTAAGAGATCCAGAAGATGCCCTCGAAACACAAAAATGATCGGGGGGTAAAAAAAAAAAGAACCTTTTTATTGACTTTACATTAATAACGTATTCAATACGATCGTCAGACTATGAATGAGGAATCAGATCTCCTTTTGATTTAAGGGATCTAAATAGAGCCTTGCCGATAAGGTATTATGATTCAGTAGAGTACGACCGTACGTATTTCTATACGGTGAATTTAATACGTAAAGCCCTATAGTTACCTCTGAAATGCGAAGGTATTCGGCAATGGCGGAGAAGAATAGAAAGAGAGAAAAGGGGACCGAAGAGGGGAACGAAAAAGACGGGGGAGACAAATAGAAAGTTGGGCGTTTTTTTCAGTTGACGGAGAATTTGGGCTTCGAAGCTTCGCGGAAGCTCGTTCCGAATGCACTCCTTATTGGAGATTAGGGGTAGTGCTCCTGTAAAGTCAGAATTTCTTTTGTCAACTGTTTAGTCGTTAGATGCTTCGATCTGGACCGTAGAATCTGTTGGAAAAAAAAAATGTTTGAAGAGGCAATTTTAGATTTTGTTTGGATCGAACGTTTTTTGAGAGTTTATGCTCATATGGGGTGGGGTATAAATGTTTACCAGACATCATTATATTTGACTCTTGATGGATGAGCAATGATCATAAAATGCCTTATGACTGAAAAGAAAAAAATAAAATCGTCCAATTCAAAAATTATAAATGGGGACAACTTTGCAGGCAGCTTATGTGGCAAGATGTACTAGCTAGAGTACTTAGGCCCCACTACCAATGCAGCCCGTCGCCTCATGCCACATTAGTTGCATGCAAAACTGTTTGTAAAAAGTTGTCTACTTAATAATACCATCTAACCGGCACGCTACATTAGTTGCACGCAAAACTGTTTGTAAAACGTTGTCTACTTAATAATATCATCTAATCTGTTTAATTTAGAGCCTATCATTTAAAGGTATTAAATGCAAAAGATTAGCACAAAATATAATTTTTATCATATGATTAAACATAGTAAAAAATTATTATTTGATTCAACGATTGACTAAAAATCTATAGATCATGAATCTTAAATCAAAAGCCCAAACTGCGTTTTCACATGTCTCATCTCCCTAAAGTACAAGCTCTTCTTTAATTTCGGTACAAGGGCCAAATTTTCAAGTCAAGTAATGGCTCCCAAAAATTAAGCCCATCAAAATTGGCCGGACCTAGCAAAGCTCAGTTATATTAAGGAAAAAAAAATTAAGCTACATCGAATCACTTACAGTCAAGTTTAGCCTTACCTGATAAAGTCAAGTGAAAAAGCACTAGGTCAAATCTCGGCCATTTTGTATCACGGCCAGCGCTAGGCTCAATTAAAAGCCTGATCGCCCATTTGACAACCTTATTTGGCTGAGTTTCCAGGTACAAAGGCCAGTTTCTTGTTCGGGTAGCTTTATTAACTTCCATAGAATTTGGGATGACACTTAACCCTAAAAATTATTTACTTCTTTGATTCAGATAATAAAGATAGTTATATGCTCCAATCTTTCATACAAGGAATCTTGAGATCATGACGTACTATTAGATAATAATGTTGATTCCATGTGTCACTCATTCCAAAAGAGTGATTAAAAGAAAAATCATGTGCCTCCCATGATCTGAAAATCCCTATTGTAGAAAGTTGAAACACAGCATTTTATATAGTTTAATTCAAAGCAATCAATAATTTTTAATATAGGCGCCCTTTAAGATATGATGGGTGCTAATAATTATATCCTCCCTTGCTCATTTGGTGAATGTGCCATATTTAATGGATGACCAGTCATCAACATTTGACTGTCTTTATATACGTTTTGACCTCACTTCGTCATCTTTTCGTTATGGAAGGGAATGACGGATTTTTATTAGATTGGAAAAAACAATTTCCATGGTAGGTTTATTGCCGTTTGGTCAACTTGTGTATAATCAACCATTTAATTGATGATCGGTCATCAGTATTTTGATAGTTTATATACAATATAGGATACAACCTCTAATTTGCTGGCCCACAGATTAATGCACGCTTAGGACTTAACTAATAAAACGGTTTCTAATTTATAAAAGGGAACTTCATAAGATGCCTTGGTTTCTAATTTATAAAAGGGAATTTTGTAAGAAGCCTTTCCCAACTTTGGGAATTAGTGAGATCCCTTAATTATATTAGAAATTGCAAGATCCCTTACTCGATCATTTTAATTAGGGGTGGTTTATCCAGCCAGGTCCCAATTCTTTGTCTATCCATCGGGTCGCAACTTCATGAAATGATCTAGTAGGGTCTTGATCTTAAACTTTCTTTTAATATTTACCTGCAAGGGTTTGAAAATTCTGCACATTTTTTTTTAAATTTCTTTAAATTAAATTATAAATGACCAAATACTCTGACATAAATTTACTAAAACACACATCCTTCCATAATTATCAAAGAAGGCTAGTGTTTCTCTACTATTCATCTTCTTCCTGCTAAGGAGCGAGTTTCTTCTTCTCTTCATCTTTTTCCTGTAAAGATAACATCTTCGAGCATTTCTTCTGTTTGGACCAAGTTCTTCTCTGCTTCGATCAAGCTCTTCGCTGCTTCGACCAAACTCTTCATGTAAAGATAACATCTTCTCTTTATCTTCTTCCTGTAAAGATAATATATTCTCTTCATTTTGCAGTACCAAAAAATTCGACGCTACTTGCTGTTCCATTATTTGAACTCTATGAGAACGTTCAGGTATATTTAGGTAGCTCTTGTTTTAAAGATATGAATCTTCTTTAAAGCAATGAACAAATATCTGCAAACTCTCATCTCTTACCGCTTATTTTCATGAACATTGAAAGCATTAGGATCCCATATAACCCCCCCTTCTCTCTCTTCACTTCATCTTCTTCTCTGCTGACGAAGCAACACGGAGAAGTATGTTGTTGCCGTCTCTACAAACTTTCAACTCTATCGACATTTCATCTTCTTCTGATCATGTACATCTAAACTTTTCTGCGTGCATATCTCTAGCCATCCGATAAACTCATAAGAGCAATTCATAAAATATTATTGTAGTAATGCTGTTATAAATGCTCAACCTTTATTTTATTGAATGACTTGTTTGAGCTATATACAAATGTAGTAATGTTGCTATAAATATCGAATTTTTATTTTAATGAATGACTTGTTTGAGATAAATAAAAATATAATAATGTTTTCCTAAATGTTTAACCTTTGTATTAATGACTAACTTATTTTTAAAGATAATTATCGATCAGGGTCCCAAATACCCCTATTTACCCTATTTATAGGGGACACATATAAGACCATTGTTGTCCCTTATAAATAGTCTCATATAAGATCATTGTCGTCTCATATAAGATCATTTTTGTCTCATATAAGGTCATTTTCATCCTATACTATGTCACTTATGACAAACTGTTAATGTTATTAATTTTTAAAAAAATGACAGTTAATATTAGAAAATTTTGTTTGTTGTTGTAAATATATTTATTGATTTTTTATATAAATGGGGCGTAGTGTCAACTTGGGTACTGGTATCGGCTATCGATCCATGGAGGACTGATATGAATCGACCGATACCAATACGGAGTGGTCTCTTCAAAAAGTAAAAATTTTAAAAATAAAAATAAAAAATATAAGTATCAATCAATACTCGATACGGGCCCATATTGATCGATACATGTTATATATATTAGTGTAGTAATATATATTTTATTGTTTCAAAATTAAGTTTATAATTATCATTATATATATTGATAATAATTCAATGACAAATTTGTAAATATTATCTCACTAAATAAGTATCTTTTCAAATTGAGATTTATCTCTTCATCGTAAATGTGAAAAGACACGAGTCAGGCATTTCTGCACAGTAAATTTGAAAAGACACAAGTGAAATCGACTTAGTTTTTTACTGTTATCTGAAAAGACAAAACTCTCTAAAAAGACACAAGCGAAATCTAAAGACATAAGTGAAATCAATTTATCTTTTTTACCGAAAAGACATAACTCTTTACACACATATAAAATCTTTTCATAAGGTACAATGGTTTAAAATTTCTCTATAAACAGAGATAAGGAAAATCTATGTGACAAGTTTTTTCTTTAGAAAGTGCAATCTAGAAAAGAACGCACGATTCTTGGTAAGACTGGACTCTGTTGTATCTTGAAGGCAAATTTATTGGAAACTCTATTGCATCTTCGTTTATCCGACGAAGTGGGGGATGCCTATTGTCTTTAAGACATCGTAGTGAACTAACTGCGTGCCTCGAAGTCATTATCAATACCAATTTTTTATCGACAATAGCAATACATATTCGGTCGATATTTGATACCATGATTCCAATAGTATGTACCCTGCCATCATTCCCTACAAAAGCCTGCCCCCGATATTATAAGATAGACAAACCAACCTAATCTCTGAAGGTTGACCTTCACGTATTTTAGGGTTATTGACACTTAATAATGACACCATCTGATACCATTGTGCACCTAAAGAAAGGGTGACTTTTGAATTGTTTACCCCCTAATGGCCATAAAGCTCCATTTAAGTTTTCTTTATAGAAACAGACGGTACATGTGAAGGACAAAAAATTCCCTTTTATAATCCCTGTTTGATTAGATTTGGTGGCTAAAAAGGTGCTTTATGAGCCTAATAAATTTAAAATGTTAGTGACTCGGCATTAGCCATAAAGTGGGCACTTAGAAGAGGAGTCATGTTATAAAAGTTTGGCACTATTATACTATTTAAAATTTTTTTTGCATAATTAAAAGTGTATGGACTTTTTGGGTTCAAAATTTTGAGTATTCACATATTTCAAATTAATATTCACGGATTTCAATGACACCGAAATAGGGTGCATCTTGATTATGTAAAACTTTTTTATTTCGATTTATTACTGTAAAACTTTATGTTCTCAATTATGGTTTGGTAACTATGCCCATAAAGTAATAATAAAGAGTTGATATTAGGCATCCATAGGTGTGCATATTCGGTTAATCTATTCGATCATTAACTAAAAACATTTCGGTTTCAGTTAATTGCAGTTTTCAATCCCTCAAATTAAAACTGGACCTATCCAATTTCAATTTTGATTAGTTCAGTCCTGTTTCCAATTTTTCTTTATATTTTTTCTTATTTTTTTTAAATTTTTTCGAGTTTTTTGGGTTTCTCACTCGGGTACCTTAAAATACACCCATCGAATCTTCGAGCTCACCCACACTGAAACTCATTGACTGCATTGAAACAGACGATAGTGATTATTTATCCTCCCAATCTATGACATGATGGATCTTAAGATTATGGGCGCATGATCAGACGATCAATTTTTTATTTCACATGACACATCTCAGAAAAGTGACCTTAACATCACGTGCATGCTCAAAATTGATTTTTAGGTCACTTTTTTGAGTGTGTACCATATAAAATAAAAAACCGACCGCATGATTATACGCCCCTGATCTCAAGATCCATTGTGCGAAAGATTGGAATGATAAATAATCTCCATCGTCTGATTCAATGCAACCAATGTGTTTCAATATGGGTGAACTCAAACATTTGATGAGTGGATTTAAAGGCACTCTTCTCACCCCACCTGGCCGGTTTTCAGTTTTTAGGTACCAAAACTAAAGCCGAATCGGGCCGAATCAGTTTGGTGTCAGTTTTCAAACGGTTTTAGTCGGATTCCGGCCAATTTGTAAAGCTTGATTTTCGGTTGATTTTTTTCTTTGCACCCGTAGGTAGCCGTCCCGAACCAAGTGATAAGCGTTATGAGTCACTTTTTAGGACACGCGGCATGTGCTTCTTCATGTTTTGTGATATGAAAGCCATGATCTCAATATTTATGGTCTATAATATTAAAATATTGTGACGAAAAGTATATTTATCGTGCGATTTAAAGAGGGTAACACTTTTAAAATTAGCTGCAGCTACAAAAAATCTCTGGCAGAGGTCTGACTGCTTGCATGATCGAAATTTTTTATTTTTATTTTTTTAATTCCAATCTTTGACACTTTTACTGTACTTTGGGGTCTTCAAATCACAATAAACAAATGATGAGATCACATGACACGTATCCCAAACGTAACGTGTGTAGGACTATCAATAGGTTGGGTCGACCTGATACTTGACCCACCCGACCATGACTTTTTACGTTGTAGGGCACATAAACTTGTCGAATTGGGAAAAAATCGAGTCGGCTTGACCTGACCTAATATTTTAGATATAAAATGAAGAAAATAAGAGTGGTATTACTTGGGTCGAATCAGGTGTTCTAGTCGGGTCAGGTTTTTGGGTTTGGTCATGCATATGCGTTTATCCAATTGAATCAAATCAGGTCACGTCGGAGTGCACCTACAGGTTGGGAGGAGTCATACAAATTTCATTAGCTCATCCCACTGCCACAATTTCGACCCGACCCGACCCAATGACTACTCGAGACAAGTTAAATAACTCACTTGGCATTCAAGTCGGGTAGTCAATAATAAATTGCATTAAAAGTTACGATTTAGAGCAATAACGCTTGTTCCCATGCTAGGCACATGCTAAAAAGTCCACATGATCAAAGGACAGATACAAAGATAAAAACGTTTTTGTTTTCAGGTGTACAGCCCCACCCATCACCCATGCCACGATTACACACGCTCACCAGGTACAAAGATGAGACATGTGTAAAACACATGCCACTAGTCTACGGCTGCATATTCCGAAGCGAACCAAAACCCAAATTTCGGTAATTTCGGCTTTCAGGTAAGTTTCAGTAAAATCAAACCTTAACCCAAACATTTTGATTTCAATTAGCCAAACTTTTCAACCCCAAAACTGAAACTGAGCCAAATCGATCCGATTCGATATCAGTCGGTTGGGTTTTCAAATTATATATATATATATATATATATATATATATATATATATATATATATATATATATATGAAAAAGGCCTTCGTCCTCTATGGGAGGACGGTCATCGTCCTCTAACCTTCCACGTGGAGCTTCACGTGGCACTCAAAACACTTTTTGGATGCCACGTAGACCTTGGGTGCATTGCTTAGGTCATCTTTGAAAAAAAAGAAAATTAAAAACTCATCTTCACCGTGTATATTTTGAACCGTGAAATGTGGACCAATGAAAACCGTCAAACTTTGACTTGTGGGTTAAAAAAAAAATTTCCCAATTTTTTTTTTTAATATTGATCTAAACAGTCCACCTGTGCTCCACGTGGCACCCAAAAAGTGTTTTGAGTGTCACGTGGAGCTCCACGTGGATCTTGGAGGACGGTCACCGTCCTCCATTGGAGGACCTCACCGGTATATATATATATATATCTATCGAATTTCTTAACTTTTTTGTTTGTTTTGGTTTTCTCACCCTACCCAATCGATTTTCGATTTTCACTTACCAAAACTGAAACTGAACAGGGCCAAATCAGTTTGCTTCGGTGTCGATTTTCAATCAGTTCAAGTACAATTTGGACTGGTTCAGATTACTCGATTTCCGGGTTTCGATTTTTTTTTTGCACCCCTACATGCCACCAACATGATCCTATAGGAGCATAGAGACTATTCCATTCCATGCAACTCATGCGTGGCATGCATTACCACGGTGCAACTAAAAGATCAATATAGCTTGGAGGAACAAACTAGGTTCTTCGGGATCAAATCACAAATTTGCACATCTAAAGTCAGTGGTTGATGTTATAATGTGTTAATAAATGATTGAACAAAATTGAAAAGTAATAAAATCATGATTACTTTTTGCTGGGGTTACTATCACACCACTTTATATTACAATTACCTCACTTAAATAAAGGAAAAAAATATGTTGAGTGCATTAAATTAGATGATAGAGATTATGGGCTTACTATTAGATGGTCAGATATTGATTTTACATGACACATATTTCAAAATGTAAATATAAACCGCTTTCATTGATTATAGATAAAAGAAAAATAAAATTACATCAATCTAATTCAATAGATGAAAAGAGAAATTTAAGAGCTTTCCAACAAGCCAAAGATCATCAAATTTGGATCTCTGCATCAAAAGTTATGAGCATTCAAAATTCCAAAGTGCTATAGTTACCAAATACGATTAAACAGAGATTGGAGATCGATTAGACGAATCGTTCATTCGTTTGAACGAGATTTAAAATCAAAAGCAGGAGTCGTTTGAACGACTGCATCAAACGAGAGTCATTAATCGAGTTTTAAAGCTATCAATCGACACTGCATTAATCAACTCCTGCATCCCATTAATCGACTGAGATGACTCTTTAAACGAGAATGAACTTCAACACTCGATTTTTAGCAGTTGTGTGCCTTCTAGTTTTGAAGAGTTTCCTTCTCCATCTTGAATTCTAAATCAAGGATACTTTTATTTAAATATCAAGATGGATTGAAGAAGATTATAAATAGTTGGCCAAACTTTCAAAAGAGGGGTTCTATATAGTTAATTTTGTTAGATAAAAATAAAAACAGAAATCTGAAAAATAATAAAATGGATAAGAGAATTGGACTCAAGACACGTAATCGTTGTCTTTAAAACGCTATTTGCTCCCTACTCAAATAAATTTTCGAGTTTGCAAAAGTCCAGCATGGCATTTCCAGGATACAACAAGCTCAATTTCTTGGATGCGATCCGTTACTTTGCAACAGTAGAGGATCGCCCCAGAAAATTCAATCCGATGAAGTACCACCAAAAGAAGAAAGCAAGAGGAATTCTCAAGTTTTATGCAAGGAATCCGATGGATTTCAGAGTATCCAAATCTGTGTCCTAAGGCCTCCTTATATAGAATTTTCAATATGACTATTGGACCAACACTCATATTTTGGACGGCTCAGATCTTTCAAAGATCTCAACCGCTTCATCCAACGGCTATATAAAAGGTTGTAACTTTTCGAATTCAAATTCGAACGGTTGCACACCTTTATAAGGTGTTATGAAACGATTTGGTTCAACGGTCAAAATTTGATCAATCCGTTTGACCCAATAGAATCGAATTGACCCACTGATTAGTGACCTATTAGGCCCAACCCGACTCATGAATAATTTGACCGTTGGATCAACAGTCATATTTTGGATAACTCAGATCTTTCAAAGATCTCAACCGCTTCATCCAACGACTGTATGAAAGGCTGATTAGTGGCCCATTAGGCCCGACCCGATCCATGAATAATTTGACCGTTGGATCTACCTGTTCAAAGAGTCAAATCTCCGTACGATGATGCGCTTGCAAAGTGCGTGCGTGCCTAAAGCTCCTAAACGCCAATCGTCACGCACACGCGCGCTCGTCTGGGAACACGGTGGCTCGCTGCTAGGCACACTCTTCTCTTCTTATTGTTAAACAATAATAGAAGGTGAAATGTTTTATATATAACTTAGACACTTTTTCCTTTATCAATGTGGGACTATTCATTTGTACTATTGTCTAAAAATTAACTTACAAAACTAAGAAAGAAATCAAAAGCAAATTTTATTTTCTTTAAAATTATTTAATATATTTATTATATTATAAACTAATATATAAATATAACAAATTCGAGAGAGTAGAGTTCAAGGAGAAAGTATATTTTAGTAAGTTAGGAGGAAGATGAAGCTGTAATGAAGTAGCTTGAACCTTTAATTTGTAATCTGGTTTGTTTACTGAATATGATTATTTAATTATGGATTTATGCAAATAAATCAGATTTTAATGTTTTAATTTGATTTCTTTCGTCTTTATTCATTATGTAGAGGGTAAATTAGTTTGATTTCAATATGCTTATCCATGCTAGTAATTGTAGTCTAATTTAGGTAATTAAAACAATGATTTTTATGTGCTTTGTTTATAGTATTTGAATGAGTTATGACCATAAAAAAATACATATTGTATGCCAAACCGATATGATTTGCGAAAATAATTTATCCTAAGTTCCTTCATGAAATTGTTAGAGCTTGAAGGCTAATGATTAGTTATGTTAAGATGGTTGTTGATTACAAATTGAAGAGGATTTCTATAGATTTATAGTGGATTTAAATTTCTAATTGAACCTTTATTTACTGTCTTCTAATTTTATTATATATATTGCTTTTTAGTTGCTTTCTTTTATTTCAATTCTTTAGATAAGTTAAGAGTAAAGTTAATTTTTAAAGATAATTTTAGAATTAATATAGATTCCTTGTGGGTTCGATACTCTTGTATTTGCCATTAACTATAAAACACTCATGCACTTGGAAGGACTGTTAGAAAATGTATGAAATATTGACCCAAAATAATATAGGGAACAAGTCTTAGGCATGAGAAATATCACTGTCTTTAAACCAATATTTGCCTCCACCACTTCGACAAAGTAGTCACCAATAGGTTACCGACAAACTGATTCCAGGATATAATGATCCGATTTTGTATTTTTGTGAAATATTTGGTGAATCCGGTCACACTATCCGAACACCAAATATTGCAAGAACGCTCTGCTCAAAACCTTTAAAGACAGAATTAAAGAGAAGAAATGAGATTCTGTTGTATATATTAAGATAATAATTTTAGATTCTTTAAATAGAAATGAAGTGGTGTGTTAATGCACCATTTTCTTATAAAAAGGTGATACAAGCATTCATTTGAAAAATACACACTATTTTAAAAAGACACTTCTTTTGAAAATACATGTAACTTTGAAAAGATATATCTCTTAGAAAAGACATAAGTTTTAAAACTTTTAAATATTCAACAAGGACAACATAAAATTATCAATCAATAAGATAGCATATCAAATGTAAATCAAATATGTATACTAAGAGCAGTGCTATGTAAACAAATAGAATATCCATTCAAATGATAGGAAAAAGAAAATATAATTAATCAAATAAACAACATTCAGTATTATCTAATGAAACGATTAAGAAAGTATATGTTTTAAGCATTCTAAGGATAATAATAACCTTCAATTGTGCATATAATCTAAGCTTTCTATAGCTCTCTATAGAGTTGCAAACAACACGGAAAGTGGATTATAACCGTATGTAACTTATTTATTCAACACGTTCACAGAAGCCGATCACATTATTAAGTCTCTTCAACACATAACACATATATTAATAAAATATGCTAATATATCTATAAATTGTCGATCACATCAAAAGGCCTTTGAAAAGTACTAAGATGATATCATTGAAAAGTTGTCATATGAAGGTTTCTAATGAAACCTCTCAAATCAAAGTTTGACTTATTAAATATGGTCTCAAGTCCATCATAAATTATACCATTGTGCTCAAAATAATTCCGACAGTGTAAATAATTCTTCAATTAATGGTATTTCCGTCAGTGCACATAGCCCTAGAAGCTCGCGGGATCAACCGTTGACCGTTTCATAGTTAGTTCCAAAAGTAAAGTTAATAGCTATGAAATCAATGTGTAGATCGTATCGAGCTAATCGAAATCGCTTGCTCAAATGTGAAATTTCGCTTTAAGATGACTCTCATATGGATAGTCAAAGCTATTTCGAAAAATAGGGTCAAAGCCAAACCGATCTGGCCTGAGGGATGCTTGTTGAATAAGGACAAAATAAAATTCTCAAGTTTTATCGGGATCCGATTCGGCCATTTTGACCATGAGACTTTTGGTCAACTCTTTTGATAGAAAATATCAAAATGAAGGGACATATGATTCTTTATCTTCGAATTTGACAAAAAATTATGGGGAACTCTATTATGCAAAGTGAATAGAAATTGTTGCTAAAAGTTCGCTAGTATCATATTGGGTCAGATTAGGTCATCACAAATGGTATCAGAGCTGAGGACAACTCTGCAATCAAGTGAGGGAGAGGAGTTGTGGCTCCGGAAAGGGCTATAGGCCCAGGGGTTGTGACCTTGTTCTAGTTATGAGATGCTCTGTTCCTACCTAATGGGATGCTTTAGTTCCACACTGGTTGCAAAGTCATCCCGAAAATTGGGCTACAAGTGAGTCTCTTCCCCTTCTTGATAAGATACATTTAAAAATCGGGGAGTCTAGTGTAGCAGAATCGAACAATATCATACAGGGTCAGATTAGGTCATCATAAAAGCCATTTTATTTATCAACGTCATAGAACGTCAATGATTTCGAGGTTTAGGTGGGAGATGGTGGATTGGATTCTTATACTAAACACCGACCTACCGGATTTAGCAACTAAGGTTGCCTTAGTTTAATTAATTCAGAAATCTGACTTAAGAGAACTAAATTAAAAGGGATGTGTTGGCCTGTTATGTGTAGGAGGATCGAACCCGTTCCCGAGTACTCTGCGTTGACTTCCTTAGGCAAATCAGTCTAAAGGCTATATTTTTTGAAAATATGCTAGAAGGGTAAGGACCTAATTGTTGTCAGGGCTAAGAAACTGGAAGGGTATTCTAAGGCTATGTTCGAATAAAGTTTCTGAGAGAGGAAACCAAGCACAGCTCGAAAAGTAAATTTTTTTTTGCAGATTCAGAGGCTTTCCTATTTTCGGCAATGAAGCTGGGACCCACATGAAAAGTGACGGCTCCCGAGTTTCAGTCGGCTTGCCATTTTCAAGCATAAAACTCAGGAAAGGCCATAATATGAGTTTTTTGTGAGTATACTCTCTCACTATCGCTACAGCATATAAAAACTAACAACTCTATCCTCCAACGGCTGCTTCTGATGTAACTTGTCTTCTTCCCAAATGAAAAAATTAAAACAAAGACCCCAAATTAAATCTAAACAGAGATTAAGCGAGAAAATGAAAATACCCAATTCAAATTTCGATAGGAAGAACAAAAAAAATTTCTGCGCTTAGCAGTCGCTTATCGCCATTAGCTTCTTTGAAAATAGCAGGTGGTTTTGAGAAGAAGAAGAAATAGACTATTAATTAAAGAGAGAGAGAGAGAGATTTGAGGGTTTTGGTCGGAAGCCGTCGTTGGAGGGCAAAGGAATTAATGTTAGAGCTTTGTTATAAGCCATAATGGAAAAAAATGTGGA
This sequence comes from Chloranthus sessilifolius, assembly GCA_021018995.1. Lineage (NCBI taxonomy): Eukaryota > Viridiplantae > Streptophyta > Magnoliopsida > Chloranthales > Chloranthaceae > Chloranthus > Chloranthus sessilifolius. Next base: position 129,933,152 of record CM037586.1, on the reverse strand, counting down.
GTTATGTGGATGAGGGTTTATAGATCGAAAGGATTTTTTTTATATGAAATCCATACCTTTTTCTTTCTCCTGTTCGATCTCCTTAGGTTTAAAAGAAGAAATGAAGAAATCTTGTTCTTTTAGATTACTTCTAGTTTATTACTAGAGATGTAGAGTAGGGGATGGGATACCTTGTGAAACACATACTTTTAGAGAAATCTTATTTTTTTAGGTTACTTCTAGTTTATTACTGGAAATGTAGAATAGGGGATGGGATACCCTGTGAAACGCATATACTTTTGGATTCTATGGGTCTCAATGGGCTGGGATCGGACGGGTCTGGGTTGAGGTTTACACGGGTTAATTTTTAATTGGGCTTTTAGAACTAGCCCATAACCAGCCCGTTTGCTAATCGGGCCGGGTCGGGACCAATTATTTCAATATACGACCAATTATTTCACCCAATATCTTGAGATCAAGTCTCACTTATCAGACGGTTAGATTTTGATTCGGCATAGAAAACATCCCAAATAGTTACTTTAGAGCTCTTCAGATGGTATGCCTTGCTTATGGTAACTTTTGGTGAGTTGCACTAGGTGGAATCAAAATATAATTGTCTGATACGTTGTCGATGATTTCAAGATCTATTACGGTAAATATTAGAATGAAAAATGATCTTTGATTGCACAATTACACTGATGGAAGTGTTCAACTTCTCATGGATCATGCATCGGCCAAAAATGACCTTCAAATAAATACGGCATGGTATCAGATGTTCTACCGTCATTTGTACGGTCATACGATGTCCCTAATGTAGACCGACTCTGTGATGTCCTAAAAAATTTTGATTTCCAAACAAGTCCGACTTCGTGTGCGTATCCACAGGTCATGCGATTGGCATCATGGATTTTGGAGAGTGAGTTGAATTACAAGAACCCCTCGAGTGAAAAAGAAGGAATAAGTGATAAGATTGACCGTTAGATGAGGGACCGTACACCAACGTGTGGTGTATCGGTTTAGCACCCAAAAAGGATCATGGTGTATAAAAGTCAAATGGATAAGATATTTCCATTTGCTTGGATTGTCTTGTGAAGATAGAAATGGAGAGCCTAAACCTCCTCCTCCCATCCTTACGTGTGATCCAACCGTTTTGATCACAGCATACACAATAGGGAGAGTGAAGAGTAGTGTGTATTGGAGTGGATCTTTGTCATAGGCTTCGTTTCAATTCAATAGCCGGAGGGATCAACGAATTTCACTCCGAAACCCTCTTCGACAACTATTCTTGAAAAGCGTGTGATTGACCAAGGAAAGATATGTGAGATGTGTTAATTATGTGATAAGTAACTATGTTAAGCTTTAGTAAAGGTGTGAGTGAAATTGAGAGGTAGGGGATAAAGTTTTGGAGAAAAATGAGTAAGGGAAGAAGCCTGTATAACTGAGAAATCTGTTAAAATCGATCGATCGAAATTTGAACCGATCGATCAATTTTGATAGCACAGAGATGTGAAAAGTTTATGAGGAAATAGATTGATCAAACTAGGAATCGATCGATCGATTTTGAAAACTGATCGATCGATTTGTGAAGCGATCGATCAGATTATGACTAAACAAAGAAAAATGAGTTTTTTGAAGAAACCGATTGATCGAACTGGGATCCGATTGATCGATTTTAGAAACCGATTGATCGATTTTGGAAACCAATCGATCGATTTTGAAAATAGATCGATCGAATTGAGATTCGATCGATTGATTTATTCTGTTTATGAGTTTTTTTATTTTTTCGGGAAAGAACTCAGGGAGACTTTTGGGCTTCTCGTTTTTTGTCACTTTTGATGTATGAGATATAATTTGTTGTGTTCTAGGTTGCGTGATGGGAGGGTTGCCTTGAAAAAGAAAATATTCGTTTTGGCTTCGAGTTGAGGTAGGAAAAATTTTATACCATATGTATTTGATACAACTAGCATGAACATTATGATATGATGAATACAAATGTGTAAATTATGAATTTTGTTATCGAATAAGCATGAGCTTTGTACATGGATTCAAAACATGAGAGTGTGTGTGTGTGTGTGCGAATTTCGAAAGATTTGTTAGTGTGCGTGTGTATGAACTATGAAATTTTAAACTTTAAAACTAGTTATGAAATACCACACTTTACAGTGATAAACTATAACTTAGAAATTTCACTATGATTTAAGGTTTATGTGAAAAGAATTCCTTGTGCTTCGGTACGACGGAATATCCGTTCATTCTTACCTATCTGTTATAAAATTTCACTCGGCATAAGCATCCCTCATACGTAGGGACTTGTGCATCATGAAAATGATTTATTAAATGACGATGGTTGAGATTCTTATTAGTATATGTGTGATTCTCGATGCTATATATGCTTGAGATTATATTTAAGTGATCAACTTAAGTTTTTTTTTGTGTTATGAGAAAAAATTTAGAAATCATGTGATCAAACTTTGAAATCAACATTTAAGATCAGTTTTACTTCAATTTAAATACTTTTAGATCGTAAATCTTAATTTGAAAAGCAAGTTCGAATTATATTATGAGATATATGTGTGATGTTATGATATGCATACTATTGACAATTCCCCATTGAGCTTAGACTGTTAGCTCATCCCTTGACTATATGTCACAAGTGCCGAGTTAGAGAAAGAGTTCGATCCGGAGTATGTTTCAGAGGAGGAGACTGAGCCCCCTCCAGAGGAGTATTTCCCTTAGGGAAATTGTGTGTGTTGTTAGGGGTTTTGTGAGGTTGTGAGATACAAGATTGGTACGTCCAACCATTCTGTTTATGAATAACTGATACATGAGATTAAATTGTTTATTATTTTATGAATCATATATCGGTGTTAGTAGGCCATCACTGGTGGTTCATTTTGGTTCTTTTGTCCATAAGATTTCACATAGAATTAGAACCGTTATTTTGTCTTACTTTACTTTGTATATAGAAATGAAGATTTCTTTTATTATCTATGATGACTTGATCTGCTTAGTTAGAGATACATGCTTTGCTTTCTGTCTTGTGTGGATGTACTAAGTGTTCACGATTTGAGGATCACCTTAATGGGTGATCCGACAACACGGATTTTGGATTAGTGAAATTCGGGCTGTCACAGACTCTCTACTTTTTTGGAATAATTAAAATAACACATGAAATCCTTCTTTTTTGTGAAATGCCAGGAATCAGAGTTTTTCTGAGGGCTAAAAGAACATACCTGAGAAAAGCTAGAAATTTGAGTTGGCCAGGAAACTGCAGGAAACTGATTTGTCAGGAATATGAGCTTTTCTAGGATAACTGGGGAAATACCCGAACATGACCTAAGAGAAAAGGCTCTAGGATTAACATTGTTCTTTTGGAAGGTGAGAGAAACAAAGTAGAAGGGCCAACCCTAACTAGAAAGCTTAGCTTATCGAAATTTCTAAAAGAAGTTGAAATTTGAAACCCAATATTTAGAGTTAAACTTTTACTAATTCAAAATTTTAGAGGCAACCTCAAAAATTCCAAAGAAAGCAAGTGAATGAATGCGTGAAATCAAAAATTGAGAGACCCTTATATAGGTATTAGGCTAATTATAAATATGGGGATATACCTATAATTGAAATTATAGGTATAAAACTATGCGTATAATTCGAATTATAATTAATGTTCCATGCGTATAATTCAAAAAGTGGTTAAAAACTTGGCTCCAAGAGCCATCCTAGTTAGACTCTAAGCCGGCTTCCTGAAGGAGCCGGGGCAATTATAAACATGGGGACATGCGTATAATTGAAATATGCATATTGACCCATGCGAATAATTGTTGGCCAAGTTGGCTGAACTCCCAAGGTCAGCACAAATTATACGCATGGAGTCAATAGCGAAAATTTTCATCTTTAACCCCCAAATTAATGGCGTAAACATGTGCACGATTGCATCTAGCTGGCTCAAGTGTAGAGTCATAGGCTGCACTCAACCGCATACTCCCAGACCTCAGTCATACAAGTACACATTTGATTATGCTAATTGCGGAATTGGACTCTATGGGCCGAGTGTACAAGCCTGACCCCATGCCCCGGCTATTGAGTTCACCCCTTTCGGTCGAAAGATTTGTGCCCGACCTGACCTAATGGGTCAAGGTTATGTGCACAATTCCTTTCTCTAGCAAAGTTGGAAAATTTACTACGAAAAGAGAAGATAAGTTCTCAAGTTACGAAAGATGAAGAAATGGTAAAATCTCCTAATGATCCAATAAAAGACTAAATAATCCCACCCACCTCATTGGTTTTGTAAGTAGATTAAATAATCCAACTCTGATTTTGCATCTATAGAAGATGATCCAAGATCCAACTCTGATTTTGCATTTATAGAAGATGATACAAGATCCAATTCTGATTTTACATTTATAGAAGATGATACAAGATCCAATTCTGATTTTACACCTATAGAAGATGATATAGAAATAAAAATATATGATATCTATATGTGGATTTTGTACATGAAAACCATAAAACACATTCTAAATTTATCTCCCACTTTCTAAATTGAATTTCACTTTCTAAAGATGATACAAAGTTTCACTATAAATAAACAGAAGAACCTAAAAACAACTGCAAAAACAAAGTAGCAACAAAATGAGTAGAATTTCTAACTACTTTGTTGTAGTTTTCTTGGTGTTGGCTTTGTGGGGATCTCTTGCTGTAGCAAGGGATGTAAATGGTTTAGAAGAGAAGCACATGCACGTCATGAACTCATTGGGAGGAGGGATTCCCATGGATCTTCACTGCAAATCTGCTGATACCGATCTCGGACTCCACATGGTGCCGGACGGAAGCGAATTCAGCTGGTCATTTAGAGTTAATATCTTCGAGAGCACCCTTTATTACTGTAGTGTTGGATGGACTCAAGTGGCCAACACCACTTTCGACGCGTTCGATGCTTCGAAAAATCAATGCGGATCTACATGTAGGATTTCGATCCAAATCTCGGGCATTTACAATTGGAGGGAAAATGGAGATGTTTGGGATCTTATTTATAGATGGCCCAAATAATTTTTCAGGGTCTAGGGAGAAATAAAGGGTGGGAAACCCTCTATTGCGAAACTAGAGGGTGCAACACTCCTGGTGAATGTTAGATGGACCCATTCTAAATGAATAATTCCCTCCCTAAAGTCAAATTTGCTTGGTTGTATGCACCTATGGTGCAAAGCTTAATAAATTAGCAAATTAGCAGCTTATTATCTGAATAAATTTCGGTGGGTTGAATGCTTGCTTCTCTTTCTTGGAGTTGTATTTCCTTATTCTTCTACCTTTTCCACAGATTGTAGAATGGGGTTCGATCTTCATTTATTCTTCGTTCTCAAGTTTAATAAAATAGGTATATAGTTGAACGGATAATGTGACGCCCCGTCCTTCCCTTATCCGAAATCTCGGAAAGGTCGGTGCGTCAATGGCTCGATACGTCCACACAAATGCAGTAATCAGAGCAGATATTAATATCATATATGACAATAATTGTCAACTATTGAATCAAATGATGGGTTCTGACTGTGTTGAATCCGATGATTAAAGATTGTGTTTCCAATCAGACGTCTTAGAAGATGTTTCATTTGCCATTGGTCCCAAAATGGGTACCTCTGTCTGTGCCTATGTGTTTATTGAGGGCAGCTCGATCCAAAGCCCCTTCAAACTCATTTGCCATTGATGCCATTCTCACACAATGAATCTTGAGTCACACAATGGATCTTGAGACCGTGGTCGGTTTTTATCCAACATGACAAATCCCAAATCAATAGCCCTAAAATCAAGTTTGAACAAACGAGTTATGTGCCATGTGATTTGAGATGCATGCCACATTGGAATAAAAAATTGACCATATAATGACACGCTTGTGGTCTCAATATCTGTGTGAAAGATTAGCATGAAAAACGATCTCCATTGTCTCATTCCAAGCAGCCAAGAGTTATGGATGAAGAAGCATCCAAAATTTCAGTCACCCGACCGTTAATAGGTCATACTTTTATAGTTATCGATTTATCAGGTAGCATTTAGTCGAGCCAAAATTTTGGCAGCCCCATGTTTCAAAGGATACATTCCCAACCCAATGCCATGTTGGGCTGCATTCCGAGGGGTTAAAGGCACATATGCTGACCCATCCTCAAGGTATCAAAAGCGGTATCGGTCGTCCTAGGAGGACCGATACAACTCGGCCGATACCGATATGTATCGGCTTTTTTTTTCTAAAACCACAAAGTCTCGGTCGAAACTGAGACATATCGGCCGATACGGTATTGGACCCGATAAGAGATACCGATACGTATCGGTTTGGCCGATAATTGATTCGTATATGCTCGGCCGATTTTTGATTGCCCATCCTAACTGAAAAAAAAATCGTCCAACCTAACCTAATCAAGTTCAAAAACTCTTATTTCCTTCACAGTCAGGTTGTCTCTGCCCTAGCCCACTCTAACCAAAATTCAGGTTGCATCCTTCAGGTTCAGGGGTGTAAAAGGGTTCGGTTTAGGACAGGTTCAATCATTCAAGGAAAACTTGACCTAATTCGAACCTGACCTGTTAACATCTAAACCATGATCTGAACAAAACCCCTATTAAAAAGAGGCCTCAACAGCCCGGTTCGGGCTGCATAGGGGCCAAGATAACTAGGCCTGATTCATAAATGGTCTGGTCTGGCCTGTCTCTCCAGGCCCTGACACAATTAGTAAGTTGGTCCATGTATAGACTTGTAATATCCCGATATTTTCGAATCAGAGTTTGACTGATTTCGTGCACGAGTCCAGCACGGTGACCAATGTTGTCATGGTTTTTATTTAATAATAAGTCATTAAATAATATTAGGATAACTTTGTACGGATGGATTAGGGTTGAAAGGTTTGTTTGGGCCTTAGTGGCTAAGGCATGCACTGATACGCGGTATGCCGCTTAACGCTAAAGCCAAATTTGTGGATAGAAATTTAGTTATAAATATCTAAGATGTTTTTACTTTTTTCGTTTGGCTATAAGGGGGGGGGGGGTGATAACTTAACAGCTAAGCCATCTTGCAATAGACATTGAGAGAGAGAGAGAGAGAGAGAGCGCCGTGCACCTTTTGGAACCCGTCACCCTTGAACCCCATTCTTTTTTAACCCCATTTTTTTGAGTTTCTGACCGCAAGATTGTGATCGTGTCGGCTTTGCTTGAATTCCAATCGCGCCTTTGGTAAACTCCAATCATCGAAACCCCTTTTGTTTGTGAACCGATCATCTCGCGGTTATCTTCTGCAATTAGAAGAGGTTGGAATCGACCTGGGATCGTAAACGCTTTCATCCTGAGTTGTGGTGTGCAATCGTTGTGGAGTCGTCATAAGAATCCGACGGTTTTGCTTCGAAACCCTCTTCGGTAATATTTTTTAAAGCCGTGAAATCGATCAGCAAAAGGTTAGTTTTCCTTTAATTTTAATGGTTTAGATTGTAGAATAAATCTTTATTTTAGTTTAGTGTATATGTGTGTACAAAAATAAAGCGTATTCGATAAGATTTGAAGGAAAAAATAGACCAAGGAAGCAACTCGAGGGGTTCTGAACCCGAGAAAATCGAACGTCGAATTGGGAATTCGAAGTTCGAATTTGAAATCGACGTTCGAAATTGAAAATCGATTTCTGAAGAAATTCGAACATCGAATTTAAATTTTAAGGTCAAATTTGGTCTGAAGTGCTGACACTGCTTTGGTATTTCGGCCATAACGTTTTATTCTGAACTTTGATTGATGCGATTTTTGAGGCGTTGGAAAGAAGACAGCGAGCCCTATAACTTTCATGAATCGAAGGTTATAGAGGTCAAAATTTAGGGTGAAGTAGGGATAAGTTTTCACATGATTCAACATTACCTTAAACTTGTCTGTTTCGCCTAGTTGTGAGAAAATTTTAGGAACTTTGGCTTATATGATAATTAGTCAGTAACATATATATACACGAATGCTTGTAATGTAGATTAAGGATTGGAGATCGTTGAATGGGCATTTTCTTTGCCTCCGATACACTCGACTCTGAACTAAGGTAGGAGAATCTCATCATCACTTGCATTCTATTTTAATTCACATGGATATTTTGTGTTATGATCTTTGCATCTATAAACTTAAACCTGATTAAGAACTTTGAATTCGAAATAAGAACTCCAAAAAAAAATCCAAATCAGCTATAATCAGAAACTTTGAATTATGTGTTATAATTTGCATATGAATTATGTATTTGAATTTGCACTTGATTTAAGGTTAATTAGAACGAAACCCTAAATTTCATAAATCGTAATGACTGTAAATCAGCCTAGCGCAAGTTTTTCTCATAACGCAGGGGCTTGTTGTAAGTTCAGAAAAATGGTTCATTAAACGACGATGGTTAGTAGGGTTTCCCATCGGTATTACTTTCGTTCTCATGATATATTAATTTGAGAGATAGATTAAGTTGAACTTTAAGTCATGAATTCGATAAGCTTTGCATATATGAACTAGGAAATAATGAACATTTGAACTCTTTTACCCGTTTTGAATCTAATTCACGAATCTGCTTTAAGACTTCGCATATTTGACGATAGCATTGACATCCAGTTATCTATTCTGTTTTGAATATCTATTTTGAAAATCATCTATTCCGTATGTCTTGAAAATCATGTTTATTGAGATATAATATAATTGATATGAGTCTCTTCTACTGAGCTTTGCTGTTAGCTCACTCCAACTATACGTCACAGGTACTGTTTTAGCTATTGCTGCTTTGGGCTACGAGAGTGATCTGGACTATGATCCTGAGGAATTCTTCCCTGTTTAGGATCCTTCCTGTTGTACACTTTTTGTGGGTTTCAGACATAGGTTTGGTATGACCGGCCGATTTTATTTTATGCATTAGAATAGTTGTAATTATATTTATTCTCTTTACGAACCATGTTTCGGTGATGGTCGACCTTCTTCAGTGATTCTTTTCTGTTCTTTTGCCCATGATTTTGCCTGGGGTTAGAATTGTTACTTTTGTTTTCCTCTTTCCTTATAGAAATGGTGTTATTTGTGCTTTTACTCTGATATTTGCTTGTGTTTCGTCCGGCTTATAGTTTAATCGATAGGTTGGCGAGCCGGCCTTTTCTATACCTAGAGGATTGAAAAAATTGGGTCGTCATAATTGGTATTAGAGCCTCGGCTTTCAGTCTTATCAGAGACTCAGAGCCATAGTGCTAAGTGAAGGAATATGACATTAGGTTTGTCTAATCATAGGCTTTAAGTCTTATTGCAGCCCCATGTTTCAAAGGATACACTCCCAACCCAATGCCATGTTGGGCTGCATTTCGACGGGTTAAAGGCACATATGCTGACCCATCCTCAAGGTATCAAAAGCGGTATCGAACTCGAGTATCTGCCGTCCTGGGGGGACTGATACGACTCGGCCGATACCGATATGTATCGGCTTTTAAAAAAAAAAAACCACAAAGTCTTGGTTGAAACTGAGACGTATCAGCCAATACAGTATCGGACCTGATATGAGATACCGATACGTATCGATTTGGCCGAAAACTGATTCGTATATGCTCAGCCGGATTTTGATACCTTGCCCATCCTAACTGAAAAAAAATATCTTCCACAACCTAATAAAGTTCAAAAACTCTTATTTCCTTCACAGTCAGGTTGTCTCTGCCCTGGCCCACTACAACCAAAATTCAGGTTACATCCTTCAGGTTCATGGGTGTAAAAGGGTTCGGCTTAGGACAGGTTCAACCATTCAAGGAAAACCTGACCTAATCTGGACCCGACCTATTAACATCTAAACCATGATCTGAACAAAACCCCTATTAAAAAGGGGCCTTAACAGCCCGGTTCGGGTTGCATAGGGGCCAAGATAACTAGGCCTGATTCATAAACAGTCTGGTCTGGCCAGGCCCTGACACAATTAGTAAGTTGGTTCATGTATAGACTAGTCCTAAAAGCTGGACCCCTCACCTGGTCAAGGCTTAAAGATATGAAAATCTTCTATATGTTTGTCATAACTCGATTGTATTTATAATATTGGGTGCCAACACTCTATGTTCTAATATTATATAGTTCAATGAATCTCATGACGAGAAGGAACATGCAATAACGTGGAGATGTAAATATGAAATAATTAAATACTATGAAACAAGCTCTTGTAAAAAGCCAACAAAAAATAACTTTTTGGTCTCATCACCGTAGTGACAACTTTCTCTGAAATTCTTCGAAATTTATTGAAACAGGGGTTGGACGAAACTTTCGGAGAAATTTCGATAATTTCTTTGAAATCGCTGAAATTTCATTAATTTCGGCGAAATGAACGAAATTTCACCGAAATTAATAATCTTTTCCTATTTTTGTCATTTTTTAAATAATAAATAAAATTTTTAAGAAGTTTAACTATAATTTATATTTAATATTTTTAGTACTCCCTAAAATTTTCTCGAAACTTTTTAAATTTTTCTCAAAATTTATCTGAAATGAACCGAAATGACCCCCTATCGAAATGTTGCCGAGAACAAAATTTGTCACTATGCTCATCACACAAAAAAAAGAAAAAAGAAAAAAAAAGAAGGTGTAATAAATATAAAATAGTAATCACAAGCAGCTTAACTTCCTCGTGGCAAGGGGATGTTTTTTAAACTAAAGGACTTACTGGCCAACTTTATTCTTTTGAGCGGTGAGAAGGACTGCCTGGGGTCACATCTAATTAGCCATCTGATTTTAAAGCTTTTTTTCGGTTCCTTTTTGGAAATTGCCATCATTTTATTCAAATAGTCAGATGTTGATTCCCCGTGGCACATAACTGTATTTATGGTATATCATGAGAGAGGTTCTTGGATCACTTTGGGAGATGTGTGCCAAGGAAAATCAACATATTACCTTTCGATAGATGGGGTTCTTGGGTGACTTTGTGATAGTCTAATAGATATTAGCTTCTTACTAGATATCAATGTCTATATTTATTCAGGGAGTCATTACTTGCACTCGGATATTTGACCCTTGCACTGAGCTTAATGCAAAGACTTGTAAGTTTGGCAACCTTTGCTATATGAAAATACCATCTAAAACGTTTGATTTGAAGCCCGTCATTTAAAGATATTAAGTGCAAAAGATTAGTACGAAATATAATCTTCATCATGTGATTAAACATAGTCAAAGGCTATTATTTGATTCAACGATTGATTACAATAGATCATATGATAAATATTGTGTTTTGCTCCAATCTTAACCACTAAGGATCTATAGATCATGAACTTTAAATCAGAAGGCTCAAATTGCGTTCTCACATGTCACATGTCCCTAAAATACAAAGTCTTTCCTTAACTTCGGTGCAAGGGCGAAATTTTCAAGTGCAAGTAATGGCTCCTATTTATTAATATAGAGCTATGTTTTTGTTAATGTATAAGTAATTTATAAATAAATGGGCCACACCGGGTGGACTTGGGATTTGAAAGTTTATGATGAGCTGGGTTTGGTCTTAGGCTTAGAGTAATGAGCTTGCCACGGGCTCGGGCCAAGCTACAAATCTGTCAGGCCAAGCTTGAATCTACCCTAGCCTGGCTCATTGACACCTCTAATAGTGTCAGCGTGTTACTTCAAACAATAAGACTATTAAATTACTTCAAAATATAAGACTATTAACGACAGTTTTTTTTTTTCCAACAAAACACTACCGTTAACAGTCCTATTTTTGGTACCGTGTAGTCATAGGGAAGTTGACAAGACTGCAACCATACCTAACATGAAGGGCTAAAACTATTTTGGAGATTGAATGATAGCTGTTAATCTTAAAAGCATTTATTTATTTTCAACTTTTACTTTTTCAGTCGTTAAGCTAGGTGGTAACATAGTGACAAATTTCGTTTTCGGTAGTTAAGCTAGGTGGGTCCTTTCGGTACATTTTGGATTGATTTGGATAACTTTCATAAAAAAATCAGAGATTAAAAATATATAGAAAATATATTTAATATTTAAAAAAATTACTAAAATATGTACTAAATTAATAACATATTTAAAATAAAAAATAAAAAAATTTAAATATAAAAAATACTGAAATTACACAAAAAATTACCCCCAAATTTTGGTTAAACACCCTTTTCCGTGAAATTTTGCAAAATTTTCCACAATGGGTGGCCGGGCCCCCACCTTTTATTAAAATTTTCCACTATGAGGTGACAAAAATCCTCTCATGAAGCTCAGCCTTAAGTCAAGCATACATCAAAGCATGTTGCTAAATACCTACACATGAAAGATTAATCAAGTGATGTTTAATGATACACAGGCAATTAAGTTCGTCAATTAGGGATTAAGAAGGGTACCTCTCTGCGTGCCCACCTAATTACTAAAGCGCACTAGCACCCATCATACTGCCAGACATTATTAAGTGAAAAATTTTAGTAAACAGGTGGGCGCGAATAGAGGTACCCTGATTAAGAATATATGATTGGTGTGATATTATAGGTGTGACAAATTAGCATTTGTTGTGTGGTATTAGTTCTTAGTAGGGTTGCAACCTGGCTAATGGGATGGGATGGGCCTTCATGGACTAAGCTGTGGTCCAGAATTTCAACATATAGGTTGGGCCTAGGTTCTATACGACATGAACATTCTTTATTCCACCCTACGTTACTTAGGTCACTACCTGATTCGCTAGGGGAGTGATGGGATTTTCATTTTTTATTTTTATTATGTAGTAAGCTAGGTGAGATAAGATAAAAAGATAATTAAAGTTTATATTTTATCATAATGAGGTTCAGTCTGTGATATAACTGGTCAAGGGTTCAAGTGTTATTGAGAACTTTAATTTAGTCTGGTTTGCGATCCTTCACTACAAAAGCCTCATCCTCAACCTTCCCTCCATCAGTCCCCATTCTCCTCCATTGGAAAAATGGCTGCAAAGAGAGATGTCTCGGTTACAGTTCAAAAGATGTTTGTCCCCAGCCAAAGCTCATTGGTGGGGAGTTATTTCATACTATAAACAAAATTAGGGAGGGGCCCTAAGCCCAGAATCGGACAATATTGTCGCATGTGGGTCTGAGTCATCACATAATGGTATCAAAGCCGAGTATGACTCTTCTATAAGGTGAGAGATTATGATAGTCCCACATCGGATAGGAAAAAGTCTTGGTCCTGAACTATATGTGATTGTGGACGCTATATGTCATGAAATGTTTTAGGTGGAGAGTTAAGCCCATTCCAGAAACAAAGTCGGGGCGAGGACCTAAACCAAGAACTAGACATTATCGTGCATGTGGGTGAAGACCTAAACCTAGAACCAGACATTAAGGGGATCCAAGCTGATTAAGGTGAATGTGAGGACACCCAATTATAAGGTGGTGCAGCTATCGTACCACGTGCTAGAAGAGAGAGAGAGAGAGTAGCGGCTGCAGCCATTTTGGAGACGGATCCACTTGCTAATGGAGACTATGAGTTTTCCAACAGAAGCTTTTATTAACTCCCACCTTATAAGTTTTTTCTAATAGAATACCATCTTATAATTTTGATGTACAAGCCGAGATCTAACTTAAGACTTGAAAGTTGTTCCTTTTTTCAAATCGTGTCATGCTACACCCTGATATCAAAATCAGCATTTTCATTTTCACGATGATTATGGTGCGAGTGATGCGGCTTTCACATATCACATGTTTATATATATATATATATATATATATATATATATATATATATATATATATATATATATATATAGGTAAGCTTAAGGTTGTAGGGTCTTCACCTATTTTATTAAAAGGAAGTATCATATTACAAAAAATCTGAAAAATCAAATAGTAAAGATCAACAGGAGCTTCAGCATCGCCATCACCCCTATTAATCCCCAAAATCACCCTAATGCAAATTTCATATCGCCCTAATACCAATATCATCATCGGGAAGCTTTAGAGAATCCACCCGAAAAGTGACGACTTCTCTAATAATATTATGAAGAATCGTCCTCTTTTGAGTGACTATATCACTAAATATCCGGTCATTTCTCTCTCGCCAAATAAAGGAAATGACAGTGCAAAAGGCATTTCGAATAAGATGGTCCTTCAATTTCTTTCCCTTAGCCTTTTCCATATACCTCTTCAACTCTTCAAGTAACGAAAGTTTATTAGTGCTGATTCCCAGCCTGGACTTGATGGATTTCTAAATCCATTGAGAATAACTACATCCAAAAAATAAATACTCTGTGTTCTCCGAATCTGCCCAACATAAAACACACCTAAAAGAGATATTCAAACCCTTTTTGCAAAGATTATCCATGGTCATGAGCTTAAAATTTATTGCTTGCCATGCATAGAAAGAGTACTTTAGAATATTCCCCGCATTCCAAATGAAGCTTTTCCAGTCAACCACCACTCCTTTGGTTATAATAGCCTACCAAGCAAATTGAAGAGAAAATTTCTCATCCCTTGCAGGTTCTCAATTCTATCTATTATGCAGATCCATATTTGGCGCAACAATAAAACTAACATCCTTCCAAGCTTCTTCCAATCGAATCGTTGAGGAATGTAATAAGATTCACTCTCTATCATGGGCCACATCATTGACCAAAGTGTGTTCATCAAGACTGAAATGAAGTAGAAGTCCTTGACTATATATAGGAATAAGAGATTTGCCATTAGCCCACGGATCAAACCAGAAGCTAGTAGTAGCCCCATTCCCCAACACTAATCAGCAGTTTCTTAAAACGATTTCTCTGACAGCAAGAATACCTCTCCAAGCCCAAGAAGGATCATTTGGCTAAGAACAACTCTAAATGCTTTGTCTCCCTACATACTTAGCCCGCATAGCTCTAGCCCAAAGAGACTCATTTTGAATAATAGACCAAAAAAGTTTTGCCATACCAGCCCTATTCCAATCACCAATATTGCGGATGCCAAGACCACCCTCCTCTTTCGGTTTACAAATTCTCTTCAAACTGATGGGATGCATAGATTGGGCTAAGGAAGGTCCTCTCCAAAGAAATCGACAAAAAATATTTTCAATTTCTTTAATAGTTCTCTTTGGAAGGATAAAGGCACTCATCTAGCACCTGAAAACTACTCAAAACAGAATAAATCAAAACAAGTCTGCCAACATAAAATAGAAAGGTCCCCTTCCAACTTTCCAATCTATTTTAGTGGCAGTGCACATGATAATATATTAAATTTTGATTCCATATTACACATATATTAGAAAGTGGTCTAAGAACCATGTTGATTTCGAAGAAAAATAATATTCATCATCTGATTTACAGTAGCTAACACTTAAAGCACATAAAACTCAAGTTAAGAAGGAAAAATCTTGGGTTGTACATAGACTTATCATTGGATAATAGGACTATTTTGCCTTCTTTCAATGGTTGTTACAGGCATAGTGACCAAGTATAGGCATGAGAATAAAACGGCTCCAAAAATATACAAAAAAATGGTAAATTTAGGGAATTTCAAGAAAAAAGTAAAAAATTACGAAAATAAAAAATATATTAATAATTGTAAAAAATAAAAAATATACATGTTTTGACCAAATGAGGGTTTTAAACGGGAAAGAATGGGTTTAAAATGTATTTTTCGAAAAAACGGGTTTAACAAGTGTTTGTTTTTAAAAAAGGAAATTTTTCGAAAAAAACATTTTTTCGGAGTTTTTTTTCATTTTTTCAAAAAATACGCATTTTAAACGGTTTTTTTCGAAAAAAAACATGGGTTTGGTCACTATGATCCCAAGGGTACCCTTTATTTTTGCATCTACCAAATCTTGAAGGGCACCTACGATTAAAACTATTGGGTGCTTTGAATCATATGCTAGAGATCATTTTCATTCCAATCTTAAACACAAATGGTCTTGATATCACAGGTGTACCATTAGACGATTTATTTACTTATATTATAAAATTAACCCAAAAAATCACGTGACACGCATCACGCTCAAACGTGATGTCCGAATCACTTTTTGGGATTTGTGTCACACGAAATAAAAACTGACCGTCTGATGCTAGTGGAAGATTAATTTGGATGAAAAATTCTAACGTCTGATCCATTCAATGATTTTCAGCGTAGGGAGCCCTTTATTTACAACCAAAGATTCTTCTTATAATTTGGTTATGCAAATAAAGGTTCCCTCGTCATAAATGCATTGTGATCGGTCATGCAGTAATTAGGGTATATTTATTTACAAATAATAATTATTTCTTTTTTACTCGGGTTTCACGTACTTTCAGATATTGACTGCTTTGAATCATAAGATGAAGAAATCTTTTTTCCGAAAATTTGACACGATAGACCTTGAGATTATAGACATACTATTAAACAGACAGATTTTGATTCTATGAGGTAAACATCCCAAAAAAATAATAAGTTCATGGCATACAAGATGAGTGCTTCTCTAACCACTTTTGGGGGATGTGTTCCTTGTGAATTCAAAATTTTACCGTCCAATGATAGAAAATTGATCTCAAAATATGTTATGAAGAAAATTGGCAATAATAGAGAGGGTCACATTATATAAAGATTAATCAACATATGCATGTTAGATGGATGAAAGGATGTTTCAGCTTCGTGAGATTCTCCATCGTTGTCAATGGCAGCCCCAAAGGTTTCTTTAAGGGCACAAGGGGTTGCACCAAGGGGGTTGCTCTCTCTCTCTCTCTCTCTCTCTCTCTCTAACAGAGCAGGTTTACTGCTGGAGTTGTGTTGGTGGCTCGGATGTCAGCATGTGAAATGCTAACGTCAGCCCTAAGCCAGAGGCTGACATGATCCATTTTTTTTGGCATCTTCTATAGGCTGTGTCATGGGGTTTAGTGTTTGCCAATGAGACTAAGATTCACTATTTTCTAAGGATTGTTGTCTATCAGCTTATCTGACGCCTCAAATTAAAACTACCTGGTCGTTTTTTCTCTCTCCCATCTTCGGGTGCAATTTGTAGCTTAGACGGTCCGATTTGATGTTTGGAAGGGAAGCTTGAGCTGAGTCGGCTATGTTAAGTGTAATTTCTGCTATTTGTTATCTTTGCAAGCTATTTTTGGTTGAAAAATATGAGATTAAATCAGATTTTGCTATGAGCCATGTAGAATCAACATCTAACAGTTGGCAAGGTCGATCATGATCTCAAGATCTATTTCAGGAAAGATTGAGAAAAAATCATCTTCCCCATCTCATTCAAGGCAGTCAACGGAGTCAATGATGAAAACATTAGTTGCAAAGACCCAGATATTTTACTACAAATGCCCATACCTTGTTAATTTTCTTTGTGAGAGTAAATAGGAGGTTGGTTGGAATCGACTTCGCTTAGTTGGCTTCATAATGAGATTTCTTTATGCTTCGAATAGAAATTCTTATTATGATATATGGCTAAAATATTCCGCCAATCTCCTCCAATTAAGGTAGTCCAAACATCCCACAAACGTAACCTAATCTGATGAGATTGAAAATCTCATTTATGTAACAAGTATCATATAAATAGAGAGGTCCATACTCCATACCCTACACCTAGGCGAGCTCATATGGGAGCTCAACCCATGTTCCATTTTAGATGTACCCTTAATCTCAATAGTTGATCCTACAACAAACACCTTATATTCTTAGTTGTGTTTTATTTCTTTCTTGCACACATTACATTCCCGTCGTATAACCGAGGGTACTACCAAAAAAGCTCCAATGAAAATTCATATTTCACGGGAAGAGTGTGCATCTTTATATTGGGAATTCTTCTTTCGTGCGACCAGGCGACTTATGTGTGGCCTGTGCCCCACGCATCCTTTTTGTTCAGGGTGGGCGGCGTGAACCTAATTTGATCTAGGTATTCAATTCCGCCTTTGAGATGCTCAGTTTACTCCTTAACCTTGATAGGAAGATGGTTTATTTCAAAATTCATGTATATAATTCAAACAAATGGAAGATTTAATTAGGAAAACGCAGGATTAACCAAATCCTGTGTTTGGATACATATGCAGAAAATTGTAAGAAGATAACATATCCTAACAAAAAAAAAGAGGCATAATACCACAAAAGATCATCCAAACTAAAAAATAGCTGGAATATCATAAAAATGATTCACAAAAATGACCAAAAAATTATTTAAGTTCTAGGTTCAAATCTTGTTATGTGCAATAAATTGCTTATCACACATTCCAAAAAGTGGACATCGTCATGGCATACAACGTCGAATGAGTGTTAGCTGAAATGAAAATCTAACCGTCAAATGCTAAGCTCGTGATCTAAATAATCTCTATTGTGTGGAAGATTAGGAGAAAAACAATGTCCATTGTGCCGTCAACAGTCTTTGCCCGTGATTGAGTGAGGTGGTTATAACATACAATGGTGTGCAGTAGTAACACTAGCGACCAAAGCAGCTCTTTTGACTCTCGCGGGAAGTTATTAAGGATAAAGTGCTAGAGTTAGTCGACGAAGAGTGTCCACCCATCATGTGCATTAACGCTGTCCACACATCTGTGACATGTACGGACTTCCATACACGTCATGTAGTCATATAGACATGTAGATTACTGTGTCCACCCATGCATGATATGTGGACACTCATTGTAGACTAACTAAAAGTACTATTTAGATCGTCTCCTCCACTAGGGTTGTTAATGGCTCGGATTGATATGATACTTTCCCCACTGGACCCGATATTTTATTGAGTTCATAAACTTGACTTGTCAGGTCAGGTCATGAATGACACATTCGACCTGACCTTCAGGTCTAGATGGATTGGATCAAACAAGAGCTCTTGTCAGGTCAGGTAGGGTCGAGTCAACCTGACCCTAACCTGACCCGATATTTTATTATACATAAAAAAGAATAAATATTACTTGTTTAGCCAAAAGAGCCATGCATTTGACATCATGCATGATGTCATCCTCTCTGAAATTGGCATCAATGATCGAATGGTTCCAACTTTGCAGTGATAAGATGACTAACCAAAAAAGGGGCTAGTATGGGATACATTTGATAAGTTCGGCGTCATCCTCTCTGTTGCACTAGCCAAGTTTGGTTTCAACTGTAATTCTGAACAAATCTTGGCTGAGTCTAGTAAGCTACTCTTATTGATTCCGTTGCATTAGCAGATATTTCTTATTAATGAAATCGAAGCCTTTTTTTAATATCCTTACTACTATATAAAAAAGCACGAATGACTCTTATTTATATCAATTTTAGTGTTTTCATATTTTAGGAGCAAAATACCCTTAAGCTACTTTATCTATCCTCATGTTCTTCCTTATGTATCCCTATATTTTCTAATTTTCTATAACTACACTTCTAATTATATGAACTAGAATTCTTCATGATAATTAAACGAATAAATCTCTTAAATTAGGACTCTTGGAGCTAATTAAATGCTCCAATCTCTCTCTGTGAAATCCACTTCCCATCACTCATCCCTCAGGCTGCGTATGGTATAGCTCTTTGCTAGCCCCCGCCATAGCGGAGTTCACCTGCTTTAATTGGCTCCCATTTTATTTTCTAACTTCCTGCAAAGAAGAATTTACCTGCTCTAGCAGCAACCTCCTTGCTCCCTACTAACTCCCTATCAGAGCAAATAAAATCTGCTCTGACAAGGAGTGAGTAGAGAGGAGGGTAAAACGGCTGAACAGGTAAATCTTGCATAAAATCTTGCTATGCTTGTTAGTTCAAACTTCCCATGAAACTACAGGTGTTTCTATAGGACTAATTGAGTAATTGGGCGGGGTCGGGGGGGGGGGGGGAGCAAGTGCAACTGATGGCCATATTCGTGGGGATAGTACTGCTTCCTCGAGGAAATAGGTGATCCCCCATCCTACTGTGTTCAAAGTGCATAGTGGCCATGTTCTCCACAGCCGAGGACCCATCCAAATTTCTTAGTTAGTCTCATCATTTGCCTATCATCCAACGTTGAATTTGCATCAAACAATGAAAGAGAAATGGGACAGAAATCTGATGGAGTACTTTTTGTTGTTTTCAAAAGTAGTGTTGTGCCTTCCTGTCACGACCCGAAATTCTACCCCATCCCGAAGGCCTAGAATTTCGAGTTATGACCCGCACATATTTCGGATATGCTAAGTGACCCGCACATATTTCGGATATGTTAAACAGACATACAACGAATCAGAGTTCTCGCGCATATCTGATTCCACGAAATCCGTGAAAGTCAACATATAACAGTGAAATATAAAGCAATCATAAATGTTAAATAAATATAGTAAAATGCAATAGAATACCATGAATCCACAAATAACATGTAAGTCAAGTCGGAAACAAATCCGATAAAATAAAATCATAGAGTCAGTGATAATAGCATAAGACAAAATTTAATACCGAGTCTACAAAATCAGTATTCGGTGCTTGGATCAAAACCAACACTGTAGTCCTCCTGATAATCGGCAACGTCACCCTCCAAAGGCTCCTGGTAATCAACTCCCACTGGGTCGACGTTCTCAGCACCAATCGAATCAGAAAAACCCACGTCTACACCATCAGTATAGTCACTTGCAGTTGTTAGATTATCGTGGGATGAGTTTACTCAGTCACGTAAACTCAATTGATACACCATCAATCCACCCCATTCTACTCAGGTGCATTGTGGGTGCATCAAGTGAGTGATAAACATAATATCTCAAAAAATCAGAATAGAATAATAAGATCAAGTGTATATCGTAAGCTCATATATATCCTAATTATTAATGCAAGACCATGATCTAGACATTCATATCCTAACGTACCTTATCATATCTCATATCATATCATACCTCATTTCATACCATGTCTTATTATTCTCGCACATACGTCTGTACATCGTATGAGCGTAACTAACATACTCATGAAATCCTAAACGACCTGTGCCAGAGTCGCTGCTCGAGCTACCATATGAGGGTCACCATAGTATCATACCACCATATCATAACGCCCTTCATATCATATCATATCATATCATATCATACACCCCATCCAGTCACGAGGGCGGCCGACGACTAATAACTCATACTGTCTCTCAGAGACATCTGTCTTGACTGAAAGACGTTGTTGCCCTTATGGTGGCTACGCAAGGAACGACACGTACAGAGACTTAAATTATTAATCTTTTGCTGGCCTATGCAGCGGTGTCATATTATCGTAACATATCTTATCATACTGACTCATATCATATCATACTGACTCACAACTTAACCTACCGACTCATATCTTATCCCATCATATTAGAACTCGGGGTGATAAGGTCGCCGTTTATGCCACCGTATACGAGGTTACACTGAATTCGCACTCACCCTACTCGTCATGGTATCTCATTCCACCATGAGTTGTAAGGCATGTGAATACGATATATTCCTTATTTCAATACCATCTCAGTGAATCACCACGCTCAAGCATAGGCATGATCTCATACACTCTCGCGTCATCTGACCTAACATGACCTTAACTCATATCATGATCAAAGCAGAAGTACAGAATAATCACACGTACAAAAAAGTTTTCATTTAGATTATTATTATATTTATACATATATTTATTTATATAACACACCAATAAATATAGAGTAGGGGAGTAATTGTGTGTTTTCGATAACTTGAAGGTCAGAGTTCGATTTTTTACGAGGTATTGAAATTCTAACATTTCATGTTATCGAAGTGGTCGCGTTGAAGCGATAAAAGTAATATATATATATATATATATATATATATATATATATATATATATATATATATATATATATATAGGCTATTATAATTGAGTGCTCAATTAAAATACATTACAATTTTAAAGTGAAATGCATTAAGACCATGGATCGAAAAGTGTAAGTGATTAAAGCATACTTAATTTTGGTCGTGCAAAGGTGGAATTATAAATAAGGTCGTCTGGTCTGACTAGAATCAATCGATTGGATTTTTGGTAAATCGATTGGTAGGGATTATATTATATAAGCTATTCAGTTCGGGTACATGTCGATTGATCAACATAAAAAAATAACGATCTTTTATAACATATCTGTTATCTAAAAGTAAATTTATTTAATATAGTACTACTTCCCACATATAATAAGATAATTTATAAAATAAAATATTATAACATTATAGTAGTATTATCTTATAATAATTATACAATATAACATCTCATCATATAAGTTATTATAATAATATCACAAGTGTGGTGAAGAGTTATAAAATAATATATTATAATGTGTAATCATTTTATTGTAGTAATAATATGGTAATCATTTATTATATAATATGATATAAAGGGGTTGGGACCTACATGTTTTGATAATGATATCATATAAAACAATTAAAATAAGTGTTAGATATAGTAACTACCGAAGGAGCTGTACACCGTGTCTAAAGGGAAGCGTTTGAATCTCCTCATCTGATCACCAGCTTATTTATGAGATATCCACAATATGTGGAATATTCAGGGGTTTGCTTTCTCAAGGCTCAAGTATAGTTTAGTCATTTTAGAAAAGTACTTTGAAATTCTCATATGATATATACATAGATCAGTTTGACTTTTTAAATACATCTTACCTGCATTGACTCTCTGGCTTTGGGAAGTGTACGGATTTACTAATTTATTTGACATTATATCTAGTTTTACATATATGTTGATTTAGCTACTGATTTATAATGGGCTGCCACTAAAGAAAGGATGGGTAGGCACTAGGTAGTCGACCCTCCTCTATAATCAGGGCTTAGGATCAATAACGTAGAGTTACATCATGATATGGTCAAAAATCGATGAATTGTATGACAGATCCATGCATTTAACTGGCATATACATTTATATTCAATGTATGATGTTAGCAAGTGATCTTTGGATTAAGGAGGAATGGTAAAATTAGGAAAGCCAAAAGAAGCGTCCCTCTTTCCTTTTACCCACTTTGCCTTTCCACTTAAAGTACCTTTTATTTACTGACACGTGTCAGTTACATAGTGGAGTAACTTAGAGTAATATAATATAATATAATATTATACTATAATGTAAAAGAGATGTAATAATTATAAGGACTATTATATATTATTTTATTCATAAAAAGAGGCTATAATATAATATAGTATAACATCTTATAATATAATATATTATTATATCACTATATTCCATTCAAGGTGCAAAAGACAAAAAAATTTACATCTATTCCCATGAAGTGACTACAATGGAGAAGAGTATCAAAGAAAACTATAAAAAAAAAAAAAAAAAACAAAGGGTGCACAGATTCTGTGGATTATTCAACTGAGAGAGCCGCTACCTATTAATATTATAATTAGGTTTATTGCTTTTCGCTGAATAAAATAATAAGGGTTAAATGAATAAACTGAAAGCGTAGGGTATTATCAACGGGTCAATAAGACGCCACCGAATTTCTCAACAGGTAAGGTTAAATATATATATATATATATATATATATATATATAAAGTAATAAATAAATAAATAATACTAGAATAAAGATAGCTCGCATCTTTAAATCATAGAATAGTCTTATCAAAAAAAGAATTTAGGTTATTTATTTATTATTATTTATTTATTTATTTTTAACTCGTCGATACGCGATCGAATTGTATCCTACGTGACGGAATCTGAGAATGATGAAAATGATGGATGGGTACCCGAAAAACTTTAGAAAATGGGTGGCTAGAGAAGAAGATGGAGTGACGGCTAGGGTTTTTAAGAAGAATTCTTGTAATAGTGATTTAGGGTTCTCCTTTTGTCTATAATCAAAACCTTTCAACCACTAGGCCACCACACAACTTGTGTTAAATAAAGACAATTTTAAATATAAAACCTTTTGAAAAACTAAAATGTGTATTTTCTCAACTAGGGTAGGTTCCGGTGTGGAGCACTAACACCATGCTTGGTGCAAAGCAAATCTAACACCACAAATTCAGTTTAAAAATTTTAGGGTCGTTACACTTCCACACTATTTTCTTATCACACACTAGCTACAGAAACAAAGACCAGGGCTGTCAACGGTCCGGGTCGAGCTTTTGATAGATCCTATCTTTATCCAAAAACTTAGGCCTAAGCCTAGGCCGATTTGTAATCGGGCTGATCATGGCCCAGTTATAATTCCGGGCAGGCTAAACTACTCAAACCAGAACTCGGCCCAAACTGGGTTTGGGATGGGCAAAATTCAGGCCAGTCTGATTTATTCATTGAAAAATCGGGTTTGGCCAGACCAAGCTGGACTTTGACTAGCCCGTTTATTTCTTTACTCTAAAGAGCCCGAACTTGGCATGGCTATAAATTCGGGCCAGCCTAAGCCAAGCACTACGTGAAAATAACACATAAACCACACCTGCAAATATATAAAGAACCACTGCCCAAGTAGTAGTATAATAATCCATTGCCAATGTAATATCCCGAAAATCACGTTAAACAGTGACCTTGAGATCCGTGCCCGATTGGTCACAGGTTTGACCAATTAGGAGTTCAATAGTTAGCATAGAGTGTGATGAACGGATGAGATATGATAGTTTGACTGTGTGGTGTGTGATGTAAATGCGAAGTTACATACACCTATCGCGGTGCATGTGCTCAACACGCAAGTGAGAGGAGAGATAAAAGGGTTTAATAACCCTAAATCTGTATTTTAGGTTGTTGAGAGAGAAGTAAAGAAGAGAGAGAGGAGTAAAGAGGGTTGAACAAGGAGTTATTGTGAGTGATTGGAAGGGGGATTCAAGCATTAAAGAGATCGATTCAACGCGAAGGATCCGTTCAAGCCAAAGCTGGAACCCTAGCCTTTCCAACCACTTGATTTAAATTAATTTGAGATTGATTGAAGGTAAAATTCTTGTAGTTTAAATGCATAGATTAAAAGGTTAGATTGTGGTTAGATTCTAAGCCTTTATCCTTAGAAAAATAAGGGAAAAAAAAAAGGGGAAAAAGATTAGGAAGAACAGCCAAAAGGGGGCTGAATCTGGCCATTTCGATTAATCGAAATTGAGTTTCAATTAATCGATTTTGGACAAGAAGTTGAAAAGTCAGAGGACCTCGATCTCGATTAATTGAATTGATTTTCGATTAATCGACTTTGAATTTCGATTAATCGAATTGGGTATCGATTAATCGACTAGGAACCTACAGTGAACCCCAATGGAGGAAAGAAAAGAGCATGGAGAAATCGACTAATCGAAATGGGAGTTTGATTAATCGATTTAGAATTTCGATTAATCGATTTGGGATCGATTAATCGATTTGGGATCGATTAATCGATTTTGGAAACTTGATTACTCAAATTGAGAATCGACTGGATAGAATGGAGAATTTCGATTAATCGAATGGGGATTCGATTAATCGAATGGGAATCTCGATAATCGATATTGAATTACGATTAATCGATTTTGGAAATCGAGTAATCGAATCAGATTCGATTAATCGATTTTGGGGTTCGATTAATCGACTGTGCCAGTTTTTGTTGACTTTTGAGTTTGACTTTAAGATTCTTGGAGGGTCTTGGACCTTCTTTATTACATCTTTAGTGATGTATTTCACATGTTATGTGGTACCATAGGTGGTACGTGTGAGCTTGGACACAAGGAGCCACGTGGGACCTTGATGCATGATCAGACAGAGACTTGAGGTAGGGAACACCTTGAACATGTACTTTATTTTGTAAGAGCATGTATGTAGTGATATATAATTCAATTCAAAATGTTTTTATTACTTAAGAGTTTGTGAAAAGTGTGTGCGTGACATCAATAAGAGTAATTATAATGAGCCATCCCCAGGGGATGAGGAAGTAAAGAGATAAGAGCATCAGGTGTGATGCAAGTGAATGGATACATCCCAGGGATGTATCCAAGATTGAATCATGTTTGATAGAGCCTAACTGATATAAGATAGCACAATTACATGGTGAATAACTATATGTAAAGCACCTGATACTTTTATTATTTGAGGTTTGATAGGGTACCCCACCGACGTGGCGGGATATCCACGACTGACACGGCAAGATATCTGTGACCGATACGGCTGCAAAACCGTAGGCCAGTGCGAAGGCTTATCTGTACACAATAAGCACACCCCAGGAGTGTTGATTTGAGACAAGTGAAACCCCGCCACCAATCCCCAGGGGAAAGGGGCTTGGGTACTATTTGTATTCCTAAGGAATACGTTTAAAACTGTCTATATAGATGACGATGATGGGTATCTCATCGGGGATCGATGCTATATTACTCGGGGATTACTTAAGTTGAAAGTTTAAGTTTTGCTTTAGGCCTTTTCAGCATCATTCATGAATAAGTAAAAGACATGAGTAAACTACCAGTAAAACGTGATGTTTTTCAACTATTTTTCATCAGTAACTGCATAGACACATCATGCATGACATATCATGGAATATATGTGAGTGATAATTTATATGTTCAACTGTGTTTTGTTCCCTATTGAGCTAGGATGTAGCTCACCCTATAGACTATACGTCGCAGGTCCACTACTAGCAGCTGCCGAGGCTTCAGGAGACGCTGACCCCGGTGACTTGGACCTAGCACCTGGTGACGAGTTGGAGCCACCTCCTAAGGATTTCTTCTAGAGGACTCCGTTGTGCAGCTTGAGGGTTTTTGAGAGATTTTTATACGGCTTGGTATGTCAAGCCTTGTTGTGATTAAACAATGTATATACATAGATTTGGGATAATTCTTTTGGGCGAACCATCCGTGATGATTAACTATCATCGATGGTTTGGATCGGTTCTCCGTTCATGTAGAGCCATGAGGGTAGAATTGTATTTTGAGAAATGCTTATATAGTAAATTAATTCTACAGCTTCATTTACTATTTCAATTCAATTCATTGCTTGATATACCAATGTTCCATGCATAGCTAAGGGGCACGGTCAAGATGATCGTGCTGATGGCACGGGTTTCGGGGTGCCGAAATCCGGGCTGTCACAGTTGGTATCAGAGCTATTTCTTTTAGTAATTCTGACAATTACTCTTTTTGTCAAAACATAGGGACTTCTGCTAACGAAACTTTAGTTTCAAATGCAGCCGCAAATGTCATCTAGAGGAAGAGGCCGACCGATGGGAGGCCAACAGAGGAGTCTGCGTAGTGGAGATGATTACATCTCTCCTACCAATAGGGTATCTTTAGGAGGTACCGAGGCCCTAGGGGGCAGTAGTAGTAGACAGCATGATGGTGAGGATCGAGATCATCAGGATCAAGATCAAAGAGAACAGGAAAGAGTTAGAGAAAGACAAGAGGATAGAGAGGAGCGACAAAGGATGATGCATACCATGGAGACCATGGCAGCTGCCATGGCACAACAAGCCTCATCCTTTGCTGCTCATGCAGTGAGAGAACAGCAGCCACCTACACCACCTGTAGGACCCGCACTGTCTGTGCCCTCATCCTTTATTGAGTTTAAGAGGTTGAGACCTCCTTCATTTTCTGGGCAGGCAGACATGATGGTAGCTGAAAATTGGCTAATGGAAATGGAGAAGGTCTTTAGCGTGCTGACATGCACGGAAGATGAGAGTGTGAGATGGGCAGCCTACATGCTAGATGGGGAGGCTGGGCCTTGGTGGAAGTCCGTGATACGGACTAGGGCTCAGGAGACCCCGGAGTTGCCCTGGACGTGGGAGGAGTTTGTTGAAGAGTTCAACAAACAATATTTTCCGAAAGTAGTAAGAAATCAACTTGAGATACAATTTCTACAATTAGTGCAAGGGAGAATGACAGTGAGAGAATATGGGGTGGAGTTTCTACGACTTGCCCGTTTTGCTCTGGATTACGTCGCTACCGACGTGATGAAGTCTAAGAGGTTTCAGCAAGGCTTGAAGCCTGAGGTTAGGGGAGGCGTAGCTCCATTTCAGCTGAGGACCTATGAAGAGGTCATGAGCAAGGCATTGGTTGTGGAAGAAGAAAATACAAATAGATATAGACAGAGAGAGCAACAGAGAGGAGGAAATGATCAAGGAAGATCGGGGAACTACGAACCGGTGAATAAAAAGCCGAGGTTCGTGGCCCAAAATCAGAGACCACAGTTTCAAGGGAATTTCGGAAGGCCGGCGCAATAACAACACCAACAGAGGTTTCTATTACTTGCGTCGGAGAGACCTTTACGCTATGAGAGCCCTGCCATGTCTACTGGCGCCACTATCACACAGGGTTCTCGTATCGTTTCTTCCGCGCCTCGAGAGACTTGTGCAAAGTGTGGCAAGCCTCATAGAACGGTGGATTGCAGAGCAGGGACTAGGGGTTGTTTTCGATGTGGCAAGGTGGGCCACTTGATCAAAGATTGCCCCGAGACGGATAAAGGAAAGACGACTTCGGTTGCAGCACCACGACCCATTCAAGCACGGAAGCCGGTCATTCATGGGAGAGCCTATGCAGTCACTGCTCAGGAAGCAGGGAACGTGCATGACGTCATCCAAGGTGAGACTCTTTTAAATTAAAGAAATTTTTATTTCATTAAAATTTTAGATAGAGAAGGTGCATGCATTAGGAATTTATATAGATTCTTTTTCTCAATACTAAATTTATATGTGAATTAGGGGTGTAAATTGAAGTGTAAATTATTGTATGTATGTATGTATACTATAGGTACGTTAACTATATATGAGAAAGGATGTCAGAGATATGACGCTAGAGTGTTGATAGACCCAGGGTCTACCCACTCATTCGTCACTCCACGTTTTGCCAAGAGGATGAAGATTGTTCCAGAGGTGTTGGACTTCGTCCTATCTATGTCTATTCCGACTGGAGAGTTAGTGGACACGGAGTTAGCTTGCAAATCTCTCATTATAGCAGTTCGAGACCTAGAGGTGCATGAGTTGAAAGCAAAGTTGATACTGCTGGACATGCAAGGGTTTGATGTGATCCTTGACCTGTTGATCAATTGCAAGAACAAGGTCGTCATTTTCAGACCCAATACAAGAAGATCATTTCTGTTTCAAGGAGTGAGGTTGTCATCTATGCCACTGATCTCAGCAGTAAGGGCCGAGAAAATGATCAGAAAGGGTTGTAGTGGATACTTGGCTTTCTTAAAAGAGGACAAGGAAGAAAAGAACATCATCTTTGAGATAGCAGTTGTGCGAGACTTCGCCGACGTGTTTCCAGAAGAATTGCCTGGATTACCTCTAGAAAGAGAAGTAGAATTCGCCATTGACTTAGCATCGGGAACGGAGCCTATTTCGAAAGCGCCATATAGAATGGCTCATGCTGAGTTGAAGGAGTTGAAAGAACAACTGCAAGAGCTCATGGACAAGGGGTTTGTCAGACCGAGCGTGTCTCCATGGGGAGCACCGGTCTTGTTTGTCAAGAAGAAAGATGGGTCAATGTGACTATGCATTGACTATCGACAATTGAACAAACTCACTGTGAAGAACCGCTACCCTTTGCCTAGAATTGATGATTTGTTCGATCAACTGTAAGGAGCAAGGTATTTTTCCAAGATCGATCTGAGATCTGGATACCATCAGTTGCGAGTCAAGGCAGAGGACATTCAGAAGACAGCTTTTAGGACACGGTATGGACACTATGAATTCTTTGTGATGCCGTTTGGGTTGACGAATGCTCCGATGTCGTTTATGGATCTGATGAATCGAGTGTTTAAACCACACTGGACTCCTGCGTCGTAGTGTTCGTTGATGATATCTTGATATACTCCAAATCCAAGACGGAACACGAAGAACATTTGCGGATTGCTCTACAGACGCTACGTGAACACCAATTGTACGCCAAACTCAGCAAATGTGAGTTTTGGTTAGAAGAGGTTAGCTTTTTGGGACATGTTGTCTCAAAGCACGGTGTCACTGTAGATCCAACAAAGATAGAAGCAGTGGTTAAATGGGAGAAACCAAAGACAGTGACCGATGTCCGAAGTTTTCTTAGGTTAGCAAGCTACTATCGACGTTTCGTCGAGGGGTTTTCAAAGATATCAGGACCTCTCACGAAACTGACACGAAAAGACTCAAGATTTGAGTGGAGTGAGGCATGTGAGAAGAGTTTTCAAGAACTCAAGACGAGACTCACTTCAGTTCCAGTACTAGCGATTCCTTCAGGCAGTGGAGGATACGCAGTGTACAGCGATGCGTCATACAATGGTTTAGGTTGTGTGCTCAACCAACACAAGAAGGTGATAGCTTACGGATCAAGACAGCTGAAAGAACACGAGAAAAATTACCCGACTCATGACTTAGAGCTAGCAGCAGTCATTTTTGCGCTGAAGATTTGGAGACATTACTTGTATGGTGAGACATTTGAAATTTTCACCGATCATAAGAGCCTCAGATACCTATTTACACAGAAAGAGCTCAACATGAGACAGCGCAGATGGATGGAGTTCCTCAAGGATTATGATTGTTCTATACAGTACCATCCAGGCAAGATGAACGTAGTAGCCGATGCCTTGAGTCGGAAGGGTTCAGCTCAGTTAGCTTGTTTGATTTTGGGTATACACCGGTGGAAATTATTGGAAGACCTGGTACTTTACGATGCGAACATTGAGTCGAAAGCTACAGGATCCTTTTTGGCTAACATATCAGTGAAGCCAGTAATATTTGAGCATATCCACGATCTACAGATGAAAGATCCAACATTAACAAAGATTCATCAAGACATGATTGAGGGCATCAGGCCGAACTTCTCAGTAAAAGAAGCTAGTTCTTTATTGTTCAAGGGCCGTCTCTGCATTCCGGACAATGCCGATCTAAGATGAACGATTCTTGATGAAGCTCATAAATCAAATTATGCTATCCACCTTGGTAGCACCAAAATGTAGTGAGACTTGAAAAAGAACTACTGGTGGAGAGGTTTGAAGCAAGACGTGGCCGAATATGTGTCACGGTGTTTGACTTGTCAGCAGGTGAAGATTGATTATAGACATCCGGCTGGACTATTATAGCCTTTACCAATACCAGAATGGAAGTGGGAATCGATCTCGATGGATTTTATTGTTGGATTGCCGCGTACTGCCAAGAGACACAATGCCATTTGGGTCGTCGTAGATCGATTGACCAAATCAGCGTACTTTTTGCCGTACAATATGATGTATACGGCAGAAAGACTGGCAGACCTATACATAAAGGAGATTGTAAGACTACATGGGATTCCAAGCAGCATAGTTTCAGATCGTGATCCACTTTATACATCTAAGTTTTGGAAAAAATTTCAAGAAGGAATGGGAACATGACTAGATTTTAGTTCAGCTTTCCATCCTCAAACCGATGGGCAGACCGAATGAGTGAATCAAGTGATAGAAGACATGCTCAGAGCGTGCATGCTGGATATGCAAGGATACTGGGATGAGTATCTACCGTTGATCGAATTTGCATACAACAACAGTTTCCAAACGAGCATTGGCATAGCACCGTATGAAGCTCTGTATGGACGACGATGTAAATCACCCCTCAATTGGGAAGAAACAGGTGAAAAGTTTATTTTGGGACCAGAACTGCTTGAAGACAACGCCACTGTCGTGCGTATAATTAGAGAGAGGTTGAAGTCAGCACAGAGCAGACAGAAAAGCTACGCTGACATCAAGTGGACTAATGTCGACTATAAGGTGGGTGAACACGTGTTTGTGAAAGTGTCACCTATGAAAGGCGTAATGAGGTTTGGCAAGAGAGGGAAGTTAAGTCCCCGTTATGTTGGACCATTTGAAATTTTGGGACGCGTAGGAGAAGTTGCTTATCGCATTGGACTACCACCGCTATACGATCGAGTGCATAACGTTTTCCACATATCGATGCTCAGAAAGTATGTAAACGATCCATCTCATGTGTTAGGAAGCCAACCTTTGGAGATGTGTGAGGACATGAGCATGATAGAGGAACCAGTGGAAATCTTGGATCGAAAGGAACAAGTACTGCGCATTAAAGTGATTCCCTTAGTGCTTGTCCGATGGAACAATCATTCGAACGAAGAGGCTACTTAGGAACGAGAGGCTGATGTGAAAGAACAATATCTAGCCTTGTTTCCAACGACTTGAGAATCCAATGTAAACCACAAGCGTGTTTGTGGAATCTCAACAATACTTGTAATTCAATGAAAAGTTTTGATCAAAGTATGATAAAGGAACAAATTTTTTATACACATGACCTTGAGGATGTGTTTTGTGGAACTAAGAATCACTTGATATCATACACTACCAAAATAAATCAAATAAACAAAGAATCAGAGAATTTGTAGAAATTGAGCAAAACCGATTAATCGAATTTCAAATCGATTAATCGATTTTGTTCGATTAGTCGACTGGCATGTGCCAGTGACTGGAAACTTGAGTAAGAGTTAGAAATTTTATAGAATGAAATTTTGATTAATCGAAACCGAAATCGATTAATCGAACAAACTGTGAATGTTAGAAGAATTTAGAGGGAATTACTGAAATTTCGATTAATCGAGGAGATTTCGATTAATCGATTTGCGATTTCGATTAATCGAACTGGGAGTTCGATCAATCGAATAACTTAAGGGACTTATGAAAATTTTAAGTCAGAGAAACGATTTCGATTAATCGATGTGAAATTCGATTAATCGATTTGAGATTTCGATTAATCGAACCATAGTTCGACTAATCGAAGAACTTAAAGAATCCTGAAAATTTTGGAAGGGACTGCACGATTTCGATTAATCGAAGTGAATTTCGATTAATCGATTTTGAAATTTTGATTAATTGAAATGGATTTCGATTAATCGACTGGCTCGCGCCAGTGAGCTCTAAAACTTGAATTTTTAAACGGATACGATTTCGATTAATCGAAATGATTTCGATTAATCGATTTTGACTTTCGACTAATCGATTTTGGAAATCGATTAATCGATTTTGCGCTGCTTAACCTAGTTTTGAATCTCGATTAATCGAGCCGGGGCCTATATTTATAAAATTGGGGATTTCACTCCCCATTCGAAATCATTTGATTTCTTTTTCTCGTTGGGCGTTTCTTCTTCTTCTTCTTCTCCAACCATTCGACGCCCTAGGGTTGCATCTCCGTTGGTTTTCGGATCGGATTCACGTGCTAGGGCATCCAAAACCCACGGTAAATCCTAAATTCATATTTTTCTTTCAATTCGAGCTAGAGAAAACCCTAGATTTTGCTATTTCACCAAAAATGCCGCCCAAAACCCGGTTGTCTTCGAATAAGGCGACCTCTAAGCTTCCGGTTCGGCGTAAGAATGCCGCACCACCACCACCTACCCCATCACCCGTGAGGACCCCATCACCATCGACATCGGACACCACATCCAGGTCGACAAGCGCGTCTTCGCGTGGGTCTTCACGCGAGTCTACACCTATGCTGCCACAACCCACTAACGTGGTACAACCCAATGAGTGGTGGGCCGCAAAGACCTTTGAGGTCGAGTACCTCATTGACCCTACCCTCTTCACAAATCCCGATGTACCGGGTGAGACCCAATGGGCTCGTAACTACCTTAGGAATGCCGGTCTCGGCAACCTTCTCAAATGAATCCGGGGTTCTTACTACCCTAGATTGGTGAGGTTGTTCTACCAGGGCCTGGCCGATGGCCCTACCGACGACGTGATCTTGACCAACATCGAGGGTCGAGAATACACGATCACCCGTCACCATATACACGAGGTGCTCGAGTGCTACCTCGATTTCACCCCTGAGACCACCCTATTCCCACCCTTTGAGGAGAACCCTAGGTTTGAAGAGGTCAAGACCCGCATGACCAACGGAAAAAGGGGTCGGGATCCTCCATCAAGAGGGTCGACCTTCCCCACTACATGTGGATTCTTGATTCCATAATCAAGTGTAATCTCTACCCGCTGCGGTACGACACCGAGCGGATAGATATGGTGCAGCAGGCACTGTATGTGGCCTTCTGTGGCCGGTGGTTCGACGCCACCATGCTCATCCTCGAGGGGATGAGATATATTAAAGGAAAGTTAATGAAGGGCGACTTAAGGCCCAAGGAGAAGATGCCCTATGCTCGCCTCATCTCGAGCATGTTCGAGTGCTACTCCAACGATCCCTCCTACACTATCTCGCCTCACAAGGTGAGGGCTACGGACCGCGTGAAGACGTTTTCGAAGTCTTCATGGACCCGTAGCTACAACTTGCTGAAGCGGACTCTACCGGCTCCGGGTCCGGCTCCAGCAGCAGCAGCAGCAGTAGCACCACCACCACCCCCACCACCACATCAGGACCCACCCGTGGGTGGGGCACACCCAGCCGAGCCGTCAGTGGAGAGGGCTACCTCTCATACCACAGCCTCACCGACACCGCCAGCTCACTCTGCGCCCGCTACACCCACATCATCATACCGCCGGCGCGCAGCTCCATCCGGTCCTACCATTGAGGAGGTGTTGGCTCGCATGGAGGCCAACAACAAGCGGATGAACCGGAGGATGGATTTCCTTATGTTCCATACCCTCCGCTACATCTACCCGTCGGACTACCAGTGCTACCTCGCTCAAGAGGAGGAGTGGACTACAGGATGGACCGCCTTCCACAGAGGTCCCGTCTTCCACCCGACCACCGCCACTACCGGCGCTGCTCCTTCCACATCTACATCCACCGAGACGCAAAGACTTACACGCAGCCTTGCCGCTGGCCTCCGACCACCACAAAGACAAACTTCACCACCAGACTCACGGCCACGACCGGCCCCTATAGCTTCGTCAGCTCAGATGGAGCAGCCTACTCCACCACCCGATCAGCCTGGCGAGGGGACGACATGAGTCTTAGACTACCATACTTTGCATTGTATTTTGGTTTTATAGAAACATTTTGTTTGTACCTTGGTTTAAATCCATGTAAACATTTTGTAAAAATTTCTGTTCATCAATATAAATATTTTGTTACTTTTCTACGACTGTTATCTGTTATGCGATGTCTCTGTGTTTGTTCTATTTCGTGTAACTTGACTGGACCACCTCACCCAAGAGTGTGGGGGGGGGGGGAACCCAGACCTATGCACCTTTGGGTTATTTTCGAGGACGAAAATTCCCAAGGTGGGGAGGATGTAATATCCTAAAAAATCACGTTAAACAGTGACCTCGGGATCTGTGCCCGATTGGTCACAGGTTTGACCAATTAGGAGTTCAATAGTTAGCATAGAGTGTGATGAAAGGATAAGATGTGATAGTTTGACTGACTGTGTGGTGTGTGATGTAAATGCGAAGTCACATACACTTATCGCGGTGCATGTGCTCAACACACCAGTGAGAGGAGAGATAAAAGGGTTTAATAACCCTAAATCTGTATTTTAGGTTGTTGAGAGAGAAGTAAAGAAGAGAGAGAGAGGAGTAAAGAGGGTTGAACAAGGAGTTATTATGAGTGATTGGAAGGGGGATTCAAGCATTAAAGAAACCGATTCAACGCGAAGGATCCGTTCAAGCCAAAGCTGGAACCCTAGCCTTTCCAACCACTTGATTTAAATCAATTTGAGATTGATTGAAGGTAAAATTCTTGTAGTTTAAATGCATAGATTAAAAGGTTAGATTATGGTTAGATTCTAAGCCTTTATTCTTAGAAAAATAAAGGAAAAAAAAAAGAAAGGGAAAAAGATTAGGAAGAACAGCCAAAAGGGGGCTGAATCTGGCCATTTCGATTAATCGAAATTGAGTTTCGATTAATCGATTTTGGCCAAGAAGTTGAAAAGTCAGAGGACGCCGATCTCGATTAATCGAATTAATTTTCGATTAATCGACTTTGAATTTCGATTAATTGAATTGGGTATCGATTAATCGACTGGGAACCTACAGTGAACCCCAGTGGAGGAAAGAAAAGAGCATGGAGAAATCGACTAATCGAAATGAGAGTTTGATTAATCGATTTAGAATTTCGATTAATCGATTTGGAATTCAATTCAAAATGTTTTTATTGCTTAAGAGTTTGTGAAAAGTGTGTGTGCGTGACATCAATAAGAGTAATTATAATGAGCCATCCCCAGGGGATGAGGAAGTAAAGAGATAAGAGCATCAGGTGTGATGCAAGTGAATGGATACATCCCAGGGATGTATCCAAGATTGAATCATGTTTGATAGAGCCTAACTGATATAAGATAACACAATTACATGGTGAATAACTATATGTAAAGCACCTGATACTTTTGTTATTTGAGGTTTGATAGGGTACCCCACCGACGTGGCGGGCTTATCCGTACACAGTAAGCACACCCCAGGGGTGTTGATTTGAGACAAGTGAAACCCCGCCACCAATCCCCAGGGGAAAGGGGTTTGAGTACTATTTGTATTCCCAGGGAATACGTTTAAAACTGTCTATATAGATGACGATGATGGGTATCTCATCGGGGATCGATGCTATATTACTCGGGGATTACTTAAGTTGAAAGTTTAAGTTTTGCTTTAGGCCTTTTCAGCATCATTCATGAATAAGTAAAAGACATGAGTAAACTACCAGTAAAACGTGATGCTTTTCAACTGTTTTTCATCAGTAACTGCATAGACACATCATGCATGGCATATTATGGAATATATGTGAGTGATAATTTATATGTTCAACTGTGTTCTGTTCCCTATTGAGGTAGGATGTAGCTCACCCTATAGACTATACGTCGCAGGTCCACTACTAGCAACTGCCGAGGCTTCAGGAGACGCTGACCCCGGTGACTCGGACCTAGCACCTGGTGACGAGTTGGAGCCACCTCCTGAGGATTTCTTCTAGAGGACTCCATTGTGCAGCTTGAGGGTTTTTGAGAGATTTTTATACGGCTTGGTATGTCAAGCCTTGTTGTGATTAAACAATGTATATACATAGATTTGGGATAATTCTTTTGGGCAAACCATCCGTGATGATTAACTATCATCGATGGTTCGGATCGGTTCTCCGTTCATGTAGAGTAATGAGGGTAGAACTGTATTTTGAGAAATGCTTATATAGTAAATTAATTCTGCAGCTTCATTTACTATTTCAATTTAATTCATTGCTTGATATACCAATGTTCCATGCATAGCTAAGGGGCACGGTCAAAATGATCGTGCTGATGGCACGGGTTTCGGGGTGCCGAAATCCTGGCTGTCACAACCAAAACCAATAATTTATTATAATAAAACAGTGATTTAATTACTTAACCCTCATCACGTGCAACTCTAACCTTCATCACGTGCCAAATCTATCGGGAGGACCCTATTTCCAATCTTTCTCCCTTTATTATGCAAACAAAACGACCGGCTTCCTTATTCATCTCTTTCTTTCTCTCTCAAACCCTCGCCTCTCTCCTCTTCCTCTCTCTCTCGACAAATCGTCTAATTTAGGCCTAGGGTTCCAAATTGACCTTGATTTCTTGGCATAAAAAATAAGCTGAATTCAATGATCTCTAAGCTTCTATCTCGAGATTTCATGGCCGAAATCAGACGATAGTAGATTGATAAGCTAAGAATA
Source organism: Chloranthus sessilifolius (assembly GCA_021018995.1). Lineage (NCBI taxonomy): Eukaryota > Viridiplantae > Streptophyta > Magnoliopsida > Chloranthales > Chloranthaceae > Chloranthus > Chloranthus sessilifolius. The sequence continues at coordinate 129,895,918 of CM037586.1, read as the reverse complement.
GTCAGATCATTGAACAATGATGAAGAAGGAGATCTCGCAGTTGGATTGTTTCTGGTGTAAATCCCTTTCCATAGCATCGGGCTTGGGATCTTCGATCCGATCGCAGTAATTGAATCGATGCATCACTGCATGATTTTAGGGTTTTGACAGATTCTTTAGGAATTCGGAGGACGGATTGGGTGAGGAAGCATTCGGTTTGGGAATTAGGTTTTGTTCGAAGTATTATTCACTCATTTGGAGGTATTCGCTGCGATTTTGAAGGTTTCAAAACCAATAGGTGGACTTCTTCGTTGATTTCTTCCTCTTCTTTTACTTCTTCTACAACTTCTACAACTTCTCATCTCCTTGTTCTAACAATTTTTTTTTCGTTTGCTATGGTCTGATTCAGGCCTAGGGTTCGAAATCGATCTCGATTTGTCTGCCAGCAAGGATGAAATCCCTAGCCTCCATCTCCCTCTCTTCTCTCTTATGAAATCCCTAGCTTCCCCTATCATTGCAGCCATAGAGATTCTCACAATCCTTCTTAGATCTACAAAATCTCATTTCCAAGACCTAGAAATCCCCTAGTCGGATCTATGAAATCGGTGTTATTTGGGCTCTAATTGTTTCGAGTTGATCGAAAAAATAGGAAAATTTTGGCTCGTTGAAAGAGAAGATGGCTGGCGAGGTAGAAGATTGAGCCGAGACATGGATCACGAGGCTGATGCTTTCTGTGCGGATCTGATGATGATCACTCGTCATGTACTCAATGAGCAATCGAAGAACCCCGAATCTCGAGGAGATTTCAGCATCTTGCTCAGCAACATTGTTTCCGGATGCAAGTTCATTTGTGCTGCCATAAACAAGGTTCGTCAATTTGGTTTTGTTTGATTTGACATTAATCATCTATTCGTATAAGTAATTTTAACTCATTTTTAATTAGTATGGTTAATGTTTAAAATTTCAGTAATGAGAGATTTTGTTCGAGTTTTTAAAATTTAATCAAGGTCCGATTTTTCTTAATTGATTAATTAATCGATTGTGTATTGAATATGGATTGAAAGTTTTGGGATTTTTCTTAATTGATCACTTAATCGATTGTGTATATAACATGAAGTACCAAATTTGGTGACAATGACATTGTTTTTAATGCCCTCATGTTGCTGGATTTTTTAAATTTAATCAATGGTTTATGGTCACGAATCAGATGGTAGAGATCATGTTTCGTGCCAATTTTTACCATCAAAGATATTTACATCGTAGCCTTCAAATCAGGTGCTTAGATGGTATTCCACGAGATACAAATCCCAAAATATTAAGTCTTTTAAACTTTGGGCCACAGTACAAATCTCCCCTGCAAGTTGTAGTGTCCATGGACTATATTCAGCTCAAAGACTGCCATTGCCACAATGAGGCAAAAAAAGTGCCTTTATTAGAGCTTCTGGCCAACATAAAGTTTGACCTCAATCCATCAACATGTTGGCCTGCCATACATCTCAATTGATGAAGTGGGTGAGCCACTATAGTGTTGCACGGCTGTGCAGTCTTATAGAATGACTTGTGCATCGTAGTTGGACCTGAACACAGTCTTCCTTTCAATATCTAGCATTAAGATCACAGGTCAATCACACCATGTCAAAGAGGTGTGTACCTTTCGTGAGGTTTGATCGGTTTTGCGGAGAGAAATTGACCCATGCACTACCCTAAGAACACAGCCCTGTTCATCAAATATAAATTATCTTTCAAATGATATTGCCCAGAAAAGAGTTGTTGTTCAGCAAATATAAATTATCTTTCAAATGCTATTACCCAGAAAAGAGTTGTCGCAACGGTTTAGTGACTTGGGTTTCCTCCCTAAGGTCACGGGTTCAAAACGACTCCCTTCTGCCATATGGCTTAGTCCAAGCCCAAATTTGGGATACCCTATGTTATAAAAAAATACTAAAAAAATCCCAATGCATTAGCTCAAGGGCTGATGGAAATGATTAGGGAATTTACTTGCGAGCGTTTTTATCTATGGGAGTAGGTGACACTCAATTAATCCATAACTTTTTAAAAAATGTTTCCATTCATCGAGTGCAATAATGGATGATCTAGATTCATCGTTCATCCTTACATGCTGAGCAATAATCAATTAGAAATTATTGTCTCCCCTACCATAAAAAGCATGTAGACATTTGTACATAATTTTACTAAAAGGAAACAAAAAACATATAAAATAAACGGAATGCATGCTAATTGTAAAATCTACATATAGTCCTTGCAAACAAAATGGAGTACAAAGTAAAAAAAAAAAAAAACAGAACAACCCGCTTATTAGAAGCAAAGTGAATTCAATATGGGGATGGTGCAACGTCCTCGAAAGTTGTGTTGACTGAATAGAAGGGTGATGTAATTCTTGAAAATTAGAGCAGAGGCAATCGATTTATAAGCAGCTTCACTGAAATACTCTCCATCCCAATTAACAAATAAGATTGGCTTGTCACACACGAAACCTCCTTGCCCACAATGACCGATCCCTATGTCATAGTTGAATTTTGCAACGTTTTCTCCGCAGCACACTGATAGCACATCACTTGAGAAACCTGATTAATGACAAAATTGAAGAATATGTTAATGCTTCCTGAGGCAGCACATTATAATTCTCAAAAATTAAGTCTATAAACAGAGCTTACCATATTGAATAGGGTTGTTGAATAAACGAAAGCCTGCATTGTAGTTGTTTGCATACATGATATTAACATAGGGATACACATCTCTTCGCAGTTGGATATTGTATTGGAGTAGCGTGTTGTGGTACTCAGCTTGTTCATTTTTATCTCTTAGACACACATTTTGGGGATCAATGCCAAGAGCGCTGCCACTAACAAAAGCTGGATTTCCATAATAGTATGGAAGACATCCCATTGGAAACATCCCAGGCACCATAATATTAGTCGCTCCAATAGTAATCAATTCCTGGAATTAAAGAAAATAAAATAAAAACTATATTCATTAATAATAGTGATAACAACAAATAGCACGTATCGATTTAGCATAGCAAAATAGAGGATTTCTTACCATGATGGTTTGGGTGATAACATTGACAACATCACGAACCACATCTGTGTTAATCCCCATAAACTTGTAATCTCTTTCTCCAATCTCTCCAACTACTAGTAGCAATCTCTTTAGATATTCATGGCAATCTAGTGGGCAATCAAATAGACAAATTAGATGGCAGATCTAACAAATATATTACTTAAAAGAATGACTATTTATTTAACTTAGATATGAAATAAAGAGAATGGATATGAGAATCACCTGTCTCAGTAGAGCATAGAGAAGGTAACAACTTCTTGAACCAGTCAAGTTGAACTAGAAGAGTGCTATTTGTTGCTACTTCTGTTCTATCATAAAAATAAGGAGTATCCATTACTGTAGCTCCTACAATTGCAAAATGGGCTCCTTTTCTATATCTTGGGCTCTTAGTGCTGATAAATATGGAGGTAAAAATGGAAGACCAAAAGCTTCCGCTGAAAAATCCAAATGAAATATTATGTTAGCACTTATATTGTAGTTCTTTGTTCCTATATTACTTGAAACCAACTAAGCTTATATTTTCACAATAAAGGGGCATTAATGAAATATTAATGCCCTCATATTTTTAATATCCTCAAGTACATATTGATGTGATTTGTCTGTGTTTTGTTCACAATCTTAGGGAGCATTTGGCTGCCCAGGCAATTCCCTCGATCTCATTCGCAGCCACCTACTTTATGAGTGAGATGATAGCAGTTCTCACATCTCATTTGAATTGGAGAGGAAATGCAAATTTAATAACTGATCCACATGTTTTAAAGGGCAGCCACATGCTCTTGCTTGCGATGATTAAAGAATTAAATCATTGACAAAATGTGCCCAACCAAAACCCCCCTAAGCTTACCGATAAAAAAAAAACAAAACAAAAGATTGGTTTTTGAGTTAGGTTGCCATTTATTAATTTTGACTGATTAGTTTAGGGCCTACGCTTTTTCATAGGTGCATGCCTTAAGAATGCATGAACTCATTACTTTTATCATGGCTTCTTTCAGTGGACCCGACCACGGGTGATTTATCTCCATGCCTCGGAATTCTTCTTCCATTCGTAGGACATGTGCTGCTTTTGCTCTTCTCCAGGTAATTAAAGAATTCTTTTAACTTCTAAGCTTGTTCCAAATGAAACTAAAATGCCAGTTTTTTTAAAGCATTTTTTGGGTCCATGGAGATGATTTTTCTCCATTTTATGCAGCGAGGTCTTTTCACATACCTCTGCCTTGTGATAGATATATCTCCAAATCTTATAACTTCTAAGCATGTTATTAGTAAAAAAAAAACACTTCTAAGCTTGTTCCAAATGAAAACTAAAATGGCAGTTCCTTTGAAGCGTTTTTTGGTTAATGGAGATGATTTTCCTCCATTTTATGCAGTGAGGTCTTGTCACATACCTCCTACTTGTGACAGGGATATGTCCAAATCTTTAAATTGCTGTCACATATCAAATTTTATTGAAATTTTCCAAAGAGATCATTCCAATAATACTGAAACCCGTAAGCTTTTCTTAATTTGACAAATACATTGAATTTCCATTTGGTAATGCTAGGTTTCTCGCCCATTAAATTCCTTAAAATGCTAAAAAATACTAAATTGGGCGAGAATCCAGCAGCAATTAAAACTTGCTTCTGGATTCTCGCTTTTGTAGGAATAATTTTTCTCAAGTTACATTTTATGTTCTTTATATTCCATCAAATATTTGATTTCCAAAATTGAAAATTGTGATGCAGTCTTCTGAACAACACTTGATAAGTATATGAAATGTAAATTTTTCTCAAATCCTAGGTGATGCCCTAATGGAAGTAAGAAAGGGTTCCATACACTCATTTATCGCTAATGTTGCCTAAGTATATGGGACGAAGATTTTATTGTGTATCTAGTTCTATAAGTATTGCATGTTTCTGTTATGATTATACGTTGAGCAGGTATTAGATACCTGACCTGAGTGCCAGCGGTGGCACTTGGGTCAGTTTCCTTTGTTCAAATGGTCAGGCCTCAGGAAATGCACTACTATTTATGAAAGGAAAATCAGTGAAAGTTAACTTTTTGACTTTTTTACCGATTTGGTGCTCTAAATTTTATCAGTGCATTTACCAAGGCTATCAGTTTGCGATTGTCCTGAGTGCTGCCTTTGGCACTCGGGTGGGTACTTTATACTAATTCTTATATATTTTTCTTGGTTCTCTTCTCTTCCATTGCATTTTCTGTTGCTTGTAGTAGAATTTACGTCAATGTCCTTTTATGAACCCAGAGACCGGTGCTTGGGAAAGTGCCCTTACGAACACTTTATCTCTGGTGATCGAACCATTTCTTTTCTAATTGGGCAATTCAGCCTTGTAGTAGACATGACTCATTGATCAACGACCGACAACTTATTGTTTCCGGTAACTATGGACCCACTACAGTTGGAGGCTGATCCTTGAAAAGAAATTATATTTTTGTTATTTATCCTTATATAAAGTAATAAACTTAGATCCAATTCGAAGGTATATAGAAAAACAAGACTAATCATGAAAACTTGCAAGTTCCGATATTGTCAACCTTCCGGTTGAGCTACAGGCCCAACCCCAAAATCATTTGTTGACAGAAGGTTTGGTTTCAACCCTAGGTGGTAAATGTTTAAAAAGGTTAACTAAGTCTGGTCCCTATTTAGTAAATATTTTAGGGCTGCTTGCATAAAAAATTAAACTTGAAAAATGGCATATTTAGATTTATAAATAAGATGGATTCCCATGGATTCTGAGCTTATAGGCATCTATAGGAGTCTTTTGTTTTCTACTCATTGGATAGCTTGTCTATGTTAATGGAAAAAGAAAAAGTATTTAATGTGCCCAACACATCTAGACGGGTTTTTTTATTTGCAAGTGCGAGGATACTTTTCCTATTTTTTTTCTCTAGGAAAATGAAGAATTTTTCAGACTTACTTTTTCTGGTCTTAAATCATATCCAAACAATGGTTAACTTATATAAAAAATTGATGACTATTTGATTAAAATCCAAAAATAATAATTAATGGGAGAGTCGCTAAAATTTTTCTTCACTAGTTTCCTTAGCATTATAACAAAATAATGTCTGGTCCCATTTTAATGATAAATTGAATGCAATTTTATATTGGGATATTGCAGTGGATGATAGTGCAACTACGAATTCTGGGCCCTTCCTTTGTGACGATATCATGGCATTGAAGGGCTTGGATATCATTTCTGAAGAGCTTGAAGTAGTCCATTCAGCACTGGAACCTGCACGAGTTGAGATCTCCCCTAATGTCATAGAGCCTAAGCCTGCAATGAAGAAGCCTGTTAAGCCAAAGTGGCTTAAAATGTAGATCTGCATCTTATCCTTGAGGTACATATTTACTGCATTAGTTTTCATTTTCATAGCAGTTACAGAGCAATACTTAATTAATTAGTTAATTATTATTTTTTTTAACTTGAGCAGTTTGTTACTGCTCTGTTTGATGTAGTAGCATTTCATGACAACATTTTTGTATATGGTCAGCCATCTGAGATGTTCGGGTGGAAGGCCGTCATGTAGATAAGAGGATTCAGCCAAAAATCACATTGATGGCTTGATAGTATTGATCAAGAGCATGAAAATTAGTTGTTAAAGAGGATGGGAAATGATCCACTTTATTGCTAAAAAAGTTCTTTGATCAGATTGTTAGGACTCTATGGCGAATAACACCTAAAGTTTTTGAAATTTCTTAATTTACCCTACCTTATTTGGAGTTTGGATCTATGATCATTAATTATATATATTTTAAATCAAGAGATTTGTTATCCAAAAAGTTTCCCAAGCATAGTTTGTTATGTGGTTTCAGATTAAACAATGCTATTATTTCTCTTCTTATATATAGACTCCAATTAATATCGAGTACAAAAGAGTTGGTATGTGTAACCGATCCATCCCTAAACAAGATTGAGAATTGGTCACTGATTTTGGACACATGGCAGTATTTTTCAGGAAGTGTGCCACATGATGTGCATGACAAGGTAAAGATCCGATGGGTCGAAAATTGCATCGAAAAAACATTTCCATCATGTAAGTCAAAGCACTCAATAATATCTAAAATTTAGCTATTCATTTTAAGTTTTTTGACTGCTTTGAATCACATGATAGTGATGTCTTTTAGATTATGGTCTTCGCATCCCATTGCACACTTTCTAGAAAAATAGTGCCATCTGTCAAAAAAGTAAGTTGTTCTCAATCTTGCTTCAGAACGGGTCGATTACCATATACCAACCCCTAAAGTAAATATTGATCTTTGTTTATTTATTATTACTATTATTTTTAAACTCTAGGATAACCTACATCCTAAATTCCTAACAACATTTAACTTTGGTCTGAGATCCTGGGCACCCGCAAAAAAATTATTTGACATATTCACGCTAGTGGCTGCTCAAGTTTTGCTCTAGGTTTTGGTTATTGAGCTGAATTGTATTCTTATCGCTTATATATGACTTGCAGAATAGCTCCATTCAGAAACAGTTCGATAGACAAATGGTAGAGAAAGACACAAGTGACAACTGGTGCCGCTGCTTTAAAGGGCAAATTACATGCTTTTAATCAGGTCTGTACCAACAGCTAGACTGGGGAGATGTTAATGGTCTGTAAACGTGGGTGTCTAAATTTGTGATTGAGGTTTCATACTTTTCTTTTGGGTGCAGAACATTAGTGCACAAGTGGCTGCATATATGAGAGACCCAAGTAAAATGATTAAGAGGATGCAGTTGACGAGGGCTACTATGAGAGACCCAAGTAAAATTGATTGTTACTATGTTATCTATGTATTTTCTTTAATGCACTTTCTACGGGGTTGTGTCAGTAGTTTCTATGCAGTTTTTCTTTCTTTTTTAGAATAGTCGATAAATATTTGAATTGAATGGCTTTTTAATTCGGTGAAAGTAAGATGGCTTACTTCACTGGATCATGTTTCTTTAGCAAAAATGGTGTATAGCAGCAGCGGAACCCATCTCTGTCCGCGCTTATGTGGCACCAAGTGACTGGCTGCATTGCTTGGGCGTCACTACTTCATCGACACTGGTAGTTAAAGCCACGAGCAAAGGCCAACCGCCTTATGAACTTTCGAATTCTCACAGAAGTATCATAACTGTCCATCTCAGGCGTGTGGAGATTCAAAAAAACCACTTGAAATGAAGCGCCAGCAATGCCTAGAGCATTCAAACATTGGAACCCAGAAGAAGCTGCAGAAACTTCGCAACCTAATTTCCCAAGAAGCTTCCATGTGACGACCCTGTTGACGTCATCATCATCAGCTACTAAGTCCTTAGCCCTGTTTCTTTGGCTGAATTTAAATGCGCCCAAAATATCCCACTACCGTTGCAGAAGGCGGCGCACGATAAGGTTTTTTCTATGACTGTAAAGAGCAGTCGTTGTTGAAGTTCATAAACCACTGTTTTGTGTAGTGGTAAAAAAAAAATCACTCCTTTTTTTACAATTGTTTAAGGTAGTGGTTTTTTTGAAAAAAACCACTGACTTGGAAAAAACTACTGTTTAAGAAGTGGTTTTTTTGGCTTTTTCACGTAATGAAGTTACATTCACAAACGGGCTTAGTTCTTAATCCTAAGTTCAATCCAAACCGGGCTGGGCCTGAACTGATTCGGGCTAAGCCTCCCCGTTGACAGCCCTAAAACAATTGTCATTTATAGGGTTGTCCCACAATTTTTAGTGTGTTTTTTCTTGTTACACTCCATGGTCACTCTCCTCCCGCTGTTCTCGAAACAAGGTAAGTATAGGAGTTTGGGTACCTCTGTTGGGGCCTACAGGCTACAGATTCCCTCAAAGCGAGAGCTCATAACAAATAAGTACTCCTTTTGTTGGTTTGATTAGATTAGATCTCAGTTAATCAGTTAATCGTGCATTGTTAGTTGACCCCCATCTGAACCTTCAAAATAAAAAGAAGATTATTCTAAGAATATCCCTCTACAAACTATATATTATACACAAGCTTTGATTCATTTTATGTTAGAGTAGCTGTTTTTTAAGGCATTTTTCCGTTTTGAATTTCTTTATATTTTCATTTTATATATACATATTTATTCATTTTCCCTTTTTTTTTATTAGTACCGCATTTAAATGTTTAGAAGGAAAGGGTAATTGGGTATTCTTCAATTTTCATTTTCTGGGTATTTTTCTATTTTATTTATGATTTTTTAGATTGTTATGTTGACAAAGAATAAATTTTTTATTTCATTAATTTTTATGGATTGGTTGATTGTTTGATTATAACCTTATTTTTCTTGTGGGTTAGTAGGGGGTGATTTACTTAGATTTTTTTTTCTTTTCATTGCAATTGAATTGAAGTTTCAATGTTGACAGCCTAAGATTTTCAAGTATCATTAGACAGTCATTTTTTTATTCACGTCGCACACATCCCAGAAACATGATCTATAAGCATGATTTTTTTATCACTTTTTTGGGATGTGCACAATGAAAAAAAAAATTGTTTGATGGTACACCCATGATCTCAAGATCCTTTGTGTGAAAGATTGGGACGGAAAATGATCTCCATCTGATTCAAAGGAGTGGAACACATCACACTCAAAAGTGATTTTAGATTCACTTTTTGTGATTTGTGCCACATGAAATGAATTAAAAACTGATGGTTTGATGGAACGCCAATGTTCTTAAGATCATGATCATGGGCAACATCAAACAAGGTTTTCACCTGCAATAAAAACCCATTGATCGGGTTGAATTGGACGATAGAGATCGATTTTCATCCCAATTGTCCATAAGATTGAGAGATCATGGGCATAACATAAAAATGATCAATTTTTTATTCCATTTGACAAGGATCCTAAAAAGTGACCCAAAAATCATGTGGGACTCATCATGCTCAAACGTGATTTTAGATTCACTTTTTGGGATTTGTGCCACATGAAATGAAAAGCTGATGGTCTGATGGCATGATCAAGCGGGTGGAAGATTTGGATGAAAATTAATCTCCATCGTCTGATTCAACCAGGTCAATGGGGTTTTTATGTAAATGACATCAGTAAGTGAGTAGGTGCGAACAGAGCTACCTAACACAAATTTACATTGAGGGGCTACAACTTGCACACGAGATTAGTGATTAGTGTCATGGCACATAGTTTAGAAAGAAAGACGGTACTTTTGGGACTTATGCCACGTTGATCACCATCTAAGCAATCTGATTTGAATGCCATGATGTAAAGTTCCTTGATGGCAAAGACTAGCAGAAAACATTATCTCTATAATATGATTCAACACACTCAAAGCCGATATGATGGTACACCATTGATATCAAGATTGATTGTGAGAAAGATTGGCGTGAAAAACAATCTTCATCGTCTAATCTCAATCTATCAATTGGTTACACTGGATTTAGGAGGCAATGGCCATTTTTTGAGTATTTGTGACACAAGGAAAAAAAACTAACCGTCTGATAGGTGCGCCATGATCTCCTTATCCAATTTGTGGAAGATCGGAGTGAAAGACGATCTCCATCCTCTGATCCGAAGCAGTCAACGATTTTCAGGTGGTGTGAGACGTAGGCGCTTTCAAAGAACACAATGGAGCGAAAAGAGGTACCCTTGGTCCAATCTCTAAGTGGGTCTATTATCAAGTCCATTTTTGCAGTCTATTCACAATTGCCTGGTTGGGATAGCCGACTTTCGGACTTTGAATGATTTAGATTTTTAAAGCCCACTGCCTGGCCCAAACTCAACCCAACTAATAATGAGTTAAGTTGGGTCTAAGACTAATTTTAAATTGGGTATATTACTCCAGATCTCTAACCCAAATCAAGTACGCCAGGTAGCATGCCTGGTCAGCCTAGCCTATTCTCACTCGTACAGAGAGTTAGATTCTATCTTCAAATGGCAAGGAATTTAATAAATAAAACATTGTATTAGGTAGTAGACCAAGCAATTTTTAAAACTTCTTTTTTATTTTTTTTACTGATAAATATATCTTATTGATAAAAAAAGCAATGTATATTTACTGATAAAAAAACGTACACGCTTTACTAATAAAGAAATATTATATATATATATATATATATATATATATATATATATATATATATATATATATATATTAAAAGAGTATCTTTAAATTCACCCACCGAATCTTTGAGCTCACCCTCGATAAAAGCCCATTCACTGCTTTAAATCGAATGATGGAGATCTATTTTTGTCTTAATCTTTCACACGATGGATATCGATATTCAGAGAGTACATTTAGAAGTCTTTTGAATAGATGTTATTACCAAGGTATCAAAAATCGACCGATACGTATCAGTTTTCGGTCAAACCGATACGTATAGGTATCCCGTATTTTATTTATTTTTTAAATATTGGCCGATTCGTATTGGCCCTGGGCAAACCGAAACTTGAGACCGATACTCGATTTGACACCTTAGTTATTACCAATAGGTTGTTCGCTACTTTAATTTTTTACCCAAGATTTTGATTATAACATTTACTTGCATCTACTCAAAGATGATGAAGATGATAATATGCCTAATCACTACAAAATCAAATCACATGAAAATAGATTCACCACGTTGTTATAAGAACGCATGATATTTTGTAAATCCCTTAGCATAAGTTATATACGTTGCAACAAGAAAAGATAGCTGAAGGGTCAAAAGAGTTATATATGCAGTTATAGAATAAACAAGAAGATAAATGGAAACATAAAGGGGCAATTTGAAAAGCAATGTTTTGTTTTGTTCTTTGAATGATAAATTAGTAAAAATAGAAGCAAGTTCTTAGTCCTATATATTATCAACACGTTATAAGTTTATGTTGGGGGATGTTACTATTTACTATCATACTATATTTTGTTATAACCATATCACTTGAACAAAGGATAAATCGTTGACTGTTTTCAAGCAAAAATGTAAATCATTTTCCGTCCTAATTCTCAAAACAATCAATCTTAAGATCATAGGCTTACCAACCGACCGCAGGATGTTAATTCTATTCATTTCAAAAATTGAAAGCGATCATAGAAGTGCCATCAAACCTGTTCACAGTCACTTTTTGGGATGTGTGTCACATGAAATCAATATTAGACCATCTAATAATAGGCTCATGATCTCAATATCTATTGTGTTGAAATATTAGAACAACCTCCATTGTCTTCTTTAAGGCAATCAACTAATTTTCCTTTGTTTACGTAATTGATTGTAACATAAAGTAGGGTGGTAGTAACACCGACCTTTATTTTATATATTAGTAAATAATAAAGATTATTGATACATAGATAACATTTTGATTATCATATAATGTCACATGTTTGCAGGCTATCATATCCGTTAGATTAGCCCTAAAAGTGAGAGGCATAGGGTGTAACTAGACGTATTTCAGAGTTTCAAGTATTAGAATACCTACATATACAGAATTAAAAACATGATTATAGTAAAAATTTTGCTTTAAGAATGCTTATAATATTTCATTCAACTAAAGAATTAAATTCTCTTATGTTAGTTTGATTGAATGACTCATGTTTCACTGGTCTCAAGTGGGACGATCATTACCCTATTTATTTATTTTATTTTAGTGTCAAAACCTTTTAATATAATAGTCGATCATTAGTTTTTTATAAGTATATTAATTTTCTTTAAATTAGTATAAAACATTAAATGCCCATTTTTTGTAATAAAATAATAGTATTAAAAAAATTGAAGATATTAAATAACGTGACAAAAAATAAATAAAAATTAACAAAATCAAATTTATTTAATTTACACTACAAAAAATAAGACTATTAGCGGCAACCAAAATTGCCGCTATTAACAAAAAAACTGCTACTATTAGGCCCGTCACTACCAAAAACTGCTGTTATTGATCCCGTCGTTATAAAAAACTGTCTTAACAATAAGTGCCGCTAAAACACCTTATTTTTGTAGTGTTAGAGTCTCCACGTGCATTTTTACTAGCTACTATATAAAAGCAAAAATAGTTTATGCCAAATTTTGTTTTCACATATATTAGGACCAAATTGCCCCTAACTCATCCCTAAAACTTCTACATATTTTAAAATTAAAATAGCTAATTTGTTAAAAGTAAAACTCTTGAGCACATATATTTTCTTCTTAGTAAATCTTATGAGCACCTATATTTTCTCTTTTCTAAAACTTTTACATATTTTAAAATTAAAATAGGAGAACCGATTACATTTCTTACATTGACTGCTTTGAATTGGATGATAACAATGTTTTTCGTTCCAATCTTTCACACACTTGATCTCGAGATTATGGGCGTACCATCAAACGGTCAGATATTGATTTGACGTACACAGATTTCAAAGTGACATTAAAATCAAATTTAAACAAGATGATTGGCTCGTGATTTTATCAAATGTGATTTTACCTTTAAATACGTCCACCGAATCTATGAGGGTGCCCATGTTAAAACCAATTGACAATTTTGAACTACATGATGGAGAATATTTTTCGTTCCAACCTTTCACACACTTGGCCATGTGATTTTAAGGCCATATTTACGGATTTGTACCACGTGGAATCAAAACTTAACTGTCGAATGGAATGCTCATGGTCTTAAGATTCTAGAATATTGGGGATCATATGACTCCAAGAAGCCAATGGGTTTCAAGGAATTTCTGATATAGGCGCATTAAGTAAACCTGCAGAGGAACCCGCATAGGTCCCATAAATATCAAAATTTATTTTAAATTAGGTGTAATAGCATAATTTTTTTGTGCAAGTAATTACTCCCCGTATTTTTTATAGGTACATCCGTCGGTGCCTACGTCTAAAGACAATTCAAACCCATTGACTGCTTGGAGTCAGAAGATGAAGATTATTTTTCACACCTATCTTCCACTAATGGATCTTGAGACCATAGGCCTACCATCAAATAGTCATTTTTTAAATTCGTATGGCATAAATCACAAAAATATTGTTTGAAGTCACATGTCACACAACACGCTCAAACGTGATTGTAGGGCCACTTTTTGGGATATGTGCGACACAAAATAAGAAACTAGCTATCTGAGGGTAAAATCGTGGTCTCAAGATCTATTCTAGGAAAAGTTCGGGTGAAAATTGATCTCCGTCACCTAATTTCAAGCAATCATGGATTTGAATGGGGTTGTGCAATCACCATTTTATTATTTTAAGCTACTTTTTTTATTTTCTCATCCAACCTAATAAATTCTTGATTTTTGCCCCAAAAAATAGAAACGGGTCCTGAATAGGTTCAATATCGGTTTTCAGATATGTTTAGACCAGTTCGATTCGTCAGTTTCCAAGTCGGGTTCGGGTTTCGGGTCAAAACTTGGATTGCTATGTATGGATGGACATCATGGGTGTACCATCAGACGACCAAATATTGATTTGACGTGCACAAATTTCAAAGTGACCTTAAAATCAAATTTAAACGAGAAGAATGACTCGTGATTTTATCAAATGTAATTTTACCTTTAACTACGCCCACTGAATCTATTAGGGCACCCATATTAAAACTAATTGACAATTTTGAATTAAATGATGGTGAATGTTTTTCGTTCCAACCTTTCACATATTTGATCTCGAGATAATGGGCGTACCATGAAATGGCTACGCATTAATTTGACATGACACAGATCCCAAAAAGGTAACCTTAAAATCAAATTTGGTGTCAATATCTCGAAAATAAGTATTTCTTTCAAGTCAAATAGTAAGATACAATTTACCAAAATCGTCTTAAAAGGTCGTAGATATGTCAAAGTATTAAACACGAGACTACGGATGATGAAGAAATAAAATCCTCAAGAAAGTTAAAGTTGAGAAGGAATAAATACTCATTTTTTATTTAATTAAAATTTCTAGTACGCGTCGATGACTTTGAATCGTTGATAACTTCAAGAACTTTCGAGTATGCGTCGATGACTTCATTGTCGAGTCACGAGCATCCTTTAAAGACTTTTAAAATAGAAACTGTGATGTTAACACCCATGATAGTATTGACGATCGCATTGTCCTCTTCTTCCGGCCGATTCCAAAAACTGAGCATATATTTATACTCCATTGATTTTGGCTCATCCTCCTCCACAACTAATCTTGGTCTTTTAATAATGTCTTTATTGGTCGGGATTGTTCTCCTCTTCCGAGCACGCAAGTCATATCCCTCGACTTGACTCTTTGAAGTTGATAGTTTCACTAAAATTAATTTTAGTGATGTCGGTTGTGACTCACGAGAAGGCTGGGTAAGGGAAGCACCCTCATCACCCACTTCCACCAAGGGTTGTTTAGTAGGAGGTTGAGGTGCTTCAGTATTGGGTTAAGTAGCAGTTGGTTTAGCAGCAGAAGTTATGAGGGCAGTGATTTGATGAGTAGGTTGAAAAGCAGTGGGTTTTATAAAAACTAATAAATAAGTATTTACTATAAAAAAAACAAAAAAATGCCTACGCCGGCGGCAGCCGTCGGCGTAGGGATCATTTATAAAAACACTTACGCCGATGGCTTTAGCCATCGGTGTAGGCTCTTTTATTTTTAAAAAAAATTATTTACAACAAACATACGCCGACGATTGCAGCCGTCGGTGTAGACACATTTATTAAAAAAAAAAACCTACGCCAACGGCCGAAGCCATCGGTGTAGAGCCTTTGAGTTATGCCGACGGCTACCAACCGTTGGCGTATATATTCACCGACGAGATTATCACCGATGGCTAGATTTGTTTTAGCGACGGCTAGAAGCCATCGGCGTATGTGCCTTTGTTTGTAATGTACATACCCAACCTACTATATGCTTCCTGCCGCTTCCAATAACTAAGTGTGGAACACATTCCCAAAAACAATCTGGGAATACTTGTCATGTTATGCCCATCTCACAATCACTTTTGGGGATGTGCACCTCTTGGAGTCAATATTTGACCATTTGATAGGTGGGTCTCATGATCTCAAAATCTATTCTAAGACTGAGATGAAAGGCGCTCTTCGATTGTAAATTTAATTTATTCTATCGTACTTGTGTAATACTTTAGACGACAGTTAATAAGATCTGCTTTTGTGCCAGTTGTATTAAAAATGTTTAAATCATGGCTTTGAAATCACATGACTTAGATTAGACGGTATTTTCACATGCCACGGGTGCCAAATCTTTTTTTTTTGTAAAATCATGTGCAAGGGGCAAGTTACAATCAAATTAAGGATCGATAAACCATTTCAAACCTCCAAAAGGTTCGTATTTCTGAATGAAGGACGGCCTTTATTTCCAATTAATCGAAAATTTCTAGATTGGGTCTGCGACTAAACAAGAAGCTGCATCATGACGCTACCTTGAGGACAAGTTAAATTTTAAATTGAAAAAATAAAATCTCCACAAGAACATGCATGATGACACTACCTTGAGGTGACGAGTTTAATTTCAGCTAATCTTTAAGGAAAATAATAGTGGGCGGACCTCAACAATAGACCAACAACGGACTACTTATGTGGCTCGATACAAGTGGATGGCCCGACCTGCATTGTTGGGACTCATTGTGCTTGCATCGTGCCACATAAGCGGTCCATGAAATGATCTGTTGTTTGCGATTCGCCATATATCAGTGTCCAATTTTTAATCCAAAATACTAATCTACCTAGCAATTATACCAACTTGCTTACCATCACGTTATCCAAGTAACCTAAGACTGAAAAAACTAACTAACGTATTTTGCTTCATTGACCATATGGTAACCCATTTTGCTTCATTAACCTACTACTTTCTTTGGTTAAACACTTCTATTGTACTAATTTAGTGGTGTACACGTTATACACCATAAGCCTCTCTAACTTAGAGTCTCTTCTCATGGAGACTTGTAAATGTTTGATGCGCCACATGCCTTTTCAGGCCATGAAATGTGTGGCAACACATGCCCATTTAATTCAAGGACACCAATTAGTGTGTGAACATCCCATCACTTTACCCAATCTATCACCATCCAATCACCTCTTTTAAGTATTCTATTGTTATAGTCATGCCACAGTTACTGTGACTCTAAAAAGTGTTTGTGGCTAAGTGAAAATGTACGTGGAAGTCAACGGATCAGAAAAGCAAAGAAGCAAAAGAAATCAACGGTGCAAGATTGCTCTAAGGCTGTCCGCTAATAACTCAACTGCCCTTTTACACAACCTCACAAACTCAACTGTTCCTACTAATACCATTTGCATAGCCCCCCAATTAACCTCATCAGCAGCTACCCAACAAAACAACACGCTACCCCACCAATAATCAATTGGCTCATTCCACATAATTTAAATATCCCAAATTCTACCTCCACAACCATCTCAACAACATATTATTATTGGTCATTCTCAGTGGCACTAAATAATACCTTATTTAGCCTTCCCTAAACCTTTATCTTATCCAATGGCTGATCCCATCACCTCTACCTCACCTACAAATAACACAATTACATCTCATGAATCATCTTACCCAAGTGAACCTCAACCCGAGCCTCAACTCAGGCCATATCATCCCATGCCGACAAGATCAAAGAGTGTCATATCTTGACCTAAGAAACGTTTTACCTTTGTTGTTGAGCGTGCAGCTGACTCTGAACGCATATGTTTTCCTATGGCATTAAAACATGAAGCTTAGTGATTAGCCATGGTAGAAGAATTCCAAGCTCTTCTCTCACAAGGTACTTGGACAATAGTACCTAGGCTGAAAAATCGATAAATTATTGGGTGTAAATGTATCTTTAAAAGTAAAAGATATATGAATGGATAGGTGGCTCATCACAAGGCAAGGCTAGTTTTCAAGTGGTATAATCAAGTCGGTGTAATTGACTATCACAAGACATTTAGCTCTATCGCAAAATAACCTATAATTCATTTGATCCCATCACTTGCTTTGCATTTTAAGCAATTGGATGTTTTTTTTAATCGGTTAAACAGTTGGATGTATCTAATGCATTTCTTCACGGCCAACTTCATGAAGAAGTATATATGAAGCATCCACAGGGTCATGTCGATCCCCAATTTTTGCACTTCGTCTACAAGCTTCGCAAAGCCCTCAACAATCTCAAGCAAGCCCCAAGAGCATGATAAAATACATCGCTAAGTGGTTTCATAGGCCAGTGGAAACCGTCGTAGTCCTTCTGTAGATAGAGCACATATACAAATTAACAAACGTTCAATTAAATTTAACATATATGTTTGAACATTTACGTTAGCTAATTGACTATTAACCTTCAGTGCACCCTTTGGAGGTGGTCTCTTAGTTGTAGATTTAGTATCAGACCTTCTCTTCGACCTTTCCTGCATGTATACCCTACGATTAAATACGTTGAAAACTTATACTCTTAAAAGCATAAAATTATTTAATTTTAGCATTTACAGAGATCACATTTCCATCTTCTCCGAAGTTGCTTTTGAGGATTCGTTTATTACCCACTGTGGAGGTACGTGTGTTTGGGATTGGACATTCGGAAAATTGACCTTGTGGGATTGATCGACATGATGAAGTATTCGGTGGTAATGGGGTTTGCGAAGATCCCTCAAAATTATTTACCAATGTCGTTTGCGGAGTAACTCGGCCTCTTAAACTAGCCACATTCGCTTGTAAGTATCTATTATGCCCACTGACTTGGTTTCACTAATGCCAAGTGGTTCCTTTTTATTATTATCGGGTGTTGATATATCTCTAGTTTCCTCTATAGATTCTTCTCTCATCTCTCCGACAATTTCTCTATCATCATCTTCTTTCATAGACGTTTGATTGGCTAGCATCTCTGAAATCGGCATTATTTCATCGGTAATAATAATGAAAGGCATATGCTCTTCATTATCTACATTAGTAATTTCTCCCTCATCTTCTTTCGAGGATGTATGTATTATATGATCATCCTTATTGTCTTCGAATGATATACGAGGTAATTCACACTTATATTCTATAAATGTTTCTTCACAATTCCTCTTCTCATCATCTATTATCTTAGAAGTACGACCAGTTCCATCAGTACGAGAGTCAATAGTGATCGACTCTAATTTTATGAGCATACATACATTTTAACTAGCCTTATTTCGGTTACAAGTATCTCTAGGGACTTACACTTTTTCCTTGCCATTGACGTCACTATCTTGTAGGACTTGCACTTTTTCCTTGCTCTTGACGTCACTATCTCGAGCGATTTACACTTTTTCCTTGACCTTCACGTCGCTCTCCCGAGGGACTTACACTTTTTCTTTGCCTTTCACTTCCTTATCCCTCGATGGGTTAGTAGGAGGACTTATATTTTGGGCATCATTCTTTTCAGTAAAACTACTCCTTCCTATATCTTTATTGCGATTGTGAGAGGATTTGAAATCGTACTCTTTACGTTGGCCCCGTTTTGCAACGTTAATCTATCAATTAGATTTTAAAGACATTGTAACAAATAACAATAATTTCTACTAAGTAGCTTACCTTTAAAATTATAATCTCTAACTCTAATAATTTTAGGCCATTCCTTAGCTCACTGTTTAACTTCTTCTATCTTCGAACTTGTTGAACAAGTTTATTGTTGGACTTCTCCAACGCTGTGATGCGACTACCTTATTCTTTGGAAGACATTTTTAGGAGTTAAAAATGATTGAATTCACAACCAACATAATCATTAATCCCATCCTGGATCACCTCTTCTAGTAATTCAAGATCAGTGAATTCAAAATTTGAAATTATCTGTGGATATGTTACCAGGAGGGTGAGACCAAGTTATCAGAATAAGTGACTTCTTCAGTTATTCAAAGCTATAAAATGGAATTGGTTGAGGTTGACACCAATAATACCTTAGGATTATTAAGTTCCGTAATGTAATACTTCCGATGATGACTTTTTACTGAGGTATACTTCATATATCTTGAAAAACTATCGATAATTGAAGTCGATGTTATGGTCGGGAAGTGCTCGCATGCCCAAATGTAAAATAAATCACAAACTAAAGATTTGTTAGGGAATATGCCTATTATACGATAAACGGTGTGCAAATGGATAACATTCACAAAGACAATGCCTAACCTGCAATGCAAAGGTACATCCATCAAGCTTGGTATGCACAGCGCTCCTCTTAAAATTTAAAACAACAGATTGAAGAGAGTTTAACAAACATGTACGAGTAACCCATCCCCATGCAATTCTATTAAAGTACTCGATATTATAGACTAATCTCACGCACGTTTCTTCAATTGTCTTAAAGCTATTCGGTATCATAAATGTCGCAAGAATATGCAATAAGGTGAGACGAGTAAAATTGACTCTCTCTTTCTCTATACTAGCAACAGTCATTGCCTTTTCTATTTCACTGACACTAATACTACCTACTCGACCAAAATATTTCATGCAAAAGAAATTAATGTCTTCATTTTTTACATTCGGACCTTCCCACAGAGTTCTAAGAATAATTCCAACATGTTTAAGACCAAATAAAGCGGGCATTTATAGGAAGAGAAAATCAATAGTACGATTGCCAATGGAGAACCTCTTAGACTCATAATCAAAATTTTCTATTAATATGTATATCAGCTCGTTGATTGTAGGAATATCTATTAGACGAAAAAGAGGCTTCACTGCACTTAAACTAAGAGCTTTAAGCTCCACAGGCGATAAAACAACTATTAGAGTAGAGACCCTAAGGGTAGAGCATGAAATTTTATCCTCCTGTGTATAATTTATAATATTATATTATAATTCATTTATGAACATGTGCCAGAATGTTTTCAAAACAACAAATGCAGTTACAGTTTACCATAAGGGAATTCTGCCACAAGACCGGTCTTAGACAAATATGGCCTCTTTGAAGACTACGACAGTCTCGTAATAGACCTAACATAATTCATACAAAAATTCAATAAGTATACTTACAACAATAAACAGATTTCCCTAATATAAACTGTCATTTTTTTGAAAATTAATGACATTGATAGTTTGTTGTGAGCGACTCATATGAGACCAAATCATTCAATACTGTAAAGTACTGATGTGAGAACATTAAGGGACTAACGTCAGACAATAATGTACTGTTGTGGGACATTACAGGACTGATATCAGGCTCATTCTCAGAATTAAACTACATTCTGACCTGCATGGGTCACAAAATACTGTCAAAACTGATATGAGAACATTAAGGGATTGATATCATATAATAATATATTAATGTGAGACAGTGCATGACTGATATTAGACTCATTATTAGCATTAAACAACATTCTGACCTGCATGGGTTACAAAATATTGTCAAATACTTATGTGAGGACATTAAGTATTGATGTGAGACAGTGCAGGACTAATATCAAGCTCATTCTCAGAATTAAACTATACTGACCGACATGAGTTACAAAATACTATCAAGTACTAATGTGAGAATATCAAAGGACTAATATCAAACAATAATATACTGATGTGAGGTCATTAACGGCCTGATATCAGACAATAATATAATGATGTGGGACATTGCTGGACTGATATCAAGCTCATTCTCAGAATTATCTGACTTGCATGAGTTATAAAATACTGTCAAGTACTGATGTCAGAACATCAAAGGACTGATATCAAATAGTAATATACTGATGTGAGATAATTATCCCGATCAATAATTATCTCTAAAAATAAGCATTTATGAGTTTAGGACATCATTACTACATTTCTATCTACCTCAAACAAGCATTTAATACAAATGTTAAGCATTTAGGACAATATTATTATATTTCTATCTACATCAAATAAGCCATTCATTAAAATAAAGATTCAACATTTAGGACAGCGTTACTACATTTATATATAACTCAAACAAGTCATTTATTAAAAGTAAGGTTGGACATTTAGGGCAGCATTACTACGACAGTATTTTATGAGTTGCTCTTATGAGTTTATCGGACGGTTGGAGATGTACACGCAGAAAATTTTAGACGTACGTGATCGAAAGGAGATGCAACGTCGGCCAATGTTAAAGGTTTGTAGAGACGACAACAACACACTTCTCCCTGTTGCTTCGTCAGCAGAGAAAAAGATGAAGGGAAGAGGGGGTTGGGGCTATATGGGATCCTCTTTGAAAATGTTCGTGAAAATCAGCAACAGGAGAGGAGGGTTTGCAGATATCTGTTCATTACTTTATATCTTCAAAACAAGAGCTACCCAGACATATCTAGTTCAAATAATGGAACATTAAACAGCGTCGAGTTTTTTGGTACTGCAAAATGAAGAGAAGATGCTATCTTCACAAGAAGAAGATGAAGAGAAGAGAAAACCCACTCGTCAGCAGGAAGAAGATGAATAGAAGAGAAAATGCTAGTTTTCTTTGATAGGTATGGAAGGATGAGTGTTTTTGTAAATTTATATTAGGGTATTTTGGTCCTCTATAGTTTAACTTAAAGAAAGAAAAAAGACACGTGCATAAATTTCAGACCCTTGCAGGTAAATAATAAAAGAAAGTTTAGGGTCAAGACCCTGCTGGGTCATTTCATGAAGTTGGGACACCGGTGGGTAGATTACAAAGAGTTGGGACCCGACTGGGTAACCCACCCATAAATAAAAGGTCATGTCAACTCAAAGATAGGGTTAGATGCCTCATGCTCAGCGGGACCCGACAATATAAGTTCATAAACTGGACTCAATAAAAGATTCGGATCGAGCAGGCCTAGTTTGGACCTAGTTCGTTACCATATAGTAACATACAATTCTCAGTAAATGCAATATTTAATAGTTTAATTAGTGATAAAAAAGAGATAACTTTGTCCTTAAAAAAAAATTTAAAAATATACGATTGGGTCGGATTAGACAATGGAGATCATGTTTCACCTCGATCTTTCATACAATGGATATCATATCGCACCTATAAGTAATGGTTGTATTCCACATGTCACATATCCCCAAAAGGTGCACCTTGTGTGCAATGGCACCCACCACGCTCAAACGTGATTTTAGGGCGAATTTGCGACATGAGGAATAAAACAATGGCCATCTGATAGGTGTGACATGGTCTCAAGATTAATTGCGTGGAAGATCAGGGTGAAACACAATCTCCATTGTCTGATCCTACTCAATTGATTTCCTTCTTAATCATGTAATTTCACAATAGATATTGATTAATTTTGTTGTCCCTCTGGCACTACTTTTAGATTTGATGCTTAAGATTAAGCCCTATGAAAAACGAAAAAGAAATGAAGACTTATAATTGGATGTAATAATTTAAAAGTTGCATTTTGGGAATTTGAATTTACTAAAATCTGTTTTTAGAAATTTTTTGAAAAATGTTCAAAAATATTCTCCTATGGGCGTTGTGATGAACTTTTTGCATAATATTTATTTGCTTCCTCCACTGTTCGAATTTTCCCAATAAGACAAAATTTATCACTTTTTTCAAAATTTTATTATTATGATGCTTTTACCCTACTTTGTGTTGTTTTTCTAAGGATTGTAAATTATTCTTGTATGCAGACAATGTAAGACACTTATTTTATTATTTAAGGATATTATTTTTAGATTTAAATAAATTAATATATATTAGGATAGTTTATTATTATTTTATAATATACAAATTTGTTTCTAAATCTTCACCCAATATTTTTTCAAAAATTAAAACCAAACTGAAACCCATAAAATAAATGTCAAATCCGAACTTGGTTACAATGATTTCAACACTAAGAGGGCTTCACAGGTGTCCACATATAATATATCCACACGTGCGTGCATGTTTTTGCACGTGTGACATAGGAAGATGCATCAGGATGCAATCATGGAGGTTTGCAATCGGATTCTAGATCACATGCCATGTGGCATGATCAACCCCAATCACCACCTCTTTTAGTTTGATCATCCATGGAACATGTGATTTAAAAAAGAAATTCTTTTTTGGCCTTCGTTTGATAGGTCAAAGATAAGTTGACACCCAACTAACTTGGTGAATCGGTATTGGGCACCTTTGACCAAATTTTGAATGGAGATTATGCATCGGATCATGCCCACATCTCTGGGTATTCTTGATCGATCTTGTCTAAGTTTCCATGGTACCTGATTCTTCTGATGGGTGCCAAATGGTGCCTATCTAACATGGATGCAGGGGCCCAAGCCTTTCTCTCTCTCTCTCTCTCTCTCTCTCTATATATATATATATATATATATATATTCAAACAATCTGCATGGATTTCTTGGGTTCCTATAATCAACATACCTCGGTTTTTGACACGGCTAAATCTTTTGTCTAGGTTTGCTTCCTGCTTTATATTTTCCTTAAAAATAAGATTGGATTCGGATAGCGTAAGTTTGGGGTTTTATAGGGACCCCCAATATTGCTTCCTTGTTAACTTTGCAAGCTTTTAAGTTAAAAAAAAAACTTTCCTAACCGCTAACCCATAACATCTTTCTCTCTCTCCCTCTTTACTCTTTAGCCTCTCCATCATTCTCAGCGGGGCAACCCTCACCGCTCGAGTCTAGCCACCCGCCGGCTTGCTACTAAGACCGAGCCACCACCGGACTACTACCTCGGCACCACCGGTACCTCTCTTTCTCTCTATAATCCTCTCTCTCTCTCTCTCTATGAATCCTATATCTATCTCAACCATTTCTCCACATTGGCATAATGTTGTGATGAGCTAATTGGATTATGTGAGTTTGAATTGGAAAGCATGTTGAGAATTGCTTGGGAGCGGATTTCATCTTCAGAATTTGGTTCAGGATTCAAATGGGTGTTAGGAGTAGGTTCATGAGTTTGGTTGCATTGGACTTTGCAAAAGATTTGGAGGTTGGCTTTGTAGTAATGGGTTGTTAATGGAGGAATCAAAAGAATTATTTTTCTAGTCCAAAGGGTGGTTTGAGGGACATAGGTTTGGTTTGGGTGCAGGTCTTGACAGATTAGGCCTTGATTCTCCCATCTTTTGACATCATTGAGGAATTTTAGGTAGTTTTGGTAATAAGTGAGACTAGGAGTTTGAGATGGACTCTAGTTTAGTAAACCCGCCAAGTTAGACCAATGGAGTTCCGAGAAGATATTTCTTTCAGAATTTGATAATGGAGCAAGAGAGGAATTCTGAGCCGCCGATAAGGAAGTCAGCTGAGAGTTTGTTGCAACCCCGATTGGTGATTGTGACGACTCCAAGTTACGTGGGACATTAGGATCTGAGTCGATATTACAAGATCTGAGGAGCGTCCTGGGCCGCCCACTGATTTTTGGGGCTTAGAGATTCAGTATTTGCAGGTTTGACCGTGGGAGGATTGACAGGGTCTTGAGGTTTGCCTGGACTAGAAAGGTGAATTAACAGCTGTTCCTATGGCCCTTGTGTATCTATTATACTCAAACCAAAAGTTTATCATAATCAGGACTCACTGTATTTCGGGGTTCCTGAAATCCGTGAATGGTGAATTATACACTTTAGTGAAATGTCCTCTATGCCCTCTTTATAAGCCTCGTTTTAAACCCTTTCCATTGCTTTATTACCTGCGACAGCGACCGAAAGAGCAGTATCGAGCTCTCCGGCGGGTGTTTCGGTGAGTGCTCCGGTGAGCCTCTCTCTCTCATCTCTCCAAACCCTCCAGCGTCTCTCCCTCTCTCCACCCCCTCTCCTCTCTCTCTAGTCTCTCTAAACCCTCGAGCGTCTCTCCCTCTCTCCATCCCCTCTCCTCTCTCCAGCGCCCTGCGCCTCTCTCTCTCTCTCTCTCTCTCTCTCCAAACCCTCTCTTCTCTCCAGCCGTCCACGGTCCAGCGAGTGTTGCGGCGGGTGTTCCGGCGAGTGCTCCGGTGAGGTTCTCCGGCGAGTATAGGGGAAAATATTATCAGAAGGTATATTTTTATCTTGCGGCTCCATTCTATTTGATTAAACAGTTTAAACAGGGGATGCAGATTCTGTTTACCGAACCGATCCGAATCCAAAAATGTCGAATCTCCATTTTCCTTCGATTTTTTTTGTTTTGAAACCAAATATGAACTGAAACCCTAATATTTCTGCTTTTTCTGGTTCGCTTTTGATTCGGTTTAGGTTTTTGGAGTTCCTTTTGGATCCAATTTTTATTAAGTTAGCTGATCTGTGTTGTGATTATTTTACTCCTTTTTAGTAAATTTTGTCTGATTATACATGTTGATTGGAATTATGGCCTCATATAGTATCATTCTAGTGTAGTCTTGTGTTTTAGTATTCCATGTGGGTTGCAGTTACCAGCCACCCAAACTGAACTTTATCAATTCAAATTATAACATTGTTGCTAGTATGATGCCTATGACATGCTTGTTGAAATTCCTGAACCAGCCAAAAATTTTATGTATTGGTCAATATGGATACGTTTAGTTCCACTATATTTACTTCTAGTCTAGCACAAATATGATTGAAATCGCTGATTCACTCATGTTTTATTGGCTAGCCAAACATGCCCGCGGTACCAATTTGCGAATTACTATGGTTTAATATATGTCTCGTTTGCAAGCGCCAAGCGTAGGGTGGCCGCCATCCAAACACACTCTGACCTAAGTTTTTTGATTGAGATTGCCAAGTTGATTTACTTCTTGATTGCTGCTATAGAAATCTTATGTTATCATTTAGATGCATCATAAAAAAAATATGTAAAATAATATTAATTACAAATGTATCCAATCTTAGAGCTGTCCACTGATCAAGTTGGGCCAAGATATTGGTCTGCCATACCCGACTCTTGGGTGTACCTTGACCTGATGGACTTGAAAACCAGGTCGGCTCAGGTCGCGCCGAGACACACTACCAAAAAAGTGAGTTCTAGCGACGCTGATTTAACGACGTTTTAAGAAAAGTGCCACGAAAAATCAATTTTCACGGCGTTTTCAGTAAAGCGGCTTTAATTTTCAATGACATGATTTCGCGTCATCTTATAAGCGGCGTTTACTTAAAAAACGCCACACAAATAAAACATTCGCGGCACTCTATAGACTAAACGCTGCGAATTAGACAATTAATTACAGCGCTTTTGAGTGAATGCCGCGATTTGTATTTAGAATTGTGGTGGTTATTTATTAAACGCCGCGACGCGGTCAACAAAAAGCAGACAATTAATTACGCCGCTTTTAAGTGAATGCGACGATTTGTTTATGAATCACGGCATTTATTTATTAAACCCGTGACGTGGTGAACATTTTGACATTATACCATAAATTAGCCGACGTTTGTATCCATTAAACGCTGCGATACCCATTGTCCCCGGCGTGTCTTTTCAACGCTATGGAATATCTATTGTTTAGCGGGAACGGTGGAAATTGGGCACCTATATAAAATCATCAGGGTTTTATCTCTTGACGCCATCTCTTCAAAACTCTTCTCCATCTCTCTGGTTGATTGCGTCAAACAACTTCCAATTGATCTATCTATTTGAGTTAGTAGTTTAATACTGAACTTCCAAACTTCTTTCTTTTTTCTTTTGGCTCTGTTGCGACAGGCCCTACCTTTAAATGGTCTGACACCATCAGTTTTTATTTTGATGGTGATAGATCATGTAAACAAAGGGCCCACTCTCACCGTGACATGCGTGGAAAAATTGGAAACCTAAGATTTTTAAAGGGCCCGGACCTACGTGAAGGTCATGTATACACAAAAATTGTATTTAAATGATCTTAAATCATCATACTTGTAAAATTTGAAAATCCAAGATTTTTAAAGGGCCGACTCACGTTACCGTCATGTATACATAAAAATTATGTTTAAATGATCTAAAAAATAATGTTTAAAGGGTTGTGTCCTTTTCTCCAACAGGGCTTATAGCTGCAGCATGTGGGCAGCTGGAGTATGTTCTGCAAAATTCTGGCCATGGCCACCATGCTTTTTTTATAAAAAAAAATAGGTGTTGCCCGTCTTTATTTACTTGCTTAATATTTATTTAACTAGCAATTTACATACAGAGGTTACAGTGATAAGTTTTAAGTTCATGGCCACCATGCTAACAATGCAACTCCAAATAACAGGGTAATCAATGGTTTGCCCGCTGCCAAAGGTGGCTACCAAAATGGGAACATGGATGAGGCCGAGGCACTCGTGAGAAAGGTACTGAAGAGGATGCCCAGTGACACATTCTTTTGTCCATACTTTCATTGCCAAACCTTAGTTTGAAAACTGTGTGAGATATGTGGCTCTTTCTTAGTAGCAAATGCTGCTGCTGAAAGAGCACAATCCCATGTAACTGGGAAGCAGCATATTGGGTATGGGATGGTTCGGGATTTTATCATCGAGTTCAAGGTAAATCTGTTGATGGCCTTTGTTGTTACACTTGTGGATGCCTTATGTCCTTTTTGCCCTAGTGACAAAAAATTATATATCTACTTATGCCCTCTCTCTCATTATATTTATTTGGGTGCTAAAAACATCCAATTTGCTTTATAGGCTGCTAAGGGGAAAGCGACGGAAGAGGTGAAACTCGCATGGGAGAAGAAAGCAGAGGAATAAAGAAAGCAGAGGAAGAAACCTCTTGAAGGTTAGTCTAATTTGGGGAGTCGGTATTTTACAGAAACTTTTATTAGTGAGCAATTCAGTTGGATGATTCCGTGCAGCTCATGTTTCCTTTTATAAAATTTTGCACTATTATACCGTTGATGGTTCTTTAATTAAGTCTGCAGTCCTAGCTCTCAAATTTTATTACCAAATCCCATATTGCTCTGCTTTAGTTCTAATAATTCAATATGGTGTGAAAATATGAGTGACTAAAATAAGTAGAGAGGTTTATTTATTCCATCAGCTTTGTGATATGAGTGACTAAAATAAGTAGTATAAAAGCTCAGAGAATTGATTAGCTTAAACCTTTAAAAATATAGTACAATAAGTGAACCTGCACTGAAGTTGATCTAGGCATTACTAAAAAGTAAATAGTAACTTTCTTATAAACCTCATTTTGCAGCACTATCTTCACATGCTATGTACTGCTTGGAAAATAGATAAGTCTTACATCAGGATTGGATGGGCACATTGTATTCAATTTGAAGTCAGCCATATTAACCACACCTTTAAAGAGCTCAACGATTGAAATATATTTAATTGGTACTACTTCAATTTTTTAAAACTTGCAAATTCTATAACAGCAGTGTATTAAAAGAACACTAATTAGGACTTGAGCTTGTAGCTCAACTGAAAGTTTGACAATTGCAATTTTGAGGTCGCTGGTTTAATCTCAGCTTACCTATCAGAAAACAGAATATTGTTTCATGATTTTGAATGATCTTTCTATTGAGTTTGTCGGTTACGTTGTTTACGATGGGTTATGATAATTTCTCCCAATGCTCATTCAAACTTATTTTGGTTCTTGGATGCTAAATTTTTTATGGCGCCTGCATTGGTGTAACCTGCTTTCTTCTTTGGGGATTTATATTCAAGGGATTTTTTGGTGATGACTTCCTGAATTCTTTTTCAAGTTTAAAAGTTAGAAAAGTTTACAGAGGAATTTTTCGCCAATAATTTATTAGGCCCTTGTATGATCGCTTCTATTTTTTCTAGGCTTATTTTAGATATATCCAAGAAGAGTTGATACCCGAATTACGTGAAAACTGTACCAGTGAGCTCTAATTCATTATTCAACTCATAGCTCTCAATGCCCGTTAAATCCACCCATAAACCCATTAAAAATCCCGAAATTTCCACCATTCCACAACAAATCTTTCAACCACCAATCCGAAATTTATAAATTTACTTATAAAACAGCCCTTATGGACTACGTTTTGAATGATTTTTGGCACAATTATAAAATCAAATTACCTTCAAACTTTTTCATGTCGATGTTTGGAGCGCGGGGCTGGAATGTATAATATGCTTTTAAGTAGTTGTTGCAGAAACACTAAGATCTTGAAAATGAAAGTGCCAACTGAGATCTTACAAGTTCAACTGAACCTTAGTTTTTGAACTCATCCACAAAAGACACCAGATAAGCATGGGTATAATACAAACTAGATAACCATGGGTACAAATTGAGAGAGACATGTTGCCGTCCAAGCGACAAAGTAATTACATGGCATGAGTCTTTACAATTTGTTGATCTTATCCTTGTTATCTTGTTTGTTTTCCAACTCCAATCTAATCATCAAATAGTCTCCGCTCGCCTGTAATTCTTGAATTTCCAATGTTTCTCCAGATCATCACTAGCGTTTGGATGGTGACGTTGAATGAGGTCTTGATCGAAGACCAGCCTGGAACATATGGTACCGATCACAGCTTTGAAACAGCGATAGATGAGCGAACTGATATTTTGCAGGTTTTTTTGTAGAACCAAGTTTCGATGATAATGCTTAAAAAAGAGGCAGGCTTTGTGGTTCTGCTATGATGCCGCCTTCCAATTTCATGCTGGTATGTTACTTGAATGTAAAAAAAACTTCTGCAACTTGCCATTTAAGACATTTAATGTAGGGCTTGCTTCATTTAATGCAGGGTTTGCTGCCTTGGAGGCGATAAGAATTTGGTTTTTTTTCATATTTTTTGTTTGTTTTCATATTTGGTTTATTCTGCATGCAGGGCTTGCTGCCTTGGGCACATTTACGTTGGGAGTGAGTTGGGTCGCTCGTGTCACCATTTTAAGGGGCTGGGAGGCATAAGCAGTTCCTCTCTCTTATGCATGAAGAATAAAGCAATTTGATAGTTGTCACCTTGGTTTTCTTTTTAAATCTGTTTTGGTTTACAGTAATCATGGAGAGCTATTAATGTATCAATTAAAGTTAAAAAGCATACTGATGGAATAGAAGAAAGTGAAAATTTTGAAATCTAGTTGAGTTTTAAGGGTTGGTTGGGTCATACTAAATGGATGATCTGCCCATGTTTTAGTGGTTGACCCAACGCACTCGCCACCCTAATTTGGATCTGTTGGGTCTCATAAATTTTGAATCGTTGATTGCCTACTGTCACTTGGTCAATTTGGGAATGCAACTAGGTTAGTGACTGCCTTGAGCTAAAGTTTTCCCAACCTGTCTTGATTCATAATTTGCACCAGTGGATCCTTGTACACCAATGTATCTTTCACAAATCAAATGAGCCCATCAAGCTCATGATGTAAGCGGTTAGGATTTGCCCATTAATGCTCAAAGATAAATGACCCTCATTAATCACATAATGATCAGTGATTAATCCTATAATTAACTATGCATGTAACCAATTGTGATTTCTATCATTTATTGATGAGGCATCATGGCCTCATGCCAACATGAATGGAAAAAACAATCACTAAAGTTGCATTGGCATTAATTCGGCAAGGTTAAAATTTGAAAAAATTCTGCAAGATGAAAATTTTGGGAGAAAAAAAAAAAAAACATAAAAAGTATGAAAAAGTTAAAAAACATTTCAAAGTCAATTTACTAAAAAAGCCATGAATTAATCAGACTTTTTAAAGAACACATCAATTTTTGACAAATTTGCGAATAGTTTGTGATTAATTCGATACATCAAGTATCTTAAATTTTCAAATCGGTGAGTGAAGTGAAGATGGTTGAAAATTCAAAAGGAAGAAAGGTAATTGAAACAATATGCTAGATCCAAGGCTAGGGTCTCAACAGGCTGGTTAGAACAGCCGATAATAGGTTTTTTTTTTTTTTTTTTTTAAATCCAAAATATTCCTCCTATAGGTTTTTTTGGAGAGCGACAAGTTGGACACAATGTTTGAGGATTTTTTGAGGAGCTACAAGTTGCACATGTTTCGATTTCTCTTTGTTTGTTGTACATGGAGGGGCTATTATAATTGATAGAATTAAAGTTTCGTAGTTCATCGCCTCAATAGTTGAATAGCTTTAGTAGTTGAAACTGCACCTATTGCATAATCATAATCATGCATCCACCAATGGATGTTTTTGGATTATTTTTTGTTGACCATCCACCAATGCATTTGATCAATTCCAAAAAATTATAAAGATAAAAGATACAGTAATATACGGGCAGATAATAAAGCCAACACCATCTTTAATATTCTTAACCACATTAAACTACAAGATAGGGTCAGCATCAACAAAAATGCTCAATCCACTTCAGAATAGATTTTCTGTCAAATACATGGGGGAAGTTCTACCATCAGACGGTCTATTTTTTATTTCACATGATACCCAACTAAAAAAGTGACTTTAAAATTATTTTTGAGCTTCGACGTAATGTTAAGGTCACTTTGTTTATTTATCTTACAAAACTATAAAAAGGTTCAAATGCTCTATCACCACCAAATTAAAGGCAATTTCTTGGATATTAAAAGTTGGTTGCATAGAGAGATTGATCTATCCACACTTTAAAGTGAACTTGTTGCATGGAAGTGCCTATTGTGCATAGTGACAAATTTCAACAAATTTCTGCAACATTTGTTGAAATAGCGGTGGACAAAACTTTGGGCGAAATTTCAGTGATTTCCTCAAATTTTTTGAAATTTTGTTAATTGTGATATATTATATTTATTTGAAATGAATCTAAAGACCTCCCCACTCAAACGTTGCCGAAAACGAAATTTGTCATTAAGTTATGGTAAGATATAAGAGCCCCTTCAAAACCATTTCAGTGTCTCCGAGATATCGTCTAAATAAAAGATTTAACGGGCCCAAGATATCGTCTTACCTTCATAATTTTATTATACACAACTCATACAAAATAGAAATCATTCCCATCCCAAAAGGTAAAATCATACCATGAAAAAGTTGAAAAATTAAATGTTTGACATTCACAAAAAAGACAGTAAAACAACAACAAATCAGCACCAATCTACTTAGAAGCAAATATTACAAAGAAAGGTGGAAAGAAAATGGTGCCATCAACAATTAAAAGCAATGAGAATAGCCAACACAATAAGCTTTATCTTCATGTTCTGGAACCACATCTTTCTCCTAATGGCTGTACCCTATTGTCGGAAATCTTGTGCCTACAACATTTATATAAGAAAACAACCCAAACATTACCAAACGATTTGTTTTTCCAAATAAAAAAAATTAAATAATCATCGCAAAAGGGAAAACGACAAATCGTGGCCCATTGCTCAAACTATTGCTTTCCAGATAATTCGGTAGCCGTCGAGTTATTTATTTCCTCACCTACGCCGACGCCTAGTAGGGTTATATATATATATATATAATAAATAATAATAATAATAATAAATTTCAATTTATTTCCCCCTGCTTCATTCCCATGGCATTCGACCGATTTCGGTATGTCTCCTCTCTCCATTTCAGCCTTCAAACAACATCTAGTTATCAATATTCAATTTACTGGGCCAAGCCCTCTTTCAGCACCTAAAAGAGATTAAGTTCAAAGGGATGAGGTTTTAGAAAATTTTCCAATACCTTAGAAGTGCTCAAGTCATCGCTTAGGCGAGCGATAAGTGATGACCAATAAATAAGCTTTGATCCATGCTTTAAGCAATCAATAGACTCTTTGGTTATGGGTCACCCTTGGAGAAAGTAGGCATGAGTCATGGCTAGCGGCCCGCCAATCGAGATCCACGCATTGCTCAAGTACTCATCAAGAGTTGGCATGTACCCACTGCTAAACCACCTTTGCTTCTACTAAGTATGCTTTACACAATTTTGTCCACTGTAATAAAAAATATTAATTATCAATCACTAATTAAGTATTAATTATCAATCACTAAAAGTCTTGTAACACGCATATATCGATATCTATATATATCACACTAAATTTTGTATTTCAGTCTTAAACTGATAAAAACATCTCAATGAAGTCAAGAGATAAGATTTCACTCACGAACAGAGGTGAAATCTGTTTGGATAGTTGTCAAACCTGATCAGTCAAGAGATAAGATTTCTAGCATTATGAATTTTTGTATAAATCAGCTTTTGCCATGATTAATTAAGGTCTCAACGGGAAGGGCTTGACCTTGGCCCGATCCGGTCGTGCATGGATGGGCTTAGGTAGGTGGCCCAATATATAAATGGGATTGCAATAAAGCCAGACCTTATTAGTAAGTCGGGTCAAATATGAGCTAGTTCTGAGCCCCATTAAAAATCGGCCTATTTAATCTTGGCTTACTTGGCCCGACCTGATTAAATAAGATCTTCTATATATTCCTAAGTGACATTGCATCCACCAAAAGAATGGTTCCCAGAATTTTCGTATACCTAATCACCTAATTGACATCGTAAGTTGAAATTTCATTCTAAGGTGAGCTGATAAGATAATAGAACCTTTCATTAGAATCTACTTTGTTTCCTATAGATTCCCTAGTAGCAATTTCTAATTTTGACTTAATTAAAATTATTCGAAACAAAAGACCTAAGACCACTGGACAGTCCAAAGAAGGATAAAAAATTTTGTATCAGAAAGATTGAGCAATTGGAGGGTAAATTCAGAAACTCAAAGAAACAAATTGAATAAATTTTTGGTTCAACAAAATATCATGCGGCTCCATGAACTCTGTATAGAACAATGAACATTCATGAAATAAGAGAAGCAAAAAGAATCTTACAAGGTCACGGGATTCAATGAAGATTAAACAAAATGACCAAATGGCATTGTCGACAACAAATCCTGTTTTCCTGAATTACACCAAGCCATATTGCTTCTTCGTTTACAAAATCTGGCTCCTATTATGCACATACAAACTTAGAAACAATAATTTTTACTAATCATTTTCCAATTAGCATCCCAAGCAACATGAGAACATCCCATTCCATCAAGGTTTTTATGATTGGCAAACAAAACTCATTTCCCAGGTGATGACCGGAGATTGCTTGGAATCCTATAGACCACATTTCCCAGTAAGCATCAACAGAGGTTTTCGGTACCTGTCTATGTATTCCTTTAAAAGCTCCTTAGTTTGAACCAACTTGGAGAGAAGGTTCCGATACACGTCAAGGTTCCTGTCCACGCTTCGCTTGCATACATTTAACACTGCACAAAGCTATTAATTTGAAGTGATCAGGAGAACGACAACGAATGGCTTACAAGCAACTTCCAATATGGTAGTGCTGCAAAGGGATCAGGTTGACCCAATAGGTTGAGTAACTTGACCTGCCATGGGTTTGGTTTGGGTTCAAAGCCCCAATCCGTCTATTAACGAATTTGCATTTTGAGCGTGTGCCCAATCTTCCAACTTTTGATAAAATATTGATAAAATTATAATTCATGTTAAGATACTGATATCCTCAATAAGAAATTTACAAGTTTGCAGCCCTACTTTCCAACATTTTAGTGGGAATGGAACTTGTGACCTTAATGTTTAGACCCTCATGTGCTCCAACTCCTAGAGCATAAGGTTCAACCTGACCTATATATAAGAAAAGATAAGTGGAATTTAAACATGCAGTTTAATTCGATTTATTGTAGTATTACTGAAATTTTTATGATTTATCATAAAAACCCTATGATACAAAAAAGTTTTATGGGTACTAACGGTTTGAAATAAGTTTTATCAGATGGAGTAGCAGCAATGGGTTGGATAGTAGGTAACATACTAAGACTGAATTCTTCTTGGTGTCTGGTTGGAAATTGACAACGGAATATGATTTTGATGTTATATTTTCCTTGGGTTGGCCATTTATTTATTTAACTATTTTGATTTAAATGATTTCTATCTATTTTAATTTATTTAAAAAAAAATTATATTAGAATCTTTTGAAATACAATTTGACCTTTTCAAACACAGTTTCTTACTAAACCTCAAACACACCATAGATCAACTTCCTAAAGAACCATTTATAGCAGTTCATAATCAATCTAAAGTATTGAAAAATGATTACTATATGCTTAAGACCTGTATTGTTCGGGATCCTACCTTAATGCTTGAATATATGCTTTAAATCGCATCTCGGTCCTCATCGCTCCAGTAACCTTCCATAATCTGATTGAATACAATGACGAAACCCAAAGCAAATACTGCATCACAGACAACTCTGAAAATTAAACTAAAAAATCCTATCCATTTAATGACTTCAAAGTAAAAATAAGTGTATGCATAAAAACAGGGGGTTGATTTTAGCAACCTCAATATATCCCCTGAAATTCAAAGGATTTACTTCAAGCTGCATTGGAACCAAACCTAAGAAGCACATAACATCTGAAGCACGGCATTAATCAATGCTGTCTTCCCAGCGTCTATAGTACCATGAAGAAGGACGGGCCATTTTTGGCTCATTGTCGACTGGACCATTTCAATGCTCTTCTTCACAGCTGAAGTCAGGACAAGAGGAATCTCCGCTGATCCGACATTGCTGGAAAAACAAAAACACAAAAAGGGATAGAAAAAAGGTGGTCAGGCAAAATGAGAAGACTAAATTGCTTTTATATATATATAACAGCTGGAGCTTCATTATTCAACAGGAGATAATGCATGTGCATACCATGTGGCCTGCCTGCAATTCCTTCTTATTGGCTCGATCTTGGAAATTGCCAAAGACCTATCTTCAAAAGAATGAAGACCCAATTGCTCACTGAAATCAACTATTTAATCAAGACACCTTGTTTCTAGAGTTGCTTCAAGATAAAAGCCAGCTTTTTCCAATGATACATCCTGGCAAAACTCCTCCCATCTACAACCACAAAAGGCAGTATGGATATTACATGGACACTACAAATTACTTGGAACTAAAATTATTGAAGTCTATTCAAATGAGAGCATTTACGTATCAGTAATTCTAAATTTTTTGGCTGATTATTACACTTGAATGGTTTGGGATGAGAAATTGGCCTCACCATAGTCACCAATTGGGGTTCGGCAATAAATTAGCAAGGACCGCAACGTTAAAATTCAAAAAAATCTGAGTAAATTCAGAATGTTCGGAGGAAAAAATATACAAATAAAGAAAGAAGATTAAAGAGTATAAAAATATACAAATCACTATTTATTGAAAAAAAAATTGTGAATTTTGCATAAAAACACATGAATTTTGAAAGATTCGCGGTTAATTTGCAAAACATCAAATATGCAATTTATTCTCTAATTTTAAAAAAAATTGGCTAATTTGGTGACTTTGAGCCAAACTAACTCGCCTTTTGACACCCCTACTATGTTTGGTATTAGGGCTGCCAATGAGCTGGATCTATTATGGGCCACATACTCCAAAGCCCATTTTGATCTATGGTGGAGCCTAGCAATCAAGCCCAGACCTATCATAATAGGTAGCGGTCAGGTCCAAGCCCAATGACGAACTAATAAAAGTCACACTAAATCCAGAGTTAGGGCCCAACCAGAATTCCAACCTTCTGTTAATCCCTATTATTGATTTATTAATACATCAAAACAGAAAAATCCCTATTATTGATTTATATAAATGGACTTAATGCCATGTTTATGGTTGGCAACGGGCTGGGCTCAAACGACAATATCCTATATAAACAGAGCGGAGCTAGACCGAGTCCATTAAAGAATGACAAAATAGTAAACCCAAGCCAACCCATTGCCACCCCTAACCATACTTTTGTACGGTTACTAAGGTACTTTTAATCTGGGGGCAACTGTAAATCAGAATTTCTAAGGTACTTTTAATCTGCATTTTGTTTCAGAAATCCAAGTTTTTATGGTATATCTTAGAAATCACTTCTGGGGATTAATTATCTTTACCCAAAATTTAAAATAAATAAATAAATAGATAAAATAATATATATAGGATATTCATTTTATACAGTTTGTTACTATTATTATTTACTAACACAAATTATACGGTTTTAATAGGCTTTCATTTTTATTTTATTTTTTGATCAGTAGTAGGTGCCACTTATCTGGCTAAGTTTTCAAAAATGCTATAGAAATATGCAATATTTGTATAATGGTACTTATCTCGACATCATCATACAATTGAAAAAGTCATGCCAACGTGTGTGGTTTTCCAAAATCACTGATTCCAACAGCTTGATCCATTTTGAACAAAGAAACATGTGCCCATGTGCCGATTTTCCACCATCACTCCTTTGACTTCTGAAACCTGAGCCTTCACTTTTGCAAGTTTGCTGATCTCCTCCGGATGGTCTGTGCAATACTGCATTTGTTCTTTCAATTTCGGCCTGATATGTTATCCATGGTCTCAGTATTCAGTGTAAACGAAAGGATCATTTTCTTTTTGTTGGTCAAGGTACTGCATAAAAAAGAATTACCTGAAGTCTCTGTTGAGGCTGTTTGCACCAGCAGTTGAAGCTTTTCCTCCTCCATATCTCTTGTTGAAATCATCCTTAATCCTCTCTCCAGGAAGCCAATGGGAACTTTTCTGCCCGCTGACTCAGTTGCAACTACGCAGTACGCTGCAATAACCAACAAGATAGAACATGCATTTAGCCACTTAGGAAGTACAGGGGTCCTGATGAGTTATATGGAATTGAACCAAAAATCATAGAATATACAGATCCAGTCAATAAAACCACCCAAGGTGTTCCTCATGAGACACCCACACAACATACAGCTAAAATCAGCAAAACCATTGAAGGTATTCCTCATGAAACACACTCGAAAGCTGCAGAAAGCAGACTAAATTTTTTTTTGCAGAAACATTTTCTTGATTTCTTGCAGCTTCTATTCATTATTGATCTGTTCATGTGTTCAAGTGTTTATAAGAAATACCAAGGAGATTGTATACTCGCAAGCGCCATCATATAAATCTACTATTTCATGCTAAGTTTGAGTGAGCCTTATGATTCACTATATGAATAATATTAAATTGCTATCAATAGCACAGGCGAAATCAAAATTGCAATGGACAGCTCAAGATTTCGGCAAAAAATCGGTATCATTGTGATAACAGATATCTGTCTTCTACCCTACATCCGTAACCTCAAAATATATACCCCTCTAAAAAAATGTATAGAAATTCCAGTTAAGAGATCCCAGAACTGCAGATAGATGAAGCGATAAACCACAGAATGCAAGATGCAATTTATAGGATGCTACCAAATTGTATAATAAGTTAATAAACATATGTTTTACCATTTGATTTATCATATGGCCAAGTTTGCTCATGTAGTAAAAATAATAAAAACGTCAGAACCATTATATAATGCATAAACATGTTGAGCATGAACAAAATATGATCCCCTACATCTTTGAAGAACTTTGTATCTCGCTACTCAAAGTGCAGACTTCAAATATGAGCCAAACATTATAATAAGATGATATCTTTTTAAAAAGGAACCGTAATGGCCATATAAAACTTTGATTAACAGAAAGTAAAATTCTCAAAATAATATTTAAGTGGGATAAGAAACCATGAGCAGTCCCAACGAATCACCATGTTTCTCTTCAGGGATAGAGTTATGAAGGTTGGACATGCATGTATGGGATTCCATTCATTGAATTGTGAGTGGTGTTTTTTCTATATATTTTAAACTCATATTTCAGAATATATGCACTTGGTTTCTAATTTAGAGAAGTTCATTCATTAGCCTCTTTCTATCCTATATTATTTTTACATTTTACTTAACATAGCTCTATCTGTGTACAAGCGGTCAGCAGAGTCGCTCCCATAATATAAATAAGAAATTGTTACACTGGGAAGATGTATCAAATCTGTCTCACAAGACTAACTTCTCAGCTGTTTTAACTTCGACTCTACCTCCATAGCTGTCTTCAGCCTTTCGTCACTAACTTTGTTTGTTTCCTCAAATTTTATCACCGCCTCACTGATATTCTTCTCCAATGAACTCACCAAAGCCAACAGTTAGGTTATATATGAACAAATGAGAAATAAAAAAGGGAAAGGAAAATTACATCCCACCACCTTAATTTGTGAATAGCTCGAAATACTAAGTTTTTCAATAAATGGGCAAACGAACTTCCGGCTTTGGCCTTTATGAAAATCTATTTTAAGTAGAAGCTGAAAGATATGAATGTCCAAATATCAATTGAAGCCTTATGTTTCTAAATTATTTTTGCTCATCTATCTCCAATATTAAAGATGCCATTAATAGCAAAAAGTTTTTCAGCCACATTAGTTTCCAATTTTTTTTACTGATTTATCGTCCTTTCCTTTTAATAAGAATAAATTATCATTTACCATTTTACAAACTACTCATTTAACTCCTCATTTGTGCAATTCCTAAATTTAACTTATTTTTTCATGGGGCGATCAAATTTTGCAATCCCTTCTGAGTTGCGCTCAGCCCACCCAATTCAAATTTAAAATTCGAATGATTCAAGTCTAAGTTCTTGCTTTTTAGATACTAACTGAGTCCCAGAAAGCACTAGGGCTCTGAATTCACCTACACTCGGAGGTAGAAAAGGAGTCATGGGATGGTACTTCATTGCTGTGAACATGCCTTCTTGATATCCCTGACGGTCTTCAATTATTTATTCATAACCCAAATAAGGACTCTCTATATGTCATTATCTAGATCAATCCACACGAGATGCAGCCTCGTTCTTCTTTTTGATGAATAGGTACTTCATTAAAAAAGGAAACTCGAGAGGAGAGCAAGATGGCTGATTAAGCAAGATGCACGCCTCCTTTAAACTACATCTTAGTAATGACATTTTTCTTGACTATATATGCATGAGGAAGAGGTTATTCTGATAAGGCCTTTGCTTCTTGATTTCGATTGAAGAGTCTAAATCTTCAATGAAGCGTGTCCCTGGTTTTTAAAACTATAGAACTAATGCAAAACAGAACCCTTTTTTATGTGGGAGAAGTTACAGGAAATAAGAAATTTCAGATCACCAATAAGAGAAATCTTATAGCTATTTTTTTACATGATAAGAATGCCACTGTTCAATGTGGACACTTTCATTCTTTTGCTTATGTTTTTACAGGTTTACAGATATTTTCATTTCTAGTATTCTGTTGTTATTTGTTTTAAATCTCTGCTTTTGATTTAAGACAAGTAATTAATTTATGCTTTGCATAATTGGTTTCTGGACTTCAGGTTCCATAATTGATGGAAAGTTGTACTAAAACACAAGTTGCAGGAACAACATAGTAATTCACAAGTAGTATTTCTTAAGGGACCACCCAAGTTGAAGACCTATATTTGCTCCAGCGACCAAACCAAGGAAATATTTGGTTCAGGCATGCCTATAGTTTGATATAATCCCTGAATGAGGAAATCTGGCACCTCCTTCATTCTTTTACTCATATTTATGTTTGGACAAAATTTTCTAGCTCACTTCACGAGAGCAGTCAATTCAAAAAAAGAACAAATTATTTTTTTATGTGAGCTCTGAAATGAATTTGAGATACTATAGAGAGAATATGAAATCACAGAAATCAAAATCCAAGTAAATGAGGCATAAAGCTACGAATTTTTTGGCATAAAAATGTATATGTTGTTCACTTGTAGATATATGGTTGCTATGGGATTTTGTACCTTTCAATGCCAAGGCTTAATGCCCATTTGACATAAATTTAAGAGTACTAGTCCAAAGAAACCAACTTAGTAACTGCTAAAATCCATTGGTAAACCAGTTCACAAAAGTATATTTACTAGAATCTTGGTGATGATAGCAGATTCAAAGGAAGCTAGATCCACAGACGATTTGAAAGAAGCTTGGGAATTATCACTCCAACAATACGAAAGTGACAACAAAGCTTTTTAAGGAAAAGCACCAAAATGAAGGTTGCAACAATATGTAAGTTTTCTTTCAGGGTGATAGAAATTGTAAACCAAACAAGACAATAAAGTAGATTTAAAAGTTGAACAGAAATGGAAATTTAAAAAATTGGTGGTTAGATCTGGTCATATTGTTACAGGCTTACAGTGATCATTTATTTTTCTTTGTCTCTCTCGTAATCAGCTAAAGAAATTGCAAATTCCAGAGGCTTAAGTCGACTAGCAACACATCACTACCTTAATATGTTATACATTATGTTAATTCAAGGTCAGTATGGGCTCATTTTGTTTCCTTCTTTTATCTCTAAGAAAGAGCAGTGAATTTCGCCCATGAGGAAGATTACGAAACCCAAAAAATAGGTATGGCTTTATCACTTGGAAGAAAACATAATTTGGAGAAATTTGTCGCTTCTCAAAGAAATTAGGGTTTGTTTGTGATTGTTAATAACCCGAACGCTAGTTCACACATACATGCATGCACGCACACACATAATCGGAAACACGAGTTCACACATATCCGCAAGCACATAACCCTAAATGTGACAGCCCCCACCCCCAACACACACGCACAACCTGTTAATTAAACGTGTTGCATTCAGGTCCTGGCTTCATACATTTTAACCCAACTTGGCCCAACCTGACCCAAATTTTTATTAATCGGGGTGGGTCGGGTTTAGATTGAGGGTTCAGGTAAACTCCGACCCAATTTGTGCCATTTGCAGCCTATATTCCATTGGTGAAATTTTACCTGCAATATTGACTTGGACACCTGCTCTCAGCATCAACCGGTACAACAGAGCCAATCAGAAGACCGGTAAGAAGGGGACCCAACTACTTATCTCCCTATTGCAGTTCTCATCAAATATCTCCCTATTGCAAAGTGAACCCAACTACTTATCTATCCCTATCGTTTTAAATCTTTCAACTCTCCCTCTTCATTACACTACTTATCAATTATCTAATCTTCAATCATTATCTTTCACCTTTAGAATCCTTTATTTCTTACCATTTTCTCAGTTTTCTTGTTGTAGTTGTCTTGAGAAGGCCTAAAAATGCTTATTCCTTATGCAACCGACAATATATTTTTTTTTATTTGCACTAGTAAACAAATTCAAAATTTTAATTTTCATGGATGGGTAGTTATGTTAAGCATTTCCATCAAAAGTGTAGAATATATATATACACGCCAATGGTTGTATGCAATTTTCATAACATCGTAGGCATCGATTATTTGTGAATGAAT
The DNA here is from genome assembly GCA_021018995.1 of Chloranthus sessilifolius. Classification (NCBI taxonomy): domain Eukaryota; kingdom Viridiplantae; phylum Streptophyta; class Magnoliopsida; order Chloranthales; family Chloranthaceae; genus Chloranthus; species Chloranthus sessilifolius. The sequence goes on along the minus strand of CM037586.1, from coordinate 129,853,239 downwards.
GAGTTGTTGTTATCTAAACCAATGATGGAAAACCCATCACTATCCCAATTAAATTCATAACCAAAACATTCTCATATATTCAAATTCCAACCTTCCCTATCATCATGCAATTAAGGAGTCCCCAAATCAAATTCATAACCAAAACAGTCTTATATTACTTTACCTAGGCATTTTGTCAAACACTTGAGCTACAAGAGAACGCTAAAATAAATTTATTTCATGTTTACACTTATTGAAAAATCAGTTCCTTAACTATTTTTTGAAATATTAAATAAATTGATGCATCAACATCAAACTAAAAACAATAAACAATATTCTCACTTCCATAAATATAAAAAATTAGAAAAAGAATAAAAATAATAAACCGAAAACTGAAGTAAACACATTAAAAACCTAAACATGCAATGGTAAGTCTATTTCATTTTTATATGTAGTTGAATCAAAATTTTGTTCTGGTATAAAAGAGCAAGATTCAGGTTCCAAGTGACCACCTACTAATGACAACAAAGGCCGACTAGTTTCCACTTGGAGAGTTGGGCAATTTCCAAAAAATACAACTTAACCAAAATTTCAAGATCTATTGTAGTTGGGTGTGAAAAAAAGAACTAACCTATTTTCAGTTACTACAAGATAGGAAACTATATTGGGGGGGGGGGGGGGGCAGTGGAGTGATACATAGGATCAGACCTCACGTGAAAACTTAGAGGGTGAGAATTCTGAACCCGCAAGAGGTATATTTGGGTCTAGGATTTGGCTATTTCGCTTATTTTTCAAAGAAAAAGTTGTATCCATTAGCTACTACTCACAACACACAAACTAAAAACAACTTAAAATATTTAAAAAACGTAGTTGAATAAGTAAAGTAGGCTTAAACCTGCATGAATAAAATAAAATTAGAGAATGCCAATTGAGATGGTATGAGCATGTCCAATTTGTACCAGCATTTAATGTCTAAAAGGAAGACTAGATATTTTTGAAATCTGTCATACGGAACACTATTTGAACCCTTTACAATGTAAAACTTGAGAACTTCCCACAATAATTGCCTATAAAGCTAACTACTCAAGGTATATTACATTGCAAACACAAGGGAAATAGATCAAAGAACAATCAAATCTCTTCAAAGCATTTTATCAAATAGCTGCTATACAACCTCTGCTCAATTGAATAATAAAAAATTCAAACAAAGAAAGAAAGATTATGTGATAATTTCTTCAAGAACTCACTGGAATCATAAAATTGATCTGAATCGCTCTTTGCACTTCACCTAACATAAACCTGCGTATAACCAAATCAAATGATGTATAAGAATCCAGCCAAATGAAACTAAATTTATAAGCTTTGGTCAAAGGTTCTAACAAAAATGAAAAAATCTAATATATTAATACCTGATCGGACAGACTCATCAGCGGATTTGCACTTCATAAGGAAAAATTAGTGAATTGAATATAAAATCTCTGCAAACCAATAAAATCATAAAGAAATCGGAAATCACCTATGCAAAACCAGGAATCACACAGAAAGCTACCTCTGCAAAATCTCTCCAATGAATCCGACTGAGTTTATAGGAAAGGATATGATACAGCCTATGGGTTGTTGAATGGGTCGTGTGGGTCGAGTAAACCAGTACAATTTTAACGTTTAGGTAAGAGAGAGAAGAAGAGAGAGAGAGAGCGCCCGTATCCTTTCTTGGTACTCTATTCATCTATCGTACCATACACGTCTCACCTCTAAACGACGCTACCCTTGTTGAATTTTAAAATAGCATTGCTTGGATCATTTTAAAATAAATAATCATTTCATCCAAGTATTTTTTTAAGGTTTTAATAAATTTGACTTTGAAAAATGGAACCCGTTGAATCATAATGCAGTTTGACTTTAACAAATGGAACCCGTTGAACCTTAATGTAGCACCCAAAATAGTATTTTGGGTGCCCATGAAACTCCGCATCAAATAGTATTTTGGGTGGCCATGGAACTCCATATCAGCTTGGAGTACTTACCATGCCTACTCCATTTGAGTATGCACTACTTTTTTCATATATAAAAATAAAGAGTGAGAATTCAAGATTTGTTCAGAAATTTTTTTGACTATGAAACCTTAATACCCTTATTGAATTTCATGAAGGCATCAGTAAAAGAATTGTTGGAAAGATTTTTTATCTTATAGTAAATTCATATTCATATTTTACTCTCTTTCAGTGCAGCATCATCATCAAATTCATATTTTACATAATTTCTAACAGAACTTCTATAAACGTATAGCTTAACTAAGTGCACCAGGGCTACTAGGCATCCCTCAGAATGACCAAAAAACTGCACATGCTGCATGGCTTTATATGTTGCGAGCTGACTATAACACCTGCCCAGAATATAACACATACAAAATTGATGACAAGTGTCACTCTTCGCAACTTACTTTCTCTCTTTATATTTATATATTTCATATTAAAAACAGGTGAACCTCGAACTCCAAAACAAATCATAGAACAAATAGAATGGATAAATAGATGTAATAAGGCTGTGATGAAGATGAGCGGCAACTTCTTTTATAAGTTAATAGAAATTGAAACTAATTAAACGATAGAGATGCAAGATAGCACCGCCAACATTGAGGTGCTTTTCCTAAGTGTTATAAAGCATATAAAGTTTATAAATTCTGGTAAGGACCTTTCAGTACCAGACATTGCCATGGTTTCTAATTCTAAGTAATCAATGGGTACATACGCACCTTTCAGTAATCAAGTTCTCCATGTCAAGTCCAACTTTTTTGGCATGTCTCAAATCAACGAATCATGCCAATAAGGAAATGGGAACCATTAGAAAAATACGAACTGATGGTTGCTCAAAATTGTGTGATTTTAGGCAAATTTCAATTCAATATACGGGATAGAGTGGATTGCTCACACCTTTGAGGGTGTAAATTAGACCCAAAAAATTAAAAAAATTATTTTATACATGACTCCCACCTGCAAAATACGAAGAAATCACCTCGCACAAAACCAAAAAAAAGCTGATTTGGTCTCAATTCATTGCTTGAGAAAACTCAACTTCAATTGCCATGCTAAAGACTATATACCTGCAGCAGTCCTAGATAGCAACAACTAAGTACAAAGACCTGCAGCAGTCCTAGATAGCAACAACTAAGTACAAAGACCTGCAGCAGTCCTAGATAGCAACAACTAAGCATTAAACCTGCAACAATCCTAGATAGCAACAACTAAACCAATCAACTAGCTCACTTGAGTCAAATGCGGTGGAAATGACATTTGTGCCCCTGCTACATCAAGTTTCAATTTGAAACCAACTTTCGGGAGCTTATGACAAGCGAGAGGGTTTTGGAGCCAAAAAAAATTTTGAATTTCAAAATTTTTTTTAGCAATCGGGTCAAAAATAAAAGATAATTGTATCAGCCGATGGAGGTCCTTTTGGGTAAAAATGTGAAAGGTCTGGCACTTAAAGATTGGTACCTTCATTTGGGCCCATGACACCTCTGAAACCGACCAAGTCCCAGACCACTCGAAAAGCATATGGAGATTATTTTCCACCTCGATCTTCCACAAAATAGATCTTGAGATTTGGTCAGAGTTATCAGATGGCCATTTATTTGGCCACCCTACTTCGCGTAACATTGTTGTGCACCATACAAGGCAATAATGAACGTTGTAGTAGATGTCACCTCGTAAAGAACATCTCGAGTGACAGTCCTATGCTTTAGCAAGCAGTAGGTTACCTTTGATTGTCTAGCAGGAGATAACTGAAGTCCTATTGAGTGTCACCTTGCAAAGAACATCAATGTCGTACTCAGTATTACCTCGCAAATAACATCAACTGATATGACGAGTCTAGATGATCCACTGAGCACTGTTACAATTCTCGAGTGACAATCCTACACTCTACCAAGCAGTAGGTTACCTTTAATGTCTAGCAAGCAATAATCAACGACATATGAAATGAAAATGGATTGCCCGATAGGTGAGGCATTACCTCAAGATATATTTTGGGGAAGACCTGAGTGAAAAGCAATCTCCACCATCTGATCTGAAGCTGTCAATGGCTATCGAGAGCTGTCTACAGAAGTGGGCACTTTTAGAGAATGCAGTAGGTTACTGTGGATTGTCTATCAGGCAATAATCAACGTTGTAGTAGATGTCACATCAACTGCTATGACGAGACTAGAGGATCTACCGAGCATTGTTGCAAATCTCGATTGACAGTCTTATGCTCGAGCAGGCAGTAGTCCTATGCTCTACCAAGCAGTAGGTTGCCTTTGATTGTCTAGCAGGCAATAATCCATGGCGCGGGCTTCTCCATAGTCCTATAAATTGGAGGTCCTCAACGGTTCGACCCTCATTCTTCATCACCTTTGCTTACGGTAAACGTCGTTTTAGTCATCTGAGTCATATACATTATTTAGTTGTTACTATACGATTGTGAAATTCTCAATTGATTCGCTATTACCCCTTTTTTATTGTGTAGATGGAGGATTCTAATCGCACCAACATGACGACGATGCTGACAATCTTGGCGGACAAGGGACAAGCAATCTATGAGAACCTAGTCCTGAACCGTCTGTCTTTTGGACAAACTGCAGAGAATGTGCAAGCGTTGAGCTACTTGTTCTTCGAAGCGCAAGTGATAATAGGGAAAACCGAGACCGATGAATATATAATTTGTACGCATTTTCTTTACATTTTAGGCTTCCATATTTAAAAATCCTTCCAAATTTCTCATAATCGTTAACTGATAAAATTGGCACAGTGCAGATCATCAGGACGGTTTTGATGCAGCAACATTGGAGTCCGCGGGGGTGGTGTGCTCAACAATGATTTTCACACTTAATAATAAGACCTGGAAGGTTAATATTATCACGAAGCATATCCATTGCCTCGAACTCTCTCTCCTTTTATTTAATGAAACTATCTATTTCCATATCGATCATAATGCGCCCTTTTAATGTTAAACAGGAGATGAAAGGTAAGGTACTACCAGGAGGCGAACTCATGCCACATCGAGTAGATGTCAAAGCGGATGAGACAGGCACAAGCTCTCCACCCATCAAGTTCTTTGTTGGGGAAGGACATTCAGGACCCACAGTCCTTCGTCAGCTAGACTGATAGCTGTCAAACCCCTAGTCGTTCTCTGGATAAAGCCATTGGGCAGTAGTTGAATAGCTTTAGTAGGATTGACTGAACCTCAACCCTTAGTCTTGTGCCAATCCTATGTTTATGCGTTGTTTTATTTGGTGTTGTTTTATCCAACATTTTGGTTGAATCGCTATTATAATTTGCAGAATTGACGTTTCGTAGATCATCCCCACAGTATGTCCAAAAAATCCTTCGAATCATGACATTTTTTGGCGTCATATGACACACATCACAGTCAAACATAAATTGCGATCATTGTTTGAGGATTTGCAACAAATGAAATAAAAAAAAACCGTCTAATAAGTGAGACAATCTCAAGATCTATTGTACAGAAGATTAGGGTGAAAAACGATCTTCATCATCTAATCTGAACAAATCATTGGTTATCACATTCTTTCAGACGTGGTCGCTATTAAAGAATGCGTGGGTGCAAATAGAGGTACCCATGTCCAAAAGAATGTCCGACCTCACTTAAAGTCTTCAACAAAAGAAAAATCTATTGAACATGATCATAGCATACCATTAAACATGGTTTATATTTACTTTTTGAGATGTGCACCACGTGGAAGCAACATCTTACACTGTAATGGTAGGCCCATGATCTTTATATCGCTTTTGTAAAATATTGGGACCAAAAATGGTCTCCGTCATCTGATTTAAAGCCTTCTTTCAGAGTTTTTTTTTTTTCTCACATTTTTCCCAAACTCGTCAATTTTTTAAATTTTAATGTTGCCAAACCATTGCCGAACCCTGACCTGGTCACTATGTCTCACTTCCAGATCTTTGAAATGCCTTGTTCATGAAATCCTACGACAAAAGGGTGTACTCTGTTATAAAACAGAGTGCAACTATTTTACTTTTCAGACGTGACCATTTTAGCAAGAATTTGAGTTGAGCACCACCAATGGTGCTCAAATCAGGTTAGGGCTGTCAATTGGTCAGGTCGGATCGGATTAGGCTAAAATATTGGCTGCTCGACGGGTCAAGATTATAGGCCTGACTGTATAGTGCACTCTGACCAGACATGATGGGTCAAGGTATATGCCAACCCGACCCGACTAGCATCCAACTCAAAAAAATAAAGGTAGTGCAAATTCACCATCTAATGAAACAGGGCATTTTAGTAAAAGTAGTATAAACATAATTATATGCAAAGGGAATAGGGTGATTTTGGGAATAAAATGTGAACTACTAAACACCCAGTGTTCTCTTCATAATACTAACTACTTCAATGGTGAATGTACAACAATACTGAAGCTACTCTTTAGGTTTGCAAATAATTATCCAAAATGGTCAACATCCTCTTAGATATATACATGGATTTATTAACTGATATCCACTTTTTTATTTAATTATTATCAGGAAACTGATATCCACTGTTAACAGTGAAGAACCACCAACTCTATTAAACTATGCATACAAGTGCAATTGCACCTAAACTGCCACCTCTTTCTTGTAATAACCTGAGAAAAACCAATTAAAATAATTGGGGCCATGAAACCAGATCTGATGAACTAACTGAGGGCGATGTGACAAGGGCAGGTCTAGAAACGGCGACTTGACAGGAGCTAGGCTAGTACCATCGTCTAGTCACGTCATGTTAGATGGAGATGATTACCCGCGAGGCTCGAAATGTATACTACTGGAGTTGGCGTATCTAGGGCAACACTATACTGTCCCATCATGTACACTGGAACTTATTTCGGATTGAAATTGCACAACGGGTCTCGACAATGCACGTGATTATTATAATGTAAAGAAATGAGAGGGGCTTCAACACATTATGCTATAAATAGCGGGACTACATCTCTCGCAAACACCACTGAGGCATCACTACTTGGCATAAAACTAATGTCTTCTGAGAATAGCTCCGACTCTATCCCATCCCCTCCTCGTATGGACTTTGATTCGCCCCCGCGCGAATACCCTAAAAAGCCACGACCTTCTCGACCACCACCAGGACATAGTCGATCGTCATACAGCCGCTACAAGCGTAGCTGTGCTTACATCACTCGCCAGCTTCAAGCAGAGTTCCCACCAGAGGTCTCCGACGAAAATTACCCAACTGTCCCGATGGACGTAGACCCTCTGGTTGATGCAGTTGTAGTTGCAGCTGCAGATGAAAGCGAGAGAGAGGAGCCTCCGAGTCAGCATTTAGCTCTTTCGGTGCCACCCGGTATGACGGAAGTTGTGCCAATCGTCATTTTGTCCTCCACCGAAGAGGTTGACGATGACGACTCAGATGATGTGATCGAAATCAATACTTCAATTGGGAGTGATGACATTTGAAAGGGGTGTTGGGCCTGATTTCGTTTACGTTGGTTTCGTTTAGTCGAAATTTCTATTTAGTAGGTTTCGTTTGAAATAGTCACCTATGCCTAGTTTGCATAGAAGATGTAATAGGATGTAGCAAATTTCACTTTCAAGAAAAAGTATTAGTCACTTACGCCTAGTATTAGATTACGAACCACTAAGAGTTGTAGCGAAGAATTCATTGAAGATTCATATCCTTTAAGGGCTTGGTTAAACAATATTTCTTGTTCTTTTTCTTTTTTAATCGGTCAATAAAAAATTATTAGAAACGAAACAAACAAATACAAACCCGAGAGCAGCTAATAGCAGACACCAGGGGGTAAAAAAAAACCAAGGAAACTTCCACCCAAGGGGGAAATCCCAAAGGGAGGAAAAGAGGGCTAAGTGTTGAGACTATCCCAATCACCATCTTGATTATGACCATCCAAACTTCCACCCAACTAAGCCAAGTGAATCCACTCCCAAAAGATATCCTTGAAAGCCTTTGTGATCAAATCAAAGGGTTTTCTAGCCCTTCTAATATTCCAGGAGTTTCTTTCAGTCCAAATTTACCACAATTTATTTATTGTTTACATCAGTCTTGTTTAAAACATCAATGATTTAGCACAAGTTTCTAGTTCTATTATTTTAAGCCATTTTATTTCTTATGTTTTAAATTCATTTAGTCATAATCGAGTACTGATAAATGTACACTAAAGTTGACCCATTTACATGAGGCACCGGGGACACGGCTACAAGTGTCAACATCAATGATTTACGTAGCATTTCATTGCATAATATCAGGGGTCCAACTAGTAATCAACGAGACCAAAAACTCTAAGTGTCTCTGTGAGACTTCTCTGTCTCCGAGTGGTCCGAGACAACTCTAAAATCCTAGATTTCAAGTCATGAACATCAAGCATATTCACATTTTCTCAAAAACATCAAAACAAACACTTGATAGACACATATCAAAGTAAAGAAAATTCATATACACTAAACCCATATCCTTTCATTTCCTTTCACAAAAACATAAAAGTGAACACATGATAGTCATAACAAAAAATCAAGTAAAATTTATTTTATTAAAAGTAGAAAAACCCATATGCAAGAAAGAGCATAAAATTGAAATATGAAAAGAACCCATCAAATTTCACCACTTTAAACATACAAGTGTACAAATAATGACATGTTTATATCTATCATTACTTTTACCCAATTTTCATAAGGTAAAAAAAGAAAAATATGAATATGAATATGTAAATAAATATACCTTAAAAGGAGCAGTTTTTCTCCTTCAATTTTTTCTTGGAACAAAGGGACGAGGTAGGATCACGATTATATGATATCCCCCTGTTAAGAAGGGAAAATAATGCAAAAGTAGAGAGAGAAAGTGACGGAAGCCACCTAACCACACAAGCAATGGCCTCTTAAGACTTCAAAAAACCTCAAAAATTTGCACCAAAATAAAATAACAACACTGAAACTTACCTCTCAAAACCTCAAAAAATTGGAGAAGAAATCAGTCCCAAAATTCATCAAGCTGGAAAAGGATGAAAGAAAAACCATTAGTTATTTTATTTCAATTTAAAATAAGATCCATTTATATACAAAATGCATAACCATAAAAAGCCTTAAAAAATCAACATTAACGGTGGAGATAATATGACAAAGAACCTGAGAAGATCGGTGGTTGAAAGAGAGAACCAGAGAGAGGTAGAGCTTGAAGGATTTTAGTTTGGGAGAAAGAAGTGGATTTGGCGCTGTTCTAAAGAATTTGAAGAAATTTCATATTGCAAGTTCGGGAAAACATGTGTGGCTAGGCGGGAAAACCATTTTTAGCTTTTGATTTTCAATTTCGGATTTCGAATCTAGAAAAATCAGGAGATTTATTAGAAGGGAGCCTCTATTCCTGCCCAAGCATTCTCTGAAAGCACCCACATCCCATACCAATTTAAAACCATTGCTTGCTTAGGAATAAATGATGTAGATTGTGTTACACCCTGATCTTCCCCGCAATAGATTGTCGAACTAATGATAAGGGAATGATGATGATGTTGAATTTCATGTCAAACTGATAGATTGTATAGTAATTACAATGAATACAAATGATTTCATCATTATCTCGTGAACATAATTGAGCGGCCAAATACACACACACATAGATTGTAGATAGAGACACTTGCTAATTATTCCTTTTTTGTTAGTTTGCTTCTATGTGACAAGTCAATTACTCAAATTCAGTTTGTGGAAAGGATACACGTGTGTATGCATAAACCACCCCAACATAGTCATTGGACTAAACTTCAACAAGAACCTATCAAGTATGACCTATCTCAATGGAGAGAGTGTAGATGGAATAGGTCCTGTACAAGAACCTATCAAGCATAGAGAGACAAGCTAGTGAGCGTTTTTTAGCATTCGGAACCTGTATTAGGATCTGGAGACATTTATTCCATTATGTGAGCTCAAGTATTGTGGAAGGAGCCAAAGATCTCTATAGAGATTTCCCCCTTGCATTCAAGAGTAGTTGGAGTACTATTCGGCTGAAATTGGATTCAAATATCACGTTTTGAAAATCAAGGAATGAAAAAAGTAACCCCGTTGATGCTAGTCCCAAGCCTGGATGAAGGAGAGTTAACATCTGGTTGACTACTTGCTGTAAAAACTAAAAAAATATCGAATCTCCCCGCCGAATTTGGTCCCAAGCCCATAAAGAAAAGAGGGTTTAGATTGATAGCTGATTGTAAAGATCATGTTAAATCCTCCTACGACAGGCCATATTACAAATCCACGTTAAGATAGGTCATGGTTTAATATAAGTGGAGATGCCAAAAAGAAGCTCGGCTGAATTGAAACAAAGAGTGCTGTTGTCCTATTTTCTAAGGTGCATAGAAGAAATATACAATAACAGAAGAAGCAATTAATTGGCACAGAAAATGAACTATTTAAATTATCTAATAAACTACTCTGCCGAAATGTTTTTCACGTGGTAAAACCCTTTTCAAAGAACATCCACGAGACCTAGTCCAAACATACAAATCCACTCTCATTGTCTCTCATCAATATGTTGTTTTCTACCAACCAATCCACTCTCACTGTCTCTCGTCAATATGTTGTTTTCCTGAACTTGCCGAATTTTCCCAGATTTTAACCTCGCCGAATTATTTTAGAACCTCGACTTGGTGACTACGTTTTTAAGGGATTTAGCCTGGAGCTCAACTAGAAGGTTGACAATATTGTAATCTCAAGGTCGCAGCTTACCCATCAAACCAAAACAAACAAAAAGGGATGGAAACTGTGCTTATTTTTCCCTCTAAATAATTTGAGGAATCATATACATTTTATAACAGTGATCTATGGTGAAAATCACCATTATAACATAGTCATGATTTGTACCACAATTCGATGAAATCTGATGCTGGTACGATGATTGTGCAACATAATGTGATGGTGCAGATCACCATTTAAAAATTTGCATGTCACACAATGAAAGGAACCTAGTGCATATTTTTCTCTTAAGTGGGCATAGGTGATGGAAACTGTGCTTATTTTCGTTCCCTCTATATAATCCTGTGGAAATAGATACACATTATTACAGTGGTAGATGGTGAAGATCACCCAAGGATTTAAACACCAATACATATCGGCATATCGACTGGGCCCCAAGCTTATATGTATCTGATATGGGAATTATTTAGTATGGTGGTCATCCAAATGAACCATATGGGAATTATTTAGCATGGTAGTCTTCCAAATGAACCAAACCTTCCACGTCAAAAGGCAAAACCCATGGAGATTGTGCTGCCTGTGATCTTTGGAAAGAAGGGAAACACCAGAATTTTATAAAAGAAGATTTACAATGATGCCTCACACCAAAGCATTTCACTGAACCTTGGTGACTAACTATATGATAACACAATCGATTAAAATGTCGATATGTAAATGGGTCTTAACGATTATATGATTCCCAGCAAAACTAAATGGAAATTGTATAATAAACTGGCAATGTGATGATCATGCCTACATAAAATCAAGTAATAACTTAGAAAATATCACCTATACCCATATCATGCACATAGTTATTCTATCGTAAAAACGAGCAAGTTTAGCAAAAAGAAAAAAAAAATGAATAGTGATTCATATATTCAATAACTTAAATTGAATGAGAAGTTATTAGAGGTCTACCAAATAAAGAAAGGATTCAAAAAAACAGAGAAGATAAATGCTCCCTTGCATTTTATTATCTCAAAACTGTAAATTTAGATTTGAGACATACATGTCTGAGTAAATAAAAAAGTATAATGTGGATCCACCCTTGAATGGAGGTACTTACAGCTTTCTGTGCAATCTAGACAAAAATTCTAGGATTGACCATACTTGGCTAAGAAGGAAAAGAACAAGCTCCACAAATTTTTGGAATTTATGAGCATTTTGTATGACTATGAAGACTACTCAGAACTACACCATATTGAGCATTTTGTGGGACTATGAGCATTTTGTATGACTATGAGCATTTAATGCTAGCGGGACACTGAGAGGGCGATCTAATATCATTACTCCCATTCCTTTGTGGGACCGGTAATTTCCTTTGGGTTCCATTTGGGAACAAGTATTTGGATATTAAGATTTCAAATCCAAGTATTTCAAATTTACGCATTTTAAATCCAAGATTTCAAATATTTGGATTTCCAAATCTCCTGTTTGGATGTTTTAACTCTATATTTAGATTTGGCCGAGAATTTATATACTGTCACCTATATTAATGCTCATAAATAACTAGTACTTTCCAAAGTCTCAGCATTTTAAAATAAGAAGGCTGCTAAGCCCATTGCGTTTTTCTTCCTGCTAACTATTTTGCATACCGAATATACGATTTACGCACTCCAATTAGTGGAAAGCTAATAATGGTAAATTTACTTTTGCTGTGGCTAATAAGAATGTCAATATCCTTCCATTAATGCATTTCATGTTATGTACTATGCCATTGATCTGCAATCGGTTCCCTACTGGTGTTGTACTCATGTATCAGTAAGCCCTTCCAGTTAAAGACAAGTTACTTCACGGAGAAAGTGAAGCATTGGTCACCGATCAAAACAAAAAAAAGAAAAAAAATAAAGCATTGGACTTTCTGTTGTGTTCATGTATTGTTACAAGCACACACATGCACAACAAAACACGATCCAATACATACACGAAAGTGCATACATAGCCCAACCGTGCTTATGACTTTCTAAAATAATGGTGAATCAGCGATTTATTTAAATCGATTTCAGCAATTCCTCTTTTTCTGTTGTTTCACATCCTTTCTTTTCTTTATTCTCTCTCATATAGTTTAAAAAAGTTAGATTTAAGAAGAAAGAGCAAGATGAAGCTCAGAGATTATAGAGCTACAAGAACTACAGCCAATAGAAGATCCTAGAGAAGCAAAGATCTTTTTACTTCAAAACCCTAGGATCTCCCAAGATCACTTTCCAAGAACTGCAATATATAAGAGAAGAAACTAAATCATTTTTTGTCTTCATAAATCACACTAAATTTATTCAAAAAATAGAGATTTCAGATATTACACCATTAAAACACCAAAGAAAGCTGAGATCATTTGTAATCTAAAAAAAATTCAAAAATCGCATCCTACCTGTAAAAGGTGATGAAGGTGATGATGGCCAGCCACAATCCTCTGATCTGTCAATCTGCAATGGGGATCAGAACACTTAAAAGGATCAGCAACGATCCTCTGATCTCTCAGTCATTTGGATGAACAGAGAATATGGCACGATGATGATGGGAATGCTGTTTGATCTCCGATTCTTCGATGGGGATCAAATGATTAGCGAGACACTCCTCCGATCTCTCAGTATTTGGGCGAACAGTGATTTGGGCGAGCAGAGATCACTTCCACTGCCCGGTTTTCTGCTGGGAAAACTCTCGGGCAAATTTGGTTTTGAAATTTCTCACGGGCAAAATGATTGGTTTGGGCGGCGCTAACATACACATAAAGGTCCTGGGTTAGCAACAGGGTCTCAACGGGTCGGGCCGGCCCGGATTTTGGCTCCCACCCGGCCCGAAAAAATTACCAAGCAAATTCGGCCCGGTATCCGGATTGGGCTAAATTCAGCCCGCCCGGATTTTGGCCCACAACCGGCCCAAAAAAAAGCAAACTTTCTATCAAACAAATCCAGCCCGATATCCAAATCGGGCTAAATATGTTACAACCTAGATAGGTTAGGGCTGGGTTGAACCCCAGCCTGACCCTAATCCGGCCCATTGAGAGTCCTAGTTAGCAATCTTTTTAGACATGAAGGTCAAGGGTTCAAACTTGCTCACTTACAGACAATACATTTAAGTGGGTCGTTGCATTTCTTTTACAACGGCCGATGTTTGTGATTTTTTAAAAGTGGTGCTGTTTTTTCTTTATTTTCATGTAGTGTCCATCGGTGAATGTGAACCATTCGATTGGCGAGTTTGTGTATCAGCTGCTATAGGCAACATTTGATATTAGAGTGCACAGATCGGACGATTAATATCGAACACAAAAATTGATTTTTGGGTTCACTGTCTTTCAAGTAATGAAATATCGCGTTGTCGGTGTGGATTATCTATACCTTGAGCACATCTATGATGTACAAAAAATTAACCACCATATTGGTGCTCCAATGATAGTTAGGAGAGTCGTACTAGCAAGGGCGATGAGGGTTACCGTAGATTGTCTAGCAGATAATAACCAATGTTGTACTCAGTGTCACATCACAAAGATCTTTAATTGATATGATGAGATTAGAGAATTCATTAAGCAACCACTCCAAATCTCGGGGCCAGACCTATGCTCTACCAAGCAGTAGGTGATCATCGTTTGACTAGTGGGTTCGACTAAAAGATAATAAGTTTTGGTTTTTAATTGGACCAAACCAGTTAAGCTCTCAGTTACGATAAAATCGGACTGGACAAACACTCATTGGCAATCCCTTGTCTCTTGTATAATTAGCAGAGAGTCACATGTTAAGTACTAGCTACTTGTCAATTGTTTTAATATGATTAGACAAGTACTGTTCCAAATCTCAAGCAATCGTGATTGCAAATTCAGGGAGAGTGGATTTGGCCCTGAGAGTTGCTTAAAAGAAGGAGAGTGGATTTGGCGTTGTTCTAATTGCAAATTCGGGGAAAACATGTGTGGCTGGGCGGGAAAACCACTTTTAGCTTTTTCATTTTCAATTTCGGATTTCGAATCAGAAAAAGGAGGAGCTTTATTAGAAGGGAACCTCTGTTTGTGCCCAAACATTCTCTGAGAGCACCCACATTCCATACCAATTTAAAACCATTGGTTGCTTAGGATTAGATTATGTAGATCGTGTTACACCTCGATCTTCCCCGCAATAGATCTTCAGATCATGGCGCACCTATCGGATGGTAAAAAATTTATTCCATGGGTCACAGGTCCCAGAAAATGGCCCTTGAAACAAATGTCACACATCATGCTCAAATGCAAATGTATGGCTTGTTTTGGAGGATCAATGACACATGGAATTTAAAATTGTGCGTCTGATAGGTGCGCTATGATCTCAAGATCTATTGACACGATCTCCATCATCTGATCCTAAACAATCAATGGTTTACAAGGAATTTGGCCTGTGGGCGCTTTCAAAGAATGCGTGGGCGCAAACAGATGTACCCTTATTAAAATTCGTGAGATTTAATAGGGTAGCTCTAAATGTGCTTATGCGTTCTCTAAAAGCGGTCATGGGTCGCTGTAAAAATCATTGATTGCTTCGGATCAGATGATGGAGCTCGTGTTTCACCCAAATCTTTCACAAAAAGGGTCTTCAGATAACGTTGCACCTGTTGTGTGGAAGATCAACCTCTTAAATTTCGATCGAACTCCAAAACATTAGTGCCGCTAATCAGCCCGGATTTAAGAACCTATATCAGATCGGTTTCGGACTGGATTTAAACCGAAGCCGATGGAGGATGCGAGTCAAGTCGGGGCAGTTTTCACGTTAAGCCAAATCCAAACCAATAACTATTAGTCTCTAGTTTGGCAAATCGAAACTGAACTGATAAGCCCCTCAATCAAACCGAAACCGATCCAAAGGCTGACCTTAAAGTTTCTCAATTGAATCGTTCACGTTCACTCATGGGCACCACTAAATTATAATTTAGTCTCCTCATGGGCTGTGCCACACTGCATGAACGTGTGACCAATTGTTATATCTACTACCACTAAATTAGAACTTTTTAATCTCGCACCATTGAAGTGTGGTTTTCCAATGCACTCATCCCTTCAATTTATGGTCAATCTAAAACATTAAAGCGGCAATACAACACTACAAAAATGTCGATTGAATTTTTATGTCAAGATTGATCTTTAAAAAATTAAAAGAACACAATCTACTACTCATAAGATATCGAAGATGCTCCAGAGTAAAACCCTTTGCAGCACTATCACAGAATTCTAGAATTCGGATGTAGGATTAATTGCAACAGAGTATGTGGTATATCTAATCACTATCACAACAATCTCCCATTCGACACCTATAGAATGTCGTACTCAGTGTTACCTCTCAAAGATCTTCGACTGATATGACGAGAGTAGATGATCCACTGAGCAGTGTTCCAAATCTCGAGTGACAGTCTTATCACCGTTGGCTGATAAAATTGGCATGGTACAGATCATCGGGACGCCTTTGATGTAGCAACATTGGAGTCCGCGGGGGTGGCATGCTCGACAATGATTTTCACACTTAATAATAAGACCTGGAAGGTTAATATTATCACGAAGCATATCCATTATCTCGAACTCTCTCTCATTTTATTTAGTGAAACATCTTTAATAATCTTAACCACATCAAACTACAAGATAAGGTCAACATCAACAAAAATGCTCAACTCACTTCATAATAGATTTTATATCAAATATATAAGGGAGATTCTACCATCAGGCGGAATATTTTTTATTTCACGCAATACCCAACCAAAAAAGTGTCCTTAAAATCATTGTTGAGCTTCGACATGATGTTAAGGTCACTTTGTTTATTATTTTTTTTTCACTTTGTTTATTTATCTTACAAAACTATAAAAAGGTTCAAATGTTCTACCACCACCAAATTAAAGAAGGCAATTTCTTGGATATTTAAACGTTGGTTGCATGGAGAGATAGATCTATCCACGCTTTAAAGTGAACTTTGTTGCATGGAAGTGCCTATTGTCCAGGGTGAAAAATTTCAGCAAATTTCTACAAAATTTGTTGAAACAGAGGTGGACAAAACTTTAGGCGAAATTTCAGTGATTTCCTTAAATTTTTTGAAATTTTGTTAATTGTGACATATTATATTTATTTGAAATGAATCTAAAGACCTCCCCACTCAAATGTTGCCGAAAACGAAATTTGTCACTAAGTTATGGCAACATATAAGAGCCCCTTCAAAACCATTTTGGTGTCTCCGAGATATCGTCTAAATAAAAGATTTAACGGACCCTTGATGGTGAATGCCTGAATTACCCGTAGGACTTGTTGATCACTGATCAATTGGTAAAAAACAGTTCTGTTCATCAGTGTAATTTAGCAAATTCTCTAGGACATTTTGATCATTGGCCATAGTAGCCAATTTAATTTCATTGCAAGAAAACTAAAAAGAGGACTAAGGAAATAATTTACAAATTGAATACTGCTGCAATTTCATTTCCATGAAGGCAAAAAATATTGTCTTCAAACAGAAGTTCAAATTCTACATTTGTGCTGATGATAATTTCTCCATATCTGCATTGGGAGCAGATTCATCGCATGATTTTTATCACTATTTTCCATTTAGCAAAAGAATCATCTGATCATCACACTTGTCATTCTGATTCCATCTCTCAATCACCATCAGCCTAGAAATATAACGCCTGAATCTGGTCTTTGAATCTTCTTCTTTTCTAAAACTGCATAGATGGATTGAAATAAAAAACGCAACTAGAATCAATTCAATTACTATATATTGCAAAAAAAAGAAAAAGATTACTAGCTCCTGACCTCACATGCTTCAGCAGCTTCGCGCAATTGCTTGGACAGATGAAGTGAAACATCAGGATCCTGCACCTCAGATGTATTCAGTGTCTCTTGTAAGCTTGCATGTTCGAGAAGTAAGAGCGGATTGTGGTCCTAGAAAAGATGATTTAACAAATCAAAATAAACTTGGGGAGTCATTGTCTCCACTTACTACAAGGGATTAGAACGTTTTATGGAACATTAGCAGAAATATGTGTGATATGATTACCTAACTGTGTGGCGTAATAGTTCAATAATAAAGTCCTTAAACTAATCATGTTTGGTGTATCCAGGCATCCTGAGCATGAGAACTACACCTGGGGATACGTTAAAATTCTGGTGCGCAGAAGTTCCTGTAAGCATGAACTCAGTATTTTGTAGCGTGCTTGTAGAGTAGGAGGGCCAACATATGCTTTGATATCTGCTCGGTCGACAAATGCGATATCTGCAATCTAAACAACTATGAGTTTGTGCATTCTGAACAGATGTACTAGGATTCGAGATAACAGTTCTAACTTATGCTTTTCATGAATGAAGACACAATCTCACATGAAAGAAAGCGGCTAATTTCTCAAATGAAATGGAATTCCCTTTGGATACGTTAAGAATAAAGAGTGCAATGAGAGACTACAGAGCAGGAGGTGAAACCTGAATGATTTCATTATAAGACCATACTCATAATATGGAGAGAAAGTTCAAAAGAATTTCATCTAGTATATTTCATAATAAATTAAGGAGCACACCTCTCTTTTTGGCAAAGCTTCAAGACATGGTATGCATAAAAAAGACAAAACATGCCATTAGTATTTTGGAAAATGATTATAAACATGTGAATACCAAAGATGTCTTCATAGAACATCATTACGAGGACAATCGAACAACTACTGCAGTGAATGAGATGAAAAAAATGTTTACACATTATTCTCTTTAGTCCATAATGTAGGATTCAGTCATGTAAAAGCACTTCTATTTCGATCTACCAAATATGAGTTAACAGAAAGTTCGAATCAGAAATTCAGAACTACAATCTGTAAGTAGAGCTTAAGCAGAAAACCTCAATCAGGCAAAGAATAATAACAGCTTGAAGGGCATTAATGTGACTCTCCAATTACCGATACGATACAATTTTAGAAGAAAAAACAAATATAGAAAAGGTCGCTTGATAAACATAAAACTTGTTTTAAGATATAGAGAACACCGTTCAGACTACAAAGTTCAAGAAACATGAATCCCATACTTAGGACCCACACGTACCTCTTTTGAGTCTTTCCGACTCCCCTGCAGATTGGAGCATGATATGAACCAAGATTCATTTTAAAAAGAAATTTTGACTGCAATTATAATCAAACATAGTCAAATATTAAAAGGAAATAACTGCTAATAATTTTTTTTTTTAAATGCTAGTGTCTGCATAAGGGTGTTGTCTGAAGTCCAAACTCCACACACTTTCATTTCCAAAATGAGAATGATGTTGTTTAAAAATGGTGTCATCCATTTTAATGACAGTCCAACAGGCCCCAAGACATTGAAAGGCACACATTTTTCACAAAAATAAAATTCTACAATATCATTCTAACGCCTTAGGAGAAAAGGACATTAATTTTGGGCAATGCTGTTAGTAATATACTTTGCAAAGTGAACTGTGGAAGTATCAATCAGATTTACCATAAATCAACATTTTCTGAAAAAGAATTTTGTTCCTAACAGTATACACGCAGATATAGTGCAATTTGACTTTTGAACAAGAAAATCCATTTTAATAACAATGAGCAGGCTAAAAAAGATATATATTGATGCCACTTACTCGATAGTTATGCAACTGGCAAAAGTAATCAGGTTCTCAAACTTTGATAATTTTCATAGGGATCCATAGAGATTTTTCATAGGAATTTAATAATTTACCATGGGTAATTTTTGGGTATAAAAAAACTTGTGTGGTTCTTGTGATTGAGAGGTCCAAAGCTGCCCAATATATATGTAGGAAGCCAAGACTCCAAGATGTGGTCATAAAGTTGAATGCTACAATAGTGTTATTTGAGGGCCACGTGGCACCCAAACGCATGTTTGCGTGCTGCGTGGACCTGTGCAAAAGGTAGATCAATGACCATCCAAAGAAATTAAAATTTTCATTTTAATCATCATTGACCACAATGTTCAATGATTGTTAAAATGGACGCTGACTTGAAAAATCAGGTCACCTTTAATTTTTACACCATTAGACCAAGGCCCTAAAATTAATTTATGTTTTTTGCTAAAACCCCTAGGGACGGGTGAACGGGTGCTAGATGGCATTTGGTTGTCACAAGGCATCCCAAAAGGGCACTGTCCTGGGGTTCTATCTCTAAGACCACATCGTAGAAAACCCAAGAAAAGAGTTTCTTTTGTTACATTGCAAGGCCGGTGTGTCTGCATTTTTCAGGTTCCTTTACATGCAAATGATAAGAAGAGAATAAAAAGAACAACTTGGGTTTTGGCTTTGACTGCCACGTGACATATCTCTAGGAGTGGTCATATCTCTCTTATTAATACATGCACTGAGCTATTAATCAGAAAACAAAAGCACTGAGCTGTATTTCAATCTGCAACAAATCATTGTTTTGCTGTTTGGCAAGTGTTATAAGTCACCACAAAAAGCTAATGAAACCTTTTGTATAATATTGAGGTAGAGCTGAAGAAATCAAATTTCAAACCTCGGTTTTCCGGTTACATATCGCCCAGCTCCAAAACCGATATGTATCGGACAATACGTATTGGTTTTGGACGATACATTGATACAAACCAATATATGGGTTGACATATTTGAATGTCTCGAACTTGTCTATGTATCGGTTTCAGGGAATATTGGACAGTGGAGGAAATATCACTTGCTCAATTGGAAGACTTTCTGCAAAATGAAACAAGGAAGACTTGGGGTAAAAAATTGACCAGAATTGAATAGACTGCTACTGGACAAGTGGCTTTGGACTGGAGGAAAAGATGTTTTGTGGCCTACTCAGAAAGAGTGGGAAATTATCCCACTTCGTAGGGACACGAACTCAGTATTTTAAACATGAATAAAGTGCACATTGAATTCTATCGCCGATTTTAAACGGCCTAGATCAATTTGAACTTTTTGAAATATGGCCTAAGATAATTCAACTACTATATCTGGTGTTAGAATTTGAGATTTTGTGTATAGATTTATGAAGTATTCATTATAGTTTTCATTCTTTTCTCTAGTACTGAACTATGAAATGGGAATTTTGCTGATGGATTTTTGAAAAGTTATATGCGGGGTAACTTCTATGAACCATCAAGTTCCACAAATTCATCATATCAATGAAGAAAAAACAGAACATTAGTAAATAATTGGGGAAAAAATGAAGCAAAAAAATAGAATATTATAGGCAATATATCAAACATCTGATGGGCAATTTTAATACTACTAATTGAAAACAACCAAAGAGGAGAGGGGTCGAATCAGAGAGGTGTTTAATAGCAAAAATTTATTGTTCTCGTTGTCGTTATTTAGATCATTCAAACCAGATCTGCAAACAAAATAAAAGATTCAGGGAAAAATTCACAGATAAGAACACTGACAAATTGAGAACTTATACAAAAAACCATCATGGAAATCGGCAACTTGTTTTATTATTGGCAACAAGTTCTACCAAAACAAGGAAATCGAAGAGCGTTTTTTTTGTGTCTCTGCAACTTTGAAAGAAACATGGAGAAAGGGGGGAGCCTATAGGAGTCTCTGGAACTCCTCCAGATCTGAAACTTCAAATAGAATAAAAAAAAGAATAAAACTTCAAACGGATTAGCATTTTCAAAAACCCTAGCTGATTCCATCTCAAATCCTCCGCTCCACAAGATCAAAGCCATAAAATATATAGATCAGCAATCACCGGCTCCCGATCTCGTGCAACTTGAATCGAAATCTACCATCGATATCGAACCGCAGCTTGAATCTGTTCCTCTCAATACTTCGCCGGAGCAAAAAGATCCCTCCCGAACTTCACCAGAGCACCCTAAACCCTAAACCCTCCCGAACTTCGCCGAAACACCCTGTGACGGGGTCAATACTCGAGCTTGCAGCATGGTGCATGTGGCACGACATGTGGTGCCAGGAGGGCACGCGAGATGGGGCCAAGTGGGCTTGGCGACGTGGTCGCGCTGCGAGGACGCGACATGGTCGCATGAAGGTAGGGCGCAGAGCGTCACGGTCGCGACACGGACGTGACATAGCCAAGGTGGGCTAGCGACGCAGGAGGCGTTGCGGTATGTCAAACCAAGGGGTTTAAGGTTCTCCTGCCATTTTGGTTGAATGACTGTTTTACCCTTATATAGGGGAAGGGAGTTTGAGAGCTATTCCCCCTCACACGGGGCCTTGCGTTGCCAGAGGGGGCGCAAGTGTCTCCTAGGCCTGAAAGGGTGGGCCTAGGACGTCGACGCAGCGATGCCGTGTGGAACCCGGGTGAGGTTGAAGTATGGCTCCGGACTATGCGTCGCGGTGCATACGGCTGGGCAACCTCGCGTGAGAACACCAGAGCGCTGCATGGGACTCAGTTGAGCACGACAGCATGTAGGCTAAGGATGAATGTGTGCTAGTAATTCGGAATGCACACGAAGGCGAGCTGCGTGGGACTCAGTTGGGAACGCGAGCGCGAGGCACAAGGCTGTGGGCTTGGTTGGGCAGATGAGCAAGACATGGTGGCATGGGATGCTTCATGCCAAGACTGTTGCGAGCGAGGTACTAGTGCAGTGCACAGGGTGAAGCTTGAGCAGGCCAAGTTAACGCAGCGGAGCAAGTGGCGTGTCGTAAGGGGCACGATGAGCCGGGTGGTAGGCCGTGAAATAGAGGTAACCACATTGGGGGAGTTCCCGTCCTCTAGGCGGGTGGTATCAGAGCTGATGTGTAGATGGGTTGGCTTCGTTGCATGCAGTAGCAAAGCACCGCGTGGGTTGAAAGCGCGTCGAAGGACGCTCCCGCAACAGTTGGTATCAGAAGTAGGCTGGCCTAGCGAAGCGTACGTTAGGTGCCGCAGGGGACTGAGGTTGCGGAAGTGCGACCCCGTGACAACTCACGGAGAAGGCGCTCGTGTTTTGGGTCATGGGTGAGCGGTCTGAAGGAAAAGGGCTGTAATGAAAGGTTTATAAAGCGGGGTATAACAGTCAATTCACTAAAATATACAAACTGATATTCACGGATTTCAAGGACACCGAAATAGGGTGCATACTGATCTTGAGAAACTTTCTGTTTCAGTATATTTCTGAGAAACTTTTTCTTCCCAATCCTGTCTGTAATTATCTCTTATTTTTTTTCATATTTTTTTCGTGATTGAGATTCAAACCAAGCCTAAGAAAAGGGATTCTGTGAGCAAATAGCAATAGTTTTATGTTTGGATTGAAATTTGATGTTCACAATAACATTAATATATATAGGTAACAAATCTGTATTCTCAGTAGCAATCAGATTAGATCTACATTGGAATCCAATGACTACAGGTAAAAATAAACAATAAAGAGAAATAATTCCTACAGCAGCAGCAGCAATAGAATTGAGCTAATCATCTCTAAGCCTATTTCCGTCGGTGAAACTACGTCAAGCTTGGGCAAGTTGTCGAACATTCATTGGAGAAACGTCATCTAAATCACCATTGATCAACCGTTTTGCTATGAGAACATTAGCAGCATCAGAAGGGTGGTAAGGGTCCCAAAAGACGTACTTTGATTGATCTGGACAAACTTTAGACGTCGGCCCACAAGGCACCAAACCTCCGAACCGCCCAGCAACATAACAACATGAAGAACTAGCAGACTCAAAACCTAGTAAGAGTAAAACCCATTTCACTTCAGCCCAAGAATCACTTCCAACAACTCAAAACAACTCGCATATTAGCTCAAATGGAATAAGCATGGATCAAAATTCCGATATGTATCGGTTTCAGAGGCCACCAGGTTGATACATTGAATGTATTAGCCCATATATACTGGTTTGTATTGGCCGAAACATACCAATTTATCGGTTTTGGAGCAGGGTGATACTTAGCTGAAAACCGAGATTTTGATCCTTGGGTATAAGGCCTTCCTCCTTTAAATTGTTTTTTTAAATTTGCCTACAAGCCAAGGGCTCATTGCAGATAATGAGATGGTGTCTTATCAGCTGTGTGTGCAGTAAGTAGTGAACCTTGAGACACACAGACTTAAAGAGCATAGAAATTTGTGCACTTCTCAAGGTCTGCTTGGCTGCACAACTGGCATAACTAAAGCACATTGTCTGCAATGAGCCATCATATCATCATTGACAAACTCTCTCTTTTCCAATAAAAATAAATAAATAGACAAAGAAATCATTGTATTCTTACCATAGGTTCTATTGTTCTTAATTATATCCGACACGATCCGGTAAGCATCGGCATAAACAAATAAAGCTCCTTCGAGGTTCGAGCTCAGCTCCGCGACCAGACTCCTCAAATGGGTGTTGAAGGACCTGGCTAGTTGATTGGCAAGAGCGGCACAGTCATCTCCTGCCGACGGAGTGACGTCCCTTTGGTACGGAATACAACCGATCGGTCCGACGTTGACGACGATGAACTTTCTAGCATCCAAACCATATAATCTCTATATGAAAAATGGGACGAAAATTCAATGAAGTCAGAGTAAGCTATGTAGCTTAAACATATTAAGGGAATCCCCAAAGATAGAAGCATTGTTTCTAGGATGAAATGAGTCTGGAAATCTGATAATTTACATCCCTATAGAGTTTAATTGATGCACTAACAGAAAATCGAAATAAACTATAATGCTATGATACATATATGGCTGCAGCCAGCTTGCGTTCGGGTTTGGGTCAACCCCGTTACACTCTACCAGTGAGGACATGAAGGATTGCAGAGAGCTCAGCGTTGATCAGAAACAAGTGCAGAAATAAGGCTCGCAAACCTGAGCCTAAATAGATGGCATAAGGTGGTTATGATTATATATATATATATATATATATATATATATATATATATATATATATATAGGGTAATGATCCTCTCACTCGAGTCATGAAATATAGTTTAATGACTCTAGCAACCATTGGCTACATGTCACATCAATTTGACTTTTTAAGCCACCTAATGTGACATGCAGCCAATAAAAGCTCGAGTCATGGCCCATGGGTTTATGTCCCATGACTTGAGTCATATAATCATTTCCCATATATATACATGTTTGTGTATATATATAAAGGAAACTCTGATAGTTTGCATCCCTATACTGTTTAATTTAGTTTACGCACAAACAGTAAATGGAGCTAAACTATAGACCTATGATATATAATTCACTTAGGGTTGTATCCAGGTTGGGTTTGGGATTGGGTCAGAGTCAACCCAATTACAATAGGCCAGTGAAGACCTGGAGGAAAATAATAAGGAACATGAAGGATTACAAAGTTATAAAGAGCTTAGAGTTGGTAAAAAAAAAAGTTGAGAAATAAGAATCATAAAGTCGATAAATAGGTGGGATAAGGCTGTCATAATGATGGTGATGATGATGATGATGATATATATATATAATGCCTCAAAAACAAACTTTTTAGCAAAAAAGACCCAACTTCAAATGTTTTAGAAAAATGGTGCTTTCACCGATTTTAGAACTTCAGAAAACCGTGAAAGCACTGTTTTTTACAAACGTTTTCCAAAATCTGTGAAAGCACGGTTTTCTAAATCATTTGAAGTCGAGTCTTTTTTGCTAAAAAGTTTGTTTTTGAGGCATGTTTCTCTAATTATCCCTATATATATATATATATATATATATATATATATATATATATATATATATATATATATATATTCGTAAATATTGTATTTATAAACTTGGCATGCTCGCAGAATAAGAAATTACTATACACAGAAGTTACTGCAGCATTTGGTGAAAGGAAATTACCGTTAATTGAAGCCTGAATCTTGAGAGATCAGGGCCTGGACAAACATTTCGGGAGATACCAACTTCCGTTCAGACTCAGATATGACAGGAGTGAGGTAGTTGTTGATGAAATCATTTGAGCCCATCGTAATGGAGAACAAAGATTTTCGAAGGAGCGTCGTCGAAGCTTCTAGAGCGCCAATGCCTGATATTATGTCTTGCCTAGTGTTTGCATAGTTATCGATCTGTGCGTCCAAGTTGATGCGGCCAACCTACATTGTTCAAATAGATCGGAAGATGTCACCCAAATTTAAATTCTTGAAATAAGCTTATAAATTGGCTGAGAACAGAAATGCCGATAAAATGAATCAGATAAAAACATATTAACTAATTGAATTGGCTATAAATGTTTCACAGTGTTATCAAATTTCTCCTACTTGCCTCCTAAGTATAAAATCACTTTCTTTTTCTCTTCAAAAGTACCCATGGTTAAGGATTTAAATCTCGGAAGATAGTGAGATGCTTTGGTATTATTGGAGCAATGCGAATAAACACGATTAAAGACAATAGCCAATATGCAAAGATAAATGGAGATCTTGTGACCTTGCCAGCTTTCTTTTTATTTTGGTTATTGATAGCTCGCATTTTTTAGGTTTTTGGTGTTAGAATAGTCCCACATTACCTGTGGACTTGAAGGTCTTGGGCTATATATAATCTGGGCACTCCTCACCTTACAAGCCGGTTTTGTGAGGTTGAGTTAGGCAATTCCGAATTACAAGGTAAGATAATTCATAGTGCTGGAAAGTATAAGGGGATTTTTACTAAAAAATGCTTACATACGAAATTATGTTAGTTATACATAATTACCTTGAAATTTTACATGGTATCAGAGCAGCTATTTCTCCACTCCACATTACCCAATACCCAATTCAATTGTGGTCACCCAATACCCAATTCACCAGAAATTACCTCACGGTGCGTAGTTATACATAATTATAAACCAAACAACGCCTTCCTTGAACATGTGCGATCATGTGCTAACTTGCAATGGCCAAAATAAGCTTTTTTCTCCTTTCTTAAAAATTTATAAGTGCTTAGGGATTTTTTTTTATGAGCAAATTCATCATTTTTCATAACTAAGATATCCGGTATTTTATATTTAAAATCTCAACTATAAATCCCAACACATCAGTACCTGAATCAGGCTCCTTACATTATTAAATTGAGACATAACAATCATAAGCACCACTTATCTCTTTTAACTGGACATGAAGTCAGACAATATTATGCCGTAGATCTAGGAATTTATTTATCTTCCAAAAAAGAGCCAAATGAACCCAAAGTTTCATGTTCGGTTTAGAATTTGAGATGTTCAGATGAATCAATGCCGCTCCTCCTGCAGGAAATTCAGATCTGGACCCCACCAGCAGCGAAACTGTGGTCAGGGTTTTATGATATATACTTCATTTGAGGCAGAAAAGTCCCAGTCTAGCTCAAAAAAATGCCATATGCAGCTACCGAGTTCCTACCTTCTGTAACAAGCTACCTCCCTTTCTAGCTACTAACTCAGAGGGGCGTAGTCAGGATTTTCTTCTGTTGAGGGCTAGCAACGTCGACAGATGTTAATATTTATTTTCCCATAGATATGGGGGGATTGTACACCATACATTTGGGAGATGACATATAAAATAAGGTTGTATAAGAAGCATAACTTATACGTTTTCAAGAGTTAAATGGGTCCCACACACCTCTATGTGGCTCCGCCTCTGTCGGCGCAATATTGAACAAAATGACAAAGACATTGTTGAGAACGTGAAGACTTTTCTCAGATGAAATGAACCACTTGATTAATGTAACGGGAGAAAGATTTTCTAGTCGGAAAGATACATGAAAATGAAAGAGGGATTCAGTGGAATAGATTTGACCGGGTGGTTGAGTCCCGGCAAGAACATAACAACTTTTCAGGAAGCATTGTACTAAATACTAGTTCAAAAATCCCCAAGTCAAATGGTTGTTTTGGTCTCACATTAGTCTTTGGTCAATTTTATACTTGTATGTCTTATATAAAGGAGCTTATGTTACTTGGTCTGGTATCATCAGTATGGTTTTAAATATTGGCCATATCTGATTCCTATTGGCCGAAATGTATCGGATTAGGCCCCAACCGATATGATATACACCCCAGATTCAATGTGGAATCAAATATGGGGTCAAACAGGGCTCATCTCGGACCATGTCGGGTCATATCGGCCTGTTTGTATCCACTATGTACCGGAAAAAATACCATAAATGGAAATATAGAAAAAGGTACTCTAATATCGGCTGGTTTGGCCGATAAGTATCCAGTATATCCGATACATACCAGCCTGGAACCTGACCAATAAGCCTATATATCGGTCTTTAAATCCTTGATCATCACCAATTAAGATATCACAGCTTGTACCCCTAGGAGCTCTAATCCTTTCGAGTGCCACAGCTCTTTTTCTTCAAACAAATAACAAGTATTCAGTCCATATGAAGATGCTTACGAAGAAACTTATAAAGATAATTTTTGCCAAATCAGCATGCCAAAAGAGTAGGTAGAAAAAGAACTTACGAAAATCTTGCCAGTCTGATTGAGAATTCCTCCACCGCCAGAAGCGTAATTGACCCCATGTAGAACTGCAGCTCCAACGGTTGTTGGAGCTAAATAAGGAGTAAAATTTTTCAACCCGAACTTCTGACCTGATAAATAAAATATCAAAGTGCAAAAACTTCAAATTCTCCGATTTCCTTAGTCAGACCAATCGATACTATAATTAAAAAAAATTAGAGAAATAATTGTTGCCTATAATGTCGACAATTGTTCTTCCATTGGTGTATCGGCCGGTGGATATCCTATATGGCATAAAATCGATTCCGTTTGGGACATAATTAGCTTTAGAGAGAGAAACAATATAGTTGTTGTTTCCGGCATCAACCAAGGAGTCCCCAAAAACAAAAGAGGCAGGAGTACTCTGTCCTGAACAGATTCCCAACAGGAGAACTCCCATAATTGAAGTAAGAAACATGATAATAAAATTTCTATCAGATAAAATTGCCATCATTCAAAAGCCCAAAAAATATTTAAGAAAAGTGTCGAAAACCAACAGAATATAAAGTTTATTAGTTCTCTAATCTCTGAGACCCATAAAAAATGGTGGCTTACTTCAAACAAACCAACATAAAACTCAGAAGAACAACAAAAAGGAAACCAACCTATATATTTGTTAATCTTCCAAATCTACTAGAAAGACTATAGATTCAAACTTCTCAGCGGAAATTTTCAATTAAAAAGTGAACTACTAAGTTGATTATTATGGTTTTGGGAACAAAAGGAATGATTTGAGAACAAAAGGAACAAAAGTGAACTACTATAATGGCTGTTTCAAATTTCTTAAAAAAGGTATATGAAGAAACTACTATAGATTTAAGATTTCTGTGCTATTATTCAAAATAGGCACTTCAAAAAACTAACCAAACCACCAAACCTTGAGATTTACCGCCACAAAAAATACGAAAATTAAAAAAATTCAGCTATTATGCTTGATGGGCAGTTCAAATCTCCGACTAAACATGTACAACAATGAAGCTCAAGACTTCAAGCGACAATCTAAACATTAAAAAGTAATGTTCTTCTTCGACTATATTAAATTTAAGTAACAGAAGAAGAACCGAAGGAACAATCTTCCAAAACAACTAACACTCAATAAGAAAACAAATAAGAAGAAGAAATAGAAGAAGTGGAGAGAGGGAGAGACGCTGGACGGTTTGGAGAGACTAGAGAGAGAGAGAGGCTCACCGGAGCACTCGCCGGAGAGGTCGATGCTCCTCCTTGGATAGCTGTTGCAGGTCAAAAAGCAATGGAAAAAGGTTTAAAACGAGGCTTATAAAGGAGGGCATAGAGGACATTTCACTAATTTGGATAAATCATATTCAGGGATTTCAAGGACTCTAAAAAATGATGCGTAGAAACTTTAGGTTTCAGTATGATAGTGAGAAACTTTTTTTTCTCAATCCTGTTCCTGTAAATATTCCTATTCCAATGCTCTTTTGTCTTGTCGAGAGACCAATTCTTTAGAATGGCACTGCTAGGTAGATTGGTAGTGTCTTTTGCAATACGAGCATTACGAATGCAAATTACCAAATTCAATTATTTGTCAAAATTTTTTTGAACCAATTCCTACCAAAATGCGATCCGGATGTGACAATGATCGTGTTTGTTCTAATCTTTTATATCGGGATTCTCTAGATCATGTCTTCAAATCAAACGGCTTAGATGATGTTTTTACATTGCATAGATTCTCTAAAACTAAATCTTTTTTTAATCTATGTGTAAGGGTCAACTTCTCGTATAAAAGCAATGGCTCCCTTAAACTAAAGCGCTTTATTTAGTTTTTTTTTTCCCTTTGCCTTGGTTGTTGACTTCCTTAAGATAGATCCCTCGTGGAAAGAGATCATACAACCGTTTGCATATGTTCTACATTGGCGCAAGAATTCACTAGCTGAATGGAGGCTTCTTTTTAAAACCCATGAGTCAAATATTTACAAATTGTGCAATTCTCTATCTAATATTTAAAAACTCCGTTTGCCACAGAATTTCAGGTGCCTTGTCATCTGGGGATTTGATGGAATGCATATAAAAAAGATAGAGGGCTGCTTCCCGCCTCTCTATTTCTAGTTGCATACTAATATTTGCTCTCAACAAACCATTTAATGAAATGAACAATAACGGTTTTGGGCTTATGGCACAATCGAAGGTTTACAACATTACAACATTTAATTCGGGCTCCAATCGAGCTGAGACCGAGCTTGGGTTAGCTCTAGCTCTACTCTACCGTATACGAGGGGAGCTTGAACTTGGCTGTAGGCCTTTCGAACCTGAAAATTATGAGCTTTATCTCGACTCTACTAAGCTAATGTTGAGCTGAGCCGAGCTTTGAGCCAAATAAGATTTATTATATATTTTTTTGCTAGGACTCTTTTAATCTTTATTTTCTCTTGTAATAGATAAAAATTGTAGCAAAATTTAGTAAATAAAAGCCTTAAGCTCTTTTAGCCCTTTAGTCCTTTTGGAAAAAAATAGCGAAAGAGGTGTTTAAATATAATGCAATGAATATTGATTAAAAGTCCTAATCCTTTATTAGGATTATTTAAGAATATGATTAAAAAAAAAAAAGTTTACTTATGCATCTGGGATGTAGTGTTTGCTGCACATGACAGTGAATGAAGTAGGGAGATGACGATGATTCACCGTTCAGCCATGTAGTTGTGCAGGTGTAGTCAATGTAGTGTAGTGTTGTACGTACTGGTCGTAGGTACTGATTGGTTGGTTGATTGTCGTGTTGATGGTTGTTGGTTGATGTGGTAGCTCATTGAGACGAGTGAGAAAGAGAGAGAGCAAGAGCTTTAATGGCTGCGGGAAGAGAGAGGGGGGGGGGGGAGAGAGAGATGGATGTAACAGAGAATGGGAAGAGAGAGAGAGATAGCAAAGCTTTAATAGAAGATCATAAGGGATATATGTTTGCTATATATTATATACTATAAGATGAATCTAAAAGTTAATTATTAGAGTAAAAAAGACATAAAAATTATATCTAATATATTTATTGTATATATAAAAATATTATGTAAGATTAGCCGAGTCGAGCTGGGCCAAACTGACTTTTATAAGGCTTAGCTTTAGCTGGGTTCTACTTCAAGCGAGCTTTAGACAAAAAGCTCGATTCAGCTTTTGAGCCGAGCTTAACAGAGCAAAAAGCACATCTTGAAGCAGTGAGAATTTTCATTTTCCTAATATTATCATCAGTGGGAAGACCATTGTTGATTACCTTCCAAGCAAAGCATCTAATCTTTTTTGGGCTTTTTAACTTTCAGGCTGTGAGCCATTCAAAGCAAGGATTTTCGTGATATCTAACAATATTCCAGGCTATTGATGTAGAAAATTTACCTGATTGTCTTGCGTCTCTATCATGGTATCTTTAGCTGTTATATCCTGGTTGTCACGGTGTACTCCGAAAATCTTGTAAATCTCTCTTAGGATATGTGTGTGTGCCAAGATGGATGAGGTCAACCTTGATGAATTAAGGTTATCAGTCACACTCTTTTGTAGTCCTTAAAATATTCTTTTAAAAGAAATTTTAAAATATCAGAATGAAAGTTTGTTGTCTGTGCATTGACCGTGCGTTGTGATAATGTTAACAACGCATTGTCAAGAGTATCACAGTGCGCCGTCGGACCATGAGACTGCAACTCTGAACATAGGGCTTTTTGAACTTTTCCTATTTTTAGGGTTTTTGATAAAAGTGTTTTGAAAATCAGGAGGGGAGATTAAGCAAGCACAAAAAAGATTTTCTTCCTCCTTGAGTAAAAACCCTAAAGATTCGCCTTCTTCAACCTTTAAAATGATGGTTGTGTTTGCAAAAAGATTTTAACTCAAAGGTTTCCTATTCTTTTTCACTTTCATCTTACCTTGTTTTACTCAAGTATGTTGAGTGTTTTTGAACCCTAGAGATTAGGTTGTGATTGATAGTCTTGTAGACCTTAAGGTGGATCGTTGTGAGTTCATCAACAGTAAAGGCGTGCATCAAAATCGAAAAAAGTTGTGGAGGCGACCCGCGACGGGAAGTTGGATTGCTTGGGGGTTTAATAGGGCATGTGCATTTATCGGTAGATCATTTGAAACTCCTTATACTCATTCCATAGTGGATTTAGCGTGTGGACTTTTGTCTCGCAATTTTTCCCAGTGACTGATTTTCCACGTATATCTCGTGTTGTGGATGTTTGTTGGCATTATTGTAATCTTTAGATTAAATTAGAATTAATCGAATACCCAATCCTATTTCATAGATCTACATAATTTCAATTGGTATCAAAGTTGGTTCACTCGTTTTGAATCTTTTGAATCGAGTGTCTATAGCGTATTCGAGAAGTTCTGATTTACCTAGAGAGGGCATTTCTACAATACAACCTCTGTTGTTTGCTGGTCATAATTATTTGTATTGGAAGGCTAGAATGATGGTTTTTCTCAGATCTATGGATATCATGGTTTGGTCTGCTATTGAGACTGGGTGGTTTCCACCTCAAGAAATGATTCATTTAGATGGAATTGAGAAAATCTCTATTAAACCCGCTAACCATTACATTGATGAAGAAAAATGGGTTGCAAATGATAATTCTAGAGCCTTGTATGCCATTTTTGGAGCTGTAACGGTTTCTGAGTTTAAGAGGATTTGTAACTCTGAAGTGGCTAGAGAAGCTTGGTTAATCTTAAAGACCACCTTTGAGGGGACTCCACAAGAAAAGATTAACAAATTGCAAATGTTAACTACGTAATTTGAAAATCTGAGGATGGATGATGATGAGAAGTTTACAGACTTCTATACCAAATTGAATGATATTGTCAATGAGTCTTTCTACCTTAGCGAGGAGATACCATCGTACAAAATTGTTAGGAAGGTTCTACAATCCTTGCCTGAAAGGTTTAGATAAAAAGTGACTGCTATCTATGAAAGTAAGAACATTGACAAGATCAACATTGATGAACTTGTGGGATCCCTTCAAACGTATGAATCGGAGATTCAGGTCAGCCAAAAGTAAAAAGGTGTTGCTCTCCGATCCTCTAAGAAAAAGATTGAAGATGAGGATGGTGAAAGTGGTGACGATGAGGACCTTACCCTATTTGTCAAAAAGTTCAAGAATTTTTAAAAAAATAAATAGAGTGGTGGCAAGTCCTACGAGAAACCTAAGGTTCCCGTAAAAAATTCTCATAAGGAGTCATTTGAGGAAACACAATATTTCAAATGTCGTGGCTATGAACATTTTGCTTATGATTGTCCCAACAAGAAGAAAAATGTTGGAAAATCTAAAGCCAGGACTGCGGCAAAAGAAGATGACATGAGTGATAAGAACTCTTCTAATGAGTCATATGCTTCTCATGGGTTTTGGGCTTTTGTTGCCTCTATTCATGAGGAGATACATGTTGTTCCTCCTACTAGTCCTGTTATTTCAGATGAAGAGGAGGATGATGTGGACATTTTTAAAGTTTATGATGAGCTCTATCTTGTAAGTATTAAATTGAACAAAGAAAAGATGAAGTTGATCAATGATGTGTCAACTCTCACGTCCTCATGTGTTCTTAAAAATGTTGAGTATAATTTGTTAGTTGAAAATATTGAAATCGTGAAAAATGAGGTGACAAGTTTAAGAGATAAAGTTAAAATTTTGGAATGTGAGGGAGCTGAATATTATTCAAAATGCATCAGTCTCTGTATTAAAAATGAAAGGCTCAAGAAGGAGCTCTCATATGAAAAGATCACCCTTGAAGAATTACAAAAGGTCAGGATTAACACTCAAAGAGCTTGGGATATTGGCAAAGGTTGGAACGATAAAACCGATTTTGGTTTTAAGGAAACTAATAACTATGTCTCTAGGGACAAAGGGAAAGGAAAATTGAAGTTTATTCCCAAACTCCCTAGGAATAAAAAAATTGAATCTACATCTATCTCTCCTCCTCTTTTGCCCACCCCTCATCATACTAGAATAGCTAGTGGCAAAAATGATCCAATCTATTTCTACTGTGAAAGAAAAGGACACATAAACCTCTCGTGTCCTATTAGGAAAATAGATCTCTTTCACCAAAAGCATGACATGATAGTTTTCTATTGGTTGAGAAGTCTTAGAAATTTGATGGAGTGGAAATGGGTGTAGAAAATTTCTGAAAATGTTTTGGTTGCACACACTACAATATAAGCTTTTGAGCCATCTAAGTGGTTTTTAGACAGTGGGTGCTCAAAACATATGACTAAAAATAAGTCATACTTTTCATCTCTTGAAAAATGTGACTCTGATTCTGTCACCTTAGGAAATGGGGGTTGTTTCAAAATTGTTGGGAAATGAGAAGTCAATGCTCCTGAATGTCCTAAGTTCTTTGATGTTTTGTATGTTGATGGGTTAAAGGCAAATTTTATCAGCATCAGTCCGCTGTGTGATGAAGGGATGAACATCACTTTTACTAAGTCTAGGTGTTTTATTGTTGATAAATCTGGAAATATTTTTTTTTAAGTGAAATTAGATCGTCTAATAATTATTACACTTTTCATGTGCAATCTGATCCCACTTGCCTGTTGACCTCTAGTGATAAGCTTGAACTATGACATGAATACAAAGGATCTTATGAAAATTTCTAATGACGAAATTATCAAAGGCCTACCCAACTAAGAAAAATATCTGACTCGATTTGTGGTGCATGTCAGTTGGGCAAGCAAACTCGAGCTCTTCATAAGAAACTCTCCAGTATTGCTACTTCCAGGGTTCTTGATCTTGTTCATTTTGATCTTGTTGGACCAATGAAAGTTAGCAGTATTGGAGGAAAGAGATATATATCCTAGTTATGGTTAATGATTTCTCTCAATATTCTTGAATTGCCTTTTTGAGAGAGAAATCAAGTGCCTTTGATGAATTTGTCATTATTGTTAAACGATGTCAAGTGAAGAAGGGTTTTAATATCAAACGTATCAGGAGTGATAGAGGTGGTGAGTTTAGTAATTTCAAATTTGATGATTTTTATAATTCCCTAGGAATCATGCAAGAGTTCTCCTCACCTCACACTCCTTAGCAAAATGGAGTGGCTGAAAGAAAAAATTGTGTACTTCAAGAGATGACTCATGTCATATTGAATGCTAAAGATTTGGCCCAACATTTTTGGGTTGAAGCTGTCTTTACGGCTTGTCACATTTCTAATAGAGTGTTTGTGCGTCCTAGTACTAACCAAACACCTCATAAGATTTGGAATGACAAGAAGCCGAAAGTGAGTCATTTTAGGACTTTTAAGAGTCAATGCTATATTTTAAATGATCGAGATAACTTGAGAAAATTTGATCCTAAGAGTGACCTCGGAATCTTCCTTGGTTATGCTCAAAATAGTCGAGCACTTAGAGTTTTCAACTTGAGAACTCAGTCCATGATGGAGTCATATAATGTGGCCATTGATGATGTTGCTAGTACCTCTCATGTTGTTGATAATGGTAAGGATAGTCTGATTTCTCATAGCACATCTGACATTGGTACACGTCCTTCTATCTCTGTTGAAGAGAGTCAACCAACTGTTGAGAACAATGAATCTTCTTCTCCCCGTGTTAAGGAACCGACCAGTGTCAGAAAGAAGCATCCTTCATATGCTAGAGACATGAAAAGTCACTCGTCGAGTGATATTTTGGGTGATCCTAATACTGATCTACAAACCAGATGTAGCTTGAAGCATATAGCTAATGTCATTTGCAATGTGTATTACACGTCTTCTTTTGAGCCAAAAAATATGAAGGAAGCTCTCATTGATGAGAAGTGGATTCTTGTCATGCAAGATGAGTTACTTCAATTTTCTAGGAATGATGTTAGGGATCTTATTCCTCGACCATCAAATATTCGTGTTATTAGAACTAAATGGATTTTTAAGAATAAGACGGATGAGAAAGGGAATGCCATTAAAAATAAGGTTTCGAAGACCCTCACTACCCCCTTCATGTGTATAAATTGAAGAAGGCTCTTTATGGTCTAAAACAAGCCCCACGTGCTTGGTATGAACGTTTGACAAAGTTCCTTTTGTCGAACGACTTTGATAGAGGAGGTGTCGATAAGACTCTCTTCATTTTAAGGGAGGATAATACGCTAACTGTGGCATAAATCTATGTGGATGATATTATTTTTGGATCCACACAAGCTCTCCAAACTGAATGGTTTTGAAATCTAATGAAATCTGAATTCAAAATGAGTCTTCTTGGTGAGATCACTTGTTTCCTTGGGTTGCAAATTAAGCAATGCACTTATGACATTTTCATCTCTCAATCCAAGTATCCGCGTGAGCTTGTTAAGAAATTTGGGCTTGAGCACACTAAGCATGCTCGGACTCCTATGAGTACTATATCTAAACTTTCAAAAGATGTCTCTGGAGTGGAGGTTAATAACACTTTCTATCGCAGTATGATAGGTAATCTTCTCTATCTAACTGTCACTCGTTCTGATATTGCCTTTAGTGTCAATTTGTGTGCTCGTTATCAGGCCTCCCCTCATGAATGTCATTTAAAATGTGTTAAGCGTGTCATCCAGTATGTGAATGGTTCTTCTGAATTGGGTCTTTGGTACCTCATCCTCGGTTGCTTATTTTTCTGATGTTGATTGGGTTGAAAATGCTGATGATAGGAAAAGTACTAGTGGAGGCTGTTTTTACATTGTGAATTGTCTTATTTCTTGGTTTAGCAAGAAATAATCCTTCATCTCCCTATCTACTGCTGAGGCCGAGTACATTGCAGCGGATAGTTATTGTACTCAAATCTTGTGGATGAAACAAATGCTTCGGGATTATGGGATTGATCAAGGTGTGATCACTCTTCACTGTGATAATACTAGTGCGATCTATATTTCTGGAAATTTTGTTCAACACTCTCGCACTAAGCACATTGATATTCATTTCTATTTCATCCGTGAGCTAGTTGAGGACAAAGTGATCTCTTTAACTCATATTGACACTAAACGTCAACTAGCTGATGTTCTTACAAAACCTTTAGATGTTGCCCAGTTTGAGTATCTTCACAAGTCTATTGGTATGCGCATCATTGAATAGGGTCTATTTTTTTATTTTTTTGCTTTTGTAGATTCTCCGCTTGTTGTTTATTATTAGTTTCTTTTTATTGTTCCTTGTGTTTATTTTTACTTCTACTAGATGCTCTTAATGTTTCTATTCCTCTGATGAGATTAGTGGTTGATTTTATGCTTCTGTTAAGTTATCTATCATGAACTAAGAGTGTACTTTTGATTGTCAGACCTTGGCTATTGATGTGGTTGATCTACTTGTTGTTCTTGATTTTATGCCTTGTTCTACCTTTGTCTCATGAAATCTTGTTCTCCCATCTTCTAGTTTTGTTCAGTTTATTTGTTGATGTGCACTAAGAGTGACTTTTCGACCTTTGTATCTCATGTGATTTTGTGAAGCTCTCCTTACTATGGTAGTGGTCACAATACGCACCTAATTAGTATAAGTTGGCGTATCACTCCGTAGAATATGTAAGATAGCTTCCATTTGTCTCGACGTTTGAAAAAAAATGTTGAGAATTATGTCTTGAGTTTATTTTTACCTGCCCATAGTGTGTCTTTCTTTTTTGTTTAAAATTTTGAAATTTTGGAAAAAGCAATTTGTATGAAAAAAAAAACAAAAAGTGTGGTGAATGTCAATGAGCGTCTGGTCCTTACATTGTGAGAGCTACCCACTGCAAGCCGCTTGGATGGCCTTACCGAGTGTCTTACCCACGTACACACTGTGCCTGCAAGTGTGTTCTAATCGCTGGAGAGGCAATGACAACATGTATGACTGGTTTGAATTCATCCTTAAACTACCTCTGAGCAATGCTCTGGATAAGACTGTCATTCCTTAGTGTCTGTGTATATTGTTGAACTTGCAATGTGTTGATGGGGTTCATTTTTCTTCATGAGATATTTTTTATTTGTTGCTAAAATCATACATGGCTCGATAAATTGATCATTGAAATAGCTTCACTCTATATACTATCTTGATCCTCCTTGTTCATGCTGGATGATTTGATGGGTTCTCATAAAATCCTTCTCTAATATGGACATTGTTTTTCGAATTATTTGCATCTTCTTTGTTTAAAAAATAAAAATAAAAATTCTAATAGTGCACTGTTGGATCTCAACAACACACTGTTGCTGGAGCTGGAATTTTTTTATTGATTTGCTTGTGCCCCTATTTGTGAGGGGGACAACGCATTGTTGATATTGAACAACGTGCTGTTGATACACACCAGCGCGTTGCTTCTGAAGCCTACTATTTATGGTAGTCTTTCAGTTGGTTGTGAGGGCAACAGCCTGCTGTTGAAAGTAAACAACGCGCTATTCTGATTTAATAGTGCACTGTGAGAGGTGCCTTCTTTCTGTATTTTTTTTCTCTGCCCCCTACTGGTGAGGGCAACAACACACTGTTGGATCTAAACAACACGTTGTTGCCTTTCAACAGCGCGTTGTTGAATCCTGACAACACGCTGTTGGTGCTTCTGGTAACTACATGTCAGTTACACCTCCCAAGGCGACCATCTACTGCCACCATGACAACGCGCTGTTGTACCCTTGACAGTGCGCTACTGGAAGCAGTGTCGGTTAAATTTTTTTTTTTTTTTTTTTCGTGTTTTAAATGGGATTTGTTACTTTCTTTTATAACAGCGCGCTATTAGGACTTTCACAGTGCGTTGTTGGACATGTTTTGCTTTAAAATCTAGGGCGACATTTTTTTTGTTATTTTTTTTCCCTCTCTTCTGTTTCCTTCTTCTTCCTTGCCTCTTCGGTTCCTCTTGCGTCTTCGTTGACCCTTTTTTTTTCTCTCCTCTTTTTCCTTCTTTGGTTCAATGGGCCATCGGAAGAAGTTCAAGACGGGCGCTTCTTTGTCCTCCGCCGTGCTTTCGTCTCTCTTTCTTTTGCACAGACCGTGTACAACTTTGGCGTGCTTCAATCTTGATCTCTCGAGATGGAGAGCCACTTCGATCTTAGTTACCTCGAGGAATACTTCTTCTATGGTAAGATTTTTACTCGTAGTTGGGTACGTTTGTTTACTCTTCGTGGTTTGGCCTATACGGAATTAGTCCCATATTTTTACACCAACTATGAGTCTGCCTCCTGTGTCTCTTCTCCTGATGAGAAGGTTCTTGTGTCATTTATCAATGGCACTAAAATCACCGTGACCCCTACATCTATTTCTCAGATTATTCATATTCCTCTTGTTCCCAATGGGGTGTTGTATCCATGTGAGTCGGATTCTCCCTCTGATGACTTGCCCGATCTTTCGTGGCAAGTCATGGTTGATCACGTTTGCATTTCTGCTGGGTTGAATCCTCAGACTGTTATCCCTGCTAAATTTCTGAAACATCATTTTTATGTTTTGCGTATTCTGATCTTCGACACTTTCTGGTTGAAGGTTGAAAATCTTAATGAGGTGAGGCTTCTCGAGATGTTTATGATGTGGCTAATCAACACGGGTCGTCCCGTGTGTCCTTCCACCGCCATTTAGCGGATCATTCGTGCGTGTTGTATTAAACCGAGGGATCATGCGTCGATCCCGTTCCCCATCATCGTCTCTAAGATCATTGATTCTTTCTTTGCAATCCCTGAGCATGCTGTAAAAATGTCGCAGGGTACTAATTTTTTACTCACTTTTCTAGCTACGATTGAGAATACCTGGAAGAGTAACAATGACCCCTCCCGTCCTCCTGCATACACCCTGGCTGCGTCCTCTTCTACGGCCCGTAATCGTCCACTATCCACCCTTGGGTTTAAAAATTTGGTCTTAAGCCGCTTCGACACTTTTTCGCACCATTTTGACTCCATTGATAGTGCGATCCATCAACTTCAGGGGGATGTGGCGTTGGTAGATTCTCACGTTAACTCTTTGGAGGAGGATTTTGGCCAGTGGCGCGTATCGGAGGAGTCTGATGCTGTTGAGGATGGTTCGGGTGCAGGTGGCCCTGCATGATCAGGGGAGTATTTCTAGTCATTTTCTGTTGGTTTATAATTATTACGATGTATGTTTGGATTTTGGTGGTGACTTTCTATGTGGACATGGTTTCATTCGTAGTTGTTAGTTTATGTGTGGATGATGGATATTGTATGTTTGTTATTGACTGGTGAAAATTTCTTATTCTATCGTATTGCATGATGATGATTGGCCATGTCGTGCCCTGTGGTATTTTTGGTTGTCTTCCTTTGTCCATTCTGACAAAAAGGGAGAGAAATGTTTATGATGATGTGGGCTTCTTTTTTATATTTATTTATATACTGATATCATTGATGGTTTGGAATTATGGTTTTGGATGTATGGTTTTGGCTGATTGTTTTGCTCATGATTAATCAAGACCCATCTTGGCTTAGGATTGGCATAAATTTAGGGGGAGATCTATGAGTAAATGTAATTTTTTTGCATCTTCATATAGATCAATGGATAGGATTAATGGGGCTATTTTGATGTAATGTATGTTGAAATGATGTAAACATAATTTTTATCGTAGAATGTGACAAAGGGGGAGATTGTTAGATCCTAGTTGTCAATCACCTGCATAGATCTACGAAAATCGTGTAGACCTCTCTTAGGATATGTGTGTGTGCTAAGATGGATGAGGTCAACCTTGATGAATTAAGGTTATCAGTCACTCTTTTGTAGTCCTTAAAATGTTCTTTTGAAATTGATTTTAAAATATCAGAATGAAAGTCTGCTGTCTGTGCATTGACAACGCGCTGTGATAATGTTAACAACACACAGTTTCAACAGCGCGTTGTTAAAGTTTTAACAGCGCGTTGTCAACAGTATCACAGCGCACTGTCGGACTACAAGACTGCAACTCTGAACTTTTGATTTTTTTTGTGCATAGGGATTTTTGGACTTTTCTTGTTTTTAGGGTTGTTGATAAAAGTGTTTTGAAAATCAGGAGGGAAGATTAAGCAAGCAAGAAAAAGAGCTTCTTCCTCCTTGAGAAAAAACCCTAGACCTTCACCTTCTTCAACCTTTGAAAAGATAGTTGAGTTTGCAAAAACATTTTAACTCAAAGGTTTTCTATTTTTCTTCACTTTCATCTTACATTGCTTTGCTCAAGTGTGTTGAGTGTTTTTGACTAGAGATTAGGGTGTGATTGATAGCTTTGTGGACCTCAAGGAGGATTTTTGTGAGTTCATCAATGGTAAAGGTGCGCATCAAAATAAAAAAGCTGTAGAGGCGACCGCGACGGGAAGTTGGATTGCTTGGGGGTTTGATAGGGCATGTGCATTTGTCGGTATATCATTCGAAACTCCTTGTACTCATTTTTTCCATTGTGGTTTTGGTGTGTGGACTTTTGTCCCGTGATTTTTCCCAGTGATTGGGTTTCAACGTATATCTCGTGTCGTGGATGTTTGTTGGCGTTATTGTAATCAGTAGATTAAATTAGAATTAATCAAATACCCAATCCTATTCTGTAGATCTACATAATTTCATTAGCATCTAGTTCTACGGATGAGTTCAAACATCATTTACCAATTCAATTGCATATCTGGCTTTAAGTTCAGCTTCATTCCACTTATCACTACTCCAAACTTCACTAATAAGAGAATCTTTATAAAGGAATTTTAGAAGTTGTCTATGCAATGAGGGTATAATTCACTCCATTTATGCTGAAGTAGAAATATGGGGTGCCATTTATTTACCTCCCAAAGTTAGTTTTCACAAGCAATGTGAATCCCTGATGTGATGCCTCTCAGCTTTTGACTATGTATTCAAGTAGCAAGACTCATCCATATATCTATTGTGAGCAAATCGGCTCCAAGCACTATTTTCAGCTACTCAACTTCCAACCTAACTTGACCATTCCACTTTTGTGAATGTCTTCAACTTTTCTAATACCCAATTCTCCTTCTGCTAGAAGCATTGTAATGGTTTCCCAAATGACCCAATGATTTTCCTACAATTTCGCCCCCCAAAAAAGTTTGCAAAAATCCCTTTTTATTTCACCGATAACATAGTGAAGGATCTGAAGAACGGAGAGGAGATCTACCGACATACCATTAAGCACATGTTTAAGTAAGGTTAACCTGCCCCCTTCCCAAAGCAACTTTGATTTCCATTCGACCACTTTTTTATTGATTTTCTCAACTAGTCCCCAACAAGATTCCCTAGCTAACCGGCCCAGAAAAGTGAAACTCCTAAATAATTTGTATTGAGAGATCCATGAGAAAAGCAAAGATAGTCACAAATGAGATTGATATTCTGAGTTGTGGTGTTTATGGAGGAAAGTAGCTACTTTTAGCTAGGTTTACTAATTGGCCTGAAACTTTCTCATATTCTTTGAGGAAGGTTATAAGATTACTGTGACGACCCGGATTTTCGCACTCAGAAACTTGTGCCATCAGGATCATACTCTAGATGATCCCCAGAACAAGGCAAAGAACGTTTGCTCATCTAGCGAAAATCAGAGCAGCCACTATCAAAGAGGCAGATAGAGTCATCATATAAGGCATTTAAAAGAAAAAGAAACACATGAATATATATAAAAAATAATATACATCTATAAAATAGGAACCAAGAAGGACCACTGGTGATGTACATCTATCACACAAAATCAATGGTTCCTAATAATGGTTCACATAAGATGTATATAATAATAACTAAAAGTAATTATAAAGTTTAATATAAAACGGTGGCCACCAGACCAAATAATCCAAAATGTGAATACAGATCTCAAAAATACAAAACTAAGTACCCTAGCTACGGATAAAACTCGTCAGCTGGGATATAAGTGTCCTCCCCCTCCTCAGCCTCTGCCTCAGGCTGATAATCTGGGTCACTCTCAGTGACTGACGCACGAGCCTTAGAACCTAAGATATTAAAAATAGGGTGAGCTAATCATCTAAGCTCAATAGAAGATTTTCAATTAATTTGCATCTAAAATATAAAAAATAATTTACAGAACATAACTCAGAATAGATGATCAAGAACAAAGAATGCAGACAGAAATAATCAAATGGCAGATGCTAAATTTTAAAGAACAGAACAGATGCAGAGTGTCAAACATCAGACAGAAGTTTCAGAGCTTTCAAATGCTATGCATATAGTATTTAGTGACTTAAATAATATACTTAAGTAACTCCCGTGAATATAGCACGTGGTAGCCAGATGTGAGCCGATGGGTAACCCCGACT
This sequence comes from Chloranthus sessilifolius, assembly GCA_021018995.1. Taxonomy (NCBI): domain Eukaryota; kingdom Viridiplantae; phylum Streptophyta; class Magnoliopsida; order Chloranthales; family Chloranthaceae; genus Chloranthus; species Chloranthus sessilifolius. The sequence goes on along the minus strand of CM037586.1, from coordinate 129,810,144 downwards.
ATCGTCGTTCAATGAATAATTTCAGGTGCTTGCATCAAGCCTCTACTAAGGAGAGCAACTTGTGCCATCGAATTTTTAAATCAGATACACGGATATCCCGTCGTGCCGGTTGTGGGTATCCTGCCACGTCAAGGGGATTCGTCACATGAACTTCAAATTAATACACATAAAGGCCTCAGAATCAAATTACAAAATCAGATGACATAATCGGATAGTAGAATCAGATGACAAAAATAGATGAAAGAATCAGATAATAGAACTTTATCATATGCAAGGCATTCTTTTAAAAGACGGAAATCAGATACAAATACTTAGAAAACATGCAGTCAAAATCAGATACAAATTAAGTTAAATTTTTCCTACCTCAAATAAGACCTTTCTAAGCAAATCCAAAGCTTTTTAAAGCATCACAGTCTCATCCTAGACCATAAACATAGTATACTAAGTATCAAAGATGTCAGGACATAAACTGGTACAATGTCCAGTAGTGTTTTTCCTATAAAATCAAAACAGCAGAAACATGGGTAATTGATCGATTCGATCAATCTCCTAGTTTGATCGATCAATCATCCAATTTGATCGATCAAATACCTAATTTGATCGATCAATCTCCCAACTAACTTACATAAAACAGAAGAAATTTGATCGATCAATTTCTCAATTTGATCGATCAATGCTTGGATTGATCGATCAAGCAAGTCAGACTTAAATTTTCCAAAAATATCGACTTCCTATTTGCACATTAATTTATACGATTTGATCGATCAATTTCCCAATTGATCGATCATTCTCACATTTGATCGATCACTTCCAAATGATCTATCAACTTCTCATATTGATCGATCATTTCTAAAAATGATCGATCAACCTTCAAATTTGATCGATCAAATTCCAATTTGATCGATCAATGACTGTCGGGCATGAACTTCTAGAAAAACACATCTACTATTTCATTAAATGTGTATAAGATTTGATCGATCAATCTTTCACATTGATCAATCAATTCTAGATTTGATCGATTAAAGACCTAATTTGATCGATCAAATATGATAGTTTTTGTCATTAATGTCGTTCAATAACCCGACCTATTTTCATCCTTAAACTTAATGATTCTTAACGAACCACACATACATATGCATCTACATATTTATTAGGTCTTAACCTCTAAAATTTAACCTAATAACTCACCTCTTTTAGTGTCACTTTCGGGTTCTCGGTGAATGCGACTCGAAGAGGGTTTCGGATCCGAAATCAGGAATTTGTTACCGCTACGACTCAGAAGAGCAGATGTGTGGCTCTGTTTCAATACACAGCGATAGCACACCTCTTCGTAGAACAAACACGACATACCGACGTTGATTTAACACTCTTAGCTCAGATAATGTGGCAGCCCGAATTTCGGCGCCTCGAAACTCGCGCCGTCGGTGGGCTAGCACTAAGGCCGAGCTCTGGAACGGATCACATTGCGTCACAACATGCACAACGGAATCTAAGCAGAACCATTTCAAACTCGTAGCATAAACAAAATAATGAACATTAACATTCAACCCCTAAAACCCGAAAGACAGTTCTAATTCCATAAGAAAGCCTATGGAAAAAGAACTGGTGAGAACCACCGGTAAGGACCTCTCCTTACCAAACATGGTTCAACAAAATAATCAATTACACCATTTAGAAGTCATCCCTCTCTCCTTATCCAAAACAAAGCAAAATTTAATACATAACTCAGGGCCGGACCTACCCAGGTCTAGCGCAAAGGAAACAATCCTCGGGATGGGGCTCTTCCAAGTCCTTGCTGGGGGAGTAGTCCGAGTCTTTTCTCTTCGGAACCTCCTCCTCCAAGCCTTCACCTGAACCTGTGACATTAGTCGGGGAATGAGCTTCATCCAAGCTCAGTAGGGAAAAACTAATAACATGCTTATCATAACATCAAACACATATCTTATGGCATAACGTACACAAAGTTGTTTTGAACACATGCAGAGAGGTGATTTCATAACCTTAACATACATATGCAGTGCTAATGGAATCATGAACATGCTCACATTTCTATTCTGACATTAGAAAGAAGAAAAACTTAAAGTGTTTACTTAAGGTACTAGAATGAGGAACTATAGCCTCAAGCCCCTAATGGAATACCCACCATCGTCACTGACATGAGTCATTTGCACATAAATCCAAGGTCCCGTAGAGTTGGACACTTAGCCGAACATAATTACCATTATACGGTAGGAATCACAAAACACATATCACAAAGGGTGTACGGATTGGCCGCCGTACCGGTCACGGATATCTTGTCGCGTCAGTCACGATTATACCGTCGCATCGGTCAGGTATTCACATAATCTTAAATCCAAAAGTGCATACATATAGCTTATCGCCATGTGAAGTGATAATTATAATTTACATCAGAAGTCGGAACAAAGTGTGAAAGTCTCTTATACACATATCAAATGAATCTCGAAAATTCCATAAGTCTCACATGTTTCCAAGTCATACATAAACACATGCCTCATTTCTTCAAAATCATAAATGGAAAACACATAATTGGATCGAAGAACGTATCATAACATAACACACATATTTATGAAATAATGCACATGATACCAAGTTTTCCCTACCTCACAGATTCGACCCGTGCGTGCACAAGCCTTCACAAAGGTCGGGTTCTTCTTACTCACAAGGCTCATCTAAACATGATCATTTTTATTCATTAGAATGAGGCAAAACACACTGCTAAAGGTTCCTTTGAAAACTCAAGGTCAAAACTCAACAAACGAAGAAATCTGGGAAATTCGATCGATTGGATCCCTGTTTCGATCGATCGAAACCCATTTTCGATCAATCGAAATAAAATTTGATCGGTCAACCTCTCTCAGAAACTACAAAACATATTTTCATTCGATCGGACGAATTCCCAATTCGATCGAACGAAAATAACTCGATCGATCGAATTTAAATTTGATCGGTCGAGTTCCGCAGAAAGCCTTTAACTTCAATTATAGTTCGATCGGACGAATCCCAATTCGTTCGATCGAAATTACATAATTCGATCGATCGAAATTAATTCGATCTGAATTCTAACAAAATTTCCATTGTTTTCTGCTTTATTGATCGATCGATCGAACCATAGGTGTCGATCGATCGAAAACTTTTCGTTCGATCGAAATCACTTTCGATCGAACGAATTTCTTAGAACTTCATTTTTCCCCATTTTTAATGTCATTCCGATCAATCGAATCATAATTCGATCGATCGAAATGAGCAGATTTCTCTCATTTTTAGGTTTTTCACCCCCGACTTTTTCTCACTTTGAATCGATCTCACTTTCTTATGATTCTTATATGAACACACACCAATTTAACTCTCCATAACCCAAACTAAAACACGCATTCATATTCCATACCTTGCTCCAATGAATCCTCTTCTGTGGTTCAAAATCGGAACTAGGGTTCTTCTAATGACAGTTGTTCGTCCTCATTCCCATTAGATCAATCGCTTCTCTCCGCGCTATCAGCTCGTTCCCACGTTGTTCATACTCATTCAATGCCCTAAAGTTTTTTTTTTTCTCTCTCTCTCTCTTCTTTACTCCCACTACAACATTTAATACACAATTAAATGTATCTTTTTATCTCAAGAACATTATGTCAAAAAAGTTTTAAGAAAATTTAATATGTTTGATTGTTCACCTTCTCCTACCCCAAGTGATCTAAATAAGAAATTAATAAGATATTCTGGTAGAGCAGAATCTCAATTAGAATATTCTAGAATCATTGGAAGTCTTATGTATTTAATGAAGTGTACTAGACCTGATATAGCATTTATAGTGGGGGTATTGAGTAGATTTACTAGCAACCCAGGGTTAGAACATTGGAAAGCTATTCGTCGAGTATTGAGATTCTTAAAATGAATTATGAATTATACTTTACAATATATTGGTAAACCTGAACTCTTAGAGGGGTTTACTGATGCTACTTGGATTTTTGATTCCTTTGATTCAAAATCCACAAGCAGGTGAATTTTTACTTTGGCAGAAGGAGCAGTATCGTGGGAGTCCAGAAAACAAACATGTCTTTCTGACTCAAGTATGGAATCAGAATATATAGCATTGTCTGTGGGAGCAAAAGAAGTAAAGTGGCTTCGAAGCTTTATAAGACAAATTCCTTTGATTCAACATACATATGCAATTAATATTTATTGTGATAATAAAGTTGTTTTGCAGATTTCAGGTAATGAGAACTATAAAGGAAAATCAAGGCATATAGGCCTTTGATATAATATCATTCGACCGATGTTAAATGATGGGGTAATCGCGTTGAACTACATACCAACTTCTGAGATGCTTGCGGATCCGCTTACAAAAGCACTACCCAGAGATACAGTATTGAAGACATCGAGGGGGATGGACCTAAGACCGATATCTTTAAAGACAGAGTAGTTGAACCTCAACTTAGTAGAGTTGGAGATCCCAAATCCTAAGTTCAACGAGATAAGAAACTACTACGTGATCCTTGAAAGTGCACAAAGGTATGCTACCTATTCGTCATCCCTATGATGTTAAATTTTGTGCACATCTCTTGTAACGTAAGAGGGTGAGTTTAACTCTTAATGATTCTGTAGGCATTCATTTGCTGGGGTGAGAAAGTAGTTACAAGAGCACCCATGACAGATTCACCTATATGAGTATGGAAGTGAAGCCGCTTCAACAGAGATTCGGTCATCTCTCTGAGATACTCATGAAATCAGGATTTTAGCGCATGACTGTAAAGCGCAGGCCTTATGTCACTAATGATTTAGGTCATAGTAAGTGTATATATAATTCTGATTTGTTAGACAGGTTTTAAGTTCAAAGCTATAAGCTACTTAAAGTCCTTACAAACGTTGAGTTGTATGTACTAGTCAAAGGTTCAAACCGATCGGTACCTCTGATGATGCTTAGTATGATTGCTTTAATACACAATTTTTATTTATTTTATTTTGAAACAAGTGGGGGAATGTTATATGTTAGAATAGTAATATATATATTTTGTGTTTCAAAATTAAGGTTAAATTATCATTAATAATTCAATGACAAACTTGTAAAATAAATCAATGGCATACTTGTAAATATTTACTCTCTAAAGTATTTTTTCAAAAGTGTCTTTTCAAATTTTGGATTTATCTTTTTACCGTTTGTTGAAAAGACACAAGTCTGGTGTCTCTTCATAGTGAAAAGAAACAGATTTTTTCAAAAGTGTTTTTCAACGTAAATATGAAAAGACAAATCTCTTAATGGTGAAAAAACACAAGCTTTCAAGATTATCTCTAGTTGTAATTTGAAAAGACACAAATCTCTTCACGGTGAAAAGACACAATCTTTCAAAATTACCTCTATAAATAGAGAACAGATCAAGATTAAAAGACACAACAGAATTAAGATATATTTCTCTCTTTTCTCTTTCGTTCTTATCATTTGTGTATCAGAAAATCTGTGTGGCAGGTTTTTTTTTTCTAGAAAGTGCAATCTAGAAAAGAACATACGGTTCTTGGCAAGACTCTATTGCATCTTCATTTATCCAACGGAGTGAGGGCGTCTATTGTCTTTAAGACAGCGTAGTGAACTACGTGCCTCGGAGCCATTATCAATACCAAATTCTCACTAACAGGGCCAAGAAATTTCATTCGTATAGTCCCCAAGAATTTTTGTTGTGGATCACCACCTCCACATCCCTGTGGAGAATGCCCCTCTTATGGAACAGGCCTTATTAATCAAAATATAATAACTTAGCTACATGTACCTCAAAGCTTAGGTAAAGAAAAAAAAACCATTAGGGATTACCATTACAATAAATATCTCAAAACCATCAATCACTTTTTTTTCCCAGCTTTTTATTGAAAGTGTTTAACTCTACGATATTACTATTTAATTCAGGTTACAGCTTGTTGGAATTGCAATTCAAGAAAAGGTTACAAAACTCTGGAGGAAGCAAATATGAAGCTGATCAAGGTCCCAAAGGTTTCTCTCTTCCACATTTATCAGTATTAATCCAGTTCTTTCTTATATAAATAAGCTACACTTCGCACTTTTCTCACTTGCACACCACCTGAGAAAGTGTTTGTCTTTTTTCTCCCTTTCCACTCTCTTTCCCTCTCTGTTCTTTTTAGCTATTTAGTGACTCCTACACCTTTTTTAATTTTTAAGTATTATAAACTGGTCTAGCTAATGTTTCTATGTAAATCATTTCCTACATGAGATGACATTCATGGCTAACGTTAGTATATGGTTGGCCATTATATGAGGATGAATTTCGATTCTTAATGAGAGGAAGACATTGGATAAAAAAGGTGATTTTAGTTCTTTTTTTCATAGAAGAGTGGATGAGTTTGGTATGATCATATCGATAATCTATCTTGAAAGATATTTATGGACTGATGTTGATTTAGGACGCTAATTCATCAAAATAGTGACAGTTTTAATCAATCAAAATGTTGATTTAGGATGCAGGTAGGCAAGGTACCAATACATGTGAAGCTACATCAACGGTTGGGTGATGAGCCTTTTTTTTGTAGGACAAAATTGTGGATTATGCAGACAGTGGGAGTCCTTTAGTTCAGAAAGGCGAGACTGGGACCAATCCATCAAGAGATAAAAACTGGAAGAGGGTAGATCAAGAACGGTGCATTTTGCTATTTGTTTATTTTTCTTCATTGAATTTGGTTATTTTGGTCTTATAGTGATTGCTTTTAAATCCCCAGGTACTCGAAGTCAAAGATAGGATTTTACTGCACAAATCAAAACTGGGTTCAAGCAATGGGACTATCGATTTATCTGCTACTACTATACCTTTAAAGGTTGTAGGGGAGAAATGATTCCTCACTAACAAGAATGGTTTGTCATAGTACTTCTCTTAAAGGGTTCAAATTTAAGGTCTTTATAGTTCGAATGAAGGACTGATTTTTATAGTCTGAATTTTAAGGTTCATGTTCTGGAATCAGCAACCCCGTTCATTTCCACTGCAGATATGGTGAGGAGATTTGAGGCGAAGACACGAGAGTTTGAACAATCTCATAATAGATCCCTCTCACATGTAAATTACAGGCTCCTCTTTACTGTTTGTGTTCTATTATATATATATATATATAAAATATAATTCCTTATATTTGGTGGTGGGGTCTTGCTATTTCAGGATGAAACTGCTTTGAAAGTTCCAAAGAAGCACAAACTAACTTTGACAAGGCCAAAGGAACCTAAACTTGAAACGGCTCACAGGCCACGCCCTATCATGTTGAAAAGTTCTGCTGATCTCGAGGAAGGGATGGTGGCAAATCTTCCAAGCCTTAAAGCCAGAGCAGTAAACAAGAAGGTTTATAGTACTCCATTGAAAAATTATACCCAACAGCCACAATGTAGATTTTGTTTTAACTTCTTTTTTTGAACCCCGCGTAGATCTTGGAACCCCCCTCAATACCTACAATGCTATGCTTTTAACTTGCTTACCGCAATTCAAGGTAGGATTTATTACGAGAGGTCATTGTTACAGTGAGGTTGTAATATGTTTCTGTGATCCAATGCTTTTAACTTGCTTAGGGAAATAAACTACCAAATTCGATTTAGCAAATTATAAACTAATTTAGGCTATTTCTCGAAATCTAACTAGAAAGTAGCAAAATTTGACGACCTGACGATGAATTTGACAACTATCTATACTCAGGAACTCCACTTGAAAACGATGAAGAGGGCTAATCAGCATGTATCTGCATCGTCACTTTTGCCCTCCTCCGTAGACTCTTCATGTTAGGTAAAATCTTTTAGGGTTTTATTCAATTTTTTACTACAAAATCGGTGGTAAAGGTAGCTTGGTACCATGACTAGGTAACTTACCAGGTACCATCACTTTTGCAGCCGTGTAGCACCCAATCCCATGAGTAGGTGTTGTGGATAAGAGCGGCGAGATGATGACAACTATTTTGTGAAAAAACATTAAAATAAAAAATATAAAACCACATAGTAAATGGTATCAACCATAGTGAGAAATGAACAGTAAAACCAAATGTGATTTTAACGTTCATTTTACGAGCAATTGAATCTTTTGACTGCATGATTATATATATTTATTTCAACTTTTTATTCACAAAATAATTGTGATCATCGAGCCGCTTCTATCCATGGCTTCTGATCATGTGATTGGGTTGGAGTTAGTATGGGACCAGATAAGTCACCTGGGTCATGGTACCAGGCTACCTTTTCCCTATCTGTTACCATGAGACCTGAATTTAGTTTTTCGTATATCGCAAAAGAAAAATAAATCCCATCTTAAGCTTACTGAACCCAGAACCCCTCATCTCGAAACATCGCTTCGTGCACGTCCCACGAAGTAGTAGATTTCGGAAGATACAATCATCTTTATCAGTTTAATTATTTTTCTTTTGATGCCAGATGATTTATTATCTCACTAATGCAGCATAAAGAGTTCTCAAAAATTAGAGCTGCAAGAACTAGAGAAGGTGAATAAGGCTAGGCTACTCAACAAAAAGGTGAAGTCATTGCTTTGTATCTAATAGTCACCAACTCGTAGGGCTGTAAATGGGCCAGGTTGGGCCATAATCTAGGGCAACTGACCCAATCCGACCAACTGATTGGTGTACCCGGCCCGACAGGCCAAGACTATATGCCTAACCTGATCTGTTTTATTAAATTTAAATTGTGGGTTTTGAGCACGGTTTTAAATCTCTATTTTCTTATACATTTTGGGCGGAATTAAAAGACCCATTTTCTATATTCACCCCAGAAATTACAGAGATCTTTATCTGTATATTTTATTCGAAAATGATATTAAAGAACCCAATTTTATATATCCAAACCTCTGAAATTATAGGGATCGTAATCTATTTATTTGATTTTGGGGCTAAATTAAAGGACCCGTTTACATATTCACTTCCCGAAATTACAGATCTTAATTTGTTTATTTGATTCTAATTTCAGGGTTGTGAGGGAAAAGAGTGATAAAGAAATCATGAGAGAGATTCAGGCAATTATGCGCCAAAATGCCTCTTCGATAACCTACTTGCCTTGCCTTGATGAATCTCTTCTCCTGTTCTTGAGTTCAAATATATCTAATTTTTTAAATTGAATCTCTCTCTCTCTCTCTCTCTTAAATTTATCGGAAATGGATTCTTTTGGGGTTTTTTACAGGCGTTTTCGATGTGTTAGCTTATACAGATAAAGATGTGGCTATTCCGATGGCATGGATCGAAAGCGATGCCAAATTGATCAACAACCCACAAATGATCAAACTGCAATCTCTTGACACTAAGGTAGGACACATAATACTTTTAAAATAGATTTTGAATCACCGGATCTTATTAGAAGCTGACTTGGATGGATTTTGAGGCTCTTGAATATGTAATAGTCGCCTTTTAACATATACTATATAAGTATACTATATATACTAACTAATACAATACTATAATGTATACTAATTTATACTATTTAGTGTCAAGTACACCAACTTACAAGTATACTATATACTAATATATATAAGGAATTTATAGGAAATTACCTATAAATTGGTAATTTATAGGTAATTTGGCATTATAAGGAATTTATAGGAAATTACTTGTTAGAATAATATGTGCTTCCTTATATATAATATGTGCTTCCTTATATATATACATACACAGGGATTGATTGGATTGATGTGGACTGAAAGGAATGGGGAAGGGGATTGATGACATCATGGTGTCTTTGGCTGCAAAAGACGATAAGGAATAAATAAAACTAATGATGTTGTAGCTTAAATTGCAGGGTTAGGAATTGACATATTGGTCATCTGATTCCTTTTTCTTGGAATTCTCTGTGTTTCAGGGATTAACTGGATTGAATACAAAAGGCAGTTGAAAAAGGGAGGACATTGGAATGTGGAAGTATATTGATGGAGGACAACCATGTTATCTATGTGATTGGAGATGGAGCCATGACCAGTTAATTGCTTTGTATATCTGGAACATGTGAAACGTGTAGTTGTTGTTTTCCTTTTTTAAAACAGTTGAAAATTTGAGGTTGTGGTTGGTGCTAAGCAAAAAACCTGTTACTATTGTTTTGGTGTTTTTTTTTTTTTATAAATAATTTTGCTTCCCATCTAAATGCAACTTATATTTTTACCTAAAATTTTGAATATTTTGGATGTGCTAAATATAAAATAGAATAATCATTTCTTTTATATTATTTACAAGTTATGGATGTGTACTGCTAGACAATATGATGCCTGAAAAAAAAAAAAAAGCATTAAAAAAAATAAATTTTTTTATTAGAGACGGCTTTCAGCCGTCTCCAATAACAAAGTAAAGCTTATTGGAGAAGGTTTGCAGCCGTCTCCAATAACAAAGTAAAACTTATTGGAGACGGCTTGTAGCCGTCTCCATAACATAGGAAAACTTAATGGAGACAGCTTCAAGCCCTCCAATAGTAGAAGAGTGTTATTGGGGACGGTTAAAAGCCGTCTCCAACATGCGGTGATATAGCAATGGAGACGGCTTATGACGGTCTCCAATAAGTTCAAATATTGTGACGAAAAGCCGTCTCCAATGTTTGGTCTCTAAAGACATTGGAGACGGAGCTATTGGAGACTACATGGAAGCCGTCTCCAATAGTATTGGAGACGGCTTAGACATCTTTAGAGACGGCCAAAAGCCGTCTCCAATAGTCTTATTTTTTGTAGTGAAATGTTAAATCAATAACAATGATTTAGGCTTGAATCATTTGATTAACATATCAAATACAATAATTATCTAGTAATACAAATCCTACTTACTTGACTAGATAATCGCAAAGACGAGCTTAATCGATAACTCCTCCGTATAAGACCAAACTCTTAGGATAAACCACCTCTCTTCATTTCTATCTCTATTGATGGGAATAGCATTGAGAATAGACAAAGAGGGGACATTGTCCTCCCTGTATAGACATTGATTTGTTTCTTAGCCTATCAAGGAAACTAAATCTAGAAGATGTGTTACTTTTATAAAGGGATCACCACAACCTTATAAGATTAGTAAAGAATTCCACAAAGATTACATGGTGATTCCTGTTGTGTCAAGTATAGAAAGTCTTACCAATTCAAGTTTTAGCAAGCAAAGGAAAAGAGGTTAGTGTGTGGGTCACAAAAACTCAACAATCTCCCACTTGATCCACACACTACCAAAATATTATTTTAAATAATTTCATAAATTGGTCCTTTTGAAAAGTGGATGACCATTCTTATAATTTTATAAAATCATTGACTTTCAAAGAACTTGGTACAATACAACATCCTCTCAAGTTCAAGAAACAACTATAATAACGAATCATGGATGCCTATAATGTACCATGCTTTATAATTGACAGTAAGACAGTTCCATGGTCATAAAAATTATTATCGTTAATGAACCCAAGAGTATTACTTATGGTTTTGTGACACCAGTATATGCACACTTTAATGCAATCACTTGTGTGCATACCTGCATTCGTCCAGCTTCATACCCTAAGGTATGTTATCTTGATATCTTACGACATACGTCATGTGAAAATCATTACCAAACTATCAGAATAAAGGCTATATGACTGTAGTGCCTAATCACGATAGCTCATGCTTCCTTATTTGACCACTTATGCTCCCAGGCTAACATTACATATACTAATAATGATAATAATGATAATAATAGAGTCAAATAAAAAATATGCATCAAATGATAATCAAAGGTATAAGGAGTTTCAATAATTAAACATTGCGGAAGGAACTCCCACTCAATCAATGTACTCGAGTGTTTCTAACACTCTCATTCGGATCATGTGCACTTTAAATCTTTTGGTTGAAGCCCCTTGGTGAGATAACTCCCACTCAAATAGAGTCCACAAAGGACTCTAGTATTCTCAATCTGGTCACCTCAATTTAAATGAATATTCTGATCATTAGTGAATTTGATGTTGACCTTTATTCACGACTCCCTCTTGATTGTCTCATATTCAAGAAAGTTGATATAACTAATCTCAACGGGTGTAATTAAAATAAATTATTTACTAGAAAATCATATATAAAAGTAACTCTAATCAGTCTAACATTAGTAATAAAAACTTCGTCTAAAAGACAGAATAAAAGTCCTCAATAAATTGAATTTGTTCAGAAATCCTCCTCAATGCTAAAGAATAGCTTTTCATTCAGCCTGGGGCTCCTCGTGCTGCTTTTGCTGATTAGCCCCTCCTTGCTGCTTCTTCTTCATAATATTTTTCCATAAGTAGCAATCTTTCTTGATATGATATTTCTTTTTGCAGAAGTAACAACCATCATTATCGTCAATCTTTGCAACATGCAGCTTAAAATCTTCCTTTATTCTCAGATTGTTGTGACAGTTCTGCTTCTGATACTTTCTCTTGAAATTTTTCTTATGAGCAGAGCTATGAGCGGGGTTATAGGCAAAATGAGCAGAGTCAATCTTGTTGCCCCGTAACCGTTCTTCTTCCATTACACATATTGAGATCAATTGGTTTAAGTCCCATTTTTCCTTTTGAACATTATAATTCACCTTAAAGGTATCAAAGTGACTGAGAAGAAATGCAACAGTCAAATGAACTATAGCTGCTTCCTCAATGGGAATACATTGCTCATTGAGCTTTATTACTAATATAGACATCTTAAGAATGAACTCCCTCACAAAACCCTTGCCATCATAGCGCATATAACAAACTCCACAAGATTATCATATTGTAAAAATTTAGTAGACCCAATAAACTGATTTTCGATATTTTTCAATAACTCACTTGCTGTCTTAGTAGTCTTAATACAACAACGGATGACCTCACTCATAAAAGCGCGAATAATCATGATAGACATACGATTCACCTTCTCCCACTTGGCATGTAAAGCTTTTTCAAACTCTGAAGAATTATCGATAGGGGTCGCTGGTTTGTTCTCTGAGAGAACAAAATCATAATGTAGGTAACCAATGGTCAAATCCATACCCATTCGCCAAGTGGAATAATTGGTAGTAGTGAGCTTTTCAATGCTCGCCAATTGTTGTTGCAACAATGATCCGTCTATAGCTGCAATGACATAGATCATTGTCAGCACACGTACATATAGAACTTTACATAATTTGAGTTCGTACCTGGGGTGAAGGTCGAATCAATCAGAGTATATTAATCATGTGTAAAACCATCCACTCTGAGGGACAGACATGACTCATTGTCTTAACATCACCTTAGGGCAGAAGCTTTGACCTATTGTATGTCTCCCTAGTTCGTGTCCGTAGACACGCATAGACCTAGTCAATTGTATTTTGGTTTGATCCAAACTAATCATCAGCTTAGGCCAGAAGTGTAGCTCTTCTCTTACCTACACACGTATAACTATTCTATTAATTCCCCTCTCATGAGTTTTCTATTTCAGCTTTGGCCAGAAGTAGTAGCTCACGGAAGTGAATGCTCTAGCAATCTTAATGAGACAATTATCCCAAAATTCAAGGATAACGTGACCTCCATAGACCGATCACCTTTGGGCAGACTACACACCTACTTTGGCAACGTCTCCCTGAACGACTGTTTTACCGGTCTTCTTAAACCCTTTTATAGGAAGAACCTATCTCAATGTATTCTATCATGTCATTAGTTCAAGGTTTCATACCCTGAGTACGTTCACATACCAAGTTTAGGGATATTAGATTCAATGAATTAAATCAAGTGATTTAATATTAATAGAGAGCAATATTAAAGGCATTAGGGTCGTAAAAGGAAGATGCACATGAAATAACTATGAACAGCGACATGATAGTGTAATAGTATTCATACAAAATATTCAAAAAGGTTCAACAATTTATTTGGAAAGTAAAATAAATTTATTGACTTTTAAGTGGCATTTGTAGATCTCGTCGAGTAGACTAAAAAAGATAGGTCATTTGCGTGAATCAGAGTTGTAAAACTCCAGATATCGCATTTTAAAGTTTGAGCCTGAATAAGATTCTGTCTGGTTGCATAAATGAGATCTCAGTTTAAATGTTTTATTTGTAGTCGGTAGAAACAGTTCAAAAAGTGGTTGCAAACAAAATTTGAATGGGAATTGGGTCAGGTTATGGGCCGAACCAGGTGGTCTGGGTCATGGGCCTAACCAGGTGGGCCGAGTCATGGGCCGAACTAAGTGGGCCGAGTCATGGGCCGAACCAGGTGGTCTGGGTCATGGGCCTAACTAGGTGGGCCGAATCATGGGCATGACCAAGTGGGCCGAGTCATGGGCTGAACCAGGTGGTCTGGGTCATGAGCCTAACAAGGTGGGCCAAGTCATGGGCGGAACAAGGTGGGCCGAGTCATGGGCCAAATAAGGTATTTAGTGTCCCTAAGCCAGGACCAAGACCGGTCGAGATCGGGTCGACTTTTCTTCTTCGTTGTTTCTTTTTTTGTCACGTTGTAGGTGCTGCAACGAAAGAGCCCCAAGGGGCGGTCCGGTGCTCATTCGTGTTAGACCCGGTGTCTTCCGTCTACCGATGCCAGTTCGGTGGCCAGAAAATGCCGGAACGTCGGCCCAAATTTTTTTTTTTTTTTTTGGTTTATGAACAGGTTGCAGAACCTGCAACAAAACCAGCCCAATGGGTCCAAATCCCTTCCCTTTACATCTTCCTTTTGAAAAATTTAAGTTTAATTATTCAAATTAATTTGCTTTAATTCTTGCTTGCAATACATTTAATTGGTATTAGCAATAACGCATCAATATGGAGAGTCCACTTGCAGTATCCCTTCGAGGGGCTGCAGCGTAAAAATGCACAGATCTGATTATTCTAATCATATGATTAATGATCTGCATAATTTTCTTGACCATCTAGAGGAGCATAATCGGGGTCATCCCTGGTACATTAGTGAGACTTCTTGATTACAGCCCGTATAGGAGCAAGCAGATCAATAGTACGGACAAATTCAGCACCATTGAAGGAGTTCAGTATTGAAAACCCTTCTTTTTTCAAACAAAAATATAGTATAATTCAATTAAATAATAGTCTCTATATAAAAATTGGAAACTCATTACCATTGTTATTGAATAATTTTATGCCATTGAGGTCCTTTAGTCCATTGATCTTGAACTCATAGACCCTAGGTCCGGCAGGTTATATTTTCAATATTATACTCATGTTTCCTAGCTTATCTAGAAACTAAATCTAGAGGATGTGTCACTTCTATAAAAGGATCACCACCGTGAGACGCATGTATGGGCGATTGCGGGCCTCCGCCCAGAAATGAAAATTTAATATTTGTTTTGTTTCCGGAAGAAGAGTATATAAAAGATCTCCTTAATTTTGCCTTGGGTACCTCTATTTGCACTCATGCCATCTCTGAAAGTGCCCATGTCCTAGACTCTTTGAAGACCATTGATTGCTTTAGATTAATGATAGAGATTATGTTTCAGCCCAACATTTCACAAAATAGATCTTGAGATCATGGCGCACCTATCAGACGGTAAAGTTTTTATTTCATGTGTCACTGATCTCCAAAAAATGGCCCTAAATTGAGGTTTGGGCATGATGTCTGACATGTGATTCAACGACCATTTTGGGGGGATCTGTGACACCTGGAATAAAAACTGACCGTCTGATAGGTGCGTCATGATCTCAAGATCTCTTGTGTGGAATATAGAAATGAAACATGACCTCCATCATCTGATACAGCTTAATCAATGGTTATCAAGGGGTTTAAGACGTGAGCGCAAACAAAGGTAACTCTTTTGTTTTTCTTATAGAAATAAAATATTTATATTTGGCAATAATGTGGGGTCCACTTTCTGGATATTTTCTTAAGATAAAATTATATAAAATCAACTAAAATTTAGTTGATTTTTTTCGGCTTACATTGGAGCTAAAATATGAGGGGAATAATTTATTTGCAATCCTTAAAATTTGAGATGCTTCCTTCTCAACTCAAGTTTTGCATGCCACAACCATTTGACCGTTTTGAATTTGATGATGAAGATAGGTTTTAAGCCTAATTTTTTATACAACAGATCTTGAGACCATAGACTTGCCATCAAACGCTAGTTTTCTCTACGTGGCACACATCCCAAAACGTAGCCCTAATTTAGTGTGATGCATGCCTCATTACTTTTTAGTCACTTTATTGAGATTTGTGTCACTTAAAATAAAAAATTTGATCGGATGGTATGCTCATAGTCTCAAGATTCTTTGTGTGGAAGATTGAAGTGAAAAGTGAACTCCATCATCAAAGTCAAATCAATCAATTGTTGATGATCAAAAGATCCTACGAAAAAAATTAAACGCAATGATCAAAAGATCATATGTGGGAAATGTAATCTAAGTCGTCAGATTTGAAAGCCATGATCAAAAGATCCTATGTTGAAAAAATTGGCACACAACACGATTTTTATGATAATATATATTTAAAATATGATATTATATATTTTAGGATTTTTGCAAATACCCTCCTGAGTTATGTTGATATTACAAATAACCCCCCAGTTATAGCTACCCCCTGAGTTAGCATTTTGGTGTTCATAAAACACCCTCTTTAACGGATGCTACTTTAAATGGTTAACCAGCCGTTAAAGAATAGCCTAAATACCATATTTATCCTTTTAAAAATTAAATTACTAAATTGCTACCCTCTACATGTGGTAAGAGTAATTTTAAATCCACCCCTCCGCTTACAAAAAAGAGTAGTTTTAAATCCACCCACCAAATATTTGAGTTCACCCACGCTGAAAAACATTGACTGCATTGAATCGGACGATGGAGATCGTTTATCGTCCCAACCTTTCACACGATGGATCTTGAGATCACGGTGGCACCATTAGACGGTTGACTGCATTGAATCGGACGATGGAGATCAGTTATCGCCCCAACCTTTCACATGATGTATCTTGAGATCATGGTGGCACCATCAGACTGTTGACTGTATTGAATTGGATGATGGAGGTCATTTATCGCTCCAACCATTCACACAATGGATCTTGAGATCATGGTGGCACCATCAGATGGTTGATTGCATTGAATCGGACGATGGATATTGTTTATTGTCCCAACCTTTCACATGATGGATCTTGAGATCATGGTGGCACCATCAAATAGTTGATTTTTTATTTCATGTGGTATACACCCAAAAAAATGACCTTAAAATTAATTTTAACCGTATACGTGATGTTAAGGTCACTTTTATGAATGTGTGCCATGTTAATGGTATGCCTAAACGATCTCCATCGTCTTATTCAATACAATCAATGTGTTTAGCGTGGGTGAACTCAAGATTGATTGGATGGAAGCAGACGCGGTTAGGCAATCCAATTCCTAAAAATGGGTCTTGAATTATATAGGAAATTGGAGGGACTAGTATTTTGAGTGAAACATGTAGATTGAAGGTTTTCATTTCAAGAATAATTGCATCGTTTGTCACAAATCCTCCATTGGTTGAGTATTCGTCCAAACGTTGGCATGCTTTAATGGGGGAATCACTCATCAGATGAGTCTTGAATCTGATGAGTGAATGAAGGGTCTTTTAGAAGAGTACCTTTAAATCCACCCACTGAATCTTTAAGTTCACCCACGCTGAAACACGTTGATTGAATTGAATCGAACGATGGAGATCATTTATCTTCTCAATCTTTCACATGATGGATCTTGAGATCATGATCGTACCATCAGATGGTCAGTGTTTTATTTCACGTGGCACACATCTCAGAAAAGTGACCTTAACATCACGTGCATGCTTAAAATTGATATTAAGGTCACTTTTAGGGGTGTGTATCACATGAAATAAAAAATCGGCTGTCTGATGGTACACCCATGATCTAAAGATCGATCTCCTGAAAGATTGGGACGATAAAAAATCTCCATCGTTTGATTTAATGTAGTCGATGTGTTTCAGCGTGGGTGAACTCAAAGATTTTGTGGGTGCATTTAAAGGTACTCCTTTTAGAATAGTGGTCAATTATAATGGCATGACTTGTAAATAAAGGTGAATGAAGGGTCTTTTAGAATGGTGATAAACTTTAATGGCATGACTTGGAAATAAAGGTGAATGAAGGGCCTTTTAGAATGGTGGTATTTTTTAAATATTGGTTTCATTAAGGGCAAAATAGGTTTTCCACGGCTAATTAACGACAGGGGGTTATATGAAACAGAAACACAAAAATAGGGGCTGCAGAATAAATACCCATAACTCAGGGGGTTTCTTATAATATTAGCGTAATACGGGGGGTATATGCAAAAAACTCTATATTTTAATATTTTTTAAAATTATAAATATATATATTTATATATTTTTTAATCCCAATAATTTTTTCGAAAGTTATTTCGAAATGAATCGAAATTAAATCAAATTCATCTTGCGCCCCGCCTAGATGAAAATTCTGGTTCCGCCACTGATCACCACAACCCTATAAGATTAGTAAGGAATTTTACTAAGATTGCATGGTGACTTCTATTGTGCCAAGTATAGAAAATTTTACCAATTCAAGTTTTAGCAAATAAAGAAAAAGAGATTAGTGTATGGGTCACAAAAATCCATCAGTTATTACCGCATCAAAACTGGATATTGATTTTAATACTCATGAATTTTTATGGAATCTAATGGAGCGCTCTTATCAGTATACATGAGTGATTTCCAAAAAAAAGTCGAGGTTTACAAATTCGAACTTGATGTTAGTCGCCTCACTTAAACAGATTTGTTGACTATTTTAGATAAACTGATATAGATCTTTTTTTTCCCAATCTCTCATACATTAGATTTTAAGACTATAAACTTACAATCAGATGGTCAGATCTGAATTTCATGTGGCACACATCCCAAAAAGTGAATATGATCATAGTGTAAAGGGGCAAGTGAGGGCATCCGTCCGCCCGCACTGAATTTTAAAACATTTTTTTTACTTATATGTATCTTTTCTCTCATAGCGTGTTTTGAAATCTACATTAATGGGTATTCTTATTAACAATTACACTTAAGAACAAAATATTTAAGGCTGCAAATAATGGTACCTATTTAATATAACTTCGCCCCCTTCTTTCCTCCTTGAATCTCACATCCCTATAAAATCTCTCTATCTATACGTGAATAGCACATGGGATTTATTTTCACCCGTTAGAACACGCGACCCCCCCTCCCCCCACCTAATAAAAAAAGTTGACTGCCTTGAATTGGTCACATGTTGATCTCACATGACACACATCCCCAAAACTGTGTTTACACTATTTATAAAGAGTAAATTTATAGTTGCAAATAATAAAACACATCATTACTCAACTAAGCACCTATTTTTGCTCCCTAAATCTCTCATAGGTATCTCAACTTGCGCCCATACATTCTCTAAAAGCTCTTGCATCTCAGATCCCTTGAAAGTCATTGATTGCTTTGGATTAGATGATGAAGATCGTTTTTCACCCCGATCTTTCACAAAATAAATCTTGAGATTATGTCTCACCTATCAGACCGTCCGTTTTCATTCCATGAGTCACAAATTCCTAAAAAATCCTTGAATCATATGACATATTTTTGCATCATATGACACACATCATACTCAAACATGAATTGGGTCATTGGGAATATCGGGGTGAAAAACGATCTCCATCAACTAATCCGAAGCAATCAATGGTTTTCAAGGGGTCTGAGACGTGATCGCTTTCAAAGAATGTGTGGGCACAAATAGAGGTACCCATCTTTCATCTCCAAAAATAGATCTCTTCACATATGCATTTAAGTGTTAAATACTATTGAATTTTTTTATCAAATAATGAAAATTATTTTTCGTTCCAATTTTCGACACCACAGAACTTAAGATCGTGGTCCCATAATTTTGGCGAAATTTTGTTAAATTCGTTGAAAATAATGAAAATTTTGCAATTTCTTAGAAATCACAGAAATTTTATTAAAAGTTTCGTCCGACCCCTATTTCAGCGAATTCCAAAGAATTTCGTCGAAATTTGTCTCTATGACTTATGCCCCGGCTAGATGAAAATCCTAGTTCAAAATCGATTCCACATTCACTTTTTTGGGATGAGTGTTGCATGAAATCAACATTTGACTATCTAATACTAGGTTGATGATCTCATGATCTATTTTATGAGAGATTGGGATGAAAATTGATTTCCATCATCTAATTTAAATGAGTCAACAAAATTTTGAGGGATGAGCTTGACAAAGTGAGAAAAGGGGCGTAGTCCACATCTTGTATAGAGATGGGTAACATTGTAATGACCTGTAAAATTTGGCCCGAACTCGACTGACCTCGTGTGTGTGGTCGGCACGAAACTGATGTCACCATAGATTTTTATATAATAATAAATATTTAAATAATATTAGGATAACTTTGTACGGATGGATTAAGGTTTAAATGTGTGTTTGGGCCTTTAGTGTGTGACGTCTGATGTGCGCTCAACACCGAAGCCAAGTCTAAGATAAGAGGATAGAATTTTAGCTAAAATATCAAGGATATTTTGGGCTTTCATGTGGTTATAGGGAGGTGGGTTGCTTTGAGGCTAAGAAAAGCCTTTTGAAATTGAGAAGAAGAGAGAGAGTCGAGCCCCACTTCTTGGAAAGCCGTCACCTATCAAACCTTGGGGGATTTTGATTGTGTAATCGCCGCAATCTCCGCACTCTCTGCGAAGCATTTAACGCGATCATGACTTGAGTTCCGCTCTTGAAAATCTCAAACTGTTCAAACCCTTTTCCGTTAGAAACCCTTTTTCTATAGAAGCCTCATTTTCAAAGAGCCGATCACCTTGGATCGTCTTCCGCTCTTTGAATAGGTTAGGATTGATGTGTGGATCATTGATGACTTCATCTTGAATACGTGGTGATCAATCGTTGTTAAATCGCCTTATAAATCCGGAAGTTTCGTTTCGAAACCCTTTTGGACAACGATTTTTAAAGTCGCGAAATCGATCGAAGAAAGGTTAGTTTTTCTTTGATTTTAATGGTTTAGATTATAGAATAAATCCTTATTTTAGTTTAGTGCGTATGTGTGTGCGATTCGATGAAGATTGTAGAAGATTTGGATGAAAATAGATTAAAAATGACAAAGTCTTATGGCTGTACGTTTCTGAAGGTTTTGATCGATCAAATTAGGAAATTGATCGATCAATATAAATGTTTGATAGATCAAGGGTGAGATTGATCGATCAATGTGAAAATTGATCATTCAATGTGGAAATTGATTTATCAAGGTGATGGTTTGATCAATCAATGAGAAAAATTGATATATCAAATTGTATAGTTTTATATATGAACAGAAAGTCTGGATTTTTTGGGAAGAATTAAGTTTTGACTTGCTTAATCGATCAATGCAGACATTGATCGATCAAATTGAGGAATTGATCGATCAAGCAAGGAGGTTGATCGATCAAGGTTTACTCTATTCTGTGCATGAAAATTTGAAGGCTTGATCGATCAAATTGAGTGTTTGATCGATCAAGGTGTGAAATTGATCAATCAATGAGCCATGTTTATGCTATTTTGGGTTTTATGGGGAAAACACTGCTGGATGTTATACCAGTTGATGTCCTGACATCTCTGACACTTAGTATACTATGTGTATAGTCTAGGAAGAGACTGTGATGCTTTAAAGAGATTTGAATTTGCTTAGAAAGGTCTAATCTGAGGTAGGGAAATTCAACTTAACTTGTATCTGATTTTGATTGCATGATTATTTTGAGCATCTATATATGTTTTCTTCAGTTTGAAAAGTATTATTATCTATCTCTACCATCTGTTTCTGCTATCTGATTCTGAGGTCTTATGTATATTGATTTTAAGTTCCATCTAATGAATCTCCCTGACGTGGCAGGATACTCACGACCGGCACGACGGAATATCCGTATAATATCCCGAAAAATTTAGCGTTTAACTTTGACCTCGGTTAGTCATAGGGTTAACCAAGTGATGGTCAAACAGTGGACTCATGAAATTATGTACTAATGTGAGATTTGTGTGACCTAAGTGTAGAGTATAGTGTTAAGTGAGAGTCACATACACTTATCTCTGGTGTATGTGTTTAACACACAAGCAGGAGAGAGGATTTAAGGGTCTTAATAACCCTAGAATCTTTTTCTTTTGGTTGGTGAAGAAATTAAGAAAAGAGAGAGAGGGAGAAAGCAAGAGGAGTTATTAAGGAAGGAGTGAATGCAAATCAAAGGGATAATTAGAGCATTTATTGTCGGATTCAAAGCGATTTGGGATTGTTGAAGCAAAGGCTGGAACCCTAGCCATTAAAAACCAACAAATCAAATCCTTAAAGGGATTATTGAGGTGAGTTTTGATTGAAGTTAATACATAGATTATAGATGATTAAATTCAATCAAGTAGAGTTAAAAGAGTAGATTAAAGGTTTAGAAAAGAAGGGGAAAAGATTTGAAAGAACAGCCATAAAGGGGGCTGAATCGGACCAAATCGATTAATCGAAATTGGGATTCGATTAATCGATTTTGGTCTGGAAGTTGAAAGGTCAAGTGTGCCGATTTCGATTAATCGAATTGGATTTCGATTAATCGATTTGGATATTCGCTTAATCGATTTGGATTTCGACCAATCGACTGGGTACCTCTAGTGGTTGGAGAAACATGACCTGGGGAAATCGACTAATCGAGTTGAGAAATTGATTAATCGATTTTGGATTTCGATTAATCGATTTGGAATCGACTAATCGATTTTGGACTTCGACTACTCGATTTGAGAATCGACTTTGCTATGCCAGGGATTTCGATTAATCGATTGGGGATCGATTAATCGATTTTGGATTTCGATTAATCAATTAATCAATTTGGGTTTCGATTAATCGATTAATTGATTTTGGCAGATTTAGTTGACTTTTGAATTTTACTTTGAGATTGAGGGAGGGTCTAGGACATTTTTCATTGCATCTTTAGTGATGAATTGCATGTGTTATGATGTACCATAGGTGGTACGTATGAAAGCGAGTACAAGGAGCCGCGTGGGACCTTGATGCTTGGGCCTCCAGAGAATTGAGGTAGGGAACACCTTGAACATGTACTTTAATTGCAAGAGCATGTATGTAGTGATATATTCATCAGAATTAAAAATGTTTTAACTATGAAAAGCTTTGTGAAAATGGGTGTGTGTGACACCAAAAAAGTGATTATGTCTGTGTCATACGAGAAACTAAGATCAAATAATCTAATGAGAATGAGACATCCCCAGGGGATGAGAAAGTAATAAAGGCATCAATGGATGCGAGTAAGTTATACATCTCAGGGATGTATATGTGATTGAATAATTACTGTTGAGGCCTAACTGATATAAGATAGCACTTTACACGGTGAACAACTATATGTAAAGCACATGCTATTTTTATTATTTGAGGTTTGTTTAGGATACCTCACCGATGTGGCGGGATACACACGACTGACGCGGCAGGATATCTGTGACCTGTATGGCGGCCAATCCGTACACCAGTGCGGAGGTCTATCCGTACACAGTATGCACATCCCAGAGATGTTGAGATGAGTTTTAACCCCGCCACCTAGTGAGAAAGGAGCTTGGATCGTATTCCCAGGGAATACATTTTAACGACTGTCTATTTAGACGACGATGAAGGGTATCTCATCAGGGCTCGATGCTATATTACTCGGGGATTACTTAAGTTGAAGATTTAAGTTTTGCTTTAGGCTTGTTCAGTGTCATTTATGATAAATCAACAGAAAAGTAAGACATGCTAATTACCAGTAAACTTGAATGCAAATCATCAGCTTTGAAACTGTTTTTCTAGCAAATGCATAGACTCATCATGCTTAGAATTTCATGGAATATATGTGAGTGTTAATCTATATGTTGATTGTATATGTTTCCTATTGAGCTAGGATGTAGCTCACCCCATTAGACTATACGTCGCAGGTCCTTTGTTAGCAGCAGCTGAGGCTTCAGGGGACGTAGATCCGGGTGATTCAGATTTTATGCCTGGAGACGAGTTGGAGCCTCCTCCCGAGGACTTCTTCTAGGAGACTGCTGTGTACTTTGACAGAGAGTAGTTTTGAGAGCAGATTTGTACGACTTGGTATGTCAAGCCTTTATTTTGTTAAAACAATGTAATTAAATTGATTTATTTCTTTTGGCGAACCATCTAGGGTGATCTATTTGTCACCGATGGTTCGGATCGATCTCTGTTCATGCAGTGGCATGGAAGTAGAACTGTCTTTTGTTTGTGCCAGATGGGCATATTAACTTCTTCGGCTTTATGCAACTATTACTTATTTATTTATTTGTGCTTGTTATACCAATGTTCCGTGCATAGTTTTGGGGGACGGTCTGGAGGATCGTACTGATGGCACGAGTTTCAGGGTGTAGAAATCCGGGCTGTCATAGTTGGTATCAAAACATTTTCTTTTAGAAATTCTGACAATCATTCTTTTGTCAAAGCATAGGGACTTCTACTAATAAAACTTTATTTTCACGTGCAGACCGTTATGTCTTCTACAGAAGGGCCGACCGAGTGCTATAGTAGAAGTTTGCATAGTCGAGATGATTTTATCTCGCACGTGAATAGAGAGCCTATAGGGTATGGAGGGGCTTATGGCAGTGGTGGCCAAGGAAGCCAAGATTAGGTAGAGAACCGAGATCGACATCGTCAGGATCAAGATCAGAGAGAGCAGTAATGGGTTAGAGAAAAGCATGAGGACAGAGAGGAGCGTCAGAGGATGATGCACACCATGGACTGCTATGGCTCAGCAGAGCATCTTTGGCGACTCATACGCCAGCAAAGACATCAACCACCGACACCTCGGTGGCTCAAACACGATGTCTTGACTTTTATCGAGTTTAGGAGGATGAAACCTCCTAGCTTTTCAGGACAGGGAGACACTATGGTAGTTGAAAACTGGTTGAGTGAGATAGAGAAGGTGTTCAGTGTGCTCACTTATACCGAGGACGAGAGGGTCCGTTGGGCAGCCTATATGTTAGACGGGGAGGCTGGGCCTTGGTGGAAGTCCATTTCTAGGACTAGGGCTCAGGAGACCCCAGACATGCCTTAGACATGGGACGAGTTCGTCGAGGAATTTAACAAGCAGTATTTCCCAGAGGTGGTGAGAAACCAGATGGAAGTTCAATTTTTACAGTTAGTACAAGGGAAGATGACTGTGAGAGAATACAGAGTGGAGTTCATGTGACTCGCTCGCTTTGTGCCCGACTACGTCATCACAGAGATGATGAAAGCAAAGAGGTTTCAGCAAGGTTTGAAGTCGGACGTGAGGGGAGGAGTAGCACCATTCCAACTGAGGACCTATGGTGAGGTCATGAGCAAAGCGCTCGTAGTGGAGGAAGAAAATAATAATAAATATCGCCAGAGAGAGCAACAAGGGAGGTGGAATATGGATCAGAGCAGAACGGGGAATTATGAACCGGTGAACAAAAAGCTGAGATTCATACCAAACAATAAGAAACCACCATTCCAAGGAGGCTATGGAAGACCGGCATAGCAGAGCAACCAGCAGAAATTCCCATTGCTTGCGTCGGGGAGGCCGATAAGATACGACTATCACGATTGGAGCGATAGTTACATAGGGGTTCTTGCGAGCAGCTTCTTCCACACCTCGTGAGACTTGTGTGCCAAGTGTGGCAAGTCTCATAGAACAGCTGACTGTAGGCAGGGAACCCGGGGCTATTTTAGATGTGGCAAGGTGGGCCACTTGATCAAAGAGTGCCCTGAGATGAACAAAGGGAAGACGGCCAGCCTCCCTGTACACGCACTCCATACAAGCGAGGAAGTCGACTGGGTCTCAAGGGAGAGCCTATGCAAATACAAAAACCAAGAGGCTCGTAATACAAACGTATGTCATTCAAGGTGAGTTTTTAAATAAAGAATTTTAATTCTTAAAATTTTTAGATAGAGAAGGTGCATCCATATAGAAAATATAAGAAAAACTTGCATATGATAAATTCTAGTATGATGATAAATACTATATATATGTGTATGTATGGTTAGGTGCGTTACAAATATATAAGAAGGGAAGCGACGTGACATATGAAGCTTGAGTGTTGATAGTCCCGGGGTCTACCCACTCATTTGTTACCCCTCGCTTCACAAAGAGAATGAAAGTCGACCCAGAGGAGTTAGACTTTATTTTAACCGTGACTGTTCCTACTGGGAAATTGGTTGATACTGAAAAGGGTTGCAACTCCGTGATCGTGAGGGTCATGGATGGAGATGTCTTTGAGCTACCGACGAACCTGATTCTATTAGACATGCAAGGATTTGATGTGATCCTTGGCATGGATTGGTTATCGACTTACTGTGCGACGGTAGATTGCAAGCATAAGGTTGTCATCTTCAGACCCAACACGAAGAGATCATTTAAATTTCGAGGAGAGAGGTCGACACACCTACCACTTATCTCGGCAGTCAGGGCCGAGCGTTTGATCAGAAAAGGGTGTAGTGGATACTTGACGTTCGTAAAGGAAGATAAAGAGGAGAAGAATGTTATATCTGAGATAGCAGTTGTGCGAGACTTCGTCGATGTATTTTCGGAGGAGTTACCTGGATTACCTCCAGAGAGAGAAGTAGAATTCGCCATCGACTTAGCACCAGGAACGGAGCCTGTTTCTAAAGCACCATACAGGATGGCTCCCACTGAGTTGAAGGAGTTGAAGGAGCAGTTACAAGAATTAATGGACAAGGGATTTGTGAGACCGAGCATGTTTCCATGGGGAGCACCGGTCTTATTTATAAACAAGAAGGATGGGTCAATGCGTCTGTGCATTGACTATTGACAATTGAACAAACTTACCATTAAGAATCGATACCCTTTACCTAGGATAGATGACCTGTTTGATCAACTGCAAGGAGCAAGGTACTTCTCCAAGATCGATCTGAGATCTGGATACCATCAGTTGAGAGCTAAGGGAGAGGATATTCAGAAGACTGCATTCAGGACTCGATACGGACACTATGAGTTTCTAGTGATGCCGTTTGGGTTGACAAATGCCCCGACGTCATTCATGGATCTGATGAATAGGGTGTTTAAACCACATCTAGACTCTTGTGTTGTAGTGTTTGTTGACGACATCCTGATCTATTCAAAATCAGAATAAGAGCATGAAAAGCATTTGAGGATAGCCCTACAGACTCTAGGTGAACACCAACTATATGTCAAGCTCAGCAAATGTGAGTTTTGGTTAGAAGAAGTTAGCTTTTTGGGACATGTTGTCTCAATGCTTGGTGTCACTGTAGATCCAGCAAAGATCGAAGTAGTGGTGAATTGGGAGCAACCTAAGACCATGACCGACATCCGTAGTTTCCTTGGATTAGCAGGTTACTATCGACATTTCGTTGAGAGTTTTTCAAAAATATCAGGACCACTCACGAGACTTATACGGAAAGATGCAAGGTTTGAATGGAGTGAGGCATGAGAGAAGAGTTTTCAAGAACTCAAGAAGAGACTCACTTCAGCTCCGGTGTTAGCTATTCCTTCAGGCAGTGGAGGGTTTGCAGTGTATAGCGATGCTTCGTATACTAGTTTGGGCTGTGTGCTTAATCAACACAAAAAGGTGATAGCGTATGGGTTGAGACAGTTGAAAGACCATGAGAAGAATTATCCGACACATGACCTGGAATTAGCAGCGGTCATTTTCGCGCTCAAGATTTGGAGACATTACTTGTACGGTGAGACGTTTGAGATTTTCACCGACCACAAGAGCCTCAGATATCTGTTTACACAGAAGGAACTAAATATGAGACAGCGCAGATGGATGGAGTTTATCAAAGACTATGACTATTCCATACAGTACCATCCAGGCAAGGCTAATGTAGTAGCTGACGCCTTGAGTCGGAAGAGTTCAACTCATTTTCAATCTCGATTAAATTTCAGATTATTTTGATGAAAAAGAATTCAACTTAAAGTTAAATATGTGAACATATTAAAGTTGAATTAGAATCTATTCCTTACATTTTTTTTAATCTGAACATGTATAAATTTAACATTGGACCCCTAATTCTAAGAACTGAAATATGACATTTATGGATCATAAGGGTTGATTCTTTCCTATGGGATTTATGGAGAGCCGAATGAACGTTTGGGGATGCTTGGCGAGTGAGTTGATTCTTGCCCAAAGGTAGACAATTCACAAACCTTGTAGTTTCCGAATCTTAGATATTTCCTCTATTAAGGTCATTAGGCGTACCATTGCGTCGAGTATTTGTGTACAGCCCAAATGTGTCATAGGAACTTGACGCAGTGTGTGCGAATAGAATAGTTTTGTATGTGATAGTTAGATAGGATAACCCTATTTGCCCAAAGGTATAGGAAGCGTTTGATTCTAATCAAACCATAGAGGCTAGGTTTATGGCGTATTTTACCCGATAGGAAGCAAGGGTAAGTCATGGTGTCTGCCTTGCTAAGTGCTTTTCTTGAAGTTGGCATGTGCACATAGTGTCACATCATACATTTGAACTAAAACCTCTAGTTTAAGCGAAAGAAATTAAATATAAAGAATTAATGAAATTTTATTTTTGTATTGACTTTTAAAAGGTGATCATAAATTAAATTTTTATAGCAATAGATCTCTTATCAATTACCAAACACATAGCAGGAGTTGAGCCGCTTTCTGGGTCCAACTTCAACACTTGGAAAATGACTCTCGATATTTGTTTTGAGATTTTAGACATGTCCTTTGTGTTTACAACACCTAAACTTGCAGCGGTTACCCAAGATTCTCCTACCAAGGATAAGGAATTTTCTGAGAAATGGAATAAGGTTAACTCGTTAGCCATGTTAATAATCAGGGCTACCATTAATGCCTTTTTCAGGGGTGGCATACCTGCTACAGAGACCGCTTTTGAATTAATCGCTCTTATTAAGAAGCAATGTATTGACAGTAAGAAGCAGGTCGTATATGATTACATGCATGATCTCATGCACCTTCGGTATGATGGCAGTGGGAATGTGAGAGATCACTTATTGAAGTTGTCTCAACTCTATTTGGGTATTAAAGAATACGGACTTAATATCGATGAAAAGTTGATAGTCTACATTGGGATTGCTTCCCTTCCTAAGGCTTTTGATATTTTTAAAGTAAATTATAATTGACAAGAGCAGAACTGGGACTTAAACAAGTTAACTCAAATGTGTGCAATTGAAGAAAAGAGGCTTAAAGGCGAGCGACATGAGTCAGCTCATTTGAGGACTTCTCTCTCCAGTAAAAAGAATTTTAAGAAGAAGGGTCCTAAGAGGAAACAAGGAAATCGGCCACAAGAAAAATTTTAGAACAAGGGTAAAGGCAAGGGTCAAAGTTTTGGAAAGGTAGCGCGTACTCAGGGTCAGTCTGAAAATGTAAGCGATTGCTGGTTGTGCAGCAAAGAAGGCCACTTCAAGAGCAAATATGTGAATTATAAGAAGTGGCTCACGAAACAGCCTGAAGGTATTCATAGAGTTTTAGTACTCTCTTAGACATTTTCAGTTGATTGTCCTCCTCATTCCTGGTTGGTTGACTCTGGTGCTTCTGTGCATGTTACGCACTCTTTTCAGGTGCTCAGACGCAGGAGAAGACCCAAACAGGAGGATACGTTGTTCCTTGGGAGCGACCAGGCGATGCAGGTGGAGAGCGTCGGCACCTACGATTTAGTTTTAAACTCTGGACATACTTTGACTTTACATGGGACATATTTTATTTTCCCCTTTAGGAGGAACATTATTTCGTTATCTAGACTTACAGACTGTAGTTATATTTTTTACTTTCAGCAGTATGGGTTTGGATATTTCTCTTGATGGTTATGTGGTTGGTCGTGGTATTTTAGTTGATGGTTTATATTTGCTATCTGTTGATTCTTCTTGCACCATTGCTTTAGTTGCTGAGGCCTCAAACACAACACATTTCGGGTCAAAGCGCTCTTTACTTAGGGATGATTCTGCAGCCTTATTAGATCATTAGATTTCACCGATTTTAAAAATTGTGTGGATTGTATGAGGGGTAAAACTTTCAAACAGAGAAAGTTCTCCGCCTCTCGGGCCACTGAAGTTTTGCAGTTGATACATACTGATATTTGTGGTCCTTTTTCGATTGTTGTTCGTGGTGGCGAAAGATATTTTATTACCTTTATTGATGACTACTCCAGATACACATACGTCTTCTTATTGAAGACGAAAGATCAATCTTTAGAAGTCTTTAAAACCTATCAGTTGGAAGTAGAAAATCAACTTGGGAAGAAGATAAAGACTGTGCGTTCAGATAAAGGAGGAGAATACTTTGATAGAATGAGTCCTAATGGTGTCAATCATGAACCATTCGCTGAGTACTTACAGACTCAAGGCATTATTCCACAATATACTTCTCCTGACACTCCACAGCAGAATGACATTTCAGAAAAGAGAAATCGTACCTATCAGGAGGCTGTTCGTAGCATGCTAAGTCACTCTACACTTAAAGAAGAGTTTTGGGGTGAAGTCTTGAAGACAACAATTTATATTTTCAACAGTGTTCCTTGCAAGGCTGTACCTGAAACTTCTTATAAGAGATGGACAATTAAGGATCCAAAGCTCGGACATTTACATATATGGGGTTGTGAAGTCGCTAAGTTTTATAATCCCAATATTAAGAAGTTGGATCCTCGCACAATTAGTTTTATTGGTTATGGACATCATTTTAGGACTTGAAGATTTTATTGTCTGAAGAGTCATTGATATTGCTGAGACTCATATAGCCACTTTTCTAGAGAATGGCGAATCCAGTGGGAGTTCACGTTAGAATAATATTACTTTTATAGAGAACTCTGAATTTGACTTTGCGCCTTCATCTGGTGGTAATATTTTTCATCTTTCACCTCTTGATTTCATACATGTTGATACTTTGATTATAAATCCAAAGGATAGCTCAAATTGAAGAAGAATGCCCTATTCCTCCTCATATTTCGCCAGTACCTCCGGCTCAACCCCGAAGATCTGAGCGTTAGCATAAATATGCTATTCCAGATTTCTATGAGGTGTTGTGCAAGAGACTCAATTTGAGGGTGTTGATCTAGATAATCCATCGACTTTTCAGCAGGCTATTGGTAGTAATGAATCCTCACACTGGCAGGAGGCCATGAGAGAGGAGTTATTATCAATGGAAAAGAATATTGGGACCTTGTGGATTTTCCAGGGGATCGCAAGGTAGTTGAATGCAAATTGGTTTATAAGACTAAAAGAGACTTTAGTGGCAAGATTGAAAGATTCATGACACGACTTGTTGCAAAGGGTTTCAGACAGAAGGAAGGCATTGACTATGATGAGACCTACTCTCCTGTCTCTTCTAAGGATTCATTGAGGATTGTGATGACTTTAGTTGCACATTACGATCTCGAATTACATCAAATGGATGTGACGACTGCTTTTCTAAATGGAGACCTTGTAGAAGACATATATATGCCCCAGCCAGTGGGTTTTGTGATTAAAGGAAAGGAACAGCTAGTTTGCAAATTGAATAAGTCCATTTATGGACTCAAACAAGCTTCTAGGTAGTGATATTTAAAATTCGATGAGGTTGTCACTAGTTATGGGTTTAAGAAAAATATTGTTGATCCTTGTATATATCTAAAAAAGAGTGGGAGCAAATTTGTTATCATGGTTCTCTACGTGGATGATATACTACTTGCAAGTAACAACATTTATTTTCTCCACGATACCAAGATTTTTCTTTCCAAGGCATTTGACATGAAGGATTTGGGTATTGCTAAGTATGTGCTTGGCATCAAAATTCATCGTGATAGGATTATCGGTTGTTTAGGTCATTCGCAAAAGGCCTACATAGAGAAAATACTTACACGATATGACATGGATAGATGCGCTCTAGGTGAAATACCTGTTTTGAAGGGTGACATTATTTCTCAGGATGTACAACCCAGAACTGAGGCAGAAAAGCAATAAGTAGATCAAAAGGAGTATGCTTCAGTTGTGGGTAGTCTTATGTATGCAATGGTTTGTCTACATCCCAATATCAGTTTCGCAGTCACCCTACTTAACCGATATCAGTCCAATCAAGGATTAGCGCATTGGAAAGCCGCGAAGAAGGTACTTTGTTACTTATAAAGAACCAAATATTTTATATTGACCTATAGTAGATCAGATGAGCTTAAGGTTGTCAGATACTTAGATTCTGATTTTGCTGGATGTAAGGATAATGTTAAATCGACAGCGGGTTATTTGTTTCTACTAGCAGAGGACGCTATTTCTTAGAGAAGTGCCAAACAGACTTTGACGACAGATTCGACTATGTACGCTGAGATTATTGGTTGGTATGAGGCTACTCGTCATGCATTATAGTTGAAAAATTTTATTGGAGATCTAAAGATTATTGATTCCATTCATTGTCCACTTATCATCTATTATGACATTGAGGCTGTAACCAAGTTTGTGAAATACGGAAAGGTTACCAGGAGAAATAAGCATTTCGATGTTAAGTATTTTATTGTATATGAGAACGTTCGAGATGGTGCTATAGAGATTCCTTACATTAGTACGGAGCTTATGATTGCAGATCCTCTTACCAAGGGTTTACCACCCAAGGTTTTCAAGGAGCACGTGACCTGGATGAGACTTGTTGAGTTGTTGACACAGTTCTATATTTATTTTATTTGGACATGTTATTATTGTTACTTTTCTGCTATGGATCATGGATTTTTTCGCTGCATTTATATACATGTCTTTATTTTGAGCTCAGATTATTATATTGTTGTCACATGTTATCATTTACAGGTTATGAGATTATTACCTATAACAAGGTGGCGTTTGTCACAAGGTATGGTGGCGGTTGTCACAAGATATGGTGGCGATTGTTATAAAATAGCCTGGAGTGTTTGAGACTTAAGTTTGTTTGGGCTTAACGTGAGTTGGCTCCACATTGGTAATGCCTTCACTCTGATGAAAGGGTGACTGGTTTGTCACAAAGTGGGATGCAAGGTTACATCAGAGTGACATGCAGTGGCATAAAACAGGATCCCACGAGAATTAGTACAAGATCAAGTTTTTAGAGTACTACATCTCTCGTGCCACATTGCTTAAAATAATCACGTAAAAGCTAAGGACGTTGAAGTTTCAAGTAGTATTAGTTTTGTGATCATGAAACTGTCCTAGTGTCAATATTGAGAACACTAGTGCATTCATGATCCTCACTAATGGTGCTTGAAATGGAGATGAAAGAATATATCTCTCTAAGATTTTCAAAGTTGGTGCATCGTGTCAAGTTTTCTTAAAGGAACAATTTGGACTTGGTTTTTAAAATATTTCAAAAAAAGAAAAAACCCAATTGGTCTTAAGGTTCAAGTGGGAGGCTGTTGGATTTCATGGATTTATGTGGCCCTTAAGTCACACGTCATGGTCAAGGTCAAACAGTTCAAGTTGTTAACTTAGAGAGACGGTGAAACACTAGTTATGGTCAAACTAGAAGTTTCTAATTAAATCAAGGGTTGTGATTTTAACCTAACTTAAGTATGGTAATCATAACCGTTAGATTCCTTGATGGGTAAGTTTCTAACATATTTAAAGGGATGTAGAGTCTCTCTTTCTACACACAATACACGTATCAATTGAATTAGATGAATTCAAGGAAAAACCCATCTTCTCTACGGTGTGCAAAGAAAGAGAAGACTCTCCATCAAATCATCGTTGGATTATTACTCGGATCACTCAAGGCTAAATCCTCGCATGAAAAACTCTACGGTGTAAGGTATGCTAAATTTTAATTTAATTCCGCTTTTGATTGCGGGAAGATCCTAATAATTCCCAACAGTATCAACATGCATTAATTGAGCCCCACCGCACTTTCAGTCAAATACGTGACACATTAGCCGCCTACACTTTGTATGCATGAAATCTGTCATCCATATTTTTTTTTATTGTTGGGTGATTAATTGCATATAAAAATTTGGCCTTTGCACATAATTTGAAAGAAAGACTTTGCATCTTAGACACTTGTGATATATGAAAACAACATCTAAGCAGTTTGATTTGAAAGCCTTAATCAAAAGTTCGTAGGTATAAAAGATTGACATAAAACCCAATCTGTATCAAATAATTTACTATAGCCCAAGGCCAATGTTTTGAGCCACTTTCCAATTCCAAATGAGGTATTCAGTTGCTATAAATTTCAGTGCAAAATCAAACAGTGTAGCCAAACTTAGAATTCTATTCTTATTACTAGTGTTAGAATTCTATTCATATTAGAAGTTGACGATAATTGAGTTGATGTTCCTTAAATAGAGTTGGAGTGTTAAATGAGTAGCGTCTAACTCTCAAAATTTCATCTCTTTGAATGAAGAAAGGTCTCAATCTATAGTTAAATGAACTAATGGATGGTTTACAAGTGTGAAGCATTCAATGGCTTATTCTCTAGCACAAGGATTGTGCTTCTTTCTCTAAAAGCAGCCCTTTAATGTGATACTATGTAAGAATGTCACAAATCCGTGAGTTGATCTAAATATGACACACTGTAAATAATTGCAAAGGGTCTTTCTAGGGATTTTTTGTTTGAAACGACTTTCTAGGGAATTAAGTGAACTTAATTGATTGGACTTGGGTTAGCTTAAAATGCGCTAACGAGTAATTTGGAGAGATTTAGAGAATGATGGGAGATGGTCAATTTCAAAGATTTTTAAAGTAGATGGGGAATAACTAAAAGGAGTTGAATTGGATATTAAAGCTAAAATAATGAGTAAAAGGAGTAATCCAAGCAAGACTGGGGGACCCACATCTGGTGAACCAAGAGCTCTTGTTAGGATGGGTCGGGTATTTGCCTTTTCGGGATTGGTCAACCCAACTCGGCCTATATTTTACATACAAAAAAGAATAAAAATAGGGTTTTTTATCGAGTTGGATTAAGCTCTCGAGTAAAATGCGTTGTGGTTTTCGGGTCATGACGGGTTGGCTCGAGTGATCCATCAAGTCAGGTCGGGTGTCGGGCATTTGCAATTTGCTTTTGTCATTGACATCACTACTCCGCCCACAGATTGTTTTTTCAATAGACTAGTGAAAGAATTGCATGCAGTCATGTAGATATCATAAAAAAGTCAAAATAATTAATTAATTTGCCCTTAATCTTATATCTTTAATCTTTCTTTACGCCCATAGTGCCAAATTTCGCTGAAATTCGGCGAAATTTCGCGATATAGGGGTCAAACGAAAATTTCGGGAAAATTTCAGTTTTTGGTATTTTTCGGTACTTTTCGGTATATTTCGATAAATTTCGGTATTTTTCGGTATATTTCGGTAAATTTTTTTAAAATATTTAAAAATATATTAAATATATATTTTTAATCCTCGAAATTTTCCCGAATTTTTTTCGAAAAGTATCAAAATTAATTCGAAATATACCGAAAGGACCCCCCACCGAAAAATTCCCGAAAACGAAATTTGTCACTATGTTTACGCCATCATTTTTTATGAATAAAATAAATATAAGTGATATTAATACATTTATTTCCTCATAAAAAAAAAGGGATATTAATACATTACAAAGAAGGAACTAATGATCTACTATTTATTCGAAAGACCCTTTTGCCACTAAACTAAAATGGAAAAGGGATAATGGCTCGTGACTGACATTTAAACCAGAAACGGGTGTTTAATTGATCTTCCACCGTTAAAATGTCACTTTTTATCTCATACTATTGAAATGTGTTTTATCATTGTGCCATTTGGCACACATCATGATCAATCTAAATTGCTAAGTGTCAATCCATCATTAGAATATGTCCCAGCCGAAGGATCATGCTTCTAAGTGAATGTCACCCATTCAATCAGAGAACTTTAATATCAGCCATCAAAATTAAGAACAACCGTTGATGTTAGAGTGCACAGATTGAATGGTTCAAATCTCCGAAAAAGTATGATTTTTTGACTAGTTCAATTGATGATATATCACTTTGACGGCATGGATTTCCAAGATCATAAGCCAATAAATGGTGTAAGATCGTTTAAACACCACTTGATGCTTAAAAGACGGTCAGGAGACTAGGTCCCAATTAAAAAATATATCCAATTTACAATATAGTTTAATTTATAGCATATCTTAATTACCCAATCACGACCTTCAAGAAAATAAAAGGAAAATTCAAATCAAATCTCTACGCTTGATTTGTATCGGAATATAAACAATGACTACAAAACATATTCCAACTCAAAAATCAAATGGTAGAAATCCATTTTTGAATTTTGTTTTTCTTTCCAATATGACCTAAGGTACGCCTAAGCACTCCATGTGGGCCTAAACCATCGTTTTTAACTGCCATGAAATGTTATGGAGCTGAGACTAGGCATACTCCTAAACTTACATTCGAATGCAGAGTTGAACCCTTATGGTTTTAACGATCATGGATCAACATTTTGCATCGTTCACGTGACATTCAAATGAGGCCATACGCTAGTTTTAATTTTTTTCGTAAAAGGCCTAGGGATCCAATATATGAGAGAACACACTTGAGTACGAAGTTCTAATCCTGCACTCGATTCCTTTCTTCCTTTTTCTGTTTCACAAAAGACTTTAAAAAAAAACCCATGAAATGTCACCAAATTAAGGGTATGCAGAATTTTGTCCATTTTTTAAAATTTTGACTCAGATTAATCCTATTTATATTATTATATGGAATATCATATATGTGGCTTCCTTGAACACCTTATAACTTATTTTATTTAGGAGTTTTACGATATTCTGAAAGTATATTTTGCCGTGACACCCTCACTCCTCTTGCATGGTGTTAAGCATATTTATTTTCCGTCTCTTAGACTAGTGTTTTTTGTACATACGTCCCTTTGCGCTTAGTTGACCAGGGTCGGCTAGTGGTCACGGCTAGAAGGACGTTAGCAAGAGTGCATAAAGACATTCTTACCCTTATGAATTGCAAATCATGTTAAACCCAACGCTAAACGTGTAGAGACATTGGTTGGCTCCAAAAGGTGTATCCCTTTAACCTTTATACTAGCGCTATTTACGGCTCATGACACTGATGTATTTATAAAATTATTGTCCTTATTGAGATATACCTAATACCTTTGTTAACGACAATGATGACCATACCATCTGGTTGAGCCCTTTGTTGGCGGTGTTCAAGAAGATCTACAGCCATTTAGACATTGTTGAAAGTCAACATTCTTTGATATCCAATGGATGGATATATACTTGAATTTGAAATTTGGATTGTTCTATAACCAATTTCATTGTGATGGTTCAATAGCAACATGATACATGGTTT
The DNA here is from genome assembly GCA_021018995.1 of Chloranthus sessilifolius. NCBI lineage: Eukaryota > Viridiplantae > Streptophyta > Magnoliopsida > Chloranthales > Chloranthaceae > Chloranthus > Chloranthus sessilifolius. The sequence goes on along the minus strand of CM037586.1, from coordinate 129,772,987 downwards.
TAGTTAGGGCAACATAGTAACGAAAATAAAAACCAAAAAAGCATAGTCTTGAAATCCTATCAAACAGTCCATAATTCATCAGGCCTCATAAATAACCATAAAAAAACTTGTTTCTTTACCCTGTTTAAGTACACATGAACGCTCAAAAAAAATAGTTTGAACACACTGATAGGCCATAAATAGAACTTAAGATGACTCGTGACCCCTAGGTGGTCTGCTGCAGCTGGCTCCACGTTGATCTATAGCTCGCGCTTGTGATTCTGGTGCTAGAGCCGGTGCAACTCGATTAGGTGTTGCAGCTCCATGTTTCTGTAGTGGAGCTGTGACATAAATAAGTTTGATTAATCTAGATATGATTTCAAAATTATTCCATCCTAAGATGTGATCTAATGTGCCCTCTTTCACTGAGATTTGGAATCATATTCTTATCATCCCTAAGTGCTTTTCTATGAACTTTGGAATGCTCAGGGGTGAAGTCCTAAGACTCTGCAATAAGTGCAATCCCCGTAGACAACTTTTTAATACTTAAGCCTTAAGACCAGTGTAGGGTTAAGTACGAAAGTAGGAAAGTAAACATTTATGTAAAATAAATTTATCCTAGATCAGTAAGATCATTTCATTGAAGTTCGAGTCAACTTTTGACCTGAAGGAGCCAGAAAGCTGGTATAAGTCGATAAAATGGCCAAGTGTGTGAACTTAGCCTAGGGAGGACCTTAGCCTCCAACTTTAAAGCATGGATGGATGGATTTGACCTGAACTTGAGACTAAGTCTTTGACTTTTGAGCCTCTTGTATTGAAGCCTATTAAGCTTCGACCCGTAGCTCAGTTTCACAGTAACAAAGAGTTGAACTATTGATCTTTTGATCAATGAGTCCAGACTAGGAAGGAATTCCATGCCTTAGCTTTGAAAAATTTAAACTTTTGGATCCTTGATTGAAGTGACAATCTTAATTTTAACAATCTAGAACTATGATGATGGATTTGACTTTGATCAGTGATAAGAATCCTCTGGCATTGAGGCGAGACATTAGCTAAGGATCTTCTATATTTTGAATGTGATAGACTTGACTGGTAATTGCAAAAGGTACTGTTGATATGATAAATTAGACTCGATTAATGATTGTGAGGATCATTAAAAGATGAGATGCGATAGGCATATGCTCATCCACTAAACTCGACCTCAGACCAACCAAACAGTGAATCAGTATGATAAGACATGACAAATGATTTGGTGTATGAGTCAAGGGCTGGGGGCGTGGCAGAAAGTAGTGTCAGAGCATGGTTTTGGGGGAAATGTTTTTATTAAAAACGATATTATTTTTTGAGCGATGGTTTTTAGTTTTATGAGACCAAAGGATTCTAAAAGTGATTTTTAATAAGGTTCTATACGAGTATGACATTAGCTTTATTAGGGAAAAAGACAGAGAAATGGTTTTTCTCAAACTATCCTTTGCCATATCGCTGACTTGTCAAAACTACGTGGATGTTGATAACAAAAGTTAGTGCATGATTGGAGAAATTTCTTTCATTTAACAATAGAAAAGAAAATTATGAGGAGTTTACGATATGCACATGAGCTACTTTGAAGTTTGAACACCCTTTTTTCCAACTGGTTATATTTGAAGCTAGTGATGTAGATTAGGCCAACTGAACCGAAAAATTATGTTTTTTAGTTCAGTTCAACTTTAACTTTTCCATTGCTCTTTTCTTTTCTTTTTTGAAACTGAAACTGAATAAAAAATTTAAAATTTCGGTTATATAACAATTCAAATTCGACTTTATTGATTTTTACTTTAAATCATTTTTCTTTTTTTAATTTTTTTGGTTTACTAATCCTACCTAATAGCTTTAGATTTTCGCCACCCAAAAACGAAAGTGAAACAAACAGGGTTCAGTTCAGGGTTTGAATTGATTTCAGTCCAGTTTGGTTTAGTCAGTTTTTTCTTGCCTCCTTAACCACAACAAATAAAGTGATGAAGCTAGAGTTTCGAGAATAATTTAGTTTGAAATTTGCTTTCTTGTCATTTCATACATCACCAACCTTATATAGAGATTGTAGAGAATGTTTTATAACATAATCTTATAACAGATAACTAATTATAGTCACAACAACTAACTAATTACAATTAACTTTTATGCTATTAATCTTATTTATAACCTTAAGTTGTTAGCATATAACAACTTTCTATTATGAGCGTATTTGGGAACCTTCTAGATTAAACTTTACTAACACCGTGATTTACGACTTTTTCAATCCTTAAGGTATAGGAAAGGCCGGTTCATCAACTTATAGTTTCCTCAATAAGCCGTAACTCAAACAGTAGCCAACAACATAACATAGTTCTAAACAGAGGCATAACTAATAAAAATAAGAACAAAAGCTCATACAAAATAATATATCATCCTAAGGAACCAAGAACAACCACCGGTGATGGCCAATCCAAACACCTAAAATAATGGTTCCTAATAATGGTTCCTCAAATGATATAAAAAAGATAAAACAATGGCCTTGGGCCCATAATTCAGAATATTTCGAAATCCAAAAGTATCAAAAGAACGAATCTAGATCAAGGAAAGAATTCCTCTGATGGGGTCTCTAATTCCTTCTCAGGAATGTAATCGGAGTCCTCCAGATCAAGATCGTCTGATCCTAAGACAGTGTCAGCACCTATGACGTATAGTCGAGGTGAGCTAACAACGAAGCTCAATAGAGTAAACTTATCCATTTACATTTTTACCATAAGTAAAGGGTTTTTTCAAAGACAAAATCGGATCAGATATGGTTTTCAAAAGATGCACTGATGTCTAAATTCTAATTCTAAAATAGTAAGCCAAAAATGTTTCAATAAATCTGCTGTTCTGATGTTTTCAAATTCTGAATTAAGCATGCTTCTTGTCTTAAAATTATAACTTAAAAATAATATCTCAAATTACATACTAGCATGAGAGCACGAGCATCACTGATGGAAAACCCTACTGACCATCGTCGTTTATGAACCCTTTTTCGGAAAGAGCAACAAGCCCCTATGTAATGAGAGAAATTTGCGCAAGGTTGAATTACCGTCAACACAGTTGATAGAATTTAGGGTTTTGTTCGTATGTGCCTCAAATCAAATGCAAATGCTAAACATATCATATTTTATGTAATTAATATATTTTCGAATTTTCTAAATTCTGATTCAAAGTTCACATTCAAAGATGAGGTTTGAAAGTTCAAATTTCAGAGTTCTTATATCAAAGTTTCGGAGTTCTTAATCATGCAAACTTTATCCAAATTCAGATTTCATGCTAGCAAACAAAATAACCTAAACTTATAATAGAATGCAAATTAGGTTTAGGGTTCCCCTACCTCGACTCAATTCGGTCTAAAAACATACCAAGCAGTCCTCACAATGGACTCCTATCACAAAACCTACACTAATTTAACACCAAAGGTGTTAATTAAGTACAAAAAGTCAACCAAAAGACTCCCCAAAATATTTTTCAAAAGTTTCCAAATATCATAAAAACAGAGTTAAATTCGATGGTCGAATTAAAATTCGACCCTCGAATTTCCCAAAAGTGCATCAGGCTTAAATGCCCAAATTCGACCCTCGAATTGATCCAAGTCCGTGTTTGTTCAATTTTGTCTTGTAATTGATTTTTCATTCCAAAATTCCAAGCTGTCTAACTTATCTAGTTATCTAATCTTATCTAGACATAATTAATGAATTTAAAAGAAGTTTCAAAGCCTACCTCTTGAAGTTACTCCTTAGATTTCCGTTGAACCAAGCACCGGATCAATCCGCACACTTCAGTTGGACTAAAAAGTCAGTCCAACACAACCTTGCTTCAAGAGCACTAGACCAAAACATATGAAATTGTTCCTCCACTCAAGAGGGTTATTGGACAATAGGAGAGCCCGGCTCGACTCGCTCAACATGGCATAACAACTAGTTATGTTACCCAGAGGTTAAGTAGCAATCACAGTCATTTTGAAGCACCGAAAGTGTTCTGCTATCATATATAATAACCGATTTATACCTTTTAGAATAATAGAAAATGAGAACAGGTGCAACTAAAATGATCGGTTGTTAGCATTGGTTTATAAAAGAAGAAAAAGTGTAACTAAAACTATATATATATATATATATATATATATATATATATATATATATATATATATATATATATATAACCTCACCATGGCGTAGCGAGCCCATTCTCCATGACCTCACCACGTCGACTTAATTTCCTTGCTATTGATTTCAAGTTTTATGTGAAACAGGGGTTCATGGTTTGTTGGTGGCGGGAAACCAATGAAGTGAAGTGTGTGTGGGTGGGTGGGTTTGCTTTCTGTATTTATGTTAAATCGTAGGTTTATTAGATATTGCAAAATTGTCTTGCCTTTTTCTCCTCTTTCCACTCCAAAACTCTTGGGTTGAACCTATAATATTGAAGGTTTTGATAAGCAACTTGAGGCGTAGTGGGTGTAACATCTAGTATTTTTTGGTATGAGTTGAAGGAATCTGAAGGGTTTTACAGTGCATGAATTGTCCTTGTACTGTTGGAGATGATCTATTTTTTTTTTTTTGTAGTGATTGATTCTATCCTCTTGCCTGAGTTGACATTCTTTCAAACGCTTTTATTTTCTTATTTCATGCAAATGTCTTTCCACATTGACTATTTTTTATGGAGGGGGTTCCCACTTTGCACAATATTTGTGGAATTATTTTTCTCAATTTGATTAAATGTTCTTTCTCTTGACTACTACCCATCCATTAGTGCTAATGTGAAGCTTATGGATCACAAATTAAGGAAGATTTGTCCTCTTTGTCTGCTGAACCTACACGTTTCAGGGGGGAGTCTCATGAAGTTAGGATCGAGCGGCTACTTGAGGGTTTGGTTTAGGACAGGTTCAACCATTCAAGCTAAATTTGACCTAATCCGGATCCCACATGTTAACATCTAAGTTATGACCTGAACAAAACCCTTATTAAAAAAGGGTCTCAATAGCCCGATTCGGGCTGCATACGGGCCAAGATAACTAGGCCTGATGCATAAACAGTCTGGCCTGGCCGACCAGGCCCTGACACATTTAATAAGTTGGTTCATGTATAGTGAAGATTCGAACTTCATAGCTTGGGATTTTCAATGGTAAAATTGTTGACTGCCTTGAATTAGGCGATGAAGATCTTGTTTTCGTCTTGCTCTTTGGGGAAGTGGCCGCTTGGAACCAACATCTGACAATTTGATAGGTGGGGCCCCGATATCAAGAGCACTTCTGTGGTCTTTCTCATATATCTTTATATAAACTAGTAGAATGCACTACAAAGTCAATTATCCCGACCATTCCCAGATCTTGGTCTCCTCCGGCTGAAGGTAAAGTTAATTTTGATTCGGCATGGTGCTCTCACAATGGGGTTGTAGGGTTGGAGTTATTATACAAGATTGTTTGGGACGTGTGAGGGCTAAAAACTATAAGTTTGTTTTTTCGGTTGATCATTGTGAAGCTATTGGGCCACTGGAAGAAGTTCATTTCGCGATTGTTTCCAAAGGATTATTTTCGAAAGAGATTCATCAAGGATTATTAATGGCGTTTCTAGGGTAGATGACCTTTTCGAGCTCGCTACTCTGTTTGATAATATCAATTTCTTAGCATGTAGCCTTTCTTGTTTCTCTTGGGCTATTTTGTTAATAGATCTACCAAATGGCGCAACAGATGTGCTGGCTAAGGAAGGTTTAAATGATGGTTGTAATGAGGTCTTGTTGGTGGATGTCCTTCAACAGGTCTTTGACATTGTTGATCCTGTTTTCCGTGGTTAATGATAAGCTATTTTTTCCTCTAAAAAAAAAAATTAGTAGAGTGCACTTGCCATCCAAAGGGTTATTTTTAATGCACTTGCCAATCAAGTTTTGTTTTTTAATTGGACTTATCATCATCAAGTTGCACTGGCACCAGATCCCTGAAAGAGTGTCATGTGGAGATATTTTGGTTCAAATGCATGAATGATCCATCTATTTAAACGTGCATCCTTGCCTTATATATTATATGGAAAAGGGTTACGTGTTCAAATGGTTCATGTGGAGCTCTATATGGACCATTGGGGCATGATGACTATGTCGTTGAAAAGCAGTGTGCCCAAAACAAAAAAATTTTGAGAGATTTTAACTGCCCAGTGCCCACACACTCTAGTACCAACAATTCTCCAATCAAATGGTTCACGTTCACTTTTGGATAAGATTCTTCGGTTAAAATATTTTCTAATGAATGATCATAAATATGCTCCACATGGGGTAATAGTTATCCACTTAAATGGTGTGATGTGAATTTTTTTTTTAATTTAATGGTATATCTTTTAGCAATCCTTTCATGACCGGTAGGATTGTTAGAAGATATGTACCACATGTCCTAAAAGAGTAGGTGGCACCTACTACTTATTATTATATAATGTTGCATTCGGTTAAAAACAAAAAGACAGTCTTTTTTTAGAATTGGAGCCACGTCGGATGCAATATAAGTCATCCAAATTTGAAGGACATGAAGGCTGCGTTTGGGTTAGCTCTTTCAGGGCAAAGAGCAGCTCTTTTGCTGGCTCTAGCTGAGAACTGCTTTCATGTTTGGTGAACATCTCCTCACCCCATTTGCGCTTTGTCTGCTCTCTACCATAGTAGATTTTATCTGCTCTGACAGAGAGCATGCAGAGAGCTGCTTCTGCTCTTATAAAAGCTAACCCAAACACAACCGAAGTAAAGTTCTTTGGAGTCGAGGATTGGCACAAAATATGATACCTATGATCAGAATCAATACAATCAACTATTGAATCAAATGCTGGGTTCTGACTCTGTTGAATCCATTGATTAAAGATTGTGTTTCAAATCAGACGGCTTAAAAGATGTTTCATTTGCCACTGGACCCAAAATGGATACCTCTGTTCGTGTGTTTATTGAGGGCAGCTCGATCGAAAACCCCTTCAAACTTATTTGCCAATATGGAGATAGTTTTGCATGCCATTCTCGTAGTGGACCTTGAGACGGAGGTTGGATTTTTATTCAACGTGACAAACCCCAAATCACTAGCCTTAAAATTAGGTTTGAACAAACATGATATGTGCCATGTGATTTTAGATGCATGTCATGTGGAATAAAAAATTGACCATATAATGACACGCACAAGGTCTCAATATCTGTGTGAAAGGTTAGCATGAAAAACGATCTCCATTGTCTCATTCCAAGCAGCCAAGAGTTCCGGTTGAAGATGTGGTTGAACTTGAAAAAGAGAAAATTAAACAAGTCACGATTCTCCCATATCGAAGGGATGTAGATGTGGTTGAAGATTCAAACTTCACAGCCTGAGATTTCCAATGCTAACATTGTTGACTGCCTAGAATCTGGTGATGAAGATCTTGTTTGTGCCTCACTCTTGGGGAAGTGGCCGCTTGGAACCAACATCTAACCATTTGATAGGCGGGCCCCGATATCAAGAGCAATTGTGTGGAAGATTGGGACGGAAAAGATCTTGTCGTCTGATTCTAGGCGGTCAATGACTTTACTGGTGGAAGCCTTAGGCTTCATTGCCACCACCACAACCAACACTAGCACCACGCTCACCACCACCTTCACCACCTAACCACTATCATCACTAAAACAACCACCACCACAACCACCCTCACCACCTAACCACTATAATCACTAAAACTATCACTACCAATAGCACCACCTCACCACCACCTTCACCCCCTAACCACTATCATCACTAAAACAACCACCACCACAACCACCCTCACCACCTAACGACTATAATCACTAAAACTATCACTACCAATAGCACCACCACTCAAACAAGAGCATCACCACCACAACCATGACTAGCACTCAACCATAACCACCACCATGACCACCTTCTCCACCAGACCTCCTCCTCCACCATTGCCACACCAGCACCTTCTCCACCACACCTTCACCACCTTCACCACCTTCTCCACCTTCTCCTCTGTTACTATCACACAACCACATCCCTACCACCACTATCACACAACCACATCACTACCACCACCTTCTCCACTATGACCACACACCTTTTCACCATCATCAAATAGTAGATAGACGAGTCATCAGATGCTTTAGTTGTTACCCAAACAATAAAATTATTAATCACTCGAAAACTCAAATGTTAACCAAACAATGATAAGATAAAATAGTTGACATATAAAATTTAGGGTTGTGCAGAAAATCGATCAAACCTACCCGACCGAGTAAAATCGATCAAAATTTCGGTTCGGTTTGGGTTTTAGGGCATATAAGTTCGGTTTCGATTCTGAAAAAGTGGCTTATTGGGTTATCAGTTTGATTTCGATTTTGACGTAAAAACTCCGAAATTGAACCGATAATAAGGTATTACTTAGGTGCATACAAAGATAGGTTTCCTTTTTTCAAAAAAATAACAGGGTTTACCTAAGTAATAGGTATTATTTTTTATTTTTTTTTACAAATAGGAAAAGGCCTCCATCCTCCATGCGAGGACGGTCACCGTCCTCCAACCTTTCACATGGAGCTCCACATGGCACCCAAAACACTTTTTGGGTGCCACGTGGACCTTGGTTGCATTGTTTAGATCATCTTTGAAAAAAAAAAAATTTAACTCATTTCCACCGTGTATATTTTGAATCGTGAAATGTGGACCAATGAAAACCAACAAACTTTGGCTTGTGGTTTAAAATTTATTTTTCGATTTTTTTTTTTTTTAATATTGATATAAACTATCCACCTGTGCACCACGTGGATCTTGGAGGACGGTCACTATCCTCCGTTGGAGGACCGAACCGGCTCCCTTACAAATAATAGGGTTTACCTTTTTAAATAAATAATAGGTATTATTTGCAAAAATGAAATCACAAAAATAGGGATTATTAGTAAAATTTTCTTTTTATATAAAAAGTTTTACAAATAAAAAAATTGAGGTTTAAAAACCGAAAACAGATCGAACAGATAACTATCGATTCAGTTTCGGTTTGGAGGCTTATCGATTCAGTTTCGGCTTGAGAAACTAGAAACCGATAATTATCAATTCGGTTTTGGTTTAACATAAAAACCGACCGGATAACACCCCTGACAAAATCATTCTTAAACAAATCTATCTCTGGATTAGACATTCCCCGTATCAAAAGGTCTCAGCTCCAAGGAGGCCGTAAAGGTATCTTCTTCAAAAGTAAACAACAAAAACAGATGGATAAAGTTATATGTTTATTTATCATCCCATACCCGCCCCCCTCGCTTTATAAAAGTGCAGGGTACCTCGTTTTTGCGCCTACAGGTTGACTGAGAGAGCCAATATCTAAAACCCAAGGAATCCCCATTGCCAGCATGATTTCAGACGATAAAGATCATTTTTTACCTCAATGTGGAATAAAAAACTAATACGTTGATAATGAGATCATGGTCCGTTTTCTGGAAGAACGGGTGAAAACTGATATCGATCATCTGATTTGAAGATGTCAATGGGTTTCCGACGCAGGGGCTTTCAATAAAGCTATAGGTGCAAACAATTTACTTATAATAGTATAAGATTTATCTATGGGTACCTCTGTTCGCATCTACGTGATTTTTGAGGGCGCCTATGTTTAAAATTTCTGAAACTTGTGGACTCTTTGGATTCAGCTGATGGAGATCATTTTCACCCTAATCTTCCACACGATGGATCTTGAGACCATGAGCTTCTTGTCGTCGGTCATTTTTTAATTCACGTGGCACATATCCCCAAGAATGGCCTTATGTGAGACGGTCTATTTTTTAATTCACGTGGCACATATCCCCAAAAATGGCCGTAAAATCTCCTTTGAATGTGATGTGTGTCATGTTATTTAAGAGTCACTTTTTAGGGATCTATGTCACGTGAAACCAAAAGTTGGCCGGATACACTTATGCTCTCAAGAACTATCATGCGAAAGATTGGGGTGAAAAAAGATATCCATCATTTGAATCCAGGCGGTCCATGGGGTTTCAAGCTTTCAATGGATTTCGACCGTAGGCGTGAAGAGAGGTTTCCTTTATTTATTATTCTATGTTATTTGTTTTTAGTGGGTATTAAGTACTTAACCCGAACTCTAACCGTTTGAGGTTCGTGTCATGTTTAAGCATACTGTGTAGTCTTATGCAAATGATCTCAAAATCTATGTTGAAAAATACTGGGCCGTCTGATTTCAAGAATTCTAAATGTTTGATTTATATGCATGGCTTCTGAATGCTTTGAGCTAGAGATTTTAAATAAGATGATGGAGACATCTTTTTTGCTCCAATCTTCCATGCAAAAGATTTTGAGGCAATAAACATACCATCATATGGTCAATATTTGCTTCCACATGACACAAATCTCAAAAAGTGACTTTAAAATTATATGACATACATTTTGCTCAAAATGACTTTTAGGGCTACGATTTTGGGATCTGTGCGATGTGGATTCGAAAACTGACCATCTACTGCTGTATTGGGTGAAAGATTGGTATGTAAAACAATCTCCATTGTCTAACTCAAGGCAATCAACAATATTTTTATGATGGAAATATGTGTGTTCTTCACGAAAAAATGGGTGCTAATAAGGCCACCCTTTTCAGAATGCAATGACATTATTTTGATTTTCAAAATTATATATGAATTAATGTTATAATTTTTTAATATATATTGATAAACCACTCTAGTAGTTTGTGAGACCTATATCCGAAGTTCAAACTTTCGTTTTATAAGGTTCACCTTACATGTGTTAAACACAATAGGAAAGACGCTTGTGAGAGGGACGCCAAAGCTGAGGTTCCTCAAAAAACGAAAGCTCTTAGGAAGTATTTATTTTGCACCGATTCTTTTGTTAAGAGAACACACATTTTCACCATTAAAATTGTTGACTACCATGAAACGGACAATGAAGATTATTTTCCGTCCTAATCTTCCACATAATAGATCTTCATATCATGATACACCTATCAGATGATCAGATCTTCAGATAATTTTATCAGTGACATAATTTTTGTTGTTTAAATTTATACATAGGTCAGGGGCCTAAGCAGGTCGGTCGGGGGGCCTAAGCAAGTTGAGGGCTAGTGTTTGCTACCGTACTTTACACCCCCAGGGGCCGAACCTGCGTACATATTGTCCAACTAGTTTTAAACACAATCTGAAATATTGCTTGAGCGATATAGCTTAATTGGTATTCTCTTCTCTTGTGAAAGCAACGGGTCGTGGGTTTTAATTCCCACACCTGGTCCGGCCCTTTGTGCATGTCTCCTACCAATGTGCACTACTTCTAGGATGTCTATACCCTATAACATCCTTAAAAAAAAAAAAAAAAATAATAATAATAATAAATCTGTAATTAAAAGCCAAAATTTGTTGTTCACTGATCTAATAGACCAAATAAGAGAGACAAAACTGCTAGAAGATTCCCTTTATTGTAGTGTTCTTGTAGAAAAGCTTGGTGTGGCAGTAGCAGGATACTAAGTGGATGAGGGTTCACATCCGAGTTTACGGGTTTACTACGGTTAAAGGTCGATTCTTGCAGGTGTTGAATCCACCTCGATTGGGTTTTGAGCCGATATTTATCAAACAGGTAGCAACTAAAGTGCTCGATGTATTCAAGTGCCTTTTTCTATTTCAAAATACATAAAAATTTAATATATCTTCTAATGTAAAGAAAAAGTAGTCCAAAGGATATTTGGGTATTTTGCCTGGTTCATATTGGCTGATATTTGACCCCATATTGAATGAGAGGATCATACAGCATCAAATGGTACCTAACTCAATACATATTGGACGTATCGGATTCGGATACAAAAGAAGCTCTTGTCACTAAGGGCTCGTTCAGGAGATGCTCAAAACTCTGAATCTGAGTTTTAACTCAGAAAGGAGCAAGAATCTGGGATTTTCTGGGTGATTTTTGCGTTTGAGAGTTATCCTTGAGAATTGGGAATGTGAAAGAAAGCAATTTGCTCGGAATAGCTCAGATTCTGAGCACAGATTGTGGCTGTTGAGTATACTTCACTTACGTATATACATGAGATCCCAAGATCCTCCGAAGACCCGCCAAGATCCACGCAGTAATCGCCCCCCGATGCCTCTCTCTCAGCTTCGTCCTCTCTTTCTCTTCTTTCGGTCAAGACCTCCGAACTCCGCTCCCTGCCATTTGATCTTGCTGATGCTGCTGAAATCTATTCCTACTGTTCCCAATCTCCACGTCCCCTCCGCTACCGATAGTGATGATATCTGCTACTTTTCGAATCGTCCTCTTCTTCTTCCTTCACTTCCATCTCATCTTCATCCTCTTCCTTACTCGTTCCCCCCAATTTCTCCATCTCCTGCGACATTCAACTTTTTAACCTTCCAGTTTCCCTTGTTTGCCACTGAATTTGGAGAGAAAACTAACTGGTGTTAATGCGAATTGAGATTTTAGGTGGGTAAATGAGCCTTTCAATAGGATGTTGTCTTTTTTTAGGACATTGTATGGCTCCTCCTAAAACCTAAACTCATTGACAAGGAGATGCTTCAAGGGCAGTTTAGATATGTTCTTCTCTCTCTCTCTCATTATCACAATTTTTTTTTCTTTGTATAATATTCTCTTATTTTTTATTTATGGTAATGGTCGATTCCTCCTTCACTTTCCTCACAATAAAGACAAGATCTTGCCTTTTAATTTGCATTTCTATTTAGTTAGAGGAAATTCTAAGTATTGGTTGATTATATTTAAATCTTGTATTAGTGAGATGTACAACATATCAACATAACCTGATTTGAATTAGGCGACTAAAATGCTTTTATGTTTCAAGCTTCTTCTAAGAGATATTAAGATCATGGATTTCCAATCAGACGGCCAAATATTGATTTCACATAGCACACATCTCTAAAAAGATTTGGTCAACTCCTGTTTTCAAAATCTAGGTCACTTTTTAGGGATGTGTTATGTTAAATCAACATTTGATCGTCCATCTAATAGGAGTTCCATGATCTTAAGATCTATTGTGAGGAAGATTGAAACAATAAACAATCTCCATCATCTGATTTAGATCAGTCAATGGTTCTTGTCCAATAAAAATTGTGTGGTACATTATTCTAAAAGCAGGTGCAAATAGCTGCACCCATTAGCTATAAGGAAAATAAAAACAGTTTCACACCGAAATTCTCATAGCACACGCCTACCCATCAATCAAATCATCTCGAAGTGTTGCTACTTGCTAAGTGGGTATTTTAGAGTTTTGGTTGGTATAAATAAAGGTACCCAATACCTTATTTCATTTATTCTAAAAAAAAAAAACCTTTTAATATTTTTTTGGCCATTAAATCAGATCAAGAAAAAGACTCCGTCAAATATGTTTAGCCCCATCTCGGTTGGTTGACCATAAATTTTGAGAGAAATTCGAGTACGACACATAAATCGATAATTAGATGACATTTCTATGGTCATAGCATAATCATTGATTGAATCGATTTTGAGAATTTTTTAAGAGAAACCTAAAAACAAAGGATTTTCATCTTTTATAAAAAAAAGTCCTCTGAGTAATTAACAACGCATATGAGAAAAGCTAAGAATCTGTCAAGAATTTGAGTGTCCAAGAACCTGAGCTTTTCAGGGAAAAATCAGAAAAACCTAAACGAGGCCTAAGCATGTTATAAGTGGGAGCCCCACCACACTGATCACCATAAACATTGTGAAAATAAAAGGATGATTTCTATGCCGGTGTTGCATGATCTGACAAAAGGAGGTAACAACCAAGGATTAAAATTTCGGGTTTTGTTTCGGTTTCGAAGGGGACCGAAACTGAAAATTTGAATTTCGGCCGATTATATCAAACCCAAAATTTCGTTACAAATAAACGTTTCGGTGAGGACCGAAACCGATAATTTGGACCGAAATTTTGGTCATTTCAGCCAAAATTTTGATCCTTGGTAACAACTATCAACTCGAAGTCCAACTTCGGCTTATCAATTAAAATTATTCGATGAAGGAAAAAATTCGTTAAAAAAGAAATGAAATGTCTCTCAAAGAATATTTTGAAATGTCTGTTGTCGAAGAAACCTCAATCTCCATTAGTGAGCAGATCAGTTTCCAAGATGGATAGAAACCTCTAGCAATCCAAAATTTGATAACACACACATACACATTATATATATATATATATATATATATATATATATATATATATATAACAAACTAATTTATAAAAAGAATGACAATCACTGAAAATTTATTTTAGTTTGAGTTTAGACCACATGCATTATCCATGCAATCCGTGACCAATTATCATCTAAATTTGTACAGGGAAAATACCCTCTTAAACTTCCATCGTCGACATCAAACACATACACCTTTGGATCATATTTTTGTTCCACAAAATATATGTAATCCGATATAGAAGAAGAATCTCCTAAGCAAAATATGCGATCACCTAAGCTTTCCTCTTCAACCCATTCCTTTGCAGAGAAATCCATCTTTAAAACTTGTATGCCACTGTAATGAAGAACAACTCTCCACAAGATTCCACCATATATTCTCTACATTTTGATGTTCTTGGCGGCCATGGAGGCTTTTCTACTTCAAGCGGCCTCAGTCTTAAAACCATTTGGAACTTCTTCAACCAGAGCAAGAACTCCTTGACCAGTCATAGCGTACACCTTCTCTCTACAGCTAACGAGATATGTAATCCTATCACCCCTTGGAAGACTGTACCTTTTTTTAGTCCATTGGTTATTGGTAGGCCGACAAAATAGAAAGAAACGATCTCGCGTGCTGACCAATAGAACCATACAATTAGAATTAGTTGGGCATGATGATAAAATACTGAGAGTATATTTTTCAAGGAAAAAATTTGAATAACATTTCAATGGTGGTAGATGAATCTTCTGTAAAATGATAGGGTTGAACAAATAACATTTGTTACGGCGGCCACGCATCACTAACCAACCATGATAACAACCCCAACACTCCTCCTGCGTCTCCTTTATATTATTACGAATTTCAGGTTGTCCTTCATCTATTTTGAGAAAGGTTTGGGTTGATGAGACGGAGCAGACTAGCCAAGGGCAGTTGGGCCGAAGAAGTAATGTAAGCGGAGGGGGCTTACGAGGAATCTTTTTCACCTTCCGTATCCATTTGATGGGAGTTCCCCTTCCTTTCTGTATGCAATTCTAAGAATATGAAGGAGAATATACTGTTAGTTTAAAATTTTAATTAAATGAGTCTTCTAATCAAATTTTGAATATCTTCTAATCAAACTTTGAATATCCCAATTAATAAAGGAAAGTCCTAAATTAAGTTGAAAATACGAAAAAACTTAGATTGTTGCTAAACATATGCCACAGTTTATGGCATTTATCTCCCTCTGCCAACCTTGGGTGCCAAATCAATAAATTTCCAAAACTATATGCTTTCACTGTTTTGCATATATTTTCACTTGCAAGCTCATAACAGTTGTGCACCTCAAGTCTTTAACCATTGCGGCGCTGCTGGCAGTGCTTGGGCCAAATACCCTGTAATTGTAGCCATACAAGGGCTCATCAATCAGGAAATAGGTTGCACCTTTATATTTGTATTTTCACACCTGCAATCATATTTTCAGACACAGAATTTTTTTTTTAAAAAAGGAGTAAAATGAGCATCAGCTGTATAGAGAACCAATTTGCATTTATCTAAGATTGATCAACAATGTGAGTCATCTTCTTAGTGACAAGTTTCTTTTGGGGTGGGGGAACAACATCTACCGTGTAATAGGTAAGTGATGATATAAAGATGAGTAATATGAAAGATTGATCCTCAATACAATCTCTATTGTCTAATTTAAGCACTCAACAATTTTAACTTTGAGAATCCGGGTTGCAGAGACTGATTCTTCGATAGCAATTACCGATACTTGTTGGCATATTATTGGAGAGTTTTCTGGTCATTTGACGTTTCGTTTGAGAGAGAACATCCATATGACAGATTGAAAAATTCCTAAAAATCCTCCTATTTTTAAGTGTAAGGGATGCCACAGGGCATGATTTCTTTGCACATGGTGCTTAAACTAGGCAGACTATGAAGCCCTAATATCTCTAAAATGTATAAGCACTACAAAAAATAAGACTATTAGCTGTAGTGTTGTTTAATAAAAACTGCCGCTATTAGTCTGTCCGCTATAAAAAGCGCGCTACACTAAAAACTGCCGCTATTTGTAGCGACAGGACTAATAGCGGCAATTTTTTATTAAAAAAAACTGCCGCTAATTGTCTTATTTTTTGTAGTGAAGGTGCTTTCAACCTCCCCATCGATGCCCTTGATTGCTGCACAAATTCCCATAAGCTTTTCTGTACATAAACTACATTCCAGCACTATCTGTTCTTTAAGTGTTTATTTTTTTCTTTATCAGAATTTTGTTGATATTGTGTGGTTAAGTAGCTTAGCACACTTCTCTTTTGAAGGACCTATGATAATTAAATGGGTTTTGATTATATGTAATATGATGGTTCCACATATGATGAGAGATATATCGATTTTTTTAGGTGCCAAACATCAATATTTTTGTACTGGTAGCTACAATAACAACTTAATCAGAGTAGGAAGCTTTGTCCTGTTTTTGTAGTCACTGGACATTGTTTGTGTTTCAATTCCCATTATTTCCGTGTCGAACCCACCCCAACTACGACGAACCGAACCTGACAGAGACATCTCTCTTTGGCAGGAGGGTACTCCGAGTAGTGGGTACCTTGACCTGTCTATTCGGGTCTTGTATGGATATGCTGGAAGGGGGGCTCCTAGGTGTGTGTAGGGGTGTGTTTGTTTGAGAGAGTGGATTCTCGCCAAGTCGGTTTGGTGGGTGTGGACAAACTTCTTGTAATTCGGCAAGTGGTTACAAGGGAGAAATAGAAAGGAACTTGCACCCTTCTTGTAGTTATTGGACATTGTTTGTGTTTCTGGACATCTTTGGCGGAGTTCATGTATGGGGTCGCGGTCTTTTTGGTATCAAAGTTAAGTTAGTTATAGAATTTTCTCGTTTTCGATCTTTTGATTCATTAAAGAGAATTTTTCGTGAAGATCATGGAGTTATTTTTCTGAGCTAATTTGGAATTTAACTCGCGACCTCAAAATTGTGTCATCTTGCAACTTCTTGTTCAATTATAGACCCAAGCCATAATTTTTTGAAAAAACATTTGATTAATTGGAAACTAGGACATTACGCATTCGTAAATAGGAAAGGCGATGTGGGAACTTACCAAATGCAATGTTAGGGCTGAGAATAGGATTAAAATTAATTTAATCAATTAAAAAAAATAACAATTTCTCATAACAAACTACTACGGAAAACTAGAAATTCAATCAGGTGATTTAATTCCGGCCCAAAATGGCGTTACTTTCGTGTACGTTCCCTATCGTGGATCTAGAAGACTATGATTCTTATAATGGCTAGATCTCCGATAGTTTTAGGGCGTTGAACGAACTCGCAAGGGGGTTCTCTCGATACCGAACAAATTAAAAGGCTAATAATGATTTATGAAGATAATGTTGATTTTGGATTTTATGAAATAAATAAAATAACTAGGGTTACGCTACTTACGTAAACCGTAAATCTAAAGAAGATAGAGATGGAAGAAGAGTTGGCCTCGCACCAAACCGCAAGCGGGAATCGAAGAATTGCTCTTCGTTTGAGAGAATCACACCCTCACGAAAGTTTAGAACTCTCAATTTTACATAAGCAATTTTCATTAACCAAAAACTAATAATAAAAGTGTTTACAAGCCTTTAAATAGGCTAACCAATGCATAAAATTAGAAATCCTAGTATAACTTTAATTCCTAATTCAAATAAAACAAATATCATAATTCTTCTAAAACAATAAAATCCTAAAACAATAAGAAAACAAATCCTATGTCTAATAAAAGAAACAACTCTTATTTTCTAAAATAAAATAATAAAACAGACTAATCCTAATTCAATTAGGATTCTTGAAATTCGTCACTTTTTGTGTACCTTCTGAAAACTGACTATAACTTCTTCAATACTTGGCGAAATTTGTAATATCCCTGATATTTTGACCTAAATTCATTTACCTCGATAAGCGTGTCCGGAAAATTTTACGAGTTTTGTTTAGACTATTGGTTAGCTTTGTATTTGATTGGAATGATGGTAAAATAGTATTGTCAATAGATGTGTGTAAGTCATGAAAACGATAACTTACACACTAGGATAGGTGTATGTGTTCAACATGAAATATTTTGCAAAGTTAGAGGATAAGTTGTAAATAAAAGTATCTAGATTTTTGTTTAGAATTTTTCTATCTTATAAGAAAGAGAGAGTGCAAGAGAAGTTAGCTTCTCCCTCTCGTTGGAAATCAAACCTCTAAGGTTTTGCCTCATTGGATCCCAGATCTTGGAAGTTTTAGAGTTCCTCTCTCCATCTCAACCATTGATTAGAGTAGTGCCTGAATTCTGATCAGTTTGCATTATTGAAAAAGAAGAGTGATGTGGAGAGGGTGAAAATCTGTGTGATCTTGTTGAGTGATGTGGCTGTAACCATTTTTTCTGGACCGATTTGAAGATCTAAAACCCTTGAGCTTGTAGATCTTTTCCGGACGTGAAGCGGTTCAAAGAAAGCAACGGCTTAAACTACAAGAGGTAGACCTTTAAAACATCCTTTTATCTTTTGAATTCAATTTAGGTTTAGAATAGTATGTGGTATGTTTAAAGGAGATCAAAAGCTATGTTTGAAAATGAAGAAAAAGAATCCGGGCATGTTGAGTTATGACCACGAGCACGAGAATTCATTGTCGAATTGAAAATCATTTGTCGAAAATAAATCATTGTCAATTGAAAATCGACAAATCGAAATGAGAATTTTACTTGAGATGAGTTACGAAATTCGATGGTCGAATTTAAAATCGACCATCGAATTTCAAATTCGACCATCGAATTTGAAATCGATAGTCGAATTCTGTCCAGCTTTTGGCTTTTAAGAGTTTGGTTGGATTTTTCTTCTATGAGCTTTTGGATTGATTTTTAGGTTCTATATTAACATAGAGAGTGTTAATATATGTAGGTTTTGACAATTGGGAGTCCTTGGAGAGGACTGCTTGTTCATGCTTTTGAAACTTCTTGGTTAAGGTAGGGGAATCCTAATTATTATTTGCATGAATTATAAGCATAAATTGTTATAGACCATTTTTTTAAGAAGCATAAAATTTGGAAATTTCGTTGCACACAGTGTAATTAAAACTTTGAACATATGACACAATCCAAAAATTGTAAACCTTGTCATAAATAAGAATCCTTGGAAATCAGAACCTCAGCTAAATTTTGAATCAGAACCTCAGTTAAATTTTGAATCAGAACTTCGAATCAGAACTTTGAAAAAAAAATCAGTATATGATATGAATAATAAGCTTGGATATGTGTTAGCATTTGCATTTGATTTTGGGTTCATAAGTACGATGCCCTAGATTCTACCAACCGTGTTGACGGTAAAACTTTGGCGCAAGTTTCCCTCATAGCGTAGGGGCTTGTTGCATTTTCGAAATGGGTTCATGAACGACGATGGTCAGTAAGGTCTTCCCATCGGTCACGTAGTCCGCTCTCATGCTATAGGAAATTTGGGAGATAAAATTAAGTTATAAATTTAAGACAAGAAGCATGCTAAATCAGAACATTTTGAACACTTTAGATTATATTATCAGTTTTGACTCAGGATTAGAACTGGAGATTTAATTTGAAAAGCATCATTGAAAAACCATATTTGATCCGATTCCGTCTTCTGAAAACCTTTACTTATAAAGAAATGCAAATAGATCTGTCTTCCTCTATTGAGCTTGGTCGTTAGCTCACCTCGACTATCGTCACAGTCTTGAGGCCGACCTTGGGTCGAGGAGGATCTGGAGGACTCCGATTATATTCCCGAGGAGGATTTGGACATACCAGCTGAGGAGTTCTTCCCGTGATCTTAGATTCTGTATTTTTGGTATTTTGTTTGGATATTATTTTGGAATGTTGAGCCCTAGGATATTTTTTTGTTCTTTTGATATCACTCGAGGAACCATTATTGTGAACCTCTATTTTAGGTGATCGGATTGGCCATCACCGGTGGTTCTTTTTGGTTCCTCATAGTGATATATCTAATTTTGTATATGAAGCTTTTGTTTTGATTAACAATGTTGCCTCCGCCTTTTAGACCTTGTTTATGTTGTCGGCTTACCGTTGTTACGCTTATTGAGAAATCATTGTTGATGAACCGCCTTTTCCTATACCTTAGGGATTGGAAATCGGTCGCATAGCTGGTATCGTGAGCAAAGGCTCTAGGTTCAGTCTTAGGACTAGGGGTTAGATTATTTCTAACAATTTATTATCGATCAATTGTTATTGTTTGTTTAACAATGACAGATCAAGATGCTCCACGGGTTTAGAGGCAGAGGCCGAGGTATAGAGGGACCTCAGACAATTTCGCATTGAGGAGATAGATGAGGCGAGGCACCTCATATGGCAGAGGGCGAAGTTGCTTCGCCCTAATGCAGCCTTTGGGAGCCGCTAGGCAAGACAGAGGGAATGTGGACGAGGTGTTGGCAGCCTTCTACTAACATGGCTCAGCAGATCGCAGCCATTGACCGGCTGCATCGAGATGTCATGTAGCCAGACATCAGCCAGGAGGCTTCGCAGAGTTTAGGAGGATGAGACCTCCTACATTCTCGTAAGGCATTTGGATCCTATGGAAGCCGAGGCATGGCTGGATGAGATAGAGAAAATATTTGAGGTTGCGTTGTCAGAAAGTACTGGCATCATTCAAACTTTTGGGCAGGCCACCATGGTGGAAGTCTGCTTCGTGATGAGAGAGCAGACTACCCCAATACTCCATGGACTTGGGCAGTTCGTGGAGACGTTCAACCATCAAGATTTTCAAGATCATACGAATCAATGGGAGGTCCAATTTATCGAATTGAAATGTAATGAGATGTTTGCATGAGTATGGCGCAGAATTTGATAGATTTTCCGATTTGCACCCTTACATGTGGCCACCGAAATGATGAGAGCTCGTAAATTTCGAGAGGTTTGAGGCCAACATATCTGTGAGAGGGTGTCGATGGGAAATGGAGACGATGTCAAGCGTGATGTCCAAGGCCCTCATTGCAGAGGAAGATATTCAAAAGCAAGATTGAGGCAGAGCAGGTAATAAAAATAGGTTTGGTCAGGACACAGAGAGTGCTTCAGAGTGTGAACAAAAGCCGAGGTTCTCTAAACCTCCTCCCTACCCTAGTCACCATCATATTCTAGACCGCTGCTGCAGACCAAGGACGCCTTCCTATCGAGACCTCAGAGTTCGTCATCAGATGACCTTCAGAGCCGGAGCACTCATGCAGTGGAGCTTCGTGGCTCGTGGTTCGACGAGAGGATCACCACATTCTCTGCTTTCTACCCCAGGTGCAAGATGTGGGAAACCACATAAGACAGAGGATTGCGATTTTAACATGGAGGATGCTTCGTGTGGACAAAGTTGGTCACATGATCAAGGATTGTCCTACTATTGAGAAAGGATTTGACTACGATCAGCCTCTACGCAGTCATACCACCTACGCTCAAGGGCTTATGCGGTGACTGCACAGGATGCCCAAACGTCGAATGACGTCATTCAAGGTATCATTAAAGTTGAAACGTCAATTATGCATTGATTCAAAAATTATTGTTTAAATCTAAATACAAGTCAATTATGTTAAACCACGTAGGAATCATTGCATATAATTAACAAACTTTTAAACTAAAGGTACACTTATGATGAGTAGTCGAGACGACGTGGATAAAATTGAAGCACGAGTACTTATAGACCCTAGGTCTACACACTTGTTTATTACTCCTTCCTTCTCAGAGAAGTTGAGTATTACTCCCGAACCCCTTGCTTTCATTCTAGATGTCAAGATTCCTACGGGGAGTTCGGTATGCACTGATACAGCATGTCAGTCAGTCATCGT
This sequence comes from Chloranthus sessilifolius, assembly GCA_021018995.1. Classification (NCBI taxonomy): domain Eukaryota; kingdom Viridiplantae; phylum Streptophyta; class Magnoliopsida; order Chloranthales; family Chloranthaceae; genus Chloranthus; species Chloranthus sessilifolius. Next base: position 129,751,052 of record CM037586.1, on the reverse strand, counting down.
GATGATTGATGAGCACGAGACATTGACCGACATGATTACGTTGAGCATGGAAGGGTTTGACGTCATTCTCGGAATGGATTGGTTGGCAGCTTATCACACGAGCGTGGACTATCTTCGGAAGATAGTGACCTTCCGACCGCCAAAGCGAAAATCCTTTCGATTCTGTGGAGTCAAATCCAAGGTTGCGCCGTTGGTTTCAGCCATTAAAGCTGAGCGTATGATGAAGAATGGTTGCAGTGGGTATCTAGCCTATTTGCAAGATTCTACCGAGAAGAAGAACGACGTGGCTCTTATCAAGGTGGTCTGCGATTATCCTGATGTCTTTCCAGAGGACTTACCTGGATTACCACCTGACCGAGAGATTGAGTTTGCGATTGAGCTAGCGCCGAGTACAGAACCGTTATCTAAAGCTCCATATCGGATGGCGCCTGCTGAGTTGAAAGAGCTCAAGGAACAGCTTCAGGAGCTATTAGACAAAGGCTTTATACGACCGAGTGTCTCTCCTTGGGGTGCACTGATTCTATTTGTGAAAAAGAAGGATGGATCGATGCGTCTGTGTATCGATTATAGGCAGCTCAACAAGATGACGATTAAGAATCGTTATCCTCTTCCACGGATAGACGACTTGTTTGATCAATTGCAGGGTGCAAGGTTCTTTTCAAAGATTGATCTGAGGTCAGGCTATCACCAGCTCAAGATCAAGGCGGAAGATATATCCAAGACTGCATTTCGGACGCGTTATGGCCACTATGAGTTTCTAGTGATGCCATTTGGATTGACAAATGCGCCTGCATCTTTCATGGACCTGATGAACAGGGTGTTCAAACCACATCTTGATAAATCTGTGGTAGTTTTCATAGATGACATCCTCATCTATTCGAAAACTAGAGAGGAGCATGTGCAGCATCTGAAGATGGCTCTTCAAACACTGTGGACCATCGGGCTTGTATGCCAAACTCAAGAAGTGTGAGTTTTGGCTTGAGCAGCCGGGCTTGGGCCACGTAGTCTTTGAAGCGGGTATCTCAGTGGATCCTACAAAGATAGATTCTGTGGTGACATGGGAACAACCTACGACAGTTACAGAGGTCCGAAGTTTCCTTGGTTTGGCAGGCTACTACCGGCGATTTGTCGAGGGTTTCTCGAAGATATCGAGTCCACTTACACAGCTCACAAGAAAGAATGCTAAGTTCGACCGATGTAATAAAGGTGAGCAGAGCTTTCAGAGTTAAAGGCCGCTGACTACACAGAGCTTGCTATACCTTCCGGCAAAGGGAGGTTTCCAGATATAGTGATGCTTCCTATGGCGGATTAGGCTGCAGTGCTTAATCAACACGGCGGTCATTGCGTATGGTTCTAGGCTTGAAGGACCATGAAAGAAACTATCCGACGATGACTTAGAGCTAGCGTTATATATTCGCCTTGAAGATCTGGCGACATTACCTTTACGGTGAAATCTTTGATATATTCACCGATCACAAGAGTCTCAAGTACCTCTTCACTCAAAAGGACTTGAATATGCGGCAGCGACGATGGATGGAGTTCTTGAAAGACTACGATTGCTCGATTCAATACCATCCGGGAAAGGCAAATGTCGTTGCTGATGCACTTAGTAGGAGGTCTTCAGCACAGTTGTCACATCTTGTTAGCCGGATTCAGAGATGGAAGCTTTTGGAGGATATGGCTTTGGGCAGCTGAAGGTTCGATGTAAAAGGCTCGGGAGCGTTGATGGCTACACTTGTATTACGTCCTACGCTCTTCGAGAACATTCGGAAGCTTCAGATGACCGATGATGAGCTGATGGCAACCAGACGAGACGTCGAGAATGGTAGTAAGAAGGATTTCTCTATACGAGCAGATGGAACCTTATTATTTCACAACCGGGTATGCGTACCGTCGAGTACCGAGCTTCGGGACACCATTCTGGAGGAGGCTCACAAATCCATGTATGCCATACATCCTGGTAGCACCAAGATGTATCAGGACTTGATGAAGAGTTTCTGGTGGCGAGGTTTGAAGTGCGACGTCGCTGAGTACGTATCGCGGTGCTTGGTTTGTCAACAGGTTAAGGTTGATCATCAGAATCCTGCAGGCCTATTGCAGCCTTTACCTGTGCCTGAGTGGAAATGGGAAGCCATTTCGATGGATTTCATACTCGGGTTGCCGAAGACACTGAGGAAGAACAATGCCATCTGGGTTATTGTAGATCGGCTAACCAAGTCTGCTCATTTCTTGCCATATAATACCACCTATACAGCCAGTAGACTTGCAGAGTTATACCTGAAGGAGATTATTAGACTGCATGGGATACCGGCTAGTATTGTGTCTGATCGAGACCCGTTGTTTACTTCACATTTTTAGCAGAGATTTCAGGAGGGCATGGGTTCTCGTCTTGACTTTAGTTCGGCGTTTCACCCATGCACGGATGGCAATGAGCGCATGAACCAGATCATTGAGGACATGTTGAGAGCATGTATGTTGGATTTTCACGGGTCATGGGACCAACACTTGCCTCTGATAGAGTTCGCCTACAATAATAGCTTTCAGGCTAGCATTGGTATGGCTCCATTCGAGGCTTTATATGGACGGCGGTGTCGATCACCGTTGAATTGGGAAGAAGTGGGTGAGAAGCTCATTATTGGACCTGAAATAGTTGAGCGCACTACCGAAACGGTTCGGTTGATACGCGAGCGACTACGAGTAGCTCAGAGTCGGCAGAAGAGCTACGCCGATCTCAAACGGAGACACATGGATTTTCAGGTAGTTTTTGATATGTCAATGGGTATTTCTTCACTTGGTATCAATTCCATGTGAAATTGGCACTAATACTTGATTTTTCAGGTCGGCGAGAATGTCTTTGTTCGGATTTTGCCTACCAAGGGCGTTATGCGGTTCGGAAAACGAGGGAAACTGAGTCCTCGGTACGTTGGGCCTTTCGAGATATTAGGCCGAGTCGGAGAGGTTGCATATCGTGTGGCGTTACTGCCGCAATTATATAGCATGCACAATGTTTTTCATGTGTCGATGCTGCGTCGATACCTCCGTGACCCGACTCACGTGCTTGATTACCAACCCATCGAGCTTCAGGATGGTTTGAAGGTGGTCGAAGACCCGATTCGCATTTTGGTTCGCAAGGAGCAGATCCTACGCACTAAAAGCATTCCTTTAGTCCTCGTGCAATGGCGGAATCATACCCCGGAGGAAGCCACTTGGGAGCGTGAAGCTGAGCTCCGAGACCAATTTCCAAGCCTCTTTGTTTAAATTTTGAGAAATTGTGTGTTGACAGTATGATCCTTGAATTTTTCTATGTATTTACTGGTTATATAAATACTTTTGGCGGAGTTCATGTATGGGGTCATGGTCTTTTTGGTATCAAAGTTAAGTTAGTTATAGAATTTTCTCGTTTTCGATCTTTTGATTCATTAAAGAGAATTTTTCGTGAAGATCATGGAGTTATTTTTCTGAGCTAATTTGGAATTTAACTCGCGACCTCAAAATTGTGTCATCTTGCAACTTCTTGTTCAATTATAGACCCAAGCCATAATTTTTTGAAAAAACATTTGATTAATTGGAAACTAGGACATTCTGCATTCAGAAATAGGAAACTGATGTGGGAACTTACCAAATGCAATGTTAGGGCTGAGATTAGGATTAAAATTAATTTAATCAATTAAAAAAAATAACAATTTCTCATAACAAACTACTACGGAAAACTAGAAATTCAATCAGGTGATTTAATTCCGGCCCAAAATGGCGTTACTTTCGTGTACGTTCCCTATCGTGGATCTAGAAGACTATGATTCTTATAATGGCTAGATCTCCGATAGTTTTAGGGCGTTGATCGAACTCGCAAGGGGGTTCTCTCGATACCGAACAAAATTAAAAGGCTAATAATGATTTATGAAGATAATGTTGATTTTGGATTTTATGAAATAAATAAAATAACTAGGGTTACGCTACTTACGCAAACCGTAAATCTAAAGAAGATAGAGATGGAAGAAGAGTTGGCCTCGCACCAAACCGCAAGCGGAAATCAAAGAATTGCTCTTCGTTTGAGAGAATCACACCCTCACGAAAGTTTATAACTCTCAATTTTGCATAAGCAATTTTCATTAACCAAAAACTAATAATAAAAGTGTTTACAAGCCTTTAAATAGGCTAACCAATGCATAAAATTAGAAATCCTAGTATAACTTTAATTCCTAATTCAAATAAAAGAAATATCATAATTCTTCTAAAACAATAAAATCCTAAAACAATAAGAAAACAAATCCTATGTCTAATAAAAGAAACAACTCTTATTTTCTAAAATAAAATAATAAAACAGACTAATCCTAATTCAATTAGGATTCTTGAAATTCGTCACTTTTTGTGTACCTTCCGAAAACTGACTATAACTTCTTCAATACTTGTCGAAATTTATAATATCCCTAATATTTTGACCTAAATTCATTTACCTCGATAAGCGTGTCCGGAAAATTTTACGGGTTTTGTTTAGACTATTGGTTAGCTTTGTATTTGATGGGAATGATGGTAAAATAGTATTGTCAATAGATGTGTGTAAGTCATGAAAATGATAACTTACACACTAGGATAGGTGTATGTGTTCAACATGAAATATTTTGCAAAGTTAGAGGATAAGTTGTAAATAAAAGTATCTAGATTTTTGTTTAGAATTTTTTTATCTTATAAGAAAGAGAGAGTGCAAGAGAAGTTAGCTTCTCCCTCTCGTTGGAAATCAAACCTCTAAGGTTTTGCCTCATTGGATCCCAGATCTTGGAAGTTTTAGAGTTCCTCTCTCCATCTCAACCATTGATTAGAGTAGTGCCTGAATTCTGATCAGTTTGCATTATTGAAAAAGAAGAGTGATGTGGAGAGGGTGAAAATCTGTGTGATCTTGTTGAGTGATGTGGCTGTAACCATTTTTTCTGGACCGATTTGAAGATCTAAAACCCTTGAGCTTGTAGATCTTTTCCGGACGTGAAGCGGTTCAAAGAAAGCAACGGCTTAAACTACAAGAGGTAGACCTTTAAAACATCCTTTTATCTTTTGAATTCAATTTAGGTTTAGAATAGTATGTGGTATGTTTAAAGGAGATCAAAAGCTATGTTTGAAAATGAAGAAAAAGAATCCGGGCATGTTGAGTTAACTGACCCACGAGCAGGAGAATTCATTGTCGATTTGAAAATCGTATCGAAAATAAATCATTGTCGAATTGAAAATCGACAGTCGAAATGAGAATTTTAGCCTGAGGCAGAGTTCTAAAATTCGATGGTCGAATTTAAAATCGACCATCGAATTTCAAATTCGACCATCGAATTTGAAATCGATAGTCGAATTCTGTCCAGCTTTTGGCTTTTAAGAGTTTGGTTGGATTTTTCTTCTATGAGCTTTTGGATTGATTTTTAGGTTCTATATTAACATAGAGAGTGTTAATATATGTAGGTTTTGACAATTGGGAGTCCTTGGAGAGGACTGCTTGTTCATGCTTTTGAAACTTCTTGGTTAAGGTAGGGGAATCCTAATTATTATTTGCATGAATTATAAGCATAAATTGTTATAGACCATTTTTTTAAGAAGCATAAAATTTGGAAATTTCGTTGCACACAGTGTAATTAAAACTTTGAACATATGACACAATCCAAAAATTTGTAAACCTTGTCATAAATAAGAATCCTTGGAAATCAGAACCTCAGCTAAATTTTGAATCAGAACCTCAGTTAAATTTTGAATCAGAACTTCGAATCAGAACTTTGAAAAAAATATCAGTATATGATATGAATAATAAGCTTGGATATGTGTTAGCATTTGCATTTGATTTTGGGTTCATAAGTACGATGCCCTAGATTCTACCAACCGTGTTGACGGTAAAACTTTGGCGCAAGTTTCCCTCATAGCGTAGGGGCTTGTTGCATTTTCGAAATGGGTTCATGAACGACGATGGTCAGTAGGGTCTTCCCATCGGTCACGTAGTCCGCTCTCATGCTATAGGAAATTTGAGAGATAAAATTAAGTTATAAATTTAAGACAAGAAGCATGCTAAATCAGAACATTTTGAACACTTTAGATTATATTATCAGTTTTGACTCAGGATTAGAACTGGAGATTTAATTTGAAAAGCATCATTGAAAAACCATATTTGATTCGATTCCGTCTTTTGAAAACCTTTACTTATAAAGAAATGCAAATAGATCTGTCTTCCTCTATTGAGCTTGGCTGTTAGCTCACCCTCGACTATACGTCACAGTCTTTGGTGACCTTGGGTCAGAGGATCTGGAGGACTCCGATTATATTCCCGAGGAGGATTTGGACATACCAGCTGAGGAGTTCTTCCCGTGATCTTAGATTCTGTATTTTTGGTATTTTGTCTGGATATTATTTTGGAATGTTGAGCCCTAGGCTATTTTTTTGTTCTTTTGATATCACTCGAGGAACCATTATTGTGAGCCTCTATTTTAGGTGATCGGATTGGCCATCACCGGTGGTTCTTTTTGGTTCCTCATAGTGATATATCTAATTTTGTAATATGAAGCTTTTGTTTTTGGATTAACAATGTTGCCTCTGTCTTTAGACCTTTGTTTATGTTGCCGGCTTCTGTTTGTTACGGCTTATTGAGAAATCAATAAGTTGATGAACCGGCCTTTCCTATACCTTAGGGATTGGAAAAGTCGGGTCGTCACAAAATTGCACATTTTTTAGCTCGTTGGAAAGCTACTTCAATAAGCTTTCAAATATGATTAATTTCGCATCAATCCGACTTTGTTTGACAGTTCAAAATAAGCCAAACATAAAAGTGACAGGATTGAAAGTTGAAGGCCCTAATAAATTTTAGATTTTCTTCTTTCTGATCAAACGGGCCTTTTTTTGAAAACTCATTTGTGGATCCACTTTCTCTTTTGATGTTTCCTCTTTATTCAGCCATGATTCAAACAAACGGATCTAAAGTTTGCATCAATCCTCTCTACGTTAAAAAAGTTCAACCTCGAACTTTGGTTGGCATGAATTTTCACGGTCGCGATCATAGACAATATATAGAGAACCTATATGGGAAGCGGCTTGAACAAGTAAACAAGATTCCACTTGGGCTCGATCTGTTTGATTTCCGATTCACCAACGGGAATGAACGTCAACATCCAACCAACACGATCTTGGGACCTGTGGGTCATGGGTGCGATAGTCTTCATTTCGAATAATTGTGCTTCGACGATCTCGGGCTCGAGAGGACTGATTGAGGCAACTTGCTCTTCAATGGTCTTGAGCTCTTCAACGGTGTTGGGATTAGTATAGATATTGACCGCAAGAGGTTCTTATCAACCAGTACCGACTCTTCGACTGATTTTGGGACTATCACGGGTTCAAGTAAAGGATCGATAAATTTTTTAGGTGAAATGAGGTTGGCTAGGGTAACGACAGTGACAGGATTGATTTCTTGAATGTGCTTTGGGTTGTAAGTTGTTACGGGGGCTGCAATCGGCATGGAGTTTACACCGTTAATGGATTCCATAACGGGTGTAGGTTTCACAATGGTTATGGGATGAGACATTGTTATAGGATTACGACCGGACGGTTGGTGATGTGGTTGGGATAACGGACATGGGATTCAAAAGCTTAAATTTCAAAGTTTCATGTCTCACTGATATGATTTCCTTTTGTAGTTTAAGAAGAAAATCCTCAAGAAATTCTTGAATGAGACCCTTGTTTAATGCCTCCGCTATCCGACGTGTATTTGTTAACTCACGTCTAATCTCAAGAGTAAACGCTCGATCATATAAAGCTGGCCGATATTGAGGTGTTAAATTTAAATACCCCAGACTCTGAGATCTAGTTTTCACTGCCTCCCATGCTTGTTTAATCTTACCAATCGTTTGATACAAATCAAGGAGCTTTCGCCGATCCACGAACGATCTCATTCTAGCCATCATGAATCCATTCAACCCGTGCAAGGCTTCGATAAACTGTTCTTTACTCATGATGGACTTCACGTGTCGAGTGTTGAACTTACTCTAATACCAATTTGATGCTGGAAAAATCGCACGCTAACCCTAAAATAACGTAAATCCTGCAAGATAGGGGTTAGGGTTCTCACTCTTCAATTAAAATAAAAAATTAAAGGAAAAATAAGGGTAGAAGAAGATCCCAGGAATCGCTCCAAGAAAGAAACTTGGCCTCACACCAAACCGCAAGCGGGAGTCAAAGAATCATTTTCCGTTTGAGAGAATCACACCCTCACGAAAGTCTAGAACTCTCAATTTTGTATAAGCAATTTTCATTAACCAAAAACTAATAATAAAAGTGTTTACAAGCCTTTAAGTAGACTAACCAATGCATAAAATTAGAAATCCTAGTATAACTTTAATTCCTAATTCAAATAAAAGAAATATCTTAATTCTTCTAAAACAATACGGAAACTAATCTTATTTCTAATAAAAGAAACAATTCTTATTTTCTAAAATAAAATAATAAAAGAAACTAGTAAAATTCGTCACTTTCTGTGCAACTTCCGAAAACTTATCATAACTTCTTCAGTACTTGTCAGAATTGCACGTTTTTTGGCTCGTTTGAAAGCTACTTCGATAAGCTTTCAAATATGACTAATTTCGCATCAATCCGACTTTATTTGACACTTCAAAATAGGCCAAACATAAAAGTGACAGGATTGAAAGTTGAAGACCCTAATAAATTTTGGATTTTCTTCTTTTTGATCAAACAGGTCTTTAAGGGCCTTTTTAAAAAAACCCATTCATGGGTCCACTTTCTCTTTTGGCATTTTCTCTTTATCCAGCCACAATTCAAACAAGCGGATCTAAAGTTCGCATCAGAAACTTTGAAAGGCTTGAAAGGTTTGTTGATCCTTAATTTGATTTTAACTTAGCACTTGAAAAGTTGGCCCTTGCACATGATTTAAAAGAAAATTTTGTGACCCGTGCCATGTGAAAACACCATCTAAATCATCTGATTTCAAAGCCATGATCTAAGCATCTTTAAACAATTGTCACAAAAGAAGATCTCTATCTATTTTGACAAAATAAACTGTCCTCTGAAAAATTACACTAGTATGTTAGAATAATCTTAAATTTCCTCTTAAGGAACGTATGTTTACAATCGGACATTTGTTCTCCACAACCAAGAGTTTACATCGTTAAAACTGTTGTCTATCTTGAATCATGAGATCATCTTTCATCCAAATCTTCCTTAAAATAGATCTTGAGACCTACCTATCAAACGGCCAGAGGTCAATTCCACGTGGTGCACATCGCCAAAAGTGATTGTGATCAAGGGCGTACCATGAAAAGTATTGTCGGGTCGCTTTTAGGCAATGTTCTTAAAGTCATTGGGCAGGTTCAGGCGGTCGAGCGCTGATCGATTTTAAGTGTAACCCTTGCAAGTGCACAAGATCTATTGTAGTATGGCAAGAACAAGGGTGTCGAACCCACAGGGAAATGTGAATTTTAATTAATTCTTTCAGAGATTTAAAAACGTCCCCAAGGAAGTACCAAAGGACAAATTCAATTTTACCAAAAATTTATCACACTTTTCCTAAATGCAAGAAAAATAAATTAATCTAAACAACTAATTACTGATGAATCTAAGAACAATATTTAAATATGATCGAGGAATATGCTACCCCATATTTGTACCCCTTTTCTACCATTAAAACCTACAGTTTCATTAAAACATCATTCACACCATCATTCATCTAGAAAAATGATTCGTAATAAAATATGATCATCAATCCGGCATACCTATCTAAAAATAATGACTCAGCCTATCATCACGGTATGAGTCATGTAAAAAGCATAGCGTATCTCATGATGTTTAGATCAAAATAGTAAACACATAATCGCTCTGCAGCCTAGATCAGCCTGTAGGTCCAGATCTAGCGATTACAGCCGTTGATACGCGCAATCAACGGTCATAACAAGCATTCAACATATTTTCAATAACACAAACTTTTAGCAAAATGATTCCATGATGACAATAATAGACTATGACATTAATCATAAATATGGGTACTTATCTGGGGATCGCATCTTCCCTGATCAACTGATCGCATCTTTCACGAACGTAAAGGAAAAACAATACAAATCCTAGGTACAATCTACCCAAATGGAACCCTAAAAGAAGGAGAAAGAACCCTTGAAGAGATGAAAAGAAATTCCCCACAGTGATGATCTCCTAATGCAAACTTGTAGCTTCTCTTTTATAGGGTCGAGCAAACCCTAAACCTAATAGCCTCAATCGATTGAGACTGAAGTCTCAATCTATTGACTCTTGGTTCTAGCTAATTTAGGGCACTCCTGCCTTCATGTATCAATCGATTGACACTTAGCCCTCAATCGATTGACACTCAAGGGTAAAGTCTTCTCTCTATTTATCAATCGATTGATACTTGAACCTCAATCGATTGACAATTCAGGGTAAGATCTTCTCTTTCTTGATAGATGTTGATTTTCTTCACGGATTTCAATATTTCTTTTGACCTTTTTATCCATAGCTCTTATGTAGCCTTTAATTTCCTTCTTTTATGCTCTTTAACGATCCAACTATTAAAACACACAAACATCAAAACCTCACAACAACCATTAGATGCTTTCATTGAACAGCTAAATGTAGGATTTAGGGTGTGAAATATAGTCACATTTCGGCACCCATCACACCCCAAACCTACACTTTGCTAGTCCTCGAGCAAAGAGAATGATAAATATATAAAGCAAATAAAACTAGCATCTTAAAATTTTAGATGCCACTGTCGTAGGGAACACGATTGCATTTAGCACATGCAACAAGCCTTTAAACTCCTAGGTGATCCCTAGTGGAGGAGTTGTGTCTCCTGAGGGTTTACAGTGAAGTTACCTACATACAAAAATTTCAAACCATCGGCAAAATTGAGTTTTCAAAACATGATTTTTTTTTTATAACATATATACTATTCAAAAACAAAAACATTAATTATTTCAATACGTGAATCATCAATCTTAAATATTAATGTCATGTCAATTATGCTAGTGTCCATTCAAATTAACCTAATGCTCAAATTGTTAGATAATTCTTTCATTCATGCCTAAACGTGAAGTGTGTGCATACCCAAACCAAGATTCATCCATCTCAGAACTAGTCCAAATGGAAAACCGTTGGATCAGTTGTCTCGACTCAATCCTCACTTTAGGTATACTCTAAAATAAAATCACTCCATTTGATGGGTAGCTTTTACACATGTGAGAGATCAATACAAAATAAGCAAAAAGGTCTCACATGATAAATGAAACACGATGTAATCAATGAACAAAAACAAATCTCATAAGAACAGATACTTGCATATCCTAAGCATGTTATATCAAGTGTCATAAGTATCACATATTTACTCTCCACAAGGCAGTTACCAATGCAAGATCAGATCATGAAGGTCTTTTGTAGGGTTGTAATGGGGCTCAGGAAAGGGTAAGAAAGAAAAGGAATTTAGATTCAAAATTTCTGAGAAATCGGAAATGAAACAAACTTTTGATTTTTCTATTTCTCTTCTTTTTCTTTTCTAATCTCTCACTATTTTTCTCAATATTTTTCTATTTTTCTCAACTTTCTTTTTCTTTTGAATTTCCTTTTCTTGAAGCACCTCATATTTTTCATTATTTTTCACAATTTTCTTTTTCTTTTTCTCTCCCCTTTTTCTTTTATATTTTTGCCATACACTCTCAGTAAACACCACAATTCAGTATCTCTCCACTTACTCTCTTTTCGTTCATTCTCATCCCTCGTTCCTAATTTCTCATAAATAAGAAGGCTAAAGCTAAATTTTCATAAATGGTGAAGGGGTAAAGGTTAACGTGGCTTATCAAAGAATGTATAAAGGTAAATTTTTTTTTTTTTTTTTCAATAGGCTCAAAGGGGTACTAGAAGGATAAATTTATATGAGGTGGGGCATTTAAGCACAAAGGAGCTAAAGATGGCCTTCAATCATTTCCTCACAAGATGGTAACCTTGCCTATTTGTCTTGAGTAGATATACAGTACGTTCTAACACAATAATATGAATTTGATTTCATGCAAAGTCACAAGTCAAAATAAAATGTATGAGATTATGTAAGAATGATTCGTATTTAAAGAAAACTCTGAGTTTATGTATTCACTCATCAACAATGGATATTTGGCTCTAAAGCTTCCTGGGTTTAGTCTCCACTAAGAACCTAAGATTCACCGTTCAAAACAGTTCATCGATTTCTAAGTCTTAGCTTGGTATAAGTGCAAAAATTCTAAGCATGAATTTCAGAGTCATCCACAAATTATCACATTAAGCTTCATCATCCTAGATACAAGTAATCAAAATATGACATCGATATTCTCAAAATTAAATTCACATGCATCATCAACTAAAGTTTGAAAACAATCGTAAAGTAATTCATGTATGATGGTTCCAAATAAATTGTTTTTTTTTTTTTTTTAAATAAGTGATGAAAGATAGATAACCGTACATACAATACCCCCAAACCTAAAAATGACAATGCCCTCATTGATTGAAATAGGTAGTGCACCCCCAAACCTGTTGAAAAGTACCTCAACACAAAGATCAGGTGTAGAGAATATGTGCATCAAATTAGAACATGACCAAAAATTTATTGAAGGTAATGTGGCTACACTAATGAAAAACAACCTAAACTACACTAAAACTAATATTCTAGAACTAAACAAACGAAAAGAGAAATCCTAAATCCTAACTAAACAGGAGTCCAACTCCTTTAATCATGGGTAGGCGGGCCCATATCAAACAAAAAGAAAAACAAAATAAATAAACATACTGGGTTGCCTCCCAGGAAGCGCTGAGTTTACGTGTCGACAACTTGACCTTTTCATTGATCAATCATCTGGGTCACTGAGGTGCATCGCCTCAATTCCGAACTGGGTCATCGGCTCAAACATTGGTTTAAGGCGTTGCCCATTGACTTTGAAAACTCGATTGTCCTTTAGACTGCGGATCTCAATCGCACCATGCACACTAATGGAAACAACAAGAAACGAGCCTTCCCATCTAGATTTCAGTTTCCCCGGGTGGAGCTTAAGTCTGGAGTTGAACAACCAAACTTTTTGTCCAATGTGGAACTCTTTCCGAGAAATGGACTCATCATGCTGCTTCTTGTACCTTTCTTTGTACATCTTGGAGTTTTCATACGCATCATAGCGTAGCTCTTCCAATTCACTCAGTTGTAGCCTTCGATTTGATCTTGCCGCTTGCATATCAAAGTTAAATCTTTTAATAGCCCAAAATGCCTTATGCTCCAATTCAACAGAAAGATGACATACTTTTTCGTAGACAATTCTGAACGGAGACATTCCAATTGGTGTCTTGAAGGCGGTACGAAATGCCCAAAGAGTATCAGATAGCCGGTTTGACCAATCTCTTCTATCCGTCGTCAGTCTTTTCTAAAATTCGTTTAATCTCTCGATTCGACACTTCCACTTGACCACTAGTCTGCGGGTGATCTGGCGTTGCCACCTTGTGGGTAACGTATTTCTATTAAAGTAGCAAAATGGCGATTGCAGAAGTGCGAACCGCCATCACTAATGATCGCCCGTGGGAACCCGAATCTGTTAAAGATATTTTCCTTCAGAAATTTGACCATAACTTTGTGGTCATTCGAACGGGTTGCCACAGCTTCAATCCATTTGGAAACGTAATCAACAACCATAAGAATATATGAATACCCAAAAGATGGGGGAAAAGGACCCATGAAATCAATCCCCCAAACATAAAAAATTTCAACAATCAAAATCGGATTACGGGGCATCATATTTCGTTGTGAAATATTTCCAAGTTGCTGACATCTTTGGCGTTCTTTGCAAAATTAAGCGTCACAAAAGATGGAGGGCCAATAGAATCTGCTTTGAAGGATTTTCTATACGGTCTTCTGTCCTCCGAAATGGCCTCCACAGGCTCCAACATGACAGATATTGATGGCGCTTAGTTGCTCTTCTTTACACATCTCACGAGAACGATTTGAACAAACTTTAAACAATTGTGGCTCATCCCAGAAATAGTATTTTATTTGTGAGAAGAACAAATTTTTATCATTTTTGCTCCATTGGGTAGGGATTCTATCAGTTACCAGATAATTCACAATATTAGAGAACCACAAAACTTTCGGTGTGGCATCACCTATTGCCATCAACTGTTCATCCGAAAAAGTGTCCCGAATAGTCTCAGTGACCGATGATTCTTCAGGTAAAATGTGAGACAAGTGATCAGCCACAACATTCTCTACTCCCTTTTTATCTTTGATCTCGAAATTGAACTCTTGAAGGAGCAAAATTCATTGGATCAATCTTGGTTTGGCATCTTTCTTTGCCAACAAATATTTCAATGCAGAGTAGTCTGAAAAGACCACTATTTTTTATCCAAGCAGATAAGGTCAAAATTTATCGAGAGCATACACCACAGCTAACAACTCTTTCTCAGTGGTGGTGTAGTTAAGCTGGGCATCGATCAATGCCTTACTGGCATAATAGATCACATGAGGCAATTTGTTCACCCTTTGCCCTAAGACAGCTCTGATCACGTAATCAGATGCAACACACATGAGTTCGAATGGCAAAGAATAATTCGGTGGTTGGATTATCGTTGCATTTGATAAGAGCTCGCGTAATTTCAGAAATGCTTTTATGCAATCCTCATCGAAGTCAAAAGGAACATCTTTGCCAAGCAGGGTGGACAATGGTTTAGCCACCTTGCTAAAATCTTTGATGAATCTTCTATAAAATCCTGCATGACCCAAAGATGATCGAATTTTTCGAACACTCTTCGGTGGTGGCAGATTGGCAATTAAATTGACTTTGGCCCTATCAACTTCAATTCCTTTCTTTGAAACAATATGCCCCAACACGATTCCTTGTTGAACCATGAAATAACTCTTTTCCCAGCTAAGAACAAGTTTGGAATCCACACAACGTTGTAAAACTTGTGGGAGGTGATTCAAACAAGAACCAAACGTCTTCCCAAAGACAGAGAAATCGTCCATGAATACCTCGATGAACTTGTTAATCATATCTGAAAATATGGCTAATATACATCGTTGGAAAGTAGTAGGTGCATTACATAAGCCGAATGGCATTCTGTGATATGCAAATGTACCATAGGGACACGTGAATGTTGTCTTCTCTTGATTAGGTGGAAAAATGGGCACTTGATTGTATCTCGAATAACCATCAAGAAAGCAATAAAACTCCTGTCCTGCTAACTTCTCAAGGATTTGATCGATGAACGGAAGGGGAAAATGATCCTTTCTAGTAGCTGTGTTCAATTTTCTGTAATCAATGCAGACACGCCACCCAGTAGTTTCACGAGTAGGGACCAATTCTCCTTCAGCAGTTTCTTTCACAGTGATTCCGGACTTTTTCGGAACGATTTGGACTGGACTTACCCATTCACTATCAGAGATCGGATAGATGATTCCAGCATCGAGTAATTTAATGATTTCCTTTAAAACGACTTCTTGCATATTCAGATTAAGTCGCCTCTGCGGTTCCCTCGATGGTTTACTCTCATCTTTCAGATGTATTTTGTGCATACATACCGATGGGTCAATCCCTCTAAGATCAGCTAGGGTCCATCCAATGGCTTTTTTATTTTCCTTTAGCACTTTCAACAAATCATTCTCTTGTTCTTCCGACAATGTAGATGAAATTATTACCGAAAGCATTTCATGAGGTCCCAGAAAAGCATATTTGAGGGACTCAGGCAATTGTTTCAATTCCACAGTTGATGGCTGCTCAATTGATGGAGTCGGCTCGTCCTTTACCTCAACAGGCAAGGGTTCGACCTTAGTCACAACTTCACATAAGTTATCATCTGGACATGATAAACTCGATCTCGTCTCTTCTGACTGTTTCCTTTCAAGCCCTTTGTCCTCATAGATGGCCAACAAAGAAGTTTCAAATTCTTCTTTGGTAAGCATTGATGGTAATGCTTCATCCACTACTTCGTCCATCTGATCGATGTAAAAACATTCGACCTCATCCTCGTTAGGGAAATGGTTCATCGCATGGAATATGTTCAATCTAACCTTCATGTTTCCAAAAGAAACGTTCATGACTCATGTTCGACAATTAATGCAAGCATTTGCAGTGGCGAGAAACGGACGTCCAAGGATGATGGGGACTTGATTAATTGATTTAACAGGTGGTTCAATATCTAAAACAACGAAGTTCACTGAAAAGATAAACTTGTCTATTCCAACCAAAACATCCTCGATAATACCCGTAGGTCTTCTTTCTGACCTATCAGCCAGTTGGAGTGTGACTGTCGTGGGTTTCAATTCATCCAATCTGAGTTTCTCGTACATTGAGTATGAGATTAGATTAACACTTGCCCCCAAATCCAATAACGCTTTTCCAATTGGTTGCCCACCTATGACACATGGAACAGTTGGGACTCCATGGTCTTTCAGTTTTTGTGGGGTTTCCAATTGCAATATCGAACTGACTTGATTAGTCAGGAACACTTTTTTTGAAATGTGAGTACACGCCTTTCTCTTACGAGTGCACAAATCTTTGAAAAACTTGGCATACTCAGGAACCTGTTTGATTGTTTTAAGTAATGGAAGATTTATCTTTACTTGCTTGAATGCCTCAAAAATTTCTTCTATTTTTGCCGGTCCCTTCCCCATTCTAGATGGAGGAGTTAGGCACTCAGGGAATGGTGCCTTAGGGACATAAGGTGCAGCTTCAAGTTTCGAATCTTTTTCACGTCCTTGTTGGACAGTTGGAGGAGACTCTTCCTTTATTACTTTTTCTTTTCCCTTCGCTCTTCCTTGCTCTTTCACTTTCTCTTTTCTTTTCTCTGGCTCTTTCTCTTTTGCTGCTTCTCGTTCTTCATCAGCTTCCATAGGCATTTCCACTTGATTATCAATCTCTCGCCCACTTCTCAGCATCGTAACAGCTCTCAACTATTGACTATTCGATGGTCCTTCATCAGGTGGTGCTTGGCCTCGAGGATTGTTGATGGGTTGGCTGAGAAGCCTTCCTTCTTCTCGTTGACTCAGTTGATTGGCCAATTGATTGACTTGGTCCATTATCATTTGTTGAAAAGATTGCATGCTTCGCATCACCTTTTCTTCCAGATCAGAATCTTTCGAAGTGTTGGTATGTGATTGATTAAGATTCTGATTGAAATTCTGATATTTTCGATATTCGGTATTTGGATGATAATACGGAGCATTCTGCTGGAAATTGGAATTCTGTTGGAAATTAGAATTCTGCTGGAAATTCTGTTGTGGACGAAAGTTTTGTTGTCCGCCCATTGTGTTGGCTTTGTACTGCTGGTTTACCTGACCAGTTTGGTTCGATCCACCCCATCCTAAGTTGGGGTGATTTTTCCATTCCGGATTGTAGGTATTGGAGTACATGTTTCTACCCTGCCGCTGATATGATTGAGTCACATTAACCTACTCTTGAGGAGTAGTTCATTAGGGAAGAATGACAATGTAGTAGGGCACTCATTAGCCATGTGACCTGGGTGGGCACAAATTGAACACACAGTGGGGGTGACAGTTGCTTTAGCTTGCTTTGTCGCAGCTAACAACATATTCATTTGCTTGGACAACATGTCAACCTTTGTTGATAGATCAGAGGTATTATTGTTGACATCATACAATCCGTCTCTTGTCAACACATGAGATTTAGGTGCCAGGTCCAAGTTGGTTCGCCCCAATGTCTCACTTTGTATCGAAGTTTGGTATAACTTCTCAAATAATGCCCACAACTCATCAGCTTCTTTTGTGGCACATGATCCACCACAAGATGCATCAACCATGTATCTCTCTTCTGGAATCAGTCCATTGTAAAAACTTTGGACTTGTTACCACCTTGGAACTTGATTATTTGGGCAACTTCTGATAAATTCCTTAAAACGTTCCCAACATTCATGGAATGTTTCTGTAGGTTGTTGGGAAAAGAATTGAATCTTCTGACGCAACTCAATGGCTTTGGTCATGAAAAAATATTTCTTAAGGAACTTACGATATAGCTCTGCTCAACTTTGGATAGATTGTGGTTCTAAGGAATAGAACCAAGTTTTACTATCTCTTAAAGAGAAAGGAAAAAGTCGTAGCTTAGCTATCTCGTCAGTGACATTATGGATTCTGAACATTTTGCATACCCCAGTGAATTCATTTAAATGAACGTGCATATTTTCATTGGCCAAACCATGAAAAATCGGTAACATTTGAATCATCTCAGATTTGAATTCATAGTGGTTCCCTGGAATGGGAGCATGCATGATACTATCTTGATCCTCGTAAATACTAGGATCATTATAATATTCGAGTGTTCTAGGGCCCTCATTGTAATTGTTGTTCCCATTCTGTCCATTATTTCCATTATTGACGCTCCTATTGTTGTTATTCTCATTTCTCTCTTGCCTTTGATCTGCCATGGCTTCAGTCTGATGAGACTGATTCCTCTGGATTCTACGATTCTCTCTACAAGATCTCTCGATCCCAAGATTAAACGGTTGTAGATGTGGGTGATGAGATTGAGTAAAGCTCATGCACCGCTCACAAATGTGGTTGATGATTCCATAATAAACCCCACAATTATCAGGCTCAATCGATTGAAGCAAAGATTTTCAATCGATTGACACAAGCGCACACAAATTTTCAAACAAATGACTTTATTAGTCAATCGATTGAAGAATTGTTCTCAATCGATTGAGGTTCAAAGAGTCAAAGCAAGTCAGCACAAAATTTTCAGCTAAGATGGCTAACAACAAAGCTCTGTCAATCGATTGACAGAGAAGTGTTAATCGATTGAAAGAAACCTAGAAATTCACAGAGAATGATATCCCAGTCTCAATCGATTGACAGAGAATGTTCAATCAATTGAGTCTATGATAAACAGTAGCCAATATCAGAAGATAATTTTTTTTTAATTTTTTTTTTATATTAAAATTCAAATTTAAAATTAATTAATTAATTAATTAATTTTTTTTAAAAATTCAAATTTCAAAAATAAAAATTAAATTTGAAAATTAAGTTTTAAAATTTAAATTTCGAAATTAAAAATTAAAAATTCAAATTCAAATTTCAAAATCAAAATTTTGAAATTAAAACTTTAAAATTTGAAAATCAAGATCAAGATTTGAATTTCAAAATTTAGATTTCTAAATCTAAAGGCAATCCTACTAAATCTTACCTAAAAGAGAAAAATAAGAGAAAAAATAAAAGATTCTAAAAAATTCCTACCAATCCTAAAACAAGCAGTTCCACAAAAGTCAATAACTAAAATTTACAAAATCCTACAGAATATCTAAAAGAGGAAAATAAGGAAAATGGACTCCGACAAAATCTAAAATAAGAAATCCTAAAAATCTAAACTTTCTAAAAGAACTCCATAAAATCTTACCAAAGAGAAGAAAAATGAGGGAAAGAAGATTTTACAAATCAAAAAATCCAAATATTAATTTTTAAAATTCAAAAATCAAAATTCACACAAGAAAATCAAAATTTGATTTAGAAATTAAATTTCAAAAATTCTAATTGCAAAAATTTAAGTTCGAAAATCAAAAATCAACCTTTGAGCACCAAATTTAAGATTTCACAATCTACAAACTTCCAAAATTTCAGAATTAAAGATATTTTTTGATTTTTTGATTTTGATATTTATTTATTTATTTATTTTTTTATACTACTCACAAATTGTCAATCGATTGACTCTTTCGTGTCAATCGATTGACAAGGCAATGCTTTTAACCACAGAATAGAGTCAATCGATTGAGGAAGAATTCTCAATCGATTGACTGCTAAAACAAAAAAAAATCTCTATTCGAATTAATCAAAATTTCGCCGATTTCCCCGGCAACGGCGCGAAAAACTTGATCGATTTTAAGTGTAACCCTTACGAGTGCACAAGATCTATTGTAGTATGGCAAGAACAAGTGTGTCGAACCCACAGGGAAACGTGAATTTTAATTAATTCTTTCAGAGATTTAAAAACTTCCCCAAGGAAGTACCACAGGGCAAATTCAATTTTACCAAAAATTTATCACACTTTTCCTAAATGCAAGAAAAATAAATTAATCTAAATAACTAATTACTGATAAATCTAAGAACAATATTTAAATATGATCAAGGAATATGCTACCCCAGATTTGTACCCCTTTTCTACCATTAAAACCCATAGTTTCATTAAAGCATCATTCACACCATCATTCATCTAGAAAAATGATTCGTAATAAAATATGATCATCAATCCGGCATACCCTATCTAAAAATAATGACTCAGCCTATCATCACGGTATGAGTCATGTAAAAAGCATATCGTATCTCATGATGTTTAGATCAAAACAGTAAATACATAATCGCTCTGCAGCCTAGATCAGCCTGCAGGTCCAGATCTAGCGATTACGGCCGTTGATACGCGCAATCAACGGTCATAACAAGCATTCAACATATTTTCAATAACACAAACTTTTAGCAAAATGATTCCATGATGACAATAATAGACTATAGTATTAATCATAAATATGGGTACTTATCTGAGGATCGCATCTTCCCCGATCAACTGATTAGCCTCTCATCTTTGGTGTATGATCTCTTTGTTCATTCAAAGCCATTCCTCTTTTCATTTCTTCTAAAAAAAATCTTTGTTTACAATGCCTTTTCCTAAATACAATCTATGCTTTCACAAACGTAAAGGAAAAATAATGTAAATCTTAGGTACAATCTACCCAGATGGAACCTTAAAAGAAGGAGAAAGAAGAACCCTTGAAGAAATGAAAAGAAATTCCCCACAGTGATGATCTCCTAAAGCAAACTCATAGCTTCTCTTTTATAGGGTCGAGCAAACCCTAAACCTAATAGCCACAATCGATTGAGACTGAAGTCTCAATCGATTGACTCTTGGTTCGAGCTAATTTAGGGCACTCCTGCCTTCATGTGTCAATCGATTGACACTTAGCCCTCAATCGATTGACACTCAAGGGTATAGTCTTCTCTCCATTTATCAATCGATTGACACTTGAACCTCAATCGATTGACAATTCAGGGTAAGGTCTTCTCTTTCTTGATAGATGTTGATTTTCTTCACGGATTTCAATGTGTCTTTTGACCTTTTTGTCCATAGCTCTTATGTAGCCTTTAATTTCCTTCTTTTATGTTCTTTAACGATCCAACGGTTGAAAACACCTGTAAACATCAAAACCTCACAACAACCATCAGATGCTTTCATTGAACAACTAAATGTAGGATTTAGAGTGCGAAATATTGTTACATTTCGGCACCGATCAAGTGCCCAAGCGGAGTTCCAAAATTTGGGCAGCTCTAAAGTATATATATATATATATATATATATATATATATATATATATATATATATACTTTAGTTTAACAAAAATACATATAATTTAATATATGCACTCAGATCTACTTCTAGGCTCATCAATTGGATGGTTCAAATCCACTTATAGGTATGTTTCATTGGGCTAAGATATGTTTCAATGATAGATTGCCACTTGGACAAGTTAGATTGATCACATATGTTCACCATGTGGCATAATGATAATCACGCTTCTACGGTGTGAGATTAAAAGTCTCAACATTAGATTTATAAAATCATTTAAACATTATTTTGGTGGTTAAATGTCAGTCAAGACCCATTATCCCTAGGCAATAAGGACGTTATAGTTTAAGAGGCGTATTGGGTGGTGTCCGATAAAAAAAATCCATATGCCCACCATTTGATAACGCGACGTGGCCCGATAAAATCCCGTTAACTTATAAATCGACCCGCCCTGCCCCGACTTTAAATCGCTCATATAGGCACCCGCGTGCCTGCCCCTGGCCCAATCTCCCCGAGAAGACGCCCAGGGCTAAACCGCCATGGCAGTCACTGAAGCCGCCCCAAACGCCTTTAAGAACACTGCTTTTGGGGAAGTGTTCCACATGAATCAACATCTTACTGTTGATAAGATTGGGACAAAAAACAATCTTCGTGTCAGATTCATGGCAGTCAATTTCGGAGATTAACAATTTTTATTTATTATTTAAAAAGGACTAAAATTTCAAATAAAAAAATTATTGATTTCGCAAATATTTTGTACATTTCTCCGAAATTAATGAAATTTAGGTTAAAGTTTTGGGTAATAACCCAAAAAAATCTGAACCCGAACCCGATTGAAACCGTGTGCGTATCTGGCACAGAAAACAAGGTCGCCTTAAAAATATTAAATAAATAACTAAGCATGCTTGAGATACTGTGTGTGTAAAGGAATCACGTTAAAAGGTTTAATTTGGGCCTTTAGTAGATGAGCTATGCATCGACGCACCGTGTGCTGCTCAACACCGAAACCAAACTCTATTTCAAGTGGATAAGCCTAAAACACTTTTGCAGTGTTATAAACCAAGCCCTTTAGCTAATTAAAAGACAAAGCTTCTCAAAGAAGCTTCACCTGGTTGCAAAGCTTTGGAGTTTGGATTTCTAGAGAGAGAAAGAAGAGAAAACTTTCGCCCTTCTTGAGATTTCGATGACTTGATCGTGATCGCACAACAATATTTGCATTATTCACGAAGAACTCGACGCCGATCAACTCTTGAATCCCGCCTTTGGTGAATTTCGACCGTTCAAACCCTAGTTTTCAAAGAATGATCATTTCCCGTGCTTGGAAGACGTTAAGATCGAAGAGTAAGGATGAGCAACGTCATCTTGAGTTCATTGTGATCGATCTCTGTGGATTTGCCATAGAAATCCGAAGGTTTCGCTTCAAAACCCTCGTTCGGCAACATTTCTACTAATTCACGGAATCGATCGAAGAAAGGTTAGTTTTCTTTAATTTTAATGGTTTAGATTGTAGAATAAATCATTGTTTAGTTTAGTGTGTATGTGTGTGTGATTCGATGAAGATCGTAGAAGATTTGGATGGAAATAGATTAAAAAATGACAAAACCACATGTTGTGCATTTCTGAAGGTTTTGATCGATCAATTAGGTAATTGATCAATCAATTTAGGTATTGATCGTTCAACTTAGGTGGTTGATCGATCAAATTTGGAATTGATCGATCAATCATCTAGATTGATCGATCAAATTGTATATACAATGATAAAAACAGCAAGTTTATTGCCGGAAGTTCATTCCCGACAGCATTGATCGATCAATGTGATGTGCTGATCGATCAATGGTGAAATTGATCAATCAATGTGATGGTTGATCGATCAAGGGTGAAATTGATCGATCAATGTGGAATTGATCGATCAATATGATGGGTTGATCGATCAATTTGACTGTGCCGACACTGCTTCAATATTTTGGCCATAACTGTTTACTCCGAACTCCGATTGATGCGATTCTTGAGGCATTGGAAAGAGGACAACTAAATTTATAAATTTTATGGATTAACTAACTGATGAGTAAATTGTTTTGATGATCAAAATTGAGCTGGAAGGTTGGCCAAGTTTCAAGTTAGCACGTTTTGGCTGAAGTATCGATATAGCTTGATTTTGGCCATCACTCTTTGTCCGTTGATACGATTCTTGATGCGTTGGAAAGAGTACGACGAGATCTAACTCTTTTATAAATTAATAAAATCTTTAATCAAATTTTTTGATGATCAAAATGAAGTGGGAAGTTGGGTCAAGTTTCGAGTCAACACGAAATTACTATTTCCGCCTCGGATTTGGGAAAATACTTAAATCGTCAACATTATTAATAATTATGATCAAATTTTAATACATCATCATATGTATGATGTAGACTATGAGTGGAGGCCCTGGATGAGAACTTTTGGATTACTTTGGAACATCATTGGATTTGCTTAGAAACATCTGCTAAGGTAGGGGCAATCCAACCTAAAATGTATCTGAATATAATTTCATGATTCTTTCACATCAGTACCCATTTGCATATTGATAAAGCTCTGTCATCTCTGATTCCTGCATTCTGATTTCTGTATGCTGAAACTTGTTCCTGATTTCTGTTATTTGATTCTTGAGGTTATATGTGTGTATGTGATTTAAGGATTTAACCAGATGATCCCCACCGACTCGGTGGTATATCCGTGTCCTGGTATAATCGTGCATCTGCTTTGGTAATCCCTTTGCACAATTGCACTCCATAGATGAGGCATTATTGCACTGTAAATAAATTGTTCATATGAACGATGATTGGTTGGGGTTTCCTATCGGCATATTCCTGATTACTTCGTGCTATATAGTCACGGGAGTTTCTTAAGTTAGAAATATTCACAATTTAAGTCACAAATAATATACATGCATAACATTTGTTCTTATTTGAAAACTCAATATATGTCATCTGAGTTATCCTGTCTGCATATTTTGATCTAATTTTCTGCTTTGAGATACTACCTGCAAATCATGTCTTACATTTTCAGTACAATTTTAGTTGAGATTTTTCTACTGAGCTTAGATATAGCTCACCCTGCTTTCTATAACATTAATAGGTTCTGAGGCTAGAGCTCCCGGCACTGAGAGCGACCCTGACTACCAGCCTCATCCGGAGGCTGAGGTTGAGGAGGAGAATACCAATACCCCTGCTGACGAGCACCACCCGTAGCTAGGGTATTTGATTAGAATGGATATTTTGTGGGATCTGTGTATGTTTTGGATTATTGTGGTTCTGGTGGCCACGGTTTTGTACTTAAAACTTTGTAGATACTTTATTTTCTTTTGTGTATATCTTATAGGAACCACTACTTGGAACCATTATTTTTGTGTGACGGATGTCCATCACTAGTGGTTCTTCTTGGTTCCTTTTTGTGGATGTATTTTCTTTTATTTTTATATATAGGCATTGTTAAATTCTTCTCTCTTTTAAAGCCTTATATGATGACTCGATCTGCCACTCTCTTGGGCGATTATGCGCTCGATTTTTGCTAGGCGGCGGACACTCGTGACTCACGAGGATCATCCAGAACATGATCCTGATGGCACGGATTTCTGGGCATAAAAATCTGGGCTGTCACAGTTGGTATCAGAGCCTAGGCTTTAGGTCGTGTTAGGACTTCAGACTAGGCTATGGATGTAGATATGGTCGGGACGTGAGTTTTCTATGACCCAATTAGGACTTTAGCAATGTTCGTGGAGTTTTGGTTTTAGCTTCTATAGGGAACTCGCAGTTGTGGCTGGAGATTTAGAACTTGGGATTTGATTTAGGATTTAAATTATGGATCTCATAATCACTTTTAAGGGGAATATTGGATGATTTGATAAATGTACAACTATTAGATAAAATATGTTTTAAGATTTTATTGAAACTTTGGGCCATTGTGACCATGACAATTATTGATTGGAGTTTTGTGCCATGTTAACAGATCAAAATGGCGCCACGAAAGAAGGCTAAAATTGTACACACTGGAGGGAGTGAGCCGAATAGGTAGTTGCTTGAGGCGATTGTGACGGCCCGACTTTTCCAATCCCTAAGGTATAGGAAAGGTCGGTTCATCAACTTATTGATTTCTCAATAAGCCGTATCAAACAGAAGCCGACAACATAACAATGATCTAAAGACAGAAGCAAAGCATATTATAATCCAAAAACAAAAGCTTTTAACAACAAAAATATATCACTATGAGGAACCAAGAAGAACCACCGGTGATGGCCAATTCAATCACCTAAAATAGTAGTTCACAATAATGGTTCCTCGAGTGATATCAAAAGAACAAAACAATGGCCTTGGGCCCAATATTCAAATAATGTTCTAACAAAAGTACCAAAAAGAAGGGATTTAGAATCAAGGGAAAAACTCCTCAGCTGGTGTATCCAATTCCTCCTCAGGAATATAATCGGAGTCTTCCAAATCCTCTGATCCTAGATCAGTCTTAGCACCTGTGACGTATAGTCGAGGGTGAGCTAACAACAAAGCCCAATAGAGGAAACAGATCTATTTGCATTTCATTATAAGTAAAGGTTTTCAAAGACAGAAATCGGATCAAATATGGTTTTCAAATGATGCTTTGCAAACTAAATCTCCAGTTTTAATCATAAGTCAAACTAGAATATTCATCTAATGTGTTCAAAATCTTCTGAATTAGCATGCTTCTTGTCTTAAATTTATAACTTAATTTTATCTCCCAAATTTCCTATAGCATGAGAGCGGACTACGTGACCTATGGGAAACCCTACTGACCATCGTCATTCATGAACCCATTTTCTGAAGTGCAACCAGCCCCTATGCTATGAGGGAAACTTGCGCCAAAGTAATACCGTCAATACGGTTGGTAGAATCTAGGACATCGTTCGTATGTACCTCAAATCGAATGCAAATGCTAAAATATATCAAAGCTTATTATTCATAACATATTACTGATTTTTCAAAGTTCTGATTCAAATATTGACTGAGGTTTTGAGGTTTAAATTACGAAGTTCTTAGTCATAACAAAGTTTCCAAATTTCTTATTTGTATCATATGTTGATTTTTATTCATCTTTGTGTGCAACAATATTCCAAAATTTATGCTTCTTATTGAAACAATAAAAAACAGTTTCTACTTATAATCAAATGCTTATGCTTGTTTTGAACCTTCCTTGTTAAGGTAGGGGAACCCTACAAAGATTAACACTCTTAGTGTTAATATAAGACCAAAAGTCAAACCCAGAAGCTTGCCGAGAAAATCCGATAAAAAATCCAAAGGTCTGAAACAGGCAGAATTCGACCCTCGAATTCAAATTTGTGGGTCGAATTTGAAATTCGATGGTCGAATTCAATTTCGACCCTCGAATTTCAAAAATCTCATCAGGCATAAAAATCAGAAAATCGACCCTCGATTTTCAATTCGATGGTCGAATTCCAAATTCGACCCTCGAATTGGAAATCGACCCTCGAATTATGAAAACTACATCAGGCTTGAAAATTCACTTTTCGACCTTCGAATTTCAAATCGATGGTCTAATTCTAAATTCGACCCTTGAATTTGTTCAGGTCTGTGGCTATCAAATTTTTTCATCCCCGGATTCTTTCTTTCTTATTCAACCATAGCCATCTGATCTTATTTAAACACACCACATGCTACTCTAAACAGAACATAAATTTAAAGGTTACAAGGAGGTTTCAAGGCCTACCTCTTGT
Organism: Chloranthus sessilifolius; assembly: GCA_021018995.1. Lineage (NCBI taxonomy): Eukaryota > Viridiplantae > Streptophyta > Magnoliopsida > Chloranthales > Chloranthaceae > Chloranthus > Chloranthus sessilifolius. The sequence continues at coordinate 129,723,998 of CM037586.1, read as the reverse complement.
AGTTTAAACCGTTGCTTCCGTTACACCAAAACACGCATCGAAATCAAGCGTCGAAGTTTAAATTAGATCGGTAGCTTCCCAAATCCATGTTCATAAGAGGTGGCCTTTGCCTAAAGAACAACAAGATCACAGAACTTATCACTCTCCACATCTCTCTTTTCTTTAAATGGTTTGAACCAATCAAATTTCCAATACAGTTCTAATCAACGGTCGAGATGGGGAGAGGAACTCTCATGCTTTCAAGATCTAGGATTTAAGATGAGGCAAGGCTTTGGAGGTTTATAAATTCCAACGAGAGAGAGAAGTTAAACTTCTCTTTCAATCTCTCTTATAACCTAAAACAAACAAAACTAATATCTAGATTTTTTTATAATTGTCACTTATCCACTTAAATTGCAAAAGTGTCCCATGTTGAACACATACACCAACCCTATCGTGTAAGTCATCGATTAAATGACTTGCACACCTCTCGAGACCAAGTCCTTTGGCCATTTGTCTTATTATAGCCTTAGCTTATCAAAAATTTAGAAAAATCCCTCAGTAATTTTCGGACACGCTTACCAAGATAAACCAAAAATAAGCTAAAATATTAGGGATATTACAGCGATGCTTAGCACTATGACTCAGCAGGCTACGTTACTTACGGAAATGTTGAGAAGGACGACCCACACCTCTCCATCGACATTAGATGAACCATGTTCTAGGTGTGACGGCGACACCTAGCGAGAGAATGTAGAAGATCTACTGGGGCTTGTTTTAGGTGTGGACGAATGGGACACTTGATAAGACATTGTCCTGCTTTGAAAAAAGAAGCGATGACCTCGACAACCACTCAAGGTAGTTCTCACTATTTACATTCGACGATGACTAGAGTTACTTCGGTACAACAGACCTTACCTGTCTCCTCATCTACACCATTTGTAATATGTGCGTGGTGTGGGAAACCTCATAGAACGGAGGCTTGTAGGCTAATCTCTGGTGCTTGTTTTAGATATGGTGAGCAAGGACACCGAGACAAGAACTGCCGGATATGTGTGACAGTAGGAGACCTCGACGTCTACTTTCAAGCCGATTCTTCCTGCGACTCAAGATGCTCAAGGTATAGGTTCAATATCAATTATCAAGATTTTGTTTTAATGTTCAGATGATTTAGAAATTTTGTTGGTTTTGACACGTGCGGAATATCATAACATTATCGCTTGTGTATCGACTTAAATCACTTGCGACATAAACAAATGTTAAATTTCGAAGATTAGATACGTAATGGTCGTTATATTGACAGACTTAATCACTCTTGACAGTTACAGTAAATTTCTTAACGGCAATTGTTTCATAAATTTGAAATTTCTTTGATACTTATGAGTAAAGAAGTTAAATTAATGGACTTAATCCTCGTATTCTTCATCTCGACTAATGATTTATGACTAACGTATGTTTAGATGCATTCCTTCTAAACGTGAGTTCGGTTGTTAATCGCTGTAGTTTATTCTGGAAGTTTTTGAGAATTGGAAAAGTCTAAGATAATCATGTCGGTAATATTGAGAGGATAGGAAAATTTAATTACAGATATCATGGGAGAACAGGATTGAATGTCGCTACGGTGGATTCCGCTGTTTTCACCTAGGCCATGATGAATGACTATAGATTTTCAAGGAATGTATGGAGATTTAGTTAGTATAGGGAGTGTGTTGAGAGTTATGCACATAAAGAGTCAATTAATCATGCCTAAGTATTTATGTATGACATTGAGAGCAATCATTTGCAATCATCTCCTTGATTTGAAAGGCTAGATGTGTCACTCTTTTGCCCTTCCTGTATGATCGAAATTCTATTCGTGCATCATAAGATTGGTTAAGGGCATAAAGTTTGAAGATTTTATGATCGTTGTGGTAGATTTTATAGGTTTTCATGTTGGTGATAGCTTTATCTCATTTTACTGATGGCTTTACCTCATGTTGGCGATGGCTTTATCTCATTTTGCTGATGGTTTTACCTCATTTTGGTAATAGCTTTATCTCATTTTGGTGATGATTGTACCTCATGTTAGTGATGGCTTTATCTCATTTTGGTGATATCTCTTACCACCGTTGCGTATCAGAAAGTGGGTGAGTGTGAACATTTGTTCGTAGACGGATGAGACCTATTTCGAGTCATGAGTTGATGTGTTCTGATAACGATATCATCAATTTGGTGAATCAGATTTTTTTTCGAATGAATGGTATGTTTCAAAATTGGTCCACTGTGCTCCATGAGTATTTTTGCAATCGTAAGGGGTCACTGTGATTAATACAATGGAAATGATGCATGATCACTAATGATTAACATCGTTGAAGTGAAGATCTATTGAATGGACAACACATTGTATGTTCTTCAAGGTTTGGTTGATCCTATTTATAAATACATTATGGTTAAGTAGTCTTAATCTCACAATCAATATACAATTCTTTGTGGAATGAACACCGATCAAGTAAATAAGGGGGCATCCTTAATGAAAAGCCTAAGAGCTAGTTTTTGCCTATGTATGAATTTTGCGGGCATTATGGTTGTTTTCTTTTTACTAATGGTTAACGTGATGGTGACATACTACTGCATATAATTACTTATGGAGGTGTGATATGAGATACACGGTGCATGAGAAGACTGCCACACTTTTCTAGTAGATTTGGGATGAGCTTAGCGACCTGTACATTAACCCGATAATTTTACCTATGGGGGTCGTGTGGATACACTGATTTTGGGGGAAACTATTTCGACTCTGGATGCGTGTGAGTCCATTGTGGATGTGTGGACTCAAAGTGAGGGGTTGCGCATATATGACTGGCGACTGTATGGTTGTGACTATTTCACACATAATACCTCTACATGTGTGCATTGACGCTACAAACAATTGAGTTTTCTCGGGATATCTTTAGGGTATTTTTGAGGGCGATAATTCCTTCCAGATGGGAAGATTGTGATAACCCTAATTTGGACGACGTTGAAATTATGATGGGGACTTCTAAATTATATGGCTTCTTGCAGGTAGATTGCCAATCTGCGAAATATAGATGTGCGTACGTGTGGATGGTGGAAGGACTCTTGATGTGTCTTCTTTAACCACATGCTGCTACTTAGGGAGACATGCCCGTCTGGTCACTAGTTCGGCTATGTGGAAGTCAAATGTGATGAGCTGCGTTAGATTACGTATTGGTGTACAGTGCACATGTGTGTAGGGTGTGGACCAGTGATGTGATCTTGCACACCTATGTGGGGTGTGTATGCTTTACACACTAGAGGTTAGAAGTTTAAAGGCTTGGCTAGGAATGAGGATTATTCCTTTTACTTTAACTCTTGCATTTATATTGAGAGGTGGCATTTAAGAAGAAAGAGAAGGAGATTTGGTGAGGGAGTTATTGCGCGTGAATGTGGAGCATGGATGCCATGCTATTGTGTCGAATCTAGCAAGGATCACCACTAGTTTTGGAGATTGTTAAATCATTGGAATCCTGAAGCTTGTCGAGCTCGTGGGCCGAGAAATCAGCCGACCCAAGGTAAGATATTTTAGCAGTATGTTCTTTATGTTATTGGTGTTCAGTGGTGCGAAAATCATGGGATGGGATGGAGGATAGAACCCTAAACCATGGAATTATGAGTAAATCACTTTCATGAGGCTGAGGCGAATACCGTCATTTGTTCACCTAATGCGAGAGGTAAATTTTGCGATTTTAAATTCTAACCCATTGTTGCTTTATGTACGTGGCACTTACAATTTCATATAATTGGAGTTGTCTAGGTAGCATATACTGATACCCTATACGTGGTGAAATAGGGCTGGTAATGCTTCCATTAATGAGGTGTGTTTAAAGAAATAGCTTGGTGTAATGATTGATCGATCAATTTGCATTTGATCAATCAAATAAGAAGGTTAATCGATCAAACCAGTTTATACTATGTTCTGTGAAAAAGGACTATCTGATGGATCAAATTGAGCTTTGATCGATCAATTTTATTGATTTAAGTTATATTTTGGGTTTTTATTTTTCACTGCATTTATTAAGATCTTCAATTGTTCGAGAGTTTGATTCCTTTATGCTCAAGGGATATTTTGGCTATTTGCTTTGATTCATTGGATCGCATTTTGCTCGGCTATTGTAGTAAACTCTAATCTTTTACTTATTTAGGGGGGGCTTTTTTGTGCATTTTGTACATTTTAAACTATGGGATCGCGAACGAAGAATCCGTCGCGTAAAATCCCTACATCTCGGGCTCATACATCGGTGCCAACTGTTGAACCGGTCGCACAACCCTTTGTGCAACCTGTGACATCAATCGAACAAGATGTGCCACCTGTCCAAAACCCACAACCACCGCTAATTCAACAAGAACTTCCAAAAGAGTGGTGGGCTTCTAAAATATTGTTGCCTGAATGTGCTTTTGACTCTAAGCTATTCGGGGATTAGCTCGAAATGGAATGGGCGATCGACTATATTGATAAGCTAGGGTTGAGACCATTGCATGAGTCATTTTACGTCCATTTTTGTCCTCGTATAGTGAGGCTCTTTTATCAACATCTTCGCCGGGATGATAACCATCACCAATTGGTCACCAAAATTGACGATTTTGACTATAAATTTAACCAATTTCATGTCGCCGCCGCCTTACAGTGTTCTTCACGGTATGTAGAGACTTGTTGCCACCATATGTCAAAGATGTCCTATACCATGATAGACTTGTGGTCAGTGTAGTTCAGGTCAATCTATTACTGGGCCCAACTCCTTAATAGACTATGGATACTTGATACTTTTATCAAGAGTGCCATAAACCCATTTTGCCAAGTCCATGACGGTGGCATTATTGTGAGCCTTTGTTGTGGCTTTCAGGAACCGTTGGTTCTCCGTTGCTGATTTGATTCTTGATGGCGTGATTAATGCTAAAGATTTGACGTCTGAGAAGCAAAAGGCTGCTTCAAAGAAAGAAGCAGAAGGCTGCCATATGCTCCATTGATAACAAAATGGTCGAGCAGTATATCGCATTGAGAGAGGAGTATAGCCTGGCTCCTGGCGAGCTCGATTGACTAACAACATTAAAGTTTTCAAGCTCAAGGACTAGACCAAGAGCTATAATCTATTGGTCAAGAGGTTACCTGAAGAGGGGATTGTGCCACCAGCTCCAGTTGAGGAGGTGCCTGACGGGCAAGCACCAGATGATGGGGGTGCATCGCCTAACGTTGTACTTGAGAGGGATGCATCTGGTGTCCCTTTAATCAATTATTCATTCTGATGTTCTGTGCATATTTGCTAGGGTTCAAACTGTTAGTGTCTGTTAGACATTTCCGGGGACGAAAATTCCTAATGGGGGGATAATGTAATGACCCTAAAATTCTAAACAGAGCTCGACTGCTTTGATATGCGTGCCTGGCACGAAAATTGAAATAAATTAAAAATTTATAATAATATTATTGGCAATAATAATTTAGAACTTAGCTATTCTATCTTTATCTATTACTATAATATAATAAAATTTTGTGATATAATTATCACTGTTTTGTTTAAACCTGTGTGGATAGTAGACCTATTTAGGTATATTTTACAGTTTCGAGGGCGAAATTCCTTGAGGAAGGGTAAATGTAATGACCCTAATTTTTGAACATATTGAATCATACTCATAACTTTTTGAAATTGGCATGTCGATTTTCGAGGACGAAAATTCTTTAAGGTGGGAAGAATGTAATAACCCAAAAAAATCTGAACCTAAACCCGACTGAAACCGTGTGCGTATCCGGCATGGAAAACAAGGTCGCCTTAAAAATATTAAATAAATAACTAAACATGCTTGAGATACTGTGTGTGTAAAGGAATCAAGTTAAAAAGTTTAATTTGGGCCTTTAGTAGATGAGCTGTGTACCGACGCACCGTGTGCCGCTCGACATCAAAACCAAACTCTATTTCAAGTGGATAAGCCTAACACACTTTTGCAGTGTTATCGCTTCGCACCGAAACCAAACCCTTTAGCTAATTAAAAGACAAAGCTTCTCAAAGAAGCTTCACCCGGTTGCAAAGCTTTGGAGTTTGGATTTCTAGAGAGCGAAAGAAGAGAAAACTTTCGCCCTTCTTGAGATTTCGACGATTTGATCGTGATCGCGTAGCAATATTTGCATTATTCACGAAGAACTCGACGCCGATCAATGCTTGAATCCCGCCTTTGGTGAATTTCGACCGTTCAAACCCTATTTTTCAAAGAATGATCATTTTACGATAATTTCCCGTGCTTGGAAGACGTTAAGATCGACGCGTAAGGATGAGCAACGTCATCTTGAGTTCAGTGTGATCGATCTCTGTGGATTCGCCATAGAAATCCGAAGGTTTCGCTTCAAAACCCTCGTTCGGCAACATTTCCACTAATTCACGGAATCGATCGAAGAAATGTTAGTTTTCTTTAATTTTAATGGTTTAGATTGTAGAAGAAATCATTGTTCAGTTTAGTGTGTATGTGTGTGTGATTCGATGAAGATCGTAGAAGATTTGGATGGAAATAGATTAAAAAATGACAAAACCACATGTGCATTTCTGAAGGTTTTGATCGATCAATTAGGTAATTGATCAATCAATTTGGGTATTGATCGATCAAATTTGGTATTGATCGATCAATCATCCAGATTGATCGATCAATCATCCAGATTGATCGATCAAATTGTATATACAATGATAAAAATAACAAGTTTGTTACTGGAAGTTCATTCCCGACAGTATTGATCGATCAATGTGATGTGTTGATCGGTCAATGGTGAAATTGATCGATCTATGTGATGGTTGATCGATCAAGGGTGAAATTGATCGATCAATGTGGGATTGATCGATCAATATGATGGGTTGATCAATCAATTTGACTCTGCCGACACTGCTTCAGTGTTTTGGCCATAACTCTTTACTCCGAACTCCGATTGATGCAATTCTTGCGGAATTGGAAAGAGGACAACTAAATCTACAACTTTTATGAATTAACTAACTGATGAGTAAATTGTTTTGATAATCAAAATTGAGCTAGAAGTTTGGCCAAATTCTAAGTTAGCACGTTTTGGCTGAAGTATCGATATAGCTTGATTAGGCCATAACTCTTTGTCCCGAACTCCGATTGATGCAATTCTTGATGCGTTAGAAAGAGTACGATGAGATCTAAATCTTTTATGAATTAAAAAAATCTTTAATCAAATTTTTTGAGGTCCAAAATGAAGTGGGAAGTTGGGTCAAGTTTCGAGTCAACACGAAATTACCCATTTCCGCCTCGGATTTGAGAAAACACTTAAATACATCAACATTATTAATAATTAGGATCAATTTTTAATACATCATCATATGTATGATGTAGACTATGAGTGGAAGCCGTGGATAAGAGCTTTTGGATTGCTTTGGAATGGCGTTGAATTTTCTTAGAAAGATCTGTTAAGGTAGGGGAAATCCAACCTAAAATATATCTGACTATGATTTCATTATTCTTTCACATCAGTACCCTAATTTCTGTTTAAAAAGCATGTTTGCATATTGATAAAGCTTTGTCATCTCTGATTCCTGCATTATAATTTCTGTATGCTGAAACCTGTTCCTGATTTCTGCTATCTGATTCTTAAGGTTATATGTGTGTATGTGATTTAAGGATTTAACCAGATGATCCCCACCGACTTGGCGGTATATCCGTGTCCTGGCACAATCGTGCATCTGCTTTGATAATCCCTTTGCACAATTGCACTTCATAGATGAGGCATTATTGCACTCTAAATAAATTGTTCATATGAACGACGATTGGTTGGGGTTTCCTATCGGCATATTCCTGATTACTCCGTGCTATATAGTCACAGGAGTTTCTTAAGTTAGAAATATTCACAATTTAAGTCACAAATGATATACATGCATAATATCTGTTCTTATTTGAAAACTCAGTACATGTCATCTGATATATCCTGTATGCATATTCTGATTTGATTTTTTGCTTTGAGATAGTACCTGCAAATCATGTCTTACATTTTTAGTACGATTTTAGTTGAGATTCTTCTACTAAGCTTAGATGTAGCTCACCCTGTTTTCTATAACATTAATAGGTTCTGTGGCTAAAGCTCCCGGCACTGAGAGCGACCCTAACTACCAGCTTGATCCGGAGGCTGAGGTTGAGGAGGAGAATACCATTACCCGCGTGAGCACCACGTAGCTAGGGTATTTGATTAGACAGGATATTTTGAGATCTGTGTATGTTTTTGATTATTGTGGTTCTGGTGGCCACGATTTTGTACTTAAAACTTTGTAGATACTTTATTTTCTTTTGTGTACATCTTATAGGAACCACTACTTGGAACCATTGTTTTTGTGTGACGAATGTCCACCATCAGTGGTTCTTCTTGGTTCCTTTTTGTGGATGTATTTCTTTTATTTTTATATATAGGCATTGTTAAATTCTTCTCTCTTTTAAAGCCTTATATGATGACTCGATTTGCCACTACTGGACAATGTCTGTACTGATTTCCGTTAGAGGAGCAGACACTCTGTGACTTGTCCTGGGGATCATTCAGAGCATGATCCTGATGGCAGTTCAAGACGAAATCTGGACTGTCACATTTTGCCTCACCTCTATTTGGTGAATTTTGAAGAAATTTGGGAGAATTTAGGAGAGATTTATCACTGTGAAATTAAAGAACTACTTTTAAGACATCATGAAACAGAACTAATCACTATTAATCAATGAATCACTAATAAATTAAAGTAAGAAAAAAAAAAAACTAGAACATATTAATCAAATAAATATTTAGTGAAGTAAAACATACCCAATAATAGGAGGAGACCAAACAAATTTTTGTTTAAATTAAAATAGTTCAGAAAAAATCACAAACAAGAAACTAGAGCATACATAATTGAAACTAATGCATATACACAATGATTAGAAAATAAACAGACTGTAAAATATTTGCAAAAATAAAAGTTAAAAATATGAAAATACTTAAAATAGGAAAAAAAATCAAATAAGAGGAAATAAAGTAAGGAGTTACGTGTTGAATGGAGGCTGGGATCTCAATTAATAATAATACTTCAAAAAAACTCCTTGGAATCGCCGATTTTTCTAAGTTGCACCAGAATTTGTTTAGATTTAAAGCGAAACAAAAGTTTTAAACTGTAAATAAAAGCGACTTTAATTTGTTTGTTAATATAAATAGGGGCTTTCGGTCCTTTCTGTTTTAAGAAATCTTCTCCTAATTAGAGTTAGAATAGATAAACTGCTATTATAAATAGGGGCTTTGGTTCTTATGACTTTTGATCATACTACATATTTAAATCAATTTAGTACACTACTGATTCAAGGAATATGTCCCAATGTGTTTCAGTTGCCATTATTTCCTCTTTTCTTGAAGTTATTGGAAATTATTTGTGTTTTTGAATACCTTTGGCGGAATTGATGTGTTGAGTAGCAGCCCTTTTGGTATCAGAGTTAATGTTCGTTATAAAAGTTTTTATCTTTTGGATTCATTGAAGAGAAATTTCTTTTTGAAGCTGGTGGAGATATTATTTTTTCAGTTTGAAATTTAACTTGTGACCTCAAGGTTGTGTCATCATGCAGCTTCTTGTTTAGTTATAAACCCAATCCAGAATTTTTTGATTAATTGAAAACTAAGACATTCTGTATGCAGAAATAGGAACCTTTTGGAGGTTTGAAATGGTTAGTTCATCTTTAATTATTGAAATTTTCTGAAAGTTCCACCCACCACTATTTGGTGACTTTCCCAGAACTTTGGGAGAATATTGGAGAGATTTGTCACTATGAAACTAAATAATTATTTCTAAGACATCATGAGAAAGTTAGTAATCACATCAATCAATGAATCAATAATAAAATAAAGTAAAACAAAAAAGGATAACTAAAACATATTAATCAAATAAATATTTAGTGAAGCAAAAACTACACAAGAGTAGGAGGAGACCAAACTAATTTTTGTTTAAATTAAAATAAATCAGAAAAAGTTACAAAGAAGAAATAAGAGCATACATAATCCAAACTAGTGCGCATATAATTAGGGGCTTTGGTTCCCTTTTGTTTTAGGAAACCTCCTCCTAATTAGTCGCTGCTCTCCGCTACAATTGTAAATGGGTCGGTCCGACCCGATAACCAACCCCACCAACACTATATTTCATCGGGTTGGGTTCCTCCACTTGTCTTTTCAGCTTGGGTCGGGTCGGATCGGGTCCGCTCATGAGACATTTGACCCGACCTTCAGGTTAGGTGAACCAAGAGCTCTTGTCAAGATGGGTCGGGTATTTGCCTGTTCAGGCTTGGTCAACCCAACCCAACCTGATATTTTACATATAAAAAAGAATAAAAATAGGGTTTTTTATCGAGTTAGGTCAAGTTCTCGAGTCACACGCGTTAGGTCAGATCTGGTTTTCGGGTCATGACGGGTTGGCCTGAGTGCATGCACCATCAAGTTAGGTCGGGTGTCGCGCATTTGCAATTTTCTTTTGATGCAATTCGACCTGACCCAATGACATCCCTACTCTCAGCCCTGCTTGCTTTAGCATATTGTTTTTTCAAGAGACTAGTAAAAATTTTGCATGTAGATATCCTAAAAAACATCAAAATAATTAATTTAAAATTTTGTTTATTTGCCCTTAATCTTATATCTTTAATCTTTCTTAACGCTATCATTTTTTATGAATAAAATAAATATCAAGTGTTGTACACTAGTCTACAACTTTGATATTAATATATTAATTTCCTAACAAAAAAACAAAACAAAGGATATTAATAGATTTACAAAGAAGGAACTAACAACCCACTATTTGTACAAAAGAGCCTTTGCCACTAAACTAAAATTAAGAAGGGATAATGGCTCTGACAGACAATTAAGAAGGGATAATGGCTCCAACCAACATTTAAACAATAAGCGGTGTTTAAATGATCTTCCACCATTAAAATGTCACTTTTTATCTCATACTATTGAAATGTGTTTTATCATTGTGCCATGTGGGCACACATCATGATCAATCTAAATTGCCCAAGTGGCAATCCATCATTGGAACATGTTCCAGCCGAAGGATCATGCTTCTAAGTGGATGTAAACCATCCTATCGGAGAACTTTAATTTCAGCCATCAAAATTAAGAACAACCGTTCATGAACCCTTTTTCAGGATGCAAGAAGCCCCTACGTAATGAGGGAAACTTGTGCCAGGAAATTGTTCAGGAATTTTTGAGGGGTCGTTCAGGTCAATCATAAAACAAATGCAGATACTAATATAAATCAGATGGCTGAATTTGTTTTATGATTGACCTGAACGTAGGGGTCGTTCAGGTCGTTCAAGAACCTGAACTATGTATAAGAAACTTCCATCTGATGGCTGAATTTGTTTTATGATTGACCTGAACGTAGGGGTCGTTCAGGTCGTTCAAGAACCTGAACTATGTATAAGAGACTTCCATCTGATTTATATTAGTATCTGTATTTGTTTTATGATTGACCTGAACGACCCCTCAAAAATTCCTGAATAATTTCTTGGCACAAGTTTCCCTCATTACGTAGGGGCTTCTTGCATCCTGAAAAAGGGTTCATGAACGGTTGTTCTTAATTTTGATGGCTGAAATTAAAGTTCTCCGATAGGATGGTTTACATCCACTTAGAAGCATGATCCTTCGGCTGGAACATGTTCCAATGATGGATTGCCACTTGGGCAATTTAGATTGATCATGATGTGTGCCCACATGGCACAATGATAAAACACATTTCAATAGTATGAGATAAAAAGTGACATTTTAATGGTGGAAGATCATTTAAACACCGCTTATTGTTTAAATGTTGGTTGGAGCCATTATCCCTTCTTAATTGTCTGTCAGAGCCATTATCCCTTCTCAATTTTAGTTTAGTGGCAAAGGCTCTTTTGTACAAATAGTGGGTTGTTAGTTCCTTCTTTGTAAATCTATTAATATCCTTTGTTTTGTTTTTTTGTTAGGAAATTAATATATTAATATCAAAGTTGTAGACTAGTGTACAACACTTGATATTTATTTTATTCATAAAAAATGATAGCGTTAAGAAAGATTAAAGATATAAGATTAAGGGCAAATAAACAAAATTTTAAATTAATTATTTTGATGTTTTTTAGGATATCTACATGCAAAATTTTTACTAGTCTCTTGAAAAAACAATATGCTAAAGCAAGCAGGGCGGAGAGTAGGGATGTCATTGGGTCAGGTCGAATTGCATCAAAAGAAAATTGCAAATGCGCGACACCCGACCTAACTTGATGGTGCATGCACTCAGGCCAACCCGTCATGACCCGAAAACCAGATCTGACCTAACGCGTGTGACTCGAGAACTTGACCTAACTCGATAAAAAACCCTATTTTTATTCTTTTTTATATGTAAAATATCAGGTTGGGTTGGGTTGACCAAGCCTGAACAGGCAAATACCCGACCCATCTTGACAAGAGCTCTTGGTTCACCTAACCTGAAGGTCGGGTCAAATGTCTCATACCCGAGCGGACCCGATCCGACCCGACCCAAGCTGAAAAGACAAGTGGAGGAACCCAACCCGATGAAATATAGTGTTGGTGGGGTTGGTTATCGGGTCGGACCGACCCATTTACAATTGTAGCGGAGAGCAGCGACTAATTAGGAGGAGGTTTCCTAAAACAAAAGGGAACCAAAGCCCCTAATTATATGCGCACTAGTTTGGATTATGTATGCTCTTATTTCTTCTTTGTAACTTTTTCTGATTTATTTTAATTTAAACAAAAATTAGTTTGGTCTCCTCCTACTCTTGTGTAGTTTTTGCTTCACTAAATATTTATTTGATTAATATGTTTTAGTTATCCTTTTTTGTTTTACTTTATTTTATTATTGATTCATTGATTGATGTGATTACTAACTTTCTCATGATGTCTTAGAAATAATTATTTAGTTTCATAGTGACAAATCTCTCCAATATTCTCCCAAAGTTCTGGGAAAGTCACCAAATAGTGGTGGGTGGAACTTTCAGAAAATTTCAATAATTAAAGATGAACTAACCATTTCAAACCTCCAAAAGGTTCCTATTTCTGCATACAGAATGTCTTAGTTTTCAATTAATCAAAAAATTCTGGATTGGGTTTATAACTAAACAAGAAGCTGCATGATGACACAACCTTGAGGTCACAAGTTAAATTTCAAACTGAAAAAATAATATCTCCACCAGCTTCAAAAAGAAATTTCTCTTCAATGAATCCAAAAGATAAAAACTTTTATAACGAACATTAACTCTGATACCAAAAGGGCTGCTACTCAACACATCAATTCCGCCAAAGGTATTCAAAAACACAAATAATTTCCAATAACTTCAAGAAAAGAGGAAATAATGGCAACTGAAACACATTGGGACATATTCCTTGAATCAGTAGTGTACTAAATTGATTTAAATATGTAGTATGATCAAAAGTCATAAGAACCAAAGCCCCTATTTATAATAGCAGTTTATCTATTCTAACTCTAATTAGGAGAAGATTTCTTAAAACAGAAAGGACTAAAGCCCCTATTTATATTAACAAACAAATTAAAGTCGCTTTTATTTACAGTTTAAAACTTTTGTTTCGCTTTAAATCTAAACAAATTCTGGTGCAACTTAGAAAAATCGGCGATTCCAAGGAGTTTTTTTGAAGTATTATTATTAATTGAGATCCCAGCCTCCATTCAACACGTAACTCCTTACTTTATTTCCTCTTATTTGATTTTTTTTCCTATTTTAAGTATTTTCATATTTTTAACTTTTATTTTTGCAAATATTTTACAGTCTGTTTATTTTCTAATCATTGTGTATATGCATTAGTTTCAATTATGTATGCTCTAGTTTCTTGTTTGTGATTTTTTCTGAACTATTTTAATTTAAACAAAAATTTGTTTGGTCTCCTCCTATTATTGGGTATGTTTTACTTCACTAAATATTTATTTGATTAATATGTTCTAGTTTTTTTTTTTTCTTACTTTAATTTATTAGTGATTCATTGATTAATAGTGATTAGTTCTGTTTCATGATGTCTTAAAAGTAGTTCTTTAATTTCACAGTGATAAATCTCTCCTAAATTCTCCCAAATTTCTTCAAAATTCACCAAATAGAGGTGAGGCAAAATGTGACAGTCCAGATTTCTGTGCCCAGAAATCCGTGCCATCAGGATCATGCTCTGAATGATCCCCAGGACAAGTCACAGAGTGTCTGCTCCTCTAACGGAAATCAGTACAGACATTGTCCAGTAGTGGCAAATCGAGTCATCATATAAGGCTTTAAAAGAGAGAAGAATTTAACAATGCCTATATATAAAAATAAAAGAAATACATCCACAAAAAGGAACCAAGAAGAACCACTGATGATGGACATTCGTCACACAAAAACAATGGTTCCAAGTAGTGGTTCCTATAAGATGTACACAAAAGAAAATAAAGTATCTACAAAGTTTTAAGTACAAAATCGTGGCCACCAGAACCACAATAATCAAAAACATACACAGATCTCAAAATATCCAGTCTAATCAAATACCCTAGCTACGAATTGGTGCTCGTCAAATAAGGGTAATGGTATTCTCCTCCTCAACCTCAGCCTCCGGATCAAGCTGGTAGTTAGGGTCGCTCTCAGTGCCGGGAGCTTTAGCCACAGAACCTATTAATGTTATAGAAAACAGGGTGAGCTACATCTAAGCTTAGTAGAAGAATCTCAACTAAAATCGTACTAAAAATGTAAGACATGATTTGCAGGTACTATCTCAAAGCAAAAAATCAAATCAGAATATGCATACAGGATATATCAGATGACATGTACTGAGTTTTCAAATAAGAACAGATATTATGCATGTATATCATTTGTGACTTAAATTGTGAATATTTCTAACTTAAGAAACTCCCGTGACTATATAGCAGATGTCGAGAATATGCCGATAGGAAACCCCAACCAATCGTCGTTCATATGAACAATTTATTTAGAGTGCAATAATGCCTCATCTATGAAGTGCAATTGTGCAAAGGGATTATCAAAGCAGATGCACGATTGTGCCAGGACACGGATATACCGCCAAGTCGGTGGGGATCATCTGGTTAAATCCTTAAATCACATACACACATATAACCTTAAGAATCAGATAGCAGAAATCAGGAACAGGTTTCAGCATACAGAAATTATAATGCAGGAATCAGAGATGACAAAGCTTTATCAATATGCAAACATGATTTTTAAAACAGAAATTAGGGTACTGATGTGAAAGAATAATGAAATCATAGTCAGATATATTTTAGGTTGGATTTCCCCTACCTTAACAGATCTTTCTAAGAAAATTCAACGCCATTCCAAAGCAATCCAAAAGCTCTTATCCACGGCTTCCACTCATAGTCTACATCATACATATGATGATGTATTAAAAATTGATCCTAATTATTAATAATGTTGATGTATTTAAGTGTTTTCTCAAATCCGAGGCGGAAATGGGTAATTTCGTGTTGACTCGAAACTTGACCCAACTTCCCACTTCATTTTGGACCTCAAAAAATTTGATTAAAGATTTTTTTAATTCATAAAAGATTTAGATCTCATCGTACTCTTTCTAACGCATCAAGAATTGCATCAATCGGAGTTCGGGACAAAGAGTTATGGCCACAATACTGAAGCTATATCGATACTTCAGCCAAAACGTGCTAACTTAGAATTTGGCCAAACTTCTAGCTCAATTTTGATTATCAAAACAATTTACTCATCAGTTAGTTAATTCATAAAAGTTGTAGATTTAGTTGTCCTCTTTCCAATTCCGCAAGAATTGCATCAATCGGAGTTCGGAGTAAAGAGTTATGGCCAAAACACTGAAGCAGTGTCGGCAGAGTCAAATTGATTGATCAACCCATCATATTGATCGATCAATTCCACATTGATCGATCAATTTCACCCTTGATCGATCAACCATCACATAGATCGATCAATTTCACCATTGACCGATCAACACATCACATTGATCGATCAATACTGTCGGGAATGAACTTCCAGTAACAAACTTGTTATTTTTATCATTGTATATACAATTTGATCGATCAATCTGGATGATTGATCGATCAATCTGGATGATTGATCGATCAATACCAAATTTGATCGATCAATACCCAAATTGATTGATCAATTACCTAATTGATCGATCAAAACCTTCAGAAATGCACATGTGGTTTTGTCATTTTTTAATCTATTTCCATCCAAATCTTCTACGATCTTCATCGAATCACACACACATACACACTAAACTGAACAATGATTTCTTCTACAATCTAAACCATTAAAATTAAAGAAAACTAAAATTTCTTCGATCGATTCCGTGAATTAGTGGAAATGTTGCCGAACGAGGGTTTTGAAGCGAAACCTTCGGATTTCTATGGCGAATCCACAGAGATCGATCACACTGAACTCAAGATGACGTTGCTCATCCTTACGCGTCGATCTTAACGTCTTCCAAGCACGGGAAATTATCGTAAAATGATCATTCTTTGAAAAATAGGGTTTGAACGGTCGAAATTCACCAAAAGGCGGGATTCAAGCATTGATCGGCGTCGAGTTCTTCGTGAATAATGCAAATATTGCTACGCGATCACGATCAAATCATCGAAATCTCAAGAAGGGCGAAAGTTTTCTCTTCTTTCGCTCTCTAGAAATCCAAACTCCAAAGCTTTGCAACCGGGTGAAGCTTCTTTGAGAAGCTTTGTCTTTTAATTAGCTAAAGGGTTTGGTTTCGGTGCGAAGCGATAACACTGCAAAAGTGTGTTAGGCTTATCCACTTGAAATAGAGTTTGGTTTTGATGTCGAGCGGCACACGGTGCGTCGGTACACAGCTCATCTACTAAAGGCCCAAATTAAACTTTTTAACTTGATTCCTTTACACACACAGTATCTCAAGCATGTTTAGTTATTTATTTAATATTTTTAAGGCGACCTTGTTTTCCATGCCGGATACGCACACGGTTTCAGTCGGGTTTAGGTTCAGATTTTTTTGGGTTATTACATTCTTCCCACCTTAAAGAATTTTCGTCCTCGAAAATCGACATGCCAATTTCAAAAAGTTATGAGTATGATTCAATATGTTCAAAAATTAGGGTCATTACATTTACCCTTCCTCAAGGAATTTCGCCCTCGAAACTGTAAAATATACCTAAATAGGTCTACTATCCACACAGGTTTAAACAAAACAGTGATAATTATATCACAAAATTTTATTATATTATAGTAATAGATAAAGATAGAATAGCTAAGTTCTAAATTATTATTGCCAATAATATTATTATAAATTTTTAATTTATTTCAATTTTCGTGCCAGGCACGCATATCAAAGCAGTCGAGCTCTGTTTAGAATTTTAGGGTCATTACATTATCCCCCCATTAGGAATTTTCGTCCCCGGAAATGTCTAACAGACACTAACAGTTTGAACCCTAGCAAATATGCACAGAACATCAGAATGAATAATTGATTAAAGGGACACCAGATGCATCCCTCTCAAGTACAACGTTAGGCGATGCACCCCCATCATCTGGTGCTTGCCCGTCAGGCACCTCCTCAACTGGAGCTGGTGGCACAATCCCCTCTTCAGGTAACCTCTTGACCAATAGATTATAGCTCTTGGTCTAGTCCTTGAGCTTGAAAACTTTAATGTTGTTAGTCAATCGAGCTCGCCAGGAGCCAGGCTATACTCCTCTCTCAATGCGATATACTGCTCGACCATTTTGTTATCAATGGAGCATATGGCAGCCTTCTGCTTCTTTCTTTGAAGCAGCCTTTTGCTTCTCAGACGTCAAATCTTTAGCATTAATCACGCCATCAAGAATCAAATCAGCAACGGAGAACCAACGGTTCCTGAAAGCCACAAACAGTGCCTGTTGCACAATGCCACTGCTCGCGGACTTGGCAAAAATGGGTTTATGGCACTCTTGATAAAAGTATCAAGCATCCATAGTCTATTAAGGAGTTGGGCCCAGTAATAGATTGACCTGAACTACACTGACCACAAGTCTATCATGGTATAGGACATCTTTGACATATGGTGGCAACAAGTCTCTACATACCGTGAAGAACACTGTAAGGCGGCGGCGACATGAAATTGGTTAAATTTATAGTCAAAATCGTCAATTTTGGTGACCAATTGGTGATGGTTATCATCCCGGCGAAGATGTTGATAAAAGAGCCTCACTATACGAGGACAAAAATGGACGTAAAATGACTCATGCAATGGTCTCAACCCTAGCTTATCAATATAGTCGATCGCCCATTCCATTTCGAGCTAATCCCCGAATAGCTTAGAGTCAAAAGCACATTCAGGCAACAATATTTTAGAAGCCCACCACTCTTTTGGAAGTTCTTGTTGAATTAGCGGTGGTTGTGGGTTTTGGACAGGTGGCACATCTTGTTCGATTGATGTCACAGGTTGCACAAAGGGTTGTGCGACCGGTTCAACAGTTGGCACCGATGTATGAGCCCGAGATGTAGGATTTTACGACGGATTCTTCGCTCATGATCCCATAGTTTAAAATGTACAAAATGCACAAAAAAGCCCCCCCTAAATAAGGAAAAGATTAGGGTTTACTACAATAGCCGAGCAAAATGCGATCCAATGAATCAAAGCAAGAAGCTCCGATAGCCAAAAATATCCCTTGAACGCAAAGGAATCAAACTCTCTCGAACAATTGAAGATCTTAATCGTGCGAGTGAAAAATAAAAACCCAAAATATAACTTAAATCAATAAAATTGATCGATCAATGCTCAATTTGATCCATCAGATAGTCCCTTTTCACAGAACATAGTATAAACTGGTTTGATCGATTAACCTTCTTATTTGATTGATCAAATGCGCAATTGATCGATCAATCATTACAGTCAAGCTATTTCTTTAAACACACCTCATTAATGGAAGCATTACCCAGCCCCTATTTCACCACGTATAGGGTATCAGTATATGCTACCTAGACAACTCCAATTATATGAAATTGTAAGTGCCACGTACATAAAGCAATAATGGGTTAGAATTTAAAATCGCAAAATTTACCTCTCGCATTAGGTGAACAAATGCGGGTATTACTCACGAATTTCGGCTTCGCGCTCCCAGTTCGCCTCTGTAGCTGAGTGATTTACTCGCGAATTCCATGGTTTAGGGTTCTATCCTCCATCCCATCCCATGATTTTCGCACCACTGAACACCAATAACATAAAGAACATACTGCTAAAATATCTTACCTTGGGTCGGCTGATTTCTCGGCCCACGAGCTCGACAAGCTTCAGGATTCCAATGATTTAACAATCTCCAAAACTAGTGGTGATCCTTGCTAGATTCGACACAATAGCATGGCATCCATGCTCCACATTCACGCGCAATAACTCCCTCACCAAATCTCCTTCTCTTTCTTCTTAAATGCCACCTCTCAATATAAATGCAAGAGTTAAAGTAAAAGGAATAATCCTCATTCCTAGCCAAGCCTTTAAACTTCTAACCTCTAGTGTGTAAAGCATACACACCCCACATAGGTGTGCAAGATCACATCACTGGTCCACACCCTACACACATGTGCACTGTACACCAATACGTAATCTAACGCAGCTCATCACATTTGACTTCCACATAGCCGAACTAGTGACCAGACGGGCATGTCTCCCTAAGTAGCAGCATGTGGTTAAAGAAGACACATCAAGAGTCCTTCCACCATCCACACGTACGCACATCTATATTTCGCAGATTGGCAATCTACCTGCAAGAAGCCATATAATTTAGAAGTCCCCATCATAATTTCAACGTCGTCCAAATTAGGGTTATCACAATCTTCCCATCTGGAAGGAATTATCGCCCTCAAAAATACCCTAAAGATATCCCGAGAAAACTCAATTGTTTGTAGCGTCAATGCACACACGTAGAGGTATTATGTGTGAAATAGTCACAACCATACAGTCGCCAGTCATATATGCGCAACCCCTCACTTTGAGTCCACACATCCACAATGGACTCACACGCATCCAGAGTCGAAATAGTTTCCCCCAAAATCAGTGTATCCACACGACCCCCATAGGTAAAATTATCGGGTTAATGTACAGGTCGCTAAGCTCATCCCAAATCTACTGGAAAAGTGTGGCAGTCTTCTCATGCACCGTGTATCTCATATCACACCTCCATAAGTAATTATATGCAGTAGTATGTCACCATCACGTTAACCATTAGTAAAAAGAAAACAACCATAATGCCCGCAAAATTCATACATAGGCAAAAACTAGCTCTTAGGCTTTTCATTAAGGATGCCCCCTTATTTACTTGACCGGTGTTCATTCCACAAAGAATTGTATATTGATTGTGAGATTAAGACTACTTAACCATAATGTATTTATAAATAGGATCAACCAAACCTTGAAGAACATACAATGTGTTGTCCATTCAATAGATCTTCACTTCAACGATGTTAATCATTAGTGATCATGCATCATTTTCATTGTATTAATCACAGTGACCCCTTACGATTGCAAAAATACTCATGGAGCACAGTGGACCAATTTTGAAACATACCATTCATTCGAAAAAAAATCTGATTCACCAAATTGATGATATCGTTATCAGAACACATCAACTCATGACTCGAAATAGGTCTCATCCGTCTACGAACAAATGTTCACACTCACCCACTTTCTGATACGCAACGGTGGTAAGAGATATCACCAAAATGAGATAAAGCTATTACCAAAATGAGGTAAAACCATCAGCAAAATGAGATAAAGCCATCGCCAACATGAGGTAAAGCCATCAGTAAAATGAGATAAAGCTATCACCAACATGAGAACCTATAAAATCTACCACAACGATCATAAAATCTTCAAACTTTATGCCCTTAACCAATCTTATGATGCACGAATAGAATTTCGATCATACAAGAAGGGCAAAAGAGTGACACATCTAGCCTTTCAAATCAAGGAGATGATTGCAAATGATTGCTCTCAATGTCGTACATAAATACTTAGGCATGATTAATTGACTCTTTATGTGCATAACTCTCAACACACTCCCTATACTAACTAAATCTCCATACATTCCTTGAAAATCTATAGTCATTCATCATGGCCTAGGTGAAAACAGCGGAATCCACCGTAGCGACATTCAATCCTGTTCTCCCATGATATCTGTAATTAAATTTTCCTATCCTCTGTCAATTACCGACATGATTATCTTAGACTTTTCCAATTCTCGAAAAACTTCCAGAATAAACTACAGCGATTAACAACCGAACTCACGTTTAGAAGGAATGCATCTAAACATACGTTAGTCATAAATCATTAGTCGAGATGAAGAATACGAGGATTAAGTCCATTAATTTAACTTCTTTACTCATAAGTATCAAAGAAATTTCAAATTTATGAAACAATTGCCGTTAAGAAATTTACTGTAACTGTCAAGATTGATTAAGTCTGTCAATATAACGATCATTACGTATCTAATCTTCGAAATTTAAAATTTGTTTATGTCGTACAAGTGATTTAAGTCGATACACAAGCGATAATGTTATGATATTCCGCACGTGTCAAAACCAACAAAATTTCTAAATCATCTGAACATTAAAACAAAATCTTGATAATTGATATTGAACCTATACCTTGAGCATCTTGAGTCGCAGGAAGAATCGGCTTGAAAGTAGACGTCGAGGTCTCCTACTTCTGTCACATATCTGGGCAGTTCTTGTCTCGGTGTCCTTGCTCACCATATCTAAAACAAGCACCAGAGATTAGCCTACAAGCCTCCGTTCTATGAGGTTTCCCACACCACGCACATATTACAAATGGTGTAGATGAGGAGACAGGTAAGGTCTGCTGTACTGAAGTAACTCTAGTCATCGTCGAATGTAAATAGTGAGAACTACCTTGAGTGGTTGTCGAGGTCATCGCTTCTTTTTTCAAAGCAGGACAATGTCTTATCAAGTGTCCCATTCGTCCACACCTAAAACAAGCCCCAGTAGATCTTCTACATTCTCTCGCTAGGTGTCGCCGTCACACCTAGAACATGGTTCATCTAATGTCGATGGAGAGGTGTGAGTCGTCCTTCTCAACATTTCCATAAGTAACGCAGCCTGCTGAGTCATAGTGCTAAGCATCGCTGTAATATCCCTAATATTTTAGCTTATTTTTGGTTTATCTTGGTAAGCGTGTCCGGAAATTACTGAGGGATTTTTCTAAATTTTTGATAAGCTAAGGCTATAATAAGACAAATGGCCAAAGGACTTGGTCTCGAGAGGTGTGCAAGTCATTTAATCGATGACTTACACGATAGGGTTGGTGTATGTGTTCAACATGGGACACTTTTGCAATTTAAGTGGATAAGTGACAATTATAAAAAAATCTAGATATTAGTTTTGTTTGTTTTAGGTTATAAGAGAGATTGAAAGAGAAGTTTAACTTCTCTCTCTCGTTGGAATTTATAAACCTCCAAAGCCTTGCCTCATCTTAAATCCTAGATCTTGAAAGCATGAGAGTTCCTCTCCCCATCTCGACCGTTGATTAGAACTGTATTGGAAATTTGATTGGTTCAAACCATTTAAAGAAAAGAGAGATGTGGAGAGTGATAAGTTCTGTGTGATCTTGTTGTTGCTGAGGCAGTGGCCACCTCTTTATGAACATGGACTGATTTGGAAGCGCTGATCTAATTTAAACTTCGACGCTTGATTTCGATGCGTGTTTTGGTGTAACGGAAGCAACGGTTTAAACTACAAGAGGTAGGCCTTGAAACCTCCTTGTAACCTTTAAATTTATGTTCTGTTTAGAGTAGCATGTGGTGTGTTTAAATAAGATCAGATGGCTATGGTTGAATAAGAAAGAAAGAATCCGGGGATGAAAAAATTTGATAGCCACAGACCTGAACAAATTCAAGGGTCGAATTTAGAATTAGACCATCGATTTGAAATTCGAAGGTCGAAAAGTGAATTTTCAAGCCTGATGTAGTTTTCATAATTAGGGTCGATTTCCAATTCGAGGGTCGAATTTGGAATTCGACCATCGAATTGAAAATCGAGGGTCGATTTTCTGATTTTTATGCCTGATGAGATTTTTGGAATTCGAGGGTCGAAATTGAATTCGACCATCGAATTTCAAATTCGACCCATGAATTTGAATTCGAGGGTCGAATTCTGCCCTGTTTCAGACCTTTGGATTTTTTATCGGATTTTCTCGGCAAGCTTCTGGGTTTGACTTTTGGTCTTATATTAACACTGAGAGTGTTAATCTTTGTAGGGTTCCCCTACCTTAACAAGGAAGGTTCAAAACAAGCATAAGCATTTGATTATAAGTAGAAACTGTTTTTGATTGTTTCAATAAGAAGCATAAATTTTGGAATATTGTTGCACACAGCATGAATAAAAAAATCTGAACATATGATACAAATCAGAAATTTGGAAACTTTGTTATGACTAAGAACTTCGTAATTTAAACCTCAAAACCTCAGTCAATATTTGAATCAGAACTTTGAAAAATCAGTAATATGTTATGAATAATAAGCTTTGATATATTTTAGCATTTGCATTCAATTTGAGGTACATACAAACGATGTCCTAGATTCTACCAACCGTATTGACGGTATTACTTTGGCGCAAGTTTCCCTCATAGCATAGGGGCTGGCTGCACTTCAGAAAATGGGTTCATGAATGACGATGGTCAGTAGGGTTTCCCATAGGTCACGTAGTCCGCTCTCATGCTATAGGAAATTTGGGAGATAAAATTAAGTTATAAATTTAAGACAAGAAGCATGCTAATTCAGAAGATTTTGAACACATTAGATGAATATTCTAGTTTGACTTATGATTAAAACTGGAGATTTAGTTTGCAAAGCATCATTTGAAAACCATATTTGATCCGATTTCTGTCTTTGAAAACCTTTACTTATAATGAAATGCAAATAGATCTGTTTCCTCTATTGGGCTTTGTTGTTAGCTCACCCTCGACTATACGTCACAGGTGCTAAGACTGATCTAGGATCAGAGGATTTGGAGGACTCCGATTATATTCCTGAGGAGGAATTGGATACACCAGCTGAGGAGTTTTTCCCTTGATTCTAAATCCCTTCTTTTTGGTACTTTTGTTAGAACATTATTTGAATATTGGGCCCAAGGCCATTGTTTTGTTCTTTTGATATCACTCGAGGAACCATTATTGTGAACTACTATTTTAGGTGATTGAATTGGCCATCACCGGTGGTTCTTCTTGGTTCCTCATAGTGATATATTTTTGTTGTTAAAAGCTTTTGTTTTTGGATTATAATATGCTTTGCTTCTGTCTTTAGATCATTGTTATGTTGTCGGCTTCTGTTTGATACGGCTTATTGAGAAATCAATAAGTTGATGAACCGACCTTTCCTATACCTTAGGGATTGGAAAAGTCGGGCCGTCACAATCGCCTCAAGCAACTACCTATTCGGCTCACTCCCTCCAGTGTGTACAATTTTAGCCTTCTTCGTATGCCATTTCGATCTGTTAACATGGCACAAAACTCCAATCAATAATTGTCATGGTCACAATGGCCCAAAGTTTCAATAAAATCTTAAAACATATTTTATCTAATAGTTGTACATTTATCAAATCATCCAATATTCCCCTTAAAAGTGATTATGAGATCCATAATTTAAATCCTAAATCAAATCCCAAGTTCTAAATCTCCAGCCACAACTGCGAGTTCCCTATAGAAGCTAAAACCAAAACTCCACGAACATTGCTAAAGTCCTAATTGGGTCATAGAAAACTCACGTCCCGACCATATCTACATCCATAGCCTAGTCTGAAGTCCTAACACGACCTAAAGCCTAGGCTCTGATACCAACTGTGACAGCCCAGATTTTTATGCCCAGAAATCCGTGCCATCAGGATCATGTTCTGGATGATCCTCAGGACAAGTCACAGAGTGTCTGCTCGTCTAGCAAAAATCAGAGCAGACACTGTCCAGTAGTGGCAGATCGAGTCATCATATAAGGCTTTAAAAGAGAGAAGAATTTAACAATGCCTATATATAAAAATAAAAGAAAATACATCCACAAAAAGGAACCAAGAAGAACCACTAGTGATGGACATCCGTCACACAAAAATAATGGTTCCAAGTAGTGGTTCCTATAAGATATACACAAAAGAAAATAAAGTATCTACAAAGTTTTAAGTACAAAACCGTGGCCACCAGAACCACAATAATCCAAAACATACACAGATCCCACAAAATATCCATTCTAATCAAATACCCTAGCTACGGGTGGTGCTCGTCAGCAGGGGTATTGGTATTCTCCTCCTCAACCTCAGCCTCCGGATGAGGCTGGTAGTCAGGGTCGCTCTCAGTGCCGGGAGCTCTAGCCTCAGAACCTATTAATGTTATAGAAAGCAGGGTGAGCTATATCTAAGCTCAGTAGAAGAATCTCAACTAAAATTGTACTGAAAATGTAAGACATGATTTGCAGGTAGTATCTCAAAGCAGAAAATTAGAACAAAATATGCAGACAGGATAAATCAGATGACATATATTGAGTTTTCAAATAAGAACAGATGTTATGCATGTATATTATTTGTGACTTAAATTGTGAATATTTCTAACTTAAGAAACTCCCGTGACTATATAGCACGAAGTAATCAGGAATATGCCGATAGGAAACCCCAACCAATCATCGTTCATATGAACAATTTATTTACAGTGCAATAATGCCTCATCTATGGAGTGCAATTGTGCAAAGGGATTACCAAAGCAGATGCACGATTATACCAGGACACGGATATACCACCGAGTCGGTGGGGATCATCTGGTTAAATCCTTAAATCACATACACACATATAACCTCAAGAATCAAATAACAGAAATCAGGAACAAGTTTCAGCATACAGAAATCAGAATGCAGGAATCAGAGATGACAGAGCTTTATCAATATGCAAATGGGTACTGATGTGAAAGAATCATGAAATTATATTCAGATACATTTTAGGTTGGATTTCCCCTACCTTAACAGATCTTTCTAAGCAAATCCAATGATGTTCCAAAGTAATCCAAAAGTTCTTATCCACGGCCTCCACTCATAGTCTACATCATACATATGATGATGTATTAAAATTTGATCATAATTATTAATAATGTTGACGTATTTAAGTATTTTCTCAAATCCGAGGCGGAAATAGTAATTTCGTGTTGACTCGAAACTTGACCCAACTTCCCACTTCATTTTGATCATCAAAAAATTTGATTAAAGATTTTATTAATTTATAAAAGAGTTAGATCTCGTCGTACTCTTTCCAACGCATCAAGAATCGTATCAATCGGAGTTCGGGACAAAGAGTGATGGCCAAAATACTGAAGCTATATCGATACTTCAGCCAAAACGTGCTAACTTGAAACTTGGCCAACCTTCCAGCTCAATTTTGATCATCAAAACAATTTACTCATCAGTTAGTTAATCCATAAAATTTATAAATTTAGTTGTCCTCTTTCCAATGCCTCAAGAATCGCATCAATCGGAGTTCGGAGTAAACAGTTATGGCCAAAATATTGAAGCAGTGTCGGCACAGTCAAATTGATCGATCAACCCATCATATTGATCGATCAATTCCACATTGATCGATCAATTTCACCCTTGATCGATCAACCATCACATTGATTGATCAATTTCACCATTGATCGATCAGCACATCACATTGATCGATCAATGCTGTCGGGAATGAACTTCCGGCAATAAACTTGCTGTTTTTATCATTGTATATACAATTTGATCGATCAATCTAGATGATTGATCGATCAATTCCAAATTTGATCGATCAACCACCTAAGTTGAACGATCAATACCTAAATTGATTGATCAATTACCTAATTGATCGATCAAAACCTTCAGAAATGCACAACATGTGGTTTTGTCATTTTTTAATCTATTTCCATCCAAATCTTCTACGATCTTCATCGAATCACACACACATACACACTAAACTAAACAATGATTTATTCTACAATCTAAACCATTAAAATTAAAGAAAACTAACCTTTCTTCGATCGATTCCGTGAATTAGTAGAAATGTTGCCGAACGAGGGTTTTGAAGCGAAACCTTCGGATTTCTATGGCAAATCCACAGAGATCGATCACAATGAACTCAAGATGACGTTGCTCATCCTTACTCTTCGATCTTAACGTCTTCCAAGCACGGGAAATGATCATTCTTTGAAAACTAGGGTTTGAACGGTCGAAATTCACCAAAGGCGGGATTCAAGAGTTGATCGGCGTCGAGTTCTTCGTGAATAATGCAAATATTGCTGCGCGATCACGATCAAGTCATCGAAATCTCAAGAAGGGCGAAAGTTTTCTCTTCTTTCTCTCTCTAGAAATCCAAACTCCAAAGCTTTGCAACCAGGTGAAGCTTCTTTGAGAAGCTTTGTCTTTTAATTAGCTAAAGGGCTTGGTTTCGGTGCGAAGCGATAACACTGCAAAAGTGTTTTAGGCTTATCCACTTGAAATAGAGTTTGGTTTTGTTGAGCAAAGACACGCGTCGGTGCATAGCTCATCTACTAAAGGCCCAAATTAAACCTTTTAACTTGATTCCTTTACACACACAGTATCTCAAGCATGCTTAGTTATTTATTTAATATTTTTAAGGCGACCTTGTTTTCTGTGCCAGATACACACACGGTTTCAATCGGGTTCGGGTTCAGATTTTTTTGGGTTATTACCCAAAACTTTAACCTAAATTTCATTAATTTCGGAGAAATGTACAAAATATTTGCGAAATCAATAATTTTTTCATTTGAAATTTTAGTCCTTTTTAAATAATAAATAAAAATTGTTAATCTCCGAAATTGACTGCCATGAATCTGACACGAAGATTGTTTTTTGTCCCAATCTTATCAACAGTAAGATGTTGATTCATGTGGAACACTTCCCCAAAACCTGTGTTCTTAAAAGGCGTTTAGGCGGCTTCGGATCGCCATGATGGTTTTAGCCCCAAGCGTCTTCTCGGGAGATTGGGCGGTGCACGCGGGTGCCTATATGAGCGATTTAAAGTCGGGGCAGGGCGGGTCGATTTATAAGTTAACGGGATTTTATCGGGCCACGTCGCGTTATCAAATGGTGGGCATATGGATTTTTTTTATCGGACACCACCCAATCCTACCCGTCGACAGCCCTTAAACTATAACGTCCTTATTGCCTAGGGATAATGGGTCTTGACTGACATTTAACCACCAAAATAATGTTTAAATGATTTTATAAATCTAATGTTGAGACTTTTAATCTCACACCGTAGAAGCGTGATTATCATTATGCCACATGGTGAACATATGTGATCAATCTAACTTGTCCAAGTGGCAATCTATCATTGAAACATATCTTAGCCCAATGAAACATACCTATAAGTGGATTTGAACCATCCAATTGATGAGCCTAGAAGTAGATCTGAGTGCATATATTAAATTATATGTATTTTTGTTAAACTAAAGTATATATATATATATATATATATATATATAT
Organism: Chloranthus sessilifolius; assembly: GCA_021018995.1. Lineage (NCBI taxonomy): Eukaryota > Viridiplantae > Streptophyta > Magnoliopsida > Chloranthales > Chloranthaceae > Chloranthus > Chloranthus sessilifolius. The sequence continues at coordinate 129,695,522 of CM037586.1, read as the reverse complement.
ATATATATACTTTAGAGCTGCCCAAATTTTGGAACTCCGCTTGGGCACTTGATCGGTGCCGAAATGTAACAATATTTCGCACTCTAAATCCTACATTTAGTTGTTCAATGAAAGCATCTGATGGTTGTTGTGAGGTTTTGATGTTTACAGGTGTTTTCAACCGTTGGATCGTTAAAGAGCATAAAAGAAGGAAATTAAAGGCTACATAAGAGCTATGGACAAAAAGGTCAAAAGAAACATTGAAATCCGTGAAGAAAATCAACATCTATCAAGAAAGAGAAGACCTTACCCTGAATTGTCAATCGATTGAGGTTCAAGTGTCAATCGATTGATAAATGGAGAGAAGACTATACCCTTGAGTGTCAATCGATTGAGGGCTAAGTGTCAATCGATTGACACATGAAGGCAGGAGTGCCCTAAATTAGCTCGAACCAAGAGTCAATCGATTGAGACTTCAGTCTCAATCGATTGTGGCTATTAGGTTTAGGGTTTGCTCGACCCTATAAAAGAGAAGCTATGAGTTTGCTTTAGGAGATCATCACTGTGGGGAATTTCTTTTCATCTCTTCAAGGGTTCTTCTTTCTCCTTCTTTTAAGGTTCCATCTGGGTAGATTGTACCTAAGATTTACATTATTTTTCCTTTACGTTTGTGAAAGCATAGATTGTATTTAGGAAAAGGCATTGTAAACAAAGATTTTTTTTAGAAGAAATGAAAAGAGGAATGGCTTTGAATGAACAAAGAGATCATACACCAAAGATGAGAGGCTAATCAGTTGATCGGGGAAGATGCGATCCTCAGATAAGTACCCATATTTATGATTAATACTATAGTCTATTATTGTCATCATGGAATCATTTTGCTAAAAGTTTATGTTATTGAAAATATGTTGAATGCTTGTTATGACCGTTGATTGCGCGTATCAACGGCCGTAATCGCTAGATCTGGACCTGCAGGCTGATCTAGGCTGCAGAGCGATTATGTATTTACTATTTTGATCTAAACATCATGAGATACGCTATGCTTTTTACATGACTCATACCGTGATGATAGGCTGAGTCATTATTTTTAGATAGGGTATGCCGGATTGATGATCATATTTTATTACGAATCATTTTTCTAGATGAATGATGGTGTGAATGATGCTTTAATGAAACTATGGGTTTTAATGGTAGAAAAGGGGTACAAATCTGGGGTAGCATATTTCTTGATCATATTTAAATATTGTTCTTAGATTTATCAGTAATTAGTTATTTAGATTAATTTATTTTTCTTGCATTTAGGAAAAGTGTGATAAATTTTTGGTAAAATTGAATTTGCCCTGTGGTACTTCCTTGGGGAAGTTTTTAAATCTCTGAAAGAATTAATTAAAATTCACGTTTCCCTGTGGGTTCGACACACTTGTTCTTGCCATACTACAATAGATCTTGTGCACTCGTAAGGGTTACACTTAAAATCGATCAAGTTTTTCGCGCCGTTGCCGGGGAAATCGGCGAAATTTTGATTAATTCGAATAGAGATTTTTTTTTGTTTTAGCAGTCAATCGATTGAGAATTCTTCCTCAATCGATTGACTCTATTCTGTGGTTAAAAGCATTGCCTTGTCAATCGATTGACACGAAAGAGTCAATCGATTGACAATTTGTGAGTAGTATAAAAAAATAAATAAATAAATAAATATCAAAATCAAAAAATCAAAAAATATCTTTAATTCTGAAATTTTGGAAGTTTGTAGATTGTGAAATCTTAAATTTGGTGCTCAAAGGTTGATTTTTGATTTTCGAACTTAAATTTTTGCAATTAGAATTTTTGAAATTTAATTTCTAAATTAAATTTTGATTTTCTTGTGTGAATTTTGATTTTTGAATTTTAAAAATTAATATTTGGATTTTTTGATTTGTAAAATCTTCTTTCCCTCATTTTTCTTCTCTTTGGTAAGATTTTATGGAGTTCTTTTAGAAAGTTTAGATTTTTAGGATTTCTTATTTTAGATTTTGTCGGAGTTCATTTTCCTTATTTTCCTCTTTTAGATATTCTGATTTTGTAAATTTTAGTTATTGACTTTTGTGGGCTTGTTTTAGGATTGGTAGGAATTTTTTAGAATCTTTTATTTTTTCTCTTATTTTTCTCTTTTAGGTAAGATTTAGTAGGATTGCCTTTAGATTTAGAAATCTAAATTTTGAAATTCAAATCTTGATCTTGATTTTCAAATTTTAAAGTTTTAATTTCAAAATTTTGATTTTGAAATTTGAATTTGAATTTTTAATTTTTAATTTCGAAATTTAAATTTTAAAACTTAATTTTCAAATTTAATTTTTATTTTTGAAATTTGAATTTTTAAAAAAATTTAATTAATTAATTAATTAATTTTAAATTTGAATTTTAATATAAAAAAAAAATTAAAAAAAAATTATCTTCTGATATTGGCTACTGTTTATCATAGACTCAATCGATTGAACATTCTCTGTCAATCGATTGAGACTGGGATATCATTCTCTGTGAATTTCTAGGTTTCTTTCAATCGATTAACACTTCTCTGTCAATCGATTGACAGAGCTTTGTTGTTAGCCATCTTAGCTGAAAATTTTGTGCTGACTTGCTTTGACTCTTTGAACCTCAATCGATTGAGAACAATTCTTCAATCGATTGACTAATAAAGTCATTTGTTTGAAAATTTGTGTGCGCTTGTGTCAATCGATTGAAAATCTTTGCTTCAATCGATTGAGCCTGATAATTGTGGGTTTATTATGGAATCATCAACCCTGTTTGTGAGCGTGGTGCATGAGCTTTACTCAATCTCATCACCCACATCTACAACCGTTTAATCTTGGGATCGAGAGATCTTGTAGAGAGAATCGTAGAATCCAGAGGAATCAGTCTCATCAGACTGAAGCGATGGCAGATCAAAGGCAAGAGAGAAATGAGAATAACAACAATAGGAGCGTCAATAATGGAAATAATGGACAGAATGGGAACAACAATTACAATGAGGGCCCTAGAACACTCGAATATTATAATGATCCTAGTATTTACAAGGATCAAGATAGTATCATGCATGCTCCCATTCCAGGGAACCACTATGAATTCAAATCTGAGATGATTCAAATGTTACCGATTTTTCATGGTTTGGCCAATGAAAATCTGCACGTTCATTTAAATGAATTCACTGGGGTATGCAAAATGTTCAGAATCCATAATGTCACTGACGAGATAGCTAAGCTACGACTTTTTCCTTTCTCTTTAAGAGATAAGGCGAAAACTTGGTTCTATTCCTTAGAACCACAATCTATCCAAAGTTGAGCAGAGCTATATCGTAAGTTCCTTAAGAAATATTTTTTCATGACCAAAGCCATTGAGTTGCGTCAGAAGATTCAATTCTTTTCCCAACAACCTACAGAAACATTCCATGAATGTTGGGAACGTTTTAAGGAATTTATCAGAAGTTGCCCAAATAATCAAGTTCCAAGGTGGTAACAAGTCCAAAGTTTTTACAATGGACTGATTCCAGAAGAGAGATACATGGTTGATGCATCTTGTGGTGGATCATGTGCCACAAAAGAAGCTGATGAGTTGTGGGCATTATTTGTGAAGTCATACCAAACTTGATACAAAGTGAGACATTGGGGCGAACCAACTTGGACCTGGCACCTAAATCTCATGTGTTGACAAGAGACGGATTGTATGATGTCAACAATAATACCTCTGATCTATCAACAAAGGTTGACATGTTGTCCAAGCAAATGAATATGTTGTTAGCTGCGACAAAGCAAGCTAAAGCAACTGTCACCCCCACTGTGTGTTCAATTTGTGCCCACCCAGGTCACATGGCTAATGAGTGACCTACTACATTGTCATTCTTCCCTAATGAACTACTCCTGAAGAGTAGGTTAATGTGACTCAATCATATCAGCGGCAGGGTAGAAACATGTACTCCAATACCTACAATCCGGAATGGAAAAATCACCCCAACTTAGGATGGGGTGGATCGAACCAAACTGGTCAGGTAAACCAGCAGTACAAAGCCAACACAATGGGCGGACAACAAAACTTTCGTCCACAACAGAATTTCAGGTGAATTCTAATTTCCAATGAATTCCAATTTCGAGAATGCTCCGTATTATCATCCAAATACCGAATATCGAAAATATCAGAATTTCAATCAGAATCTTAATCAATCACATACCAATACTTCGAAAGATTTTGATCTGGAAGAAAAGGTGATGCGAAGCATGCAATCTTTTCAACAGATGATAATGGACCAAGTCAATCAATTGGCCAATCAACTGAGTCAACGAGAAGAAGGAAGGCTTCCCAGCCAACCCATCAACAATCCTCGAGGCCAAGCACCACCTGATCAAGGACCATCGAATAGTCAATAGTTGAGAGCTGTTACGATGCTGAGAAGTGGGCGAGAGATTGATAATCAAGTGGAAATGCCTATGGAAGCTGATGAAGAACGAGAAGCAGCAAAAGAGAAAGAGCCAGAGAAAAGAAAAGAGAAAGTGAAAGAGCAAGGAAGAGCGAAGGGAAAAGAAAAAGTAATAAAGGAAGAGTCTCCTCCAACTGTCCAACAAGGACGTGAAAAAGATTCGAAACTTGAAGCTGCACCTTATGTCCCTAAGGCACCATTCCCTGAGTGCCTAACTCCTCCATCTAGAATGGGGAAGGGACCGGCAAAAATAGAAAAAAATTTTGAGGCATTCAAGCAAGTAAAGATAAATCTTCCATTACTTAAAACAATCAAACAGGTTCCTGAGTATGCCAAGTTTTTCAAAGATTTGTGCACTCGTAAGAAAAAGGCGCGTACTCACATTTCAAAAAAAGTGTTCCTGACTAATCAAGTCAGTTCGATATTGCAATTGGAAACCCCACAAAAACTGAAAGACCATGGAGTCCCAACTATTCCATGTGTCATAGGTGGGCAACCAATTGGAAAAGCGTTATTGGATTTGGGGGCAAGTGTTAATCTAATCTCATACTCAATGTACGAGAAACTCAGATTGGATGAATTGAAACCCACGACGGTCACACTCCAACTGGCTGATAGGTCAGAAAGAAGACCTACGGGTATTATCGAGGATGTTTTGGTTGGAATAGACAAGTTTATCTTTCCAGTGAACTTCGTTGTTTTAGATATTGAACCACCTGTTAAATCAATTAATCAAGTCCCCATCATCCTTGGACGTCCGTTTCTCGCCACTGCAAATGCTTGCATTAATTGTCGAACATGAGTCATGAACGTTTCTTTTGGAAACATGAAGGTTAGATTGAACATATTCCATGCGATGAACCATTTCCCTAACGAGGATGAGGTCGAATGTTTTTACATCGATCAGATGGACGAAGTAGTGGATGAAGCATTACCATCAATGCTTACCAAAGAAGAATTTGAAACTTCTTTGTTGGCCATCTATGAGGACAAAGGGCTTGAAAGGAAACAGTCAGAAGAGACGAGATCGAGTTTATCATGTCCAGATGATAACTTATGTGAAGTTGTGACTAAGGTCGAACCCTTGCCTGTTGAGGTAAAGGACGAGCCGACTCCATCAATTGAGCAGCCATCAACTGTGGAATTGAAACAATTGCCTAAGTCCCTCAAATATGCTTTTCTGGGACCTCATGAAATGCTTTCGGTAATAATTTCATCTACATTGTCGGAAGAACAAGAGAATGATTTGTTGAAAGTGCTAAAGGAAAATAAAAAAGCCATTGGATGGACCCTAGCTGATCTTAGAGGGATTGACCCATCGGTATGTATGCACAAAATACATCTGAAAGATGAGAGTAAACCATCGAGGGAACCGCAGAGGCGACTTAATCTGAATATGCAAGAAGTCGTTTTAAAGGAAATCATTAAATTACTCGATGCTGGAATCATCTATTCGATCTCTGATAGTGAATGGGTAAGTCCAGTCCAAATCGTTCCGAAAAAGTTCGGAATCACTGTGAAAGAAACTGCTGAAGGAGAATTGGTCCCTACTCGTGAAACTACTGGGTGGCGTGTCTGCATTGATTACAGAAAATTGAACACAGCTACTAGAAAGGATCATTTTCCCCTTCCGTTCATCGATCAAATCCTTGAGAAGTTAGCAGGACAGGAGTTTTATTGCTTTCTTGATGGTTATTCGAGATACAATCAAGTGCCCATTTTTCCACCTGATCAAGAGAAGACAACATTCACGTGTCCCTATGGTACATTTGCATATCGCAGAATGCCATTCGGCTTATGTAATGCACCTACTACTTTCCAACGATGTATATTAGCCATATTTTCAGATATGATTAACAAGTTCATCGAGGTATTCATGGACGATTTCTCTGTCTTTGGGAAGACGTTTGGTTCTTGTTTGAATCACCTCCCACAAGTTTTACAACGTTGTGTGGATTCCAAACTTGTTCTTAGCTGGGAAAAGAGTCATTTCATGGTTCAACAAGGAATCGTGTTGGGGCATATTGTTTCAAAGAAAGGAATTGAAGTTGATAGGGCCAAAGTCAATTTAATTGCCAATCTGCCACCACCGAAGAGTGTTCGACAAATTCGATCATCTTTGGGTCATGCAGGATTTTATAGAAGATTCATCAAAGATTTTAGCAAGGTGGCTAAACCATTGTCCACCCTGCTTGGCAAAGATGTTCCTTTTGACTTCGATGAGGATTGCATGAAAGCATTTCTGAAATTACGCGAGCTCTTATCAAATGCAACGATAATCCAACCACCGAATTATTCTTTGCCATTCGAACTCATGTGTGTTGCATCTGATTACGTGATCAGAGCTGTCTTAGGGAAAAGGGTGAACAAATTGCCTCATGTGATCTATTATGCCAGTAAGGCATTGATCGATGCCCAGCTTAACTACACCACCACTGAGAAAGAGTTGTTAGCTGTGGTGTATGCTCTCGATAAATTTTGACCTTATCTGCTTGGATAAAAAATAGTGGTCTTTTCAGACTACTCTGCATTGAAATATTTGTTGGCAAAGAAAGATGCCAAACCAAGATTGATCCAATGAATTTTGCTTCAAGAGTTCAATTTCGAGATCAAAGATAAAAGGAGTAGAGAATGTTGTGGTGATCACTTGTCTCACATTTTTGCGAAGAATCATCGGTCTCGAGACTATTCGGGACACTTTTTAGGATGAGCAGTTGATGGCAATAGGTGATGCCACGGTTCTCTAATATTGTGAATTATCTGGTAACTGGTAGAATCCCTACCCAATGGAGCAAAAATGATAAAAATTTGTTCTTCTCACAAATAAAATACTATTTCTGGGATGAGCCACAATTGTTTAAAGTTTGTTCAAATCAGGTTCTCAGGAGATGTGTACCGAAAGAAGAGCAACTAAGCGTCATCAATATCTGTCATGTTGGAGCCTGTGGAGGCCATTTCGGAGGACAGAAGACCGTATAGAAAATCCTTCAAAGCAGATTCTATTGGCCCTCCATCTTTTGTGACGCTGCTCAATTTTGCAAAGAACGCCAAAGATGTCAGCAACTTGGAAATATTTCACAACGAAATATGATGCCCCTTAATCCGATTTTGATTGTTGAAATTTTTTATGTTTGGGGGATTGATTTCATGGGTCCTTTTCCCCCATCTTTTGGGTATTCATATATTCTTATGGTTGTTGATTACGTTTCCAAATGGATTGAAGCTGTGGCAACCCATTCGAATGACCACAAAGTTATGGTCAAATTTCTGAAGGAAAATGTCTTTAACAGATTCGGGTTCCCACGGGCGATCATTAGTGATGGCGGTTCACACTTCTGCAATCGCCATTTTGCTACTTTAATAAAGAAATACGGCGTTACCCACAAGGTGGCAACGCCGTATCACCCGCAGACTAGTGGTCAAGTGGAAGTGTCGAACTGAGAGATTAAACGAATTTTAGAAAAGACGGTACGACCGGATAGAAGAGATTGGTCAAACCGGCTATCTGATGCTCTTTGGGCCTATCGTACCGCCTTCAAGACACCAATTGGAATGTCTCCGTTCAGAATTGTCTACGAAAAAGCATGTCATCTTTCTGTTGAATTGGAGCATAAGGCATTTTGGGCTATTAAAAGATTTAACTTTGATATGCAAGCGGCAAGATCAAATCGAAGGCTACAACTGAGTGAATTGGAAGAGCTACGCTATGATGCGTATGAAAACTCCAAGATGTACAAAGAAATGTACAAAAAGCTGTATGATGAGTCCATTTCTCGGAAAGAGTTCCACATTGGACAAAAAGTTTGGTTGTTCAACTCCAGACTTAAGCTCCACCGGGGGAAACTGAAATCTAGATGGGAAGGCTCGTTTCTTGTTGTTTCCATTAGTGTGCATGGTGCGATTGAGATCCGCAGTCTAAAGGACAATCGAGTTTTCAAAGTCAATGGGCAGCATGTAAACCAAT